>JAOPSE010000015.1:51799136-53101883 GCA_029449295.1 Zea luxurians
AATTGGTGCCTAGACCAACTTGACCATATACAAGTACTTGACATATGCAACTACGTTACCCATCAAATGGTTGCATAACCCCTCTATTCCAACCTAACAACAAAACATATATTATGACCAACCTACCTCATGAAATCTATCCTACCCACAATTATATTACTACATGTCCATATCTTGGATGGAGACACCAAGACCGAAGGAGGTCAACCTCGACAATGAAGGATATGAGTAGAACCTGATCTTCAGATGAATCAAGATTCACCATCTGAGATAAAATCTTTCTTTTTGTCAAAACCTACCCTTACTCTAACCATATATTATCTTATATCTAAAAAATACCCATGCTTTCTTAAAAGCAACTGTTAATTGGTACTTAAAAAACTTCGATTTTTGAACTAATCAAGAAACTAAAAGGTAAACCACAAACCAAAGTCGTTGCATCCCTTTTTCTTTTTTTACTAATCTCGAGGGCGAGATTATTTTTAAGGGGTAGAATTTGTAACACTCTAAAATCACATTCTGAATAAATTAGGAAACTCATCGTGATTCAAATAAATGTGTTTTAAAATAATAGATTACCTAAAAGATTCTTATGTGAATTATCCTTTGTGTTAAAGATCTATTCCGCAAAAAAATAAGTTAAATATATCTGATATAGAGTTTACATAAGAAATTATATCCTTTCAAATAAATATGTGAAGATTATAGATTTATTTTATTGTACTTATAAAATGTGGCTATATGTTTGAAATTTTTTATAATCAATATTGTAAAACATCTTATATGAATTATTCCTACTAAATTTCATCCGCTTAAATGGATAAAACAATATATGTAGATGTGACTTGCATATCATGTTGGAATATTTTTGGTCATTGCATATTAACTTGGATCTGAAAATTCAATTTAGATTTAAGTTTAAAATTTGTGAATTGAAGTAGAAAATAAAACTAGAAAAAAACACAAAAGAAAGAAACTGATAGGAAATTAAAAGAAGAAGCCGACCTCACCTAGATGGGCCGCCTACCCTTAGCCCAGGAGCAGATTTCACCTAGTCAGTTGTTTTTTTTCTACCGGCTGGGAATGCACTTACGTCAAGTGTGACGATAGGCATGCAAATCCGTCGCGATGAAGCCACTCGCCAGCACGCGCATATGGACACCGCGTCTTTGGCGAACGAGATCGTGCGCCAGGCTGCGTCCCTCGCGTCTACGCGCGCTTGCGTCGCTTACGTGTGGGCCCTGCGCGATGGTTGTCTTCTTCCGGCGAAACAGAACACCGCGGCCACGCCGGGGATCTCGACAACCACCGTCGCGATCGCGCCCACGCCGCAGTATAAAGCCTTCCCTGCTCTCCACGCTCTGGTCGTTTCTCTCGCAGTCGCGTTGTGCTGCTGACCACCGCACCTCCGGCCGTCGAGCAACCGAGCACCACGCCCAGGCCCCGTGAGTTGTTGCTTGCGCTTTGCCTTGCTACGAGTCATCAATAGGTGAGATCGCTTACCGCCTTTTCTGCCTTCTGTGCATCGTATCAGCGTCTTCCGACGGCTGCGCCATGGCTACGCTCTGTGCGCTGTGGGGCTTGGGACCGGAGATGGAGGGCTGGCCAGGTACCGTTGATGTTGCATTTAATAGTGAAGATTTGATTGTCAGCCGGGGCTGATGCTAGCCGTTGATCTGCCCACTGGTGGCCTAGATTAAATGGAGGGTTAACGCCTCGGCTGAACCAACGGTTGAGTCTCGCGCGTCGATATTATAAATCAGGGATCCGTTCTAATCCTGATCGTACGTGGGTGATCCTACGTCATGGCCCAACAATATCCCTTCGGCCACTAATTTGCAAAAGAAAGCCCACCTTCCTTTAGAATAGAACCCACCGTCCATTTTCAGTGGAAAGAAATTAGAATTAAATGGAGACTTTGCATATAAACCCCTCGAAGTCATTTTAGGTATAAAATTAATTCTAAATAACCTAGAATATTGTTTAGTGCATATCTCATCTGTTTTAACTCCAAATTGATCCGTTCCAGTTGCATTAATTTTGTTTTAATATTGTTTATCACCTAGTACCTTTGTTTAGCCATGAAACTTAATTTAAAATTATTCACTTGAATTACTCTATTATAGGCACTAAATAACTCCAGAAATTCATAATTTCTTTGTTCTAACTCCGATTTGATCCATTCAAATTGCGTTAGCTTCATAAAAATATTGTCTATGCATTATCAACATTGATTATATGATATCCCATACTTTTATAATTAGGTAACTAATTTGATGTTTTCTAGATTTGCTTATTCTAATATTAATATAATATCCTGATCTTATGGTTATCTTTGCCCTAAAAGATGATTTATAATCAAGTAATGACTCAGAATAAGTTTGAATTAATTATTTATAGAATAGTCTCTTATATTATATACATTAACCATTTGTATTAAAGTTTAATATTTAAATCACATTTATCTTACATAAATCATAACTCCTTAACCGTAACTCCGAATTTGGTGATTCTTGTTCCCACGATCTCGTAGCTTCGCGTAGATCCTTATTATTCAGTTTGTACTTATGTTTGATGTGATGTTAATTTTGCCTGTGCCATGTTTTGTTTGTATTACTATGATTAGTAGTGAGGTCACAAGAATCTGAAGAGCATGTTGGTACCTGGAATCTTGAGTCCCAAGCAAGTTGTGCCCTTGATCACTTCTTTTTACCCACTCGTGTTCTTATTATCATAATGATCTGCATAGGCTAATTTTGATGGGACCCAATAGGTTACCCTAGTTTGTCTATCTTTATGCCTTGTTTACCACTGAACTTCTGGGTAGTACTTGCTAGTGCTTTATGTGGATTTGGGCATTGAGATACACATTATTCATACTTTTGTTATCAGTTTGTTAATTACTGTTCATGATAAGATCATTATGTTAATTGGAACATGGAGAACCACCCGACAAACAGTGCTACCATAAGGGTGGTATGGGATGCCCTTGGCTGACTAATTAGGAAAGCTAGTGGAGGACTACCTTACCCGAAAGGGGAAAGGGCAGTAGGGGACTGGTCAGTGTAGGGAGGTCCTTGGGTTGATTTTGCTGCGATGGCGGTCAGGCGAGGGATCCCTGCATTGGAGCTTTCTAGAAACTGTAGCAGGTTTTCTAAAGCTAGTGGAACTTTGTAAAGGCCTCGTAGTGTTACCACTACAACACATTTGACCTTCTATGACATTCTCATTACGTCATAAATAAGGATTTTTTTGTCATGAACTTTATTGTTGTGACAACCCCATGACAAAAATACCCTCGTCACAGAAGGTGCGTGTTAAAGTAACTTCTGTGATGAAGGGCAAAAAACGTCATAAATGTAGCGACAAAAAATGTATTGGTCATAAAATCTATGACATTCTAAATCGTCATAAACAAGACCCAAAATGTCATAGTGTAACATTGTACCATTGCCACGTGGCAGTTTTATGATGAATATGTTCGTCATAAATGAGTTGACATGCTAGCTGACGTGGCAAAAAAATTATGACGATTAATTTCGTCACTAGTGGAATGAGGTGGCAGCTGACATGTCAAATTGTGATAAATATTTTCATCGTAAAGCATGATGACGTGGTAGCAAATACAATGGGTTTATTACATTTTTAGTTCATCATTATTTAATAAAATCAGCATTCAATTGAATTCAAGCCAAATCGTGCATACAATTTCATCAAACAACATGAGTGTACATAACTTTTTATAGTATCCACATATAACTGAAGCATAAAGCATCCTACACAAGTATTAAACATCAAACATGTTTAAATATTCTACTAGGTACGTGCCCGTGAGATGCCATGGAACACAAATTGACGAGCCTCCAATAGCTCAGGACGGTGGCGATGGGCAACGTGAGTACAATGGTGACGGTAAAATCCATGATTAAACTAGACACGAAACGATATAAACATGTAATATTATTATAATTAAACTGATGTCGAACAAACATTATCATATCACATAAATTATTTATAAAGAGTAAATATAGAATGTTTAATCATAACAAATGTCGACACCTTGTACACTAATCTAATCCTTTTAGAGATACCAATAAGTCTCTGTTGTATTAAACTTGTATGTTAGATGTCACTAAGATATCTTGTTATCAACGAAATACAAGAACAACAAAAGCCTTTGGCCTCAACCAAGTTTGGTTAGGGTAGACGTGATATGTAGGAGAACGCTAACGATATCACATTCATATCATGTTTCACAAAAATATGTTATTACTATGACTTAACACACAAAAACATACCGAACCAGAATAGCCATCTTCTAAAAAAGTTATACTCTCACCTTCAACTATTACAACTATAATAACTGATCCTCCATGAGTCGAATCAAAAGTAACTAAAGTGACCCCAGACCATTAGGTGGTAGTAGTAGCTGATTGTGCATTGAACTAACATAGATGAAAAAATAGAAATAAAATAGTACCCCTTACTTTAACATGGCAGTTTTACCTTTTCACCACCTCTTAGATTAAAATCCATCCAAGCAATACATAACAGAAAAATTAGCGAGAGGAACATCATGATGCACAAGGATATTTTGTTCATCATCATATGTTTCTTGAAGAATGTTGACCTTTTATCGATACTAATTTAGGGGTGTTTGTTTGGATTATACATTCCTGATGTTCTATTTCTTTCCAAAAGATGAAAAGTACGTCCAAAATTCTTTTTTTACAAAATCAGCCATCAAGCAATGCAATCCAGTGTGAGCTGACCAAATGTTTCCAAGTATGAAGATTACTTCTGCCATTCATTGTATGTGGAAATATGTTAGGTATGCTTAATATTATCCCTTTCATGCCCTTCTGCCTGATGTTTCTTTGCTATCTGAAGACTGGAAATAATAATTATATGGTTGTCCGTGCCTAACAGCCAGCATACTGTTTTTTCAGAGAGATTCTTGGATTTGACTTGATAAATGGGGGTCAGGATTTCTCCTTGTTAGATGAGGCACCAGTTTCCATCAGTGAAGATGACACTGAATCTAGTTTGCTACTTAACCTCCTTTCTCAATTGAAAGAAGAAAAGGCGATGCAGTCTGCCAAGTTATCGGCAGAGCTTGGAAGCTTACAAACAGATATCACAGAGGTTGACAAAAGACACTCAGCAAGAATGAGGTTGAGTTTAGATGATACAGATGTACTGCCAAGTTCTAGTGCTTTGTCAGGAGCTTCTGTGAGTGCCCTTCAAGGTGCATTGCTGTCAGGTTTGTTACCAACGTCATACAAGTCGAGCATTTATGAGGAGAGGGTAATGAGGAATTTGGTGCAGCTTGAAAATGCATACTACTCCATGAGGTCCTCTCTGGACACCTGTGAAACTAATGTAATCAAACGGCCAGATATCTCATGTAGAAGTGGCAGTTCTTGAAGTCTTGCCTCTTTCTTCCCTAGATCTTCAAGTCTTGTTGCAATCAGTCCTTGCTGTTATATCATGAATATCACAATCTTTTCGATCCAATAAGAAAAAATTACATGAGATCATCTGATGGGCATGTAATATATTTATTTAGTAACTGAAATGACTATATGGAATTGTTGGTGGGAGGATTGTGGAATATACCTCGTCATCAAGAAGGCTTGAGAACTTGAAAACATGTTGGTCGTCGCCTTCTTGGGTCTGCTCCGAGTATTCCTTTACTCTTCGAATCAAGCATGAAATGAAGTATACAAGAGCAATTCAGTTTCAGTGAACTGAAGTGTATGGAGCCTCATTTATTCACTCTGAAATGTCTTTGTTCAGTGAATGAAAAAACTCTAAAAAGTGCATGCATGCGCGTGGAGTCAAGATCGATATTTGTCTGGGATTCATGATGGGCAATGAATGGACAAACATACTCGATTTGACAGCTGAATTATTTATGTGATCATTTGCCTGAATATACAAAAGAGTACAGTTAAGAAATTTGTTTGCCAGCATATGGATTCGGCAGTATTCATAATCTCAAAGATAGAGAATAGCAAATGCTTCTAAAAAATAGGAAGCAAACAGAGAAGAGCAAAAACAGATATGCAATAAGATGCTGCAATAAACATGATTTCTGAAGGATTGTAAAACATGTAGAGAAAATGAGTAGAGAAATCAAAAGAAACCAACAAGCAGTTATCTTTTCACTGTTTTCTGAAGAGCGTGGGCGATATCCTGGAGAGCGTGGGTGAGGATCGAGAGCGAGACCGATTACCCCGTCGATGGAAACCTCAATCAGATCCACGCGAGCAGATAGGACCGTGGGCGAGGACAGATTACCCAGATCCATGGAGAGTGTGGGCGAGGATTGAGAGCGAACAAAACAATACTACGTATTAAAAGGAAAAAATGAAATCGTGAAGGCACTAACCAAATTTTTGAGGACTTAGGTGGAAAAGACTTAGCAAAACATGAATTACAAATGTTCTGGGCCTGCACGCATATCAATCAAATATCAAAGACTAGTTCCATGAACATAAGAAAAATCAAATAGTTCTTTGAACACAATAGAGAGAATTGATTAATATTAGAAAAATTCAGAAAGGTGAATAAACCAACCATCAGGGTGATAGAACTTGGTTGTAGGCTGTCTTTATGGTTACATGTGATGTAATAGTATGCCATGAACGCCATCCTTTTATCTGTCATCCATTAGGATATATTAAAAATATAACCCAAAAACTTATTTATTCAAGAAAATTTCAAAACCCACCTAAACAATTTATACTTATTGTTTTCTTACATCATAGTGGAGTTGGAATGATATCCGGTGAGTTTAGATTTTGCACCAACAAAGTTCTGCATGTTCAAACATAAGGCAAGAAGGTTCAGCGAAAAAGGGATACAAAATATAAGTAATGAATAATGATAGAAGTTATGAAAAAATATTAATGAAACTTATAACCCATATAAAAAGCAAAGTCACATCAGCAGTTGTAATAAATAAATTACAGAAGATAAAGTGGAGCATTACAGAAAACGCACCTGATCTTGTGGCTGCTAGGAGAACACAATCCCCGTGAGCAAACCAAGCATCCAAGACTTCCTTTTGGAGTGCTTTGAGACTGGAAAATCCAAAATGCTTTGCAAAAGAGCACTAATTATGTCCATTTGGCTGAACACAGATAATCTTTTGCTGTAAGAATATAAAGCATAGAATATAATTGTTAATAAATAGTAAACAATGAACGATCATGCTTACAGAAATTTACTCCATGAGATTTTATGTGGTTAACAAATAATTCAGTTTTGTCAGACTTACTGTGGGTCTAGTTTGTTAGAACCTCCTTGTAGACGATGTTCTTGGTATATGTCCCACAATCTACAATGGGGTTCTTTCTTACACCCTTCCTCGACCTCTTCTTCCCATCGACAGCTGGGATGGCAAGGATCTTTATGTTCGATGGGGTTGTCGCTCTAGATAGAGCAACATATAGTTGGCCATGAGAGAACACTGGTTCGGGCAAGTACACGCCAACATTGGGAATAGTCTGACCCTGTGCTTTGTTAACCGTCATTGCAAAACTAAGCCGTATAGGAAACTACATTCTTTTGAATTGGAAAGGGAACATCTCGTCATCGGAGGGACACAAAGGTATATGGGGCAGGAAAATCCATTTTCCAGCGTACTGACCTAGTACAATTTCTGCGTCAATGCTATTTCTTTAGAAACCACGAACCACCAGCCTGGTGCCATTGCAAAGTCCATCCGCAGGGTCTATATTCCGAAGCAATATAACAGGGCATCCAATCTTGAGCTTCAAAACATGCGGGGGCAGCCCATTAGGCGTCAGTGTGTTTAGGAACTCAGGTGGGTAGTAGTTATGGGGATCATCCATGGCATTATCGAAACTATGGTACACCATATGCTCCCCTTGAAAACGATCGATCATCTTAGCATTTATCATATCCACCCAGTCATTCTGCGTTGACAGTATCGCCCTTGAAGTAATGTAGGTGGAATCTGACATTTTTTCGTTGAGATCTGGGAAAACGAAGTCTATTAGATTGTCAAGATCATTGTCACTCCCACTATAAGGCACACATACCTCGTCAGGAAGACGGATGTCGCCATCACTATTTGTGACCTCAATTCAACCACCTACATGCAGCAAATACTCCGCAAACCAAGGGTCGTTTTTTGCCCTCATATTGCTAACAAGCTTTAAGTGGGACATAGACTCCCATAGGTAAGACATCCGTAGCGAAGAAGCGACCACTTGAGCCCTTGACCCTTTACGAACAATAGGCAAGACCTGTCTGAAATCCCCACCGAAGACAATGGTTTTACCACCGAATGGCAGTCCGAGCCGACCCATTATATCGCGCATGCTATTGTCTAGTGCCTCCACAGCTTGTCTCTTAGTCATAGAAGCCTCGTCCCAGATAATGAGAGATGATTTTCGTAGCAACTCTGCGGTTCCACTCTGCTTTGTGAAGCTACATACAGCGCCATCGTCAATAGTGAGAGGTATCTTGAAGCGTGAATGTGCGGTTCTTCCTCCAGGCATTATGGAAGCCGTAACGCCAGATGTAGTTGTTGCCACTGTAATCTTGCGCTGGTTGCGTAGCGTCGCGAGCAGCACTCTGTATAGATAAGTCTTCCCGGTGCCACCAGGTCCCCACAAAGAACAATCCGCCCTGATCATTGTTAACGGCAGACATAATCTTATCATAGGCGGCCATTTGTTCCTCGTTAAGGGAGTCCTTGAGAACCACATCAGCGGATGCCAGTTCGATACTTTCCTCCTCGTAAACCTCCCTAGCAGTACCTATAGCATCGTCATACGCGTCGATGATAGGTGGAAGAGGGAATGTCTTTATGTCCTTTCCCATTGACTGTAACATGTTCCTAATGTCAATCAATACCATCTCTTCAACATGAGTTTTGCTCTGACTCCTGCGTTGATAGTCCTCTGACATAGCATCTAGGTGTTTCTGCCATAGTACAGCCACATCGCTTGGCTCACAGTACACCAATATTGTGGCAAAAATCCATCGTAGCGTCGATGGCATATGGAAAAGAGCACGTTCAGTGAGACAGTCATCTAGTGTGTTGTCCGACTCAAGCAGTCCCCTTCTCTCTGCTGCCTCACGAAAAGTCGGTAGCGTGACACCATCTATTGTCCTTAGATCCACATAGGAGGTGGCGCCAGTCACGTGGTTTAGGAGAACACGGAGGTAGTAGCGCTCCCCCTCGGCCGGATGAACAGAGACTATTCTACCGACTTGTCCACCTGTATCTCGTTTTCTCCGTTGCCATACTTTGCCCTTACCACTCTGCCAAGTGTACCACTCAGGGAAGTCACGATACAGGATGCCCCGAGCCTCCTCGTGTAGCCTATTTGCCTCAAAATATGCTGTGAGCATTGACCTATCAGCACCTGGACAGTTGACGACTCGCTCGACCATTTGGCGCTCGTGAAACGCCACCATGTGCATGTTTGGAAGATGAAGCTGCAACTGCATCACAGGTGGAGAGTTCTGACTAAGCTCAAAGCCATATATCCTCCATAAGGCCTCTGGAGGGGTCACCCGCCTTGCATCTCTGTACTGCTTGATCTCATCTACATCATCATCTGCCTTGCTCGCATCTCTCATAACAACAGATGCACGATCATGGCCTTTGTATATGTACTTGAACATGTATTTAACAGCCTTGATGCTCCCGCACGCCTCAACATTGATGTGACAATTGAAGAGCTGAAGGAGGTAAGGGTTGTAAGGGACAACCCATCTATTGTCCAATTCGAACCCTCGAACCTTTTCCTTACGCACATCGTCACGACGTCTATAAACAGGATATGAATCCTTCGCTTGCAAAGTTGCATCACAGAAAGGCCGGGGGTAATGATTCTTGCATGATGCACGACCCTTAGTGCATGGGCAGATAGGATTTAGCGACCCGCACGGGCCATGCATCATATGCTTGATAACCATCTTTCGTAGTTCAGGGTACTTTTTGTCTAGGATCTCGGCTGAGATCAAATGGTCATACTGCTCAGGGCACGTGAGCTTGTACTTCCTCTGCATGATTAGTAGAAAATGGGCATGGGGCAAACCCCGCTTCTGAAACTCCACGACATAGACGTAGGCCTGGACCTTACCAAGAATATCATGTTTAGTCAGCCTATGCTTTAACTCTTGTAGCTTCGCGTGAAAGACACGCACTACAAGATCCGGACGATCTTGCGGTGTCTGCCTAGGGAGAAGCTCTGTCCTTATCTCATCCCAGTTGGGGTTACATGTCATGGTAAGAAAGATGTCTGGTTTCCCAATCTTCTGCACCAGAGCCATAGCATCCATATATCGATGTCTCATGTCACGAGGACCGCCAATAAACGACAGTGACAGCACAGTTCGCTTCCCAACCTTTTCTGCTCTTATGTCTCCATCTAACATACTATCAACCAAGCCCTGGTACAGGTCAACTCGTAACCGGTCCTGGTTCTTACGTATGAAATCTAAATGGGAGCTCTCAATCTTGATGTACGTGTCGACTGCGAACTGCTGGAAAAGCCACTTACCATGAAGTATTGGATTGAATATCCCTGGACGAATCTGGAATTTGTAGCAGTAATAGTCACGTACGGACACACATAGATGATTAGGAGATTCTGCATACGTAAGGATTGATTATTTTGTGATGCCGAAAGGATAGTTAACAATGTGTTATGTAAGAAATATCAAAGAAACAACTAACCTGCATCTTCATCGTTTGCATTACTTGCCCTATGCGTCGCACGGTATGCATCTACTTCGCCCATGGATACACCGACCTTTAGTATGTTTGTATGCCATCCAAGTTCACCTCTAGGGAAGAACAGTGGATACGATAGTGCATCGTAGCATCCATGGTATGAGCGGATGCCGTGGCTTGACCTATCCTTCCCATGTAGCATAACACTCTTGCTGAATTGGCCTCGCCGTTCGCTCCCCTCAATCCAGATAGCAGCGACCTCTGAAGTGAGAGGCATGTTATATGTCTTCTGGTTCAACGTCTGGTCAAGGTTCAATGTGATACGATAGTCATCAAGGTTCTCAACATGGCCCATGCTCCTAAGGTGCTCAGAGTATGGGTTTTCACGGAGTATGCCAACTAATTGTTTAATAACATCTTTGTCTTTCTGTTGACATTCTTCGCGGCACTTACGGTACCGATGCTCGAGATTGGGATCATCATCGTAAAAGTAAAGCTCAAGGTGTTTATGCTCCGCCCCACCTTCCCTACCAAATGACTTGATATTGTGGTACATCATGCCTTGTGCCCGAAACGTGTATATACTAGAATCTCTCACATTAGTTGTCATACTATCGAGGCAACAATACAATGAAGTGAAAGAGAAATGGCCATTAAAAAACCTAATGTTATCACGAAAGTGTCTAGCATCAGAGTCTGTACTATCCCACAACCTCCGGAGCAGGGGAGGGGTCTCCAGTGGGGCTAGCTCAACCTTCCCACCACGACAACAAAACCCAGGTGGCTCATACTCAAACTTCTTCGCAGTGCAATGACCGCAGTTGGGAACTGACTTCAGCATATGTGTTTCTTCAGGCATGTTACTGTACACTTTGTCATACGGGTCAGGCAAATCAGTGGCAGTAGATTCATCTTGAGTACCATCGATCTCGGTGTCCTCGTCGGTGTCATCATCTAATATTTTTTTGGAAAAACAACGATTAAGACACGTGTAGTTATATAAGTTGTGGTATCATAATAAAAAATGAGGTGCGCACATTGCCCAGCGAATAGGTATCCATCGTTCGCATCATCATCCTCATCCTCTTCGAATATGACACCCTCATCATCATCACCTGAATCGTGAAAATATGAGCCACGTAAAAGACAAGGGCATCTAGGGTGGGGGAAAATGTAATGTGAACAAAGATTTTTAACAAGTACCATTGGAAATGAACTTTGGCTTCGTATGTGTATGGTGCACTCCTTGTTCAACCATGCCTACACTCACACGTTTAGTCGGACTACATGCTATCGTCGTCGTGCAATATTCATTTAAAATTGGTAGTAATTACCATTGTTGTGGATCTCTGCAATCGGATGGGGCTTTGTCCAATCGTCTCCTTCCATAGCGTCACAAATAGTATCCTCGGTCACTGCAGCCACATTCCTTGCAATGCTGGCATCAAATTGTTGGTTTCGACGGCCTAAGGTAGCTGGTCTTGTCTCAGATAGCACATGATGTCTACGTCTTAGTAGATCAGTAGACATATCGAGTGAACCAACATCCTTAGTCTGTGTTGAAGTTGGCAGGAAAGGTGTCATGACGAATTCAGGGATAACCCAGTCACAAGTGGTAACTGAGGATCCATATGGTTCAATTCCATATGTTGTAGGACGTACAACCTCAGGGGTATATACTGGGTCCTCCATGGTGATGGACTCCTGATTCAAAGTGTCACCCTGCAGTGCTCCATGTTTTCTGCTGCACTCTTTGTTAGCATCTTTCCATCTTGGTGTCTTATTATACAACCTAAGGCGTACACGTCTAGACTCCGTCTCGACGGAAGTCATGTTTTTGTACCGCTCACTAAAGTAGGCGGCCCTTTTCATAGTATGCTTAGGTATGTTATCAACAGTTTCATGCACACAACCTGGAATAAGGCATGTCTACTGTCGGTGTTTCGAAACCCGGGGGGTCCCTGGACCGACGAGTGAATTGTCGCCGCATGCTCCAGCCCAGATGGGTCGACGCGAGGCGGAACGCGAAGGGGGGAAAGGGAGCAGCCGGAGGGAGGCAGATGTGAGAGAGCGGATCCCGCGGCCTTCGTGTTAGCCCCGCGCCTTAGTCGGGTGCGCTTGCAGTAGGGGGATACAAGCGTCCACGCGGGAGTGGGAGCGAGCGGCCTTGCGCGAGCGCCATCCCGTCCTTCTCCGTGCGGGCCAACCCTCTGTAAAAGGGCCCTGGTCCTTCCTTTTATAGGCGTAAGGAGAGGATCCAGGTGTACAATGGGGGGTGTAGCAGAGTGCTACGTGTCTAGCGGAGGAGAGCTAGCGCCCTAAGTACATGCCGTTGTGGCAGCCGGAGAGGTTTTGGCACCCGGTTCGTGTGGTGTCGTGGCTGTCGGAGGAGCGCTGGAGCCTGGCGGAAGGACAGCTGTCGGGGCTATCGAGTCCTTGCTGACGTCCTCTTGCTTCCGTAAGGGGGCTGAGAGCCGCTGTCGTCATGGTGCGTGCGGGGCGCCATCATTGCCTATCTGGCGGAGCGAGCCAGATGGGACGCCGATCTTGTTTCCCGTAGCCTGAGTTAGCTTGGGGTAGGGTAATGATGGCGCCTCCTGTCAACGTGGTCGGTCCGCGCCCTAGGTTGGGCGATGTGGAGGCTCCTCCGAGGTCGAGGTCGAGTCTGTCTTCCGTGGCTGTGGTCGAGTCCGAGCCCCTGGGTCGGGCGAGGCGGAGACCATCGGCTGAGGCCAGGGCTGAGTCCGAGCCCTGGGGTCGGGCGAAGCGGAGTTCGTCGTCTTCTGGGGTTGAGCCCATGTCCGAGCCCTGGGGTCGGGCGAGGCGGAGTTCGCCGTCTTCCGGGGCTGAGCCCGAGTCCGAGCCCTGGGTCGGGCGGAGCGGAGTTCGCCGTCTTCCGGGGCTAAGCCCGAGTCCGAACCCTGGGGTCGGGCGAGGCGGAGTTTCCTATGACGCCCGAGGCCGGCCTTGGCTGCTGTCAGCCTCACTCTGTCGGGTGGCTCAGCAGTCGAAGCGGCGCAGGCGGCGCTGTCCTCTTGTCAGAAAGGTCAGTAGAGCGGCAAAGTGACTGCGGTCACTTTGGCTCTGTCGACTGGAGGGCGTGCGTCAGGATAAAGGTGTCAGGCCACCTTTGCATTAAATGTCCCTGCGATTTGGTCGGTCGGCGTGGCAATGTGGCCAAGGTTGCTTCTCGGCGAAGACTGGGCCTCGGGCGAGCCGATAGTGTGCCCGTTGCTGGAGGGGGGGGGGTCCTCGGGTGAGACGTAGGTTCTCCGGGGTCGGCTTCCCTTGCCCGAGGCTAGGCTCGGGCTAGGCACGATCATGTCCCTTGAATGGACCGATCCTTGACTTAATCGCGCCCATCAGGCCTTTGCAGCTTTGTGCTGATGGGGGTTACCAGCTGAGATTTAGGGGTCTTGAGGGTACCCCTAATTATGGTCCCCGACAGTAGCCCCCGAGCCTCCAAGGGAGTACTAATACTCGCTTGGAGGCTTTTGCCACACTTTTTTGCAAGGGGACCAGCCTTTTTCGGTTGCATTTTGTTCCGGTGGGTGCGCACGAGCGCACCCGCCGGGTGTAGCCCCCGAGGCCTCGGAGGAGTAGTTTTACTCCTTCGAGGTCTTAGTGCATTTCGCAACACTTCGACTGGTCTAGTGGTTCCCTCATGCGAGCTGGCCGTAGCCCGAGTGCACGGTCGGGTCCCAAGTTCTCGGGCTGATATGTTGACGCTGTCAACGGTTTGGCTGGAGCCGGGTTTGCGAGAGCAGCCCCCGAGCCTCTGCACAGGGCGAGAGGACGATCAGGGACAGACTCAACTTTTTTACATACGCCCCTACGTCGCCTTTCCACAAGGAGGAGGGGGGAAAGCGCCATGTTGCCTTCGGAGGGTGCCGAACATGGTGTCTCCGGTGAGCTGCTGGCGGGTAATCCGAGCGAACGTCCGTGCCCCATTTGTTAGGGGTCGGCTAGGGGCCCAGAGGCGCGCCCAAAAGTACCTGCGGGTGATCTGCCGGACCCGGTCCCCTGTCGACGGGGTCCGAGGGCTCAATGCCTCCCTGTGATGGGATTCCGTTACAAGATCGTTCCCGCTGGTCTCGGAAATGTCCTAGGGTACCTCGGGAGCGCAGCCCGAGCCTTGGTTATGTATCGAACGTACCCATGGTCATCCCTCGCTCTGTGTCTGAGGCGACTGTGAACCCTTCGAGGGCCAGCCTACGAACCCCTGATCAGTAGTGGGCGCGGAGCTCGAGTGGCCTGAGGCGGCCGTTGAACCCTTCGAAGGGCCGGCCATCGAACCTCTGACCAGTAGTGGGCGCAGAACCCAATCGATCTGAGGCGGTCGTTGAACCCCTCCGAGGGGCCGGCCTTCGAACCTCTGATCAGTAGGGAGGCTTGGAGCCTGTTTCCTTCACGGAGAAGGGTCCTTTTCGGGGTACCCCCTTTCCCGGTCCCTGTTGTAAGAGAGAGAAAGAGGAAAAGGAAAAGGATGCGAGGTCGAATGACGCGGCGTACCTTTTTCGACGCGGTCATTATGGCGAAGGCGAAGCGTCGCAGGCTTCTCCCGCCTGAGGCGCCGCCTGTCCTGCCGCGGAGTTAATGCAACGGGGCGACCGGTTCGCGAGGCGTTCGCTGCGCGTGTGCGAGCCGTTTGAGGAACGGATCACGGGTGCACCATCTCCATGCCGTGGGAGAGAGCTCCCTCGCTGCCCCTGGATGGGACGTAAGCTCGGCTGACGACGTGATCGCTGCTCCTGCCCGCCTGTCACCGCCATTACTGCCGGCCCATTTTTGACCGCATTTGATCGTCGCGCTTGGCTGGCACTGCAGGGTTGCCTCGAGTCGCGGTATTGACTCTGCAGTCGAGGAGGCATGGTAGTGGCGCGAGTGGCGGTGCAGTTGCTCGCACGTAGCGACCGGCGTGCCGGTTGCATGACGCGTGGGTCTGGACCTCCATGCTAGGCGCGTTGGAGTCGAAGGGGCACGCCCACTTGGCACGGTTGCATGCCGCCTGCATGGCTATCCGCCCTTTCGCCCGCTGGTCTAGGCGAAAGTGGAGGAGTGCTTGTAACCGCCGGGTGGTTGCATGCACCGTGCGCGTGTGGCGGTTTGGCTTCTTCTCCCCTGGACCGGCTTGCATGACGTGTGGGACCCAGCCCCCGCACCGTGGGGGGGGAACCTTGGAGCGTGTTGGAGAAGACTCGACCCACAATGGTTGAGGGCGCAAGTGGGGAGAGTCGCCTTTAAAGGGGGGCGACCACCTTTGAGGGCAACCATGTCTCCGCGCTCCCCTCATGCATCGTGCCTTTCCACCTTCCGAGCCTCTGGATGGGGGACGCCCGCAATCCTTCCGCCTTGTCGTCGGAGGAACGCAACTTCGTGGAAGTTGGTACCTTTCGGCCATCGTTCGGCTTCAAGGATTTTCATCAGGCAGCTCGGCTGCATCCCCTCGCCGGTGGTCACCCAAGACGGTGACCACCAGCTTGACGTCGGGGAGAAGCGAGCCGGGCTACGATCTTGGTCCCACCCTCAGCCCCAAGGATGTTTATCATCCTTGCTGGGGCGGAGGCCAGGCTAAGCCGGAGCTCTACCTCCCGCGCGGGCCGATGGGCCACCTCCTCTTCCAGCTTCTAGTGGTGGAAACCATCCTCCAGCCTTGCGGAGGAGGCGTCCTCCAGCCATGCCGGGGAAGGCGAACTGTTGCTGTCCAGCTAGGATGCAACATTCCGTCCTTCTCCTCGCTTTCGCGGCGAGGACGGGAGTGAAGACCTATCTGTGCGCCTCACCGACCGTCGGCGTTGGTGGAGGGGCGGACGCCGCCGTCCATGCCGATGTGGTGGCAGCCGGAGGAAGCTCCCCCCCCCCATTGAGGCCGTCGGCGCCGCCCACGGGCTGGCCCCCGGCTCTTTGGCTTTGATGTCTGTTTCGCGTCCCTTGAGTAGGGACGCGAACGAAAGCCTTCCGGTGGCCGCGTCCGTACTGGGATCATGGCTGCCGCTGTGGGGTTGGAACCGGAGTTCTGGTGTTTTGTTCAATGCGGCTATCGAGGCCTGAACGTGTATGTATTTTCGGCACGGAGCTGTATTTTTTCTTCATTTCGAGCACTAAGGCTCGCCTTGTCGATTATCTGAACCGCTTCACCGAGCGTGAGTTGCCTCGTGCAAAGGTGACGAGTGAGGTATCCGTATCCCGGAGGAGTAAGAGTCCCTCGGCTCGGTCGGCCTTGCTGTCCGAGGCCCCTCTTGCTTAGTTAAAGGAACCCCTCGGCCGCCCTTCGATGAGCCGAAGCCGGAGGTAGCGGTGTCAGCATGGGCGGAGACAGAGTTGGCTTCGAAAAGGAGGTGTAGTTGGCCAGAGCCTGGCCGGGTCGTCCACTGGCGGAATCGACGCCGGAGTTGAGCTGCCGAGGCCACAAGCCGAGCTGATGTCTTCGGGGGACAGCTGGCCGAGGCCTCGGGGTGGCCGGCCGAGCCGCCTGCTCGGGTCGGATTCTCGAAGAAGACCCTGGCGGCGATGGCCCGGGTGTGGTGCTGATGTCGTCCTTCAGAGTGGGGGCCCCCCGACCGCGTCGCCGTCCGAGGCTAGGTCAGACCCCGCCGAAGGTGTAGTTGATGCCGAGGGTGCTGCTACCCCCTTCGGCTGTTGACGTCCGAGCCTACAGGATCAGGCTGTCTTGTAGTTTGTGTATGTTTTCTGCGGCCGCCGAGGCCTAAACACACCGTCGTCGTGTTGCAAAGCTGCGTTTCTTTTCCTCTTGTTTCGAGTATCCGGACTCATATGTCGGTAACAGAATTGTTTGTGCGGGCGAGAGTTGCTTTTCATGGAAGGTGATGAGTGAGGTATCCGTATCCCGGAGGCGTAGGAATCCCTCGGCTCGGTCGGCCTTGCCGCTTACGCGCGCTCTTACTCGTCCATAGGGTTCTATTACCGACGCAGTCGAGAAGGTCCGAAAAATCATTTCGGCAGAGGAGCTCTTGAGCATGAAGACTTGTTCGATCCGCGGAGTCACTTATCCGAGCGCGAGTTACTTATCGCAGAAGGTGATGAGTGAGGTATCTGTATCCCGGAGGCGTAGGAGTCCCTCGGCTCGGTCAGCCTTGGCTGCTTACGTGTACTCCGTCGTTTTCAGGATCCACTTTTGAAGTAGTCGAAGAGCACGAAAGGCATTCTGGCAGAAAAGATTTTTTTTCTTTTTTTGAGGAAAATTTTGACGCAGAGGGGGTTGCCCCCTTCTAGCCCCCGAGGGAGGGTCGGGCTTTGCCGAGGCAAGGCTGACCCTTCCTTGACGACCAGACTTGGTGTGTGAACGAGGTATACGAACAACTTGAAAGCATCTTAAGGGTAGAAGCGATGTAGCTGTTGGATGTTCCAGGAGTTGCTATAGACCTCGCCTTGGCTGTTGGCCAGCTTGTACGTTCTGGGCTTTAGGACCTTGGCGATGACGAACGGCCCTTCCCAGGGAGGCGTGAGTTTGTGCCGCCCTCGGGCGTCTTGTCGCAGCCGAAGCACCAGGTCGCCCACCTGGAGGTCTCGGGACCTAACCCCTCGGGCGTGGTAGCATCGTAAGGACTGCTGGTACCGTGCCGAGTGTAGTAAGGCCATGTCCTGAGCCTCCTCCAGCTGGTCCAGTGAGTCTTCTCGGTTGGCTCGGTTGCTTTGGTCGGTGTAGGCCCTCGCCCTCGGGGAACCGTATTCCAAGTCTGTGGGCAAGATGGCCTCGGCCCCATAGACTAGAAAGAACGGTGTGAAGCCCGTGGCTCGGCTCGGCATAGTTCTCAGACTCCAGACCACCGAGGGGAGTTCCTTCATCCACCGCTTGCCGAACTTGTTGAGGTCGTTGTAGATCCGAGGCTTGAGTCCTTGCAGGATCATACCGTTAGCCCGCTCCACTTGCCCATTCGTCATGGGGTGAGCCACAGCAGCCCAGTCCACCCGGATGTGGTGATCCTCACAGAAGTCCAGGAACTTTCTGTCGGTGAACTGGGTGTCGTTGTCGGTGATGATGGAGTTCGGGACCCCAAAGCGATGGATGATGTTGGTGAAGAACGCCACCGCCTGTTCGGACCTGATGTTATTTAGGGGTCGGACCTCGATCCACTTGGAGAATTTGTCGATGGCGACCAATAGGTGCGTGTAGCCCCCGGGTGCCTTCTGCAGGGGGCCAACGAGGTCCAAACCCCACACGGCAAACGACCAGGTGATGGGTATGGTCTGCCTCGCGTAGAACTGACACCCTTCGTAGGTGCAGACAATCCTAGTAGCGTTGACCACCGCCGTCGGCTAGTAGAATCCTTGTCAGAAAGCGTTTCCAACGAGGGTTCGAGGTGCTGCGTGATGGCCGCAAGCCCCGAGTGTATCTCTTGCAAGAGCTGCTGGCCTTCGGCGATGGAAATGCATCGTTGGAGGATGCCTGAGGGGCGGCGGTGGTAGAGCTCCTTCCCATCTCCCAGCAAGACGAAAGACTTGGCGCGCCGCGCCAACCGCCGAGCTTCGGCTTGGTCGAGGGGTAGCTCCCCTCGGTGGAGATATTGCAGGTACGGGGTCTGCCAGCTTTGATTAGGCGTGACCTCGCTTGGTTCCCCCTCGACGCGCAGTGCCTCACCCTCGGGGGCCGAGGGTACCTCGGGCGGAGCCGAGGGTACCTCGGACCGTGCCGAGGGTACCTCGGTCTGGGCCGAGGGTACCTTGGACCGAGCCAAGGATACCTCGGGCGGAGCCGAAGGTGCCTCGGGCGGAGCCGAAGGTGCCTCGGGCTCAGGTGTGTCCTCGGTCTTGATGGAGGGTTGATGTAGGTCTCGGGAGAATACGTCCGGGGGAACTGTTGTTCATCTCGAGGCTATTTTAGCCAGCTCGTCCGCAGTCTCGTTGTAGTGTCGGGCGATGTGGTTGAGCTCGAGCCCGTAGAACTTGTCTTCCAGGCGCCGAACCTCATCGCAGTAGGCTTCCATCTTCGGGTCGCGACATTGGGAGTTCTTCATGACTTGGTCGATGACAAGCTGCGAGTCACCACGAGCGTCGAGCCATCGGACCCCTAGCTCGATGGCGATTCGCAACCCATTTACCAGAGCCTCGTACTCTGCCACATTGTTGGACGCCGGGAAGTGGAGGTGTAGCACGTAGCGTAGGTGCTTTCTGAGGGGCGAGACGAAGAGGAGGCCTGCGCCGGCCCCCGTCTTCATCAGCGACCCATCAAAAAACATGGTCCAGAGCTCCGGTTGGATCGGAGCCGTCGGGAGCTGGGTGTCGGCCCATTCAGCCACGAAGTCCGCCAAGACCTAGGACTTGATGGCCTTCCGAGGGTCGAACGAGATCGTCTCGCCCATGATCTTCACCGCCCACTTCGCAATTCTACCCGAGGCCTCTCGGGACTGGATGATCTCTCCCAGGGGGAAGGATGACACCACAGTCACCGGATGAGACTCGAAGTAGTGTCGCAACTTCCACCGTGTCAGGATCACCGCGTACAGCAGCTTCTGGATTTGTGGGTAGCGGATCTTGGTCTCGGACAGTACCTCACTGATGAAGTAGACTGGCCTCTGGACGGGCAATGCATGCCCTTCTTCTCGTCTCTCAACCACAATCGTGGCGCTAACCACCTGGGTGGTTGCGGCGACGTAGATCAAGAGGGCTTCTCAGGCTGCGGGGGGCACCAAGATGGGCGCGTTCGTGAGGAGCGCCTTCAGGTTCCCGAGGGCTTCCTCGGCCTCGGGAGTCCAAGCGAAGCACTCAGCTTTCCTTAAGAGGCTGTACAGAGGCAGACCTCTTTCGCTGAGGCGGGAGATGAAGCGGCTTAGAGCCGTGAGACATCCCATGATCCTCTGTACGCCTTTCAAGTCCTTGATTGGCCCCATGCTGGTGATGGCTGCAATCTTCTCCGGGTTGGCTTCGATGCCCCGCTCGGAGACGATAAACCCCAAGAGCATGCCTCGGGGGACCCCGAAGACACACTTTTCGGGATTAAGCTTCACGCCTTTCGCCTTGAGACATCGGAATGTCGCTTCAAGGTCGAAAAGGAGGTCGGAGGCCTTCCTCGTCTTGACTACGATGTCATCGACGTAGGCCTCGACCGTTCGGCCGATGTGTTCGCCAAACACATGGTTCATGCATCGCTGGTACGTTGCCCCCGCATTCCTCAAACCAAACGGCATTGTAACATAGCAGTACATGCCGAAGGGTGTGATGAATGAAGTCGCGAGCTGGTCGGACTCTTTCATCCTGATCTGGTGATACCCTGAGTAGGCATCAAGGAAAGACAGGGTTTCGCACCCAGCAGTGGAATCCACGATCTGATCGATGCGAGGCAGAGGGTAGGGAACTTTCGGACATGCTTTGTTTATACCAGTGTAGTCTACACACATCCGCCATTTCCCCCCTTTCTTTCTCATGAGCACAGGGTTGGCAAGCCATTCGGGATGGAATACCTCTTTGATGAACCCTGCCGCCAGTAGCTTGTGGATCTCCTCGCCTATGGCCCTGTGCTTTTCTTCGTCGAATCGGCGCAGAGGCTGCTTCACGGGTCGGGCCCCAGCTCGAATATCCAGAGAGTGCTCGGCGACTTCCCTCGGTATGCCGGGCATGTCCGAGGGACTCCACGCGAAAACGTCGGCGTTTGCGCGGAGAAAGTCGACGAGCACTGCTTCCTATTTGGGGTCGAGCTCGGAACCGATCCGGATCTGCTTGGAGGCGTCGTTACAGGGGTCGAGAGGGACGGACTTGACCGTCTCCGCTGGCTCGAAGTTGCCGGCGTGGCGCTTCACGTCGGGCGCCTCCCTAGAGAGGCTCTCCAGGTCGGCGATGAGGGCCTCGGACTCGGCGAGGGCCTCGGCGTACTCCACACACTCCACGTCGCATTCGTACGCGTGTCGGTACGTGGGCCCGACGGTGACGACCCCGTTGGGGCCCGGCATCTTGAGCTTGAGGTAGGTGTAGTTGGGAACGGCCATGAACTTGGCGTAGCATGGCCTCCCCAGCACTGCGTGGTAGGTTCCTCAAAACCCGACCACTTCGAACGTGAGGGTCTCCTTTCGAAAGTTGGAGGGCGTCCCGAAGCAGACGGGTAGGTCGAGTTGTCCGAGGGGTTGAACGCGCTTCCCGGGGACGATCCCATGGAAAGGCGCAGCACCCGTCCGGACCGAGGACAGATCAATCCGCAGAAGCCCGAGGGTCTCGGCGTAGATGATGTTGAGGCTACTGCCTCCGTCCATGAGGACCTTGGTGAGCCTGACGTTGCCGATGATGGGGTTGACAACGAGTGGGTATCTCCCCGGGCTCGGCACGTAGTCTGGATGGTCGGCCTGGTCGAAGGTGATGGGCTTGTCGGACCAGTCTAGGTAGACTAGCGCCGCCACCTTTACCGAGCAGACCTCCCGACGCTCTTGCTTGCGGTGCCGAGCCGAGGCGTTCGCCACTTGCCTGCCATAGATCATGAAGCAGTCGCAGACCTCGGGGAACCCTCCTGCCTTGTGATCTTCCTCCTTTGCGTCGTCGAGGGCCTTGCCACCCTCCGCGAGTGGCCCGGCCTTGTGGAAGTGTCGTCGAAGCATGGCACACTCCTCGAGGGTGTGCTTGACGGGCCCCTGATGATAGGGGCATGGCTCCTTGAGCATCTTGTCGAAGAGGTTGGCACCTCCGGGAGGCTTCCAAGGGTTCTTGTACTCGGCGGCGGCGACAAGGTCCGCGTCGGCGGCGTCACGTTTCGCTTGCGACTTCTTCTTGCCCTTCTTCTTAGCGCCACGATGAGTTGACGCCTTGGGAGCATCTTCCAGTGGGCGGCCCTGGGGCTGCTTGTCCTTCCGGAAAATGGCCTCAACCGCCTCCTGGCTAGAGGCGAACTTGGTGGCGATGTCCATCAGCTCGCTCGCCCTGGTGGGGGTCTTGCGACCCAGCTTGCTCACCAGGTCGCCGCAGGTGGTGTCGGCGAGGAACGCGCCGATGACATCTGAATCGGTGACGTTGGGCAGCTCTGTGCGCTGCTTCGAGAATCGCCAAATGTAATCCCGGAGAGGCTCTCCCGGCTGCTGGCGGCAGCTTCGGAGATCCCAGGAGTTCCTAGGGCGCACGTACGTGCCCTGGAAATTGCCGGCGAAGGCTTGGACCAGGTCGTCCCAGTTGGAGATCTGCCCCGGGGGCAGGTGCTCCAGCCAGGCTCGAGCGGTATCGGAGAGGAACAGGGGGAGGTTGCGGATGATGAGGTTGTCATCGTCCGTTCCACCCAGTTGGCAGGCCAGCCGATAGTCCGCGAGCCATAGTTCCGGTCTCGTCTCCCCCGAGTACTTTGTGATAGTAGTCGGAGTTCGGAACCGGGTCGGGAACGATGCCCGTCGTATGGCGCGGCTGAAAGCCTGCGGACCGGGTGGTTCGGGTGAAGGACTCCGATCCTCCCCGCTGTCGTAGCGTCCCCCATGCCTGGGGTGGTAGCCTCGGCGCGCCCTGTCGTCGAGGTGGGCCCAACGGCTGTGATGATGGCGTTCGTTGCCGAGGCGACCCGGGGCCGCAGGCGTTGTGTTGCGCGTGCGCCCGGAGTGGACCGAGGCTTCCCGCATGAATCAGGAAGTCGCGGCGTGATGTTCCGAGGGGAACCCCTGCCTTCGGGAGGCAGAGCTTTCTGCCCGTCGGACCGCGGCGTCCTCCAGGAGATTCTTGAGCTCTCCCTGGATACGTCGCCCCTCGGTGGTTGATGGCTCCGGCATCACGCGGAGGAGTAATGCCGCTGCAGCCAGGTTCCGGCCGACTCCGCTGGAATCCGGCGGCAGCCTCACCCTGACGTCGTCGGCGATGCGGTGCTAGATGTCCTGAGGGAGATGACGCGCTTCTCCGGCCGGGGGTTGGACCGCCCATTCCTGCCCGATGTCCCGGCGGATCGGCACAAGCGTTCCTGCTCCCTCGTCGAGCCTGGCCTGCCTCTCGCGGATTTGCTCGTGCTGTGGGTCAGGACCCCCCGCCGGGATGGGGACCACAGCTAGCTCCCGAAAAATGTCAACGCGAGGCACAGGCCTAGGGGGATCACCGTTTTCCGGCATACCAAGATGGTTGCCTTCGCCGGGACCCCCTAGATCGACGTGGAAACATTCACGACTTGGGCCGCGGTCCTTGTTGTCGAGGCCGCGGCTGCCGTCGGGACAGTCGGAAAGGCAGTAGTCACATGCGGTCATGAAGTCCCGCACGGCACTGGGGTTACCAAGTCCGGAGAAATCCCAACAGAGGTCGGGCTCGCCATCTTCCTCGGACCCCGAGGACTCGTAGATCGAGTCGGCCGTCAGTCGGTCCCAGGGTGACCTTACACGATACCCCAGAGGGTTTGGACTCGCCTCTAAGAGAGTGCTCACCGAAGCGGAGTCGCTTGGTGGGTCAAGGCCGAATCCAAAAGACACGAGATGGGAATTGGTCGGTACCTTTTGGTCGACGGTCGGTGACGAGGTCGTGTCTGGAACTGACTGCACCGTTGTCTCAGGTACGAGGGTGACGCCCAGCAAGTCCCTCGCGAGCATGCTGGCGTCGTGCGTTTGCTTGGGATCGGCGTGTTGTGGGGAGGCGGCGCTCGTCTTCGTCTCAGACGCGAGATCGATGCCCGACGCGCCCTTCGTTGGGGCGCCGGCGCTGTCGACTCGCTCGACAGCCAACGAGGTACCGCTTCCCGCTTGGCCTTGGTTGCCCCGCCTCCTCCTCCGTCGACGGGGGAGGGGACAGGACAAGCTCGAATGTCGTCCTTTCACCACGTGGGGAAGGCGTCGTCGATTTCCCCGCCGACGAGCGGGTTGTCGACCGCCATTATCGCTGTCGCACGGCGGGGGAAGGAGTATCATGTCGTAGCTGCCGTTGAGGGACATGAACTCAAGATTCCTGAAACGGAGCACCGTCCCGGGCTGGAAAGGTTGCTGGAGACTGCCCATCTGGAGCTTGACGGGAAGCTGTTCGTCAACACGCAGCAGGCCCCTACCTGGCGCACCAACTGTCGGTGTTTTGAAACCCGAGGGGTCCCTGGACCGACGAGTGAATTGTCACCGCGTGCCCCAGCCCAGATGGGTCGATGCGAGGCGGAACTTGAAGGGGGGAAGGGAGCAGCCGGAGGGAGGCAGACATGAGAGAGCGGATCCCACGGCCTTCGTGTTAGCCCCGCGCCTGAGTCGGGTGCACTTGCAGTAGGGGGATACAAGCGTCCACGCAGGAGTGGGAGCGAGCGGCCTTGCGCGAGCGCCGTCCCGTCCTTCTCCGCGCAGGCCAACCCTCTGTAAGAGGGCCCTGGTCCTTACTTTTATAGGCGTAAGGAGAGGATCCAGGTGTACAATGGGGGGTGTAGCAGAGTGCTACATGTCTAGCGGAGGAGAGCTAGCGCCCTAAGTACATGCCGTTGTGGCAGCCGGAGAGGTTTTGGCACCCAGTTCGTGTGGTGTCGTGGCCGTCGGAGGAGCGCTGGAGCCTGGCGGAAGGACAGCTGTCGGGGCTGTCGAGTACTTGCTAACGTCCTCTTGCTTCCGTAAGGGGGCCGAGAGCCGCCGTCGTCATGGTGCGTGCGGGGCGCCATCATTGCCTATCTTGCGGAGCGAGCCAGATGGGACGCCGGTCTTGTTTCCCGTAGCCTGATTTAGCTCGGGGTAGGGTAATGATGGCGCCTCCTGTCGACGTGGTCGGTCCGTGCCCTAGGTTGGGCGATGTGGAGGCTCCTCCGATGTCGAGGTCGAGTCTGTCTTCCATGGCTGTGGTCGAGTCCGAGCCCCTGGGTCGGGCGAGGCGGAGACCGTCGGCTGAGGCCAGGGCTGAGTCCGAGCCCTGGGGTCGGGCGAAGCGGAGTTCGTCGTCTTCTGGGGTTGAGCCCATGTCCGAGCCCTGGGGTCGGGCGAGGCGGAGTTCGCCGTCTTTCGGGGCTGAGCCCGAGTCCGAGCCCTGGGTCGGGCGGAGCAGAGTTCGCCGTCTTCCGGGGATGAGCCCGAGTCCGAGCCCTGGGTCGGGCGGAGCGGACTTCGCCGTCTTCCGGGGTTGAGCCCGAGTCCGAGCCCTGGGTCGGGCGGAGCGGACTTTGCCATCTTCCGGGGCTAAACCCGAGTCCGAGCCCTGGGGTCGGGCGAGGCGGAGTTTCCTATGACACCCGAGGCCGGCCTTGGCTGCTGTCAGCCTCACTCTGTCGGGTGGCTCAGCAGTCGGAGCGGCGCAGGCGGCGCTGTCCTCTTGTCAGACCGGTCAGTAGAGCAGCGAAGTGACTGCGGTCACTTTGGCTCTATCGACTGGAGGGCGTGCATCAGGATAAAGGTGTCAGGCCACCTTTGCATTAAATGTCCCTGCGATTTGGTCGGTCGGCGTGGCGATGTGGCCAAGGTTGCTTCTCGGCGAAGACTGGGCCTCGGGCTAGCCGATAGTGTGCCCGTTGCTGGAGGGGGGTCCTCGGGCGAGACGTAGGTTCTCCGGGGTCGGCTTCCCTTGCCCGAGGCTAGGCTCGGGCTAGGCACAATCATGTCCCTTGAATGGACCGATCCTTGACTTAATCGCACCCATCAGGCCTTTGCAGCTTTGTGCTGATGGGGGTTACCAGCTGAGATTTAGGGGTCTTGAGGGTACCCCTAATTATGGTCCCCGACATCTACGTTTAACGATTTGAAACCTGCTGTTTTTTGCATATTTAGCCAAGCGAACAATCATGTACCTGGTGTCAGAAGGTCTTTACTTGTGACAATGTTGTTTGCCTGGAATGTCTCATTCCTATGCAACCAATCCCTATCATCATATGCATCCAGATTTGCTTGTTCGTCTCCACCTACATTTAGCATTTTAGCATAAGTAAAGAGTTAACATAATAGATAGTGCAAATGTGACAAAAAAATTGTGATTGTTATACCTGCAATGTCTTGTGTTGACAAATTTGTGAAATCAATGGTGCTACAGTCATAAATAGAGCTAACCACCTCACATGCCTGGTCCGTATTAACGTCTTCTTCATATGTCACCCATTTACAAAAGGCTACACATCAACTTTGTATAGTACAAACATGTAGGTATAACAATAAAAAATTAACTTTTTATCACCTCTGGATGAGAGTGGCTCTATCGATAGTCCTTTATTTCGTTGGCGTGCTTCATGACGCTTCCTATTTTTCTCATTCTTTTCTTCAACAGTCATCGCAGCATATCTTTCCCTATCCCTTTGCCTCTTACGTTCCTTAGCATCGACAATTGGTCCAAGCGAGTTCGATTCATTTTGATTACCTACAATGCAACTTTGTGGATTAGTGTTCGTACTTAATACGTTTTGACACGCATGTAATAAGCTTTATACCTGTAATGATGGTGTTTGAGATGTCTGTGAATGGTGTGCGACCAGCATTGTATCCTATCTGATCCATAACAAGAAGAGTGCCCTACAAAACATGAGCACATAAACAACACTAAAAGAGGGTAGACAATCGGTAGTCCTTTTATATGCGCTCATCCAGTTAACCAGATATAGCTATATCAAACAAAACAAACAAGGGTAACAAATATATAGAACACACATAAATAGAATCTGAAACGAACAACCAACTGCAATGATTAAGAAGCTTTCTTGGTATGATAACAAGCAAATAGAAATAACTGGAATGGACTACCAAACTGTCGCTGGACATGATATAGAAAAACTATAGACAACAATTGTTAGATAATTCAACATAATAGATAAATTTTGTTTGGACATTGTAAATCTAACCAATTATCTTGAAAACCCTAATTCCAAATAGGTTATTAATGTAAAGCTCCAACTAAATTATCTAAAACTAAAACATAAAATTGCATTATGTTTCCTGTTTATACATTGAAATAACAGTCTTTTAAAAATGACTTTTTAGATTCATTTATATTTCCTATTTATAGATTTAAACAGCAACCTTTGGAGTGACACATTGATTATTAGATGATTTCAACCAGAAAAGTCACTGTAATGCAATAATAGACCACACTCTATGATGACAAAAACATTGATGCCTAAAATACAGGGTAAATATTCCAATCCTAAAGCCATGTTATTTCTACAATCAGAACGACACAAATCCAATGGTGATGCCTAAAATAAAAAAGGCTTGTTTGGTTAGTGCACAGCCAGCTTTTTCGCTTTTGTCCTAGCTTTGATTTACAAATGCAGCCGGTACAAAGGAATTCCATGTGTTACCTTGTTAAGAACAGAAAGCGCCGACTTGGATTTAGTGTTCAGAAAATGAAAACCATCAAAGCAGAAATTTAAACTCACATTATGTTCCCTTTTGTGTTCACAATGTTTGATGGCTTAAACTGTTTAGAGCTACAGTAACTATTGATCTGTCAGACTCAGATGTTTGCATAAGGAATGGGCAACAATTTGTGTGCTTATCTGATGGCTCAGAAACTCTTATGCAGATGGTATGGTATATTGTCAGTGTTTGCCACAGTGATGTTGTGGTCGTTGATTGCACCAATGAGATCTCAATTCCAGTGCCCCCTCCTCGCATGTGTTGTGGATTGGTCCTAAGCTCCTGATTATGCTCTGGGATGTTATGAATTATGCAGTAGAGCTGGGCTAAACACTCGACACTACTGCCAGGTCAAGACTTACCAAGGAGTGTGCCACGTCAGACAAAAAGCACTGAATAAATTCATTGAAGTTCAAATCCATTTAGATGAGCATCTACTTGGTAAATTTCAGAGTTTCAGGAGCAATGAACCATTCTTAGATGAAGCACATCAATGTATCGTGGAGTTGCAGTGTCCTGATTACTACCCAAAAATTGTTAAAGAAGCTGTCAATCTTGCCCTATATAAAGGCACCAATTTTGTTGATCCTATTGTTAGGCTACTGGAGCATTTGTACACAAAGAAAATTTTCAAGACTCAAGACCTAGAATCCGGTTGCTTGTTATACGGTACTCTGCTGGATGGCATTGGCATTGACCTTCCTAAAGCTCTAGCACAATTTGGTGAGATCATTGGTCGCCTGACTTTGTTGGGTGCCTTGAGATTTGAAGCTCTGGAGGTTATTGTAAAGAAAATGTAATATACCTACAATCGGAAAGCAGTTTCTAATGCTTTCATGAAAACCTTGGAAGCAAACCATCAGGTCAGGTTATCTTAGGCTCGCCTACTGCTGCTGCTGTAATAGACGCTTGCAACAGCCTTTTGGAATAAGCTTCCTAGCAGCTTTGGCATATCAACATTTTCAGATTCTGTATCTTGCGAAAGACGGTATCATGTATTCTCTATAGTTTAGGTGTCAAGGAATTGAGGAACAGACAATTTGGAGCTGTAAAATTTTGTGAGATCAGGTGAGTGTTGATTGTTATTGTTTCGGCCAAGAAGGAAAGAAAGAAGCCATGAATTTTGGTCTTGGGCGACCAGCTTAATTTGCAAGAGTCCTAGATGAACAAGGCTAAATATGTTGTTACTATGTCCACCTAAAATGTTGTTAGTTATTTTTCTGTGACTACACATTTTTGTAACGTTGTACTATGGTTTTGGAATGTTTTATTGGGTACAATATATTGTGTTATTTAGGAATCAAGACTCGATCTCTCTATGTCCTGGTTTACTCTGTTGCTGCCGTGATGTTGGCTCCCTAGTTCCTTTGGGCGAAGCGTATGTTGGCTCTCTAATTCGTTTGGGCTTTGTATTTCCATGCTGTTTGACTGGATATTTGATGCCCTGTTTGTTTGGGTTTTTTCAGCTTCTTGCCTTCAAATGTTGTTACGGACTGCAAAACGTCTCAGTTTATATAAGAATCGCTTTATTGATGCAGAAATTTTGGTAGTTAGATGGTGTTATCTATTTGAGCAGTTGATTGTTAATTCATTGAGGGCATTGTACAGCACTATCCCGCATGGGTGCTGTGAACCAAGAAGGCGGCCGCAGGCTGTCCGGAAAATTGCACTTGTCCTAGAGAAAGCTCCAAAACAGCTCCAGCAAGATTTGATTTCCCTTGTACCGAAGTTGGTGGATGGTTCGGAACACTCTCTTGCAGCTTGTGCCCTGTTGGATCATTTTCAAAGGCCAGATGCAGAGCCTTCATTGAGATTGCCAGTAAGTCGCTACTGACCGGACATGAATTCTTGTGCGCTGGGACGATGGACGTTGCTAACGTTGTGTGAGTATCCTCGAACATGATGTATGTAGTGGAATAGTGCATCCGGTGGTGCAACGGCCAGGGGTACTACCTCGCTGATGAGCCCGGGGTGCACTTCGTTTGGCAGCCCAACCAAGAGTCATCGGTACTCGTCATGTCGCGTGCGTTCGACGACTACTATATCGAGGATTGTGGCGTCATCTTGGCACCAGAGGTGACACAGAGGAGGATCGACAACAGTGACCAGTTCGTCATCCTCGCCACTGTCTGGGTAGCTTTTGTGTCGGCCTGCCTTTCATTCTCTTCGCAAACACATACAGACTTACCTTTTTGTTTAAGCAAGAGCATATGGTGGTGCGTGTTTGATGACTAACGATGTACGAGGGAATTTTTCCGGCATGTGTGGAACGTGCTCTCCAATGATGAGACCATACAAATTGTGGCATATATCGAAGTCTGCATGATACTGATGGTTGCAATGTAGTGGTGAAATAACTAGATTAAAATAACAAAATTTATGTATGGCTAGGATCACAAATTGATTATGAAACATTTTCTCATAACAATATAACACACATTTTGTATATAAGTTATCGTAGTATACTGGTATTATATATTCCCGTTGCAACGCACGGGCATTCAGCTAATAAATATATAATGCCCAAAGATAGAGTAAGGAAGTACTAAACATTCTACACATAATCTTGATATGCAAATATAAGGACTAAACATTCTAGCATTCAATTTCTAAACCCTAAATCAACCTCATTGAAGTCGATGCCAAAAGAAAAAACAGTCATGCTTACTAACAAAAGGTGTAGATACATGTGGTACAGAATATTGTCTGAGACAACGCTATGATAGTGATAGCACACAGTGCAGCGATAGCGACAACGCGCAGGAGTGCCTCTGTAGCGTCTTGATATTCACCTATGGCCTTGAAAACAAAGAAGTTTAATTACATGTTGAAGTATCACCAGCAAGTAATATAGCTACAAATATTGAATAACACCATACAACTTTAGTAAACTGGTAATAAAATGGAATAAAAATACTGAAACCTTAAGAATTTCACGGAGACAACTGATAATTTTAGAAAGTACATAAATGAAGAAAATCGAACAAATCAATTGAAGAGTACTATCACTGAATTGACAGAAACCACAAACCCTCCTGATTGGCATAGGTGTTTATTCAAGAAATGCCGCTGGAAACATTCCTTTCTCAGTTTGCCATTCAAAAATATAAGGTATGGCAGAGGAAATATAATATAAGAAGTACCTTGAACGAATAAAAACTTGCTTCTTTCTCAGATTCTCTTTTCTCGTTTCTCCTTTCTTCATCGTCGACTACCTACTGCAGAGTGTAGAGTGCAGAGCCAGAGAGGGGGGTACACCGCTAGATGCATGAGGGCACAAGCGTGACGTGCGACTATGCGAGGAGGGCCACGACCGGCGCTCCCTGGCCGCACGGCAAAATGGGAGGCCGGGACTCGGAAGGCCACTCGTCGGAGGCGAAAGTTGGAATCAAGAGTGTAGCATGGAGATAGGGGCATTGGCCGAAGCGATAGAGCGTCAGGCCGGTCAGGGGCTCAAGGCGGTGGGCGGACCAGCGGATCACTACGCGCCTGCACCGGAGCGGGCAAGCTGCGACCAACGCGCGACGATCTGCCAGGTTGTTCGACGGTGGAGCTACCGGCGTGTCTGCCAAAGCTGTGCGGCGACGAAACTACGGAGGCAGTTGTGAGTCTGCGCAGCGGCAGAGGCGCATAGAAGAATATAACCGACGTGATGGGCCAGAAACACAAAGAATGCCGATGTGATCCTAATGGGCCAGTGCAATGTATCTCGTACATAGTAGGCCATAATCGGACCCTTTGCTCCTAGATAAGGCTGAGGCAAGGGCAGGCCATGTTTAATTAGAGATAGTAATGGATCATAATCTAAATATTTCTTCACAATAAGTTAGTAACTAATTTTAGTTTAAAAATAAATAAAAATATAGCTCGATTTTAATCCGATTTGATTCTTAGTGTAAAAATTTAGAACCTATTACCACCCCTATATCCAAGTAGTTGGTTGATGCAGAGGAGATGGATCGTTGTTGGCCATGCCTTTTTGGTCCAAAGGAAGAAGTTAACAACCAAGTCATGAGATGTTGAAGTAGAATCTATTGACGGTGATCTGCTCCTATTGTGCTGGTCATGAGATGTGGCTGTGACTCAACTTAAGAGACACAGTGTAGAGGGCTAGTTTCATGGCACCAAATTTTTTTTATTGCTGCACAATAGATATTTTTAGATGGCACCAAATTATATCTTATAATTGGAATTTTTTCGTGTCAAGGTTTTATCAATTACAACCATATTTATTTTCAAGCTTTTACAAAGTGACATGGTTATATAAACATGAAAAATATAAAATTGCATGTAGTAAAGTCCAAATCAATATGTTTTTAAAAGTAGTATTTTTACAAATAGTACATATCCTTAATGGTGGGTCACACATACTACCATGCATAATTACATTTTCTAAAATAAATACATCATATGTATGTCACATATGCGCATTGTCATGCCATATCGCCATAATTATTATGTTGAGAAGGGTATGACAATTTATTATTATGACGATTCCTATATTGTCATAGAAAATTGTCACAAACATGATGCTAGATTATGTTATGACGATTTTAATGATAGAGATTAAATTTTTGTCATTATAGCGAATCATCTTCTAAAAATCGTTATAAACGAGGTGATTTAATGATGAATTACTCTATTGTCATCAACTATTCGTCATAGAAGGTCATAAATGTTGTAGTGTACCCTGCCTCGCCTCCTCGGTAGAGGTGTATGGGAAGTTGCGATCCCTTGGCAGATGGGTAACATGACTTGTGGGTAAAGATGTGCAACCTCTACAGAGTGTAAAACTGGTATATCAACCGTGCTCACGGTCATGAGCAGCTCGGACACTCACATGATTAATTTATGGAATTAAATTCAATTTGTCATATGCATTGCATTGAGGGTGTTGTTATCACTTTTGTTCTACTACTTAATTGGGTTGGTATCTACTTATACTTAGTAACTGCTAATAAAATTTTGATCAACTTTAAAAACAATGCTCAGCTTTAACCATCCACTTTGGTAATCCTTACACTTCACATGATTTTCCACCTTTGGCGAGTTCATGCACATTATTGCCCACAACTTGTTGAGCGATGGACGTATGTGAGCTCACTCTTGCTGTCTCACACCTCCACAGGTCAAGAAAAGGTACCGCATGATGAGACGCATGGAGGATGATGTGATGAGTTCGTCAGAGGTCTAGGCCATCGTCTCCCAGTCAACTTTGGGTTGCTGGATCGTTGTCTCCTTATGATGTATTTATTTATTTATTTTGTATATAACTCCTATTATATAGTATAGATGTGACATTTGTTTCTGTACCATGATTCATCATATGTGTGAGACTTGGTCCCAGCACACTTGGTGATTATTTCGTGCCCAGGTCTTGGTACCCCCGAAACCCGGGTGTGACACATAAGCATCGGCGGGAGTAAGTACTGTCTAGTTGTTGTGGATGATTATTCTCGCTTCACTTGGGTATTCTTTTTGCAGGAATAATCTCAAACCCAAGAGACTTTAAAGAGATTCTTAAGACGGGCTTAAAATGAGTTCGGATTAAGGATCAAAAAGATAAGAAGCGATAATGGGACGGAGTTCAAGAACTCTCAAATTAAAGGATTTCTTGAAGTGGAGGGCTTCAATCATGAGTTCTCTTCTCCCTACACACCTAAACAAAATGGTGTAGTAGAGAGGAAGAATAGAACTCTACTGGACATGGCAAGGACCATGCTTGATGAATACAAGGCTCCGGACCGGTTTTGGGCGGAAGCAATCAACACCGCTTGCTACTCCATCAACCGGCTCTACCTTCATCGAATCCTCAAGAAAACATCATATGAACTCCTCATTGGTAAAAAGCACAATGTTAAATATTTTAGAGTCTTTGGGAGTAAATGCTTTGTTCTTATTAAAAGAGGTAGAAGTTCTAAATTTGCTCCTAAGGCTGTAGAAGGCTTTTTACTAGGGTATGACTCAAACACAAGGGCATATAGAGTCTTCAACAAATCCACTGGATTAGTTGAGGTTTCTTGTGACATTGTGTTTGATGAGACTAATGGCTCCCAAGTGGAGCAAGTTGATCTTGATGAACTAGATGATGAAGAGGCTCCATGCGTTGCGCTAAGGAACATTTCCATTGGAGATGTGTGTCCTAAGGAATCCGAAGAGCCTCCACAAGCACAAGATCAACCATCATCTTCCATGCAAGCATCTCCACCAACTCAAGACGAGGATCAGGCTCAAGATGATGAAGATCAAGAGGATGAACCACCTCAAGCGGAGGACATGGATCAAGGGGGAGATGAAGATGATCAAGACAAGGAAGATGATCAAGAAATAAGGGATCAAAGACTGCCACACCCAAGAGTCCACCAAGCAATTCAAAGAGATCATCCCGTCAACTCCATTTTTGGTGACATTCACAAGGGGTAACCACTAGATCTCGAGTTGCTCATTTCTGTGAACATTACTCTTTTGTGTCCTCTGTTGAGCCATACAGGGTGGAGGATGCACTAAGAGATCCAGATTGGGTGGTGGCTATGCAAGAGGAGCTTAACAACTTCACGAGTAATGAGGTATGACATTTAGTTCCACGTCCTAATCAAAATGTTGTAGGTACCAAGTGGGTATTCCGCAACAAGCAAGATGAGCATGGTGTGGTGACAAGGAACAAAGCCCAACTTGTGGCAAAGGGATATTCACAAGTCGAAGGTTTGGGTTTCGATGAAACCTATGCACCCGTAGCTAGGCTTGAGTCAATTCGTATATTACTTTCCTATGCTACTTACCATGGCTTTAAGCTTTATCAAATGGACGTGAAAAGTGCCTTCCTCAATGGACCTATTGAAAGGGAAATAGGGTTAACCTTTTTCTATAATTAATTTTGGTGGTTGATAGTCAACACAAACACATGGACTAACTAGTTTGCTCTAGAACTCGTGCATTACAGGTGCATAAGGTTCAACACAAACCAATAACAGAATCAAGTTAGGGACTCAATTTGAAACGGAGCAAAGAACTTGAGTGTGCGGAAAAATGGCGCACCGGACAGTGTCCGGTGCACCAGGGCCGTACACTTTGAAGCAGCCACTCTCGGGAATTCAACGGCGCTCTCCGCTATAATTCACCGGACTGTCCGGTGTGCCAGCGGAGCAACGGCTATCTGCATCAATGGTCTACTCTGACAGCAGCTACAGTGAGCAACAGTTCTGCGCAGAAGTAAGAGCAGAAAGTCAGAAGGGCACCGGACTGTCTGGTGTGGCACCGGACTGTCCGATGCCGCAAGAGGACAAAGCTCCAACGGTCGACTCGGCTCCGAACCCTAACGGTTGGGTGATGTGGCGGTGCACCGGACACTAAACAGTGTTTGTCCGGTGGCGCTCCAGACTGTCCGGTGTGCCCATCGCCAGCAGCCTCCCCAACGGCTACCAAAGTGGTTAGGGGCTATAAATACCCCCAACCACCACAACCTTTTGGCATCCAAGTTTTCTGAAGATCACATTCAATACAAGAGCTCTAGCATTCATTCCAAGACACAATACAAAAGATCAAATCCCTTCCAAGTCTCAAATTCAATCCAAACACTTAGTGGCTTGTGAGAGAGAGTTTTTTGTGTTCATTTGCGCTCTTGTCGCTTGGATTGCCTTTCTTCTTTTCCTATTCTTATTCTCAAGTGCTGAGGGTAGCTCTAGCGATAATGAAGATAATTTAATGTCTCTTTTTGCCAACCTTAGCATGGACCAAAAGAAAAAATTAAATGAATTGATTGAAGCCATTAATGAGAAGGATGAACTCTTGTATAGCCAAGACGACTTCCTCATTAAAGAAAACAAAAAAATTGTTATGTTGAAAAATGCTTATGCTCAGGAAGTAGAAAAATGTGAAAACTTAACTAAGGAGCTTAGCATTTATCATGATTCAATTTCTAGTCATAGAAATGAAAATGCTAGTTTAGTTTCTAAGGTTAAAGAATTGAATGTTTGCAATGATTCTATTTCCTGTCTTAGAAATGAGAATATTAAATTAAATGCTAAGATTAGGGAATTAAATGCATGCAAATCATCTACATCTACTGTTGATCATGTTTCTATTTGTACTAGATGTAGAGATATTAATGTTGAAGCTATAGATGATCACCGTGCCATGATTAAGAAACAAAATGATCACATAGCTCAATTAAGTGCTAAAATTGCCGAGCATGAGCTCTGAAAGGGAAATAGGGTTAACCTTTTCCTACAATTATTTTTGGTGGTTGAATGTCCAACACAAACAAATGGACTAACTAATTTGCTCTAGAACTCATGTATTACAGGTGCATAAGGTTCAACACAAACCAATAAAAGATTCAAGTTAGGGACTAAATTTAACTGGAGCAAAGAACTTGAGTGTGCTGTGGACTGGCGCACCGGACAGTGTCCGGTGCACTAGGCCCGTATAGGGTTAAACCAGCCACTCTCGAGAAAACGCAGGCGTGCTCCACTATAATTCACCGGACCATCCGGTGTGCCACCGGACTATTCGGTGTGCCAGCGGAGCAACGGCTAACTCGCGTCAACGGTCGACTCTGACGGATGAACAGTGCAGCACAGTACCGCGGCAGAGGTCAGAGCAGCGGGTCAGAGGGGCATCGGACTGTCCAGTGCACCACCAGACTATCCAGTGCTACAAGATGACAAAAGGCGCCAACTGTCAACTGCTCCAGAACCCTAACGGTTGGGTGACGTGGTGGCGCACCAGACACTGAACAGTGAGTGTCCGGTGCGCCCATTGACAGCAGCCTCCCCAATGGCTACCTTGGTGGTCGGGGGCTATAATACCCCCAACCACCACAACTTCAAGCATCCAAGTTTTCTGAACATCATGTTCAATACAAGAGCTCTAGCATTCACTCCAAGACACAATACAAAAGATCAAATCCTCTCCGAGTCCCAAATTCACTCCAAACACTTAGTGGCTTGTGTGAGAGAGATTTTTGTGTTCATTTGAGTTCTTGTTGCTTGGATTGCCTTTCTTCTTTTCCCATTCTTATTTTCAAGTGCTTTGTAAGCGAGGCAAGAGACACCAAGTGTGTGGTGGTCCTTGCGGGATCTTAGTGACCCGTGAGATTAAGGAAGAAAGCTCACTCGGTCTAAGTGACCGTTTGAGAGAAGGAAAGGGTTGAAATAGACCCGGTCTTTGTGACCTCCTCAACAGGGACTAGGTTCTTTGGAACCAAACCTCGGTAAAACAAATCATCGTGTTCACTTGCCTTATTTCTTGGTTGATTTGTTTTCCCTCTCTTTGCGACTTGAGTTTAACTCTAACGCTAACCCCCGACCTTAGTGCGTGTTTAAGTTTATAAATTTCAGTTTTCGCCTTTTCACCCCCCCTCTAGGCGACTTTCAATTGGTATCAAAGTCGGTGCTTCATTAGAGTCTAACAACTCGAAGTGATGTCGGGAGATCACGCCAAGAGAGAGATTATGATCGGCGAAAAAGCCGCAAGCTCGGGGAGGACTCTTTCAAGAGAGTCCGGCAACAAGAACAAGGAGAAATCCTCTTCCTCGATCAAGTCGCTTCGAAGAGGTGACAAGAAGAAGAAGATGAAGAAGGTGGTCTACTACGAGACCGACTCTTCTTCACCCTCCACATCGGGCTCCGAGTCATCTGTCGCTTCTAAGCGCCATGAGCGCAAGAAGTATAGTAAGATGCCTCTTCGCTATCCCCGCATTTCTAAGCGCGCTTCATTACTTTCTGTTCCCCTAGGCAAACCACCATATTTTGATGGTGAAGATTATTGTATGTGGGGTGATAAAATGAGGCATCATCTAACCTCACTCCACGAAAGCATATGGGACATAGTTGAGTTTGGAGGGCAGGTACCACAGGTGGGTGATGAAAGGGAAATAGGGTTAACCTTTTTCCACAAGTAATTTTGGTGGTTGAATGCCCAACACAAATATATGGACTAACTAGTTTGCTCTAGAATATATGTTCTATAGGTGCATAAATGTAACACCCCTGGTGTTACTATAACTAAAACTTGAGCATGGCATCATAAGCATTAACATTGCATATGTTTGATACACCTAGAGTGCATTCACTAGGTAAAAATTTCAAACAAGTGTATTGTTTTTGGTGTTTTGCAAATAGGACCCTGGATAGGGAACCTAACCCTAAATAAGGCTCAAAGGGAGTAAAACTTAACCCAAGATGAGAAAACCTAAAGGCTTTAGGGGAAGAGTCATAAAATGTCCCCAAAAACAAAGTTGAATCACATTTCTACCCTTGGAATACCAGAAACCCTAATTGAAACCCTAGAAAACCCTAAAACCAAACCCTAGGGACCTATGTGCAAAATTAGTCCACTTTTGGACTAAAGTGTAATAACCAAGTCAAATAAGTATTTTAAGTTATTTGGTTCACAAATGTGTGGACTTTAAAGCCAAACATTGAATTTTGGACTTAAATGCAAAATGGACCTCAATTAGGTTCTATTCTAAGTCTGAATTTCAGTGTATTGTGCCCATCTTTGAGACCTTGTAACTTCTAAACAAAAGAGATTTTGCCCTAGGTCACCACATCAAAATTGTAGCCCAATTATAGGAGAACAACTTTGTTTTAGGGTGTGAGCATAGTTGTTAAGAGAAGTTTGAAGATAATCATGCTCAAAGCTTGGCTGTCAGGCTGGTTTCATTCTGAAATTCAGCTATTCAGTATAACAGGGTCAGCTTAGAGTGTGAATTCAACCATGATCTAGTGATCAAATGAGCTCAGTCCCTATAGTCGAATTGTAGATGGTATATAGCTCTACAACTTTGCTATAGGTCACTGGATGTGTTGCCATTTGAAAATCAGAGAAAAAGTGGCTTAAACTTGCTATGTCAGTTCATCTGACTGAAGTAGATGTGCCATGGTACAGTAGACCCGAGTGGATCAGGTTGCCAGCGCGGCGGGCTCGTCGCCGGTAAGTCGTCGCCGGTGGTCGATCCGTTGCTGCGATTCGTGCGGACCGTGTGGATAACGCTTGGAGGTCACCGCCGGGGATAAACTTCAGTCATTAAACAACTCCGGCCACCGTACCATCGTTACCGCGGCGGAAGTGGATAAGAACGCCGGTGATCACCGTCGCCCGGCCTGTGCCGCGTGTCCAAGCCTTTCCACCGCGTCGCCATGACTCCCTATACCCGTCCCATCGTCGACGGGGAGGTTGCCATGGCAGTGGACACGAATTCACCGCACCCACGTTCCTCTTCAACTCCGGCCGCCAGCACGGCTCGGCCGAATTGATCACCACCGCCCGTCCTCCCTATAAATTGAGCTCGTGACTAGCTCCGCAAGGTCGTCAGCTAACCAGCCACCACTAATCAGCCACAATCGTTCACCAGAGCTCGAGAACTTCCAATTCTCCCCAAATCGGGTTTCCGCCACCGTAGAATCAAGCTCACCGCGGCCAGCCCTTTTCAGGTTAGCTCATTGCTCTCTCTCCCTCGTTTAAGCCCTCTGATGACTCCGTGATGCTTGCCGAGCCCTCAATTCGAATTAGGGTACCGCCAATCGTCGGGAACGCGACGATCTAGTCGTCATGTTCTCGGCCACCGTGGCCAGAGCTCTATAGTTGATCTTGGATGCAATTGCGTTGGGGGAAAGGCTTAGGGCAGATCCAATTTGGTGTCTGTTGCTCGGAGAACCCAGCTGTTGCCCCGTTCAGCCGGTACAGGTGCTCGCCGGAGCGCGGCCGCGCGTGAACGGCGTCGGGGACTTAACCGTGCGAAGAAATAGAAGTCGGAGGGGTTTTCTGTAAACCGTCAGTGGCCCAGAGAAACAGTAAACATACCTAATTCGAGTTAGCTAATAAACCAAGGGCCTCTGTGCAAAGCTGCCGCAGGCGCGCGCGCGTGGACGTGTTTCTGCTGTAGTTGGGCCGACTTGGACTGATTTCGGCCCAAGTCTGTTCATTGTTTTCCTTTTTCTATTTTTAGCCAGCTTTAGAAATCTGTAGAAAAATGTAGAAAAATGGTAAAATTGTGAAACAAATTTTCCTAGGTTCATTATTTTCCCTAGAATTTAATAAAAATAGTTTTGTGATTTTTAGAGGAAATAAGGAATTTTAGGGCATTTAAAATAGTTTAAAGAAATGGTTCTGGAATTTTAAAGAATTAATAGTAATGCCAAAAATGTTCAAAATTTTTATATAAACTCCCCACATTAATTAGAAGCTTTGGGTAGAGTTTGAATTGATTTGGACCTTGTTTGATCACCAAACCCCAAAACACCCCCCTGCCCTGTGAACTCCTTTACTGACTCCGGAAACCCTAAGTTCTCGGAGTACCATGAAGGAAAGTTGTATTCAAGACTTAGATAATAAGTTTATATTACCTTTGCACCCTCATGAGCATCCCATGGCATCCATTCTTATACATATGTATGGTTATGATTAGAACACGAAGAACAAGTGGAAGCCACTGAAGAGCAAGTGCCACCACCTTTAGAAACTCAGGCTGAGAATTGTTACTACTTCGATATTTGTGGATCTGAGCCTGACTCACCCATAAACAAAGGCAAGCCCTGGTGCATTTGCCACCCCCCCTTGTGTTTTAAAACCTTTCTCACTTGCTTGATGCACTAGGTGATAGGTGTTGACTGCTTAAACAATTCCTGCATTACTTTCCTTGGATTTGATTACCTTCTTTGATACCCTGTTTTACAAAAGGTTTTATTATGCTTAGTATTGCTCTAGCAAAACAAAAGGATTTGTTTTACAAAAGATGTTTGGCAAAGTGGGAGGGTTGTTTTCAAAATAAAACTTGATGGTGAATCTGTCAAAGGCCTTGATGGATTCAACATCGGAGAAGATGTACCTCTGCCAGGTACCAACTTTTGGGGTAAAATGATTAAGCTGAGACCGGGCGGGTGACTTGCACGAGAAAGAGAGTCTCGGTGTAGTGTCTCCGTCTGAGTCGATTAAGGACCTTGTCGATGTAGGCCTGCTGACCGAGGACCCTTTAACTGGTCACATGCCTCGTCATGGGTAAGCTTTGCCTCGGGTGGACTAAGGCCAGAATAAGATAACACGAAATGGGCATGGAGCGGTGGCGAGAGTAGCGTGTACCCTCCGTGGCAAGAGGCTGGACGGTGGTGTATCTGTGCTCTCGGTTTGCGTGAACCTGATCTGGTCTTAAGAACCCCGGTGGCGGGTTGACATATGCAAGGGTTAAGTGCTACATATGTCGTGTGATCGGAGATCCTCAGCTGAGTATAATCGATTCGGATCACCGTACCTCCGCGGTTATGGAGACTTGGCCACTGACTTACACGTAGCAATCCAGTGAAGATAAAGTAGGGATTAAGAACTTGGCTAGTCAGGATAAGTGATTGAACTAGGGTAGAAAGAACTCTAGCTGCAGGTAATTTTACTTAACCTGACAATAAAATTGGATTTTAAGGATCCACTTTAGTAAGCAATTCTGCAAACAGAGTCTTTGATTATTGAAAGGCCTTACCTTGACTCCCATATAACCAGCATACCCTTGAGAGTCTTTTCCTTAGTCGGGTAAGACTTGCTGAGTAATTCCATACTCAGGGTTTATTCCCCCGTTGTTTTTAGGTGAAGAGACAACAAACTTTTGTTGTTTTTGTACCAAGGTGGTGAAAAGTGAAGATAACCAAGAATGAAGCTGCCGGAGGACCGGGTCCTCCTTAAAACCTTTTATGTAAAGAACTTAATGGGAGGAGTTTTTACCTCCCAGGTATTGTAATAATACTTTTCAGCACTCTCTGGTCTGTACAAATAACTTACTCTTACTTTTAAATAAATGTAAGTTTCCGTAATCACTTCCGCATTTCCGCATCTCCGATGAACATACTGTCTGTCAGACGGGTGAAACGTTCCTGGAAAGGTAAGGATAAAGATACCGAACTTGTCAAGTGATTCAGGAACATCTACAGGGTTGTCTGATGTCTGTTGGACAAGGACAACTGTAGGTGGGCCTAATTACTTGGGAGGTTCCGTCACAATAAAGGTTCAACACAAACCAATAAATATTCAAGTTAGGGATCGAAATTCAAAGTAGCAAAGAAACCAGAGTGTGCTGAGGAACAGCGCACCGGACAATCTGGTGTACCACCGGACAGTGTTCGGTGCACCAGGACCGTACAACTCAAACCAGCCACTCTCGGGTTTCTCCAGGCGAGCTCTGCTATAATTCATTGGACTGTCCGGTGCACCAGTGGAGCAACGGCTATCCAGCGCAATGGTCGACTGCAAAAAGAGCGCTGACGGTGCTACAGTGAAGAACAGTGCGCGACAGAGTCAGAGGCGCATCGGACAGTGAACAGGACCTGTTCGGTGTGGCACCGGACTGTCTGGTGCCACAAGAAGACAACAGAACCAACAATCGATGTGGTGGAACCACCCAAATTATTCCAGCTTAAGTACCCAAGTCGCACCCTTAAGGGCAGCAACACACTTAAACAGGAATAACCCGTCAGTCCCTCGGATCTAGTTCGATATAGCCACTTACCAGGATCGAATACCACTAGCTCACTCGACGGTGAGACACAGAGAAATACAATAAAGCATAATACCACAAATTTAAGAAGTACCATTAGTGATTACATTATCGGAGTTTTAGAAATAATAATCATAAATTTTAATGCAGCGGAAATAACTAATGGAGAAAACCGAGTAACATGGCAAAGCCTGGCCATGTTACTCCTCCTGGTCCTCTCCTGTGGAAGCAATAACCCACTCGACCGTCTATCCCGGTGGCAGGGATGGAGGCCAAGTCACATCATCAACCAAATCAAGGAGTACCTGCAAAAATTATGCCACAAGCAAGGCTGAGTATACTAATACTCAGCTAGACTTACCCGGTGTGAGGAGTCTACTCCTCTACCTCTAGACATGCAGCTGTTTAGCTGAGGGGTTTGGTTTGCCAAAAGCACCAGCTGAGTCTAAAATCATATTTTAGCTTTCCAAGTTTTAGTATGCTCCTTTTTAACTAGATGTGTACCTAGCTAGTCATACATGGTATCAAACATTTTTACAAATCAACATCTTTTGCCAGTCACCTCATTTCCACTTATTACTCAATGTAGCAGCATGGATCAAGCAGTCTCATTAGCTGCGAGAAGCAGACGATTCAAATCAAGTTTTTAAACCTTGCAAGGTAAACCTAAACACACGACGTGGCGAGGCACTCCATCCCCACACACATCAACCGTCCCCATCGATTCCCCATCAACAGAACATGGCTCACCGCCTTGGCGTACAATGCCTCACTGACCCCGACTGCCATCGTGCAGTGACCGCACTTGTACCCACCATAACCGGAATGGGAGACCACGTCTCAGGTCGCGTGAGGGGCAAAGTCTGCTGCCAGGTTCACTCAGGTACTAGGCTTACCGATTTACCATATTTCTCGGCATGTGTTTAGTACGTTCAAACGCTTGACACATGGTACCACACCTTAATCCTTATTCCAATTTCTGTCTCGTAGACAACGCATCCCCATGGATCGTTGTCCATAGACCATCATCATTACGGTATAAAAATGGATACAACCAATTCCTGACCTCGCGCGAGTGCTATAAAAATCACTCGACTTCTACCGAGATCCCTAATTAGTAAAGCAGCTACTCGACCTAGCATACGAGTATCCATCTCAAAAGGAATCCTGAGTTCATGCAACTAGGGTTTCAGTCAACTCCTACACTTAAGTGCACAATACAAGCCTACAATCATTAAGTGCAGTATAATAGCATATAGAATTGGTTATGCATAAAACCGGGGCTTGCCTTTAATTTAACACTTAGATAGTGTTTGCTAGGGGGTAGTCGCTTGGCGAGCATCCACTGGTTAAGTCCATTCTTCAGGTCAGTCCACCAACTGCATCTTGTTGTTGGCACCACATCACGTGCACGATCATCACCTCTCGGTCCTAAATGAGATGCAAGATGCATATGTATGAATATAATGATAGGAGCACAAAAGTAGCACATATATACAAAGACACAGTGGCAAACTAAACATTTAAATTGGAAGACACCGTAAACCACCACACGTTAGCATTAGTTATCTACACGTCATCGGGCATACGTAGTCGCTACCACTGGAAAGATGACGACGCTTACTTTACTTAACCAATACAAACATGACCACACAAGCCTGAGCACAAGTGTTTACCACCACTAGTACAATTTGGCTCTATACAAGCGGTAGGCTTTTTACATCACAGGCGGTTCGGTTAGAAAACCGCCTGTGATGACCTAGGCGGTTCAGTACGCCTGTGATGTAATAGTATCACAAGCGGTTTTTGTTTAGGACCGCCTGTGGTGCTCTATCCTTTTCACAAACGGACCCTAAGAAAAAACCGCCTGTGATTGTAAAAATATGAAAAATACAATTTAAATATGAAAATAATTTTAATTTTTAACAGAAATATGCAAATACAATTTAAATGAATTAATATTTAATTTTTAACAGAAATATGCAAATACAATTTAAATGAATTAATATTTAATTTTTAACAATAATATGCAAATACAATTTAAATGAATTATAATAGCACACATAGATAACTAGAGAGATTTTAAATTAATTGGCAACCACAATTCATAGTCGATCATACATGATAACAAGTACAATTTGATTCATACAATTTTTCATGAACTACCATTTTCCGCATGTATGGCTTTAAGTTCTTATCAATTTTCTTTTCCACACGCTTGATTCTCTCTGGACCGTTAAAGACGAACATCTCTTCATACTTATTGTATTCCTCATCTTGGTCTCCCACATTCTCAACTCCAACAATTTTTTGCTTTCCAGAAATAACTACATGCATCTTCTCATCTGCTGGATCGAGTACATAGAACATTTGTGCAACACATTCGGCGAGAACCCACGGGTCATCTTTATATCCTACTTTCTTTAAGTCTACCAGTGTGAGTCCGTAGTTATCCACTATCACCCCCACGGGATGTTGTACCCATTGGCACTTAAATAAGGGTATTTTCATGCTTGGGCCATAATCAAGTTCCCATATTTCCTCTATGAATCCAAAATATGTGGTCTTCTGTCCATGTAGGTCAAAAGCATCGATACGAACACCGCTATTTTGTGCAACACTTTTCATGTCTTTTGATTTAGTGTAGAATGTGTACCCATTGATGTCATATGCTTGCCATGATGTCACAAAACACGATGGCCCAGAAGCCAAATTCTTCATTGTTTTCTCTTCCAAAGAGTCTCCGAATGGGATGTTTTTGTCCATTAACCATTCGCTGAAACGATGTCTGTGCTCCCTCATGATCCAGTCCTCTGTGCGGTTCTGATTTTCTTTACGAAGCTCATCCAGGTGTTCCTCTATGTAAGGCTCGGCTATCGTGAGATGTTGTAGTACACTACCATGAGCACAATGTACTAGCTTGTAATCCTCAACGCGAAAAGTTTTCTTGCCCATTCTCCCTCTCCCACATAGTTTACCCTCATGTTTAGGTACAGGCACACCTATCATTGTTCTGTCACTGATGTAATCTATACAGCTCTCAATCACTTCTTCTGTAGTGTATCCCTCCATGATTGAACCCTCTGGGTGAGCGCGATTTCGCACATAACCTTTTAATACTCCTAGGTATCGCTCCAACTGAAACATATGATGTAAATATAGTGGCCCTAATATTTTTATCTGATCCACGAGATGTATGATTAGGTGTACTTGCATATCAAAAAATGATGGAGGAAAACACATTTCAAGCTTGCACATAGTCTCGATGATGTATGCCTTTAGATAGTCCAAGTCTTCTAAAGCTATTACTTTTTGTGAAACCGCATTGAAAAAGTAACACAAGCGTGTGATGACAACTTTGACATGCATTGTTTCGAGGGCTCTTACCGCAATTAGGAGGAAGACCGTCATCATCACATGGCAGTCATGAGAGTTGTAGCCAAATAGAGACAAGTCCTTCATCCTGACTAGTCTGCTGATATTGGATGAGAAACCTGTGGGCACTTTGACCCCACGCAAACATTTGCAAATCTTTGTTCTCTCCTCAACTGACAAGTTGTAGCTAGCTGGGGGGAGGTAAGGCTTCCCTTTGCCACTATCCACTGGATGAAGTTCCGGTCTGATTTGAAGATCTACTAGATCATTGCGTGATTTGAGTCCGTCTTTTGTCTTACTCGGCATGCCCAGTAAGGTTCCAATGATGCTGTCAAAAACATTTTTTATTACATGCATCAAATCAATGCTGTGGCAAATTTCCATAACCTTCCAGTATGGGAGGTACTTGAAAAAAATTGATTGCTTCTTGAAAGTTGTGTAAGTTGAAGGGTCAGTTCTCTTTCTCTTTTCTCCTTTGTTTTTTCCCTTTCCGAATACAACATGAATGTTCTTTACAATTTCAAAAACAAGTTTCCCACTATAAGGCTTTGGTGCACCTTCACTTTCTAGTTGATTGTTAAATTCCGCTTTCATCTTTCGGTACTTATGCTGCTTCATCAAGAACCGTCTGTGTCCCATGAACACCAACTTCTTGGATGATTTAAGGTACATGGAAGCAGTTCCATCGACGCACACTACACAACCATTCTTTCCTTTAGTCTTTTGCCCTGATAGTGTGGCGCCACCGGGAGAATCATGGATGGTAACAAATATAATTGCTCTTAAGTTGAAATACTCATGGCAATACTCATCCCATATTTTAACTCCTTCATTCCAGAGCTTTGTCATATCTTCCATAAGAGGTTCTAGGAACACATCAATATCAACACCAGCTGATTTCGGACCTTGAATAAGAATAGTCAACATAATGTACTTTCTTTCGTGACACAGCCATGATGGAAGGTTGTACATCGTTAAAGTCACGGGCCAGGTGCTATGTACATTTCTTTTTTCACCAAATGGATTCATTCCGTCTGTACCCAAAGCAAATCTTACATTTCTGGTTTCTTTGGCAAACTCAGGATACATAAGATCGAAATTTTTCCATTGTGATGCATCAGCAGGGTGTCGAATCTGTTTGTTATTCTGCTTGCGATTTTCAGCATGCCAACGCATAAGCTCAGCCTCCCTAGGATTTGAGAACAAACGTTTTAAGCGATCAATTACTGGAAGATACCACATCACCAAAGCTGGGTTCTTTGACTTCTTTTTCCCATCCATGTCATCCAAAGTGTCATCGTCACTTTCAGGTCCAATAGTGGATTTCTTGTTTTTATTTTTCTTCGGGAATTTTTTTACAGTCTTGATTGTAGCTCTTCTTGTATCGACTGACATTGCAAATTGGGCATCTTGATGCGTTCTCAAAATCGCCATGATACAGAATACAATGGTTCGGACATGCATGAATTTTTTGCACACCCAGAGCTATGGGAGATATAAGCTTCTTCGCTTTATAAGTGCTTGTTGGTAGTTTGTTGGGTTTTGGTAGTAATTGGGACAGAAAATTCAAAAGATCTGTGAAGCTAGTATCAGACCATCCGGCGCTAGCCTTCAACTTCAGAAGTTCTAGAACTGTACGCAGTGTAGTAAACTCTTTGTCACAACCCTTTGATTCATCATATAAAGGTTCTTTTGAAGCACTTTCCAGTCCCTCCATTTTAGATAGCCCTTTCTGCGATCCCACAGAACTCAACATTTCTGGTTCCATATGGCGCAACATCTCTTCGCAATCAAATTCTTCAAAATCTTGATTAGCATCCACATTATCTACTTTACCATCAACTTTAAGATCTAAAATTCCGACAACTCTCTCGTCATTACCAGGCACTTCACACGGATCCAACTCACCATGTTCTGACCATATCGTGTAATTGTCTTTAAACCCTCTTTTTAGCAGATGTGATTGGATTACTCCTGTATCTTTCCAAGCTATCTTATTATCACAGTCGATGCACGGACATAATATCTCCTTGCTCTTTCGCAAATTCGCGTGCTTGTTGGCCGCTTCAATAAAGCTTCTCAAATTTTGAATATACAACAGATGTGGTCTTGGCACATTGTACATCCAACCTCGGTCCATTACCTATCCTTATATTGATTAACATCAATAAAATCATTAATTAATTGAATTCATCCATAAAACATGAAACGAATTGATGTGCATGAAAATGAAACAAACATTGCAACAATAGGTACCTTGAGGTGAGACAACTGTGTTTTTAAAGAATCTTTAAACTAGATCAACTATTATAAGTCCAAATCTTGAATTCCAAAGCTTTTCTTCAAATCCGGTCTATATTACAAAATTGAGGCAAAAAATCGCATCAAAATGAGAAAGAAAACAAATGGAGATCATATATATGCATAAACTATTGAAATCAATCAATAAACTCAAAAACAAAACCTTCTCCCTGTAGATCTCAAAAAAACCCGCCGCCGCTACAGTGCTGTGAAGGTTCTGGGAGTTAGGGTTCTGGAACCCGTGGGGGGCTAGTCCTTTTATAGTGTACACACATCACAGGCGGATATTTAGCAAAACCGCCTGTGATAGATAACATCACAGGCGGTTTTTTACGTCGACCGCCTGTGAAGTTAATTTATCACAGGCGGTCGGAATTAACAACCGCCTGTGATGTTGTCTATCACAGGCGGTTTTGCTAAATATCCGCCTGGGATTCTTTACAATATATAAAAGGCTCGCGATAGGAACCCTAACTCTGATCCCGCCTGAGCACAAACCCGAGCGCCGCCAGGCTGTCGCCGTGTCCCCGTCCCCGAGCACGAACCCGAGCGCCGCCGTCCCCGTACCCGAGCCCGAGCGCCGCCGTCCCCGTCCCCGAGCCCGAGTGCCGCCTTCCCCGAGCGCCCGAGCAACGCCGTCCCCTTCACCGAGCCCGAGCGCCGTCGTCCCCAAGCTCTTTCTTCTTCCTCTCGTAGTAAGGTCAAAGTTCAGGTTCATTTCTTCTAAGTTCATGGCTCGAATTTCCTATATGTGTTTGAATCATATATGTTAATTGATGGCAGATTACTTGTGTTTGAATCATATATGTGTTTGAATACACAGCTGGATATATATGTGTTTGAATCATAGCTTAGGTTAATCAAATGGTTAGGTTAATCAAATGCTTAGGTTAATCAATGGTTCAAACACATTAATGTGTTAATCAATGGCTATCCCTGATTATCAGTTCTTAGATTAATTACTGTTGGTGTTTTCACTTACATATTTTGTTTGGTTGTCAATATGCTTATTGCTTATTGCTTGGTTGTCAATTACTTGTTTGGCTATCCGTGAACCATATGCTTATTGCTTGGTGTTCAATTACTTCTCATGTATCAATTTTTTTATTTCTTTTATCCCTTCTGATTAAATGTTTGTATACCATTAAGGTGTTAGTATCCTTCGAATGAAGAATTTTGTGTCCCTCCATCGATTGGGATCTATTTTTATCCCTTCTGATTAATGTTTTTTCATATAATCATTAGGGCAAATGTGCTTATGGCCACATACATCATGGAAGTACATAGCCATGACAATGTTATTATCTCCCTATGTTATAAGACTTGTTCTTATCTCCCTTCTTAGTTTTTTGACTACCTATCTTTGCTTCCCAACCCTATGTTATAAGACTTGTTCTTATCTCCCATCTTTGACTTGTTCATAGCCATGACAATGTTATTTGGACCCCTCTTTTTGCCCTATAAGCCACATCCTTGTTTTCCCTCTGATCCCTGCCTTTGTTGCGATCTCAATTTTGATTGTGAGACTTGGCCATTTTCAGTTTTAGAGATGGAAAAAGAGCCACTTGACATGGTTGAGAGCTCAGTTCGAGTCATCGAGACACATGTTGACATCATTCGCAGTCTAGTGACTGATGGGGTTGTGGATACTAGTGAACCGGAATCAGTGTACACACTTAAGACCACTTTGTTTCAAATTGGAGATGTATGTGACATGCTTGAGAAGTGTGCTCTGTCCATAAAAAAGTATGCTGACTCCAAGAGGGCTAAAATTATTCAAGATGAAGCCCTGCAATATGCTGAAGATGATGAAGCTGCAGATGATTTGGAGGAACTCCCAAGCCCAGATCTCCTTACTCAAGCCGACATATTGGAAAAATATTTTGGAATTGAGTATGATAGCGACCAGTCAAGGGGTTGTTGATGTTTAGTCCTAGACAACACGATATGAGTATCGTAGGTTTCACTCTTAGAGATAATGTATTTTGTATGAACCTCTTAGAGAGTGTCAAGTCAATGAACTACCTTCGAGTACTATTGGGAAGTGGATCTCTTTGATGTATTTTTTTTCTAGTGATATCGATGGTGCCGAGTAGCACCAAATTTGGACTTGTGTCCATATCTATATATGCTAGAAGTTGAGCACTAGCGCCTACAATCTTGACTACCTCATCCCTATTCTCTATTTGGGACTTATATGGAGAATGGCATCGGCGGAATGCCTGAATCGGGTCGGGAAGCAAGCTCGCAGATAGAAGTGCACTTTCCAATGCAGTTAGACAGAGAAGGCATGGCTGTGATGTTATAATGCTGAAGGACCCCAAGAAGAGATTAAGCCCTGTAGTCTACCACCTCCCGTTATTTGTGGGCTTCACCGATGACTGGAAACATTTGGTGATAGCAAACGACCTTCGGGCTGAAGACGTCTGCGAGCTTGTTAAGGGGCCAGACGATGGTGAGCCGGTGTACTATGTCCGGATGTGTGGTCACAAAATTTAAAGCTGCCCCGGCTGCATGTGTGTGCTTCTCTTCTCTTAGGTGGGGTGCTAAGTGATCTTAGTAGCCGACATAAGAGAAGAGAAGCGCACAGATGAAGCCGGGGCGGCTTTAAATTTTGTGACCACACACCCGGACAGAGTACACCGGCTCACCATCGTCTGGCCCCTTAACAAGCTCGCAGACGTCCCCAGCCCGAAGGTCGTTTGATGTCACCAAATGTTTCCCGCCCTCGGTGAAGCCCACAAATAACGGGACGTGGTAGACTATATTGCATAATCTCTTCTTGGGGTCCTTCAGCATTATAACATCACAGCCATGCCTTCTCTGTCTAACTGCATTGGAAAGTGCACTTCTATCTGCGAGCTTGCTTCCCGACCCGATCCTGCCCCGAAGGCGGGTTTGGGCTCGAGTTCTTTTGAATCACCTTTTCTCCAAGTTCCCTTATTGATGGAACCAATATATCAGACTAACAGTATATCCCTTTATCGATGGAACCAGCTTGAATGGCAGACAACGAGCAGCCTAGTATGGATGTGGTCTGCACCGGTGCGTCTAACAAAGTTGATGAAGACGCGACCAAACTTGAATGGCAGACAACGAGCAGCTCCGGTGAAGGGAGCGTGGAGGATAGTTCTAGTGACGACAATCCTTGTACTCCTATACCTCCAAGGAAGAAAAAAACATCAGATGAGCTTGATGCCGACTATATTCCCAACGATGAAGAGGTAAATAGAAATATGCCGACTATATTCTAAAATAATGTTCATATATGAAAGGCCATTAATTGTTTCACTATATAGATTTCAAATGAAGAGAAGAAAGAGGATGCATGTTCTACACGAAACACGGAGGATGCTCCGATGCCTGAATCATCCGTTTCACATAAGCGGAAACGAGGGCGACGAGGTCCGAATTAGATGAAAGAAGGTGCAGTTATGTACGTAACAAAACTAAATGCAGAGGGGTTTCCTGAAGAACCACTTGACGTGGTTACAAAGTTTCGAAATTCCTACGGGTCTACAGTTAGAGATATAGTGCCAATCACACTTCAAAAATGGAAGGATTTAGATGAAGACACCCGCAATAAGCTATGGGCTAAGTTGTCTGAGTCATTCAAGTTCCCAAAAGGCATAGAGGATGCAGTAAGGAAGTCGATGCTCTCTGCTATGGCCAAGATGTTTCGTGGGTGGAAGGCCGAGATGAATAGGGAATTTGTTAATAAGAATAAGGTTCCTCCGCCCAAGAAAATGGGGAAAATCACTCAAGCTCAGTGGGAGGAATTTGTTCGTCAGAAGACCGAACTGAAGGACAAAGAACTGGGCGAAACTAATTCTCAGAGAGCGAAGATGAACAAACACCCCCATCGCCTGGGGTCAACCGGATATCACCATAAAGTTGTGAAGTGGAACAGGATAATCGAGGAAGCTATAGCTAACGGCACTTTGGACCCAGTATTAAAAGATATCGATGAGCGAGCTATTCGTTGGATCTTAGGTCGGGCAGGTTTGAGTGAGGATGGCAAACTTTTGCATCCAGAATTGGTAGGCGAAGTTTCGACAAAAATTCAAGAATATGCAGATAAGAGAAAAAAAGGAGAATTTAAGCCTTGGAGGGAGAATGACATACTAACTGCAGCACTAGGCAATCCTGAACACACTGGATGGGCTCGGGGAATCTCTTCTAATATTTCCTGGAGAGAGGCGTTTCCAGAGTATGCATCATCATATAGGAAACACGAAAAGTCGAAAAGGACCCTTGAAGAGACTATTGATGAAAGGGTACAAAAGGCTATTAATGACGTGATGAACAAAATAAAGAAAACAGAATGCATATCATTTGAACTCAAGCCAAGCCACATGAGTCCACCTATAGTCCCTAGCAGCGTAGGATCTGTGCAAGACTTGACCAAGTACCCTGTAGACGATATTGTTGAGGACAAGCCTTGCTTTCTTCATATTCCAATCAATCGATCTAGGACAAAAACAAAGCAAGCTGCTACTGGTTTGGTAAAACTAGGACTTGTTAACTACAAGGATAATCCTGTCCCGCCACACTATGCTGTGGTCCAAGTTCTAGAAATCACAGATAGTGGTTGTGAAGATTGGGAGATAAATTTTCTAGTTGAGGGGATCATAACTTTGCAGGAGGCAATGAACGAGTTGGTCCTTTGGCATCGACGCGACATCAAGTTGGGTGATGAGCCGAATTCAACACCAATGCAACAAAAACATAGTTCGATCATTCCACACCCCATGGTGCAGGAAGATCTGACACCGACCTCCAAAAAAATCGTTGAAACAATCATATCGCCTCTTGCGAAGGAACTCGACGAGGGGGACGTAGACAAAATTGTTCCTCAGAATGTCGACGTCAACATAAAAAAGGAACCAAAGGTTGGCACCAATGTTGAAGGGCCAACTATTTCAAAGAAAATTCATAAGCGAATCGCCACTGACGATGTCAAGAAACCGTCAGAATCAGTGGCACGCTACCTGCATAAATTGCAGAGAGTTATGACAAATCAATCAAAAGTGGAATCAGCATCTCATGGAGTAGGCACACGGTCCCAAATACACAATTTCGAAGTATGGGAAGAAGATGGAATGATTCATACTCGAGAATCATTACGTCTTAAAACCAATATCTCGGTATACAAGAAGGAGGATGTTCCTCCAAAATTTGTGAATGGGAGGCCGTTCTTGACGACGGTGCAACTTTCTAAGTTGTCGACTCCGGAGATTAGAATGCATGAGTGGTACATGGTGGCTAGCAACAAATACAAACTCGAGGACTTCACATTTGTTGTGCCAGAAGATGCATTTTGGAGCAATGATCATATAGATCCTGTGCGGCATTTATTCTTTGACGATCTCTGGTCGTTGTACCACCAACAAAGGATGGAAACCAACTACTTAACCCTCTTTTGCTTGTAAGTACCTCTAAACTTTCATATTTGTTAGTTTTGTACACGCACACATAAACGAGAGTCTAACGATTAACACTATTACACGTAGGATGCAATACATGGATGATAAGAAGAAACAACTTAAGACAGGGTTTCTTGACCCGTTGATGATATCCCAAGCTCGCTACAAAGTAGTTGCTCGGAGGCATGGAGAAGAATACAAAGACTTGGACGATGCTGAATTTGAGAAAGCCGTCAAACAGAAGCAGAGAAACAAAATGAAGGTAATGGCGGCATACATTGGACGAGCCATGTAAAATCATGTACAACATGGCAAGGACTTAATAATAGCTCCGCACCACTTTAAGTAAGTTATCGACATGGTTTAATTTTGAACTATAAATTATGGCAATCGTGATCTTAACATGTGTTTTCGTCTATGTCTATATAGTGACCACTACATTTGTATCATGATCTTTCCAAAGGATGGTAAAGTCGTGGTCTTCGACTCACTGAGAATGGAAAAGGCTACGTATAATGACTTATTGAAGATTTTAGAGAAGTATGATTATTATTGCACACTTGTACTTATTACAACTTAACAAATGTATTCTTAATCTCACAATGCTATTCTTATATGTAGTGCATACCATTTTTATTGGAAAGATCTTGGCGGCGAACATCCAGAGGACAAGCCTAATTTGTCAATATCATTATTTCCATATGGTGACAAACAACCACCGGGTACTGTCCTGTGTGGTTATTATGTATGCGAATGGTGTCGTGTCACCTTCCATTACATGGTCAATCGTGAGGATGTAAGTTCGCTATCATTGTCTATGTTGCAATTTTATGTTATATTAATGTTGCTCATCACATTACTCTTAGCACCGCTTGCTTTTTGCTTTCATTGCAGGTTCCTAAATCCAAGATCAATGCTGAATGGTTAGAAAGAGATATGGTTTTCGTCGGCGTTGCTAAGGTTGTAAGAGACTTGCTTTACTTTATGCGCCGTGAAGTTCTTCATCAACAAGGGCTATTCTACAATACAAATGGAAATTTGCAAAAATTCCCAGAACTAAGTTTGTACACAATATCACACAGTGTTTAGGTCTTTAGTTAGGAACTTTAGATGTTTAGTTGTCTATGGAACTTTGAGATGTTTAGTTGTATATGGAACTTGATATGTGTATAAATCTGTGTATGACGATGGAACTTGATATGTGGATGAATCTATGTATTATACCTGTTATGGAACTTGTAATATGTGTATGAAATCTGTGTATGCAATCTGTGTGAATCTGTGTATAATCTGTGTATGAAATCTGTGTATATTCTGTGTTTGAAAATTCTGTATATATGAATCTGTATAATAAAAACCGTCTGTGATTTATATTGTATGCAGTCGGACTTATTAAAAACCGCCTGTGATATGTGTCTATCACAGGCGGCTAGGATAAGAAACCGCCTGTGATGTGTGTCTATCACAGGCGGTTCCTTTGAACTGGACTGCCTGTAATCTATGTTTTTCACAGGCGGTTTTTGATTGACCGCTTGTGATGTTGTTTTACATCACAGGCGGTGCACGACAAGCGGTTCCTGGAACCGCCTGTGTAGAGGCTAACTGGACCGCCTATGCAGAGGTATGCTGTAGTAGTGCACGTTCACTTTAATCATCCATTAGTTACGTAACATTAAATTAGTTAAGTACACAAGTTTGCTATGACTTATATATAGATAGACTTAGTTGAAAAGGAACTAAACACTTAATTGGGCTTTAAAATTATTCACTAGGCAAACACTTATTAGACCCTCACTAATTAGGTTTACTAACTTAACGATACGTATACTTGTTACTTATATAATTAGGCCCATTTGTATTAGTTATATTATCATTACTGCGGGTTCAACCAATCATCAAACGAGGAAACAGTCGACTCGAGTCAAACACAACAGAGTAGAGCATCCACCAAACATAACAAAATCAGGACAGCAGCACAGCAAGTGTTTGTTTCAGTCATAACTCTTTAAATATTAATCCAAACATAGCAAACTCTGTCCTAGCAAGGTCAAAATCATTCAACACTTAGCAAGGTCAAAACATGCAATCACAACATGTGCTCTACAACTTTGGTATTGTCATCACAACATGATTCAACACTTAGCAAGGTCAAAACATGCAATCGCAGCAGCTCTGTCTAGATTTGGATAGATTCAGACTTGCAACTTCAAAAATTCACAACTAGAGATTTATGTATCTAAACAAAGTGATCCTAAATTTTTTAGAAAGATAATGAAATTGTCTACATACCATTTATAAACATCTTAAGGTGATTCAATATTTAACTAAGGATAAAAGACACTAGAAGACTTTGCTGTCCAGAACTGGACAGATTCAGCCTTCACACTTTAAACACTCATAACTCAAGCTTCAGATCACCAAAAAGAGTGATCCAAAACTTTTTGGAAAGCTCAAGAAAAATACTACACAACTTTTATAATCACCAAGAAGTGATTTCATGTTTAACTAAGTCAAACAATTCAGTCTTCGAAATCTGTTCTATCAGTGGACAGAACACAACAACCAATTTGTAAAATTCATAACTCTTAAACTGTCAGACCTATGGTTATGGAATTTTAACAAAAGCAAGATCAGAAAAGCATCTACAACTTTCTTATAACAACCATGAACAGATTGTAACATTATATTAAGCAAACAATGCAGTTTCTGAAATCTGTACAGAATTTGGACAGATTCAGTTACTGAATTTGCAAAAAGCATAACTCCTACAGAAAATACAATTTAGTTACGATCAGACTTATGCCTGTCAAATTTTAATACAAGTAATATAATAGAGTTATCTGCCACTTCTCTATAGCATATATCTACAGAAAATACAATTTAGTTCATCAAACATACAGCACAGGGAAATCACTGCGTGCAGTCCAAAACAGCAATTAATAAATTTCAGCTCCTATACAATTCAAGAATTGCCGCGTTCTAGAGACTTGACCTACTCTAACTTATATCAAGACACACTTACGCATAGTCACACAATAGATGACGTGATAGCTACGTAGTCATGCCAACACTTCACCACACAATCCCAAGTAACAAAACAACTCTAATCGAACTTGGCATTTAGCCGATCGATTTCTACCCATTTTTCATACCACCACTACACGACATGCCTAATACGTTGAATGACTCGTTCACAATTCACATACATCTTTACCAAAACATTCCCATATCACTTGCAACTTAACCTAAGCTTCACTACACAATTTCAGGACATCTACTTAATTCATGAATATCATCGTCACACACATCGACTCGATTTGAATTAACCACACATGTCTATCACATGAATGGAGCATTTCAACAATTATCCCAAAACAAACTAACTTCATCACACATCTTGCATTACAAACCTACTTGACTTATTCGAAGAGTCTACTCGAAACCGTGAGCATAATCATACACTATATGCAAAGCATAATTTTACGAATGCATAATGCGCATCGACACGACTCGACTTATAAATATAGAGAAAGCGATGACTACTTTGGCATGTCACCACCTCTCTAATTAAGCCAAAACAATTTCTACTTATATCGATCGAACATTCGTGTCGAGCACACCTTATATTACCATGTCTCGCATACAACCATGTTGTGGCGTGTACTCGAGACACTTCCGTTCAACTCAACGCAATCACTACTACAAAGCATCTTGACATACACGTTCGATAACACAGTGCTCAGACAAACCCACACTTTCAATCTACTTATCACATCCAACCAACACCACGTTTGATAACACACCTTTCTAACTAAACATATCTCATCTTCCAAACACAAATCATATGTCACAATATTTACATTTTCCACCTAATCTAACCTACACCAACGATGAATACATAAAATATAATAACATAGACTAACTCATTAGCCGACCGTGGAAATCACTAAGCATGCTTTACACTTTATTAAATTTGTCGTAACTAACACAGTAGTTTACGACGAAGCATTTTAACAACAATTAATACATCCACGACTAATCCCTGTGACACACAGGAGAACTATCGCAGCCACATATCCATCCAATCCAATAATAAAATAACATATCGGCTCACCATATCAAACCTCGGTCGTGGTTGCTGCTCGTATGGCGTGAAGAAGAACGCATCGTCGAGCACAGGAGACCGAAATGAAGTTCAAGGACGTGGCTCGCTGAAAGACTACATGGGGTTGCAGACTTTGGTGGTGGCGGCGTGCAGCGATGGCGCAACATAGCTGAGGGACTCAGTCGGGCCTGCTGCACACGGCCATGCCACGACACAATGCAGTGAGTAGCGCAGACGCGCAGCGACGTGGCAACAACACAGCAGCAAGGAACGCCAAAGAAAATAGGAAGGAGCAGCGAGGGATGTGTCGGCTTGCTTGCTGGGTCTAGGGGATGGAAGAACAGCGAGCACGGCAAGGCTGTGCAGCGAGGACACAGGGAACAACCATGGCGCTGTCCACAGCACAGCACCTCACTTGGGCATTTCGTCGAACGCTTGGCACTCGAGAAGCGCTGGCAGCGAGGAAGCAAGCTCGGCATAGGGTCTGCTCGCGGCAAGCTCAGCCGGCGAGGAAACAGCAGGAGGTGCGGGCGAGCTGCTGCTTGCTGAGACCTTGATGCGAGCAGGGGGCACGTCCGTGGAGGGCAAAGGAGGGGCTGCTGCAGGGGGAGGGACAACCACCATGAAGGGGAGCTGTGAGCACTTGCTGCTGCAATAGGCAGAAAGGGGGGGAGCGGGCGAGCACCACCATTGGAGAGGGAGGGAGCTCGGCCACCATGCTGTGCTTGAGGATGAAGAAGGGGGAGGAGGGGAGGACGCCATGGGCAGGGAAGATGGTGTGGGCTGCTGCCGTGTGGGAGAATAAGGCAGGGAGAAGGAAGGTGGCGGCTAGGGGTAGGGAGTGGTAATTCTCTCCAACTTGCAAGGGGAGGCCTCATATTTATAGAGGAGGAATGACTAGGGTTGGGCAGGTTTGCTTAGGGTAGAAGGAACCTGTGACGGAACCTCCCAAGTCATTAGGCCCACCTACAGTTGTCCTTGTCCAACAAACCTCAGACAACCCTGCAGGTGCACCTGATTACTTGACAAGCTCGGTATCTGAGTTCCTTACCTTCCCAAGAGCGTTTTACCCGTCACAAAGACATTACAAATCATCGGAGATGCGGAAGTGCGGAAGCAGTTACAATAACTTACTTTTATTTAAAAAGTAAGACAGAGTTAAATATTTATAGACCAGAACATAATATATGAGTGCAGAGTATTATTATTACAAACCATGGGAGGCAAAAACTCCTCCCCAAATAGATAGTAAAAAGTTTTTAATGGAGGGCCTTCCCTCCCGCAGCTCTAGTCTTGGTGTTCGTCTTTGGGTACCACCCTTGAACAGAAGCAAAAAAAAGTTTGTCGCTTCCTCACCTAAAACAACATGGGACAAAACCCTAAGTACGAAGTGTACTTTCGCAAGACTTACCCGAGAAAGTAAAAGACTCTCAAGGATATGCTGGCTTTAAGGGAGTCAAGATAAGGCTTTTCAATAATCAATGACTCTATTTGCAGAAATGCTTACTAAAGTGGATCCTTAAAAATCCAATTTTAATTTGTTAGGTTAAGTAAGATTACCTGCAACTAGAGTTCTTTCTACCCTAGTTCAAACACTTTACCTGCACTAGCCAATTTCTTAACAACCCTTCATCTTTACTAGATTTCTACGTATAGGTCAGTGACCAAGTCTTCATAACCGCGAAGGTACGGCGATCCGAATCGATTATACTCAGCTGAGGATCTCCAATCACACGACATATGTAGCACTTAACCCTTGCATATGTCAACTCGCCACCGGGGTTCTTAAGACCAGATCAGGTTCACGCCAACCAAGAGCACAGATACACCACCGTCCAGCCTCTTGCCATGGAGGGTACACGCTACTCTCGCCATCTCTCCACGTCCATTGCGTGTTATCTTATTCTGGTATTAGTCTGCTCGAGGCAAAGCTTACCCATGACGAGGCATGTGACCAGTTAAAGGGTCCTCGTTCATCAAGCCTACATCGGCACGGTCCTTAATCGACTCAGACGGAGACACTACATCGAGACTCCCTTCTCATGCAAGTCAACTGCCCAGTCTCAGCTTTATTATTTTCAACCCAAAGTTTGGTACCTGGCAGAGGTACATCTTTTCCGATGTTGAACCCATCATGGCCATGATGGATCCACCATCAAGTTTTATTTTCAAAAACATCCCTCCCACTTTGCAACATCATCTTTTGTAAAAACAAAACATTTTGTTTTGCTAGAGCAAGACTAAGCATAGGAAAAACCTTTTGTAAAACAGGGATTCAAAGGAAGGTAATCAAATTCAAGAAGGAAATGCAGGAATTGTTTTAGCACTCAACTCCTATCACCTAATGCACCAAGCAAGTGAGAAAGATTTTAAAAGAATCAAGGAGGTGGCAAATGCACCGGGGCTTGCCTTGTTTCACTGGTGAATCAGGCTTAGATCCGCAGATATCAAAATAAAAGCAGTTGCCTGCCTGATGTTCCTCGGGTCGTGGTGGTGGAGTCTTCTCTTCTTCTACTTCTTCTTCGTTTTCTAAATATGACCATACATAATAATGAATGCCCATGTAATGCTCATGAGAGTGCAAAGATAATAAAAGTTTATTATCTAAAGTCTTGAATACAACTTTCCTTCACGGTCCTCCAGGGAACAAGGGTTTCTAGAGTCAATATTGAATTTCAAAGGGCAGGGGGTAGGGTTTTGGGTTCTAAGTATCAAACAAGGTCCAAATTATACCAAAATCTACCCAAGGCTTCTAAATAATAATTAGGGGTTACCTAAAAAGTTTGGAGATTTTTGGAATTACTATCTATTTTCTAAAAATCCAGAAACAAGGTCTTAGGCTATTTTAAATACTCTATAATTTCTTATTTGAACTAAAAATCAAGAAACTATTTTTATTATATACTATAGGAAATTAGGGATCTAGCAAAATTGGTTTGATAATTTTATCATTTTTCTATAATTTCCTATAGATTTCCAAAGCTTAACAGAAAAAGAAAAGAGAAAAGCAGAAACAGTATTGGGCTCATTTCAATCCGAGACGGCCCAGCAGAGACCGAATTCGCCCGCGCGCGCCCGCACTGGTAGTTTTGTATAGAGACCCCATGGTTTTGAATATTCCGAGCCGAGTTCACCGCACTATTGCAATGTGTCACTGACAGTTTCAGAAGAGCCCTACGTTTCTATTCCTTTACACGCCGAGATCCTTGACGGCGAACGGCGTCGCACAGAGCTCCGGCGAGCTCGTATATCGGCCGACTCACGCAGTGACTAGCACCATACTTCGACCGAGACCAAATTCAAGGTCTAATGAGCGTTTCCCCCCACTTAATTTCACCAATGGCTACCTGGTTTGCTCTGGCCACGGTGACCGTGGACATCGCGGATAGCTAAACGCGTTCCCGGTGATTAAGGGGGTTCTAGTTCAATTGGACGGGTCGAGGAGCATCAAGGGTACATAAGAACACTCAAACGAGGGAGCAGAAGGTATGAGTAGACCCTAATCGAGCTGGCCGCGGTGAGGCTAAACCGAGCGGGGTTCTTGAGCGTTTTGGGGAGAATCCAAAATTGGAGCTCACTAGTGATCGATTGAGAGCAATACTTGGTGGCTGGGTGCGTAATGACCCTACGGAGCTCACGGTGGCCTCAATTTATAATAGGCATGAGTGGTGGCCAGGAATTCGAGTGATGACGCGCGGCAACCGGAGAAACAGAAAGTCACTGGCGCAGTGGATTGGTGTCCTATTACTGTGGCAATCTCTCCGGTGATCAACGGAGAGTTACAACGGGTCACGGTGATGCGGTGGAGATGCCAGGGCACGTGGCGCAAGGTCAGCAGGCGACCATCGCCGGTGAACTTATCTGCGCCGGCCGCAAGACAAGGGGGTACGACGAACCTCATCCGTGCTCGAGTCCGAGTTAATCCAGTGCCCAGATCTTTACCTTATCATGGTTATCCCCTTGCCAGCAAACACGGACCGTGGCGACGGCGTGAATCACGACATAAAGATCGTCGGTGGCGAGGGGGGATGAATTGGGTACCTTCTTCAGTTACTCTACCATGGCATCTATCTCCAGTTGACCTGACAGAGCAACCTGAAGCTGGATTTTCTCCTAAATTCGCTTGACAACCAAATCAAGGCTCTGTAGCAAAGTTGTAGTCCAACATACCATCTTCATCTTTGTTATAGTATTCCAAAACAAATTCTTACTAGATCATGCTTAGAATTGAGCTCAAAGTCTGCTCAAACCCACTGGTAGTCCAAATTCAGACTTCAAACAGCCTGCAGGCTATCTTTGGGTGTATTTATCTCCAAATTCTTCATAACAACAATGTTTAACCCCTTAAACAAAGTTGTTCACCTTTGATAGATCTACAAAATTGATGTGGTGACCTAGGGCAAAATCCTTTTTGTTTGGAAGTTACCAGGCCCCAAAGATGAACCCATTACACTGAAATTCAGACTTAATCAAAAGAGTTCAAGTATGGCTCTTTTGCAAATAAGTCCAAATCTCAAGGTTTGGTGTGCAAATCTTCATAATTGTGAACCATATTACATAAGACACCTTACTTTGATAGTTTTTGCACTTTAGTCCAAAGGTGCACTAATTTTGCACTTAACCCCCTAGGGTTTAAGTTTAGGGTTTTCCAGGGTCCTTTTTAGGGTTTTTGACATTTCATGGGTTTGGATGTCACTTGAGTTCATCTATGGAGATACTTTATGACTTTTTCAATTGAATTTTTAATTTTTCTCTTGTTTAAGCCTTGTTTGCTCTATTACACCCAATCTAGGGTTCAGTTCCCTACAAGGGTTTTATTTGCAAAAGGTCATATCAATACAACTTGTTTAAAATTTTTGCCTAGTGAATGCACTCTAGGTGTGTCAAACACATGAAATGCCAGTGCTTATGATGTTATGTTCCAGTTTTAGTGACAGTAACACCAGGGGTGTTACATCCTTCCCCCCATAAAAGAATCTCGTCCCGAGATTAAAAGTCCTAGGGCAAGTAATGGAAAAGGAAACACGTCATGTATTTATTTACTTATTCTTGGTACAAGGCAGGGGTGGTTTGGGGCTCACTCCTTTATTACAACAATTGTACACACTTTACAAATTACATGAGGCTAAAAAGCCTGGGAAATTCTTTTCTAAAAAGTCCTGAGTTTCCCATGTAGCCTCATCTTCTGAATGCTGGTTCCACTGTATCTTGTAAAACTTGAGAGTTTTTCTTCGGGTAATTCTGTCCTTTTGATCCAAGACTCGAATAGGATGCTTGGAATATGTCAAGTCTGGTCCTAAGGCAACATCTGTTACGTCAATGGTTCGATCGGGAACCCGAAGACACTTCTTCAATTGAGACACGTGGAACACATTATGTACTGCAGACAAGGTTTCGGGTAACTGAAGTCGGTATGCCACTGGTCCATATTGTTCAAGAACAGGAAAAGGACCAATATACCGGGGTGCAAGCTTCCCTTTAATCCTGAAACATGATACCCCCTTCATCGGTAAAACTTTCAGGTAGACATAATCTCCAACTAGAAAGTACAAGGGTTGTCGTCGCTTGTCTGCATAACTCTTCTGACGAGTTTGAGCTTTCTTCAAATTATGAATTATTCATTGAACCTTCTCTTCTGTCTCCTTTACCAAGGCCTGAAGAAATATCTTTCACCAGGTTCAGACCAATTTAACGGAGTGCGACATCATCGTCCATATAAAGCTTCGAAGGGTGCCATCTTAATACTTTCTTGATAGCTATTATTATATGAGAACTCCGCTAATGGTAAACAATCATCCCATTTCTGTGGGAACTCCAGAACACATGCTCGCAACATATCTTCAAGTATTTGATTTACCCTCTCAGTCTGCCCACTGGTTTGAGGATGATAGGTCGAACTATGGAGCAATTTAGTACCCAAGGATTTGTGAAGTTCTTCCCAGAATTTGGATACAAATTGAGGTCCATGATCCGATACTATAGTCTTCGGAATACCGTGCAAACTAAGAATGCGAGCAATGTACAGTTCTGCATATGTGAGGACCGGGTAATATGTCTTGACTGGCAGAAAATGAGCAATTTTCGTAAGCCGATCAATTATAACCCAAATAGAATCATACCCCTTTGCGGTCCTAGGTAATCCCACAATAAAGTCTATGCTTATATCTTCCCATTTTCATGTAGGGATAGGGAGAGATTGTAATGGACCAGCAGCCTTCATGTGTATGGCCTTGACACGTCTACAAGTGTCACATCTTGCCACATAGCGTGCGATTTCAATTTTCATTTTTGTCCACCAATAATGCTGTTTCAGATCATGATACATCTTAGTGCTTCCAGGATGAATAGAATAGCGACTAAGATGTGCTTCATCCAAAAAATGCTGGCGGAGCTCCTCATTTTTAGGCACAACTATGCGGTTGTTGAACCATACAACACCTTGATCATCTTTTCGGAAGCAGTCGGCTTTTTCAGCTTCTATCTTCTCATGAATGTGCTTCATTCCCTCATCATTTTTTTGTGCGTCAATTATTCGTTGTAGGATGACTGACTCAAGCTTCAAATGATTTGAAGTTCCATGTTGAATCATTCCTAGGTTCAACTTCTCCATTTCTTGGCATAACGTCTTGTCAGAAGTCTTCATGGTAAGACAATGGCAGAAAGCTTTACGACTTAACGCATCTGCCACTACATTAGCTTTGCCTGGGTGATAGTGAATCTCTAATTCATAATCCTTGATCAGCTCAAGCCATCTCCTTTGTCTCATATTGAGCTCTGACTGGGTAAAAATATACTTTAAACTCTTATGATCGGTATAAATGTGACAGACATTCCCCAGCAGATAGTGAGGCTATATTTTGAGGGCATGAACCACCGCAGCTAACTCCAGGTCATGAGTTGGATAATGTTCCTCATGCCAGCGCAACTGCCTTGAAGCATAAGCTATTACTCGGCCTTCTTGCATTAAAACACAGCCGAGACCACTGCCCGATGCGTCACAATACACATCGAAGGCCTTTTCAATATCCGGCTGAGCCAATACCGGAGCAGTGGTTAATAATACCTTCAATTGCTCAAAGGCTTCATTACACCTCGAAGACCAATTGAATTTAATATCACTCTTCAATAAACTTGTGATTGGTTTCACAAGCTTAGAAAAATCTGGAATGAATCGGCGGTAATAACCAGCCAGCCCAAGGAAACTTCGGACTTGATGTACAGTGGTTGGGGTTTTCCACTCCAAAATATCCTTGACTTCGCTGGGATCTACCACAATCCCCTTAGCAGATAATACATGTCCTAGAAATTGAATCTCCTCCAGCCAGAATGCGCACTTACTGAACTTAGCATATAATTGATGTTCCCTTAAGCGCGTTAATACGATCCGTAAGTGCTGAGCATGCTCCTCTTCATTCTTGGAGTATATTAAGATATTGTCAATGAAGACCACCACAAACTTGTCCAACTCAGGCATAAATATCGAGTTCATCAGATATGTGAAGTGGGCAGGAGCATTCGTCAGTCCGAAAGACATAACCAAATATTCAAATAGTCCATACAATGTGGTGAATGCGGTCTTTGGTATATATTCGGGTCGGACACGGATCTGATGATAACCTGACCTGAGGTCAATATTAGAGAATACCCGAGCTCCGATAAGTTGATCAAATAGAATGTCAAGGAAGAGGGTACTTATTCTTGATAGTGACCTCATTAAGGGGTCTATAGTCCACGCACATCCGCAGCGTTTGATCCTTCTTCTTGACAAAAATGGCTGGACAACCCCAAGGCGAAGAACTTGGTCGGATAAATCCTTTTTCAAGTAGATCTTGCAATTGGGTCTTGAGTTCTGCCAGTTCATTTGGAGGCATTTGGTATGACCTTCTAGAAATAGGAGCCGTACCGCGCTTCAACTCAATCACAAATTCTACATCTCTTTCTGGAGGCAATCCCGACAGATCTTCCGGGAAGACATCTAGGAACTCACATACTACCGGAATATCTTGGATCTCCGGTATGATGGCTTCATACACTCTGCCAGTTGGTCTAGCTGGAATGGCTACGGGGATAGACAAAAGAATCTCTTCTTGGCCGTAACTCAACCTGATTGTTCTCAGATCAGTGTTGAGGATTGCTTTATGCTGGGCTAACCAATTCATGCCCAAAATTACATCTATGTCTTGGCCTTTTAGAACAATCATGTTTGTTGGAAAGTCCCGTTCAGCCAATGTTACGGGCACATGGTAAGCCACTTCTTTAGTAAATATTTGTCCCCCAGGCGAATGAATAGTAAACCCTTCCCTTGATTCAGTATATGGAATGTAATGTTTTTCCACAAATTTCTTGCTCATGAAAGTATGCGAAGCACCAGAATCAAAGAGAATAAGTGCAGGGTGATTGGCCACGAGGAACGTACCCATCATCCCCGGTTCGCCTTTCGGTGTTGTGGCCACTTGAGTGTAATAGATTCATCCCGTTTTCCTTGTATTTTTTGCCGCGGTATTGGTTGCCGCATTTCCCTTGGAACTCCTGGAACTCTGTTGATTATTTGATTGATTCTGCCTCGGGTATGGACAGTCCTTAATAAAATGCCCGGACTTTCCACAGTTGAAGCAACCTGTTGATGAGCTGGGAAGAGCAGGGAAACGAGTGCCAGGGGCACCTGGCTGATTTGTAGCGGTGGGGGCAGCGGTAGGACGGATGAAAACTGGATGCTTGAAAGGGAAAGAGGGTGGGCATGATGAAGAACGATTCTGATTGAAAGGTCGGATGACCAACCTTTGTCTCTTTTCAGGCCCCTGGTTGGGCCTATCACCTCCAATTCCCTTTGATTTGCCGGAGCCTGCATATTTAGCTTCTACTGCCAGCGCCGTGCTGACAGCCCTTCCATAGGTAAGATCGATGCAGGTGGCCATCTTTCTTTGCATTCGATCATTCAAGCCTCTCATGAAGCAATTCCTCTTCTTTATATCCGTGTTGACTTGATCGATTGCGTATTGGGATAAGTGGTTAAATTTATTGAGATACTGGGTGACAGTATCCCCGCCTTGCTTCAGCTTCATAAACTCCTCCTGCTTCATATTGAGGACTCCTTCAGGTATATAATGCTCTCTGAAGGCCAACTTGAACTCATCCCACGTGATTTGATGACCAGCCGACTGAACGGCAACAAAATTTCCCCACCACGTACTGGTAGGGCCACGCAATTGTTGTGCTGCGAATAGGGGCTTTTTGAATCTCCATGCACCGGAGAAGCTCGAACTTCTGCTCAATAACGCGGATCCATTCATCCGCTTCCAAAGGATCTTCGGCTTTGACAAACAAGGGAGGGCGTGTCCCGAAGAAATCCATATATGATGTTTCACGGGGGCCTTGCGGATATGCCCGCCCGCCTTGTTGCATCTGTTGCCCTGCCATTTCCCGCAGGTAACGGGTATTGTCAGCTGTAGCATTAACCAAGGCAGCGATGGCCTCGGCTAGCGTCGGAGGTACTGGTGGTGGATTTGGAGTTGGTTCCCTCCCATGGGAGGTGCCCGCCCCATCCTGTGTGAGAGTCTTAGACGACATCTGAGGCAAAGAACATTTAAAAATATGATATGCCAAAACAAACCATCCATTTCACATTACTGAAAAAGGTAATGTTACAGACTCGTATATACAACAGGATTACATTACCTATTACACACTACTACTACTTCTATACTATACTACTCTTGCTTCTTGTCGCTTTTGGTAGCCTCGCTGTCAGGCATAGGAGACCACTAATCAACCAAATTCATTGAAGGAGGGGGCCTGAAAAGGTCCAATTCTCCTCCAAAGGCTTCTCCTGCTGCTCTAGATGGTCCGGCTCCCATCCCGACAGGATCTGCAGGGACGTTCGGGTGTAATTGTGAATACAACACATGAACTTCTTCATGTAATGTATTACAATATACCTGCAAGTTATCAACAGCTGAGCTAAGCTCTTCTACGTAGGCTCGAGCTCTAGCTTCCTTTGCCCAGGCTAGTGAACGTGAGTTCACAGCCCAGTCGAGTGCTAGATCCCGATCCGCTAGCTAGTCTTGCAGGTGGCGGATTTCTGTCCTCAATTCATTGATTCTTTCGACATCCGCAACCCATAGATCGTTCTGCTCGAAGCTGATCAACTTGTGCTTCTAGATCCCCGATCGGATCGTTACTACCACTGTTTCTACCTTCATGTTGTGGGGCAAGTTGATGACGGGGCACGCAAAACGGTCCGGTTGACTTGCGCGTAGTCTTTTTCGTGCGCGGCGGCATATCTCCATGAGGGGAAAAACCTTATTAGCGTAGTTTTTAGCATGATGCATGTATAATTACAGAATCAACCTTAGTTGATTCACACCTTCTATACATTGCACTCTTACTATATGGTCTTTCAAATAAACTCTTCAGAAATACTTAGGTAAGAAGGGAAGAAATTTTATAGATAAGTCTTGAATTTTTTTGAAGATGCCTCATAATATCTGCAGAGATGGGCTTCGCTCCGATACCAGCTGTGACGGAACCTCCCAAGTCATTAGGCCCACCTACAGTTGTCCTTGTCCAACGGACCTCAAACAACCCTGCTGGTGCACCTGATTACTTGACAAGCTCGGTATCTGAGTTCCTTACCGTCCCAAGAGCGTTTTACCCGTCACACAGACATTACAAATCATCGGAGATGCGGAAGTGCGGAAGCAGTTACAATAACTTACTTTTATTTGAAAAGTAAGACAGAGTTAAATATTTACAGACCAGAACATAATATACGAGTGCAGAGTATTATTATTACAAACCATGGGAGGAAAAAACTCCTCCCCAAATAGATAGTAAAAAGTTTTTAACGGAGGGCCTTCCCTCCCGCAGCTCTAGTCTTGGTGTTCGTTTTTCGGTACCACCCTTGAACAGAAGCAACAAAAGTTTGTTGCTTCCTCATCTAAAACAACATGGGACAAAGCCCTGAGTACGAAGTGTACTTTCGCAAGACTTACTCGAGAAAGTAAAAGACTCTCAAAGATATGCTGGCTTTAAGGGAGTCAAGGTAAGGCTTATCAATAATCAATGACTCTGTTTGCAGAAATGCTTACTAAAGTGGATCCTTAAAAATCCAATTTTAATTTGTCAGGTTAGGTAAGATTACCTGCAACTAGAGTTCTTTCTACCCTAGTTCAAACACTTGACCTGCACTAGCCAATTTCTTAACAACCCTTCATCTTTACTGGATTTCTACGTATAGGTCAGTGACCAAGTCTTCATAACCGCGAAGCTACGACGATCCGAATCGATTATACTCAGCTGAGGATCTCCAATCACACGACATATGTAGCACTTAACCCTTGCATATGTCAACTCGCCACCGGGGTTCTTAAGACCAGATCAGGTTCACGCCAATCGAGAGCACAGATACACCACCGTCCAGCCTCTTGCCACGGAGGGTACACGCTACTCTCGCCATCTTTCCACGCCCATTGCGTGTTATCTTATTCTAGTATTAGTCTGCCCGAGGCAAAGCTTACCCATGACGAGGCATGTGACCAGTTAAAGGGTCCTCGGTCATCAAGCCTACATCGACACGGTCCTTAATCGACTCAGACGGAGACACTACACCAAGACTCCCTTCTCGTGCAAGTCAACCGCCCGGTCTCAGCATTATTATTTTCAACCCAAAGTTTGGTACCTGGTAGAGGTACATCTTTCCAATGTTAAACCCATCATGGCCATGATGGATCCTCCATCAAGTTTTATTTTCAAAAACATCCCTCCCACTTTGCAACATCATCTTTTGTAAAAACAAAACATTTTGTTTTGCTAGAGCAAGACTAAGCATAGGAAAAACCTTTTGTAAAACAGGGATTCAAAGGAAGGTAATCAAATTCAAGGAAGGAAATGTAGGAATTGTTTTAGCACTCAACTCCTATCACCTAATGCACCAAGCAAGTGAGAAAGATTTTAAAAGAATCAAGGAGGTGATAAATGCACCGGGGCTTGCCTTGTTTCACTGGTGAATCAGGCTTAGATCCGCAAATATCAAAATAAAAGCAGTTGCCTGCCTGATGTTCCTCGGGTGGTGGTGGTGGAGTCTTCTCTTCTACTTCTTCTTCGTTTTCTATATATGACCATACATAATAATGAATGCCCATGTAATGCTCATGAGAGTGCAAAGATAATAAAAGTTTATTATCTAAAGTCTTGAATACAACTTTCCTTCATGGTCCTCTAGGGAACTAGGGTTTCTAGAGTCAATATTGAATTTCAAAGGGCAGGGGTAGGGTTTTGGGTTCTAAGTATCAAACATGGTCCAAATTATACCAAAATCTACCCAAGGCTTCTAAATAATAATTAGGGGTTACCTAAAAAGTTTGGGGATTTTTGGAATTACTATCTATTTTCTAAAAATCCAGAAACAAGGTCTTAGGCTATTTTAAATACTCTATAATTTCTTATTTGAACTAAAAATCAAGAAACTATTTTTATTAAATACTATAGGAAATTAGGGATCTAGCAAAATTGGTTTGATAATTTTATCATTTTTCTATAATTTCCTATAGACTTCCAAAGCTTAACAGAAAAAGAAAAGAGAAAAGCAGAAACAGTGTTGGGCTCATTTCAATCCGAGGCAGCCCAACAGAGACCGAATTCGCCCGCACGTGCCCGCACCGGTAGTTTTGTATAGAGACCCCCGTGGTTTTGAATATTCCGAGCCGAGTTCACCACACTATTGCAATGAGTCACTGACAGTTTCAGAAGTGCCCCTGCGTTTCTATTCCTTTACACGCCGAGATCCTCGACGGCGAACGGCGTCGCGCAGAGCTCCGGCGAGCCCGTATACCGGCCGACTCACGCAGTGACTGGCACCATACTTCGACCGAGACTGAATTCAAGGTCTAATGAGCGTTTCCCCCCACTTAAGTTCACCAATGGCTACCTGGTTTGCTTTGGCCACGGTTACCGTGGACATCGCGGATAGCTGAACATGTTCCTAGTGATTAAGGGGGTTCTAGTTCAATTGGACGGGTCGAGGAGCATCAAGGGTACATAAGGACACTCAAACGAGGGAGCAGAAGGTATGAGCAAACCTGAATCGAGCAGGCCACAGTGAGGCTAAACCGAGCGGGGTTCTTGAGCGTTTTGGGGACAATCCAAAATTGGAGCTCACTGGTGATCGATTGAGAGCAATACTTGGTGGCTGGGTGCGTAATGACCCTACAGAGCTCACGATGGCCTCAATTTATAATAGGCATGAGCGGTGGCCGGGAATTCGAGCGACGACGCGCGGCGACCGGAGAAATAGAAAGTCACTGGTGCAGTGGATTGGTGTCCTATTACTATGGCAATCTCTCCGGTGATCAACAGAGAGTTACAACGGGTCACGGTGATGCGGTGGAGATGCCAGGGCATGTGGCGCAAGGTCAGCAGGCGACCATCGCCGGTGAAATTATCTGCGCCGGCCGCAAGACAAGGGGGTACGACGAACCTCATCCGTGCTTGAGTCTGAGTTAATCCAGTGCCCAGATCTTTACCTTATCATGGTTATCCCCTTGCCAGCGAACACGGACCGCGGCGACGGCGTGAATCACGGCGTAAAGATTGTCGGTGGCGAGGGGGGATGAATCAGGTATGTTCTTCAGTTACTGTACCATGGCATCTATCTCCAGTTGACCTGACAGAGCAACTTGAAGGTGGATTTTCTCCTAAATTCGCTTGGCAACCAAATCAAGGCTCTGCAGCAAAGTTGTAGTCCAACATACCATCTTCATCTTTGTTATAGTATTCCAAAACAAATTCTTACTAGATCATGCTTAGAATTGAGCTCAAAGTCTGCTCAAATCCACTGGTAGTCCAAATTCAGACTTCAAACAGCCTGAAAGCCTAACTTTGGGTGTATTTATCTCCAAATTCTTCATAACAACAATGTTTAACCCCTTAAACAAAGTTGTTCACCTTTGATAGATCTACAAAATTGATGTGGTGACCTAAGGCAAAATCCTTTTTGTTTGGAAGTTACCAGGCCCCAAAGATGAACCCATTACACTGAAATTCAGACTTAATCAAAAGAGTTCAAGTATGGCTCTTTTGCAAATAAGTCCAAATCTCAAGGTTTGGGTGAACCATATGACATAAGACACCTTACTTTGATAGTTTTTGCACTTTAGTCCAAAGGTGCACTAATTTTGCACTTAACACCCTAGGGTTTAAGTTTAGGGTTTTCCACGGTCCTTTTTAGGGTTTTTGACATTTCAGGGGTTTGGATGTCACTTGAGTTCATCTATGGAGATACTTTATGACTTTTTCAATTGAATTTTGAAGTTTTCTCTTGTTTAAGCCTTGTTTGCTCTATTACACCCAATCTAGGGTTCAGTTCCCTATTGTAACACCCGGCTTTAAGGAACAAAGCCAGGTGCATCTCATACATGCTCCAAGAAGACAACATATATAATAACAGAGTGTATAGAGATAAATGTCATAAAACGTCAGAGTTTTTATTACATAGCGGAAGACTTATTACAAAATAAAAGTATAATCATAAAACGAACTAAGGATCGTCGGCGCCAATGTCGACTGAGAAACGCCACCTAGATCAGATCGAACTCCTCAGTGTTAGGCGGCTCCTCTTCGACCACCTGATCTTCTCCTGTGGGGGGGGTGTGAGACAGCAAGAGTGAGCTCACATACGTTCATAGCTCAACAAGTCGTGGGGAATAATGTGGCACGAACTCACCAAAGGTGGGAGTTCATGTAGTGTAAGGCTGATCAATGAAATAAAGGCTAAGGCTGAGCATTGCTTTTATAAGTTGGTCAAAATTTTATTAGCAGTTACTAAGTGTAAGTAAATACCAAACCTTAATAATAATAAAGAACAGTAATGGTAAAATAATCCCAAATGCGATGCAAATGTCAAATTAAATTTAAGTTCCATAATTAATCATGTGAGGGTCCGAGCCGCTCTTGACCGTGAGCACGGCTAGTATACTAGTTTTACACTCTGCAGAGGTTGCGCATCTTTACCCACAAGCCGTGTATCCCATGTCGCCAGGGTTTGCAAGGCCCTTAGACACTACCGAGGTGAATGGCTAGGGATCCACTACGAGGCCTTTACAAAGTTCCACTAGCTTCCGAAAACCCGCTACAGTTTATAGGAAGTTCCAATGCAGGGTTCCTGGCTGACCGCCATCGCAGCAAAATCAACCAGGGACCTCCCTACACTGACCACTCCCCTACTGCCCTTGCCCCTTTCGGGTAAGGTAGTCTTCCACTAGCTTTCCTAATTAGTCAGCCAAGGGCGTCCCATTAAACCCTTGTGGTAGCACTGTTTTCCCGGGTGGTCGCTCCATGTTCCCATTAATTTAATGATCTTAACATGAATAGTAATAATAACAAGATAATAACAGAATAATCATGAATAATGAATCTCCATACCCAATCCACATAAAGCAATAGCAAGTACTACCCAAAAATATTCCAGGGGTGAACAAGGTATAGAGGTAATCAAAACTGGGGTACATAAAGGATCCCATCAAAATTAACCTAAGCAGATCATTAAAATTAATAAGAACATGGCTGGGAAAAGTAAGTGATCAAGGGCACAACTTGCCTTCAATGAGCTCCTGCTCAGCTATCTCTACTTGTTGAACCTCAGTTTCCACAGTGGCTTGCTCGTCTACTCGCATCAACACAGTACATACATAGTATAGCCAAAATCAACATCACACCAAACAGATGAATATACTGCATAATAATGATCTACACGTTGCTACGAGACTAACGCAACTTGAACGGATCAAATCGGAGTTATAAATTTTAAGTTATGAATTTCTAAAGGTTTTATGTGTTTTATGCAAGATTAAATAGGATATAGATTTTAATAGGACTTTCATGTGAAAACAGTGGTACTAGATGATAAACCATAATATTACAAAATTATAGGAACTGGAATGGACTAAAAAGGAGTTAGTATGAATTTTCTATGAATAAAATGAGTTCTTGGAATTATTTATAAATCCAAAATCAATTTCTAAATTCATTTTCCCTAATTTCTTTATTTCCTGGACTGCGCGCAGAATAAATAAAGAGTGCAGGGGCCCTGGCATAAAAACCCCAATACTCCGAACTCTCTGCAGCGGACCGCGGGTTGATTTGCACTTTGGTCAGGGACTTTTTAACAAAACCGCCATCACGAAAGGGTATCGTGAACCCCCAGCCGTCCGATCACCAGAATGCGGTTCGGATTAGATTGTGAACCGATATCCCATCCAGGCCCTTGGATCAGAGATCCATGGCACACGGAACGTCTACGCATGTGACCAAATCCTATCCACCCGATCAGTTCTGAACGCCCTGGATTTAATGCACCGAAGCGCTGACCCCGGTTCTAATCCTATCCGCCGGTGATCGATCCAACGGTTGAAAACCTCACACTCTCATATCTAATCATAGCCGTACATCTCCGCATCAACGGACCAGGATCTTCCCCTACCTCACGGTCGAGCGAACGGCGGCGCCCGCGACGGACGCGGCGGCACATCGCCGGAGTAACCCGATTCCTACCCTTCGGTGCACCATCCCTGCTTCTGATACTCGCAGAACAAAATTGACACGACGGCGAACATGGGATGGAGGTTCATACCAACAGTTGAAGGCCGAACGCCCCTGACCACGGCGCGGCGCGGATTGACGGTGGTGCGCCCCCACCGGCGAGGAATTGGCGCCGATGCAGCGAAGCTCTCCCCAAATTGAGCACAACACCCCACTCCCCACACTCAGGCGATGCTCCGGTACACAATCGGGGAACGAAACCCAGGTAGGGGAGCGAAGTTGACGGTGGCGGCGGCAGATGGCTATGGCGGGCGACACTCGCGCGAGGAGGCGGAAGGAGGAGCTGGGGAAAAAAAAAGGGGACGAGTGGGTTGGGTCGACGGCCGAGGCTTTTATGCGTCGCCTGCGTGGTCAGCGCGGTCCGGTTCTGGTGGCCGAGATCCGCCGAGCTCGGCCGGGTTGTTGCGCCAACCCCGCGAAGAAGACGGAGCCCGTGGGAGAAGACACTGACTTGTTGGGGCCACACGTCAGCGACCGAGGCGAAGACAGCAGCGCAGACAGGTCGAGCGGGCGACGGCTGGCAGCCGGGCCCCACATGTAATAGAGTCCAAGCGCGCGCGGGTAAGTCAGTTGGGCCGCGCGGGGGTGAGAGTGAGGTGGGCCAAAATGGGTACAGTCGGCCCAGGTAAGGTTTCTTCTCTTTTTCTTTTTATTTTCTGTTTCATTTCTTTTTCAAATTCAAACTTCAATTCAAATTCAAACTTTGTGGCACTTTATATACTGGCTAATTATTTATTTTGATCATATCAACTGTGGTGCAGATATTTTAATGATAATTTTATTTGTATTGAATAATATTCCTTTCTCTTCCCTATTTTCATGGTTTTATTTTCAAGTTAAACTTTAAATTCTATGGATCCATTGAGATGCTATTAATGGTATATTTATTTTATTAAGCACAAGTGCACATCCAAATAAAAACTCAGCATGATGCATAAACTTTAATGGTATATCCTTTTATTACTTATTTGTTTTTTTTTGAATTTAGTGTTCACATGTGATGATGTATAAAGGTCAAACTCACATCAAGAGAAATTGTTTTCTCTATTGGTATTTACTTTTTTTTTCTAGCTATTTACAAGTAGGTGTTACACCTATTCTAGGGTTTTATTTGCAAAAGGTCATATCAATACAACTTGTTTAAAATTTTTGCCTAGTGAATGCACTCTAGGTGTGTCAAACACATGAAATGCCAATGCTTATGATGTTATGTTCCAGTTTTAGTGACAGTAACACCAGGGTTGTTACAAAACCCAAAAAAATACTACTGGATTTTGGCGGCGATTCATCTGCGCGAGATTGAAACTGAGGTGACAAACGAGGAAAACCGGCGTCAAGATGACAGACGATTGAGTACTCAATTTAGATCGAGAATTTTGAGTTTGGCATCACTTTGAAATTTTTCTCACGTGCTATTTTAGAAATACATTCTATCTCAAGATTTTGGTCGGTCTTTGGAATTTTTTATTCGGAGAAGACAAATCATGACATTTTAAAATCGCTGCCGAAGTGGGTTTTGAATTGGTTCGGACACAAAGATACTAGATTGAGTCAGATAATAATTTATTAGAGGACGACATACTGAGTATTCCGTAGGCGACTACGGATCCGGATAAAATAGTCGGGCATAGATCGAAGGTCGAGGAATTGGATTCAAACACAGCTCGACTAGCAACTATTGAGAGTTTGATTAAATGAGCTTTAGACGAGATTTATAAATCGAGAACGATTATCGAGTTTGCATTCGTGCCGAGAAATAAAAGTTTTAGCAGGCTCCAAGTTCGGCCTTCTATGAGATCGAATACAATCAGAAATCGATGAGACCTTCACAAGTAACTTGATAAATGGAGATAAACACGATCGAGAAATAGAATTCTTCACTGAGCATCCGAGATTAGGATAAATCTCCAGTCATAACATGAAATAGACACTTGGGGTGTCACAATCGACTGCTCCCGAACCCTAACGGTTGGGTGACGTGGTGGCGCACCGGACAGTGTCCGGTGCGCCCATCGATAGTAGCCTTCCCCAACGACTTGTTGGTGGTTGAGGGCTATAAATACCCCCCAACCACCACAACTCCAAGCATCCAAGTCTTCTAAAGTTTTCATTCAATACAAGAGCTAGTGCATTCACTCCTAGACACAAATCAAAAGATCAAAGCCGCTCCAAGTCCCAAACTCATTCCAACCAACTAGGACTTGAGAGAGTGTTTGTTCGTGTTCTTGCGCTCTTGTTGCTTGGATCGCTTTCTTCCTTCCTCATTCTTGTTCCCAAGTGACTTGTAATCAAAGCAAGAGACACCTAAGTGTGTGGTAGTCCTTGCGGGGTCTAAGTGGCCCGTTTGATTAAGGAGAAAGCTCACTCGGTCTAAGTGACCGTTTGAGAGAAGGAAAGGGTTGAAAGAGACCCGGTTTTTGTGACCACCTCAATGGGGACTAGGTTCTTTAGAACCGAACCTCGGTTAAACAAATCATCGTGTTCATCCGCTTTATTTCTTGGTTGATTTGTTTTCCCCCTCTCTAACGGACTCGGATTTAATTCTAACGCTAACCCCGGCTTGTAATGTGTGTTTAAAGTTGTAAATTTCAGATTACGCCTATTCACCCCCCTTCTAGGTGACTTTCAATTGGTATCAGAGCCCAGTACTTCATTAAGAGTCTAACAACTCAAAGTGATGTCGGGAGAACACGCCAAGAGAGAGATCGTGACCGGCGACAAGCCCGCGAGCTCAGGGAGAACTCTTTCGAGAGTCCGGCCACAAGCATAAGCAGGAATCCTCTTCCTCCACCATGACACGTCACAAGGGTGACAAGAAGAAGAAGATGAAGAAGGTGGTCTACTACGAGACTGACTCTTCGTCACCCTGCACTTCTTCAAGCTCCGACTCGTCCGTCGCTTCTAAGCGCCATGAGCGCAAGAAGTATAGTAAGATGCCCCTTCGCTATCCCCATATTTCTAAGCGCGCTCCTCTACTTTCCGTTCCCTTAGGCAAACCACCATATTTTGATGGTGAGGATTATTGTATGTGGAGTGATAAAATGAGGCATCACCTAACCTCACTCCACGCAAGCATTTGGGTCATTGTTGAGTTCGGAGCGCAGGTACCTAAGGTGGGGGACGAAGGCTACGACTCGGACGAGGTCGCCCAAATTAGGCACTTTAAATCCCAAGCCACAACTATACTCCTCGCCTCCTTGTGTCGAGAGGAGTATAATAAGGTGCAAGGGTTAAAGAATGCCAAAGAAATTTGGGACGTGCTGAAGACGGCGCACAAAGGGGACGAGGTGACCAAGATCACCAAGCGCGAAATGATCGAGGGAGAACTCGGTCGATTAGTCCTCAACAAGGGAGAGCATCCACAAGCAATGTACAACCGGCTCAAGACCTTGGTGAACCAAGTGCGCAACATCGGGAGCACAAAATGGGATGACCATGAAATGGTCAAGGTTATTCTTAGATCCCTCATATTTCGTAATCCTACAAAAGTTCAATTAATACGTGGGGATCCTAGATACAAGCTAATTTCTCCTGAGGAGGTTATTGGAAAGTTTGTGAGCTTTGAGCTAATGATCAAAGATTCCAAACACATCGTCAACTTGGAGCAAGGCGCCACCTCCACACCCGAGGTGCAACCCGTCGCATTCAAGGCAACGGAAGAAGAGAAGAGGGAGTCTACATCAAGTAGACTTCCAGTCGACGCCTCCAAGCTCGACAACGAGGAGATGGCGCTCATCATCAAGAGCTTCTGTCAAATCCTCAAGCATAGAAGGGGGAAGGACTACAAACCCCGCTCCAAAAGGGTGTGCTACAAATGTGGTAAGCCCGGTCATTTCATTGCTAAATGTCCAATGTCTAGTGAAAGTGACAGGGATGATGACAAGAAGGGGAAGAAGAAAGAAAAGAAGAGGTACTACAAGAAGAAGGGCGGCGATGCCCACGTGTGTAGGGAATGGGACTCCGACGAGAGCTCCACCGACTCCTCTGACGAGGACGCTGCCAACATCGTCGTCAATAAGGGCCTCCTCTTCCCCAACGTCGGCCACAAATGTTTCATGGCCAAGGACGGCAAAAAAAAAGAAGGTACAATCTAGAACCACCCCCAAGTATACAACATCTAGTGATGAGGGTAGTTCTAATGAAGACGAAGATGATTTACTTACTCTTTTTGCTAACCTCAACATGGAATAAAAAGAAAATTGAATGAATTGATAGGAGTCATTCATGAGAAGGATGAACTCTTAGACAGCCAAGAGAAATTCCTCATCAAAGAAAATAAAAAACATGTTAAAGTAAAAAATGCTTATGCTCAGGAAGTAGAGAAATGTGAAAACCTAACTAAAGAGCTTATCATTTGCCATGATTCAATTACCAGTCTTAGAAATGAAAATGCTATTTTAAATGCTAAGATTGATAAATTGAATGAATCAATTTCTAGCCTTAAGACTGAAAATGCTAGTTTAATTTCTAAGGTTAGAGAGTTAAATGTTTGCAATGATTCTATTTCTTGTCTGAGAGATGAAAATGTCATGCTAAAATCTAAGATAGATGAATTAAATGTTTGCAAACCCTCTACATCTACTGTCGAGCATGTTTCAATTTGAACTAGATGTAGAGATATTAATGTTGATGCTATAAATGATCACCTTGCTCTAATTAAACAACAAAATGATCATATAGCTCAATTAACTGCTAAAATCAATGAGCATGAAATTGAAAATGAAAAGTTTGAATTTGCTAGAAGCGTGCTCTATAATGGGAGACGCCCTGGCATTAAGGATGACATTGGTTTCCAACAAGGAAGCAATGTCAAGCTTAATGCCCCTAAGAGATTGTCCAACTTTGTAAAGGGCAAAGCTCCCATGGTTCAGGATAATGAGGGTTACATTTTATATCCTGCTAATTATCATGAGCACAAAATTAGGAGAATTCATGCTAGAAAACCCCACACTACTTCTCATCATGCATTTATGTATAAAAATGAAGCTTCTAGCTCTAGGCATTCTACACATGTTAAAATGCCTAAAAAGAAAACTCCTGCTGCATCAAATGAACATAACATTTCATTTAAGACTTTTGATGCATCATATGTGCTTACTAACAAATCAGACAAAGTAGTTGCCAAATATGTTGGGGGCAAGCACAAGAGTTCAAAGACTTGTATTTGGGTACCCAAGGTGCTTGTTTCTAACATCAAAGGACCCAAGACTGTTTGGGTGCCTAAGAACAAGGCCTAAATTGTTTTGCAGGTTTATGCATCCGGGGGTTCAAGTTGGATAATTGATAGCGGATGCACAAACCACATGACAGGGGAGAAAAGAATGTTCTCCTCCTATAAGAAAACCAAGATCCCCAACGAGCTATCACATTCGGGGATGGAAATCAAGGATTGGTCAAAGGTTTGGGTAAAATTGCTATATCCCCTGACCATTCAATTTCAAATGTTTTCTTATAGATTCTTTAGATTACAATTTGCTTTCTGTTTCTCAATTATGCAAAATGGGTACAACTGTCTTTTTACAGATGTAGGTGTTACTGTCTTTAGATGAAGTGACGATTCAATAGCATTTAAGGGAGTGTTAGAGGGTCAGCTATATTTAGTTAATTTTAATGAGAACACAGCTGAACTCAACACTTGTTTAATTGCTAAGACTAATATGGGTTGGCTCTGGCATCGCCGACTAGCCCATGTTGGAATGAAGAATCTTCACAAGCTTCTAAAGGGAGAACACATTTTGGGACTAACAAATGTTCATTTTGAGAAAGAAAGGGTTTGTAGTGCATGTCAAGCAGGAAAGCAAGTTGGCGCCCACCATCCACACAAGAATATCATGACGACCGACAGGCCGCTTGAGCTACTCCACATGGATTTATTCGGCCCGATCGCTTACATAAGCATCAGCGGGAGTAAGTATTGTCTTGAAATTGTGGATGACTATTCTCACTTCACTTGGGTATTTTTTTGCAGGAAAAATCACAAACCCAAGAGACCTTAAAGGGATTCTTAAGACAAGCTCAAAATGAGTTCAGATTAAGAATAAAAAAGATAAGAAACGACAATGGGATGGAGTTCAAGAACTCTCAAATCGAAGGCTTTCTTGAGGATGAGGGCATCAAGCATGAGTTCTCTTCTCCCTACACACCTCAACAAAATGGTGTAGTGGAGAGGAAGAATAGAACTCTACTGGACATGGCAAGAACCATGCTTGATGAGTACAAGACACCAGATCGGTTTTGGGTGGAAGCAATCAACACTGTTTGCTACTCCATCAACCGGCTCTACCATCACCGAATCCTCAAGAAGACATCTTATGAACTCCTTACCGGTAAAAAGCCCAAAATGTTTCATATTTTAGAGTCTTTGGAAGCAAATGTTTTATTCTTGTTAAAAGAGGTAGAAAATCTAAATTTGCTCCTAAGGCTGTAGAAGGCTTTTTACTAGGATATGACTCAAACACAAGGGCATATAGAGTCTTCAACAAATCCACTGGATTAGTTGAGGTTTCTTGTGACATTGTGTTTGATGAGACTAATGGCTCCCAGGTGGAGCAAGTTGACCTTGATGAATTAGATGATGAAGAGGCTCCGTGCGTCGCGCTAAGGAACATGTCCATTGGGGATGTGTGTCCTAAGGAATCCGAAGAACCCACACAAGCACAAGATCTACCGTCATCTTACAATCAAGCATCTCCACCAAGTCAAGATGAGGATCAGGCTCAAGATGAAAATGAAGATCAAGAGGATGAGCCACCTCAAGAGGAGGACAATGATCAAGGGGGAGATGAAGAAAATGAAGATAAGGAAGATGATCAAGAAATTCAGGGTCAAAGATCGCCACACCCAAGAGTCCACCAATTCAACGAGATCACCCCGTTAACTCCATCCTCGGTGACATTCATAAGGGGGTAACCACTAGATCTCGAGTTGCACATTTCTGTGAGCATTACTATTTTCTTTCCTCTATTGAGCCATACAGGGTAGAGGATGCACTAAGAGACTCGGATTGGGTGCTGGCAATGCAAGAGGAGCTCAACAACTTCACGAGGAATGAGGTATGGCATTTAGTTCCACGTCCTAACCAAAATGTTGTAGGTACCAAGTGGGTATTCCGCAACAAGCAAGATGAGCATGGTGTGGTGATAAGGAACAAAGCCCGACTTGTGGCCAAAGGTTATTCACAAGTCGAAGGTTTGGACTTTGGTAAAACTTATGCACCCGTAGCTAGGCTTGAGTCAATTTGTATATGACTTGCCTATGCTACTTACCATGGATTTAAGCTTTATCAAATGGACGTGAAAAGTGCCTTCCTCAATGGACCAATCAAGGAAGAGGTCTATGTTAAGCAACCTCCCAGCTTTGAAGATAGTGAGTACCCTAACCATGTGTATAAACTCTCAAAGGCGCTTTATGGGCTCAAGCAAGCCCCAAGAGCATGGTATGAATGCCTGCGAGATTTCCTTATCAATAATGGCTTCAAAGTCGGAAAAGCCAATCCTACACTCTTTACTAAAACTATTGCAAAAGATTTGTTTGTATGCCAAATTTATGTTGATGATATCATATTTGGGTCTACTAACAAATCTACTTGTGAAGAGTTTAGTAGGATCATGATTCAGAAATTCGAGATGTCGATGATGGGGAGTTGAAGTATTTCCTAGGATTTCAAATCAAGCAACTCCAAGAGGGCACCTTCATCAGCCAAACTAAGTACATTCAAGACATACTTAAGAAGTTTGGGATGAAGGTTGGCAAACCCATCAAGACACCCATGGGAACAAATGGGCATCTCGACCTCGACACGGGAGGTAAATCCATAGATCAAAAGGTATACCGATCGATGATAGGATCTTTACTCTATTTATGTGCATCTCGACCGAATATTATGCTTTCCGTATGCATGTGTGCAAGGTTCCAAGCCGATCCTAAGGAAGTTCACCTTAGGGCCATGAAAAGAATCATGGGATATTTAGTTTACACTCCTAAGTTTGGACTTTGGTACCCCAAGGGATCTACTTTTGATTTAATAGGATATTCCGATGCCGATTGGGTAGGGTGTAAAATTGATAGGAAGAGCACATCAGGGACTTGTCAGTTTCTAGGGAGATCCCTGGTGTCTTGGGCTTAAAAGAAACAAAATTCAGTAGCTCTTTCCACACCTGAAGCCGAGTACATTGCTATAGGCCATTGTTGTGCGCAATTACTTTGGATGAGGCAAACCCTGAGGGACTATGGCTACAAATTGAGCAAAGTCCCTCTCCTATGTGACAATGAGAGTGCAATCCGCATGGCGGATAATCCTGTTGATGAGAGCACCTAGAGGGGGGGTGAATAGGTGATCCTGTAAAATTCAACAACTAATAGCCACAAACCTTGGTTATACAAATGTTAGTGTGACTAAGTAGTGCGAAGCAAGTTCTTATGGCCAAGACAATCACAAAGAGATCAACACAAGAGACACGCGATTTTATTCCGTGGTTCGGCCAAGTAACACTTGCCTACTTCCACGTTGTGGCATCCCAATGGACGAGGGTTGCACTCAACCCCTTTCAAGTGATCCAATGATCAACTTGAATACCACGGCTTTTCTTTGCTTGTCTCTTTTTCCCGTTTGCGAGGAATCTCCACAAGTTGGAGTCTCTCGCCCTTACAACAAAGATCACAATGAAAGCACTGAGTAAGGTTGGGAAGAGCAACGCACACTAGAATTATGTAAAGCCCTAGAATTTGTATAAGGTAGAAATAACAAAATAAATAAATACATGTATTTACATAAATGTGTTTTGGGAATTATTTGATGTCCTTTTCTTTGTGCATGCTCACCTAAGGGAAATAAAGTAGTCGAATAGCAAAGAAATGAATACAGAAATGTGCATTCCATGCTGAGTTCTTGTATTTCCGCATTTGTATTCAAATTTGAGAGACAGGTTTAAGTTGGAAAATAGAACTTGAAAATAGAAAGAGGAATAAGAAAGGAGAACGAAATAGGAATGGAGATTATAAATCTCTTATTACTACAAATAATTAATAAATCGTGGATAAACCTTTAATTTGACTATAGATTTAAAAAAAACAACAATATTTCTTGAAAAGTGAAAATTGTGGTATTGCACATTTCGAGGCATTTTTATTTAACCAAAAGGAATAAACAATTACTATAAAAGGGTATATACATAAGTAATAGTTGTATTTCATACTGGGTTATGATCTGTGCAGTGAAACATGTATTTGAACTTCAAAACATAAATAATTCGTAATTTAAACTCTATTTGAAAATTTGACCTAAAACAGGAAAATAGGAAAGGAGCAGGAAATAAAAAGAAATAAAAGCTACCTGGGCCAAATTCCCCCCTAGGCCGGCCCATTTAAACCTATCTCGCGCCTGCCCTAAAACCCTAGCCGCCAGTGTCCCTTGCCGCGCGCGCTTTGCTCTTCACCGCGCGGGGGCACTGCCGTGGTGGCCTACATGTCAGCCACTCGTCAGCTTTGCGCAGCACCATCACTCAATGACGATCCGCCCTCACCTGTCAGGTTCATCTCCTAACCAATGACCAAAGCTCGATGTATCGCTCTGGTCTGCTGCCGAGAAAATCGTTGGGTCATTGCTACTGAATCCTCGCCGCGATCCCCACCTCCGTCCGCCGTACAAAGCGCTCGGCCCCAGGTATTCATCGTCTCGGCTGGAACAACGTCCTCCCCCTATTCTGCGGGACCCACTGCCTCGCCTTCGACGGGAGCTCAAATCGAACTAGAGTTTGTTGCAACGGCCTCCTGAAAACTCGCCGTTCCTTGCGATGGGATGGATAAGTATGCGCGCGATCCGAAATCCAAGCGCCATCGACTTTCTCTCCTCCGTATAAATGAAGGCTTGGGCGCCATGCCCTCTGACCCTTGCGCGCTCACCGAGATGGCCTTCCATGGCGAGCATCCTACGGCGGATGGCTCCCTGCCAGGTCCGCTCGGCCAGTCCTCCTTGGCGAGCTCCCTGCGGCGCCCAAGCTGCTCCGCCGTGACCTTGCGCCACCCTCTGCTCGACGGCGCCCTCGTCGTTTGGGAGCCTGCATGGCTCGTCAGGGGTAGCGACTATCTCCGGTCCGCAAGAACTCGACGACGGAATTCCCCTCTTCACTGCTGAAGGTAACGTGCCCTCCCTGAAGTTTGCGGTCACCGGCGCTCTGTGTATTATCGTTTGGGAGGGGAGTTAGGGCAATGGATCCCTGGGTCACTTCGCGCCGGCTATGGCGCCGCTGGGGTGGACGTTGTGCGCCGCTGCTTCTCGGTTGGTTTGGGGAAGGAACCCTGGCACCGTTGGATCGTGTCTGGACGAATAGGATCGCATCCTCGCTTGATGAAACCTCGGCCGTTAGATCTTTAGCCCATGGCTGAGATTAGAATCATCGCGTATCGCTTCGTGGTTTGATCTGAGCCATGGATCTTAGATCCTACGGTCCTGGTGTCGTACCGGTTCGAGTGGGGAATGATCTAATCTGAGCCACCCACTTGAGATCGGACGGCCCACATTAAATCGTACCCCTTTGGCCTGGCATAGTCTCTAAAGAGTCCCTATCCTTTTAACAAAATAACCCGCCGGCCACCTGTGCTGTTCCCTGGGTCTGAGAAAACTTACCCACTGGCCCCTGGGTTTCTCTGATTTTGTCGCGCAGTCCAGTCAGCGAATAAAATCAGAAGAATTCATTTTAAAATCATTTTTAATACAAAAATAATTCGAGAAACTTGTATAAATCATATTTAATTCATATCTTGTCCAAATTGACCCATTTCAGTTCCTATAATTTTATAATAATGTTATTTATCACCCTGTGTCTCTTTTTCAACATAAAAATGGTATTAAAAATTTATTTCTTAATTAATCTCGTATCAAATACATAAACCCTAGGAAATTCGTATCTCCTCCGTTTTAACTCCGATTTGATCCGTTCAAGTTGCGTTAGTCTCGTAGCAACGCGTAGATCATTATTATTCAGTTTGTACTTATGTTTGGTGTGATGTTAATTTTATATATACCATGTTTGTTTGTATTGCTACGACTAGCGCGAGGACACGTGTCATCTGAAAAGCAAGTTGGTACCTGGAATCTCAAGTGCCAGGCAAGTTGTGCCCTTGATTCACTTTTGTTACCCAATAATGTTCTTTATAATCATTTACCATGCACAGGTTTAACTTTGATGGGACCCGATAGGTCACCCTAGATTGTTTATCTCATTACCTTGTTTACCCCTGAATCATATGGGTAGTTATGCTATTGCTTTACGTGGTTTTTGGGTTAATATTTCATTATATCCATGTTCCAGTTATTTTGTTTATGTTCATGTCAAGATCGTTATGTTATTGTTAATTGGAACATGGAGCTTAACTTGAGAACCACGTGCCACCACAAGGGAGGAATGGGACCCCTTGGCTGACTAATTAGGAAAGCTAGTGGAAGACTACCTTACCCGAAAGGGGCAAGGGCAGTAGGGGAGTGGTCAGTGTAGGGAGGTCCCTGGTTGATTTTGCTGCGATGGCGGTCAGCCAGGAACCCTGCATTGGAATTTCCTATAAACTGTAGCGGGTTTTCGGAAGCTAGTGGAACTTTGTAAAGGCCTCGTAGTGGATCCCTAGCCATTCACCTTGGTAGTGTCTAAGGGCCTAGCTAACCCTGGCGACATGGGAAACACGACTTGTGGGTAAAGGGTACAACCTCTGCAGAGTGTAAAACTGGTATACTAGCCGAGCTCACGGTCATGAGCGGCTCAGGACTCTCCGATGATTAAATTATGGAACCTAAACTCAATTTGTTATTTGCATTTGCATGGGATTTGTTATTAATTTTGTTCTATTACTTTATTATGGTTTGGTATTCACTTACACTTAGTAACTGCTAATAAAATTTTGACCAACTTATAAAAGCAATGCTCAGCTTTAACCTCTATTGTTGTTCAGCCTTACACTTCATGAACTCCCACCTTTGGTGAGTTCGTGTCACATTATTCCCCACAACTTGTTGAGCGATGAACATGTGTGAGCTCACCCTTGCTGTCTCACACCCCCCCCCCCCCACAGGAGAAGAACAGGTGGTTCAGGAGGAGCCACGTATCGAGGAGTTCGATCCGATCTAGGTGGCGTTTCTCAGTTGACATTGGCGCCAACGATCCTTAGTTCGTTTTATATTTATCCTTTTATTTTGTAGGTCTTCCACTATGTAATATGTACTCTGATTATATTGTGACATTTATCTCTATACACTCTGTTATTATATATGTTGTCTTCTTGGCGCATGTATGAGATGCACCTGGCTTTGTTCCTTAAAGCCGGGTGTGACAGAAGTGGTATCAGAGGAAATGTTGACTGTAGGACGAAACCTAGATAGAAATGGACAAAACCCTTACCTACTTACCTTATTCTGATTCATTCTATACTCGTCTCATCTTGGTCTTGTCTCACCTTCTGCTTTTCTACTCTGATTAATCTTATCCTTTCTACTCTAAGACAAGATGGATTTCACACCTTGGAATCCTACCATTATGATCTTTTTAAGAGATAGGGAACCTAAGACAAAAAAATGAAAACTATTTTCTCTATTAAAAATGTTGGTTGATTGTTCTGATGATCAATGCTTGATTTGCTTCTTTGATTGATTGCAACATTATAGTTGGGCATCTTAGCATGTACCACCATAAGGTATTGTGTTAGCTTTAGTGGATAACACACTAATCCACTTAGCTAATAAATCAATCGTAGTAACATTCCTCGTAATTACTCGCCTTGTCTACAATTCTTCCTTTCTTACTCTGTATTTCTAACCCAGATGGGTTACCCCTATAGTGCTAGAAGAGAGCAGTATAGACTTGATCCTTGGTATGTCATGGTTAAGAAAGGTAAAGGCAGTATATACACTGTGCTAAGGGAACCGTAGAACTCACCAGTTCCAAAGGACAAAGATTTGAAATTGCAGTAACTACCACCATCGGATTGTGGCATTCTTAGTAGATGGGAAGTTTGTTGGTGACAACATCCGTGTGGTTAAGGATTTTCTGGATGTCTTTACAAAGGAGTTATTAGGGATGCCACCTGATAGAGAAGTTGAGTTTGTTATTGGTCTCTTACCTGGAACCGCCCCTATTTCTAAACGGCCATATAGGATGTCCGTAGAGGAGTTGAAGGAACTTAAGAAGTAGTTAGCTGAGTTACAAGAGGCTGGTTACATTCGTCTGAGTTCCTCACCATGGGGAGCGCCGATTTTGTTTGTACAGAAGAAATATGGATTGCAAGAGATGTGTGTGGATTAAAGGTCCCTTAATGGTGTCACTATGAAGAACAAGTATCCATTACCCCACATTGAAGATTTATTTGATCAGATGATAGGTGCTAGGGTATTCTCGAAGATTTATCTCCGATCGGGTTATCATCAAATGAAGATTAGGCCATTGGATATTCCCAAGACGGATTTCTCGACCCAATATGGTTTATATGAGTTCACCGTTATGTCATTTGGTCTAACTAATGCACCAGCCTATTTTATGGATCTGAAGAATAAGGTGTTTATGGAGTATTTGGACAGTTTCGTCGTAGTATTTATCGACGATATTTTTGTTTCAAGAGTGATGGTGATCATGAGGAACATCTGAGATTGGTGCTACAGAAGCTACGAGATAATCAACTCTACGCCAAGTACAGTAAATGCGAGTTCTAGATTGACGAGGTGTCATTCCTTGGACATATCATTTCTAATGGAGGGATATCAGTGGATCCTACTAAAGTCAAGGAGATAGTGGCGTGGAGCATACTCACTACAGTTACAGAGATTTGGAGTTTCTTGGGACTAGCAGGATATTATCGGAGATTTATTGAAGGATTTTCTAAGATTGCCAAGGCCATAACCTCACTTTTAGAGAAGGGAAGAGAGTTTAAGTGGGACGAGAAGTGCCAAGACAGCTTTGATCAATTAAAGAAGAGATTGATATCACCACCAGTGTTGGTTATGCCAGATCTATAGAAAGGATTTGACATTTATTGTGATGCATGCGGCCAAGGCTTGGGATGTGTGCTTATGCGAGAAGGACGCGTGATTGCCTACACGTCTCATCAGTTACGGAAACATGAATTGAACTATCCCATGCATGACTTGGAACTGGCCGCCATAGTGCATGCGCTTAAGATATGGAGACATTATGTCATGGGAACCAAGTGTCAAGTATACACAGATCATAAGAGTTTGAAGTATATACTCACTTAGAAGGATCTCAACCTTAGGCAACGCCATTGGTTGGAGTTTATTAAGGATTATGATTTGGAGATTCACTATCACCCGGGCAAGGCAAATTTGGTTGCAGATGCCTTGAGTCGAAAGGAGCACGTTCATTCTGCTATTGTTGCCCAACTACCCGATGAGATTGTTGAGGATTTCAGGAGACTTAACCTGGGGATAGTTGCTCACGTTTAAGGAGTCATTATTGATGTGGAACCTATCTTGGAGCAAGAAATCCGCAAAAAGGACAGATTGGTGATGCTAAGATACAAGAGATTAGGGATCTGATTACTGAAGGTCGAGGTCCAGAATTCATGGAAGATGGGCAAGGCACCGTATGGTTCAAGGGTCGGATATGTGTCCCTGAGATTGAAAGCCTTCGTGAGACTATACTGAAGGAAACCCATGACTCGGATTATTCTATTCATCCTGGGAGTACCAAGATGTATCAGGATTTGAAGCATAAATATTGGTGGTATGGATTGAAGAGAGATGTGGCTGCACATGTGGCTATGTGCAATGTGTGTCAAAGAGTTAAGGCTGAACACCAGAGGCCAGTAGGACTATTGCACCCACTTAAGATACCCGAGTGGAAGTGGGAAGAGATTGGTATGGATTTTATTACTGGATTGCCTCGCACCTTGAAAGGATGTGATTCTATATGGGTTATTGTGGATAGACTGACCAAAGTGGCTCATTTCATTCCGATCAAGACTGCTTATAAGGGATCTCAATTGGCAGAGTATATATGGTTCAGATTGTGTCTCTACACGATGTACCGAAGAAGATCATTTTGGATAGAGGATCATAGTTTACCCCCAGATTTTGGAATAGTTTTCATGAGAATACGAATGCAAAGTTGAATTTTAGTTCGGCCTACCTCAGACTGATGGACTGACCGAAAGGACTAACCAAGTATTGGGAGATATGTCGAGAGCTTGTGCCCTTCAACATGGTAGTAGTTGGGAAAAGAGTCTACCTGATGCTGAGTTCTCATATAATAGTTACCAGGCTAGTCTGAAGATGTCACCGTTCGAGACTCTGTATGATAGGAAATGCAGGACTCCTCTATTTTGGACCAGACTAGAGGAAGACTGTTCTTTGGGCCTAAACTTATTCAAGAGGCAGAAGAGCAAGTCCGTATAATTCAGGAGAATTTGTGGGTAGCTCAGACCAGATAAAAGAGCTACACTGATAATAGAAGAAGACCAATGGAATTTGATGAAGGAGATTATGTTTACCTCAAGGTGTCACCACTTCGTGGATTGAGGAGAGTTAAAGTTAAGGGCAAATTGTCCCCTCGCTATATTGGACCATTCTTGATCTTTAGAAGAGTTGGGGAGATGGCATACCAGCTCGAGTTACCTGCTACTCTATCGGATGTGCATAATGTGTTCCATGTGCCTCAACTTAAGAAGTGTCTCCGTGTTCCTGAGGAACAGTTACCAATGGAAGAGCTCAATGTTCCGGGAGATTTGACATGCACGGGTATCCAATCAAGATTCTTGACACCTTGACTCGAATTACAAGAAATAAGGTTATAAAGATGTGCAAAGTACAATGGAGTCACCATGAAGAAGATGAAGAACCTTGGGAGAGAGAAGGAGAGCTTCGCATAGATTTTCCCCATCTTTTCCCTTTCCTCCTAAATCTCGAGGACGAGATTTCTGTTAAGGGGGGTAGGATTTGTAAAGCCCTAGAATTTGTATAAGGTAGAAATAACAAAATAAATAAATACATGTATTTACATAAATGTGTTTTGGGAATTATTTGATGTCCTTTTCTTTGTGCATGCTCACCTAAGGGAAATAAAGTAGTCGAATAGCAAAGAAATGAATACAGAAATGTGCATTCCATGCTGAGTTCTTGTATTTCCGCATTTGTATTCAAATTTGAGAGACAGGTTTAAGTTGGAAAATAGAACTTGAAAATAGAAAGAGGAATAAGAAAGGAGAACGAAATAGGAATGGAGATTATAAATCTCTTATTACTACAAATAATTAATAAATCGTGGATAAACCTTTAATTTGACTATAGATTTAAAAAAACAACAATATTTCTTGAAAAGTGAAAATTGTGGTATTGCACATTTCGAGGCATTTTTATTTAACCAAAAGGAATAAACAATTACTATAAAAGGGTATATACATAAGTAATAGTTGTATTTCATACTGGGTTATGATCTGTGCAGTGAAACATGTATTTGAACTTCAAAACATAAATAATTCGTAATTTAAACTCTATTTGAAAATTTGACCTAAAACAGGAAAATAGGAAAGGAGCAGGAAATAAAAAGAAATAAAAGCTACCTGGGCCAAATTCCCCCCTAGGCCGGCCCATTTAAACCTATCTCGCGCCTGCCCTAAAACCCTAGCCGCCAGTGTCCCTTGCCGCGCGCGCTTTGCTCTTCACCGCGCGGGGGCACTGCCGTGGTGGCCTACATGTCAGCCACTCGTCAGCTTTGCGCAGCACCATCACTCAATGACGATCCGCCCTCACCTGTCAGGTTCATCTCCTAACCAATGACCAAAGCTCGATGTATCGCTCTGGTCTGCTGCCGAGAAAATCGTTGGGTCATTGCTACTGAATCCTCGCCGCGATCCCCACCTCCGTCCGCCGTACAAAGCGCTCGGCCCCAGGTATTCATCGTCTCGGCTGGAACAACGTCCTCCCCCTATTCTGCGGGACCCACTGCCTCGCCTTCGACGGGAGCTCAAATCGAACTAGAGTTTGTTGCAACGGCCTCCTGAAAACTCGCCGTTCCTTGCGATGGGATGGATAAGTATGCGCGCGATCCGAAATCCAAGCGCCATCGACTTTCTCTCCTCCGTATAAATGAAGGCTTGGGCGCCATGCCCTCTGACCCTTGCGCGCTCACCGAGATGGCCTTCCATGGCGAGCATCCTACGGCGGATGGCTCCCTGCCAGGTCCGCTCGGCCAGTCCTCCTTAGCGAGCTCCCTGCGGCGCCCAAGCTGCTCCGCCGTGACCTTGCGCCACCCTCTGCTCGACGGCGCCCTCGTCGTTTGGGAGCCTGCATGGCTCGTCAGGGGTAGCGACTATCTCCGGTCCGCAAGAACTCGACGACGGAATTCCCTTCTTCACTGCTGAAGGTAACGTGCCCTCCCTGAAGTTTGCGGTCACCGGCGCTCTGTGTATTATCGTTTGGGAGGGGAGTTAGGGCAATGGATCCCTGGGTCACTTCGCGCCGGCTATGGCGCCGCTGGGGTGGACGTTGTGCGCCGCCGCTTCTCGGTTGGTTTGGGGAAGGAACCCTGGCACCGTTGGATCGTGTCTGGACGAATAGGATCGCATCCTCGCTTGATGAAACCTCGGCCGTTAGATCTTTAGCCCATGGCTGAGATTAGAATCATCGCGTATCGCTTCGTGGTTTGATCTGAGCCATGGATCTTAGATCCTACGGTCCTGGTGTCGTACCGGTTCGAGTGGGGAATGATCTAATCTGAGCCACCCACTTGAGATCGGACGGCCCACATTAAATCGTACCCCTTTGGCCTGGCATAGTCTCTAAAGAGTCCCTATCCTTTTAACAAAATAACCCGCCGGCCACCTGTGCTGTTCCCTGGGTCTGAGAAAACTTACCCACTGGCCCCTGGGTTTCTCTGATTTTGTCGCGCAGTCCAGTCAGCGAATAAAATCAGAAGAATTCATTTTAAAATCATTTTTAATACAAAAATAATTCGAGAAACTTGTATAAATCATATTTAATTCATATCTTGTCCAAATTGACCCATTTCAGTTCCTATAATTTTATAATAATGTTATTTATCACCCTGTGTCTCTTTTTCAACATAAAAATGGTATTAAAAATTTATTTCTTAATTAATCTCGTATCAAATACATAAACCCTAGGAAATTCGTATCTCCTCCGTTTTAACTCCGATTTGATCCGTTCAAGTTGCGTTAGTCTCGTAGCAACGCGTAGATCATTATTATTCAGTTTGTACTTATGTTTGGTGTGATGTTAATTTTATATATACCATGTTTGTTTGTATTGCTACGACTAGCGCGAGGACACGTGTCATCTGAAAAGCAAGTTGGTACCTGGAATCTCAAGTGCCAGGCAAGTTGTGCCCTTGATTCACTTTTGTTACCCAATAATGTTCTTTATAATCATTTACCATGCACAGGTTTAACTTTGATGGGACCCGATAGGTCACCCTAGATTGTTTATCTCATTACCTTGTTTACCCCTGAATCATATGGGTAGTTATGCTATTGCTTTACGTGGTTTTTGGGTTAATATTTCATTATATCCATGTTCCAGTTATTTTGTTTATGTTCATGTCAAGATCGTTATGTTATTGTTAATTGGAACATGGAGCTTAACTTGAGAACCACGTGCCACCACAAGGGAGGAATGGGACCCCTTGGCTGACTAATTAGGAAAGCTAGTGGAAGACTACCTTACCCGAAAGGGGCAAGGGCAGTAGGGGAGTGGTCAGTGTAGGGAGGTCCCTGGTTGATTTTGCTGCGATGGCAGTCAGCCAGGAACCCTGCATTGGAATTTCCTATAAACTGTAGCGGGTTTTCGGAAGCTAGTGGAACTTTGTAAAGGCCTCGTAGTGGATCCCTAGCCATTCACCTTGGTAGTGTCTAAGGGCCTAGCTAACCCTGGCGACATGGGAAACACGACTTGTGGGTAAAGGGTACAACCTCTGCAGAGTGTAAAACTGGTATACTAGCCGAGCTCACGGTCATGAGCGGCTCAGGACTCTCCGATGATTAAATTATGGAACCTAAACTCAATTTGTTATTTGCATTTGCATGGGATTTGTTATTAATTTTGTTCTATTACTTTATTATGGTTTGGTATTCACTTACACTTAGTAACTGCTAATAAAATTTTGACCAACTTATAAAAGCAATGCTCAGCTTTAACCTCTATTGTTGTTCAGCCTTACACTTCATGAACTCCCACCTTTGGTGAGTTCGTGTCACATTATTCCCCACAACTTGTTGAGCGATGAACATGTGTGAGCTCACCCTTGCTGTCTCACACCCCCCCCCCCACAGGAGAAGAACAGGTGGTTCAGGAGGAGCCACGTATCGAGGAGTTCGATCCGATCTAGGTGGCGTTTCTCAGTTGACATTGGCGCCAACGATCCTTAGTTCGTTTTATATTTATCCTTTTATTTTGTAAGTCTTCCGCTATGTAATATGTACTCTGATTATATTGTGACATTTATCTCTATACACTCTGTTATTATATATGTTGTCTTCTTGGCGCATGTATGAGATGCACCTGGCTTTGTTCCTTAAAGCCGGGTGTGACAAATTAAATCCACACCGCAAACACGCACACAAGTGAGAAGATGAGCACACAAAACACGCGCAAGGAGTTTACAACTCGAAAATTGCTCCAATCTCAAGAACGATGAACGATTGTGTGAAAGTGATGACTAGAAGTCTTGGAATGCTTAGAGTGTGCTTGGGTGACTCCTCTATGCGCCTAGGGGTCCCTTTTATAGCCCCAAGGCAGCTAGGAGCCGTTGGAGGCCAACAAGGAAGGCTATCCTTGCCTTCTGTCGGGTGGCGCACCGGACAGTCTGGTGCACCACCGGACAGCCACTGTTCATGTCCGGTGCGCAATCTCCTTCCTTTTCTGGCGAAGTCGACCGTTGCAGCACCGAGCCGGTTGGCGCACCAGACACTGTTCGGTGCACACCGGACAGTCCGGTGCCCCTGCTAACCATTGGTGTGGGCCACGCGTCGCCCGCAGATTGCGCGGCTGACCGTTGCGCTGGCGGCCAATGGCTCACCGGACAGTCCGGTGAATTATAGTCGTACGCCGCCAAATTCTCCCGAGAGTGGCCTGTTCACCGGAGTTCAGCCTGGCGCACCAAACACTGTCCGATGCACCATCGGACAGTCCGGTGTGCCAAGTTGAGCTGGTCTTCGGCTGTAGGTAGCCAGACTTTTGCAATCCAATTCATTTCTTCTTTTCTCTGCTTCTAACACTTAGATAGCTTCATTAGTATACAAAAACCAACTACTAAGTCTAGAAACATACCTTCTCTTTGATTTGCACTTCTTTCTTCATTTAGCACTTAAGAACTCAATTAAATGTGTTGGACACTTAATCACCAAAAACATAATAGAAATTGCCCAAAGGCACATTTCCCTTTCAATCTCACCCTTTTTGGTGATTTATGCCAATACATCTAAAAGCAACCAAAAGAAGTGTAATATCAATGTAATTGAGAACAAATTTGTCTTTGACAAGATTTGACATATTTGGATCATCTTTTGCCACCACTTGGTTTGTTTTTGCAAATCAAATTCATTTTCCTATCTCTAAGTCAAACACACTTATTTAGGCACAAAGAGAGATATTCCAATGGAAAAATTGATCAAGTACCAAAAACTCCCCCTTTTTGCCATAATAAAAAATTCTCCCCACAAGAGACCAAATTTTGCAATAAGAGTATTTTGACAAATCAAAAGTTCTAACTCTATTGTTTTCAAAATTCACAAGTGGTAGCTGATCCGTTTGCTTTGGCCTTAATTTCTCCCCCTTTGGCATCAAGCACCAAAATGGGATCATTTTTGGCCCATTAACCACATTGCCTCACCAAAAATGTCAATTAAGAGCAAAAAGGCAATAGGAGCATAAGAATGAACTTGGAGGTGAGTACACTAATACCGGAGTGCAGTGGAAGTCTTTGCATGTTTCAAGTTCACCTTTCCCTTTCAATGTACCTTTGAGACTACTTAAACACAACGGTTAGTCTCAAAGGGTCAAGTTGTAGCACTTCTCCCCCTAGATATGTGCATCATTCACATATGGACTTGTGAGGTCTGGGGATCCCTTGCACAACTCCTTTGTTGAGGTCGACATGTCCGTCGGTTCCCATTGGTGTCTTCGTGGGTTGGGCGTCCTTCATCCCAAACCACTTGAGAAGATCTTGTGTGTACTTTGTTTGGGAGAGGAAAGTGCCATCCTTGAGCTGCTTCACTTGGAACCCAAGGAAGTACGTCAACTCGCCCATCATCGACATCTCAAATTTTTGTGTCATCACCCTGCTAAAATCCTCACAAGACTTTTGATTAGTAGAACCAAATATTATGTCATTGACATAAACTTGGCACACAAAAAGATCACCGTCACAAGTCTTAGTAAAAAGAGTGGGATCGGTTTTCCCAACCATGAAAGCATTAACAATTAAGAAATCTCTAAGGCATCCATACCATGCTCTTGGTGCTTGCTTGAGTCCATAGAGCGCCTTAGAGAGTTTAAACACATGGTCGGGGTACCTGTCATCCTCAAAGCCAGGGGGTTGTTCCACGTACACCTCCTCCTTTATTGGCCCATTGAGGAAAGCGCTCTTCACATCCATTTGAAACAACCTGAAAGAGTGGTGAGCGGCATAGGCTAATAATATTCTAATGGATTCTAGCCTATCCACAGGAGCAAAAGTTTCCTCGAAATCCAAACCTGCGACTTGGGCATAACCTTTTGCCACAAGTCGAGCCTTGTTTCTTGTCACCACCCCGTGCTCGTCTTGCTTGTTGCGGAACACCCACTTGGTTCCCACAACATTTTGCTTGGGACATGGCACCAGGCTCCAAACTTCATTCCTTTTGAAGTTGTTAAGCTCTTCCTGCATGGCCAACACCCAGTCCGAATCTTGCAAGGCCTCTTCTACCCTGAAAGCTCAATAGAAGAGATAAACGAGTAATGCTCACAAAAGTTGGCTAATCTTGAGCGAGTAGTTACTCCCTGTCACACCCGGCTTTAAGGGACAAAGCCAGGTGCATCTCATACATGCGCCAAGAAGACAACATATATAATAACAGAGTGTATAGAGATAAATGTCACAATATAATCAGAGTACATATTACATAGCGGAAGACATACAAAATAAAAGAATAAATATAAAACGAACTAAGGATCGTCGGCGCCAATGTCAACTGAGAAACGCCACCTAGATCAGATCGAACTCCTCGATACTTGACTCCACTTGAACCACCTGTTCTTCTCCTGTGGGGGGTGTGAGACAGCAAGGGTGAGCTCACACATGTTCATCGCTCAACAAGTTGTGGGGAATAATGTGACATGAACTCACCAAAGGTGGGAGATCATGAAGTGTAAGGCTGATCAACAATAGAGGTTAAAGCTGAGCATTGCTTTTAAGTAGTTGGTCAAATTTTATTAGCAGTTACTAAGTGTAAGTGAATACCAAACCATAATAAAATAATAGAACAAAATTAATAACAGATCCCATGCAAATGCAAATGACAAATTGAGTTTAGGTTCCATAATTTAATCATCGGAGAGACCTGAGCCGCTCATGACCGTGAGCTCGGCTAGTATACCAGTTTTACACTCTGCAGAGGTTGTACCCTTTACCCACAAGTCGTGTTTCCCATGTCGCCAGGGTTAGCTAGGCCCTTAGACACTACCAAGGTGAATGGCTAGGGATCCACTACGAGGCCTTTACAAAGTTCCACTAGCTTTCGAAAACCCGCTACAGTTTATAGGAAGTTCCAATGCAGGGTTCCTGGCTGACCGCCATCGCAGCAAAATCAACCAGGGACCTCCCTACACTGACCACTCCCCTACTGCCCTTGCCCCTTTCGGGTAAGGTAGTCTTCCACTAGCTTTCCTAATTAGTCAGCCAAGGGGTCCCATTCCTCCCTTGTGGTGGCACGTGGTTCTCAAGTTAAGCTCCATGTTCCAATTAACAATAACATAATGAGCTTGACATGAACATAAATAGAATAACAAAATAACTGGAACATGGATATAATGAAATATTAACCCAAAAACCACGTAAAGCAATAGCATAACTACCCATATGATTCAGGGGTAAACAAGGAGAAATGGATAAACAGACTAGGGAGATCTATTGGGTCCCATCAAAATTAAACCTATGCATGGTAAATGATTATAAAGAACATTATTGGGTAACAAAAGTGAATCAAGGGCACAACTTGCCTGGCACTTGAGAATCCAGGTACCCACTTGCCTTTCAGATGACACGCCTCGCGCTAGACGTAGCAATACAAACAAACATGGTATAGATAAAATTAACATCACACCAAACATAATAATATACTGCATTATAATGATCTACACGTTTCTACGAGACTAACGCAACTTGAACGGATCAAATCGGAGTTACGGATTGTGAGTTATGAATTTCCGAAGTTCGTGTGCGCTTGCTACAAAATTAATTGAGTAATCAATTCTAGTATAGATTTCATGTTAAAACAGTGTTATCAAGTAGTAGGCAATATTAATACAAAATTATGGGAACTAGAATGGACTAAAAAGGAGCTAATATGAATTTTCTAGAGATTAAACACTGTTCTGGAATTATTTTTATATTAAAAATCATTTCCTATATTCCTTTATTCCATTTTTACCTCGCCCTGGACTGCGCACCAGATATCTAAAGAGTGCAGGGAGTTCTGCGCAAAAACCCCGCAGACTCAGATTACCTTCAATGTGGACGGCGGGTTTATTTTGTGAAAACAGAGGGTCTCTTTATGAAGTTTGCCACGCGAAGGGGTATCGCTCGCCCAGGGTCGTTGGATCCTCCCTGAACGGCCCAGATTAGATTAATTCCTGGTGGAGCCAGCGTTAAATCTACGCCGATGAGTCCAAGATCGGCGGTCCTGATTTAATGACTCAAAGGGGTACGCAGGTGATTTAATCCAAGCCATCCGCTGGCCAATCTATGGCCATCAGCCCATAACCCACCACAGTCGTTCATCAGAGAACGAGCGGTCACCACGTGTCGTCCAGCTCCCGTCACCGAGCAGCGGACTGAAGCACACCGGCGTCGCCATTGCCAACCGCATACGGGCCATGCCCTGCACCTAGGGCGACGGCTACGCCGGTGATTGGCCATCCCCACTACCGCGCGCCAACTCCCCAAGAAACCGGTGCTACGCGTTAATTAGACAAAAACTGAACAAGGGCAGAGGGTCTCACCAGAGCTCGTAGCACAGAGGCTTGGTCCACGTCGAGGTTGCGGCAAGGCAAGGCTCGTCGCGCACGACGATCTGGGCTAGACGGAAGCGAGCGCAGATGCTCTGGCCAATCCCCGCGGTGGCATCCTCTCACCAGAACCAGTCATGGAGGCTGAGCACGAGATTCAGATGGGGATCGCCCTGGGCGGTGGCCACGGGCGGACGGAGATCGACACGAAGGGCGCCGCGAGCGCGTTCAAGAATTAGACCCCGTGGAAGCTGTCGTCACCACAATGGACCACCGATTTGGCGACGGGAGGCAAGGACGCTGGCTGCGGCATTGGATTTCCTAGTGGTGGCTTCAGGAAGGCGCTGAGATCACGATAGTTTATGGAAAAGTGGGCCGATTTTGTTTTTCCTATTTTGTTTACTCCTTTCTTTTTTTTATTTTGTTTTCCTTTTCTCTTTTCCTTTCTATTCTTTTTCAACTTAAACTCAATTTCAAGTATAAGTTTAAGATTGCAAGATTAAATGCACAAGCAATAAAACTCCAATATGATGTCTAGCTTATTTATTTTTTTTATTAGATATTTTGTTCTCGGAGTTATGGTTAGTCCCATGTTCAAGTAAATAGAGGCAAAATATATATAAGGAGATTTACTCTTTTCTCAATGATTACAAATTGGGTATTACAAATCCTACCCCCTTAGAAAGAATCTCGTCCTCGAGATTTAGGAGGAACGAGGGAAAAGATGGGGAAAATCTATGCAGAGCTCTTTCTCTCTCTCCCAAATAGCTTCATCTTCTCCATGATGGTTCCATTGCACTTTGCACATCTTAATAACTTTATTTCTTGTAACTCGAGTCAATTTGTCAAGAATCTTGATAGGATACTCCGTGTAAGTCAAATCACCCTGAACACTTAGCTCTTCCATTGGTAACTGTTCCTCAGGGACACGGAGACACTTCTTAAGTTGAGACACATGAAATACATTATGCACATAAGATAGATTATCAGGTAGCTCGAGTTGGTATGCCATCTCCCCAACTCGCCTAAAAACTCTGAATGGTCCAATAAAGTGAGGGAACAATTTGCTCTTAACTTTGAATCTCCTCATTCCACGAAGTGGTGACATCTTGAGGTACACATGATCACCTTCCTCAAATTCAAGTGGTCTTCTTCTATTATCTACGTAGCTCTTTTGCCTGGTTTGAGCTACCCTCAAATTCTCCCGAATTATACAGACTTGTTCTTTTGCCTCTTGAATAAGTTTAGGTCCAAAGAATTGTATTCCTCCAGTCTAGTCCTAATATAGAGGAGTCCTGCACCTCTTGCCATATAGAGCCTCGAACGGTGACATTTTCAGACTGGCCTGGTAACTATTATTATATGAGAACTCAGCATAAGGTAGACTCTTGTCCCAACTACTACCATGCTGAAGGGCACAAGCTCTCAACATGTCTTCCAATACTTGGTTAGTCCTTTCAGTCTGAGGTAGGCCGAACTAAAATTCAACTTCGTATCCATATTCTCATGAAAACTTTTCCAAAATCTGGAGGTAAACTATGATCCTCTATCCAAAACGACCTTCTTCGGTACACTGTGTAGAGACACAATCCGAGCCATATATCACTCTACCAATTAAGACACCTTATAAGTAGTCTTGACCGGAATGAAATGAGCCACTTTGGTCAGTCTATCCATAATAACCCATCTAACATCATATCCTTTCGAGGTGTGAGGCAATCCAGTAATGAAGTCCATACCAATCTTTTCCCACTTCCATTCGGGTATCTTCAGTGGATGCAGTAGTCCCATTGATCTCTGGTGTTCAGCTTTAACTCTTTGACACACATCGCACATAGCCACATGTGCAGCCACATCCCTCTTTAATTCATACCATCAATATTTCCGCTTCAAATCCTGATACCTCTTGGTACTCCCAGGATGAAACAGAATAATCCGAGTCATGGGCCTCCTTTAAAATAGACTCACGAAGGCTATCAATCTCAGGAACTCATATTTTGTCCTTGAACCATACGGTGCCTTGCTCATCTTTCGTGAAATCCGGACCTCGTCCTTCAGTAATCAGATCCTTAATCTCTTGTATTTTAGCATCACCAATTTGTCCTTTGCGGATTTCTTGTTCCAAGGTAGATTCCACATCAATAGTAACTCCTTCAGTGTGAGCAACTATCCCCAGGTTAAGTCTCCTGAAATTCTCAACAATCTCATCGAGTAGCTGGGCAACAACAGCTAAATGAACATGCTCCTTTCGACTCAAGGCATCTGTAACCAAATTTGCCTTGCCCGGGTGATAGTGAATCTCCAAATCATAATCCTTAATAAGCTCCAACCAACGGCGTTGCCTAAGGTTGAGGTCCTTCTGAGTAAATATGTACTTCAAGCTCTTATGGTCCGTGTATACTTGGCACTTAGTTCCCATAATGTAGTGTCTCCAAATCTTAAGTGCATGCACAACGGCAGCCAGTTCCAAGTCATGAGTGGGGTAGTTCAACTCGTGTTTCCGCAACTGACGAGACGCGTAGGCGATCACATGTCCTTCTTGCATGAGAACACATCCCAATCATTGGCCACATGCATCACAATAAATATCAAATCCCTTCTGTAGATCTGGCATAACCAACACTGGTGGTGACATCAATCTCTTCTTTAATTGATCGAAGCTATCTTGGCACTTCTCATCCCACTTGAACTCTCTTTCCTTCTCCAGAAGCGAGGTCATAGGCTTGGCAATCTTAGAGAATCCTTCAATAAATCTCTGATAATATCCTGCTAGTCCCAAGAAACTCTGAATCTCAGTAACTGTAGTGGGTACTCTCCACTCCATTATCTCCTTAACTTTAGCAGGATCCACTGAAATTCCTCCATTAGAAATAATATGACCAAGAAATGGCACCTTGCCAATCCAAAACTCGCATTTGCTATACTTGGCGTAGAGTTGATTATCTCGTAGCTTCTGTAGCACCATTTTCAGATGTTTCTCATGATCACTATCACTCTTGGAATAAATAATACTATCGTCGATGAAGACCACGACGAATCTGTCCAGACCGTGAACACCTTATTCTTCAGATCCATAAAATAGGTTGGTGCATTAGTTAGTCCAAATGACATAATGGTGAACTCATATAAACCATATCGGGTCGAGAAATCCGTCTTGGGATTATCCGATGGCCAAATCTTCATTTGATGGTAACCCGATCGGAGATCAATCTTTGAGAATACCCTTGCACCTCTCATCCGATTAAATAAATCCTCAATGCGGGGTAACAGATACTTGTTCTTCATAGTGACATCGTTAAGGGACCTATAATCCATGCACATCCCTTGCGATGCATCTTTCTTCTGTACAAATACAACTGGTGCTCCACAAGGTGAAGAATTCAGACGAATGTACCCAGCCCCTTATAACTCTATTAATTGCTTCTTAAGTTCCTTTAGTTCTTCTACGGACATTCTGTATAGCCGTTTAGGAATAGGAGCAGTCTCAGGTAAGAGATCAATGACCAACTCAACTTCAAATCTTTGTCCTTTGGAACTGGTGAGTTCTACGGTTCCCTTAGCACAGTGTATAAAGTGCCTTGGTCTTTCTCAACCACGACATACCAAGGATCAAATCTATACTGCTCTCTTCTAACAGTATAGGGGCGGCCCATCTGGGTTAGAAACACAGGGTAAGAAAGGAAGAATTGTAGACAAGGCGAGTAATTACGAGGAATGTTACTGCGGGGGATTTAGTAGCTAAGTAGAGTAGTGTGTCACCCACTAAAGCTAATATATTACCTTATAGTGGTACATGCTAAGATGCCCGACTATAATGTTTCAATCAATCAAAGAAGAAAATCAAGCATTTATCAACAGAACAATCAATCAACATTTTTAAATAGAGAAAATAGTTTTAATTTCGTCTTAGGTTCCCTATCTCTTAAGAAGTTCATAAATGTAGGAATCCAAGGTGTGAAATCCATCGTGTCTTAGAGTAGAAAAGATAAGAGTAATCAGACTATGACAGCAAAAGGTGAGACAAGATCAAGATAAGGTAAGTATGGAATGATTCAGAGTAAGGTAAGTACATAAGGGTTTTGTCCATTTCTATCTAGGTTTCGTCCTACAGTCAACATTCCTCTGATACCACTTCTGTCACACCCGGCTTTAAGGGACAAAGCCAGGTGCATCTCATACATGCGCCAAGAAGACAACATATATAATAACAGAGTGTATAGAGATAAATGTCACAATATAATCAGAGTACATATTACATAGTGGAAGACTTACAAAATAAAAGAATAAATATAAAACGAACTAAGGATCGTCGGCGCCAATGTCAACTAAGAAACGCCACCTAGATCAGATCAAACTCCTCGATACTTGACTCCACTTGAACCACCTGTTCTTCTCCTGTGGGGGGGTGTGAGATAGCAAGGGTGAGCTCACACATGTTCATCGCTCAACAAGTTGTGGGGAATAATGTGACATGAACTCACCAAAGGTGGGAGATCATGAAGTGTAAGGCTGATCAACAATAGAGGTTAAAGCTGAGCATTGCTTTTAAGTAGTTGGTCAAATTTTATTAGCAGTTACTAAGTGTAAGTGAATACCAAACCATAATAAAATAATAGAACAAAATTAATAACAGATCCCATGCAAATGCAAATGACAAATTGAGTTTAGGTTCCATAATTTAATCATCGGAGAGTCCTGAGCCGCTCATGACCGTGAGCTCGGCTAGTATACCAGTTTTACACTCTGCAGAGGTTGTACCCTTTACCCACAAGTCGTGTTTCCCATGTCGCCAGGGTTAGCTAGGCCCTTAGACACTACCAAGGTGAATGGCTAGGGATCCACTACGAGGCCTTTACAAAGTTCCACTAGCTTCCGAAAACCTGCTACAGTTTATAGGAAGTTCCAATGCAGGGTTCCTGGCTGACCGCCATCGCAGCAAAATCAACCAGGGACCTCCCTACACTGACCACTCCCCTACTGCCCTTGCCCCTTTCGGGTAAGGTAGTCTTCCACTAGCTTTCCTAATTAGTCAGCCAAGGGGTCCCATTCCTCCCTTGTGGTGGCACGTGGTTCTCAAGTTAAGCTCCATGTTCCAATTAACAATAACATAATGATCTTGACATGAACATAAATAGAATAACAAAATAACTGGAACATGGATATAATGAAATATTAACCCAAAAACCACGTAAAGCAATAGCATAACTACCCATATGATTCAGGGGTAAACAAGGAGAAATGGATAAACAGACTAGGGAGATCTATTGGGTCCCATCAAAATTAAACCTATGCATGGTAAATGATTATAAAGAACATTATTGGGTAACAAAAGTGAATCAAGGGCACAACTTGCCTGGCACTTGAGAATCCAGGTACCCACTTGCCTTTCAGATGACACGCCTCGCGCTAGACGTAGCAATACAAACAAACATGGTATAGATAAAATTAACATCACACCAAACATAATAATATACTGCATTATAATGATCTACACGTTTCTACGAGACTAACGCAACTTGAACGGATCAAATCGGAGTTACGGATTGTGAGTTATGAATTTCCGAAGTTCGTGTGCGCTTGCTACAAAATTAATTGAGTAATCAATTCTAGTATAGATTTCATGTTAAAACAGTGTTATCAAGTAGTAGGCAATATTAATACAAAATTATGGGAACTAGAATGGACTAAAAAGGAGCTAATATGAATTTTCTAGAGATTAAACACTGTTCTGGAATTATTTTTATATTAAAAATCATTTCCTATATTCCTTTATTCCATTTTTACCTCGCCCTGGACTGCGCACCAGATATCTAAAGAGTGCAGGGAGTTCTGCGCAAAAACCCCGCAGACTCAGATTACCTTCAATGTGGACGGCGGGTTTATTTTGTGAAAACAGAGGGTCTCTTTATGAAGTTTGCCACGCGAAGGGGTATCGCTCGCCCAGGGTCGTTGGATCCTCCCTGAACGGCCCAGATTAGATTAATTCCTGGTGGAGCCAGCGTTAAATCTACGCCGATGAGTCCAAGATCGGCGGTCCTGATTTAATGACTCGAAGGGGTACGCAGGTGATTTAATCCAAGCCATCCGCTGGCCAATCTATGGCCATCAGCCCATAACCCACCACAGCCGTTCATCAGAGAACGAGCGGTCACCACGTGTCGTCCAGCTCCCGTCACCGAGCAGCGGACTGAAGCACACCGGCGTCGCCATTGCCAACCGCATACGGGCCATGCCCTGCACCTAGGGCGATGGCTACGCCGGTGATTGGCCATCCCCACTACCGCGCGCCAACTCCCCAAGAAACCGGTGCTACGCGTTAATTAGACAAAAACTGAACAAGGGCAGAGGGTCTCACCAGAGCTCGTAGCACAGAGGCTTGGTCCACGTCGAGGTTGCGGCAAGGCAAGGCTCGTCGCGCACGACGATCTGGGCTAGACGGAAGCGAGCGCAGATGCTCCGGCCAATCCCCGCGGTGGCATCCTCTCACCAGAACCAGTCACGGAGGCTGAGCACGAGATTCAGATGGGGATCGCCCTGGGCGGTGGCCACGGGCGGACGGAGATCGACACGAAGGGCGCCGCGAGCGCGTTCAAGAATTAGACCCCGTGGAAGCTGTCGTCACCACAATGGACCACCGATTTGGCGACGGGAGGCAAGGACGCTGGCTGCGGCATTGGATTTCCTAGTGGTGGCTTCAGGAAGGCGCTGAGATCACGATAGTTTATGGAAAAGTGGGCCGATTTTGTTTTTCCTATTTTATTTACTCCTTTCTTTTTTTTATTTTGTTTTCCTTTTCTCTTTTCCTTTCTATTCTTTTTCAACTTAAACTCAATTTCAAGTATAAGTTTAAGATTTCAAGATTAAATGCACAAGCAATAAAACTCCAATATGATGTCTAGCTTATTTATTTTTTTAGTAGATATTTTGTTCTCGGAGTTATGGTTAATCCCATGTTCAAGTAAATAGAGGCAAAATATATATAAGGAGATTTACTCTTTTCTCAATGATTACAAATTGGGTATTACACTCCCTTGCTTATGTCACCCAGAATCTGATCGACAGGGTGATTCCTTTGAATTGTCGCTCGGACTTGAGTTGGAGGGGCCAGTGGTGCTTCTTCCTCCATAACTTGTTCTTCTTGTGCTCCCCCTTGATCACACGCCTCTTCTTGATGAACCTGTTCATCATCTTGAGTTGGGGGATGCACCATCATTGAGGAAGAAGGTTGATCTTGCTCTTGTTGTTCCTGTGGTCGCACATCTCCAATCGCCATGGTGCGTATTGCGGCCGTCGGAACATCATCTTCATCTACATCAAGATCAACTTGCTCTCTTGGAGAGCCATTAGTCTCATCAAATACAACGTCGCTAGAGACTTCAACCAAACCTGATGATTTGTTGAAGACTCTATACGCCTTTGTATTTGAGTCATACCCTAGTAAAAACCCTTCTACAGCTTTGGGAGCAAATTTAGAATTTCTACCTTTCTTCACTAGAATGTAACATTTGCTCCTAAATACACGAAAGTAAGATACATTGGGTTTGTTACCGGTAAGGAGTTCGTAGGAGGTCTTCTTGAGGAGACGATGTAGATAGAGCCGGTTTATGGCATGGCAAGCTGTGTTCACAGCTTCTGACCAGAACCGCTCGGGTGTCTTGAACTCTCCAAGCATCGTCCTCGCCATGTCGATAAGCGTCCTGTTCTTCCTCTCTACCACACCATTTTGCTGTGGTGTGTAGGGAGCGGAGAACTCGTGCTTGATGCCTTCCTCCTCAAGGTACTCCTCCACTTGCAGATTCTTGAACTCGGACCCGTTGTCGCTTCTTATCTTTTTCACCTTGAGCTCAAATTTGTTTTGAGCCCGCCTTAGAAAGCGCTTAAGAATCCCTTGGGTTTCTGATTTATCCTGCAAAAAGAACACCCAAGTGAAGCGGGAAAAATCATCAACAATAACAAGACCATACTTACTTCCCCCGATGCTAAGGTAGGCGACGGGTCCGAAGAGGTCCATATGTAGTAGCTCCAGTGGTTTTGATGTTGTCATCACATTCTTGTTGTGATGAGTGCTTCCCACCTGTTTTCCTGCCTGACAAGCTGCACAAGGTCTATCTTTTTCAAAGCAGACATTGGTTAGTCCTAACACATGTTCTCCCTTTAGAAGTTTATGAAGGTTCTTCATCCCAACATGTGCTAGGTGGCGATGCCACAGCTAGCCCATGCTAGTCTTAGCTATTAAGCATGCATCTAGATCGGCCTCCTCATTCGAAAAATCAACTAAGTAGAGTTTGCCATCTAGTACACCCTTAAATGCTAATGAACCATCACTCCTTCTAAAGACAGACACGTCAACATTTGTAAACAAACAATTGTAACCCATGTGGCACAATTGACTTACAGACAGGAGATTATAGCCTAGCGACTCTACTAAAAATACATTGGAAATAGAGTGCTCGCTTGTGATGGCTATTTTTCCCAAACCTTTCACCTTGCCTTGATTCCCATCTCCAAAAATAATCGTATCATGGGAATCCTTGTTCTTGACGTAGGAGGTGAACATCTTCATCTCCCCCGTCATGTGGTTTGTGCATCCGCTATCGATAATCCAACTTGAGCCCCCGGATGCATAAACATTTTTCTCCTTTGCCATGAGACAAGTATGGCATTCGTTGGGGAAGAGAGAGGATTTGTTGAAGGCTGAGGCAGCAAGTCCTTCGTTGTCGGAGTCGGAGGAAGAGCAGTCTGAATCCCATTCTTTGCCAAGATGCGCGTCGCCCTTCGCCTTCTTGTAGGCCTTCTTCTTCTCCCTCTTTCTGCTCTTTTCTTGTCCCTGGTCACTGTTGGGGACTTGTTCTCAAATGCTATGAATTAAGAACAAGGCAACACAAAATTGTTAAGTATTAATGCCCTTCGTCCGCTGAAGCATTATCTCCCCAAGGATTTAATGAGCTTCGGACGAAGGTCATGAGTAAAATATCACGAAGGTCACACCTTCGTGATCAAACTTGTAAATTAATATAAAACATGAAACATTATAGAAAGATATACTAAAAATAGATAGCACCATTCACACATTTTATTATGTGAAATTAAATATTAAAATATAGTATTCAAGTACATTTATACCTTCGTCTTGGCAGAAAACAATAATTCCAGCGTAATGTGTCAGCAGCTATAGGATTTCGTGAACAGTACAGGGTACTGTTCATTTATTTATAGGCACAGGGCGCAGCCTGTGTAAAATTACATTTATGCCCCTTACAATCGACTATAATAATGATACAAAACATTGCGGGTCTTTTAAGTCATTTCATCTTTGAGTCGGTTCACCCCTTCGTCTTGAGATCTGTCACTGTGCCGAAGCTTTATAGGTGATAGCGTCGGCGCTGCTTTTGATAGGATCTGCCGAAGGTGTTCTCTTTCTTTAGGATCTTCGGCTACGAAGCATACCGCCAACAGTAGCCCCTTCACGGTGCTAGATCGTTTTTCGTAATGAGCTTGATCTGTGAAAAAGTCTTCTAGTCTTCGGGATGCCGAAGATCCGAAAAACACCTTCCTTGAGCTCGTTGGCGAGAAACGATTAAAATAATCCGCGCTCGAGGTGGCTCCATCTTGCAGCATTTACGCGCGCCCTGGCGATTCACCCTCTCGGACCCTGTGGCCTACCGTTCAGCGAGTGCGGGTAACTGTTTGTTTGGTGCGGGAGATCTTGACGATTCACCTTCCCACCTGCGGCACTATATAAACAGACGGGTAGGTGTGAAGTTACCACAGCATTCATTGCTATTGCATTGCTTTGCTGCCAAAAATTTAACCATAGTCGAAGCTTGATCATCGTGCTCAAACGAAGCGCCGCTTTTGAATCTGCTTCGTCACAAGAGGAAGAGCTTCGGAAAAATCAAAAAAGTCAAGAACAAAAATTTCAAGAAATTCATAATCAAATGGCAAGAGTTTGTTCCACTGCTAGGGTTGATCGTGAGGGGGATGAAACTGAAGCTACTGAGATTGTTCCGATTTCCGAAGCGATGAAGCGGTCTGGGCTAGTAACATCGGAGGATGCACCTACCGCTGAGGCAGAGCAGGCTGATGTTGAGGAGACTGAGTCTGAAGATGATTATAGCAGCGTAGTGCCAAGTAAACCCAGCCATCTGGATTTCGGAAAATCCACCATCTCTAAAGGTGACTTACCTAAGATGTTGAACCTGGGCTATTTAAGCGAAGCGAAGAAAGAGTTGATTCGTTTTGGCGGAGAAGAAACTACTCCGAAACCAGGAAAAGATGAAGTAGTGATCTTCAAAAGTTTCTTTAAAGCTGGTTTAAGATTCCCTTTGAACAAGATGATCGCTGATGTGCTGAAGAAGTTTGGGATCTACCTTCATCAGTTAACTCCTAACGCTATCATTAGGCTTAGTGTTTATATTTGGGCTCTCCGAAGCCAAGGAGTGGAACCATTTGCCGAAGGTTTCTACCGAGTGCATGAGCTTCATTACCAGACCAAGGCTAGAGGAGATGGGCTACATGAAAACTTTGGCTACTACAATTTTGCCTACCGCAAGACTACAAAGTTTCCAGTGATCAGTTACCGTAGCAAGTGGCCAGCTGGTTGGAAGTCTAAATGGTTTTACATCAAAGTTGACGAAGATAAGGAAAAGCTGGTTCAGAGTCCGTTAGAGTTGATCTTCGGAGAGACTAGACCCCCGTGCAACATGACACCAGAGGGTCCAACCCAAATTGCTCTGGCTGAATTTAGAGTTATTGCGAAGCAAATCAGCACTAGGGACCTAGTGCAAGAATTTCTGTCTTTCAAAGTGTTTCCAACTATGAAAGAGTGGGCCATGCCGAAGCTTGAAGGAAAAAAGAAGGAAGGGGAGCTTGTTCAGTTGCCTTACCATTACAAATTCAAGAAACATTTCAAAGTGCCTTGCCAGGAATGGCTGGACACAATCGAAGTAATGTGCAATGAAATACTTGGCAATTACTCTAAAAAAGAAGATCAGTTGATGACCGCAGCCTTCGGCACCCGTCCGAAGCGAAGGTTAAACCGAGTAATGGATGCACTAGGCTTTGAATATCCTGATTACGAGCGGCTAGACAAGGGTGCCGAAGGACAAAAAAGGAAAAGAGTGGCTGATGTTCTAAATAAAGACGATGAAGAACAACCAAAGAAGAAAAAGCTGGAACCTAAGCCAAAAACAGGTGTTTCAAAGAAGAGAAAAGCTTCGACTCTGAAGCAAAAAGCAATTGACAAAGAAGAAAAAACTGCTGCATCACCCTCTACGACCGATGTGGAGGAAATTTTGAAGGTAATGACTGAATCCTTGCATGTCAAGCTGAGTCCATTAGGGCCATATCTGACGAAGCTTTTTCAGAAGGACAAGGAGCCCGCGAGAACTAAGAAGGCGGGTAGGCCAAAGAAGCAAAGAATCATTACATTGACAGAAGCCATCGAAGGGACACCACCACAGGCTTCAGCTCCGAAGGCCCCAGTTGTTGAGAGCACAACAACTACTGAAGCTACAAATGTCGAAGCTGCCGGAGCCGAAGACATTAATTTAGAAAGCATGGTTGCTGATATAGATAGAATACTATTAAACATGGCCACGGAAGAAGCTGCCGCAGAAGAGGCTGTCGCAGCCACCGAAGAGATTATGGCCTCAGAGCCCGAGAGAAAGAAAGAAATAACTGAAGACCCTTCGGAAGATGAAGCTTTTATGTTTCAAAACTTAGTTGGTCAAGAACTGACAAAAGCTAAAAAAGAAGAGCTGAAAGAATATGCAATATCTTGCGGATACCGGCCTGGAGCACTTCTCTTCAGTGGCATACATGACGAAAGGTTAGGCTGCGTGCGGGATCAAACTGGTGCAAAGGTTATCGGTACTCTATCAAAGAGTATCGGTTTCCCAAAGCTCGAAACAGATATCAGCTGCTACCGACGATAGCACATCATCAGTAGTTTGTTTTATTCCAATTTCAAGGTAAACAACTTTTCTCTGACTTTTATTATTTTTAGTAACGAAGATGTTTTCTAATGAAGGTTGTTTGTGTACAGAGTATGTTGCTGAGCAAAGCTTTGAAAATGCAACAGGACTTGGAAGATAAAAAGCATGAAGTTATAATTGAAAATTTGGAGAGCAAGATAAAAGAGCAATCAGCTGTTATTGAGAAGAAAGACTTCGAGCTTCGATCAACCGAAGGCTTACTGCCGGAAGCTGAAGCTAAAATAACAGAATTAAATACGAAACTTTTCTCACAATTAGAAAGCTTTGATCAAGAAAAGCAGAAGCTTAACACAAAACTTGAGGCCGAAGTCCAAAAAAGTTCAGACTTTAAAAAATCATTGACAAGCCTTCAAAATAAATGTCTAGAGTTCAGCAATCGATGCGTTCAACGGCTGAAGCAGGTGTTCTATTTTGTTGGAACCAGCAGCGAGAAATTTACTCCTTCAGCTGAAGACCTGCCAGGTGCCTTCGAGCATATCAAAGGTGAAATTGATGACCTTGATGAAGTAATAGCTGGACATGGTGACTTCTGTGCTCTGGTAGCTTCTCGGGGCATAGCTGTTGCTTTTCTGAAGTCTAGCTACGAACATAGAAAGATTATCAATAGACCCAATTTCAACTTATCACCAGTAGATTTGGATAACATTCCCAACCTTTCTCGAAGCATAGCCAATAGATTTATAAAATTGGTATGGACAAAAGGTGGACAAAGCAAAGCTGGTGATGAAGCTCGAAGTCACCTTAAGCCGGTAACAAAATCATACCTTGTACTTACCTCTTCCTTCGAAATTGAATTTTGCTTACAGTGCTTTAATATGTATAGGATGATGAAGCCGAGGCCGAAGCTGAGGAGTAAAAAGACGAAGCTCCATGGACACAGACGAAGCTTGAATAGTCTGTAGAAAAAACTCAAAAACTCTTGTAATAATTTGTGTAAAGAATGATGTAATTAAATTTTACTTCGTGAACCTTGTCCATACCTTGTAATATATTCTTACCTTTCCGTCAATGTGTAAAGTGCTTTGATGTGAACGAAATAAGGATTTTTGAGCCGAAGGCGAAAAACACCTTCCCTTCTTTTCATACACAGCGAAGCATAAAACTACTTGTTTTTTTCCTCTTTTTTTTCCGAAATTGTTGGGGGCTTGTTCTCAAATGCTGAGAGTTAAGAACAAGGCAACACAGAAAATGTTAAATATTAAGGTCCTTCGTCCTCCACTTCATTATATCCCTTCGGGACATAAGGAACTTCGGACGAAGGTTACGAAGGACGCGCCTTCGTAGACGTGATAACGTAGGATGAAGCATTTACATAAATCATGAGGTATAAAATGGACATTCAAATGTTAACATAGAATCATTTTCATTTTCATTAATACGAATGAATATAAATGACAGATGTACCTCCAGTCTTGAGGAAGGCAGGAGTACAAGTGTGACGTGAAGGCAAATGACAGGTTCGCGTGAACAGTACAGAGGTACTGTTCATCTATTTATAGGCACAGGTCGCAGCCTGTGACAAATTACAATTATGCCCCTTACAAATGTTTACAACATTGACTCAGACCTATATGAATAAAAAGGTCATTCTATCTCTATGTCGGTTTAAAACGCCGAAGCTCCATGAAAAGGAACCTTCGGCCATCTCTTGGAGACGACTCCAGCCGAAGCTGCTTCTTCGTGTGAGACCTTCGGCGCACCGAAGCACGACCCCAACAGTAGCCCCTTTCGCGGTGCTAGATCGTTTTTCGTAACGAGCTTGACCCGTGAAAAGAAACCTCTTCAGCTTCGGGAAGCCGAAGGTCCAAAAAACACCTTCCCTGAGCTCGTTGCGGAGAAACGATCCGGCTTCCGAGCACGTGCCAGGCCCACCTTGCAGAGTTACTGTTTGATCTTTGCGGTCCACTGCACAGCGAGTACAAGTGACCGCCCGTCTGGTGTAAAAATCTTGCCGCTTCGCCTTCTTACCTGCGGTACTATATAAACAAACGGGTAGGCGTGAAGTTACCACAGCATTCATTGCTATTTGCACTGTTTTGCTGACAAAATTTTCCACCATAGCCGAAGCTTGACTCTCAAAACCGAACGAAGGTCCGTTTCGACGCTTGCTTCGTCAGAAAGGAGAGCTTCGGAGAAAAGAAAAAAGAAAAAAGTTTCTGACTTCCCCAAACTCATAATCACATGGCACGAGTGCGATCTACTGCCAAAGTTGCACGTGAGGGAGACGAAGCCGAAGGTTCGGACACTATGCCCATCTCCGAAGCGATGCAGCGCTCCGGTCTAGTGACTGCGGAAGAAAGGCCTGCTGCCGAAGCAAACCCGACAACAGTCGAAGAAGAAGAAGAAAACATTGATGGGACTGACTCCGAAGATGACTACCACATTGCTACGCCCAGCAAGCCCAGTCACCTGGATTTTGGGAAATCAACTGTTTCAAAAGCTGATCTTTCGAAGATGGTGAAAGCAGGTTATTTCAATGAAGATCAGAAGAAGCTACTCCGCTTCGGGGGAGAAGAAACCACCCCGAAGCCAGGGAAGGATGAGATTGTTATCTTCAAAAGCTTTTTAAAGGCTGGGCTGAGATTTCCTCTGCACAATATTATTGCAGAGATATTGAGGAGGTTTGGTATCTACTTTCATCAATTGACTCCTAACGCCATCGTTAGGCTTAATGTTTATATCTGGGCCCTTCGGAGCCAGGCCGTGGAACCGTTTGCTGACAGCTTCTGCCGAGTTCACGAATTACACTACCAAACAAAGGCCAGAAAAGATGGGCTACATGATAATTTCGGTTGCTATAATTTTGCCTACCGGAAGACAACAAAATGTCCTGTCATCAGCTACCGAAGCAAATGGCCAGCAGGCTGGAAATCTGAATGGTTTTATGTAAAAGTTGACGAAGACAGAGAAAAATTGGTACAAAGCCCTCTGGAATTAATCTTCGGAGAGACGAGGCCACGCTGCCGCATCGGCGATTTAAAGGGTCCTACCTGGGCTGCTCTGGGTGAATTTGAAATCATTTCAAAACATATTGGCACCAGGGATCTAGTTCAGGAATTTTTGGCATTCAGAGTTTTCCCTACTTTAAAAGAGTGGGAAATGCCGAAGCTGAAGGGAGAAAAGAAGAAGGGGGAGCTGGTCCGTCTGCCCTATCATTTTAAATTCAAGAAGTACTTTAAGAAACCCTGCAAAGAGTGGTTAGACACAGTTGAGACAATGTGCAATGAAATCTTGGGGAATTACTCCAAAAAAGAGGATCAATTAATGACAGCAGCCTTCGGCGCCCGACCGAAGCGAAGGCTGAACCGAGTATTCGATGCCCTGGGCTTCGAGTACCCGGACTATGAGCAGTTGAACAAGGGTGCCGAGGGCCACAAAAGAAAAAGAGTGGCCGAAATTCTGACCAAGGATGAAGAGCAACCAGCAGCACAGAAGAAAATTCCGAAGAAAAGGAAAATATCAACTCCGAAACGGAAAATATCCGAAGAAGAGAGGACCCCCACACCGCCTTCTACCAGCGACGTGGAAGAAATTTTAAAGGTAATGACTGAACCCATGCCCACGAAGCTAAGTCCATTAGGGCTCCAACTGACGAAGCTTTTTCAAAAGGTGGACGAGCCGGATCAGACGAAGATAAGCAAATCCAAACGGCAAAGAATCATTGCGGTAACTGAAGTTATCGATAAGACACCGCCAAGAGCGTCAGCTCAGAAAACAGCAGCTGCCGAAAGCACCATAAACGTCGAAGTCGCACCTTCGGAGGTCGCGGCTACCGAAGCCGCTACAGCCGAAGATGTTAATTTAGAAACAGCCATTGAGGATATTAACAAAATTTTGAAGGACATGGCTGCGGAAGAAGCTGATGTTGCTACTGAAAAAACCATGGCCACAGTGCCTGAAAAAGGAAAAGAAATAGCCGAAGACATTTCGGACGACGAAGCCTACTCCTTTCAGAATTTAATTGGGCAAAAACTTACAAAGGACGAAATAGAAGAACTTAAAGAGTATGCCAAATCTTGCGGCTACAAGCCAGGTGCTCTCCTATTTGGAGGTGTAGATGATGAAAAGCTAGGCTGCATTCGAGACCAGACTGGAGCTAGGGTAATCGGTACTCTATCAAAGAGTATCGGTTTTCCGAAGCTAGAGTCAGACATCAGCCGCTACCGACGACAACATATCGTCGGCAGCTTATTTTATTCTAACTTCAAGGTAAACAACCTTTTCTCTGGTTTTCATTGCTGTTAACAATGAAAATATTACTAACATAAGTTGTTTCTGTACAGAGCATGCTACTGAGCAAAGCTCTGAAGATGCAGCAAGACTTGGAGGACAAAAAGCACGAAGCTATAATTGAAAACCTAGAAAGCAAAATAAAAGAGCAATCTGCTATCATTGAAAAGAAAGACTTCGAGCTCCAATCGGCCGAAGGCTTACTGGCTGAGACTGAGGCTAAATTATCAGAGTTGAATTCGAAGCTTATCAATCAATCAAAACAATTCGAACAGGAGAAGCTAGAACTGAATTCGAAGCTTAAAGCCGAAGTCCAGACCAGCTTAGAGTTGAAAAAAACATTAACAAGCCTTCAAGACAAATGCTTGAACTTTGGCAATAGTTGCATTGGACGATTGAAGAAGATATTTTACTCTGTTGGAGCCAGCAGTGGGAAATTTAACCCTTCGGCGGAAAATTTACCCCAGGCCTTCGATCATATTGAAGCTGAAATCGAAGAGCTTGACGAAGTTATAGCCGGGCACGGCGACTTCTGTGCCTGGGTAGCTTCTCGGGGTACTGCTGCTGCATTTCTGAAGGCCGGCTGCGAACACGGAAAAATTGTCAACAGGCCCAACTTCACCTTATCTCCATCAATCCTAGATGATATGCCTGACCTCGCCCGAAGTATCTCCAATAGATTTATAAAAATGATATGGACAAAAGGCGGGCGGGAGAAAGCTGGAGACGAAGCACGAAGTCATCTTGAACCAGTAAGAAATGATACTTCGGACTTACCTTTTCCTTTGCTCTTGATTTTTACTCATAATTTCTTAATTTATGTAGGATGACGAAGGTGAAGATGATGCCTAAGTTATGTCACCGAAGCTGTTGCCGAAGCTGTCGCCGAAGCTGAAACTTAATGAAGATCAGTAGAAGTGTACTGTAGAAAAACTCAGGATATTTTTGTAACAATTCTTGTAAATACAATTAGACTGTTCTCAAGGAACTTTGTACATACCTTGTAATATATTCTTACCCTTCGATTGAGGCGCTTTGATGTGGACGAAATCAGTATTTTGAGCCGAAGGCGAAAAAAAAACACCTTCCCTTCTTTTCGTACACAACGAAGCATAAAAACAATTCTTCTTTTTGCCGAGCAACAAAACTTTTCTCTTTTGTACACAACATAGCATAACAAATCATAAAAACGCACTTCTCCGAAGCTTTTCTTTTACATAACGAATCATAAAAAACCTCTTCTCCGAAGCTTTTTGCCGAAGCAGCCACTTGGGAACACAAATGCTATGAATGAATGCTTATGCATGCAAATGTTATGATGTAATGTAATGCACGAATGAATGTCCGAAGCATACGTCCGAAGCCACATTGCCAGCCATTACTTAGAAACAACCACACATTAGCTCTGCATTCCCTTAGGAACGACTTTAGAGCCTCTTCGCCTTTTACTTAGGCAGTATCAGCGTTGACTTTTCGCTGTAAGCTCTGCATCCCCTTAGGGACGACTTTGGAGCTTCTTCGTCTTTTACTTAGACGGTATAAGCTCTGCATTCCCTTGGGAACGTCTTTGGAGCTTCTTCGCCTTTTACTTTCGGCGGAATCAGCGTTGACTTTTCGCTGTAAGCTCTGCATCCCCTTAGGGACGTCTTCGGAGCTTTTTTCTCTTTTTCAGTTTCGGCACTCGATGGTGCGCTCTCAGCTTTTACATTTACATCTTTTGGGGGATTTTGCTCTTATAAAACTAAAAAGGAAAATTACATATGATGGCCCCATTAAAAACCTTTCTCCCCCTTTAGAAAGGAAAAGGGTGCCATAAAAAAGAAAAGAAAAGATAAAATTACATCAAGTTATACATAGAACCGCCGAAGCTCATCGGCATTCCAAGATCTTGGAATTTCATTGCCATCCATGTCCTTCAGTCTGTACGAACCAGGCCTTGACGAAGATGCTACTAAGAAAGGCCCTTCCCATTTCAGTTGCAACTTGCCCACTGTATCCGGGTTGGCCACTCTCCGAAGCACCAAGTGTCCTGGCTCAATATTTTTTAGCCGGACTTTTCTATCTCGCCATTTGATTGTTTCAGCCTGGTATTTGTTGATATTTTCCACGGCCTGAAGCCTGATCCCTTCTAAGGCATCTTTTTCCACAAGACAAGTATCTTCGGCACCTGATTCTGCCGAAGCTACCACTCTTATTGATCCAGCTTTAGCTTCTTCTGGAGTTATTGCTTCGTCACCAAATAATAACTTGAATGGGGTAAAGCCTGTAGACCTTGATGTTGTTGTATTGTGGCTCCACACCACTTTGGTCAACTGATCTGGCCATTTTCCCCTTGGTTGATTAAAAATTAGCTTCATTATTCCTGTCATTATGATGCCGTTGGCCCTTTCAACAAGCCCATTCGACTCCGGATGCCTTACTGATGCAAAGTGGATCTTCGTGCCAATTTGATCACAGAAATTTCTGAAATCTTCGGAGTCGAACTGTGTTCCATTATCTACAGTGATAGCCTTCGGCACTCCGAAGCGACAGACAATACTCTGCCAGAAAAATTTTTGGACAGTGGCCGAAGTTATTGTGGCTAATGGCTTCGCCTCAATCCACTTGGAAAAATACTCCACAGCTACTATAACATATTTTAGGTTCCCTTGGGCCGGTGGCAATGGACCCAACAAGTCAAGGCCCCACCTTTGCAATGGCCAGATGGGTTGTATCAGCTGTGTTAATGACGAAGGTTGTTTTTGATCTCTTGCACATTTTTGACAACCTTCGCACTTTTGGACTAACTCCGCTGCATCCGAAGCTGCCTTCGGCCAATAAAATCCTTGGCGGAACACTTTTCCAAGTAACGGCCTGGATCCAATGTGGGATCCGCACAGGCCTGCATGTATCTCCTTCATCAACTCTATACCTTCGGCCCTAGACAAGCACTTGAGCAGCGGGGCACAAACTCCATGCTTGTATAACTCCCCTTCTATCATGACATAGGGACGAGCTCTTGCCTCTATCCTCTTATTATAAGCTTCGTCATCTGATAGAAAGTTTCCCTGAAGGTAAGAGATTATTTCTGTTCTCCAATCTTCACTGTAGACAGGAGAAATGTTAAGGACTGCTCTTTCAAGTAGCTCCACTGAAGGTGCCTTTATTGTTTCGAAGAACACGTCCGAAGGTAGCGGCAGCCCCTGTGCTGCAGACTTGGCTAATAAATCAGCATGCTCATTTTGTCCTCGAGGGATATTCTTAACAGAAAATCCTTCGAAGGAAGCTTCGATCCTTCGGACCGTGTCTAGGTATTTTTCAAGCTTCGGGTCCTTAGCCTTGCAACTTTTATCAATATGACCCGAAACAACCTGGGAATCAGTTTTAAGAATTGCCCTTCTGATCCCCATTGCCTTTAGTTTCCGAAGACCCAGGAGCAAAGCTTCGTACTCAGCGATATTATTTGTGCAGCTGAAGTCAAGTCTTGCTACATAGCAAGTTTTAACCTTGGACGGAGAGACCAACACAGCAGCTGCACCTGCTCCGAAGGTTCCCCAAGAGCCATCACAAAACACTGTCCATGCTTCGGCATCTTTATTCGCTTCTTCGTCCTGAGCCCCTGGCGTCCAGTCGGCAATGAAATCTGCCAATGCTTGAGACTGAATTGAGGATCTATGCACATAATCAATGTAAAATTCATTAAGTTCCGCAGCCCATTTTCCAATACGCCCGGTAGCTTCTCTATTCCTCATGATGTCCTTCAACGGCTGCGAAGAAGGAACAATAATGTTGAATGCCTGAAAGTAATGCCGAAGCTTCCTGGATGCCATTAAAACGGCATACAACACCTTCTCCAGCTCTGTATAATTTTTCTTTGAGACACTGAGGACCTCAGACACAAAATATACTGGGACCTGCTTCTTGGCTTGTCCATCAAACTTTTCCTGAACAAGCGCCGCACTTACCGCTGAGTGCGAAGCTGCCACATACAACAGCAGAGGAGCCCCTGGCGTTGGTGGAGTTAATGTTGTGAGATCTATTAAATATTGCTTCAGCTCTTCGAAGGCTTTTTGTTGACTTGGGCCCCATTGAAAGACTTCAGCTGACTTCAGCACCTCGAAGAATGGTAAGTTTCTTTCCGCTGATCTGGATATAAATCTGTTGAGAGATGCCAGCCTTCCTGTCAATCTTTGGGCGCCCTTTCTTGTGGTTGGTGGCTCCATTCGAAGTATAGCTTCGATTTTATTTGGGTTAGCTTCGATTCCCTTCGTTGAAACCAGACATCCAAGAAATTTGCCCTTCTTCACTCCGAAGACACATTTTTCTGGATTCAGCTTCAGACCAGCCTGTCTGAAGCTGGCGAAGGTCTCCTGCAAATCAGCAATATGATTTTCTTGCTTCGTGCTCTTTACGATAATGTCATCAACATAGGTCAACACATTTCTGCCTATCTGAGATTGGAGAACCTTCGCAGTCATTCTGCTGAAACTCCCTCCAGCATTCTTGAGCCCCTCAGGCATCCGAAGATAGCAATATGTACCACTTGGAGTTATGAAGCTAGTCTTCGGCTCATCTTCCTTCTTCATCCAGATTTGATGATAGCCTGAGTAGCAGTCCAGGAGACTCATGAGCTCCGAAGAAGCTGCTGCATCAACTAAAGAATCTATCCTTGGCAACGGAAATTCATCCTTCGGACAAGCCTTGTTGAGATCTGTGAAATCAATACACATTCTCCACTTGCCATTGGCCTTCTTCACCATAACAGTGTTAGCTAGCCACTCTGGGTACTTCACTTCTCTGATAACTCCTGCACTGAGGAGTCTTTTTACTTCATTTCGAGCCCCTTCGGCCTTATCATCAGACATTTTCCGAAGCCTCTGCTTTCGGGGTCTGAAGGATGGATCAACATTAAGCGAATGTTCAATAACATCCCGATTTACTCCACAGAGATCATTAGCTGACCATGCAAAGACATCTTTGTTGCTGAATAAAAACCTTATCAAGGTTTTCTCCTGGTCTTCAGATAATTGCGAGCCCAACAACACCTTCTGCTCTGCTACATCTTCACACAATAACATGGGCTTCGGCTGATCTGCTGAAGCTGCCTTCTCCCTCCTGAATTTATACTGTTCACAAGCTTCAGCTCCATCTATGTTATGGATTGCCTTGGAGTCAGTCCAGCTTCCTTCGGCCCTTCTAGCAGCTTCCTGACTTCCATGAATAGCAATAGGTCCTTGGTCCGAAGGTATCTTCATGCAGAGATAAGCTGGGTGAAGAATTGCTTCGAAGGCATTAAGAGTGCCACGGCCGATGATAGCATTGTAAGGATACTCCATGTCAACAATATCAAACACAATTTGCTCAGTCCTTGTGTTGTTGACAAATCCGAAGGTTACCGGCATGGTAATCTTCCCAAGTGCCACAATCTGCCGCCCTCCGAAGCCACAAAGAGGGTGCGTAGCATCATGAATCTTGTCTTCGGGCTCCTGCATTTGTCTGAAGGCTTTAGCAAATATAATGTCAGCTGCACTGCCTGTATCAACTAGGACATTGTGGACCAGAAATCCTTTGATCACGCAACAAATAACCATAGCATCATTGTGAGGATAATCCTTAAGCTGAAGGTCTTCCTGAGAGAAGGTAATTGGAATATGAGACCATTTTGACTTGATGAAAGGTCCCTGCACTCCAACATGCTGCACCCTTCTCTGAGCCTCCTTCTTCTGCTTCTTGTTAGCCGGCTCTGAGCAAGAACCGCCTGTTATCGGGAGCACCAGCTTCGAAGCCGAAGCATCTCCAGCTTGGTTGTTGAACGAAGCCATCAGCTCAGAAAAGTGGAAGTGAGTTCACCGGAGGTGGGCGCCAATGTTGGGGGCTTGTTCTCAAATGCTGAGAGTTAAGAACAAGGCAACACAGAAAATGTTAAATATTAAGGTCCTTCGTCCTCCACTTCATTATATCCCTTCGGGACATAAGGAACTTCGGACGAAGGTTACGAAGGACGCACCTTCGTAGACGTGATAACGTAGGATGAAGCATTTACATAAATCATGAGGTATAAAATGGACATTCAAATGTTAACATAGAATCATTTTCATTTTCATTAATACGAATGAATATAAATGACAGATGTACCTCCAGTCTTGAGGAAGGCAGGAGTACAAGTGTGACGTGAAGGCAAATGACAGGTTCGCGTGAACAGTACAGAGGTACTGTTCATCTATTTATAGGCACAGGTCGCAGCCTGTGACAAATTACAATTATGCCCCTTACAAATGTTTACAACATTGACTCAGACCTATATGAATAAAAAGGTCATTCTATCTCTATGTCGGTTTAAAACGCCGAAGCTCCATGAAAAGGAACCTTCGGCCATCTCTTGGAGACGACTCCAGCCGAAGCTGCTTCTTCGTGTGAGACCTTCGGCGCACCGAAGCACGACCCCAACAGAAATCTTCTCTTTAGAACCGAAGTAACTGTTTATGCTATGATGATGATAATCCTATGTATGTCTAAATGAATGTTTATGAATGCAAATGTATGATGTAATGTATCTTGCAAATGAATGTCCAATCCTACACATACGAAGCCATAACCAAAGCCTTCATTCCCTTAGGAACAACCAAAGTCTCTTTGCCGTTTATTTTTCAGCATCACCGCTTATTTTTTGGTGTATCAACGCTGAATTTTCGCTGTAAGTTCTGCATTCCCTTAGGAACGTCTTTTGAACTTCTTCGCCTTCTATTTCGGCGGTATCGCGTTGACTTTTCGCGCTTCACCTTATACTTCGGCGGAATCAGCGTTGACTTTTCGCTGTAAGCTCTGCATTCCCTTAGGAATGACTTTTGAGCAGAAAACTTACGCTGCGCTCCCTTAGGAATGGCTTTTTGTAGCTTCGTCATGCTATGCATCCCCTTAGGGACGTCTTTTGAGCTTCTCCCTATTTTTTTCTTTTCTCTTTGCACTCGATGGTGCATGCTCAGCTTTTACATTTACATTTTTGGGAGATATTGCTCTTGTAGAGCTCAAATAAGAGAAATTACATGCTATGGCCCCATTAAAAACCTTTCTCCCCTTTGGAAAGGAAAAGGGTGTCATAGGAAAAAAATAGGAAAAATAAAAAAGATTACATCAAGCTACACATAATATCGCCGAAGCTCATCCGCATTCCAAGATCTAGGAATGTCGTTGCCATCCATATCCTTCAATCTGTAAGAACCGGGTCTTGACGAAGATACTACCAGAAAAGGTCCTTCCCATTTTAACTGTAGCTTGCCTACTGTATCTGGGTTGGCAACTCTCCGAAGTACCAAGTGTCATGGCTTGATATTTTTTAACCGAACTTTTCTGTCACGCCATTTTATTGTTTCGGCTTGATATTTATTGATATTCTCCACAGCCTGAAGCCTGACCCCTTCTATAGCATCTTTTGCCATAGAATAATCAGCTTCGTCCTCTGCCGAAGCCACTATTCTTATTGATCCCGCTTTAGCTTCTTCTGGGGTTATTGCTTCGTCACCAAACAGCAATTTGAATGGTGTAAAGCCTGTTGACCTTGACAATGTTGTGTTGTGGCTCCACACCACTTTGATTAATTCGTCTGGCCACTTCTCCCTGGGCTGGTTGAAGATTAACTTCATTATTCCTATCATTATAATGCCATTAGCTCTTTCGACAAGTCCATTTGACTCCGGATGCCTAACCGATGCAAAATGGATCTTCGTGCCAATTTGTCCACAAAACTCTTTGAAAGCTTCGGCATCAAACTGTGTTCCATTGTCCACAGTAATAGCCTTCGACACTCTGAAGCGACAGACAATATTTTGCTAGAAAATTTTTTGGACAATGACCGAAGTTATTATGGCTAAAGGTTTCGCCTCAATCCACTTAGAAAAATATTCTACTACCACCACAACATATTTTAGATTTCCTTGTGCTGGTGGAAGTGGGCCTAGCAAATCAAGGCCCCACCTTTGCAACGGCCAAGTGGGTTGTATTAATTGAGTCAAAGACGAAGGCTGTTTTTGATCTCTTGCACATTTTTGACAGCCTTCGCATTTTTGGACTAATTCTGCTGCATCTGAAGCTGCCTTCGGCTAATAAAATCCTTGATGAAAAACTTTTCCTAGCAAAGGCCTAGATCCGATGTGAGAACCACACAGGCCTGCGTGTATTTCCTTCATCAATTCTATACCTTTGGCTCTGGATAAACATTTGAGCAATGGAGAAGAAACTCCACGTTTATATAACTCCCCTTCTATTATCACATATGGTCGGGCTCTTGCCTCTATTCTCTTTTTATAAGCTTCGTCATCTGAAAGGAAATTGCCCTGGAGAAAAGACATGATCTCGGTTCTCCAATCTTCGCTATAAAGAGGAGATATATTGAGCACTGCTCTTTCAAGAAGTTCCACCGAAGGTTCTTTTATTGTTTCAAAGAATACATCCGAAGGTAAAGGCAGCCCCTGTGCCGCTGACTTGGCTAGCAGATCAGCGTGCTCATTTTCTCCTCATGGGATATTCTTGACAGAAAATCCTTCGAAGGAAGCTTCAAGCCTTCGAACTGTATCCAAATATTTCTCAAGCTTCGGATCTCTTGCTTTACAACTCTTGTCAACATGACCAAAAATAACTTGGGAATCAGTTTTGAGAACCGCCCTTCTTATCCCCATTGCCTTCAACTTCCGAAGCCCCAAAAGCAAAGCTTCGTATTCAACAATATTATTTGTGCAACTGAAATCAAGTTTCTCTGCATAGCATGTTCTAACTTTGGAAGGTGCCACTAAAACAGCATCGCACCTGCCCCGAAGGTTCCCCAGGAACCGTCGCAGAACACTGTCCAGGCTTCGGCATCTTTACTTGCTTCTTCCTCCTGAGCCCCTGGCGTCCAGTCAGCGATGAAGTCTGCTAACGCCTGGGACTGAATCGAAGATCTATGCACATAATCAATGCTGAATTCGTTGAGTTCCACAGCCCACTTTCCAATCCTTCCGGTAGCTTCTCTGTTCCTCATAATATCCTTCAAAGGCTGTGATGAAGGAACAATTATGTGGTATGCTTGAAAGTAGTGTCGAAGCTTCCTGGAGGCCATTAAGACAGCATATAGCACCTTCTCCAATTCTGTATAGTTTTTCTTTGACAAACTGAGAACTTCGGAGACAAAGTACACTGGGGCTTGCTTTTTAATTTGTCCTTCAAGCTTCTCCTGGACAAGCGCCGCACTCACTGCAGAGTGCGAAGCTGCCACATACAGCAGCAGAGGAGCCCCTAGTGCTGGTGGAGTTAGCATCCTTAGATCGATCAGATACTGCTTCAGCTCTTCGAAGGCTTTCTACTGAACTAATCCCCATTGAAAGACTTCGGCCGACTTCAGCACTTCAAAGAATGGTAAATTTCTCTCTGCTGATCTGGATATAAATCGATTCAAAGATGCCAATCTTCCTGTCAGCCGCTGAGCCCCCTTCTTTGTACTTGGCAGCTCGATCCGAAGAATGGCTTCAATTTTGTTTGGATTAGCCTCGATTCCTTTTGTTGAAACTAGACAACCAAGGAATTTGCCCTTCTTTACTCTGAAGACACATTTTTCTGGATTCAACTTCAGGCCAGCTTGCCTAAAGTTAGCAAATGTTTCCTGTAGATCAGCAATGTGATTTTCTTGCTTCGTGCTTTTTATTATGATATCATCAACATATGTTAGCACATTTCTGCCTATCTGAGAATGAAGGACTTTTGCTGTCATCCTGCTGAAGCTTCCCCCAGCATTCTTGAGCCCCTCAGGCATCCGAAGGTAACAATATGTACCACTGGGGGTGATGAAGCTGGTTTTTGGCTCATCTTCCTTCTTCATCCAGATTTGATGATAGCCTGAATAACAATCTAATAGACTCATGAGCTCTGACGAAGCTGCTGCATCTACTAGAGAATCTATCCTTGGTAATGGAATTTCATCCTTCGGACAAGCCTTGTTGAGATCAGTAAAATCAATGCACATTCTCCATTTACCATTGGCCTTCTTCACCATAACAGTGTTAGCTAGCCATTCTGGATATTTTACTTCTCTGATGACTCCAGCGCTAAGAAATCTTTTCACTTCATTCCGAGCACCTTCGGCTTTGTCATCAGACATTTTCCGAAGCCTCTGCTTTCTGGGTCTGAAGGATGGATGAACATTGAGCGAGTGTTCAATAACATCCCTGTTGACACCACAGAGATCATTAGCTGACCATGTGAAGACATCTTTGTTGTTGAACAGGAACCTTATCAGGGTTTTCTCCTGCTCCTCAGACAATTGAGATCCTAGCAGCACCTTCTGCTCTGATATATCTTCACATAAAAGCATGGGCTTTGGCTGATCAGCCGAAGCAGCCTTCTCCCTTCTGTACTTGTATTGCTCATAAGCTTCGGCCCCATCTATGTTATGGATTGCTTTTGAATCTGTCCAGTTTCCTTCGGCCTTTCTAGCAACTTCCTGACTTCCATAAATAGCAATAGGCCCTTGATCCGAAGGTATCTTCATGTAAAGATATGTTGGGTGAAGAATTGCTTCAAAAGCATTGAGTGTCCCACGACCAATGATTGCATTGTAGGGGTACTCCATGTCGACAATATCGAACACAACTTCCTCAGTCCTTGTATTGTTCACAAATCCGAAGGTCACTGGCATTGTGATCTTGCCAAGCGCTACAATCTGCCTTCCTCCGAAGCCACAAAGAGGGTGTGTAGCATCATGAATCTTATCCTCTGGCTCTTGCATCTGTCTGAAGGCCTTAGCAAATATAATATCCGCTGCACTACCTGTATCAACCAGAACATTGTGGACCAGAAATCCTTTGATGACATAAGAAATAACCATAGCATCATTGTGAGGGTAATCCTTGAGCTAAAGGTCCTCTTGGGAGAAGGTAATTGGGATATGGGACCATCTTGACTTGATGAAAGGTCCTTGCACCCGAACATGCTGTACCCTTCTCTGTGCCTCCTTCTTCTGCTTCTTGTTGGCTGGCTCTGAGCATGAACCGCCTGTTATCGGAAGTACCAGCTTCGGAGCCGAAGCAGCTCCAGTTTGATTGTTGAACGAAGCCATCAGCTCAAAAAAGTGGAAGTGAGTTCACTAGAGGTGGGCGCCAATTTTGGGGACTTGTTCTCAAATGCTATGAATTAAGAACAAGGCAACACAAAAATGTTAAGTATTAATGCCCTTCGTCCGCTGAAGCATTATCTCCCCAAGGATTTAATGAGCTTCGGATGAAGGTCATGAGTAAAATATCACGAAGGTCACACCTTCGTGATCAGACTTGTAAAACAATATAAAACATGAAACATTATAGAAAGATATACTAAAAATAGATAGCACCATTCGCACATTTTATTATGTGAAATTAAATATTAAAATATAGTATTCAAGTACATTTATACCTTCGTCTTGGCAGAAAACAATAATTCCAGCGTAATGTGTCAGCAGCTACAGGATTTCGTGAACAGTACAGGGGTACTGTTCATCTATTTATAGGCACAGGGCGCAGCCTGTGTAAAATTACATTTATGCCCCTTACAATCGACTATAATAATGATACAAAACATTGCGGGTCTTTTAAGTCATTTCATCTTTGAGTCGGTTCACCCCTTCGTCTTGAGATCTGTCACCGTGCCGAAGCTTTATAGGTGATAGCTTCGGCGCTGCTTCTGATAGGATCTGCCGAAGGTGTTCTCTTTCTTTAGGATCTTCGGCTACGAAGCATACCCCCAACAGTCACTATCATTATTGGGACAGTTTGCAATAAAGTGACCAGTCTTACCACATTTGAAGCAGGAGCGCTTTCCCCTTGTTTTGTTCTTGTTGGGGTGCTCCTTGCGTCCTTTAAGAGCGGTCTTGAAGCGCTTGATGATGAGCGCCATTTCATTCTCGTTGAGCCCGGCAGCCTCAACTTGTGCCACCTTGTTTGGTAGCGCCTCCCTGCTGCTTGTTGCCTTGAGCGCAACGGGCTGCGGCTCGTAGATGGGCATGGAGCCGTTTAATGCATCATCAACATACCTTACCTCCTTGACCATCATGCGCCCGCTCACAAATTTTCTGAGTATCTCCTCGGGCGTCATCTTTGTGTACCTGGGATTTTCACGGATGAGGTTCACAGATGAGGGTCAATAACAGTAAAAGACCTAAGCATAAGTCGGACGATGTCGTGGTCCATCCATCTCGTGCTCCCATAGCTCCTAATCTTGTTGACCAGGGTCTTGAGCCTGTTGTACGTCTGTGTTGGCTCCTCTCCCCTAATCATAGGGAACCTTCCCAGCTCGCCTTCCACCAACTCCATTTTGGTGATCATGGTGGCGTCGTTTCCCTCATGTGATATTTTGAGGGTGTCCCAGATATGCTTGGCATTGTCCAAGCCGCTCACCTTGTTGTACTCATCCCTGCACAAAGATGCTAGCAAAACAGTGGTATCTTATGCATTTTTATGAATTTGCTCGTTAATAAACACAGGGTTATCAGTACTATCAAATTGCATTCCATTTTCAACTATCTCCCAAATACTAGGATGGAGAGAGAATAGATGACTATGCATTTTGTTACTCCAAAAAGAGTAGTCCTCTCCATCAAAGTGTGGAGGTTTACCAAGAGGAATTGAAAGCAAATGAGCATTGGAATTAAAAGGAATACGAGAATAATCAAATGAAAAATTTGAATTAACCGGTTTCTTTTTCTCGTCGTCGTCGTCTCTTAGTGAAGAAGAAGATTCGTCGCTGTCGTAGTAGATGATCTTCTTGATGTGCCTCTTCTTCTTCCCATCCTTCTTCTTGTCACTCGAGCCAGAGTCAGTGGGCTTGTCATCTCTTGGCTCATTGAAGATGGACTCCTTCTCCTTATCGTTGACCACCATCCCCTTTCCCTTAGGATCCATCTCTTCAGGCGATTAGTCCCTTACGTGAAGAGAACGGCTCCAATACCAATTGAGAGCACCTAGAGGGAGGGGTGAATAGGTGATCCTGTAAAATTCAACAACTAATAGCCACAAACCTTGGTTATACAAATGTTAGTGTGACTAAGTAGTGCGAAGCGAGTTCTTGTGGCCAAGACAATCACAAAGAGATCAACACAAGAGACACGCAATTTTATCCCATGGTTCGGCCAAGTAACACTTGCCTACTTCCACGTTGTGGCGTCCCAATGGACGAGGGTTGCACTCAACCCCTTTCAAGTGATCCAATGATCAACTTGAATACAACAGCATTTCTTTGCTTATCTCTTTTTCCCGTTTGCGAGGAATCTCCACAAGTTGGAGTCTCTCGACCTTACAACAAAGATCACAATGAAAGCACGGAATAAGGTTGGGAAGAGCAACGCACACTAGAATTAAATCCACACCGCAAACATGCACACAAGTGAGAATATGAGCACACAAAACACGCGCAAGGAGTTTACAACTCGAAAAGTGCTCCAATCTCAAGAATGATGAACGATTGCATGAAAGTGAGGACTAGAAGTCTTGGAATGCTTAGAGTGTGCTTGGGTGACTCCTCCATGCGCCTAGGGGTCCCTTTTATAGCCCCAATGCAGCTAGGAGCCGTTGGAGGCCAACAAGGAAGGCTATCCTTGCCTTTTGTCAGGTGGCGCACCGGACAGTCTAGTGCACCACCAAACAACCACTGTTAATGTCTGGTGCGTGATCTCCTTCCTTTTCTGGCGAAGTCGACCATTGCAGCGCCGAGCCGGTTGGCGCACCAGACACTATTCGGTGCACACCGGATAGTCCGGTGCCCCCTGCCGACCGTTGGCGCGGGCCACGCGTCGCCCGCGGATTGCGCGGCCGACCGTTGCGCTGGCGGCCGTTGGCTCACCGGACAGTCCGGTGAATTATAGCCATACGCTGCCAAATTCTCCCGAGAGTGCACCACCAGACACTATCCGATGCACCATCGGACAGTCCAGTGTGCCAAGCCGAGCTGGTCTTCGGCTGTAGGCAGCCAGACTTTTGCAATCCAATTCATTTCTTCTTTTCTCTGTTTCTAACACTTAGATAGCTTCATTAGTATACAAAAACCAACTACTAAGTCTAGAAACATACCTTCTCTTTGATTTGCACTTCTTTCTTCATTTAGCACTTAAGAACTCAATTAAATGTGTTGGACACTTAATCACCAAAAACATAATAGAAATTGCCCAAAGGCACATTTCCCTTTCAGTTGAACACAGCCGCACTAAGCATATAGACATTCGGTATCACTTTTTGAGAGATCATCAACAAAGGGGGGATATCGAAATTGCTTATGTTAGCACCAAAGAACAATTAGCCGATATCTTTACCAAGCCTTTAGATGAGAAACCCTTTAGCAAACTTAGGAATGAGCTAAATATTCTTGATTTATATATCTTTGATCATGTCTCTTTCATTTGGTAAAAATGCATATTTCTTATGTACCAAGGCTACGACTAAGGTGTTTCCAAGTATATTTCTATACTAAGTCATAGATTGAAAGGGAAATGGAGTATTCGACGAAGACAAGGCTTCCACTCCACTCTAACGGTATCATTTATCCTTCGTCGTCACTCCACAACACTCTGAATTGGTATAATCCTTCACTCATATCTACTTGTACCACTGGGGAGAAAATATAAAAAGGACTCTCAAAGTCTCTGTTTTTGGCGATTAATGCCAAAGGGGGAGAAAGTATTAAGCCCAAAGCAAAATGACCGCACCACCACCTAATTTTAATTGTGTTTCGAATTTTTTTTAAAATTGGTGTCTAATTGATATATTTAAAGGAAGATTTTCAAAATTAGTATCTATTAAAACCCTCTTGAAAACTAAGAGGAGAATCTCATTCAGGGGGGGTTTTGCTAAGTCAATGGAAAAGCATTTGAAACAGGGGAAGAAATTTCAAATCTTGAAAATGCTTCTAGCAATCTTATTTATATGCCTGACTATTTGCAAAAAGATTTTGAAAAGATTTTGCAAAAACAAAACAAGTGGTGCAAACGTGGTCAAAAATGTTAAATAAAAGAAAGCAATCCATTCATATCTATTGAAATTATCAAATTGGTTTAATTCTAAGTAACCTATGCACTAACCTTATGCAAACTAGTTCATTTCTACACTTTATATATTTGCTTTGGTTTGTGTTGGCATCAATCACCAAAAAGGGGGAGATTGAAAGGGAAATAGGGTTAACCTTTTTCCACAAGTAATTTTGGTGGTTGAATGCCCAACACAAATATATGGACTAACTAGTTTGCTCTAGAATATATGTTCTACAGGTGCATAAAGGTTCAACACAAACCAATAAATATTCAAGTTAGGGATCCAAATTCAAAGGAGCAAAGAAACCAGAGTGTGCTGAGGAACGGCGCACCGGATAGTCCGGTGTGCCACTGAACAGTGTCCGGTGCACCAGGACCGTACAACTCAAACCAGCCACTCTCGGTTTCTCCAGGCGAGCTCCGCTATAATTCACCGGACTGTCCGATGTGTCACCGGACTGTACGGTGCACCAGCGGAGCAACGGCTATCCAGCGCAACGGTCGACTGCAAAAAGAGCGTTGATAGCGCTACAGTGAAGAACAGTGTGCGGCAGAGTTAGAGCGCAGAGTCAGAGGCGCACCAGATAGTGAACAGGACCTGTCCAGTGTGGCACCGGACTGTCCGGTGCCACAAGAAGACAACGGCGCCAACGGTCAACAGCTCCCGAACCCTAACGGTTGGGTGACGTGGCGGCACACAGGACAGTGTCCGGTGGCGCACCGGATTGTCCGGTGCGCCCATCGACAGCAGCCTTCCCAAACGGCTTGTTGGTGGTTGAGGGCTATAAATACCCCCCAACCACCACAACTACAAGCATCCAAGTCTTCTAAAGTTTTCATTCAATACAAGAGCTAGTGCATTCACTCATAGACACAAATCAAAAGATCAAAGCCTCTCCAAGTCCAAAACTCATTCCAACCACCTAGTGACTTGAGAGAGTGTTTGTTCGTGTTCTTGCACTCTTGTTGCTTGGATCGCTTTCTTCCTTCCTCATTCTTGTTCCCAAGTGACTTGTAATCAAAGCAAGAGACACCTAAGTGTGTGGTGGTCCTTGCGGGGTCTAAGTGCCCCGTTTGATTAAGGAGAAATCTCACTCGGTCTAAGTGACCGTTTGAGAGAGCGAAAGGGTTGAAAGAGACCCAGTCTTTTGAGAGCACCTAGAGGGGGTGAATAGGTGATCCTGTAAAATTAAACACTAAATAGCCACAAAACTTAGTTATAGAGGTGTTAGTGCGACTAAGTAGTTTTGAGGCGAGTTCTTGTGGACAAAACAATCACAAAGAGAGCAATCACAAGAGACACGCGATTTTATCCCGTGGTTCGGCCAAGTAACACTTGCCTACTTCCACGTTGTGGTGTCCCAATGGACGAGGGTTGCACTCAACCCCTTTCAAGTGATCCAATGATCAACTTGAATACCACGGCTTTCTTCCTTATAGTCTTTCTCCCGTTTGCAAGGAATCTCCACAAGTTGGAGCCTCTCGCCCTTACAATAAAGATCACAAAGAAGGCACAAGAGTAAGGCTAGGAGAGCAACACACACAACACACAAATCCGCAGCACACACACACACAAGCCAAGACTTGAGCTCGAAACGTAGCATAGAGAGTTCACAACTCGAACGAAGCTCAAATCACTAACACAATCGATCAAATGCGCGGAGGCGGAGTGTGGGAGTCTTAGAATGCTTAGTGAATGCTTAGGTAACTCCTCCATGTGCCTAGGGGTCCCTTTTATAGCCCTAAGGCAGCTAGGAGCCGTTGTATACAAACTTGGAAGGCCATCCTTGCCTTCTATTGAGTGGCGCACTGGACAGTCTGGTGTGCCACCGGACAGCCACTGTAGCCTGTCCGGTGCGCGATTTCCTTCCAAATCGGGCACAGATGACCGTTGCAGCTCCGGGCCCGTTGGCGCACCGGACACTGTCCGGTGCACACCGGACAGTCCGGTGCACACCGGACAGTCCGGTGCCCCCCGCCGACCGTTGGAGCTGCCACGCGTCGCCCACAGATTTCACGGCTGACCGTTGGCTCACCGGACAGTCCGGTGCACCACCGGACAGTCCGGTGAATTATAGCCACGTCTCCTTTTTCTTTTCCCGAGAGCGACGAGTTCGCCGCGGATGACTCACCGGACAGTCCGATGCACCATCGGACAGTCTGGTGAATTATAGTCGTACACCACCGTCGATTCCCGAGAGCAGCACTTTCACCAGAGACCAGCCTGGCGCACCGGACACTGTCCGGTACACCACTGGACAGTCCGGTGTGCCAGTCCGAGCTGAAGTTTTGCTGCTCACAGCCAAGTCTTTTGCAATCCGATTCCTCTCTTTTCGGCAAAGGTTTCTAGCACTTAGACAAACAATGTTAGTTCACAAAAAACAATGTACTAAGTCTAGAAACGTACATTTTACTTTGATTTGCACCTTTCACACATTTAGCATATTAGGACTCAAATAATGTGTTGGGCATCTAATCACCAAAATACTTATAGAAATTGCCCAAGGGCACATTTCCCTTTCAATCTCCCCCTTTTTGGTGATTTATGCCAACACATCAAAAAGCAACAAAAGAAGTGCAATATCGATTCAAATTGAAGACCAAATTGTTTTTGCTTATGATTTGGCATATTTGGATCACTCTTTGCCACCACTTGGTTTGTTTTTGCAAATCAAATTTTTTTCTATCTCTAAGTCAAACACACTTATTTGGGCACATATAGAGTTATTCCAAGAGTGAAATTGATCAAGTGCCAAAAACTCCCCCTTTTTCCCATAATCAAAATTCTCCCCCACAAAAGACCAAATTTTGCAATAAGAGTATTTTGGACAAATCAAAAAACTAACTCTACTATTTTCAAACTTCTCAAGTGGTTGGCTGATCCAGTTGCTTTGGCCTTAATTTCTCCCCCTTTGGCATTAAGCACCAAAACAGGATCATTTTTGGCCATTTAACCCCATTGCCTCACCAAAAATGTCAATTAAGAGCAAAAGGCAATAAGAGCAGAAGTATGAACTTGGAATTAATTACACTAATACCGAAGTGCAGTGGAAGTCTTTGCATCGTCCAAGTCCACATTTCCCTTTCAATGCACCTTTTAGACTATATCAAGTATACTCAAACAACCAGGTTAGTCTCAAAAGGTCAAGTTGTAGCACATCTCCCCCTTAATATGTGCATCACTTGCTAATGGACTTGTGAGGTCCAAGGATAACGTGTACAACTTGAGCACCACAAGAATGGATTTAAATGCATAAAGTAACATGATCAAAGGCATAGAACACATGTATGCTATAGATCAATCCAAGTTACGCGAATCTAAGACATTTAGCTCACTACGCAACCTGCAAAAAGTTTTCTCATCCAATGGCTTGGTAAAGATATCGGCTAGCTGGTTCTCGGTGCTAATATGGTACACCTCGATATCTCCCTTTTGCTGGTGGTCTCTCAGGAAGTGATGCCGGATGTCTATGTTCTTAGTGCGGCTGTGTTCAACAGGATTATCCGCCATGCAGATTGCACTCTCATTATCACATAGGAGTGGGACTTTGCTCAGATTGTAGCCAAAGTCCTGGAGGGTTTGCCTCATCCAAAGTAGTTGCGCGCAACACTGTCCTGCGGCAACATACTCGGCCTCAGCGGTGGATAGGGCAATGGATGTTTGTTTCTTAGAGCTCCAGGACACCAGGGAACTTCTTAAAAATTGGCATGTCCCCGATGTGCTCTTCCTATCAACCTTGCACCCGGCATAATCGGAGTCTGAGTATCCAATCAAGTCAAAGGTAGACCCCTTTGGATCTAGATCCCGAAGCAAGGCGTAGAAACTAAATATCTAAGAATTCGCTTAACGGCCACAAGGTGACATTCCTTGGGGTCGGATTGATATCTAGCACACATGCATACACTTAGCATAATGTCCGGTCTACTAGCACATAAATAAAACAATGAACCTATCATGGACCGGTATGCCTTTTGATCAACGGGCTTACCTCCTTTGTTGAGGTCAACATGCCCATTGGTTCCCATGGGTGTCTTCGCGGGCTTGGCGTCCTTCATCCCAAACCGCTTGAGAAGATCTTGTGTGTACTTCGTTTGGGAGATGAAGGTGCCGTCCTTGAGTTGCTTTACTTAGAACCCAAGGAAATAGGTCAACTCGCCCATCATCGACATCTCGAACTTTTGTGTCATCACCCTGCTAAACTCCTCACAAGACTTTTGATTAGTAGAACCAAATATTATGTCATCGACATAAATTTGGCACACAAAAAGATCACCATCACAATCTTTGTAAAAGGAGTGGGATCGGCTTTCCCAACCTTGAAGGCATTAGCAATTAAGAAATCTCTAAGGCATTCTACCATGCTCTTGGGGCTTGCTTAAGTCCATAGAGCGCCTTAGAGAGCTTGAACACATGGTCGGGGTACTTGTCATCCTCAAAGCCAGGGGGTTGTTCCACGTATACCTCCTCCTTTATTGGCCCATTGAGGAAAGCGCTCTTCACATCCATTTGAAATAGCCTGAAAGAGTGGTGAGCGGCATAGGCTAATAAAATTCATATAGACTCTAGCCTAGCCACAGGAGCAAAAGTCTCCTCGAAATCCAAACCTGCGACTTGGGCATAACCTTTTGCCACAAGTCGAGCCTTGTTTCTTGTCACCACCCCGTGCTCGTCTTGCTTGTTGTGGAACACCCACTTGGTTCCCACAACATTTTGCTTTGGACGTGGCACCAGGTTCCAAACTTCATTTCTCTTGAAGTTGTTGAGCTCTTCCTGCATGGCCAACACCCAATCCGGATCCTGCAAGGCCTCTTCTACCCTGAAAGGCTCAATAGAAGAGACAAACGAGTAATGCTCACAAAATTTAGCTAATCTTGAGCGAGTAGTTACTCCCTTGCTTATGTCACCCAGAATCTGGTCAACGGGGGTGATGTCGTTGGATCGTTGCTCGGACTTGAGTTGGAGGGGCACGTGGTGCTTCTTCCTCCATCACTTGTTCTTCCTATGCTCCCCTTGATCCTGTCCCTCTTCTTGAGGTACCTGTTCACGGTCTTGAGTTGGAGGATGCACCATTGTGGAGGGAGATGGCTGATCTTGCTCCTGTTGTTCCTGTGGTCGCACATCACCAATTGCCATCGTGCGCATTGCGTCCGTTGGAACATCATCTTCATCTATGTCATCAAGATCAACTTGCTCTCTTGGAGATCCATTAGTATCATCAAATACAATATCGCTAGAGACTTCAACCAAACCTGATGATTTGTTGAAGACTCTATACGCCTTTGTATTTGAGTCATACCCTAGTAAAAACACTTCTACTGCCTTGGGAGCAAATTTAGAATGTCTACCTTTCTTCACCAGAATGTAACATTTGCTCCCAAATACACGAAAGTAGGAGACATTAGGTTTGTTACCGGTAAGGAGTTCGTAGGAGGTCTTCTTGAGAAGGCGATGCAGATAGAGCCAGTTTATGGCGTGGCAAGCTGTGTTCACAGCTTCCAACCAAAATCGCTCGGGCGTCTTGAACTCTCCAAGCATCGTTCTTGCCATGTCGGTAAGCGTCCTGTTCTTACTCTCTACCACACCATTTTGCTGTGGTGTGTAGGGAGCAGAGAACTCATGTTTGACGTCTTCCTCCTCAAGATATTCCTCAATTTGCAGATTCTTGAACTCGGACCCATTGTCGCTCCTTATCCTTTTCACCTTTAGCTCAAATTCGTTTTGAGGCCTCCTTAGAAAGCGCTTTAGGGTCCCTTGGGTTTCTGATTTATCCTGTAAAAAGAACACCCAAGTGAAGCGGGAAAAATCATCAACAATTACAAGACCATACTTACTTCCACAGATGCTAAGATAGGCAACGGGTCCGAAGAGGTCCATGTGAAGAAGCTCCAGTGGTCTTGATGTTGTCATCACATTCTTGCTATGATGAGTGCTTACCACCTGTTTCCCTGCCTGACATGCTGCACAAGGCCTATCTTTCTCAAAACAAACATTGGTTAGTCCTAACACATGTTCTCCCTTTATAAGTTTATGAAGGTTCTTAATCCCAACATGTGCAAGACGGCGATGCCACAGCCAGCCCATACTAGTCTTAGCTATTAAGCATGCATCTAGATCGGCCACCTCTTTCGAAAAATCAACTAAGTAGAGTTTGTTGTCTAATACACCCTTAAAAGCTAATGAACCATCACTCCTTCTAAAGACAGATACATCAACGTTTGTAAAAAGACAATTGTAGCCCATGCGACACAATTGACTTACAGACAGAAGGTTGTAACCAAGCGACTCTACTAGAAATACATTCGATATGGAGTGCTCGTTGGTGATGGCTATCTTGTCCAAGCCTTTGACCTTGCCTTGGTTCCCATCTCCAAAGATGATCGTGTCCTAGGAGTCCTTGTTCTTGACGTAGGAGGTGAACATCTTCTTCTCCCCCGTCATGTGGTTTGTGCATCCGCTATCGATAATTCAACTTGAGCCCCCGAATGCATAAACCTGCAAGGAATTTAAGCTTGGGTTTTAGGTACCCAACTCTTGTTGGGTCCTACAAGGTTAGTCACAATAATTTTGGAACCCAAATACAAGTCTTGTCTCCCTTGCATTTGGATCCCAACTTCCTAGCAACCACTTTTTCATTCTTACATGAAAGTACAAACGAAGTGTTGCAAGCATGAAAAACGGTAGTAGGTTTATTACACATTTTCCTAGGCACATGATGCACAACATGATTTTTCCTAGGCCTACTTCTACTATGCACAAAAGTAGTGCTAGAAGCAATCATAGCATGATCATAGTCTCTATCATTATAAGCATTCCTAGAAAATTTTCTGTCATAAATGTAGGCATGACATTTTTGAGAACTACTAGCCATAGGGGCCTTCCCTTTCTCCTTATTGAGAACGGGAGCCTTTTGGCTTGTTAAGTTCTTGGTTTCCTTTCGAAAACCAAGTCCATCCTTAATAGATGGGTGTCTACCAATAGTGTAGGCATTCCTAGCAAATTTTAATTTATCAAACTCAATTTTGCAAGTCTTAAGTTGAGCATTAAGACTTGCCACCTCATCATTTAATTTAGTAATGGAAGCAATATGTTCATTACAGGCATCAACATCAAAATCCTTACATCTATTACAAATAACAACATGCTCTACACATGAACTAGATTTATTAACTTCCTCTAGCTTAGCATTTAATTCATCATTTAAACTCCTTAAACTAGAAACAGATTCATGGCAAGCAGACAACTCAGAGGATAGCATTTCATTTCTTTTAATTTCTAGAGCAAGAGATTTTTGAACACTAATAAACTTGTCATGTTCTTCATACAAAATATCTTATTGCTTCTCTAGCAATCTATCTTTTTCATTTAGAGCATCAATTAATTCATTAATTTTCTCTACTTTGGTTCTATCTAAACCTTTAAATAAACTAGTGTAATCTACTTCATCGTCGGAGGATTCTTCATCACTAGATGAAGTGTACTTGGGTGTGTCTCGAGCACGTACCTTTTTCTCCTTGGCCATAAGACATGTATGGCGTTCGTTGGGGAAGAGTGAGGATTTGTTGAAGGCCGAGGCAACGAGTCCTTCATCGTCAGAGTCGGAGGAGGAGCATCCCAAGTCCCATTCCTTTCCAAGGTGCGCCTCACCCTTTGCCTTCCTGTAGTTCTTCTTTTTTCTTCTTCCCGCTCTTTTCTTGTCCCTGGTCACTATCATTATCGGGACAATTTGCAATAAAGTGACCAATCTTACCGCATTTAAAGCAGGAGCGCTTTCCCCTTGTTTTGTTCTTGTTGGGGTACTCCTTGCGTCCTTTAAGCGCGGTCTTGAAGCGCTTGATGATAAGCGCCATCTCATCCTCGTTGAGGCCAGCAGCCTCCACTTGTGCCACCTTGCTTGGAAGCACCTCCCTGCTACTGGTTGCCTTAAGAGCAACAGGTTGAGGCTCGTAGACAGGTAGTGGACCGCTTAGAGCATCGTCCACGTATCGAGCCTCCTTCACCATCATGCGCCTGCTCACAAATTTTCCAAGAATCTCCTCGGGCGTCATCTTGGTGTACCTGGGATTATCACGAATAAGATTGACAAGATGGGGGTCAATTACAGTAAATGACCTTATGAGTCGAACGACATCATGATCCGTCCATCTTGTGCTTCCATAGCTTCGGATCTTGTTGACTAGGGTCTTGAGCCTGTTGTAGGTTTGTGTTGGCTCTTCTCCCCAAATCATGGTGAATCTTCCCAACTCGCCTTCCACCAGTTCCATTTTGGTGATCATCGTAGCATCATTTCCCTCATGTGAGATCTTGAGGGTGTCCCAGATTTGCTTGGCGTTGTCCAAGCCACTCACCTTATTATATTCATCCCTACAAAGTGAAGCTAGCAAGACAGTAGTAGCTTGGGCATTTTTATGAATCTGTTCATTAATTATCACAGGGTTATCCGTACTATCAAAGTGCATCCCATTCTCTACAATTTCCCAAATGCTAGGATGGAGAGAGAATAAATGACTACGCATTTTATGACTCCAAAACGAATAGTCCTCTCCATAAAAGTGTGGAGGTTTTCCAAGGGGAATTGAAAGTAGATGTGCATTTGAATTGTACGGCATGCGAGAATAGTCAAAAGAGTAGTTTTGATTAACCGTTCTGTTTTTCGACGAAAAGTCGCCGTCGTCTTCATCTCTTGGTGAAGAAGAGGAGGCATCGCTGTCGTAGTAAATGATCTTCTTGATTGTTGGGGTCTGCTTTGTCGCTGAAGGTCCCATAAGAAGAAACACCTTTGGAAGACTGACACAAAGCCGAAGCTATCAATCAAAGAGCTTCAGAGTACATTTGCAGATGCACCGACTTAAAGATGAAATGACCAATTGGCCCGAGATAGCTTGTACTATGATTGTAAATATTTGTAAAGGGCATGAATGTAATTTCTCACAGGCTGTGTCCTGTGCCTATAAATAGATGAACAGTACCCCCGTACTGTTCACGCTGACTTGTAATCGCCCGTGCGTCACGCTTGTTCTTTTTCCTTCTTTCGAGCCGAAGGTACATTTGTAATTCAATATTGTTTCTATTTCCTCCATGATGGTATAATAAATTTATGTTAACGATGTCATATGATTATTCATGTTATCTTTCATGTTTCACATGCTTCATATTTCATTAACATATACCGTAATGATGAAGGTATGTCCTTCATGGCCTTCGTCCGAAGATCGTTATATCCTAAGGGAAATAATGCTTCAAAGGACGAAGGACTTTAACACTTAATATTTTGTGTTGCCTTGTTCTTAACTCATAGCATTTGAGAACAAGTCCCCAACATTGGCGCCCACCTCCAGTGAACTCACTTCCACTGTCGAGCTGATGGCTTCATTCAACAATGAAGCTGAAGTAGCTTCGGCTACGAAGATGGTGCTCCCGATAACAGGCGGTTCATGTTTAGAACCGGTCAACAAGAAGCAGAAGAAGGAGGCCCAGAGAAGGGTGCAACATGTTGGGGTGCAGGGACCCTTGATCAAGTCAAAATGGTCCCACATCCCAATCACCTTCTCCTAGGAGGACCTTCAGCTCAAGGATTACCCTCACAATGATGCTATGGTTATATCTTGTGTCATCAAGGGATTTCTGGTCCATAATGTTCTGGTTGATACAGGCAGCGCAACGCATATCATATTTGCTAAGGCATTCAGACAAATGCAAGAGCCAGAGGACAAGATTCATGATGTTACACACCCTCTTTGTGGCTTCGGAGGAAGACAGATTGTAGCACTTGGCAAGATCACAATGCCAGTAACCTTGGGATTTGTCCACAACACAAGGACTGAACAGGTTGTGTTTGATATTGTTGACATGGAATACCCCTACAATGCAATCATTGGTCGTGGGACACTTAATGCTTTCGAAGCAATTCTTCATTCAGCATACCTATGCATGAAGATACCTTCGAAACAAGGGCCCATTGCAATTCATGGAAGTCAGGAAGCTGCCAGAAAGGCTGAGGGAAATTGGACAGACTCAAAAGCCATCCACAATATAGATGGAGCTGAAGCTTGTGAGCAGTACAAGTACAGAAGAGAGAAGGCTGCTTCGGCTGATCAACCGAAGCCCATGCTTCTATGTGAAGACATAGCAGAGCAGAAGGTATTGTTGGGGTCTCAATTATCTGAAGAGCAAGAAAAAACTTTGATAAGGTTTTTATTCAACAACAAAGATGTTTTTGCATGGTCGGCCAATGATCTCTGTGGTGTCAACAGGGACGTCATTGAACATTCACTCAATGTCGATCCATCCTTCAGGCCCAGAAAACAAAAGCTTCGAAAAATGTCTGATGATAAAGCCGAAGGTGCTCGGAATGAAGTAAAAAGACTTCTCAGTGCTGGTGTTATTAGAGAGGTAAAATATCCAGAGTGGCTAGCCAATACTGTTATGGTGAAGAAGGCCAATGGCAAATGGAGAATGTGTATTGATTTCACGGATCTCAACAAGGCCTGTCCGAAGGACAAATTTCCATTACCAAGGATAGACTCTCTTGTGGATGCAGCAGCTTTTTCAGAGCTTATGAGTCTGCTGGATTGCTACTCCGGATATCATCAGATATGGATGAAGAAGGAGGATGAGCCAAAGACTAGCTTCATAACCCCCAGTGGTACCTATTGTTATCTTCGGATGCATGAGGGGCTCAAGAACGCTGGAGGAAGCTTCAGCAGAATGATAGTCAAGGTCCTTCACTCTCAGATAGGCAGAAATGTGCTAACATATGTTGATGATATCATAGTAAAAAGCACGAAGCAAGAAAATCATATTTCTGATTTGTAGGAAACGTTTGCTAATTTTAGGCAAGCTGGCCTGAAATCAAATCCAGAAAAATGTGTCTTTGGAGTGAAGAAGGGCAAGTTCCTTGGTTGTCTAGTTTCAACAAAAGGGATCGAAGCTAACCCAAGCAAGATCGAAGCTATCCTTCGGATGGAGCCGCCAAGCACAAAGAAGGGGGCCCAACGGTTAACAGGAAGACTGGCATCTTTGAATCGATTTATATCTAGATCAGCAGAAAGAAACTTACCATTCTTTGAAGTACTAAAGTCAGCCGAAGGTTTTCAATGGGGCCCAGCTCAACAGAAAGCCTTCAAAGAATTGAAGCAGTACTTGATTGATCTAACAACATTAACTCCACTTGTGCCAGGGGCTCCATTGCTTTTGTATGTGACAGCTTCGCACTCTGCAGTGAGTGCGGCGCTTGTACAGGAGAAGCTTGAAGGACAAACTAAAAAGCAAGTCCCAATATACTTTGTCTCCGAAGTTCTAAGTTTATCAAAGAAAAATTATACAGAATTGGAGAAGGTATTGTATGCTGTGCTAATGGTATCCAGGAAGCTTCGGCATTATTTTCAAGCATACCACATAACTGTTCCTTCATCACAACCTCTGAGGATATTATGAGGAACAGAGAAGCTACTGGAAGGATTGGAAAGTGGGCCATGGAACTTAATGAATTCACCATTGACTACGTGCATAGATCTTCAATCCAATCCCAAGCATTAGCAGATTTCATCGCTGATTGGACGCCAGGGGCTCACGAAGAAGAAATAAACAAAGATACCAAAGCTTGGATAGTGTTCTGCGATGGTTCTTGGCAGACCTTTGGTGCAGGAGCAGCTGCGGTCATAGTGGCACCTTCAAAAGCCAAAACATGCTACGCAGTTAAATTGGATTTCAGTTGCACAAATAATATTGCTGAGTATGAAGCACTTCTATTGGGACTTTGGAAGTTAAGGGCAATGGGAATAAGAATGGCCATCTTAAAGACTGACTCTCAAGTTATTTCTGGCCATGTGGACAAAAGTAGCAAGGCAAGAGATCCGAAACTCGAAAGATATCTGGATACAGTTCGAAGGTTGGAGGCTTCTTTCGAAGGTTTTTCTGTCAAGAATATTCCAAGAGGTGAAAATGAGCATGCAGATTTATTAGCTAAATCAGCGACTCAGGGGCTCCCTTTGCCTTCGGAAGTATTTTTTGAAACAATAAAAGCACCTTCGGTTGAACTCATGGAGAGAGCAGTACTTACTATTTCTCCAGTACACAGTGAAGATTGGAGGACCGAAATTATATCTTTCCTCCAAGGCAACTGTCTTTCAAGTGACGAAGCTTATAACAAGAGAATGGAGGCAAGGACAAGACCATATGTGATAATAGAAGGGGAATTGTATAAACATGGAGTCTGTTCCCCACTCCTCAAGTGTTTATCAAGAGCTGAAGGTATTGAATTAATGAAAGAGATACACGCAGGTCTGTGTGGGTCTCACATTGGGTCTAGGCCTTTGCTAGGAAAAGTTTTTCGACAAGGATTTTACTGGCCGAAGGCAGCTTCGGATGCAGCAGAGCTAGTCCAAAAATATGAAGGTTGTCAAAGATGTGCAAGAGATCAGAAGCAACCTTCATCTCTCACTCAGTTAATACAACCCACTTGGTCGTTGCAAAGATGGGGCCTCGATTTGCTTGGCCCCCTTCCACCAGCACAAGGCAATTTAAAATATGTTGTGGTGGTGGTAGAATATTTTTCCAAGTGGATTGAAGCGAAGCCTTTGGCCACAATAACTTCGGTCACAGTCCAGAAATTCTTCTGGCAAAACATTGTTTGTCGCTTCGGCGTGCCGAAGGCTATCACTGTAGACAATGGAACACAGTTTGATGCCGAAGCTTTCAAGGAATTCTGTGATCAGATTGGCACAAAGATTCATTTTGCATCAGTCAGACATCCAGAGTCAAATGGACTTGTCGAAAGAGCAAATGGCATTATAATGACGGGAATAATGAAGCTAATCTTCAATCAGCCCAGAGGAAAGTGGCCAGAAGAGTTGATTAAAGTGGTGTGGAGCCACAACACAACCGTATCAAGATCAACAGGTTTTACGCCATTCAAGTTATTATTTGGTGACGAAGCTATAACCCCAGAAGAAGCTAAAACGGGGTCAATAAGAACAACAGCTTCGACTGAAGACGAAGCTGATTATCATGTGGCAAAAGACACTATAGAAGGGGTCAGACTTCAGGCTGTGGAAAATATAAATAAATATCAAGCCGAAACAATAAAATGGCGCGACAGAAAAGTCCGACTAAAAATATCAAGCTAGGGCATTTGGTGCTTCGGAGAGTGGCTAATCCGGACACAGTAGACAAACTACAGCTGAAGTGGAAAGGACCTTTTCTGGTAGTATCTTCATCAAGGCCCGGTTCTTACAGATTAAAGGATATAGATGGTAATGACATTCCTAGATCTTGGAACGCGGATGAGCTTTGACGGTATTACGTATAGATTGATGTAATCTTTTTCATTTTTTTTTCTATGGCACCCTTTTCCTTTCCAAAGGGGGAGAAAGGTTTTTAATGGGGCCATAGTTTGTAATTTTTCCTTTCTTATTCAGCTCCATGAGAGCAAAATCCCCCAAATATGTAAATGTAAAATCCGAGCATGCACCATCGAGTGCAGAGAAAAAGAAAAAACAGGGAGAAGCTCGAAAGTTGTCCCTAAGGGGATGCAGAGCATGACGAAGCTACAAAAAGTCATTCCTGAGGGAGCGCAGCGTAAGTTTTCTGCTCAAAAGTCGTTCCTAAGGGAATGCAGAGCCAAATACCGCCGAAATATAAGGCAAAGCGCGAAAAGTCAACGCGAATACCGCCGAAATAGAAGGCGAAGAAGTTCAAAAGACGTTCCTAAGGGGATGCAGAACTTACACCGAAAAATAAGCGGTGCAGCCGAAAAATAAATGACAGAGATTTCAGTTATTCCTAAGGGAATGAAGGTTGTGGATGAAGCTTCGAATGTGTGTGTTTGGGCATTCATTTGCACGATACTTTACATCATACATTGCATTCATAAACATTCATTTAGACATACATAGGATCATCATCATCATATCATACAGATACAGACAGTTGCTTCGGCTCTAAGCATACAGCTTCAAAAGCAGATTCATGCTTCGTTGTGTACGAAAAGAAGGGAAGGTGTTTTTTCGCCTTCGGCTCAAAAATACAAGTTTCGTCCACATCAAAGCATTTCATACATCGATGGAAAGGTAAAAATATATTACAAGGTATGGACAAATTTACAAAGTAGAATCTGATTCTTAAATTACAATATTCTTTATAAAGGTTAATACAAGAGTTTTCTTAGAATTTTTCCACAGCTAGGTATTTGAGATTCATCACCATCTGTTGAGCTTCGGATTGTCTACTAAGCTTCGGCTCTGTGTTCTTCGGCTTCGTCATCCTGTACATATCAAAGCAGTATAAGGAAAATTCAAGTTTCAAGGAAAAGGTAAGCGCAAGGTATGATTTTATTACCGGCTTGAGGTGACTTCGAGCTTCGTCACCGGCTAGGCTTTGCCCACCCTTCGTCCAGATTTGTTTTATAAATCTATTTCCTATGCTTCGAGCAAGGCTGGGAATATCGATCAAATCTGCTAGTGATAAGTTGAAGTTTGGTCTATTAACAATTTTCCCATGCATGCAACCAGACTTCATGAAGGCAACAGTTGTGCCCCGAGAAGCTAGCAAGGCACAGAAATCACTGTGTCTGGCTATAACTTCATCAAGAGCGTCAACTTCGCCCTCAATGTGTTCGAAGGTCCCTGGCAGGTCTTCAATCGAAGGATTGAATTTCTCAGAGCTAGCTCCAACCGAGTTGAAGACCTGCCTTAACCGCTGCACGCATCGGTTGCTGAACTCTAAACATTTATTTTGAAGCTCTTTCAATGATTTTTGCAAATGTGAACTTTTTTCTATTTCAGCCTCAAACTTCGTATTAAATTTCTGCTTTTCTTGTTCAAAGCTTTCTAACTTTGAGAGAAGTTCTTCATTCAATCTTGTAATTTTGGCTTTAGCTTCTGCCAGTAAACCCTTGTTGTTTGAAGTTCAAAATCTATCCTTTCAAGAGCAGTCGCTTGATCTTTTATTTTGTTCTCTAGACCTTCAATTATGACCTCATGTTTTTTATCTTCAAGGTCCTGTTGCATCCTCAAAGCTTTACTTAATAACATACTCTGTGTAGAAGCAAGCTTCGTCAGCAAACACCTTTGTTGTTAAAACAATGAAGAAGCTGAAGAAAAGTTTTTTACCTTAAAATTAGAATAGAATAAACTACCGACGATATGCTGTCATCGATAGCGGCTGATGTCGGCCTCAAGCTTCGGGAAACCAATACTCTTCGACAAAGTACTGATAACCTTTGCTCCAGTTCGGTCTCGGAGGCAACCTAAGCTTTCATCGTCAATGCCGCCAAAGAGCATCGCCCCTGTTACACCAAAGGTGTTACCAAGGCCCTGACTCCCTACTTGCACCTATGACCTGTTATCTCATGTGGTTAAGTGGAAGAGAGGGAGCCCCAAAACCTTGGGAACCATGTATTAACCAAGATTGTTAATGACCAAAAGCATTACCCAAGCATTTATGCAATTATCACCTTGGGCAAGAGAAGATTAAACCCTAGACCCTTCTTGAGCCCTTAACTCCCAAAACCCTGGTTTAAGGGGGGGAACGTTAAGCAAATGTACAAATCATGAGTTAACCCTTAGCCAAAGTTTAAGTAACATTATAATCTACAAAATGCAGAGAGGAAACATTACAAAAAGACCCCTTAAAAACCCCAAATCCATCCTTTAAGTAGAGAGAGCACTAGAGCTCTCTAATTCTTTCTAAGTCAAATTTTGAACCTAATCTAAAGATCCACCGTGTTCACTTAGTAAATGGCACCAAAACCACTTGGGTTGTATACCAAAAATGTGTCATACCACCTAAGGCACCCACTGGAAAAGTTTGAAACCGAGCCCAAGACGTTTGACAAGATTTGGCATGGTTTTTGTCGTGAGGTGGACAGAGGGACAAGCCAGATTTGGCGTCCGCAAATCTCCCTACCTAGGGCATATCTGCCATGGGGACTCACATACAAGTGACAGCCCTAGGTGCTAGGAGGAGGCTTGTGCCAGATTTTTGCCAAGATTCGCACGCTTGCGATCTCGGCGAGCTGTTGAACAAGGGCAGAAGAACACTTCCACGTATTCGACGCGCTCTGAGCGCGCCAGAGCACGCCCAGCGCCCGACCCCACGCGCCCCGCGCCGCGCCGAGCCGCGCTCGTGTCTCCTGCTCGCACCCGCGCCTATAAAGCCCACCGAAGCTTCAACCGTACTCCCCCGCGTGCTCTCGACCTCACCGCAGCCAGAGATCACCAGTGTTTGCCCTACAGACAGCGTGCCCGCGACGACCCGATCCCCCGCCACCGTAGACCGACCAACAGAGCCTTTCCCAGCCACGCTCGACCCTCGGAATAGATCGTGCATGCCTCGGTGAAGCTCCCCGAGCAAGGAATCAGACTTTGCCTCGCCGGAGAAGCCAGTCCAAGGTCGCCGGACTTCACCTGATCGCTGGTGAACGTAGACCGGGTAAGTCTCTGCACCATTTTTCGATTCCTTGCGCACATAGCCTCTACGTCATCCTGTGGAGCTCATCGTGCCGTTTAATTGACCTAGATCGCCGTGATTAAGCCGGAGCACCCACCGCCGATGAGATCACCCGCCTGCGCACGTGGACCGGCCGATTTCGGCCACCACCGCCGTCGAGCTGTACCTCGCTGTGACCGCCAGGACCTCCCGAAGCCAACCCCGCCCTGCGCCGGACCTCTCTCACCGCCGGTAAGCCGCATCGCCGTTTTCATTTTCGCGGTTACTGTTTACATAGGGGGAGGGACCTCAGGGAAGAAGAAGGAAAGGCTAGGGGGTTTTGTGCGCTGTCAGTGACTCAAGGGAATAGTGGCGCAGGGGTAGAAATGAATGGATGGATTTAGAAAGAACCCAGGGTCTTGGTGCAAAGTAGTTTTCCAGGAAACCTTTTAAAATATTTTGATTTAAATCCAAACAGAACTTGAAAAATTCATAACTTCAGTTTGGTTTACCCAAATCAAGTCAAACCAATTTTGCCAAATTCTAAATAATGTAAACTACTTAGGAAAAATATAAAACCCCTAAGTGTTACAGAAAACTTTAAAGTTTTGATTTAAATGATTAACTGGTCAAAAGCTAAAAGAAATAAGGAAAAATAGCTACACTATTTGACTAGGGTTAAGAAAATTTAGAGAAGTACTTGATCACTTCCTAACATGTTCAAAAATAATAAACCCCTCTGTACACCAAGTTAAGGTGGAGTTTACCATTTAAATCATTTTTAGCCTAAAGTTAGAGAAAATATTAGAGGTGGTTTAAATAAAGAACCAGGGAGCACCCACCTTTTTGCTAGTTTACTTATTCAGTATAGTTCACTAGAAAAATTTATTATCCCCTTGTCTAGTACAGAAGAAATGAGATACCTTTTATTTTAAGAAAACAAGGAAAACTTAGAAAAACCCTAGAAAACTAACCCCAAGGAGAAAACATCCCAACCCTTGGGATAACTAATGTTTTGTTATTAAGAACATAGGAAAAATGTGAAATTTGTTGTTTGACATTTTTCAAATAACAAGATAGTAGTAAGTGCCTTTTTAACATTAAACTTTGGAAAATCACAACTAAATAACCACCAAATAACCTTCTGTGATTTTTGGCACAAAAGCATGTTATTACTTTTAGATACCAGCAAAAATTACCCTTAGGACAGAAACTACCCCTAGTTAAGAGTTATAGTGCAAAGTGACCCCTTTGCCCCGACTTTTGTTATTTTTGTCTAGGGCATATTTTATTTATTTTGGACCTCAAATTTATAGGACAAACTACAGTGACCAATAGTAACCCCCTGTAATTTTTTCAGAATTTTTGGAGGGAGTTGAATCACTGTTGTAGTTCAAACCCACACTATAATTCATAAATAGAAATTGAAAAAGGGGAATTAATAGTGCAGATTAATGTTACCCTAACCCAACCAGCAAAACCCTTAAATGCCTACTAAAACATCTAAGGGAAATCCAAATTTCAATCCACTGTGCTTATCCCGAGACAAAACCCAAACCTAAATTGATAAGCATAAACCACTAAGAGCCACGTATGACCAGGAAACTCTAAGTTGCTAACTAACTTAGTTTTTCTTCACTTAGCATAATGATTACTAAATCCTGCATAATCATGGCACACGTATTCTTATTCATTGCATTCGATAGATTGCAACCTCGCCGACGGAGAGTATGTCCTCGTGCCGGAGCAAGGAGTTGCTCAGGAGGTAGCCCCGGATCCAGCACCAGAGCCTGCCCCAGAGGATCTGCCTGCCCCAGCTTTGGAAGGCAAGCCCCGGTTTTATGAATAACCGTTATATATGCTATTTTACTGCACTTAATGTTTGTAGGCTTGTATTGTGCACTGGGCCTTGATTGAAACCCTAGTTGCATGAAACCCTAGTGTAGGAGTTGATTGAAACCCTAGTTGCATGAACTCAAGAATCCTTGTTGAGATGGATACTAGTATGCTAGGTCGAGTAGTTGCTTTACTAATTACGGATCTCGGTAGAAGTCGGGTGATTTTTCTAGCACTCGCGCGAGGTCAGGAATTGGTTGTATCCACTTTGATAATAGAATGATGATGGTCTGTGGACACGGATCCATGGGGATGCGTGGTCTATGAGATGAAAATGGAATAAGGATTAACATGCGGATACCTGTGTCAAGCATTTGAACGTACTAAACACATGCCGAGAAATATGGTAAATCGGTAAGCCTAGTACCTGAGTGAACCTGCCCGCAGACTTTACCCCTCACGCGACCTGAGACGTGGTCTCCCATTCCGGTTATGGTGGGTACAAGTGCGGTCACTGCACGATGGCAGTCGGGGTCAGTGAGGCATTGTATGCCAAGGCGGTGAGCCCTGATCTATTGCTAGGGAATCGATGGGGACGGTTGATGTGTGTGGGGATGGAGTGCCTCGCCACGTCGTGTGTTTAGGTTTACCTTGCAAGGATAAAAAACTCGATTCGAATCGTCTGCTTCTCGCAGCTAATGAGACTGCTTGATCCATTGTACTGCATTGAGTAACAAGTGGAAATGTGATGATGTGGCAAAAGATGTTGATTGCTAAATTTGCTTGATACCACGAATGAGTAGATAGTACACATCTAGTCTTAAGAGAGTCACACTAAAACTTGACAAAGCTAAAACTTGATTTATAAACTCAACTAGTGCTTTTGGCAACCAAACCCCACAGCCAAACAGCTGCATGTCTAGAGGTAGAGGAGTAGACTCCTCACACCGGGTAAGTCTAGCTGAGTATTAGTATACTCAGCCTTGCTTGTGGCATAATTTTATAGGTTCTCTGGAGGACATGGTTGCTAGAGTGACTTGGCCGTCCATCTTGCCACCGGGTTGGACTGTCAAGTGGGACCCTGCCTCGGCTGAGGAGGAGCATGAGGAGTGATGGGACAGGCTTCCCCATCTCTCTGTTTATTTACCGTTAGTTTTATTCCGCTGCATTCCGAACAATGATGACTACTTTGCTAAAACTCCGATGATGATGTAATAAGTTTAATACTCTTTAATGTATGGTTTTATGCTTTATTGTATTTGCTCTGCGACTCACCATCGAGTGAGACTGTGGTACTTGATCCTGTCAGTGGCCCCGTCGGACTAGATCCGAGGGATTGACGGGTTATTCCCATTTAAGTGTGGTCTAGCCTCTAAGGCGGGACTTAGGCACTTAAGTTGGAATAATTCGGGCAGTTCTGCTACAGCTGGTATCGGAGCTCGTACCACCACAGAGGAATCAATAAATTATAAATACCATCTTTTTTCCAAAGTAAAACTGGTTAGAAACAAATGTTGGATAGATTGTCAGGGCGATAAGGATAGACCTAGGACGTGAAGCCTTAGGATGATAGAGGGGTAGCTAGGTGGCTAATTAAGTAAGCCCTATAGGCTACTATGAGGGATGGGAGTTCCTTCCTATTCCCTCTAAGTTGATGTGAGGTCGTTTAGGGCGAGCATGCATGCATTCTTAATTAAACTAGTTAATAATCAGGTAAGAACTTAAATATACAGTGATGACAATTAAGTACCCCGTACCATTGTCGTAGTTATAGAGAGGCTGAGTTGCGATCCCTTTTCATTTTATAATTCTTTTTTTTCTTTTTTTACTTACGCTTAACCGTACACAGATGACTTCTCACGGATCCTCGGATGGAGGGAATGCGCAGTCCCACACTGACGGGCTTGCACGAGAGGGTTTCCCCCGTATCTTGTGGGAGGTACTTCAGGGGGCTGGTTACACGGCGCCTCCCCAGTACACGGTGCAGCTGTTCGAGAAGCACCGAGTGCCCCGCTGTAGGGTGAGGATGACCCTGGAGCCTCATCCCCTCCAGCCAGGCTGGCGTTCGTTGGACTCTGAGTCTTTTGGATACAGGGCTGTGGATACTATCGAGGCGATTGCTCTTCACGGACTGACCACCTTCTGTGGATTCCACCCCTTGGAACTATCCACTCACCCCATTGGCTTGTTCCCCGTGGAGAAGGAGGACGACCCAATGTGGAAGGACCGAGTGGAGCATGCCAAGGATATCTGGGCTATCTACCCAGGTCAGACTGCTCACTTGACGGTGCAGTGCATGAATGCCCTGTATCGTCTGCAAGTGATGCGTGGAGAGGCATGTCCCATCTAATGGCATTGTTGGAGGCAACCAAGATCACTTTGGATAACAGAGAGGAACTTGTGGTTGACTTGTCCACTGAGATGGTGGAAAAGACCTATAGGTGGAACAATTGTCAAATGAGATCCAAGAGCTTGAGGAGCTAGTGGGAACGAGAGAGAACACCATTGAGGTTCTCGAGGATCAGCTTATCAACGCTCAGCAGCAACTTGCGGAGGCTAACCAGTATCTGGATATGCGTCACCAGGAGATCTAGGACATGGAGGTCAATGAGGATGTCGATATCGAGGGAGGAGAGGAGCCTGCCTCTAGCTTGGACACTGCTGACTCAGGGAGACCACCTTCCCCCGAGTCGAGCGTCGCCTCGTTTGCTCACTAGGTCGCAGGGATAGAGTTAGAAGTCTGTGATGGTAGAACTCCTCGAAGCTAGCTTAGCTTTTGCACCCGTGGGGTACTAGGCTAGATAGAGTTGAGTCTTTTGGGTCATTGATGTAATCACGACAAACTCTTTTGAGAGCATGGTTGATGAATGGTGTCAGTCTTAATTTAAGAGGACAAGTTTATGCCATGTGAAATCTTTTATAGCATGCAAGAATGTGTGGGTTTTACCCTTTTTGACTCTTTCACCACAATTGAACCTTGAACCCCAAAAATGTGATATTGAGAATATATATGATTTTTCAGATGGCAGGAAGAGCGCGTCGTGGTCAGAATGAGCGCGTTCCTCCACCACCGCCACCGCCTCCTACTCTGCAAGAGTTGATGGCTCAACAGAACGAGATCTTGCGACAGCTAGCTCAGCGTCAGCCGCCACCTCAGCACTATGGTGGTGGTGACCATCAGCATCACCCGGCCGTAGCCACTTACCAGGAGTTCCTCAGTACTCAGCCACCGTTGTTCACCAGGGCAGAGGACCCACTTGATGCTGATGTATGGCTGAGAGTAGTGGAATCCAAATTTCCGCTACTCCATGGAGTTTGTTCGGAGATGACTAAGGTCAGGTTCGCCACCCAGCAGCTTCGTGGACCCGCGCGAACATGGTGGGACCACTATCTTGCTATGCAGCCAGCTAACCATGAGGTGGAATGGAGAGAGTTCAAGGCAGCTTTCAGGGGGCACCATATACCAGCAGGCATTATGGACCGCAAGCTCAATGAGTTTCTGGCACTCACTCAGGGAAACCGGACAGTGTTACAGTATGCTCAGGCCTTTAATGACCTGTGCCAGTATGCCGAATATCATGCAGACACTGACGAGAAGAAGAGGGACAGGTTCAGGAGGGGGCTCAGCACTAAGCTCTGTGACCGTCTCAACACAGTCAGGGCCAACAGCTATAATGAGTTAGTCAACATGGCCATTTCTCAGGAGGACTGTATCACAGCTCGTCAGGCAGAGAAGAAGAGGAAGACCCCTGTGGCAGGACCTTCAGCTCAGCCACAGCGCTTCAGGATCATGTCTAACACTCAGAACAGAGGACCTCAGCAGCAGCAAGGACGTTGGGTGATCCGACCACAGCAGCAGCAGGCACCTAACCGCACCCAGTTTCCAGTGTGGAGGAACAATCAACAGCAGCAGCAGTACCGCCAGGCCAATGACAACAAGTGTTTCACTTGTGGTAACACCGGGCATTATGCTAAGAATTGCCCTAGAAACCAGCAAAGGCAAGGACAGAATGCCAACCAGAATCAAGGTAAGAGACAGAAGGTGCAAGTGAGGCAAGGCAGACTAAACTTCACCACCATGGCTAACATTCCAGAGGGAGCACCCGTCATGACTGGTATCTTTTCAGTTTTGAATTATCCTACTATTATTCTTTTTGATTCTGGTGCATCACATAGTTTTATCAGTGCCAAATTTAGTGCCAAGTGCCAATTACCTTTTCACCACACTAATGGGGGTATTACAATTTCAACACCAGGAGGCAGGGTTGCCACCTATCAAATCAACAGACATGTGCCTATAAAGTTTGGTAGTCTGATAATTAAAACCACCCTCCTCATATTGGGTTTGGATAGCGTGGATATCATATTGGGAACTAACTGGTTAACAAGACATCAGGCGATAATTGATATTGCAGCTAGGGCCATTGAGGTGCACTCACCGACTTGTGGTGAAACCACGTTATATTTGCCTGATCAGGGTTGTACCCGTTCTTGTGCATTCACCATGATAGAGTCCCCGGTCGAGAGAATCCCTGTGGTCTGTGACTACCCAGATGTTTTTCTAGATGAATTGCCAGGGATGCCACCGGATAGAGACATAGAGTTCGCCATTGAATTGCAACCCGGGACTGCTCCTATATCCAAGAGGCCTTATAGGATGCCTCCAGAGGAATTAGCAGAATTGAAAAAGCAACTACAAGAGTTGTTGGACAAGGGGTTCATTCGCCCAAGTACTTCACCATGGGGATGCTCGGCCCTATTTGTAAAGAAGAAGGATGAAAATCTGAGAATGTGTGTCGATTACCGCCCTCTCAATGCGGTAACCATCAAGAACAAATACCCACTGCCCCGCATTGATGTTTTGTTTGATCAGTTGGTGGGAGCCAAGGTGTTCTCCAAGATAGACCTTCGCTCGGGCTACCATCAGATCAAGATCTGTGTCAGTGATATTCCGAAGACGGCTTTCTCTACCAGATATGGGCTCTATGAGTTTTTGGTGATGTCTTTTGGGCTGACCAATGCCCTGGCTTATTTCATGTACCTGATGAACTCAGTATTCATGCCAGAGCTGGACAAATTCGTGGTGGTTTTCATTGATGATATTCTGGTCTATTCCAAGAATGAAGCCAAGCACACTAAACATTTGCATACTATACTTCAGAGACTGCGTGACCATCAATTGCATGCCAAATTGTCTAAATGTGATTTCTGGCTGAGGGAAATTAAATTTTTGGGTCACACAATTTCTCAGGATGGGGTATCAGTTGATCCTGAGAAGGTACAAGAGGTAATGGATTAGAAACCTCCTACCACAGTGAGACAGATTCGGAGTTTTCTAGGATTGGCAGGGTATTATCGACGATTTATTCCGGATTTCTCCAGAATTGCCAAACCAATGACTGAACTGTTGAAGAAGGGAGTCAAGTATGATTGGAGCCAGAAGTGTGAGGATGCCTTTCATACACTAAGGCAACATTTGACGACAGCACCAGTGCTAGCTCAACCGGACAACACCAAGCCCTTTGAAGTGTATTGCGATGCTTCCGGTACTGGATTGGGATGTGTCTTAATGCAAGACAATAGAGTAATTGCTTGTGCCTCCCAAGCACTCAGACCCCATGAGCAGAACTACCCCACACATGATCTGGAGTTGGTAGCTGTGGTTCATGCTCTCAAGATATGGAAACATTACTTGATGGGAGCTCACCGTAACATTTACACTGATCATAAAAGTCTCAAATACATTTTCACCCAAGCTGGTCTTAATATGAGGCAGAGGAGATGGTTAGAGCTTATCAAGGATTATGATTTGGAGGTGTATTACCACCCTGGTAAAGCCAATGTTGTGGCAGATGCCTTAAGCAGAAAGGCCCAGTGCAATTGTATGAACATGGATGCAACAGTCACCACCATGTGTGATGAGTTGTGCAAACTGAACCTAGAAGTTGTTTCCTCAGGTGCTTTAAATTATATTTCAGTGGAGCCCACATTACAAGAACAAATCGTCATGGCACAGATTAGAGACAAGGGTGTTCAGGTAATTAAGGAAATGATCAAGCAGAAGGCAGAAAAATACAAATGCTTCCGTCCGGACAGCAAAGGAATCCTATGGTTTGGAGATTGATTGGTTGTTCCCAAGAACCCTGAGCTCAGAAAGAAGATATTGGATGAAGCTCACCTTTCAAAATTCTCCATGCACCCGGGCAGCAATAAGATGTATCATGATCTCAGATCCTTATACTGGTGGACCAGAATGAAGAGGGAAACTGCCAAGTACATATCCGAATGTGACACTTGCCAGAGAGTCAAGGCCAGTCATTTGAAGGTAGCAGGCACTTTGCAACCCCTTCCCATACCATCTTGGAAATAGGAGGACATTTGCATGGATTTTATCATGGGATTGCCAAATACCTCCCGGCACCATGATTCTATTTGGGTCATTGTGGATAGGATGACCAAGACTGCTCATTTCTTGCCAGTGCATACCACCCACAAGACAGAGAAATATGTAGAAAACTATATTGATCAAATAGTGCGTTTGCATGGCATTCTGAAGACCATTGTATCTGACAGAGGAGCACTTTTTGTGGCACACTTTTGGGAGCAGCTCCAAGAATCACTTGGGACCCATGCAATAAGAAGCTCAGCATACCATCCGCAGACAGATGGCTAGACAGAAAGAGTAAATCAAATCCTCGAAGACATGTTGCGAGCCTGTGTGCTACACTATGGTAAAAATTGGGACAAGTGTCTTTCTTTGGCAGAGTTCTCCTGTAATAATAGCTACCAGTCCAGTCTAAAAATGGCACCTTTGGAAGCCTTGTATGGGAGAAGATGTAGAACCCCGCTGAATTGGTCACAAGTTGGGGAGAGGGAAATATTTGGACCAGACTTGGTACTTGAAGCAGAGGAAAAGGTCAGAGTTATTACGAAGAACCTAGAAGCTGCTCAGGCCAGGCAAAAGAGCTATCATGACAAGATAAGGAAGCCTCTGCAGTTTGATGTGGGAGATCATGTTTATCTTAAGGTGTCACCCACCAAAGGTGTCCAGAGATTTGGAATCAAGGGCAAGTTAGCTCCCCGCTACATTGGACCCTATGAGATCAAAGCCACTTGTGGACTCGTAGCCTATCAATTGAGGTTGCCACCCCACATGTCAGCAGTTCATGATGTGTTCCATGTATCCCAGCTACGGAAATGTGTCCGCTTACCCACGGAAGTGCTACCTGAACTAGAAATTGAGTTAGAACCAGACTTGTCTTATCAAGAGCACCCCGTAAAGGTATTGGACCAAAAGGAGAGATCAACGTGGGCAAGGTCGATCAGAATGTATAAGGTTCAGTGGAGTCACCATTCAGTAGAAGAGGCTACATGGGAGACTGAGGATTTTCTACGTTCTCGCTTCCTCGACTTTCTGCCCAAAGGAGTCGGTACGTAATCAAAAACCCCACCCCCACCTGCCCTTTGAATCTAAATATAAGAAAAACTTAGATGTTAAAGGTAGTGTAAGCTTTGAAAATGACTCAAAAAGGACTTCCTTCTGAAGTCGTAAAGAGAATGACATTCGAAGAGTAGTTAACTAGAGAACTTGGATAAAAGAAGGAGCAACACACCAGCGCACTTTCATGGCGCCCCTCCAAAGGACTCTACCTAAAATCTCAGGATGAGATTCCTTTAAGGGGGGAGGGCTGTAACACCCCAGGTGTTACCAAGGCCCTGACTCCCTACTTGCACCTATGACCTGTTATCTCATGTGGTTAAGTGGAAGAGAGGGAGCCCCAAAACCTTGGGAACCATGTATTAACCAAGATTGTTAATGACCAAAAGCATTACCCAAGCATTTATGCAATTATCACCTTGGGCAAGAGAAGATTAAACCCTAGACCCTTCTTGAGCCCTTAACTCCCAAAACCCTGGTTTAAGGGGGGAAAGGTTAAGCAAATGTGCAAATCATGAGTTAACCCTTAGCCAAAGTTTAATTAACATTATAATCTACAAAATGCAGAGAGGAAACATTACAAAAAGACCCCTTAAAAACCCCAAATCCATCCTTTAAGTAGAGAGAGCACTAGAGCTCTCTAATTCTTTCTAAGTCAAATTTTGAACCTAATCTAAAGATCCACCGTGTTCACTTAGTAAATGGCACCAAAACCACTTGGGTTGTATACCAAAAATGTGTAATACCACCTAAGGCACCCACTGGAAAAGTTTGAAACCGAGCCCAAGACGTTTGACAAGATTTGGCATGGTTTTTGTCGCGAGGTGGACAGAGGGACAAGCCAGATTTGGCGTCCGCAAATCTCCCTACCTAGGGCATATCTGCCATGGGGACTCACATACAAGAGACAGCCCTAGGTGCTAGGAGGAGGCCTGCGCTGGATTTTTGCCAAGATTCGCACGCTTGCGATCTCGTCGAGCTGTTGAATAAGGGTAGAAGAACACTTCCACGTGTTCGACGCGCTCTGAGCGCGCCAGAGCACGCCCAGCGCCCGACCCCGTGCGCCCCACGCCGCGCCGAGCCGCGCCCGTGTCTCCTGCTCGCGCCCGCGCCTATAAAGCCCACCGAAGCTTCAACCGTACTCCCCCGCCTGCTCTCGACCTCACTGGAGCCAGAGATCACCGGCGTTTGCCCTGCAGACAGCGTGCCCGCGGCCACCCGATCCCCCGCCACCGTAGACCGACCAATAGAGCCTTTCCCAGCCACGCCTGACCCTCGGAATAGACCGTGCATGCCTCGGTGAAGCTCCCCGAGCAAGGAATCGGACTTTGCCTCGCCGGAGAAGCCAGTCCACGGTCACCGGACTTCACCCGATCGCCGGTGAACGTAGACCGGGTAAGTCTCTGCACCATTTTTCGATTCCTTGCGCACATAGCCTCTACGTCATCCCGTGGAGCTCATCGTGCCGTTTAATTGACCTAGATCGCCGTGGTTAAGCCGGAGCACCCGCCGCCGACGAGATCACCCACCTGCGCACGTGGACCGGCTGATTTCGGCCACCACCGCCGTCGAGCCGTACCTCACTGTGACCGCCAGGACCTCCCGAAGCCAACCCCGCCCCGCGCCGGACCTCTCTCGCCGCCGGTAAGCCGCGCCGCCCTTTTCATTTTCGCGGTTACTGTTTACATAGGGGGAGGGACCTCGGGGAAGAAGAAGGAAAGGCCAGGGGGTTTTGTGCACTGTCAGTGACTCAAGGGAATAGTGGCGCAGGGGTAGAAATGAATGGATGGATTTAGAAAGAACCTAGGGTCTTCGGTGCAAAGTAGTTTTCCAGGAAACCTTTTAAAATATTCTGATTTAAATCCAAACAGAACTTGAAAAATTCATAACTTCAGTTTGGTTTACCCAAATCAAGTCAAACCAATTTTGCCAAATCCTAAATAATGTAAACTACTTAGGAAAAATATAAAACCCATAAGTGTTACAGAAAACTTTAAAGTTTTGATTTAAATGATTAACTGGTCAAAAGCTAAAAGAAATAAGGAAAAATAGCTACACTATTTGACTAGGGTTAAGAAAATTTAGAGAAGTACTTGATCACTTCCTAACATGTTCAAAAATAATAAACCCCTCTGTACACCAAGTTAAGGTGGAGTTTACCATTTAAATCATTTTTAGCCTAAAGTTAGAGAAAATATTAGAGGTGGTTTAAATAAAGAACCAGGGAGCACCCACCTTTTTGTTAGTTTACTTATTCAGTATAGTTCACTAGAAAATTTATTATCCCCTTGTCTAGTACAAAAGAAATGAGATACCTTTTATTTTAGGAAAACAAGGAAAACTTAGAAAAACCCTAGAAAACTAACCCCAAGGAGAAAACATCCCAACCCTTGGGATAACTAATGTTTTGTTATTAAGAACATAGGAAAAAAATGTGATATCTGTTGTTTGACATTTTTCAAATAACAAGATAGTAGTAAGTGCCTTTTTGACATTAAACTTTAGAAAATCACAACTAAGTAACCACCAAATAACCTTCTGTGATTTTTGGCACAGAAGCATGTTATTACTTTTAGATACCAGCAAAAATGACCCTTAGGACAGAAACCACCCCTAGTTAAGAGTTATAGTGCAAAGTGACCCCTTTGCCCCAACTTTTGTTATTTTTGTCCAGGGCATATTTTTATTTATTTTGGACTTCAAATTTATAGGACAAACTACAGTGACCAATAGTAACCCCCTGTAATTTTTTTCAGAATTTTTGGAGGGAGTTGAATCACTGTTGTAGTTCAAACCCACACTATAATTCATAAATAGAAATTGAAAAGGGGGAATTAATAGTGGAGATTAATGTTACCCTAACCCAACCAGCAAAACCCTTAAATGCCTACTAAAACATCTAAGGGAAATCCAAGTTTCAATCCACTGTACTTATCCCGAGACAAAACCCAAACCTAAATTGATAAGCATAAACCACTAAGAGCCACGTATGACCAGGAAACTCTAAGTTGCTAACTAACTTAGTTTTTCTTCACTTAGTATAATGATTACTAAATCCTGCATAATCATGGCACACATATTCTTATTCATTGCATTCGATAGATTGCAACCTCGCCGACGGAGAGTACGTCCTCGTGCCGGAGCAAGGAGTTGCTCAGGAGGTAGCCCCGGATCCAGCACCAGAGCCTGCCCCAGAGGATCTGCCTGCCCCAGCTTTGGAAGGCAAGCCCCGGTTTTATGCACAACCGTTATATATGCTATTTTACTGCACTTAATGTTTGTAGGCTTGTATTGTGCACTTAAGTGTAGGAGTTTATTGAAACCCTAGTTGCATGAACTCAGGAATCCTTGTTGAGATGGATACTAGTATGCTAGGTCGAGTAGTTGCTTTACTAATTAGGGATCTCGGTAGAAGTCGAGTGATTTTTCTAGCACTCGCGCGAGGTCAGGAATTGGTTGTATCCACTTTGATAACAGAATGATGATGGTCTATGGACACGGATCCATGGGGATGCGTGGTCTACGAGATGAAAATGGAATAAGGATTAACGTGCGGATACCTGTGTCAAGCATTTGAACGTACTAAACACATGCCGAGAAATATGGTAAATCGGTAAGCCTAGTACCTGAGTGAACCTGCCCGCAGACTTTACCCCTCACGCGACCTGAGACGTGGTCTCCCATTCCGGTTATGGTGGGTACAAGTGCGGTCCCTGCACGACGGCAGTCGGGGTCAGTGAGGCATTGTACGCCAAGGCGGTGAGCCCTGATCTGTTGCTAAGGAATCGATAGGGACGGTTGATGTGTGTGGGGACGGAGTGCCTCGCCACGTCGTGTGTTTAGGTTTACCTTGCAAGGATAAAAAAACTCGATTCGAATCGTCTGCTTCTCGCAGCTAATGAGACTGCTTGATCCATTGTACTGCATTGAGTAACAAGTGGAAATGTGATGATGTGGCAAAAGATGTTGATTACTAAATTTGCTTGATACCACGAATGAGTAGATAGTACACATCTAGTCTTAAGAGAGTCACACTAAAACTTGACAAAGCTAAAACTTGATTTATAAACTCAACTAGTGCTTTTGGCAACCAAACCCCACAGCCAAACAGCTGCATGTCTAGAGGTAGAGGAGTAGACTCCTCACACCGGGTAAGTCTAGCTGAGTATTAGTATACTCAGCCTTGCTTGTGGCATAATTTTACAGGTTCTCTGGAGACATGGTTGCTGGAGTGACTTGGCCGTCCATCTTGCCACCGGGTTGGACTGTCGAGTGGGACCCTGCCTCGGCTGAGGAGGAGCATGAGGAGTGATGGGACAGGCTTCCCCATCTCTCTGTTTATTTACTGTTAGTTTTATTCCGCTGCATTCCGAACAATGATGACTACTTTGCTAAAACTCTGATGATGATGTAATAAGTTTAATACTCTTTAATGTATGGTTTTATGCTTTATTGTATTTGCTCTGCGAATCACCATCGAGTGAGACTGTGGTACTTGATCCTGTCAGTGGCCTCGTCAGACTAGATCCGAGGGATTGATGGGTTATTGCCATTTAAGTGTGGTCTAGCCTCTAAGGCGGGACTTAGGCACTTAAGTTGGAATAATTCGGGCAGTTCCACGCACAGCCCCTGGCTGATACCCGCAGGATATGGCATAGTCTCTCAACTCTTCTTTCTCTGCCTTTGGCAATTCTTGTCCAATTAAGTTTTGAAAGTTGAAATTTTCTTCTTCTGAAGTATCTTCAGCCATCTCCATCTTTTTTCCAGGCACTGTGGCCATGGTCTCTTCGGCGGCTATAGCAGCTTCTTCTGCGGCCATATCCAGAAGTATTCTATCAATATCAGAAAATGTGCTTTCTAGATTTGCATCGTCGGCCGTTGCAGCCTCGACAGTTGTAGCTTTAGTAGGTGCAGCTTCGGTAGCGGTGGCGCTCTCGACAGCTGGTGTCTTTGATGCCGAAGCTGGTGGTGGTGTTTCTTCAATAGCTTCAGTCACAGTAATTATCCTTCGTTTTTTGGCCCAGCAGACTTCTTTGTTGCCGAAGGCTCCTTCTTCTTCTGTAAAAGCTTCATCAGATGTGGCCCCAGTGGACTTAGCTTGATAGGCAAGGATTCAGTCATTACCTTTAAAACTTCTTCCATGTCGGCAGCAGAAGGTGTTGAAGGAGTCTCTTCTTTTATATCAGTCGCCTTTTGCTTCGGAGCCACGGTTTTCCTTTTCTTTGGAGCAACTGCCTTCGGCTCAAGGCTCAATTTTCTCCTCTTTAGAATTTCTTCATCTTCTTTCACCATTCTAGCAGCTTGTCTGCCCACAACACTAACAATTCTTTTTCTTTTTTGCCCTTCGGCACCTTTGTTCAATCGCTCATAGTCAGGATATTCAAAATTTAGTGCATCCAGTACCTGATTCAATCTTCGCTTCGGCCGGGCGCCGAAGGCTGTAGTCAGCAACTGATCTTCTTTTTTCGTATAATTGCCTAAAATCTCATTGCACATAACTTCAATTGTATCCAACCATTCTTGGCAGGGTTCTTTAAAGTGTTTCTTGAATTTAAAATGATAGGGCAACCGAACAAGTTCATTCTTCTTCTTCTCTCCTTCAAGCTTTGGCATACCCCATTCCCTTAGCGTTAGGAATACTCTGTTAGCTAAGTATTCTTGAACTAAATCCCTAGTCCCAATATGTTCAGAAACAACTCTAAACTCGGCCACAGCATCTGGGCATGGTGCCCCCGGCGTCATGTTGCACTAAGGCCTAGTCAGCCCGAAGGTCAGCTCCAACGGGCTCTGAACTAGCTTCTCCTTCTTCTCATCAATCTTAACATAAAACCATTCAGATTTCCAACCGGTCGGCCACTTAGTGCGGTAGCTGACCACCGGTGTCTTCATGTCTTTGCAGTATGCAAAATTATAACAGCCAAAATTCTCGTGCAAGCCATCTTCTCTAGCCTTCGTCTGATAATGGAGTTCATGTACTCAGCAGAAGGCTTCGGCGAGCGGCTCCACCCCTTGGCTTCGGAGAGCCCAGATATACACGCTAAGCCTAACGATGGCGTTAGGAGTCAGCTGATGAAGATAAATCTCAAAATTTTCCAAAACATCCGCAATCATCCCGTGCAAAGGAAATCTCAACCCTGCTTTGAAGAAGCTCTTAAAAACTACCACTTCATCACTTTCTGGTTTCGGGATAGTCTCTTCCCCGCCAAAGTGAATCAACCCCTTCTCGGCTTCTCTGAAGTAGCCTAGCTTCGTCATCATGGGCATATCAGCTTTAGACACAGTCGACTTCCCAAAATCCAAATGGCTAGGCTTCGATGGCATAGCGGTGTTATAATCGATCTCTTCTTCACCAGTATCGCCTTCTTCAATATCTGCCTATTCGGCTTCAGTAGCAGGGGCGCCTTCGTCAGGAGCACCCTCCGTCACAACTAGTCCCGACCGCCTCATAATTTCGGAGATCGGAGCAGTTTCAGTAGCTTCGGTTTCCTCCCCGTCGTGTGTAACCCTAGCTGTTGAACGCACCCTGGCCATTTGATGTTGAATTTCTTGCGTTTTGACGAAGTTGATTATTTTTGACGAAGCTCCCTCTTGTCACGAAGCTAGAGCAAAGTGATCTTTTGATTGAGAATACGGTGAACAAGCTTCGGTGGTGGTCAAATTTTTCAGTAGCACAACAGTACAATAGCAGTAAATGTTGTGGTAACTTCACAACTACTCGTCTATTTATATAGTGCTACAGGTGGGAAGGTGAATCGTCAAGTCGCTCGCACCCACTGAATAGTTACCCGCACTCACTGAACGGTGGACCACAGTGACCAAGAAGCTGAAGCACCAGATCGCGCGCACCCGTTGTATGGTGGGACCACCCTTCACTCGGAATATTTAAATCGTTTCTCGGCAACGAGCTAAGGGAAGGTGTTTTTCGGACCTTCGGCATTCTGAAGCCTAAGAGTTTTTTCACGGATCGAGCTCGTTACGAAAAATGATCTGGCACCGTGAAGGGGCTACTGTTGGGGTCTGCTTCGTCGCCGAAGGTCCCATAAGAAGAAACACCTTCGGAAGACTGACACAAAGCCGAAGCTATCAATCAAAGAGCTTCGGAGTACATTTGCAGATGCACCGACTTAAAGATGAAATGACCAATCGGTCCGAGATAGCTTGCACTATGATTGTAAATATTTGTAAAGTGCATGAATGTAATTTATCACAGGCTATGTCCTGTGCCCCCGTACTGTTCACGCTGACTTGTAATCGCCCGTGCATCACGCTTGTTCTTTTACCTTCTTTCGAGCCGAAGGTACATTTGTAATTCAATATTGTTTCTATTTTCTCCATGATGGTATAATGAATTTATGTTAATGATGTCATATGATTATTCATGTTATCTTTCATGTTTCACATGCTTCATATTTCATTAACATATACCGTAATGATGAAGGTATGTCCTTCATGGCCTTCGTCCGAAGATCGTTATATCCTAAGGGAAATAATGCTTCGAAGGACGAAGGACTTTAACACTTAATATTTTGTGTTGCCTTGTTCTTAACTCATAGCATTTGAGAACAAGTCCCCAACAGATGCGCCTCTTCTTCTTCCTGTCCCTCTTCTTGTGACTCGATCCTGAGTCAGTGGGCTTGTCGTCCCTTGGCTCATTGAAGAGGGACTCCTTTTCCTTGTCGTTGACCACCCCCCCTTCCCTTAGGATCCATCTCTCCGGGTGGTTAGTCCCTTAGATGAAGAGTATGGCTCTGATACTAATTGAGAGCACCTAGAGGGGGTGAATAGGTGATCCTGTAAAATTAAACACTAAATAGCCACAAAACTTAGTTATAGAGGTGTTAGTGCGACTAAGTAGTTTTGAGGCGAGTTCTTGTGGACAAAACAATCACAAAGAGAGCAATCACAAGAGACACGTGATTTTATCCCGTGGTTCGGCCAAGTAACACTTGCCTACTTCCACGTTGTGGCGTCCCAATGGACGAGGGTTGCACTCAACCCCTTTCAAGTGATCCAATGATCAACTTGAATACCATGGCTTTCTTTCTTATAGTCTTTCTCCCGTTTGCGAGAAATGTCCACAAGTTGGAGCCTCTCGCCCTTACAATAAAGATCACAAAGAAGGCACAAGTGTAAGGCTAGGAGAGCAAAACACACAACACAAAAATCCGCAGCACACACACGCACACAAGCCAAGACTTGAGCTCGAAACGTAGCATAGAGAGTTCACAACTCGAACGGAGCTCAAATCACTAACACAATCGATCAAATGCGCGGAGGCGGAGTGTGGGAGTCTTAGAAAGCTTAGTGAATGCTTAGGTAACTCCTCCATGCGCCTAGGGGTCCCTTTTATAGCCCCAAGGCAGGTAGGAGCCATTGTATGCAAACTTGGAAGGCCATCCTTGCCTTCTGTCGAGTGGCGCACCGGATAGTCCGGTGTGCCACCGGACAGCCACTGTAGCCTGTCCAGTGCGCAATTTCCTTCCAAATCGGGCACAGATGACCGTTGCAGCTTCGGGCCCATTGGTGCACTGGACACTATCCGGTGCACACCGGACAGTCTAGTGCCCCCTGCTGACCGTTGGAGCTGCCACGCGTCGCCCGCAGATTTCGCGGCCGACCGTTGGCACTGGCGACCGTTGGCTCACCGGACAGTCCGGTGAATTATAGCCACGTCTCCTTTTTCGTTTCCCGAGAGCGACGAGTTCGCCGTGGATGACTCACTGGACAGTCCGGTGCACCACCGGACAGCCGGGTGAATTATAGTCGTACACTGCCATCGATTCCCGAGAGCAGCACTTTCACTAGAGACCAGCCTGGCGCACCGGACACTGTCCGGTGCACCACCGGACAGTCCGGTGTGCCAGTCTGAGCTGAAGTTTTGCTGCTCACAGCCAAGTCTTTTGTAATCTGATTCCTCTCTTTTCGGCACTGTTTCTAGCACTTAGACAAACAATGTTAGTTCACAAAAAACAATGTACTAAGTCTAGAAACGTACCTTTTACTTTGATTTGCACCTTTCACACATTTAGCATATTAGTACTCAAATAATGTGTTGGGCATCTAATCACCAAAATACTTATAGAAATTGCCCAACGGCACATTTCCCTTTCATCTTTGTGACCACCTCAACGGGGACTAGGTTCTTTAGAACCGAACCTCGGTAAAACAAATCACCGTGTTCATCCGCTTTATTTCTTGGTTGATTTGTTTTCCCCTCTCTAACGGACTCGGATTTAATTCTAACGCTAACCCCGGCTTGCAGTGTGTGTTTAAAGTTGTAAATTTCAGATTACGCCTATTCACCTCCCCCCTTCTAGGCGACTTTCAGGGGACAAGGACTACGACTCGGACGAGGCCGCCCAAATTAGGCACTTTAGCTCCCAAGCCATGTCTATATTCCTCACCTCCTTGTGTCAAGAGGAGTATAACAAGGTGCAAGGATTAAAGACCGCCAAGGAAATTTGGGACGTCCTCAAGACCGTGCACGAAGGGGATGAGGTGACCAAGATCACCAAGCGTGAAACGATTGAGGGAGAACTCGGTCGATTAGTTCTCAACAAAGGAGAAGAGCCGCAAGCAATGTACAACCGGCTAAAGACGATGGTCAATCAAGTGCGCAACCTCGGGAGCACCAAGTGGGATGACCATGAGATGGTCAAGGTTATTTTTAGATCACTTGTTTTTCGTAATCCCACTCAAGTGCAACTAATTCGTGGAGACCCTAGATATAAACAGATGTCTCCCGAGGAGGTTATTGGCAAGTTTGTGAGCTTTGAGCTAATGATCAAAGACTCCAAACATATTGTCAACTTGGAGCAAGGCGCCACCTCCACACCCGAGGTGCAACCCGTCGCGTTCAAAGCGACGGAAGAAGAGAAGAAGGAGTCTACACCAAGTAGGCTTCCAATCAACGCCTCCAAGCTTGACAATGAGGAAATGGCGCTCATCATCAAGAGCTTCTGCCAAATCCTCAAGCAAAGGAGGGGGAAGAACTATAAATCCCACTCCAAGAAGGTGTGCTATCGGTGTGGTAAGTCCGGTCACTTTATTACTAAATGTCCTATCTCTAGTGAAAGTGATAGGGACAATGACAGAAGGGGAAGAAGAAGGAGAAGAAGAGGTACTACAAGAAGAAGGGCACGATGCCCACATATGTCGGGAATGGGACTCCGACGAGAGCTCCACCGACTCCTCCTCCTCCGACGAGGACACCACTAACATCGCCGTCAACAAGGGCCTCCTCTTCCCCAATGTCGGCCACAAGTGTCTTATGGCTAAGGACAGCAAGAAGAAGGTACACTCTAGAGCCACCCCTAAATATACAACATCTAGTGATGAGGGTAGCTCTAGTGATAGTGAAGACAATTTAATGTCTCTTTTTGCCAACCTTAGCATGGATCAAAAGGAGAAATTAAATGAATTAATTGAAGCAATTAATGAGAAGGATGAACTCTTGGATAGACAAGAGGACTTCCTAATTAAAGAGAACAAAAAATTTGTTAAATTGAAAAATGCTTATGCTCGGGAAGTAGAGAAATGTGAAAATTTATCTAAGGAGCTTAGCATTTGCCATGATTCAATTTCTAGTCTTAGAACTGAAAATGCTAATTTAATTTCTAAGATTGAAAAATTGAATGTTTGCAATGATTCTATTTCCTGTCTTAGAGATGAGAATGCTAAATTAAAATCTAAGATAGAAGAATTAAATACTTGCAAACCTTCTACATCTATTGTTGAGCATATTTCCATTTGCACTAGATGTAAAGATATTAATGTAGAAGCTATTGATGATCACCTTGCTATGATTAAACAACAAAATGATCACATAGCTAAATTAACTGCTAAAATTAATGAGCATGAACTTGAAAATGAAAAGTTTAAATTTGCTAGAAGCATGCTCTATAATGGGAGACGCCCTGGCATTAAGGATGGCATTGCTTTCCAACAGGGAAGCAATGTCAAGCTTAATGCCCCTAAAAGATTGTCTAATTTTGTTAAGGGTAAGGCCCCCATTGGTTCAGGATAGTGAGGGCTATATCTTATATCCTGCTAACTATCCTGAACACAAGATTAGGAAGATTCATGCTAGGAAACCTCATACTATTTCTCACCATGCTTTTTATGTATAAAAATGAGGCTTCTAGCTCTAGGCATACCACTCATGTTAAAATGCCTAGAAAGAAAATTCCTACTGCATCAAATGAACATAACATTTCATTTAAGACTTTTGATGCTTCATATGTGCTTACTAACAAATCAAGCAAAATAGTTGCCAAATATGTTGAGGGCAAACACAAGAGTCCAAAGACTTGTGTTTGGGTACCCAAAGTGCTTGTTTCTAACGTCAAAGGACCAAGACTGTTTGGGTACCTAGGAACAAGGCCTAAAATTGTTTTGTAGGTTTATGCATCCGGTGGTTCAAGTTGGATAATCGATAGCGGGTGCACAAACCACATGACAAGGGAGAAAAGGATGTTCTCCTCCTATGAGAAAAACGAAGATCCCTAAAGAGCTATCACATTCGGAGTTGGAAATCAAGGTTTAGTCAAAGGTTTGGGTAAAATTGTTATATCACCTGACCATTCTATTTCCAATGTTTTTCTTGTAGATTCTTTAGATTACAATTTGCTTTTTGTTTCTCAATTATGTAAAATGGGCTACAACTGTCTTTTTACTGATATAGGTGTTACTGTCTTTAGAAGAAGTGATGATTGAATAGCTTTTAAGGGAGTGCTAGAGGGTCAGCTATACTTAGTTGATTTTAATCAAGCTGAACTAAACACTTGCTTAATTGCTAAGACTAATATGGGTTGGCTCTAGCATCGCCGACTAGCCCATGTTGGAATGAAGAATCTTCACAAGCTCCTAAAGGAGAGCACATTTTAGGACTAACCAATGTTTATTTGAGAAAGACAGGGTTTGTAGCGCATATCAAGCAGGAAAGCAAGTTGGCGCCCACCATCCACACAAGAACATAATGACGACTAACAGCCCGCTCGAGCTACTCCACATGGATCTATTCGGTCTGATAGCTTACATAAGCATCGGCGGGAGTAAGTAATGTCTAGTTATTGTGGATGATTATTCTCGCTTCACTTGGGTGTTCTTTTTGCATGAAAAATCACAAACCCAAGAGACCTTAAAGGATTCTTAAGTCGGGATCAAAACGAGTTCGGATTAAGGATCGAAAAGATAAGAAGCGATAATGGGATGGAGTTCAAGAATTCATAAATTGAAGGTTTTCTTGAGGAAGAGGGCATCAAGCATGAGTTCTCTTCTCCCTACACACCTCAACAAAATGGTGTAGTGGAGAGGAAGAATAGAACTCTACTGGACATGGCATGAACCATGCTTGATGAGCACAAGACTCCGGACCGGTTTTGGGCTAAGACAATTAACACCGCCTGCTACTCCATCAACCGGTTATATCTACACCGAATCCTCAAGAAGACATCATATGAACTCCTCACTGGTAAAAAGTCCAATGTTTCATATTTTAGAGTCTTTGGGAGTAAATGCTTTATTCTTGTTAAAAGAGATAGAAAATCTAAATTTGCTCCTAAGGCTGTAGAAGGCTTTTTACTTGGTTATGACTCAAACACAAGGGCATATAGATTCTTCAACAAATCCACTGGATTGGTTGAGGTTTCTTGTGACATTGTGTTTGATGAGACTAATGGCTCCCAAGTGGAGCAAGTTTATCTTTATGAATTAGATGATGAAGAGGCTCCATGCGTCGCGCTAAGGAACATGTCCATTGGGGATGTGTGTCCTAAGGAATCCGAAGAGCCCACACAAGCACAAGATTAGTCGTCATCTTCCAATCAAGCATCCCCACCAACTCAAGATGAGGAACAGGCTCAGGATGATGAGGATGAAAATCAATAAGATGAGGCACCTCAAGAGGAAGACATGGCTCAAGGGGGAGATGAAAATGATCAAGACAAGGAAGATGATCAAGAAACTCAGGGTCAAAGACCGCCACAACCAAGAGTCCACCAAGAAATTCAAAGAGATTTGTTTGTATGCCAAATTTATGTTGATGATATCATATTTGGGTCTACTAACAAATCAACTTGTGAAGAGTTTAGTAGGATCATGATTCAGAAATTCGAGATGTCGATGATGGGGGAGTTGAAGTATTTCCTAGGATTTCAAATGAAGCAACTCCAAGAGGGCACCTTCATCAGCCAAACAAAGTACATTCAAGACATACATAAGAAGATTGGGATGAAGGATGGCAAACCCATCAAGACACCCATGGGAACCAATGGGCATCTCGACCTCGACATGGGAGGTAAATCCGTAGATCAAAAGGTATACCGGTCGATGATAGGATCTTTACTCTATTTATGTGCATCTTGACCAGATATTATGCTTTCTGTATGCATGTGTGCAAGGTTCCAGGCCGATCCTAAGGAAGTTCAACTTAGGGTCATGAAAAGAATCATGAGGTATTTAGTTTACACTCCAAAGTTTGGGCTTTGGTACCCCAAGGGATCCACTTTTGATTTAATAGGTTATTCTGATGCCGATTGGGCAGGGTGTAAAATTGATAGGAAGAGCACATCAGGGGCTTGTCAGTTTCTGGGGAGATCCCTGGTGCCATGGGCTTCAAAGAAAAAAACTCAGTAGCTCTTTCCACCGTCAAAGCCGAGTACATTGCCGCAGACCATTGTTGTGCGCAATTACATTGGATGAGGCAAACCCTTAGGGACTATGGCTACAAATAGAGCAAAGTCTCTCTCCTATGTGATAATGAGAGTGCAATCCGCATGGCGGATAATCCCGTTGAACACAGCCGCACTATGCACATAGACATTCGGTATCACTTTCTGAGAGATCACCAACAAAGGGGGATATCGAAATAGCTTATGTAAACACCAAGAATCAATTAGCCGATATCTTTACCAAGCCATTAGATGAGAAAACCTTTAGCAGACTTAGGAATGAGCTAAATATACTTGATTCTCAGAACTTTGATTGAAACATTGCACACATAGCTCATGCATATACCTTGATCATGTCTCTTTCATTTGGTACAAATGCATATTTCTTATTCTTCTTGTGCCAAGGCTAAGACTAATGTGCTTTCAAGTATATCTCTATGATTAGTCTTAGATTGAAAGGGAAATAGAGTATTCGGCAAAGGCAAGGATCCCACTCCAAACTCTGACGGCATCATTTACCCTTTGTAGTTACTCCGCAAACTCTCAATTGGTATAATCTTTCACTCATATGTCTTTTATCAATGTGGGAGAAAGTATAAAAGGGCTCTCAAGCTCTCCATTTTTGGCGATTAATGCCAAAGGGGGAGAAAGTATTAAGCCAAAGCAAAAGGACCGCACCACCATTTCAAAATTTTCAAAATGATTTTTTCAATTGGTGTATTTTTCAATTAGTATCTAATTTTCAATTGATATGTGAAAGTAAAATTTCAAATTGGCATCTTCAAAACTTCACATTTAGTAGCAAAGAATTTCAATTGGTAATAATTTCACTTCATATCTATTTCAAAACCCTCTTGAAAGCTAAGGGGAGAATTTCTTCAGGGGGAGTTTTTATTTAGTCAAAGGAAAAGCATTTGAAATAGGGGGAGGAATTTCAAATCTTAAAAATGCTTCTTGAAATCACATTCTTATACCTTTGACTATTTGCAAAAGATTTTGAAAAGATTTTCAAAAAGATTTGCAAAAACAAACATGTGGTGCAAATGTGGTCCAAAATGTTAAATAAAAAGAAAAGCAAACCATTCATTCTTAGTGATAATTTCAATTGGTTTAACTCCAAGTAACATATGCACATTCGTCATAAATGCAAACTAGTTACATTTCTGCACTTTATATTTGCTTTGGTTTGTGTTGGCATCAATCACCAAAAGGGGGGAGATTGAAGTGGAAATCGGGTTAACCATTTCCTATAACTAATTTTGGTGGTTGATGATCAACACAAACACGTGGACTAACTAGTTTGTCCAGATATCATATATTACAGGTGCATAAGGTTCTACACTAACCAAGCAAGAAATCCGGTTAGGGACACAATAAAAAATGGAGCAAAGAACTTGAGTGTGCTGAAAAATGGCGCATCGGACTGTCCGGTGCACCCGGGCCGTACAACTCTGAACCAGCCACTCTCGGAAATTCCAGGGCGCGATCCGCTATAATTCACCAGACTGTCCAGTGTGACATCAGATTGTCTGGTGAGCCAGTAGAGCAACGGCTCCCTACTCATCCAACGGTCGACTATGGAGATGTCAGAGCGGAACAGTGCTACGCAGAAGTCAGAAGCACAGAAGTCAGAGGGCACCGGACTATCCGGTGTAGCTAGAAGACAAACGTCTCCAACAGTCAACTGCTCCAAACCCTAATGGTTGCGCTGGCGTGGCGCGCACCGAACAGTGCACAATGACTGTCTGGTGGCACACCGGTGCGCCCATCGTCAGCAGAAATCAGCCAATGGCTAGAAGTGGTTGGGAGGCTATAAATACCCCCCAACCACCTCATCCACTCCCATCCAAGCATTTTTGAATTCTCATTCATTGCAAGAGCAAAAGTCCAGCACTCCAAGACACAATCAAAGCAATCAATCCACTCAAAGTCCTAAAATCAACTCTAGTGCATTAGGGCTTGTGAGAGGATCACTTGTGTTCTTTGTTGCTCTTGTCGCTTGGTTTGGCACTTTTCTTTTTCCCTTCTTATTCTCAAGAAACTTGTAATTGAATCAATAGACACCTAAGTGTGTGGTGGTCCTTGCGGGGTCTAAGTGACCTGTGAGATTAAGGAAAAGGCTCACTCGGTCTAAGTGACCGTTTGAGAGAGGGAAAGGGTTGAAATAGACCCGATCTTTATGACCTCCTCAACTGGGACAAGGTTCTTTGGAACCAAACCTCAGTAAAACAAATCATCGTGTTCACTCGCCTTGATTCTCGTTTGATTTGTTTTCCCTCTAACGTTTCCTTGCTAGTATTGACTTGAGTTGGCTCCCATACGTCATCCACATTCTTTGAGCAACTATTAGCAAGAGAAATATTCTTTTGACTTGAATTTAATTCTAACTCTAACCCTGGCCTTTAGTGTGTGTTTAAGTTTGTAAATTTTAGGTTTCACCTATTCACCCCCCTCTAGGCGACTATCACGTAGCCAAACCAAAAGCACACATTCACGTGCTCCAGAAGATCCATCCATCCATCTCACAAGTCACATGGACTTGGGACGATGTCATCTCAGCATATAGCCTGTTTTGGTACATATCCAGTTTGTTGTTCAATTACGATAGATCAAAGACCACATTCACCAAAGGGCATTTGGTCTAGTGGTATGATTCTCGCTTAGGGTGCGAGAGGTCTCGAGTTCAATTCTCGGAATGCTCCCTTTTTTCTTTTTTCTTCCTTTTTGTCCTTTCGATATGTATTTGGCGCCATCTCGCCTCCCAACTCCCGCCAAAACCCTCAATTTCCTTTTCCCCCCTTGCCCAGGACCAGGAGCAAGATCCATTCATCCATCCATCCTCGATTTCCCAACCCTAAGCACCCATGGTCGTGTCGCCACCCACGGGCTGCTTCAAGTGTGGCCGCCCCGGCCACTGGTCCTGCGACTGCCCCTCCTCCGCCTACACCAACCCTCCTGCCACCGCCGACGCGCCCACCAACCCTAGCCACCCCTCCGCTGCCTCTCGCTTCAACGCCAAGCCCAGCCCCCCGCGGCGATGGTGGATGGCGAGGACGGCAAGGGGAAGAAGAAGAAGGAGAGGGCCACTGTCACACCCGATTTAAGGGACAAAGCCGGGTGCATCTCATATATGCGTCAAAGAAGACAACACATATAATAACAGAGTGTATAGAGATAAATGTCACAATATCATCAGAGTACTTATTACATAGCGGAAGTCTTACAAAATAAATTATAAATATAAAACAAACTAAAGTCCATCCTTGGCGCCATAAAGTCAACTGGGAGACGCCACCTAGATCAAGTCGATCTCTTCTGGCTCCTCTTGAACCACCTGTTCTTCTCCTGTGGGGGGGTGTGAGACAGCAAGGATGAGCTCACACATGTTCATCGCTCAACAAGTTGTGGGTAATAATGTGCATGAACTCACCAAAGGTAGGAGTTCATGTGATGTGTAAGGCTGATCAACAATAGGGGTTAAAGCTGAGCATTGATTTTAATAAGTTGGTCAAATTTTTATTAGCAGTTACTAAATATAAGTAAATACCAAACCATAATAAAAATAATAAAACAAAATTAATAAATAATCTCATGCAATGCATATGACAAATTGAATTTAGTTCCATAATTTAATCATGCGAGAGTCCTGAGCTGCTCTTGACCGTGAGCTCGGCTAGTATACCAGTTTTACACTCTGTAGAGGTTGTACCATGTACCCACAAGTCATGTTACCCATCTACCAAGGGGTCATAAGTCCCATACACCTCTACCAAGGAAGCGAGGCAGGGTAACACTACGAGGCCTTTACAAAGTTTCACTAGCTTCCGAAAACCCGCTATAGTTTCTAGGAAGAGCAATTGCAAGAATCCCTCATCTGACCACCATCGCAGCAAAATCAACCCGAGAACCTCCCTGCATGCCTACTCCCCTACTGCCCTTACCCCTTTTAGGTAAGGTAGTCTTCCACTAGCTTTCCTAATTAGTCAGCCAAGGGCGTCTCATTCCACCCTTATGGTGGCACATGTTTCTCAAGTTAAGCTCCATGTTCCAATTAAAGATAATGATGATCTTGACATGAACATAAATAAAATAACAAAATAATTGGAACATGGACATAATGTAATATTTAACCCAAAACCATGTAAAGCAATAGCATAACTACCCAAATGATTCAGGGATAAACAAGGTAAAAAGGATAACTAGTCTAGGGTGACCTATTGGGTCCCATCAAAATTAAACCTATGCATTGATAAGTGATAATAAAGAACATTATTGGGTAAAAAGTGGTCAAGGGCACAACTTGCCTGGGACTTGAGATTCTAGGTACCAGGATGATCCTCAGATTCTCGTAACCACGCGCTAGTCGTAGCAATACAAACAAACAGTGTATAGACAAAATTAACATCACACCAAACATAAGAACAAACTGCATAATAATGATCTACGCATCGCTACGAGATCGTGGGTTCGAGAACCACTAAAATCAGAGTTACGATCATCATGTTATGATGTGATTAAATGATTAAAAACTAGGTTCTATGTTTATTTTATAATTCCAAAGAAAAGATAACCTAAAGTAGTAATTAATTCAACTTTAATCTAAATTATAAATTGACCATAGATCATATTTTAGTAGATTATAATGATAAGTAGATTAACAAGACTAACCAACATAAGTTAAATAAAGATCTAATTATAAAAGAATGAGACATGGTACAATAAATGTTGTTATTGCATAGTAAATATTCATATGAAGCTAACACAACTGGAACAGGTCAATTCAAAGTTAAAATGGGGAAGTTATGAATTTCTAAAGGTTTTATGTATTTGATACAAGATTAATTAAGAGGTTAGTTTTAATACAGTTTTCATGTCAAACCAGAGACACTATGTGATGGACAATATTATTACAAAATTACAAGAACTGGAATGGGCTAAAAAGGAATTAAAATGAATTTTATATGAATTTTACAAGTTCTGGAATTGTTTTCATATTTAAAATTCATTTTCTAAATGATTTTATAGGTTTTTCTCACTGCCTGGACTGTGCCTCAATTTCCAGAGAAGACAGGGGCCAACTCGCAAGTTTTTCTAAGACTCAGCGCATAGTTAAACTGGGCTGCAGGTTGATTCAGTGATAACCCAGGGTCTCTTATGCATATTTACTCGGCCGAAAAGGGTATGGATAAACCAGATCCATCCGATCACAAACCGACGCACATGATTAGATCGCGTAGCATATAATGTATTCCTCTTTTCGACTGTTAGATCTAACATCCACGGATCAGATTAGGTTGAGTTCGATGCGAAGGGGGTACGCGCCCAAGACCCTTCGATTCGCTACCCACGGCTCGGATTTAATCATTCCCAAACGATCTGTGCGACCGATCATAGTCGTCGGTTCGCCGATCTACGGACGATACATCGTCTTCCTACGCGCCCAAATGACTGGTGACGGCCGACTCGCTCCCGCGACGGAGCACCCACCGGAGATGGGGACCCGCGATGCTGGCTCTCTGAACCTAAGTTCTACCGGGGTTTTATGTTGCTGACACTCATCTGCACATGCTCCGGGCAGTCCTACATGAAATGGGAGTACTCACAATCCTAGCCACGTGATCCGCGGACCCCCCTCCCCCGATTTCAAATTCCAGCGAGCGATTCCACTCGTTTAGAACAACCATTGACCCCCATTCTAGGAATTATACATACAGGACAAACAAGCGGAAGATGTGGTGACCTCGTACCAGAGTTTTGAGTAGTGCGACCGGCGAGTCGCGATGAGGTACGGCTTCCCGGAATTCCGCCCACACCGGTAACAATTCACGATGCACAGGGAGGAATTGAGTTGAGGGAGAGCCGAGAGCACCCACCATACGGCTTGGGAGGGTTCCAGGTTCCGCTCTATGAGCACGGAGCAGCGACACCGAGGTAACCCCACGGCGTGCGACACCGTGTCGAATCCTCCAAAATGCGGTGAGGCTCTTGGTGGTCTGGGGTATAGTGAGCGCGGCTGGGAAGCACATTCTTCATATAGATGCGTGGACGGGATGGTTGAGCCGTTCGCACGAGCTGCACGTCCCGGCGATTTCGACGGTGACTGTTACAGCACTGCGAGAAAGACGGAGGAGCTGACGAAGATGGCCCGCACGGAAGTGGTTAGCGCGAGGACGGCGACTGGTGAACGGCTGAGACGTTGGAGCGCGGGTCCCGCCTGTCAGAGACACAAGGTGATACCTGCGTGCACGCGGACACGAATGCAGCCGCTGACTTGTGGGCCTAGTAGTGCAGAGGTGGAGGCGCGCAGAGGCAGACAAGCCGGGCACACCGGTCGGCACCCATTCTAGGGTTTGGGCCGCCGCGCGCGAGGGAGAAAGAGGTGACAGGCTGAATTCAGGGTTGAGGCCCAGCTAAGCTTCCTTCTTCTTTTTCTTTTTATGATATTTATTTTTTCTTTTATTTTAAATTCACAATTTGAATTCAACTATGGATGTGAATTTGTACTTAAATTAAATTTACAAAATAAACATACTAGTATGGTAGTATTTTATTTATCCATATATTTTGTTTTATCTTGTATAGTGTTTTTCCTTCTTTTCTTCTTCTATGCCATTTCAAATTTTCCAAATTGTAAATTAGGTAGTAAATCCAAAATTGGATACTAATATATTGTCATTGATATTATTATTTTTATTATTTATAGGTGCACAACCAAATAAAGTCCAACATAATGTATAGATCAATTTAGGTGTTATTTGACAATTAATCATTTTAAGTATAATTGTGCACATGCTTAGTTAAATAGAAACCAAACATATAGGAGAATTATTTCTATAAAATGTGCCACCCCAAATAGAAACCAATCATTTAGGTCTTACAGCCACGCGCCCCAAGCTCACGCCGGACCTGCTCCTCTCCGACGGCGGCATCGGCTTCGTGCTCCGCTACTTCCCCAAGGCGTTCAAGCCCCGCGCCCGCCCAGGCCACGAGGTGGACGACCTCGCCAACCTCATCAAGCTCTACGCGGACTGGCACTCCCGCCTGATCCCCTACTACTCCTTCGAACAGTTCGTGCGCAAACTCGAGAAATTGGGTGCCGGCAACCGCGTCAGGGTAAGCTGCCTTTACCAGGAACTCAAGTTGTTCTTTCTCGTCAGTTGGACGGACATTGCCGTGACATGTGAGCGTTCTTGTTCGTTAGAGATGTGTTTCCGTTCTTGTGCGTTCTTGGTCGCCAGAGGCAGTGATCCTACGCTTCTGCACGAACCGCCAGTCCAACAGCGGCACAGCCCAGTCCACGGGCCACGCCCAGTTGATATCCCTGATGGCCTGATGTCGCAACTCGCAACCCTAGCTCCCAGCCTCCCACTCCCACGCGCTTCAAGTCTTCCCAGGCGGCCGGCGGCGTACTCCCAGAGTCCCAGACGGCCAATCCTCCCAGCCCCGGGCGGCGTCCTCACTCCAGGCGGCAGGCGGCCAGGCGCAGCCGGCCAGGCGGCTGCACCGCCGCAGTCACGAACTCACGCGCCCCGCGGGCCCGCGGCAGCGCGCACACGCGCACGGCAGCAACCGTGAGCCGGCCAGTCCGGCAGTCCCAGCCTCCCAGGCGGCCAGTCCTCCCAGTCCCAGTCCCAGCTGCCTAGGTCTGCCGCCTGTCTTGACCCCACCCACTGGCCACTTCCCTCCTGTCCGTTCCCAAATCCCGTCCCCTCCACCCGCACTCCATTGGCGCCGCCCCCCTCCCCTCGCCGCCGCCGGAGATCTGATCCGATCCGTTTGTGCTTGTGCTGGTGAGTCATCCTTCCTATCGATATCCTTGTCCTTTGGTCTTATACTGTATTATTATTGTCTAATCAGATCCAAGGTAGCAATTTCTATCCCCTTCCCTATACACTCCAGTCATATTCATAGATAGACAATAACGAAATCACGACCCAGAGCGCGAAAGGAAAGGTAGGTAGGTAGATGCATAAGTAAGTGCTAGCCCATATTGCGCCGGTGACTGCACCACAATCACATGTTCCTCTGGGCCAAGAATCGAATGCACACCGCTGACTGAGTGACGGGGAATCAATCTCCTGGTGTCCAGTCTCTGATTTCCCTGTCTTCTCATGACAGCAGCAGGAGTGAGAAGTAAAAAAAGAAAAAAAAAAGAAGATATGGCTGCCCTGCCACTGGCCACCGCCGAAGTATGCGACGCTAACCCTCACCTGATCATGAACGGCGAGCTCCGCGCGCTCCAGCCCATCTTCCAGATCTACGGACGGCGCCAGGTCTTCGCCGACCCCATCGTCACGCTCAAGGTCTAGGAGGGCAACGTCCTGGTCCGCGAGTTCCTCGAGGAGAAAGGCCACGGTAGGGTCCTCGTGGTTGACGGCGGCGGCAGCATGCGCTGCGCCATCCTTGGCAGCAACCCCGTCCAGCAGGCGCAGAACAACAGGTGGGCTGGTATCCTGGTCAACGGCTGCATCAGGGACATGGATGAGAATTGAGATCAACGGCTGCGACATCGGTGTCCGGGCTCTCAGCTCGCACCCTATGAAGGCCAACAAGAAGGGGATGGGCGAGAAGCACGTCCCCGTCAACATCGCTGGAACCAGGATTTGCGACGGCGAGTGGCTCTACGCCGACCCTGATGGCATTCTTGTCTCCCGGACGGAACTCACCGTGTAGACAGACACCTGGTTGTATGTGTGTGTGTGTGTATAAGGAATCGGGCGCTCTTGCTGTTAAGCCCGACTGCCCGAGCTTGCAATAATGGATTCTTGCTGGATCACACATTTATACTTAGAATAATCGAATGCTTGCTTCCATGGTTACAAGATGTTCTTGGATAATTCTTTTTTTTGTTCCTTGTCAATTTTTCACGAAGTTGATTAAACTATAGATCCCCTTGTTGGTGTAGTTCTGAAGCTGAGTGTTCTGTGTCTTGGCCCTGTGCCTTTGTTCAAGTATGTATTTCATCTTTTGAAAAGAAGCTGTGACACATACTATTAATTAATTTGATTAATCTTATGTCCCTTTGATATTTGGATGTTGATATTGGAGGACATAGAATTTTGTAAAGCTGATTCTAATTTCCAATTTCATGCTCCAATATCTGCATCTGAACGGAGTATTAGGGAATTCAGCTCAACATATACCATTGCCCTCAAGGTTCAAGAGCAAAAGCAGGTTGATTTGGCACTTATTTAAAGTATACACATAGTGGCAAATTTAGAAGAAATTTAGGGCACCGGTTTGCAATTCTGTGAAGTTATTTATTAGTTTTAGCAGGATGGCCATTGTGCCATGACTGTTTCTGTTGGGTAGGTGGCAGACTATAAAATTTCCCAACACTGCGTTCACCCCTGCCGCTCTCTTCTCCCGCTCTCTCGCCTCCTGTAGCCAGGCCAGGTCTCAGTGCTCATTCTCACTCCTTTCAAATTACCGGCGACGAGTATCCACTATGTACGCGCACCCCTTCTCTCGAGTTCCCGCTATTTGACTTTCGTACTGGCCTGTGATCCAGTTACGAGACCTAACTAAGTAGCACTCTAGGTGTTCGACGGAATGCCTCTGTCACCGGTTGTGTTCATTTCTGTCCCGCTGTGTCCAGGACGATGGTGGGCCTCTCTGAAGGGGAGAAACACTTCATCCGCGGCGGCATTGCACAAGACCTTCGCACTGATGGACGTAGGCGGCTGCAGTTCCGGTCCATCTCCGTCCAAACCGGAGTCATTCCACAGGTAGGTTTCACAACTCGTTTTGGGGCAGACACCCACACGCCTCTCTCTTTTCCTTTTTTTTTCTGAAATGCGCCTGCGCGTTTATGCTGCTTTGGATTGGTGATTGTTACAGGCGAATGGCTCAGCGCGTGTTAGGTTGGGGGCCACTGAAATAATCGCTAGTGTCAAGGTAAGAGCCTGTCTCCCCTTGCATTTTGTTGCAAATAGGGTAAGACAAGTATTTTTTTCATGTCTAGTTCAGTCCTCTCTGATGTTCCCAAGACAGTGAGGTTGTCAGTTATTGATTGTTAATAAGCATTAGACACGTATGTTGCAAAGATAATGCTTTAACTCGATTTTGTTATGTAAATCTGTTAACCCTGAAATCTCAATGCAAGTTTTGTTTGATCCATCTCAGTGGCAATAAACATTATGTTAGAGAGTCAACAAGTTGGTGTCTATCTGTCTACTGATATTGTTACTACTTAGATAAACTCGATAAAATAAACTCATTGCAAATAGTGTGTTGTATCTCTTCCATGGTGTCATTTTATTTGACTTTCTATGTTTTCGATGGCTTGACATCTGCAGGCTGAACTAGGAAAACCAAGCATTCTTCACCCTGACAAAGGAAAAGTTGCCATTTTTGTCGACTGTAGTCCAACCGCTGAGCCTATGTTTGAGGTTGGTGATTTGCTGTGGCTGGATCAGATGAAAATAACCAGCAGTCTAATATATTACTTATGTTCATCATATACCCAATGTTTGGCACTGTAGTCTGGACTTTACTTCTGTATGCATATCTTATTTCCTTTATTTGGAATTTTCTAGGGTAGAGGCTCTGAAGAATTGTCTGCTGAGCTCTCTGTTTCCCTGCAAAGGTGCTTGTTGGGTGGTAAAAGTGGTGCTGGTAAGATATAACTTCATTGCCTCCCTAAAATCCTTGTATTTGACGTGGTCTGCGTACGGTGATCTCCTTTAGTTTGATACTCCTAATGTCTTTATTGTTTATATCTATCATCAGTTATAACTACTACTTGGACATGAGTGTCATCATTATTTGTGTCGTTACGACTGGTAGTACAATTGATTAGATGTATTTTCCTTAGGTTAAACTTTTGCTAACCAGTGAATTATACCTATCAATTTGGATGTACGTTATCATTTATTAAGCATGTTTGCTTGGATACGCAAACTAGAGCGGCATCACATATCAGTACCGTTTGCCATTGCCATGCCTGTTTAATTGCAGGCGTACATAATAATGTTGCAAGTGTTATTATGGATGACATATACAAAAAAAATAAATAATTAATTAGTGCCATTATTTCTGCCAGTCATACTACATTTCATATAAAGGTGATTTTAGTGCGCTGTAGTTGTTGAACTTTCATATCTGTTACTGTTCTTCAAATTTCCAGGTTCTTGGGGAGATTTCATTTAGAGATTAGTGTGTTAACCAGTTATTCTTTGATCCCATTGTCTGTTATAGACTTATAGGCAAGAAATCTTTAATGAGAAATTGATTCTCATGTTGGTATCCAACTGTTTGTGTGTACACACTTTTCTTTCAATTTAAACTTATACCAACAATATTTTGTTGCCATTTAACTGACTATGCTGCATTGAATTGATAACACATCTGTCAGCATCAAGTAACAACATTCTCATTTCAGGTGCTGCAATTGATCTGTCATCCCTAATTGTTGTTGATGGAAAGGTCTGCTGGGATCTGTACATTGATGGTCTTGTGGTCAGTTCTGATGGTAATTTGCTAGATGCGCTAGCTGTTGCGATAAAGGTGACTTTTTGACTTGTATTGCTTGTTACTTGCAGTTTTAAATTTCGTATTTTCTTGCAACTGTTTGAATGGAGCCTATAATTTCTACTTTTAGTTTGTGCTAGCTTAACAATACCCAGTGAGCTGTGTATATGATTGAGTTACTACCCCAAAATTCACCGATTCATTTCTTCTGTGAATCCCACTTTGTTGTTTAAGAGTCTGGTCAAGTGACATGACAACCCTTGGCATATCCTCAGACCATTCTATTCGAGATAAAGTGTTTTTTTTTTCTTTATGTAAAACACAAAAAATCCATGCTATGACTGATGGGCAGTGCATTAGTTGGACACAATACGATGCAATTAGCACATTTGTAGGGTGCTAACGTTCCATGTACATGCAGGTTGCTTTGAGTGATACAGGTATACCAAAAGTTAATGTTTCTGTTAGTGCTGCATCTGATGAGGAACCTGAAGTTGATGTAAGTGATGAGGAATTTCTGCAGTTCGACACATCCGGTGTGCCTGTTATTATTACATTAACCAAGGTAATGTGTTCCTTACCGAACTATTTATTCTTTGGTGTTGAGTACTTGAGTATGAGTAGACATACGCATTATTGATTGCATGATGTTCGCGTGCAAAGTGTTAAAAAGTGGTCCAACCTCTAGCGTATGTATCTTGAGAGTTTTGAGATACAAAATATTGAGTAGCTTCAATACTATTCATGTCACACTAGACTTATCAGTTGAGAGTGCCCCTGCATGCATTGACACGTGAAGAACACTACCCAGGAAACAATTGGCCACCACCGGCAACAAAAAAATTGCCCTATTTTATGCTTTTTCTCCTGCTGCAGTATCTACGAAAATTCAGGTCAGTGCCCTGTACACGCATGTTTCATATTTCAGGTGGGCCGGCACTACATCGTTGATGCCACCTCAGAGGAAGAATCCCAGATGAGTTCTGCAGTGTCGGTGTCAGTTAACAGGCATGGCCAGATATGCGGGCTTACCAAGAGGGGAGGGGCAGGGCTGGACCCAAGCGTCATCTTCGACATGATATCTGTCGCCAAGCATGTGAGCCAGCAGTTCATCCCCCTCTTGGATTCAGAGATTGCCGCCGCCGAAGCTGAAGAAGAGGCTGAGTGATTGATGAAAAGGAAAAAGGACTGGTTGCGTAAATGCTCGTGTGTTCCAACTTCAACCAAATGCTGTAGAAATCTTCAGAATTTGGTTCCATTTTTATGTTATTATTAGTAGTAGTAAACACCGAGGATTTGGATCCTGGGAACGAACGACGTCGTGTTGGCTTTGGCTGGGCTCAGAGGAACGAACACTGAATCTTGGGTCTGATGATCTGATCCTCTTGTGCCCCCAATCCGATGATAAATTTGGCCCCTCTCACACCGTACCAAACACTATGGATTTCCTCCGTCCGTTTTCAAACAATTTCGCACGCAATTTTGAATAGGTGAATAGCAATAATCTTCCATCGGCATGTGAAGTGCTTATGACTTCATCGATGGGTCGAGCTGAGTACAACATAGCATGAATGAAGAAACCCACTCTTTGAATTATGATTTAAAAAGTCATTTTGCTCTCTATATTTACGAAGCATGAATGAAGAAACCCAAGGACACTCCCGCACCTAGGAGAAGCACTCTGCAAGTAATGGTCTAAGGCACTCAGCCTCTGATGACTCGTTGATGAGGATATCACTTCAATACATACAATGTATAGATCGATAATCACCTAGGGTTAATGTCATTGCAGCTACAACAGTTAATGTCATTGCAGCTACAACAGTTAATCCGGTTCCTGTATTTACATCTTTCACCGAGTAGAGAGCCGAGGCCAAGGTCCAGGGCTCGGACACGTACCCGAACCTGTTCGATGGAGGAGCTGTCCGAGTCGTAGTGGTTGGAGCAGTGGTAAGTATGGCAAAAAGCTCTTGGCAATACGTAGGGTATCTGGCGTCAGCTCTACAGTTTTTATGGTGACGTTGGGTATCCTTTTGTCTATACTATCAAGGTCGAAGCCACGTTTGGGCGAGGCGGAAGTCTTCTCGAGGCCATAATCGAGCCTACTCTGGGGCTTGCAGTCGCGCAGGGAACAGTTGAAGGAGCGGCCTTCTGCGGTATTCGTGGGGGGGGGGTGGTGGTAGGTGGCTGAGGCAGAGTTTGCTCCGAGGCTGAGGCCGGCGTCCGGTGAAGCGTAATTTCCTCTCGAGGGCCAGACCATGCTTTGACGTACGCGCGTCCCATTCAGAGTTGGCAAACAGCGTGGGGGAGCAGTAGTCGTTATTCTCGGGCATGCGTCATCATAGTTGGTGAAAGTGGACGGGACTGCGGTCCTATCGCCCCTGTTTGACTGCGATGTCACGTGGGGTAGGTATACACATTGAATGCTTAAGTCCACGCGGTTCCTGTGCCTTTGACTGAGGTCGGGCTCCGGGTTGTCCTCCTGCCCGAGACGGGCTCGGGCGAGGCGGAAACGACGGTTCCGTGGAGAGGGGACATCGGACGTGACGAGGATTTCCTCGAGCGTTGCCCTTGTCCGAGGGTGAGCTCGAGCGAGGCGGAGTTTCGAGTGACCCCCGAGTGAGGGCTCGGACAAATCATGGCTCATACTTTCTTGACCTGAGGGAATATGTATGACGGTACTCTAGGGGTTAAGCGCGTTCAGGTGTGTGATCCAGTTACCCCTAATTACGATACCTGATAAGAGCGTTTTTGAGGTTTCGATATGTTGGGTGGTCAGCCCTTGGTCCCATGTTGGTAGGATGCACCGTAGAGTTAGCCTATAATAATCCTGATGGCAAGAGCTGAAGGTATTGGCTTTTCTTGGTCTCAATCGTGTAAAGCGTAAAGATAGATAGAGGAGAGGAGAGATAGAGTTTCTCTATATATAATATGATGAAAAAATCACTATATTTATAGAAGTCACACATGGATTTATTTACCGAACGAGAAGTACGGTTTGTGGGTAAATTTACCGTTACTGCTCACGTACAAGCAGCAGTTCTCGCTCTGGTTTTTGGTATATTCGGTTGCTAAATTTTAAAAAATGTGAAAGCCATTTTTCAAAATCAAAACACAATTTTGTTACAGCAAAAACGAAAAGGTAATCCCTGGAGGTACACCATCGAAGTTATAGAAGAGGAAATCTTTTGTATATTTAAAGTAGAGGAGAATATGTCTTGTGTCGAAAACAAATAGAGAATTCGACCTGTGAAGCAGACATGGACATAGCTGAGGCAACATTTTTATTTGTTTTGTCTAGTACCGCACGTCCTCAAAACGGCGCACGAAGGGGACGAGGTGACCAAAATCACCAAGCGCAAGACGATCGAGGGAGAACTTGAAAGGGAAATGTGCCCTTGGGCCATTTCTAAGTATTTTGGTGATTGAGTGCCAACACAAGTGCTTAAGTGTTAATCTATGACAATTGATGGACAAAGTGTAAATCAAGAGTAAAGGTATGTTTCTAAGACTTGGTACATTGTTTTGGAGACTAATGTATTGTGTCTAAGTGCTAGAAACAGGAAAAGACCAATTTGGAAAAGTCTTGGCTAAGCAGCCAAGACTCTGCGCAGTCTGGGTGCACCGGACTGTCCAGTGGTGCACCGGACAGTGTCCGGTGCGCCAGGCTGGCGACTGTCAACTGGCTACTCTCGGGAGGCGATCAACAGCGTACGGCTATAAATCACCGGACTGTCCGGTGAGCCATTCACAGGCGAAGTCGTCGCTCTCGGGAAGCGATTAACGGCGTATGGCTAAAAATCACCGGACTGTCCGGTGGTGCACCGGACTGTCCGGTGAGCCAATGGTCGGCCGGGCCAACGGTCGACCACGTAATCCGCGTGCGACGCGTGGCCGAGCCAACGGTCAGAAGGGGGCACCGGACTGTCCGGTGTGCACCAGACAGTGTCCGGTGCGCCAACGGCTCTGGATCGTCAACCGTCGGCTGCGCCACAGAAGGAAAGAAATCCGCACCGGACAGTGTCCGGTGGTGCACCGGACTGTCCGGTGCGCCAGGCGACAGAAGGCAAGAATTGCCTTCCTGGAATGCTCTCAACGGCTTCTAGCTGCCTTGGGGCTATAAAAGGAGGCCCTAGGCGCATGGAGGAGCACACCAAGCATTCTCTAAGCATTCCTAAGCACCAAGACTTCAATTCCGCGCATTCGATTCTTTGTGATAGCAATTGGAGCTCCATTTGAGTAGAGAACTCTTTGAGTTGTGTTGAGAGCTCTTGTTGTGACTTGTGTGTGTGTTGTTGCTCTGATTTTGTGTCTTGTGTGCGTTGCTCATCCCATCCTTACTTCTGTGCTTCTTTGTGATAATCAAAGTGTAAGGGTGAGAGGCTCCAAGTTGTGGAGATTCCTCGCAAGCGGGATAGTAAAGTGAAATCAAAACACCGTGGTATTCAAGTGGGTCTTTGGACCGCTTGAGAGGGGTTGAGTGCAACCCTTGTCCGTTGGGATGCCACAACGTGGAGTAGGCAAGTGTTGGATTTGGCCGAACCACGGGATAAACCACCGTGCCATCTCTGTGTTGATCTTCTTGTGGTTATCGTGTTGTGCAAGAACTTCTCTCTAGCCACTTGGCATTATTGTGCTAACTCCTAATCAAGTTTTGTGGCATTAAGTTTCAAGTTTACAGGATCACCTATTCACCCCCCCTCTAGGTGCTCTCAATTGGTATCAAAGCCGTTCTCTTCAAGAAAGGGACTAATCGCCCAAAGAGATGGATCCTAAGGGCAAGGGGATGGTGGTCAATGATAAGGAGTCCTTCGTCAATGATCCAAAGGATGACAAGCCTGCTGACTCGGGGTCGGGCCATAAAAGAAAAGACGGGAAGAAGAAGAAAACGAGGCGCATCAAGGAGATCATCTACTACGACGACAGCGACGAGTCATCTTCTTCCCAAAAGGACAACGACGACAATGACTACGAGAAAAAGAAAACGGTCAATTCGAACTTTTCTTTTGATTACTCTCGTATTCCGCAAAGTACCAATGCTCATTTACTCTCCATTCCACTTGGTAAACCTCCTCACTTTGATGGAGAGGACTACGGATTTTAGAGTCACAAAATGCGTAGTCACTTGTTCTCTCTCCATCCAAGCATATGGGAGATAGTAGAGAGTGGAATGAAATTTGATAGTACTGATAGTCCCATGTTCATTAATGAGCAAATTCACAAAAATGCACAAGCTACTACTGTTCTTCTAGCTTCATTGTGCAGGGATGAATACCATAAGGTGAGCGGCTTGGATAACGCCAAGCAGATTTGGGACACCCTCAAGATCTCACATGAGGGGAACGACGTCACCATGCTCACCAAGATGGAGTTGGTGGAGGGCGAACTTGGCAGATTCGCAATGATCAGGGGCGAGGAGCCAACCCAAACATACAACTGGCTCAAGACCCTCGTCAACAAAATAAGGAGCTATGGAAGCACGCGATGGACGGACCACGACGTCGTCCGCCTAATGCTAAGGTCTTTTACCGTCCTTGATCCACATCTTGTGAACAATATTCGTGAGAATCCTAGGTACACCAAGATGACGCCCGAGGAGATACTTGGAAAGTTTGTAAGCGGGTGGATGATGATCAAGGAGGCAAGATATGTTGACGATGCGTTGAACGGCCCTATCCACGAGCCTCAAACCTTTGCTCTCAAAGCAACGAGGAGCAAGGAAGTACTACCTAGCAAAGTGGTACAAGTTGAGGCGGCAGGACTCAATGAGGAAGAGATGGCCCTCATCATCAAGCGTTTGAAGACGGCGCTAAGGGGTCGCAAGGAGCATCCCAACAAGACCAAGACGAAGGGGAAGCGCTCATGCTTCAAATGTGGTAAGATTGGTCATTTTATCGCTAATTGTCCCGATAATGATAGTGACCAGGAACAAGGGAACAAGAGGGAAAAGAAAAAGGCGTACAAGAAGGCTAAGGGCGAGGCACACCTTGGCAAGGAGTGGGACTCGGATTGTTCGTCGTCCGACTCCGACAACGAAGGACTCGCCGCCACCGCCTTCAACAAGTCGTTCCTCTTCCCCAACGAGCATCACACCTGCCTCATGGCAAGGGAAAAGAAGGTAAGCACTCGTGATACTAGTACTTACGCTGTCGGTGTTTTGGGTCCGACCGCACACCCGGGGTTGCCCCTCAAGGTGTTTTTAGGAGTAGGACGGTGTCGTCGACTGTAGCTAAATGGTTCGTGCCGGATGCACGAGGAGCGAGGGACAATGTTTACAGGTTCGGGCCGCTTTGAGATGCGTAATGCCCTACGTCCTGGCGAATATGCTTTATGTGGTAGATTACAGGGAGGTTCTCTAGTATTGGAAACGTAGAGAGCTAGAGTTGGTGGCTAAGTAAATGAGATCGATCTGAAGGGGTGCCCCCTAGGCCTTATATATTCGACCGTGGGGCAATACATGCAGATATGATAACAATGTGCACCTAAGAGATAGTGAACTGATCGAGTCTATCTTACTATAATTCGGCCGACTTATCCTCGCCTGGTTCCATCGTTCGGGGCGCAGGAAAGTCAGGTCTCTGTTGTGGTTGCTTGCTCAACGTTATTGGAGCCATCCAGGCTTGCGCCGATCCGACCTTACATCGATCTGCTTCGCTGGTCGTTCTTACCCAGGCCCACGAAAGGATGACCTTACGATTTATTGGGCTCCTAGGCCTTTCGTGAGGTCTTTTATCCTTCCAGTGGACCCGGGGGATATCTGTCCCCCACAAGCCCCCGATCGTTGGGTTGATTTTGAGATAATCGGCCCAAAGATCCTAGGTCCAGCTTGCGGTCTTCGTTTTACGACAAGAGATGCTTTCCGGGTAGTTTGGTAAAAACGGTCTTTTACTATTTCCTTCTGCTTGAAAACTGGTGTTCTGTCTCAAACTCGTGCTTTGGAGGTCAGCGTTTCATATTTGTAGGATCCTGAACTTCATTGGGTGCACCGAAGGTGCACCCTATGGGTGTAGCCCCCAAGCTTCGAGTGGATTTTTGAAAATAATCCACTCGAAGGTCCTCATCAAAAATCATCTTATTTTCCGCTTGCACTTTGTTGGAGGTCAGCCTTGCTTTTGGTCTTGCCATATGCTTTAGAAGTTAGCATTGTCTTGACTTGAAATGGCGATTCATGGAGTGCACCAGAGGTGCACCCAATGGGTGTAGCCCCCGAGCTTCGAGTGGATTTTTTGAAAATAATCCACTCGAAGGTCTTCATTTCGTGTCCTTTTGCTAAGAGCATCTTTTCTTTTTTCTTCCGAATGCCTTAGAGGTCAGCATTATGTCATTGATATTATGCTTTAGAGGTCAGCATGTATTTTGTCTTTGGAGCCGAGTTCATGATCTGCCCATATCTTGCTAGGTGGTGCAATTTATTTGATCTGCGACTGATTGGACATTCGATGGACGTCCCCTGGCTAGTCTTCATGTCGCTTCTGTCAGTCAGACTTTATACTTCACCGGCTATATTTGGCTTTCCTTTGATCCTTACTGATATCTCATTTTTGTCTTGAGGTATTCATTGCATGCCCTGCACGGACGTGACAGTTTTCAAAAATATACTGATAATTCCTGGGCGTCCCCCCCCAATGGGTGTGGGCAAGGGACGGCTTGGTACGCTGAGTGTTTTAGCCGGCCGCTTCTGAGTAGTAATGTGATGTGACGGCGGGTGTAATCATATCGCCCGTGCAGTTGACTGGAGTCCAAATGGGTGTTGCATTGCATGAAACGACGTCAGCCGCCTGACGTATCTTCAGACGGGTTGAAGTGTATATTGAATATTTTGCGACTGTTCGGCGACCGTGGTAGGAGGTGAGCGGTTGCCTTCTTCTTATATAAATAGTGCCTTTGCCTCTCCGGTTTCTTCACACCTCTTTGCTGTTCTCCACTGCTTGCTTTCTTCTTCTCCCCTCGTTTCCACCATGGGCAAGAGTAACAAACGCAAGCGCGAGCCAACTCCTCCGTCAGAGGACTTCGACGATTCGGAATACTCGGAGGAGGAGTTCTCCTCCGAGTCCGAGGGGTCTCCGACTCCCGTCTCTCCCCCGGCATCGTCTGACGATTCAGATGACTCCCAAGGGATTGCCGTGGAGGTCTGGTCTTACATCCGGGTCGTCGAGCGCTCCGGGCTCGCGGGCTCGGATGAGTCGGAGTACTCCTCGGACGAGGAGGACTCTTCGGACTCGTCCGAGGAGGGCGGCGGCGGCGATGGCGGGGACGACGGCGACGGCGGGGGCGATGATGACGACGGCGACGATGACGGTGACGGCGACAGCGGGGGCGGCAACGGTGGCAGCAAAGGCGGCAACGGTGGCAGCAAAGGCGGCAACGGCGGCAGCGGCAGGGGCAGCAACGGCGGCGGCAGCAGCAAAGGCAGCAATAAGGCCAGTGGCTAGATGCCACTGGTTTTTAGATGTTAGTATATATTAGAAGTAGTATAGTGAAATAATGTAGTAGTAGTTAGTAGTGTAGAGTAGTAGAATGTAGTATAGTAGTAGTAGAATGTAGTGTAGTAGTAGTAGAATGTAGTGTACTGGTAGCAATAGGGAAGTATCAACTCATAATGAGTTGATTTGTAAGTTCTGAAACTTCCCTTAATGAAGAATGATGTTCTCTGTCTGTTATGTTTGTGCCGCAGCTTGGGGTTTTCAAGTCATTTCTCCGTTTGCTTTGTCTGTGAAGTCCATCCCTCTGGAGTAGTAGTTGAGTCATTCGGGCATCATATCGTCGCTTTTAGGGTGATGGCCGAGTTATTATTGTCAACATTTACACCTTTGAAGTGACATCCGAGTGATGGCGAAGCCACATCGGCGTTGGAACGACTGATGACCTCGTCGGCGCTTTTAGAGGTAATAGCCGAGTGGCTTATGACGACGTCGGCGTTTTAGAGTTAACTGCCGAGTGACTGAAGACGACGTTGGCGTTTTAGGGATAACTGCCAAGTGACTGGAGATGACGTCGGTGTTTTAGAGATAACCGCCGAGTGACTGAAGGCGACGTCAGCATTTTTAGAGATAACTGCCGAGTGACTGAAGGCGACGTCGGCGTTTTTAGAGATAACTGCCGAGTGACTGAAGGCGATGTCGGCGTTTTAGAGATAACTGCCGAGTGACTGGAGACGATGTCAGCGTTTTAGAGATAACTGCCGAGTGACCGAAGACGACGTCGGCGTTTTAGAGATAACTGCCGAGTGACTGAAGACGGCGTTGACGTTTTAGAGATAACTGCCGAGTGATGATGTGGCGCACCAGTGCTTTTAGAAATAACCGCCGGGTGATGACTGGGCGCTTTTTGGAAACGGTATCTGGCCTAGGAAGATCCCATATGCGTTGTGCTTTCAGCTGCCTCTGCTTTCCGTGCCCTAGTTCTTGCTTTCCTGCCTCCAGATCCTCTCTGTCCTTTTGAAATTCGGCTCCCGTTCTGTTCGCCGGTGGAATTGAGATGGCGCCCAAGCGAAAGGCCTCGAGTTCATCCGCTGGCGTGATTCCCCCTATCGACCCCAACAGCCAGTTGCCTTTCGCAGGTAACCACATGTCTGTCGTTTCTGAGCCCGACCTTCTCCACCTCGTGTCCATCGGGGTTCTTCCTCCGAAGGAGCTCTGTTCTTGGTGGATTTGCCACGGGGTCACTGTCCCAACAGAGGATACCCACGAATCCGTGATTTATGTTCCTTTTCTTCTCCGCGGTCTCGCTCTTCCTATTTCTCCCTTTTTCCGCGGTCTCCTTGATTTCTATCGCCTTAACTTGACCCATCTGAATCCCAATTCCATTCTGCAAATTTCCATTTACGTTAATTTTGTGAGACTTTTCTTGGCGTCCTGCCACATTTTGGACTGTGGAAGTACTTGTATCACTATCGCCCTGGGATGGCCGGCGGGCAGCATCAGCTAGTGGGGGGTGCGAGTTTAGAGATGCGCCGTGGGAGGAAGACTGACTACCTTGAAATCCCACTCAAGGACAGTATCAAAGGATGGCGCTTGAAATGGTTTATTGTTGAGAACCACGGAAAATCTCTCCCCCCACGGTCAGGGAGACAGCCGGATGTTCGCACTCCAAGTTGGACCGAGTCTCCTATAGACCAGGAGGTGGCTGAGGCAGGGGCTTTGCTGGCTGAAGTTGGACTGCTGAAGGAGAGGGGTTTGACTGTAGAGGCTGTGGTTGCTGATTTTGTTTTCAAGAACATCTAGCCATTCAAGGATAGGGCATACCCAGCCTACTTGTACCGAGGTTTAGCTGACTCAACCCGGGTCACCGATAGAAGAATTCCCGCTGTAGACTTGGTGAACCAGCTTGAAATGATACTTAGAGGCAAGGTGTCCAATGTTGGTGCCCCTATCGCATACTCGGCCTGGAACCTGCCTCCTTCCAAGGCTTTTACCCATTTTGTGTCGAATCCTCCTGTTGCTGACGGCGGTTTGGGCCTTAGAGTACGACCCTCTGCCGAAGAAGTTAGTGCTTTGGTTGCTTCGATTGGAGAAATTCCCGATGATGAACGGCAAGTCCACTTTGAGGTGCCTTTGGATCCTAATGATGCAGAAATAAATGCTATGCTTGATATGCTGGCTAAAGACACTTCTGATGCTGCTCCTGCTGGGACATTGGCGGTGGTGCCTCTCCCGGAAGCTGGTACAACCTTGGATGTTCAGAAGCCTGTCAGTGTTCGCTCGAAACACCCTTGCCGAGCCCATCAACCTGATTCTCCTGCTGATGAGCAGAAAAAGAAAAGGAGACGTTTTTGGCGAGTACGTAGTTTGGATCGAGAAGTTGGTCCTTCGGTTCCTGCCGCTGAGGAAGTGCATGTACCTGAATTTACCGACGCTGATCCCAATGGGTGTGCTCCATCTGTTGCTGAACCCAATGGGTGTGCTACATCTGTCGCTGATCCCAATGGGGGTGCTACATCTGTCGCTGATCCCAATGGGGGTGCTGTCTGTGTTGCTGACGAAATCGTGGAGGAGGAAGAAGATGAGGTCCCTTTGACTCGGAAAAACAGTCGACAATATATTGCAAGTGGGGAAAGTAGTGGGGTTCCTTCTCCTGCTCTGTCAGCCCTCATCGGTCTATAGGAATTATTGTTGGAGCGAAGGCAGAAACGCCACCCTTCGCCCGAAGTCTCCACCGCTTAGCCCCTGCCCTGACAGGCAAAGCAGGCAGGGACACCCTTCGCTTGATCGACACCAGAGACAACATGGAGACCCTTCGCTCGATTCGGCACCAGACGAAGGCCTGCGGCAACGCCTCCCCACGGCGCGGCCTCGGTCAGCTCCGAGGCCCACATGAGGTCGGGCCCATTGTAACGGGCCCTGCGTGGCCGCGGTTGTGTTACAGGCCTAATTTGTAAAGGCGTACTTGTAATTACAGGTTGTAACCCCGCTTTATGGGAATATTCTGGGGATAAACTAGGTACCTGAGGGCACATGCGTCCTTAACGCAAGGCGCCGTGCACTCGGATACCTATAAATACCCCCGCACAGTGCCCGTGAGAGGCCAGATGAACAGAGCTTTTGCCATCACGCGCGAGTGCCCTGTTGCCATCACCATTCACCCGTGTTGGATCTCCTTGCTGTCGAGAGATTGAGTCCCAACATTTGGCGCCCACCGTTCGTGCTACGAGACAACCACCCGCGATGGCACCCAAGAGAGCTAACCCGAAGGCTGACGAGGCTGCGAAGGCAGCACTACTCGCCGCAAGAAAGGGCAAGGCCCTCGCCCTCACCCAATCCACCCACCAAGAGGCCACTGAAGACGACACCCTCCGCACCTGCGACCCTGAGGGACAACCCTCAGGCTTCGCACCTCCCTCAGGCTTCGCACCCCCCTCAGGCTTCGCACCACCGGAGGGCGCGGACCTCGCCGAGGACGGTGAGGTCCTCGGCATCTCCGCAGAAGAACAGCTACAGCTGCGCGCTCTGCGCCTCAAGAACCGCAACCTCCAGAGGCAGAAGGAGATATTGGAGGCCAAGCGCCAGCGTGTGTCCGCACTCGCCAAAGTGCGGCAGATGATACGCGACGAAGAGCACAAGGCCCAGGAACTCGAGCGGGAGATCGCGCTGATGCAGCGCGAAGGCCACCTCGGCCCACAGCACGCGTCACCCCTCCAGCAGCGCGCACAAAACGAAGACACGCGCGAAGGCCACCCCGGCCTGCAGCATGAGCCACCCCTGCAACACCGCGCGCAACCGGAGGACCCGTGTTTACCCCAGCGCGACTTCACTTTCCCGCACGCCGCGCCATTCCAAGGGGTCAATTATCTCGATGAGCGAAGTCCCCTGGCGCCTCACCTGCAAGTGACGCCGTGGCCAGCTAACTTCCGGGCTGGGACCTACCCCAAGTACAACGGCAGCACCGACCCGGCTCAATACATAATGAGTTACCAGGTCGCCGTCGCATCGTCCGGGGGGGACGACGCCACAATGGCGAAGTCCTTCATCATCGCCCTCGAGGGCCCCGCGCTCACCTGGTTCACCAGGTTGCCTCCGCTGTCCATCGACTCCTGGAGAAGTCTCCGGGACAAGTTCCTCCTCAACTTCCAAGGGTACCGCCCGGACACCGACGCCCTGGCCGAGCTCTCGCTCTGCAAGCAGCTAGAGAAGGAGACCCTGAGGGAATATTACCGCAAATTCCTGACACTCAAGTCACAGCTACCCTCAGTCGATGACCAGATTGCCATCCACTATGCTATCAGTGGTCTTCGCGCTGGCGTCCTTTACAGCCACTGCATCAGAGACCCGCCGAAGAACCTCCAAGAGTTGTACCAGCTGTTTGAAAAGTATGCCAGATCCGAGGAGCTCCACCAGCGCAAGATTGAGTCCCAGCGGAAGCCAAAAGACGCTCCACAGTCCAGCCGCACGTGGACAAGAACTCCGCAACCAGACTCCGGTCGAGATGGCCGCGGTCAGCCGCAAGTGCACAACATTGCCAACCAGCAGCCGGCCGCTGACCCCCTTCGCCGCCAGGAATATCCCCCCCAGGACCGCGGAAGTGGAACTCGCGGCAGGGGCCGAGGGCGTGCGCAGTCACCCCCTCCACCGCGCCGATTTTACTGCCTTTTCCATGGCGAAGACTGCGCCCACCCAACCAAAGACTGCCCCGAAGTGAAGGCCACCAGAGACAGAATGGCGAGGGCGCAGCCAGCCAACAACCCCAGAATTGTCGCGCATAACTACCAGCCACCCCCTCCACCATATATCCACGCTCCCGCCCCGCATCCACCGCACCACGCTTACCAACATCATCAGGAAGTACAAATCGTACATCCTCCGCCTCCACCACCACACCAGCAACAACAAAACATCCCCAACGCCCCAAAGCAGGAGGACTTCGCCGATCAACCTTATTGCGGAGTCATTCATATGATAACTGGGGGGTCCAGCACCGACTTCGACACCAAGCGGCAGAAGCGTGACCACTACCGCAGCATAAACCATGTAGCCGTCACGGGCCCAGTTGTACAGACAAAGTGGTCCCACGTACCACTCACCTTTGACGCACGGGACGTCGATTTGCGCAGCGCCCCCCACTGCGATGCCATGGTCATCAATTGCAGCGTGGCAGGCTGGGACCTACACAAGGTCCTCGTTGACAACGGCAGCCAGGCAGACATCATCTTCCTCCACGCCTTCGATTGCATGGGCATCAGCCACAGCCTGCTTAAGCCTTCGGACAACCCGTTGTATGGCTTCGGCGGCAAAGGCACCTTCCCCGTCGGCAAAATAGAGCTGCCCCTCTCCTTCGGTGTAGCACCCAATGCCCGAAGTGAGCAAGTGACTTTTGACATTGTGGATATGGTATATCCATACAACGCCATCATGGGACGGGGCTCCATCAATAAGTTTGAAGCTGCCATCCACGGACTGTATTTGTGCATGAAGATACCAGGCCCGCTAGGCGTAATTACAGTCCGCGGTGACCAGCAAACAGCGCGCAACATAGAGCGGGACTTCGTGCCCGGGCAGAGGAACGTGCACTGTCTCACGACACAGTGCGAGGTCCCTGCGCCCGTCAGCCCAACTGACAAGCAGCACGACAGGGCTCAGTTGCAGAGTCAGGATGGGACCAAGATTGTCCCCCTCGATCAGGCCACGCCCAAGCAGACAGTCACTATCAGCGAAGACCTTACTTCGCATGAAGAAGAGAAGCTCCTCTGCTGCCTGGCCAAGAATAAAGATGTCTTCGCCTGGTCCGCCCTCGACCTGGTCGGAGTCAGCCGATCCACTGCGACGCCGCATGGTGCCCTGCGGGGGCAGGCGTCGCCGCAATCATAACCTCACCAGTCGGGGTCAAGCACAGATATGCAGCACGACTCAGCTTCAATCTGGACTCCGACAGATGCACAAATAATATAGCAGAGTACGAAGCAGTTATCCTCGGCCTCCGCAAGCTAAGGGCCCTCGGAGTCACCACTTGCATCATCAAAACAGACTCCAAGGTAGTTGCCGGCCAGGTCGAAAAAGACTATGCGGCCAAGGACCCCGCACTCTTTTCCTCCCGGGGGGTGAGGTTTTTAACGAGGCGGAGCCATGTAATATATGCGTAAAAAATCCCCCGCAAAAAGACATGCGTCGAAAAAGACCGCGATGACGGTCTTCGACATTCGACCACCACGAGGTCACCGCGAGGCTAAGCGCTAGCTACCCTCGCGTGCGACAAATCCGCGCAAAAGTCGCCTAAGGGTGCAGCCGGATTAGCACAACAAGTGCGAAAAAAAATCGAAGTCTATCGCGAAGACTATCCGCGCAAAAGTCGCCTAAGGGTGCAGCCGGATTAGCACAACAAGTGCGAAAAAAATCGAAGTCTATCGCAAAGACTATCCGCGCAAAAGTCGCCTAAGGGTGCAGCCGGATTAGCACAACAAGTGCGAAAAAAAATCGAAGTCTATCGCGAAGACTATCCGCGCAAAAGTCGCCTAAGGGTGCAGCCGGATTAGCACAACAAGTGCGAAAAAAATCGAAGTCTATCGCGAAGACTATCCGCGCAAAAGTCGCCTAAGGGTGCAGCCGGATTAGCACAACAAGTGCGAAAAAAATCGAAGTCTATCGCGAAGACTATCCGCGCAAAAGTCACCTAAGGGTGCAGCCGGATTAGCACAACAAGTGCGAAAAAAAAAATCGAAGTCTATCGCGAAGACTATCCGCGCAAAAGTCGCCTAAGGGTGCAGCCGGATTAGCACAACAAGTGCGAAAAAAATCGAAGTCTATCGCGAGGACTATCCGCGCAAAAGTCGCCTAAGGGTGCAGCCGGATTAGCACAACAAGTGCGAAAAAAATCGAAGTCTATCGCGAAGACTATCCGCGCAAAAGTCGCCTAAGGGTGCAGCCGGATTAGCACAACAAGTGCGAAAAAAAAAATCGAAGTCTATCGCGAAGGCTATCCGTGCAGAAGTCGCTTAAAAGCGCAGCCGGATCAGCACAACAAGTGCGAAAAAAACCGAAGACTATCTATGCAGAAGACACCTAAGGGTACACCTGGACTAGCACAACAACGGCCGAAACGACAACATCAAACCATCCACACCAAGACCAACTATAATCAAGCCAACACAGCGCAGCAAAACAAATCAGTAAGCACAAAACGCCTTCGCACACACACATGCACGCGAGGGCACACAATTCCACCATACAAGCCTCGACGTACACAAGCGAGGGCACCACACTCTACATCGGCTCAACCTTAGGAATAATTCCCATCTCCCTATAATTAAATAGCATTATCCTGAGCTCCTCACCCGCAAAAAGCCTTCGCAGTTCCCCTTCACCTACACCCTCGGCGGTCGGCAGGGACAACAGTTCCTGCCGACCAGCCCCACTCACACGAAGCAGAGCCCGCTCCTCAGCGCTAACCCTACGTTTTGCAACTGCCCTTCGTCGACGGCGCCCAGTGCTAGGGCCTGGCACGTCCGACGCGTCCGCGGCGTGTGGCGAAGCCTCCGCCGCAGCCACGTCCAAAGCCGCAAAATAATCCAAATTCTCCTCCGACGACTCCTCAGTCCACTCAACCGAGCTCCCGGAGTCGGCAAAATCCAAAAACTCAGATGCAGACCCACTATATTCATTACCACCTTCCGCGGTCGAAGCCGCCAAAAACTCAGTAGCAGCGGTTGCGTGCGCAGGCCCAAAATCTTGAACCTGCGCAGCAACCAAAATTCAGTACAACATCCAAAAATCCTCAACCCTAAACAACCACTATGCCACCTGCGAGGGCCCTGACGCTGCGGGGGCCTCCGCCGTTGGCTCCGCTGCCACCTCCGCCATTGTTTCCACCGCCTCCGCCGCCGGATCTTCGACGGTCGGCGCAGCTGCTGCGAGGGCATCGGGAGCGCCTTCGGCCACCTTCAGGGGCAGGTCTTCCACTGTCGCAGCAGATGTGGGGGCGCCTGGTGCGTCTTCCGTGGTCGGCTCCGGATCAGGCAGGGCGTCGTTCAGTGCTCCGAAGTCGTCCACCCGCTCGCCTCGCTCCGCCTAAAACAAAACATACAAAAAGTCAGCAAACACACGCACAGACCACATTCAGCAAACGCCGAACAAACGACAACGTTACCTGAGCCCTCGCAGCCTCGGCCCGCTCCCTGACCACATCACCACCATACAGACCCCACATCCGGTCATAGAGGGCACCGGCGGACTCCTTCACCACGGGGTCTTCGACCTTATAGATATCTCACCCAAAGTCTTCATCTGCCTGGTCGAAGGCCTCATAGTGCCGGCACCCTTCGCGAGAGAGTGCGTTCATTGCCCCCTCGCAGGTGACCAGGGAGGCGAACGACATTAATCCACCCAAGACAGTGGGGAGCTCCTGCAGCTCCTCTTGCACCCATTCCAAGCAGCGAAGCCCGGCCTCTCGCTCCGGCACCACGAAGTCACCGGTCCGCGCACCCAGCTCGCGGTATGTGGCCATAAGCTGTGTGCGCGTCCGTTCGGCCTCCGTTCGTGCCGCGGCTTCGGCCCCCTTCGTGCGGCTCTCCAGAGCGGTGAGCCGCCCCCGCAGGTCTTCGGCGAGATCCTTGGCAAGATTGGCCTCCGCCCGTGCCAGCCTAGCCTCCGCCTGCGCGGCCTGCTCCTTGGCGATGGCCTCGTTGGTCTCCCTCCTCTCCCCCGCCAGCTGGCGCCGGAGGTCAGCCTTTTCCTCCTCCAGGGCGGCCACCTTGTCCGCCAGTTTACGACACTTGCTGTCGGAGGCAGACTTCTCACGGACAGCGTCAGCATGTTGCGTCCGGAGTCTCTCGACTTCGGCAGATAAGGCTGCCGTAAGTGCCCCCGACGCAGTACGGCTGGTGAAGTCAGCCACCTACAGAGCACACGTAAGGCCATGGCCGAAAAAAAAGAGCTCGGCGGACCTGACTCAGCGCCTCCGTCGCCTGACTCAGCGCCTCCGTCACTCCTTTCAGCCGGCGGGTCGCCGCGCCAGCCTCGTCTCTGACCAACGCGAGGGCCGACACCTCGCCTCCGGCGCCAAGGGCCCCGCCCCTTGCCTTCGACGACAGCGCAGCCGTCGCAATTGCCGCGGCAGGCACAACCACAGCAGGCCGGCCTTCGTCCGACCCTGCAACGCGTCAACGAGTGTAAAAAAAAAAGAGGCGGCTCGGTGACTTACCCCCAAGATAATCGTCCACACTGATATCAGTGCCGAAGTCGGCAACGCGCTTGCCCGGCGGCGGCAACGTTCTGGCCGCCTTCGCAGCCTCCGCCACTCCGCTGGCCGGCGACACCACCTTCGTCAGTTTGGAGACCCCGGCGCCCGCCGTTGTCTCCGGCGCCTTGCTAGGTGCAGCGGCGCCCGCCTTCGCCGCCAGCGGCGGCTTGCCTCCGCTGGAGGCCGCAGCCTTCGCCGTTCCCCGTTGCCTTTTCGGCCGGGCCTCGTGAATCCTGACGGTAGCCTGGCGTTTTTGCGCCGCCCCTTGGCGATCCTTGTCCATCACTGCCCACACAACAGCACCGATATTTCGCCCGTAAGGAAAAACCCTCCACTGACGAACCATACGAGATGTAAAACAGTCTTCCTCAGCCGCGCAGGGGACAGGAACATTTCTAGGCCAGCAGCCCCCGGTAACCCTCAGCATCCGAGCCGAGGACTCCTGGAGCTCGGGCGAAGACATCCTCTCCCCCGGGGCCGCACACGTCCTCATTAACTCTCTAGCAAAACTATCAGACACCCCAATTCCTCCCATCGCAGTACCTAATTTTCTCCTTTTTGAGGGGGGGCGGCCGCCAGCGCAGGGTCGCCTCCAGTCTCCACCGCCGGCTTCTTCCCACGGCGGTCCGCTTCGTCTTGACCAGGGTAGCCGTCGTACGGCAACTGATTTAATTCGAAGACCCTGTTCAAACGTTCATTTGACCCGCGAATATCAAAGCTGCGCTGGCCTTCCGTCCTCGCCACGTACCGCCCCACGAGTCGCACCGCCAAGTCCTCCGCATCGCGCACAAAGGCGGCCGGGTCACGGTTTCGCAAATTCAGTGCAAAGGCAGGACTTCGCACCACCCTTCCTCCGTGAAAAGGCATCTGGCGAGGGCACACTTCGCCCAGCGCCCAGCCGTGCGCCAAGGGCCAGACCCCGTACGCCACAAACTCTTCAACTAAATCTCGACCACTGCTCTGGCCGGCGGCGCATCGAAGGGCCCCTTCGTCTGCATCCTCTTCTGCCACTTCAAAAGGCGGATACGCAGAGTAATAGTGAGAGCACATCTCAGACACGGGCAGTCCTTCATGGCCTTCGACAGTAGCCTCAGCAACGTAAAACCAAAATTCATTCCAATTGCCCCACTTGTTGCGGGCGCACGGAACCAACTCCACTACTGGCATTGTGGTCTTGCCGGTCTTCGGCGTGAATGTGCACGACCCAAACTGGGCAACTCCGTCCTCAATCACCCTCTTCTGCCAATGCAAGCAGTAATTCTTCGCAAAAACTTCAACCGACGGCTGTCCGCCGTACGAAGTCGTCGCCCAGACATATTTCGCCAGCGCCACCACGGCGTTCGGTGTCAGCTGATGAATTTGAACGTTGAATCTACGCAGGACTTCGCCAACAAACCGGTGCGCAGGCAAGCGGAGACCGGCGACGAAGAACGCCTCGAAAACAACCAACTCACCCTCCGGCTCGGGGACTTCCTCCGTCCCCGGAGCACGAGCGACTCCGCCGCCAAAGTAGCCCAAGCGCTGCATTTCGTCGACGCGGGCCGACATCATCCGTGACACACCAAAATCAACAGAGTCGCCGGCGCGCAGCTCCTCCACCATCACGCTACTCAACGTCTCCTCAGACGAGGCGGCGGCCGGCGGCGTGGCGTCGGCGGAAGAAGAAGAGGATGGCATTGCTACGTACCGTCGGCGGCGGCGGGCGGTCTGCTTCACTCGAGCCAGATCTCCGACGACCAAAGCGAGCAGTAGAAGAGGAGCAGAAAGACGGCGGGCGGCTAGGGTTTTCACGGAGCGCGGAAGGCAAAGTGCAAACAGCGCCGTCCCCCGCCCCCCTTTATAGGCAGGGCGCGGCCCCTCGGGAAACTCGCAATCCCACAGGGCGCGACGCTTCGGAAAACCCGCAGTCCAACAGTAAGATGTCCATCAACGGTCACATCAAAAACCCCCGCGGAACCACTTCGAGCGAGGGCAGCGTCTCCGCCATCTAGCGACGTCTTCGGCACCAGGTGACTTTGTCGAACTGGTCCCTCGGAGGGCAAATGTTGGAGCGAAGGCAGAAACGCCACCCTTCGCCCGAAGTCTCCACCGCTTAGCCCCTGCCCTGACAGGCAAAGCAGGCAGGGACACCCTTCGCTTGATCGACACCAGAGACAACATGGAGACCCTTCGCTCGATTCGGCACCAGACGAAGGCCTGCGGCAACGCCTCCCCACGGCGCGGCCTCGGTCAGCTCCGAGGCCCACATGAGGTCGGGCCCATTGTAACGGGCCCTGCGTGGCCGCGGTTGTGTTACGGGCCTAATTTGTAAAGGCGTACTTGTAATTACAGCTTGTAACCCCGCTTTATGGGAATATTCTGGGGATAAACTAGGTACCTGAGGGCACATGCGTCCTTAACGCAAGGCGCCGTGCACTCGGATACCTATAAATACCCCCGCACAGTGCCCGTGAGAGGCCAGATGAACAGAGCTTTTGCCATCACGCGCGAGTGCCCTGTTGCCATCACCATTCACCCGTGTTGGATCTCCTTGCTGTCGAGAGATTGAGTCCCAACAATTATCTTTGGCGAACTTTGATCAGACTCTAGAAGATATGGTTCCAGAGGACCTGTTATCAGAGCCAGCGGATGGTGACGCGATGGATGTTTGTGCTGATGTGTTCGACGCCGGGTTGGGGTCATCCCGGGCAGCGTCCCGCGCCTCATCGACCTTAGAGCGCGGTCTTGAGGGCCAGGAAACTGACTTTGATCGTCTTGCTCTTATGGAGGTAACTGAGGGGCCTTCAGCCTTAGAGGCGGCTGCCGCAGAGAACTTGACCCTCAGGGATGGTGTTGACGCTTACCCAGCCCCCAAGGGTGTTGCCGGGGATGATTCAGCTCGGGTGGGAAGCGTAAGTCACGACCCAGCACCCGAGGGTGTTGCCGGAGACGATCCGGCTCAAGTGGGCAGCGCGAGCTATGACCCAGCCCCCGAGGGTGTCCGAGCGGGGTCTCCCTCTTGTACTTCCATGGATGTTCACGTCGGATCTCCTCCACACTCTGGTTGCATGGTGGTGGCCCAAGTTTCTGGTCAGGGAGTCGCTTTAGAGGCCAGCGTTCCTGACGACCAAGCTTTATGCTCTGCTGATGACATTGAATTGGTTCCCGCTGGTTCATTGCAAGTTGCTCCGGATGGTGACTCTGTGCCAAGCCATCAATTGATTTCTCACGATCTGGGAGTCCCCTCATTCTTCTCCAACCTCCAGGTACTATGCCATATTCTAGTTTGACTTTTACACCTGACGAATCGCTGTCTTTGCACTCATTTGCTCTCGTTATCAGGCACTAGTGGACGAGATGGCTAGTCAGCTGAAATTACAGGGTGCTTCTGTTCTGGAAAGAGCTTCGTCACTGGCCCGTTGGAATCCGGTGCTGCTTCAACAGCGTGTCTCTGACTTGGAGGCGACGAATGCTGGTTGGTGCTTTTCTGCTTCCCTTCGTTTACCTTGTTAAACTGCTTCTCAATTTGACTCTTTCGTTTGATTGTTTCTTCGCTAGATATGGCTCGGCAGTTTTCTGTTCTTGAAGAGAATCATTCTCAAAGTCAAGCTGAGTTGGTCCGGCGATGCTCTGATTTTGAGGAAAGGTATTCCCAAAGCCAGACTGAGCTGGCCCAGGTCTCTGCTGCTCTAAATGATGCTAATATGCTGAATTCTACTCTTCGCGCTCAACTTGATTCTGAAAAGGTGATTTATGAATCTGCGTCTTGTGCTGCTGTGCTCTTATTGCCTGCTTGATGTTTGAAAAGGCTGATTCTTGTTTGCAGGAAGAAAAACGTGCCCTTGTTGCCTCTCGCGACAATCTTGACAGGCTATATCGTGACTCTAGCAACTCGTTGACCATCCTGGAAAGGAGTCATCGCTTCACCATGGAGGAGTTAGACAATCTTCGCTGTAAGCTGCAGGAATCCACGGACGACGTGATCCGTCTCAGGCAGTTGATATCGGCTAAGGATGCTGCTATCAAGGAACTGCACGCTTCTAAGAAGTCCATCGCCCAGGAGCTGGAGACCGCTCAGCTGGCCGTCAAAGTTGCTGAAGAAACTTCCATTACTCTGAGGGCCCAGCGCGACAGGGCTATGGATAAAGCCATTCGTGCGGGGCGGATCTTGATGAGGAGACCCGGCATGGTTGTTCCTGACGATATAAGGGCTGATGTGAACGCTGCTCCTGATTCCTCGAGTCGCCCTTCTTCGTCGGTTGCTCCTGAGAAAAGTATTGCAAAATAGAGAAACATTGCGTGCTTTGAGCATGCGGTTATCGTGCCCGGCTATTTGTTAGAGGACACCAACTCGACATTTGAATACTACTGTTACTCTCCTACTGTTTTAGAATTCAACAGTACATAGATTTGCAGGAGTAAAATGCTGTATGATGATTTTGAAGTTTCTTCATGGGATATAGAGATCACCCCTATATGAGTAATTGTAAGCATGTGGAATCGCCTTAAGTCGTTGCTGACTTAGATTGATTGCTCCGTTAGCAGGGCATAGTGGTCACTCCGAGTTAAGTAAGCATGAGCATGTTGCACCGTCTTAAGTCGTTGCCGACTTAAGCCGATTGCTCCGTTAGCAGGGCATAGTGGTCACCCCAAGTTAAGTAAGCGTGAGCATGTTGCACCGTCTTAAGTCGTTGCCGACTTAAGTCGATTGCTCCGTTAGCAGGGCATAGTGGTCACCCCAAGTTAAGTAAGCATGAGCATGTTGCACCGTCTTAAGTCGTTGCCGACTTAAGCCGATTGCTCCGTTAGCAGGGCATAGTGGTCACCCCGAGTTAAGTAAGCGTGAGCATGTTGCACCGTCTTAAGTCGTTGTCGACTTAAGCCAATTGCTCCATTAGCAGGGCATAGTGGTCACCCCGAGTTAAGTAAGAATGTAGGTCGATCATGAACAAACTGAGTATTCTTGAAACCTTGTTTATTGAAGATGTATTTCCCATTTTATAGAGTACATTGTCGTCTCAGTAGCTTTTGAAATACAGCTAGGGATAAAATTTCTTGAGGTGTTCTATATTCCAGGAGTTCCCAATTTCTGTGCCGTCCATCTGAGTGAGGCGGTATGATCCCGGCCGAGTGACTTCCGCTACTATGAATGGTCCTTCCCATAGGGGTGACAACTTGTGTCGTCCCTCCCCCGTTAGAATTCGGTGGAGGACGAGGTCTCCCACTGCAAAGGATCGTCGTCGTACGGCCTTGTCGTGATAGCGTCTCAGAGTCTGCTGGTATCGTGCTGATTGAATTACTGTGTTCAGCCGTTCTTCTTCGAGTACATCGATATCCTCCAGCCTAGTAGCTTCAGCTTCTGCTATGCTTTCAAAGACTAACCTTGGCGCCCCAAACTTGAGATCAGCGGGTAATACTGCCTCTAACCCATAGACCATGAAGAAAGGAGTGTTTCCATGCAGAGCTCGGCTAGGTTGAGTTCTTAGGCTCCAAACGACGTAAGGCAATTCCCTTATCCATTTTCCTGCAAACTTTTCATTTTTATCGAAGACCTTTTTCCTGAGTGCTTCCAATATCATCCCGTTAGCTCGTTCAACCTGCCCGTTGGCCCTCGGGTGTGCTACCGAAGCATACTTGATCTGAATGCTCTTTTGCTCGCAGAAATCGAAGAACTCTGAACTTGTGAAGTTGGATCCTAGGTCGGTTATGATATTGTTTGGTATTCCGAATCTGAATATTATGTCTTGTATGAATTCCAGGGCCTTGGCTGAGGTTAAAGAGGCAATGGGTTTGAATTCTATCCATTTGGTGAATTTGTCGATTGCTACCAGTACATGAGCGTACCCTCCTTGAGCTTTCTTGAAAGGTCCAATCATATCCAGTCCCCAGCATGCGAACGACCATGTTACTGGTATGGTCTGCAGTTGCTGTGCCGGTAGATGTTGTTGCTTTGATAAGTACCGGCAAGCTTCGCACCTCTGAACTAATTCGGCTGCATCACTTTTCGCCGTTGGCCAATAGAATCCCGACCTGAAGACCTTCCCTACTAGTGTCCTGGATGATACGTGTATTCCACATTGCCTAGCATGGACCTCATCTAGAAGTTGCCTCCCCGTAGATGAGAGAATGCATTTCATGAGGACACCCGATGCGCCTCTTCTGTACAGTGTCTCCCCAATGAGTGTGTAGTGAGCCAACTGTCTAGCGATGCGCTCGGCTGCATTTTTGTCATCTTCATTCTTTATATATCTGATGATTGGCCTTCTCCAGTCATCGAAATCTAACTCTGATTGGTTCATGATATTACATTCTTCTGCCTGGTCCATCGAGATGCTCGGATGCGGTATTTCTTGTACAAAGATTCCAGGTGGGGCCTGAGTTCGACTGGATCCTAACTTGGACAATATATCAGCTGCCGTGTTTCGATCTCTTTCTACATGATGAAATTCCAAACCTTCGAATTTATCTTCTAGTTTCCGGATGGCGGTGCAGTACTTTCCCATTGAATCGCTCGAACAGTCCCATTCTTTGTTTATCTGGCTTATGACTACCAAGGAGTCTCCGTATACCATCAGTCTCTTGACGCCCAGTGATATAGCAATTTCAGTACATGAATCAGAGCTTCATATTCGGCTGCATTGTTGGAGGCTGGAAATAGCAACTGGAGGGCATATTTGAGGTGCTCGCCTCCAGGTGCGGTAAAGAGAATTCCCGCGCCTGCTCCCTGTAGTTTCAACGAGCCATCGAAATACATTTGCCATACTTCCGCTGTTTCTGGGTTGTCTGGTACTTGTTGTTCAGTCCATTCTGATACGAAGTCAACCAACGCTTGAGTTTTGATGGCAGTGCGAGGTCGAAATTCGATGTCATGAGATCCCAGTTCATAGGCCCACTTGGCTATTCGGCCGATAGCTTCCTTGTTGCGAAGAATATCCCCTATCGAAAAACTAGTGACTACTATGACTTTGTGGTCGTCAAAGTAGTGACGTAGTTTGCGGGCAGTTAGAAGTACTGCATATAATAGCTTCTGAACTTGAGGATACTTTTTATTTGAGGGACCCAGAACTTCACTGATGAAATAAACAGGATGTTGCATTGGGTAGGCATGCCCTTCTTCTGTTCGCTCGACTACCAACGCGGTGCTTACCACATTAGTCGTGCAAGAGATATATAGCAGCAAATCTTCAGCCGGTTGAGTCGGTGTGGCTCGCCGTGGCGGCTTCAGCACTGGTGGTGTTGTCAAGAATTTTTTTAGTGCATCCAGGGCTTCCTGTGCTTCTGAAGTCCACTGAAACTTATCCACTTTCTTGAGTAGCTGGTAAAATGGCAAGCCTTTTTCTCCTAGCCTGGATATGAATCTGCTCAGGGCCGCCATACATCTGGTGAGTCTCTGAACCTTTTTTTGTGATCGTGGTGCTTCCATTTTCATGATAGCTTCAATCTTATCCAGGTTAGCTTCAATTCCCCGGTGACTGACATCCGATTAGCTTTCCTGCCGGCACCCCAAAGACACATTTTTCGGGATTAAGCTTCCATCGATATCGCCGTAGACTATTGAAAACCAGCTGTAAATCCTCGATGAAATTTTCCGAGTTCTCCGTTTTGATTACCACATCATCTACATAGGCTTCCACACGCTTGCCCCAGTGATCGGCTAAGCATGTTTGAATGGTTCTCTGATAAGTCGCTCCAGCGTTTTTGAGGCCGAACGACATGGAGGTATAGCAGAAAGCACCGAACGGAGTGATGAACGCTGTTTTTTCCTTGTCTTCTTTTGTCAGGCTGATCTGATGATATCCAGAGTAGCAATCCAGGAAAGATAGCATAGAACATCCAGCAGTGGAATCTACCACCTGATCTATCCTAGGAAGCCCGAAGGGATCCTTTGGACAGTGTTTGTTGAGATCCGTGTAGTCGACGCACATGCACCAATCCACTTTATTCTTTTTGAGTACAAGAACTGGGTTGGCTAACCACTCGGGATGTAACACCTTTCTGATAAACCCAGCCGCGACCAAGCGGGCCAGCTCAGCGCGAATGGCCTCTCTCTTGTCGGGCGTGAAGCGACATAGTTTTTGCCGAATCGGCCTCGCCTGGGGATAGACGTTCAGTTTGTGCTCGGCTAGTTCTCTCGGGACTCCCGGCATATCCGCAGGTTGCCATGCGAATACATCTCGGTTATCTTGCAGAAACTAGACGAGCGCGCCTTCCTATTTGTCATCCAGGCTGGAGCTGATGATGGCAGTCTTGCGTTCATCAGCGAACCCTAGGTTGATCCTTTTGGTTTCTTCAGTCGGCCGCATAGAGGTCACGACTTGAGCTTCATTTGCAGGTACTGCAAGGTCTTCCTCAGGCTTAGAGTTTGCCTGCGCTGAAGAAGTTGCCGACGGTTTGGTGGTGAGGGCCGCCTGGATGGCCACACGGAAACACTCTGCGGCGCCTTGGAAGTCAGCGCGCACAGTTATGATTCCTTGCGGTCCTGGCATCTTCAGTATCATGTACGTGTAATGCGGAAGGGCCATGAATTTTGCCAATCCCGGCCTCCCAATGATGGCGTTGTACCCGCAGTCGAAGTTCGCCACTTCGAACCTTAGGAACTCGGTTCTGTAGTTCTCCGGAGTCCCAAAGGTGACAGGCATGTAGATGTGGCCCAGCGGGTATTCCCCTTCAGTCGGCACGATGCCGAAGAAAGGAGTGTCTGACTCGTGGAGCTCTTTGAGGTGAACCCCAAGCCTTGGAGTGTTCGGGGGAAGGTGACGTTGATGCTGCTCCCCCCGTCAACTAATACCTTCTTCACCCTGTTCTCTCGGATCACCGGATCGACGAGGAGCGGGTATTTGCCTGGGTGGTCGAAGTTGAGCCACTGATCGGCCCGAGTGAAGGTGATCGGATGCTTCGACCATCGGTACGGAGCGGGAGGACCGGTGGTCGCCACCAATATTTGGCAATCGTTGAGCTTTTGTTGTCTTCTGCTCTCATGCGATCCATGTCCGCCGAAGATGACGTTGACTTCCCCATCAATGCGTGGGAAGGCTCCGCCTCTTCCCTCCTCCTGCTGCTGGGGTTGTCGTGGTTCCCCTGGTCCTCCCCGCGGCGGAGGTGGAGGTAGAGGTTGAAAGGGTCGGTTGTGCCCGACGGAGTGCTTGAAGTCTCTGTAGTTCCGAAGGGTGTGGCGCATGTCCTTGTGGTACGGGCACTGAGCGTCGAGGATGTCGTCCAGTGTACGTTCGCCTCCGCGAGGTCCTCCTCGGGCGCGAGAGGCAGGTGGTCCGGCGGCATGCACCTCTTCGCGAGGCCTCTTCTCCCAGCGTTTGTCGGGTTGCTGGTTCGTGTCGCGTCGTGGCGCCGTCGGTGCAGGTTTCGTTCCCCTGATGAGGTCCTGAGCTCGCTCGTCGGCGGTGATGTAGAGATCGGCTTCCCGGAATAGCTGCTCGGAGGTAGTCGGCGCCTTCTGTAATATGGCTCGGACGAAGACCGAGTCGTTGGACCCTCTGTAGAAGTCTTCGATCACGGCCGCCTCCGTGACCTCGGGGATACGATTTCTCATGGTCTAGAACCTTTTGAGGTACGACCGGAGAGTTTCATCCCCCCAACGCTTGATGGATTTGAGGTCCCATGGTTACGCTGGTTTGTCGGAGAGGGACTGAAAGTTGGCGGTGAAGCGTCGACTGAAGTCGCTCCAGTCGTCGATGCAGTGTCGGGGTAGGTGTCGCAGCCATTGTAGCACGTCTTGTCCGAGGACGATGGGTAAGTATGCAGTCATCACGTCCTCGGACGCTCCGGTGGCTCGAGCAGCGGTGGTGTAGACGGCCAGCCAGCCTCCTGGATCCTGCTTAGGTTCATATTTGTCGACATTTGATACCTTGAAGTTAGGGGGCCATTGAATGGCCCTAAGGCGTGGAGTAAGGGCAGACACTCCACACGTGTCTTCTTGTCGACAGGGATTATGTCTGTCCCGGGGAGGGGAGTAGTTGTCGTGGTCCCTCGACCGTCCCCGGGTAGTACCGCCAGTCGAGGCCGTTGCCGACTCAGTTCTGGTGGCATGACTCTGAGCTGGGACGCTGTGATCCCTGTCGTACTCCTCCCGGCGGCGGATCTCGTTCTCATGTCGTCGTTCACGTGAAGCATTGATGGAGCTTCGCGCGTCCCGGCGGCTGTTGATGGCATGTCGTAGGTCGTTCGGCGGGTGAGCGAGAGGTAGAAGATGGTTGGCTGCTTGAGTGAACAGTCGTCAATAGCCTTCGGCATCGGGAGTTCGAGGGAGTCCATCAGCTATCCGAGCTAGTACCCCTCCGACTTCACTCAGCGTGTTCATGGCTTGGGCGAAGTCAGGATTCAGGTTGCGCCCGAAGAGTGGATTTTCCCGACGTTGCCTTGCCTCTTGCTCGGCTTGTTCCTGAGCTCGCCGGTGATCACGCCATCGGGAGTTCCTTCGTTCTCTGAAGACGCGTTCCTCCGGAGTTTCTCCTATCTCTGAGGCCTTGTCTCGCGAGACAGGCTGCTCCAGATTCCGCTCTCCGGCCTCGTGATGCCGCCGGATATTTCGGCACCGGTTTCTCCGTCGACGGGATTCCTGCTGAGGTGGTTCTTCTCCGGGTGCGGTCGGTTCATCGTCGAAGACGGGGGGCGACTCCACTCTTCCGATGAAAAGAACGTCGGGGTAGAATGGTGTGGCTGTCTTAGCAGTCTTTTTTCGGTTCTCCTTCGAGGGCAGAGGCACGGAAAGAACAACTTGCTTCCTCCCGGTTTCGTTCGTTTCTTTCTTTCTTGCGATTTGTGTCCACTCTTTCGTCGGGGAAGTAGACAGCGGAGTTCTCCGGGTCAGCGGGCCCTCGGCCCCTGGCTTGTTGAAGGTGATCTCTTTTCGGAGCGCTAGAGGTTGCGCTTTTTCCTTCCCTACTCCGACATTCTCGGAGTTTATTGGAGGAGACTTCTTCTTTGGGGGATCTGCGATGCGATGTAGAGTTCCTTCTTCGTCCGCCATGGATGAGATTGTTCCAAAGCAAAACACAGATCTGGGGCGGAGGGTGATCTTGCGGTGGAAGGTGACGGCCATTGAGCTAGCTTAGATCGGCGACACACCCCCTACCTGGCGCGCCAGCTGTCGGTGTTTTGGGTCCGACCGCACACCCGGGGTTGCCCCTCAAGGTGTTTTTAGGAGTAGGACGGTGTCGCCGACTGTAGCTGTGGTAAGATTGGTCATTTTATCGCTAATTGTCCCGATAATGATAGTGACCAGGAACAAGGGAACAAGAGGGAAAAGAAAAAGGCGTACAAGAAGGCTAAGGGCGAGGCACACCTTGGCAAGGAGTGGGACTCGGATTGTTCGTCGTCTGACTCCGACAACGAAGGACTCGCCGCCACCGCCTTCAACAAGTCGTTCCTCTTCCCCAACGAGCATCACACCTGCCTCATGGCAAGGGAAAAGAAGGTAAGCACTTGTGATACTAGTACTTACGCTGTCGGTGTTTTGGGTCCGACCGCACACCCGGGGTTGCCCCTCAAGGTGTTTTTAGGAGTAGGACGGTGTCGCCGACTGTAGCTAAATGGTTCGTGCCAGATGCACGAGGAGCGAGGGACAATGTTTACAGGTTCGGGCCGCTTTGAGATGCGTAATGCCCTACGTCCTGGCGAATATGCTTTATGTGGTAGATTACAGGGAGGTTCTCTAGTATTGGAAACGTAGAGAGCTGGAGTTGGTGGCTAAGTAAATGAGATCGATCTGAAGGGGTGCCCCCTAGGCCTTATATATTCGACCGTGGGGCAATACATGCAGATATGATAACAATGTGCACCTAAGAGATAGTGAACTGATCGAGTCTATCTTACTATAATTCGGCCGACTTATCCTCGCCTGGTTCCATCGTTCAGGGCGCAGGAAAGTCAGGTCTCTGTTGTGGTTGCTTGCTCAACGTTATTGGAGCCATCCAGGCTTGCGTCGATCCGGCCTTACATCGATCTGCTTCGCTGGTCATTCTTACCCAGGCCCACGAAAGGATGACCTTACGATTTATTGGGCTCCTAGGCCTTTCGTGAGGTCTTTTATCCTTCCAGTGGACCCGGGGGATATCTGTCCCCCACATACGCTTCCTCAAGTGATGAAGAATCTAGCGATGATGAAATAGACTATTCATGTTTATTCAAGGGCCTAGATAGAACTAAGGTTGATAAGATTAATGAATTAATTGATGCCTTGAATGATAAGAATAGGTTATTAGAAAAGCAAGAGGATCTTTTGTATGAAGAACATGATAAGTTTGTAGAGGCACAAAAATCCCTTGCTTTAGAAATTAAAAGGAATGAAATGCTCTCTTGTGAATTGTCTACATGCCATGACTCTATTTCTAGCTTAAAGAGCATAAATGATGATTTGAATGCTAAGTTAGAAATAGCTAATAAATCAACATCTTGTGTAGAACATGTTGCAATTTGCAATAGGTGTAAAGATTTTAATGTTGATGCTTGTAGTGAACACCTAGTTTCAATTTCTAAATTGAATGATGAAGTGGCTAGTCTTAATGCCCAACTTAAGATTAGCAAGAGTGAATTTGACAAAATAAAATTTGCAAGGGATGCCTACACGATTGGTAGACACCCCTCAATTAAGGATGGTCTTGGCTTCAAGAGGGAAGTCAAGAACTTAACAAGCCATAAGGCTTCCATCTCCGCCAAGGAGAAAGGGAAGGCCCCTATGGCTAGTAGTACTCAAAAGAACCATGCTTTCATGTATCATGATAGGAGACATTCTAGGAATGCTTATAGAAGTTATGATGCTTTTGATTCTCATGCCATGTTTGCTTCTAGTTCTTCTATTATGCATGATAGAAATTTGGCTAGGAAAAATGCTATGCCTAGAAGAAATGTTGTTCATGTTCCTATAAAAGTAAACAATGAACCTTCTACAAGTTTTCATACTTGCAATGCTTCCTTTGCTATTTGTAGAAAGGATAAGAAGGTGATTGCTAGAAAGTTAGGGGCAAGATGCAAGGGAGATAAAACTTGCATTTGGGTCCCTAAGACCATTGTGACTAACCTTGTAGGACCCAACAAGAGTTGGGTACCTAAGACCCAAGCCTAAATTTGCCTTGCAGGTTTATGCATCCGGGGGATCAAGCTGGATTATCGACAGAGGATGCACAAACCACATGACGGGGGAGAAGAAGATGTTCTCTTCCTACGTCAAGCACAAAGATTCCCAAGACTCAATCATATTCGGTGATGGGAATCAAGGCAAGGTGAAAGGGTTAGGAAAGATTGCTATTTCATCCGAGCACTCCATTTCTAATGTATTTTTAGCTGAGTCGCTTGGATATAATTTGTTGTCCGTTAGTCAATTATGCAATATGGGATATAATTGTTTATTCACAAATGTAGATGTGTCTGTCTTTAGAAGAAGTGATGGTTCATTAGCTTTTAAGGGTGTATTAGACGGCAAACTCTATTTAGTTGATTTTGCAAAAGAGGAGGCCGGTCTAGATGCATGCTTAATTGCTAAGACTAGCATGGGCTAGCTGTGGCATCGCCGTTTAGCTCATGTGGGGATGAAGAACCTTCACAAGCTTCTAAGGGGAGAACACGTGATAGGTCTAACTAATGTAACTTTCGAAAAAGATAGACCTTGCGCAGCTTGTCAAGCAGGTAAACAGGTGGGAAGCTCTCATCATACCAAAAATGTGATGACCACATCAAGACCTTTGGAGTTGCTTCATATGGACCTCTTCGGACCCGTCGCCTATCTAAGCATAGGAGGAAGTAAGTATGGTCTTATTATAGTTGATGATTTTTCCCGCTTCACTTGGGTATTCTTTTTGTAGGATAAATCTGAAACCCAAGGGACCCTCAAGCGCTTCCTAAGAAGAGCTCAAAATGAGTTTGAGCTCAAGGTGAAGAAGAAAAGGAGCGACAACGGGTCTGAGTTCAAGAACCTTCAAGTAGAGGAGTACCTTGAGGAGGAAGGAATCAAGCACGAGTTCTCCGCTCCCTACACACCACAACAAAATGGTGTGGTAGAGAGGAAGAACAGGACGCTTATAGACATGGCGAGGACAATGCTTGGAGAGTTCAAGACGCCCGAGCGGTTTTGGTCAGAAGCCGTGAACACGGCTTGCCACGCCATCAACCAGGTCTACCTTCATCGCCTCCTCAAGAAAACGTCATACGAGCTTCTAACCGGTAACAAACCCAATGTTTCGTATTTCCGAGTTCTTGGGAGTAAATGCTACATTCTAGTGAAGAAAGGTAGAAATTCTAAGTTTGCTCCCAAGGCTGTAGAAGGGTTTTAGTTAGGTTATGACTCAAATACAAAGGCATATAGAGTCTTCAACAAATCATCGGGTTTGGTTGAAGTCTCTAGCGACGTTGTATTTGATGAGGCTAATGGCTCTCCAAGAGAGCAAGTTGTTGATCTTGATGATGTAGATGAAGAAGACGTTCCAACGGCCGTAATACGCACCATGGCGATTGGAGAAGTGCGGCCACAGGAACAAAAGGAGCAAGATCAACCCTCTTCCTCAACAATGGTGCATCCCCCAACTCAAGATGATGAATAGGTTCATCAAGAGGAGGCGTGTGATCAAGGGGGAGCACAAGATGATCATGTGATGGAGGAAGAAGCACAACCGGCACCTCCAACCCAAGTTCGAGCGATGATTCAAAGGAATCATCCCGTCGACCAAATTTTGGGTGACATTAGCAAGGGAGTAACTACTTGTTCTAGATTAGTTAATTTTTGTGAGCATTACTCCTTTGTCTCTTCTATTGAGCCTTTCAGGGTAGAAGAGGCCTTGCTAGATCCGAACTGGGTGTTGGCCATGCAAGAGGAGCTCAATAATTTCAAGAGAAATGAAGTTTGGACACTAGTGCCTCGTCCCAAGCAAAATGTTGTGGGAACCAAGTGGGTGTTCCTTAACAAACAAGGCGAGCACGGGGTGGTGACAAGGAACAAGGCTCGACTTGTGGCAAAAGGTTATGCCCAAGTCGCAGGTTTGGACTTTGAGGAGACTTTTGCTCCTGTAGCTAAGCTAGAATCCATTCGTATTTTGCTAGCATATGCCGCTCACCATTCTTTCAGGTTGTTCCAAATGGATGTGAAGAGCACTTTCCTCAACGGACCAATCAAGGAGGAGGTGTACGTGGAGCAACCCCCTGGCTTCGAGGATGAACGGTACCCTGACCACGTATGTAAGCTCTCTAAGGCGCTCTATGGACTTAAGCAAGCCCTAAGAGCATGGTATGAATGCCTTAGAGACTTTTTAATTGCTAATGCTTTCAAGGTTGGGAAAGCTGATCCAACTTTATTCACTAAGACTTGTGATGGTGACTTATTTGTGTGCCAAATTTATGTCGATGACATAATATTTGGTTCTACTAACCAAAAGTCTTGTGAAGAGTTTAGCAGGGTGATGACTCAAAAGTTTGAGATGTCGATGATGGGCAAGTTGAACTACTTCCTTGGGTTCCAAGTGAAGCAACTCAAGGACGGCACCTTCATCTCCCAAACGAAGTACACGCAAGACTTGCTAACACGGTTTGGGATGAAGGACGCCAAGCCCGCAAAGACTCCGATGGGAACTGACGGACACATCGACCTCAACAAAGGAGGTAAGTCCGTTGATCAAAAAGCATACCGGTCCATGATAGGTTCTTTGCTTTATTTATGCGCTAGTAGACCGGATATTATGCTTAGTGTATGCATGTGTGCTAGATTTCAATCCGATCCAAGGGAGTGTCACTTAGTGGCCATGAAGCGAATTCTTAGATATTTAGTTGCTATGCCTTGCTTCGGGATCTGGTATCCAAAGGGGTCTACCTTTGACTTAATTGGATATTCAGACTCCGATTATGCTGGATGTAAGGTCGATAGGAAGAGTACATCGGGGACGTGCCAATTCTTAGGAAGGTCCCTGGTGTCATGGAGTTCTAAGAAACAAACTTACGTTGCCCTATGCACCGCTGAGGCCGAGTACGTTGCCGCAGGACAGTGTTGCATGCAACTACTTTGGATGAGGCAAACCCTCCGGGACTCTGGCTACAATCTGAGCAAAGTCCCACTCCTATGTGAAAATGAGAGTGCTATCCTCATAGCGGACAATCCTGTTGAGCACAACCGCACAAAGCACATTGACATCCGGCATCACTTTTTGAGAGACCACCAGCAAAAGGGAGATATCGAAGTGTTCTATATTAGCACCGAGAACCAGCTAGCCGATATCTTTACCAAGCCTTTAGATGAAAACACCTTTTGCAGGCTGCGTAGTGAGCTAAATGTCTTAGATTCGCGGAACTTGGATTGATGTGTAGCATACATGTGTTTATGCTTTTGATCATGTTACCTTTATGCATATTGTTGTTTATTTATGGTGCTCAAGTTGTACTCATGATCCCCGGACCTCACAAGTCCATGTGTGAGTAATGCACATATTTAGGGGGAGATGTGCTACAACTTGACCCTTTGAGACTAACCGTGTGCTTGAGTTTGCTTGATTTAGTCTCAAAGGTGGATTGAAAGGGAAAGGTGGACTTGGACCATGAAAGACTTCCACTGCACTCCAATGAGAGGGTAACTCACTCCAAGTTCATCCCCATCTCCTTATTGCCTTTGTACTCTTATTTGAAGATTTTGGTGAGGCAATGGGGTTTAAGGGCCAAGATTGATCCCGTTTTGGTGCTTGATGCCAAAGGGGGAGAAAATAAGGCCAAAGCAATAAATGGATCAGCTACCACTTGAGAATTTTGAAAATAGTAGAATAGAGCTTTTGATTTATCAAAACTCTCTTGTTGTCTCTTTTGTCAAAAGTTGGCTTCTTGTGGGGAGAATAGTTGATTATGGGAAAAAGGGGGAGTTTTTGAAATCTTTGATCAATTTCTCTTGGAACAACTCTCTTTATATCTCAACAAGTGTGTTTGACTTAGAGATAGGAAATTGAGGTTGATTTGCAAAAACAAAACCATGTGGTAGCAAAGAATGATCCAAATATGCCAAATTTGAATCAAAACAAACTTGTGTTCTCATTTGCATTGATGTTGCACTTCTTTAGTTGCTTTTTGTTGTGTTGGCATAAATCACCAAAAAGGGGGAGATTGAAAGGGAAATGTGCCCTTGGGCCATTTCTAAGTATTTTGGTGATTGAGTGCCAACACAAGTGCTTAAGTGTTAATCTATGCCAATTGATAGACAAAGTGCAAATCAAGAGTAAAGGTATGTTTCTAAGACTTGGTACATTGTTTTGGAGACTAATTTATTGTGTCTAAGTGCTAGAAACAGGAAAAGACCAATTTGGAAAAGTCTTGGCTAAGCAGCCAAAACTCTGCGCAGTCTGGGTGCACCGGACTGTCCGGTGGTGCACCGGACAGTGTCCGGTACGCCAGGCTGGCGACTGTCAACTGGCTGCTCTCGGGAGGCGATCAACGGCGTACGACTATAAATCACCGGACTGTCCGGTGAGCCATTCACAAGCGAAGTCGTCGCTCTCGGGAAGCGATTAACGGCGTACGACTAAAAATCACCGGACTGTCCGGTGGTGCACCGGACTGTCCGGTGAGCCAACGGTCGGCCGCGTAATCCGCGCGCGACGCGTGGCCGAGCCAACGGTTAGAAGGGGGCACCAAACTGTCCGGTGTGCACCGGATAGTGTCCGGTGCGCCAACGGCTCTGGATCGTCAACGGTCGGCTGCGCCACAGAAGGAAAGAAATCCGCACCGGACAGTGTCCGGTGGTGCACCGGACTGTCCGGTGCGCCAGACGACAGAAGGCAAGAATTGCCTTCCTGGAATGCTCTCAACGGCTCCTAGCTGCCTTGGGGCTATAAAAGGGGGCCCTAGGCGCATGGAGGAGCACACCAAGCATTCTCTAAGCATTCCTAAGCACCAAGACTTCAATTCCGCGCATTTGATTCTTTGTGATAGCAATTGGAGCTCCATTTGAGTAGAGAACTCTTTGAGTTGTGTTGAGAGCTCTTGTTGTGACTTGTGTGCGTGTTGTTGCTCTGATTTTGTGTCTTGTGTGCGTTGCTCATCCCATCCTTACTTCTGTGCTTCTTTGTGATAATCAAAGTGTAAGGGCGAGAGGCTCCAAGTTGTGGAGATTCCTCGCAAGCGGGATATAGTAAAGTGAAAGCAAAACACCATGATATTCAAGTGGGTCTTTGGACCGCTTGAGAGGGGTTGAGTGCAACCCTCGTCCGTTGGGACGCCACAACGTGGAGTAGGCAAGTGTTGGACTTGGCCGAACCACGGGATAAACCACCGTGCCATCTCTGTGTTGATCTTCTTGTGGTTATCGTGTTGTGCAAGAACTTCTCTCTAGCCACTTGGCATTATTGTGCTAACTCCTAATCAAGTTTTGTGGCATTAAGTTTCAAGTTTTACAGGATCACCTATTCACCCCCCTCTAGGTGCTCTCAGAACTCTGTCGATTCGTCCTCAATAAAGGAGAAGAGCCGCAAGCCATGTAAAACCGGCTCAAGACCATGGTGAATCAAGTGCGCAACCTTGGGAGCACCAAATGGGATGACCATGAAATGGTCAAGGTTATTCTTAGATCCCTCGTATTTCGTAATCCTACTCAAGTACAATTAATACGTGGGGATCCTAGATACAAGCTAATGTCTCTCGAGGAAGTTATCGGCAAGTTTGTGAGCTTTGAACTTATGATCAAAGACTCCAAACACATTGTCAACTTGGAGCAAGGCGCCACCTCTACACCCGAGGTGCAACCCGTCGCATTCAAAGCGACGGAAGAAAAGAAGGAGTCTATACCAAGTAGGCTTCCAATTGACGCCTCCAAGCTCGACAATGAGGAGATGGCGCTCATCATCAAGAGCTTCCGCCAAATCCTCAAGCAAAAGAGGGGGAAGGATTACAAGCCTCGCTCCAAGAGGGTGTGCTACCGGTGTGGTAAGTCCGGTCATTTCATAGCTAAATGTCCAATTTCTAGTGAAAGTGACAGGGACGAAGACAAGAAGGGGAAGAAGAAGGAGAAGAAGAGATACTACAAGAAGAAGGGCGGCAATGCACACATATGCCGAGAATGGGACTCCGACGAGAGCTCCACCGACTCCTCCGACGACGAGGATGTCGCCAACATCGCCAACAACAAAGGCCTCCTCTTCCCCAACGTCGGCCACAAATGTCTTATGTCTAAGGATGGCAAGAAGAAGAAGGTACTCTCTAGAGCCTTAGCATAATGAAGATGATTTACTTGCTCTTTTTGCCAACCTTAGCATGGAACAAAAGAAAAAATTGAAGGTCCCCAAAGAGCTATCACACTCGGGGATGGAAATCAAGGTTTGGTCAAAGGTTTGGCTAAAATAGCTATATCCCCTAGCCATTCTATTTCCAATGTTTTTCTCGTAGATTCTTTAGATTACAATTTGCTTTCTGTTTCTCAATTATGCAAAATGGGATACAACTGTCTATTTACTGACGTAGGTGTTACTGTCTTTAGAAGAAGTGATGATTCAATAGCATTTAAGAGAGTGTTAGATGGTCAACTTAGTTGATTTTAATGATAACCAAGCTGAACTAGACACTTGCTTAATTGCTAAGACTAACATGGATTGGCTCTGGCATCGCCGACTTGCCCATGTTGGAATGAAGAATCTTCATAAGCTTCTAAAGGGAGAACACATTTTAGGACTAACAAATGTTCATTTTGAGAAGTGCAGAATTTGTAGCGCATGTTAAGTAGGGAAGCAAGTTGGAGTCCACCATCCACACAAGAACATCATGACGACTGATAGGCCGCTCGAGCTACTCCACATGTATCTATTCGGCCTGATAGCTTACATAATGCAGCACTCTAAAATCACATTCTGAATAAATTAGGAAACTCATCGTAGAGTTTACATAAGAAATTATATCCTTTCAAATAAATATGTGAAGATTATAGATTTATTTTATTATACTTATAAAATGTGGCTATATGTTTGAATTTTTTTATAATCAATATTGTAAAACATCTTACATGAATTATTCCTACTAAATTTCATCCGCTTAAATGGATAAAACAATATATGTAGATGTGACTTGCATATCATGCTGGATATTTTTGGTCATTGCATATTAACTTGGATCTGAAAATTCAATTTAGATTTAAGTTTAAAATTTGTGAATTGAAGTAGAAAATAAAACTAGAAAAAACACAAAAGAAAAGAAACTGATAGGAAATTAAAAAGAAGAAGCCGACCTCACCTGGATGGGCCGCCTACCTTAGCCCAAGAGCATATTTCACCCAGGCAGCTGTTTTTTTCTACCGGCTAGGAATGCACTTACGTCAAGTGTGATGATAGCATGCAAATCCGTCACGATGAAGCCGCTCGCCAGCACGCGCATATGGACACCGCGTCTTTGGCGAACGAGATTATGCGCTAGGCTGCATCCTCGCGTCTATGCGCGCTTGCGTCGCTTACGTGTGGGCCCTGCGCGGTGGACGTCTTCCTGCGAAACAGAACACCGAGGCCGCGCCGGAGATCTCGGCAACCACCGCCGCGATCGTGCCACGCCACAGTATAAAGCCTTCCCTCCTCTCGTGCTCTGGTCGTTTCTCTCGCAGTCGCGTCGTGCTGCTAACCACCGCACCTCCGGTCATCGAGTAACCGAGCACCACGCCTAGGCCCCGTGAGTTGTTGCTTGCGCTTTCCCTTGCTACGCATCGTCATAAGGTGAGATCGCTTACCGCCCCTTCTGCCTTCCATGCGTCCATTATGGCCGGGGTGCCGTATTAGCGTATCCCGGCGGCTACGCCCTGTGCGCCGTTGGGCTTGGGACCGGAGATGGAGGGCTGACCAAGTACCATTGATGTTACGTTTAACAGTGGAGATTTGATCGTCAGCCGGGGCTGATGCTAGCCGTTGATCTATCCACCGGTGGCCTAGATTAAATGGAGGGTTAACGCCTCAGCTGAACCATGTTGGACTCTTGATCCTTGATCCAACGGTTGAGTCTCGCGCGTCGATATTATAAATCTGGGACCCGTTCTAATCCTGACCGTACGCGGGTGATCCTACGGTCGTGACCCAACAATATCATTTCGGCCGCCAATTTGCAAAAGAAACCCCACCTTCCTTTAGAATAGAACCCGCCTGAGAGCACCTAGAGGGGGGGGGGGGGTGAATAGGTGATCCTGTAAACTTGAAACTTAAGCCACAAAAACTTGGTTAAGTGTTAGCACAATAAACACCAAGTGGCTAGAGAGGAGTCTTCAACAAAACACAATAACCACAAGATATCAATCACAGAGATGGCACGGTGGTTATCCCGTGGTTCGGCCAAGACCAACGCTTGCCTACTCCACGTTGTGGCGTCCCAACGGACGAGGGTTGCAATCAACCCCTCTCAAGCGGTCCAAAGACCCACTTGAATACCACAGTGTTTTGCTTGCTTTTCTTAATCCCGTTTGCGAGGAATCTCCACAACTTGGAGCCTCTCGCCCTTACACTTGAAGTTCACAAAGAAGCACGGAGTAAGGGACACTACAGGAAACGCCTAAATTTTCGTGGGCCTAGATATTTTCGTCGGTCGGCCCACGAAAATAAATAGTGATTTTCGTCGGCCTCCGGAACCGACGAAAATACACCTTATTTTCGTGGGCCAGTACCTATTTTCGTCGGCCTGCCCACGAAAATAGGAACGATATTTTCGTGGGCCCCGAGACCGACGAAAATGAGGTTTATTTTTGTCGGTCATTGCCAGGCCGACGAACATAAGTCAATATTTTCGTCGGCTTTCTCCCGGCCAACGAAAATTAGGAACTATTTTCGTCGGCCTTCCCGGCCGACGAAAATACGGCATTAACTGACCACTATTTTCGTCGGCCTCACTGAGGCCGACGAAAATAGAGGCCCGTTAATCGGCCTCAGCGCGCAGTTTCTCTCTCTCGCTCGGCAGTCTCTCTTCGCGCCGCCGCCCGCCCGACCTCCGTCGCCGCGCCGCCGTCGTAGCCCGCCCCCCGTCCTCCCTCGCGGCAACGCCACCCGTCCTCACGCGCCCTCGCCCGCTGCGCGCCCGCCGTCGCCGCCGCGCGCCCGCCGCTGCGCGCCCGCCTCGCGCCCGCCGCTGCGCGCCCGCCTCGCGCCCTCGCCGCTCGCCCACCGCGCCACCCTCGCCTCGCGCCGCCCTCGCCTTGCCGCCCTCGCCTCGCCTCGCGCCTCGGGCACCGGCTCTCTCCACCGCACCGAGCTCCGTCTCGCCTCCTAGTCCGACAGGTAAAATTTTAAATTTTTTTAGTTACTTAGCACATGGTAAAGTATATTGTTTAACATAGCATTATGTTAAACTAACCATATAGTGATTATATAGTTAGAAAATTGTTAGTATATTTGATGAAGGAAAGTTAGTGAGTATATAGTTAGCATATACTTGTAACATATTGTTTAGCATATACTGGTCAGCATATTGTTTATTATGTAGCTATCGTGTAGTTTTCTGTGTTGGCAACCATCGTGTTGTCGTTTATTTGCAGGTTTTAGAAACATCAGTTTATAGGGGAGGTGCTGCCGAATTTTTTACTGACAATAATATTTTTTGTACATAGGTGTTCTTCCGACTTGACCTTCTCCACCGTTAGCTAGACTCGTACATTATTCTCAGGTATACATTGTTTTCGTAATTTCTCAGGTATACATTATTCTCAGTTTTAATCGTTAACCGTAGCGAACCGTATGCGTCACCCGTTCGGGAACGGCGAACGTCACATTGGCTTGTGAGGTTCGCCATTCCGGAATTGTCCACGTATTTTGGACAGCCTGAGAGTGTAAGTTGATGCTTGTGATTTGTGACATGTGCCTTATGATTGACGCGGAATTTCGGTTGTGTAACCCAGTTGTTCTCCAACACACCATGTTCAGGCGTGTGCTTGGAGAGCAGCGAGGTTATGCTGCCGAAATTTCGCGGCAATCGTAGGATACATGTCACAAATCACAAGCATCGGCCTACACTCTTGGGTGGGTTTAGGGCCTTTACCTAATAGGGAGTTCACCTAAGCCACGGACGATCGTTGATGTTCTTTGTGTTTTGTTTAGCCTTTGAAATGGACGGTGATCGGAGGGTGATGTATGACGGGTGGAGAAAGGATGGGGCACACTCGAATGAATGGATGGGTGTAACAAAGGCTTTTCTTGAGCACGCTTTCAAAGATGCAACTGGTCGTCTAGTGAAGTGTCCTTGCAATCGCTGCGAGAACAAGTGGCCTCAAAAGAAGGAAGAAATGGAGAAACACCTTTGCAAAAGTGGGTTTACGCCGAACTACCTTGTATGGTACCGGCATGGAGAGTCTATTAAACACGTTGACACGGAGGTGGAACTTGATGACGATCATGATAGGATGGACGACATGTTGCATGATCTTGGTAGGGATGTTGAAATGAACGCTGAGGAGCCGGGGCAGCTTCCACGCGATGCTCAGGAATTCTTCAGGCTACTCGCCGCGGGGGAAGAGAGACTGCACGAGCACACTCAGATGTCAGTTCTTGGGACTCTCACAAGACTAATGGCGATAAAGTCGAAGCACAACATTTCAAACAGTGCTTACAACGACATCGTCCAACTGATGGGCGAGGTTCTCCCGGAGAATCATAAGTTGCCAAAGAATATGTACTTCGCAAAGAAGATGTTGGCTGGTCTTGGGATGACATATGTGAAGATCGACGTGTGTCCCAACAGTTGCATGCTATTCTTTGAGGAGGATGACAAGCTGGACCGTTGTAAGCATTGTGAAGCTTCTAGATATGTCGAGGTGACAAATGATGAGGGTGAATTGGTAGTTACGAAGGTCGCAGCTAAGCAACTTCGTCGGTTGCCCATCATTCCTCGGCTTTCAAGGTTGTTCCTCAACAAGGAAATAGCTCTGCATATGACATGGCCAAAGAATGGTGTACGTCTCGTCACTGATCCAGACATAATGGTCCATCCGTCGGACGGTGATGCGTGGAAGGCAATTGACGAGTTTGATCCCGAATTTGCAAACGACCCTAGGAGTGTACGGCTTGGTCTATCGACGGACGGATTCACACCTTTCAATACCAGTGCAAGCCCTTACTCGTGTTGGCCTGTCTTCATTGTGCCATATAATCTTCCTCCTGAGTTGGTCAATAAAGAAGAGTTCATGTTCCTTGCACTAGTCATCCCAGGCCCCGAGCATCCAGGGCCAAAGCTGAATATGTTTGTTCGCCCTTTAATTGAAGAGCTGAAACAATTGTGGAGAGGTGTGAAGGCTTATGACAGCCATACTGAAAAGGAGTTTACCATGCGCGCTGCTTATTTGTGGTCAGTGCATGATCTGCTGGCGTATGGAGATTGGTCTGGATGGTGTGTTCATGGTCGGTTGTGCTGTCCCATATGTATGAATGATACGGATGCATTCAGATTGAAGCATGGTGGGAAAGTGTCATTCTTTGATGCTCATCGACGTTGGACTCCATTCAAGCATGATTTCAGGAATTCGCTTACTGCATTCAGAAGTGGAGCCAAAATCAGAAATGGGCCACCAAAGAGGCAAACTGCACCGCAGATAATGGCATGGCATGCTTGTCTGAAGCAAGGAGAAAATGATAGGTTTCAAGGCTACGGGGAGGACCACAACTGGACCCATATTTCATCAATATGGGAGCTTCCGTATGCAAAAGCCTTGATCATGCCGCACAACATAGACTTGATGCACCAAGAGCGTAATGTTGCTGAAAGCATCATAAGCACATGTTTCGATGTGACTGATAAAACGAAAGATAATATGAAGGCAAGAAAAGACATGGCTGAAATTTGTAAGAGACCGATGCTCGAGTTGAAAGTAAGCGATAAAGGGCATGAGAGTAGGCCGCGAGCTGATTACTGCCTCAAGCCAGATGAAAGGAAAGAAATATTTAAGTGGTTGAAGAATCTGAAATTTCCAGATCGATATGCGGCAAATCTGAAACGGGCAGTCAATCTGAAGACCGGTAAATTGATCGGTTTGAAAAGCCATGACTACCATATTATTATGGAGAGGCTGATGCCCGTGATGTTTCGAGGCTATTTTAAGGATGAGCTTTGGAGCATATTTGCAGAGCTGAGTTACTTCTATAGGGAAGTATGCGCAAAGACGGTATCGAAGAGGTTGATGCAGAAATTTGAGAAAGAAATTCCAATTCTTATTTGTAAATTTGAAAAGGTTTTCCCGCCAGGATTCTTCAATGTGATGCAACATCTAATTGTGCATTTGCCTTGGGAAGCTTTGGTAGGCGGACCAGTGCAATTCAGGTGGATGTATCCTATAGAAAGGGCGTTGAAAAAGCTCAGGGCGTCTGTTCGCAACAAGGCTAGAGTCGAAGGGTGTATTGCGGAGGCTTTTGCCCTTAAGGAGATATCTCAATTCTCAACCAGGTATTTCGCTCGAGCCAACAATGTGTTTGCTCCTTCAGTGCGACTTCATGTCGAAAATGAATCGCCCCAAAGCACCCTTCAAATTTTTGCGAATCCGGGTAAAGCAGTTGGAAAAGGTAGTGTACGTCACATTGAAGGATTAGATTTGAACACGCTAATGCTATATATGTATAGCAATATTGACAGCACACAGGAGGCATTCGAGTAAGTTTTCCTCATAGTTACTTCCATTTTCTCATCTCATAATTTCTATAGTGTGTAATCTCCATGTTTCTAATATGTCCAGCATGTTTGATGAAGAATGTTGGAAATCTACTAGTAAACCTACGGCCATCCAATTAGAAAATCTTCGACGTGATGGGTTGAAAGGTGGACCAAACTTCGTGCAGTGGTTTCGTAATTATGTTAGTAATTGTCGTTCTCTCATTGTCCATACTTAATCTTTGAATTTTGGACTTCGAAGATATAATGCATATACTAATTCCTTGTATAGGTTTCCAAAAACTCCGTGCACCCGGACTTGCAGCAAATGGCACATACCTCTGTGTCCGTCCGGAACTATACTCGCTATGATGTAAATGGATATCGCTTCCGAACCGCGAAATTGGAGAAGAGTCGACCATTGGCAGCCACCACCAATAGTGGTGTGTTGGCAAGTTCATATGTTGACGATGACAAAGTAGTGGACTATTACGGTGTTCTTCAAAACATTGTAGAGTTGATTTTCGATGGCCCCAAGGAACTTAAAGTCGTGTTTTTCGAGTGCGACTGGTTTGATGCTCATAGTGGGACTCGTGTCGACAAGTATGGTAATGTCGAGGTGAAGCATAGCTCTAGGATTCCGAGCAGTATGAGCGATGTTGTCCTTGCAAATCAGGCAAAACAAGTGTACTACCTGCCATATCCTCACCCAAGCCTTAGGGCTTGGTGGGTTGCAATCAAAGTCAACCCACAAGTCGTCGCTCCAGAGAGTGCTGACTACGTGAATACGAGCAGGGACAACGATGACGCTGTTTTTCAACCAGAAGCGGTGTCGAATCAAGACATAGCTCACCGATTCCATGTGACCAATGGAGAAGGCCTTGAAAATCTCTGTTACAATTCAAGCGACTTAATTGAAGAACCTAGGTCAAAGCGCAAACGACCTGTCGTCGTTAGAAGATCAGTAAGGATCCAACGAAATCAAGAGCGTATGAATAAACAACGAGCCAAAGAAGCATCATCGGATGCGGATGACTTTTGATTAGTATGTTTCTTTTATTTAATCAATTAAGCTATGTATTCCAATTTTCACATTATTAATTTTCATATTATTTGTTTCATATACTGTGGTTTGACATTAATTTATCTACAGTTGAACATGTTCAAGCATAGGAGATCGAGGAGGAGTGGGGGCAGCGCGGCCAGCGAGGACAGCTCGGGCAGTGGGCTTTTTCAGGGCACCTCACAGAGCCGACAGAGGCAGCAGCAACTTCTCGACTGTCTAGATGAAGTGCATGGTGAGGAGGGTGAGCAGGAGGCTCCTCAGCAGGATGCTCATGTGCAGGGTGAGGAGGGTGAGCAAGATGAGGAGGGTGAGCAGGATGAGGAGGTTGACCCTATGGGGGCAGGCAGCGCGGGCGACGCGTCAGATGGTTCTACATCCTTCAGGTATTATTATGCATATTAGTTTAATTGATATTAGTTTTAAATCATTTCATCATATTTAATTTACTTGTATACTTAGGTATAAGAAGAGCAATGCGCTTGGTCCGAGGCCTGCTGAGAGGAGGCTCATCCGGCCGCATGGAGAATGGTGGGGCTTATTTCTGTTGTGTTAATTTTTTAATATGAACGTGATTGCACTGGTTTACTTGTTTTATTAATGTTTGTAGGTCATGGGAAGACTTGACTTGGGATGGTACAGGCAGACGTCCCAAGGTGAACGCGGTGTTGGGTAGCCTCTGTCGCTTCTACTACCCTGGCATGGTGGAGCTCAATGGCGAGAGGTTCGCGGCTATGCAGTGGGCCGACTGGGGTCTGAAGGACTATGTCCAGCCAGGGGACAATGAGATCTACCTCACATCGAGGCGGTCTGAAGGATTATTGCTTCTCCTAATCTTACTTTAACTTAACTTCTCCATTGATATGTAGGGGAGGTTCCAATTGCCGGATGACATCGAGGCGGATCAGGCTCAGTGGGCACGTGTGAAGAGACACTTTCGGAAGTGCGCTGATAAGGTCATCAAGGATGCCATGTACAATGCTCGCATCGCGGCCGTCAACTACTACTACAAGAAGATAAAGGGGCAGAAAATGAGCAAAGCATTAGGGGCCAATGAGATCTACCTCACAGAGGAGCAGTACTTGGAGAGCGTTGTGGATTGGCTGGCGAAGGACATGGAAGCCTGGAGGTGGTTGGCTAAGAGATGGGCGTCGCCTGAGTGGATTGCAGAGTCCAACAAGCACCGTGCCAACCGTGGCACTGAAGGACCGGGGCATAGGTACGGCGCCGATGGACACCTTGGTACCGCACGCCGCATGGTAAGTGTATAAATCAAACTTGTATGTTACATCTATTACAATTCTATGGTTTAACTCTTCTTTTTCATGCAGGAAGCTGAAAGTGGAGTTGCTCCAAGTTTTATGGAGGTTTACGTCCGTGGTCACCGTGGGCCTGATCCAGCGAACCCTGATGAGCTATGCAGCGAGGCGGCAAGGGAGAAAATGGTAAACAAGTTTGTATTTACGAATTAAATTGCATGATTTGTGTCTAACTCCAACTCTAACTTTCTTTGCAGAATGCATATGGGGAGGAAATGACTCAACGCCATGGGCCTGATTTCGACTGGATGCATTCAGACTTAGATGCCTCGGCGTTGTACCACAGTGGTGGGGGTAGAAAGCATGGCAGGTGAGGTGGTTGTCTTTGATTCGACAATTTCATTAACAAGAATGTGTCCACTTAATGGCTCAACTATGTGTATCATGCAGGTTTGCCTTTGGCACCGGCGTTGTGGAGTACAACAGGACCATAGGTCAAGGGAAGGCATCGTCTTCGGCAGGGAGTTCTCGCTCCAAGTCTGCTCGAGAGGCTCAGCTGGAGGAGGAGACTCGGGCAGCACAGGAGCAGGCTCGACTCGCACAGGAGCAGGCTCGAGCAGCGCAGGAGCAGGTCGGACAGCTGACGCAGTATATGACTTCTTATTTTCAGGTAATTCGTCTATCTCATCACGTGTCATTGAATTCAATGTATAGTGTTGCGATTCTAACGTTTCATCCATTTGCAGGAAATGACTACTCGACTCGGCCCTGATATGAACTTGCCCGCTTTTCGCCCTCCCCAGGTAACACTATCTGAACACTTCAATTCCATAGCAACTCTTTTTTTATTATCAAAAATGGATCGCAGGCACAAGGATGGGGACAATGGCCAGGACAAGCTCCAGCGTCGCAGCCACAGTGGACCGGTGTTGGGTGGACGCAGGCACCTCCAGGCACTTGGACGCCTCCACCACCCCAAGGATCGCAGCCATTTCAAGCGTGGATGGCACCGCCACCGACGGGGTGGGTGCCACCACCTCAGGGGTGGCCAGCACAACAGTACCTGTGGATGCATGCACAGCCTCCTTATCACCATGGATCACAGGTGACGTTCCATGTTTAGTTTTATGCAAATAGTGACCAAACATAGCCAGTATAGGTATAGGGATAGCAAAACACAGCCTTATTTGAATGATTGATGAATTGCAGGGTTCAGCGTCACATGCTCAGGAGGGTGCTGTCAACGTCCACGACTTCCTCGTCCATGGTTCTGGAGGGAGTGGCCACCTTCCTGGTGGTGGAGGAGGGAGTGGCCAAAACTCCCACAGCCCGCAGGAGTGATTAGTGAGTAGTGAGTTTGTTTGAAACTATGGACTTATGGTATTGAAACTATGTATGGACTATGGACTTATGGACTATGGACTATTTATGTATATGTGAATGTGTTTTGTGATATGTATATGTCAATGTGTTTTGTGATATGTATATGTGAATGTGTTTTGTGAATTATGTATTTTGATTGTGAATCTGTATATATGTGAATTGTGATATTGTGTATTTTGCTGTGAATTATTAATAGGTGCAGAAAAATCTGTTTTGGGGGGGGGAACCATCAATTTTCGTCGGCCTCGGTGGTGGCCGACGAAAATATCCTGGGAACATATTTTCGTCGGCCATCAGCCGGCCGACGAAAATATCGGGCATGTATTTTCGTCGGCCCCACCTGGCCGACGAAAATAGCCTGGGCGTATTTTCGTCGGCTTTCCCAAGGCCGACGAAAATAGTCAGTCGACCAATTATTTTCGTCGGCCTTGGGAAAGCCGACGAAAATAGATATTTTTCGTCGGTACTGACGGAAATAGGTGCCTATTTTCGTCGAACTTATTTTCGGCGGCTATTTTCGTCGGTCTGCCGACGAAAATAGTCTATTTTCGTCGGTTTAGGCTTATTTTTGTGGGCTTTTGGCCCACGAAAATTTAGGTGTTTCCTGTAGTGGGAGGGATTAGCAACTCACACAAGACACAAAGATCACAGCAACTACGCACACACAAGACGCAGACTTAAGCTCAAAAGACTAGCACACTAGAACGGAGCTCAAATCACTAGAATGTCGAACAAGTGCGCAAGAATGGAGTGTGAGTGATCAAGAGTGCTCAAGGAATGCTTGGTGTACTCCTCCATGCGCCTAGGTGTCCCTTTTATAGCCCCAAGGCAGCTAGGAGCCGTTGAGAGCAATCCTGGAAGGCAGATCTTGCCTTCTGTCGACTGGCGCACCGGACAGTCCGGTGCACCACCGGACACTGTCCGGTGCAGATATCCTTCCTTATTTGGCGAAGCCGACCGTTGGAGTCTGAGAGCCGTTGGCGCACCGGACACTGTCCGGTGCACACCGGACAGTCCGGTGCACCAATGTGACCGTTGGCTCGGCCACACGTCACGCGCGGAATCCTCGGCTGACCGTTGCCCCGGCTGACTGTTGACTCACCGGACAGTCCGGTGCACCACCGGACAGACCGGTGAATTTTAGCCGTACGCCGTTAATCATCTCCCGAGAGCGACGAGTTCGCCTGTGAATGGCTCACCGGACAGTCCGGTGCACCACCGGACAGTCCAGTGAATTATAGCCGTACACCGCCGTCGAAGTCCCGAGAGCAGCCTGTTCGCCAGAGCCAGCCTGGCGCACCGGACACTGTCCGGTGCACCACCGGACAGTCCGGTGCACCCAGACTGAGCAGACTTTGGCTGAACAAAGCCATCTCATTTCCAATTCAACTTTTCCTGTTTCCAGCACTTAGACACAATTCATTAGTCCACAAAACAATGTACTAAGTCTAGAAACATACCTTTTGACATGATTTGTCCTTTGTCCACCACTTTGCATAGATTAGCACAAAAGTACTTTTGTTGGCACTCAATCACCAAAATACTTAGAAATGGCCCAAGGGCACATTTCCCTTTCAATCTCCCCCTTTTTGGTGATTTATGCCAACACAACATAAAGCAACTAGAACAAGTGCAATATCAATGCAAATGAACACTCAAAATTGTTTTGATTCAATTTTGACAAATATGGATCATACTTTGCCACCACTTGGTTTGTTTTTGCAAGTCAAACTCAAATTACTATCTCTAAGTCAAATCCACATGTAGAGACATAAAGAGAGGTATTCCAACAGAAATTGATCAAGGATTTCAAAAACTCCCCCTTTTTCCCATAATCAACACTTCTCCCCACAAGAGGCCAACTTTTGGCAAAAGAGACAATAAAAGAGAGTTTTGACAGACCAAAAGCTCTATTCTACTATTTTCAAAATTTCTCAAGTGGTAGCTGATCCATTTATTGCTTTGGCCTTTATTTTCTCCCCCTTTGGCATCAAACACCAAAACGGGATCAATCTTGGCCCTAGAACCCCATTTCCTCACCAAAATCTTCAAATAAGAATATAAAGGCAATAGGAGGACATGAGATGAACTTGGAATAAGTTACCCTCTCATCGGAGTGCAGTGGAAGTCTTTCATGGTCCAAGTCCACCTTTTCCCTTTCAAACCTCCTTTGAGACTAAATCAAGCAAACTCAAGCAAACGGTTAGTCTCAAAGGGTCAAGTTGGTAGCACAACTCCCCCTAAATATGTGCATCACTTGCACAAGGACTTGTGAGGTCCGGGGAGTGATTGTACAACTTGAGCACCATAGTAAGCAACAAAATGCATAAGGAACATGATCAAAGGCATAAACACATGTATGCTATGAATCAATCCAAGTTCCGCGAATCTAAGACATTTAGCTCACTACGCAGCCTGCAAAAGGTCTTTTCATCTAAAGGCTTAGTGAAGATATCGGCTAGATGGTTCTCGGTGCTAACATGAAACACTTCGATATCTCCCTTTTGCTGGTGGTCTCTCAAAAAGTGATGACGGATGTCAATGTGCTTTGTGTGGCTGTGCTCAACAGGATTTTCCGCTATTCGGATAGCACTCTCATTGTCACATAGGAGTGGGACTTTGCTCAGATTGTAGCCAAAGTCCCAGAGGGTTTGCCTCATCCAAAGTAGTTGCGCGCAACACTGTCCTGCGGCAACGTACTCGGCCTCAGCGGTGGATAGGGCAACGGAGGTTTGTTTCTTAGAGTTCCACGACACCAGGGACCTTCCTAAGAATTGGCACGTCCCCGATGTACTCTTCCTATCGACCTTACATCCAGCATAGTCGGAATCTGAATATCCAATCAAGTCAAAGTTAGACCCCTTTGGATACCAGATCCCGAAGCAAGGCGTAGCGACTAAATATCGAAGAATTCGCTTTACAGCCACTAAGTGACACTCCTTAGGATCGGATTGAAATCTAGCACACATGCATACGCTAAGCATAATATCCGGTCTACTAGCACATAAATAAAGCAAAGAACCTATCATGGACCGATATGCTTTTTGATCAACGGACTTACCTCCTTTGTTGAGGTTGGTGTGTCCGTCAGTTCCCATCGGCGTCTTTGCGGGCTTGGCGTCCTTCATCCCAAACCGCTTTAGCAAGTCTTGCGTGTACTTCGTTTGGGAAATGAAGGTGCCGTCCTTGAGTTGCTTCACTTGGAACCCAAGGAAGTAGTTCAACTCGCCCATCATCGACATCTCGAATTTCTGCGTCATCACCCTGCTAAACTCTTCACAAGACTTTTAGTTAGTAGAACCAAATATTATGTCATCGACATAAATTTGGCACACAAAAAGATCACCATCGCAAGTCTTAGTGAAAAGAGTTGGATCGGCTTTCCCAACCTTGAAAGCATTAGCAATTAAAAAGTCTCTAAGGCATTCATACCATGCTCTTGGGGCTTGCTTAAGTCCATAGAGCGCCTTAGAGAGCTTACACACGTGGTTGGGGTACCGTTCATCCTCGAAGCCAGGGGGTTGCTCCACGTACACCTCCTCCTTGATCGGCCCGTTGAGGAAAGCGCTCTTCACATCCATTTGGTACAACCTGAAGGAATGGTGAGCGGCATATGCTAGCAAAATACGAATTGATTCTAGCCTAGCCACAGGAGCAAAAGTCTCCTCAAAGTCCAAACCTGCGACTTGGGCATAACCTTTTGCCACAAGTCGAGCCTTGTTCCTTGTCACCACCCCGTGCTCGTCCTGTTTGTTGTGGAACACCCACTTGGTTCCCACAACATTTTGCTTGGGACGAGGCACCAGTGTCCAAACTTCATTGCGCTTGAAGTTGTTGAGTTCCTCCTGCATGGCCAACACCCAGTCCGGATCTAGCTAGGCCTCTTCTACCCTGAAAGGCTCAATAGAAGAGACAAAGGAGTAATGCTCACAAAAATTAACTAATCTTGAACGAGTAGTTACTCCCTTGCTAATATCACCCAAAATTTGGTCGATGGGATGAATCCTTTGAATCATTGCTTGAACTTGGGTTGGAGGTGCCTGAGGTGCTTCTTCCTCTTCACTTTGAACATCCTGTGCTCCCCCTTGATCATGCGCCTCCACTTGAGGTACCTGTTCGTCATATTGGGTTGGGGGATGCACCGTTGTTGAGGAAGATGGTTGATCTTGCTCCAATTGTTCCTGTGGTCGCACATCGCCAATCGCCATGGTGCGCATTGCGGCCGTTGGAACGTCTTCTTCATCTACATCATCAAGATCAACAACTTGCTCTCTTGGAGAGCCATTAGTCTCATCAAATACAACGTCGCTAGAGACTTCAACCAAACCCGATGATTTGTTGAAGACCCTATACGCCTTTGTATTTGAGTCATAACCTAATAAAAACCCTTCTACAGCTTTGGGAGCAAATTTAGAAGTTCTACCTTTCTTCACAAGAATATAACACTTGCTCCCAAATACACGAAAATAAGATACATTGGGTTTGTTACCAGTTAGCAGCTCATATGAAGTCTTCTTGAGGAGGCGGTGAAGATAGACCCTGTTAATGGCGTGGCAAGCCGTGTTCACGGCTTCCGACCAAAAACGCTCGGGGGTCTTGAACTCCAAGCATAGTCCTCGCCATATCGATGAGCGTCCTGTTTTTCCTCTCTACCACACCATTTTGCTGAGGTGTGTAGGGAGCGGAGAACTCGTGCTTGATCCCCTCCTCCTCAAGGAACTCCTCCACTTGAAGGTTCTTAAACTCGGACCCGTTGTCGCTCCTTATCTTCTTCACCTTGAGCTCAAACTTATTTTGAGCTCTCCTGAGGAAGCGCTTGAGGGTCCCTTGGGTTTCAGATTTATCCTGCAAAAAGAATACCCAAGTGAAGCGGGAAAAATCATCAACTATAACAAGACCATACTTACTTCCTCCTATACTTAGATAGGCGACGGGTCCGAAGAGGTCCATATGAAGCATCTCCAAGGGTCTTGATGTGGTCATCACATTTTTGGTGTGATGAGAGCCTCCCACCTGTTTCCCTGCTTGACAAGCTGCACAAGGTCTATCTTGCCTTGGTTCCCATCACCGAATATTATTGAATCTTGGGGATCCTTGTTCTTGACATAGGAAGAGAACATCCTCTTTTCCCCCGTCATGTGGTTTGTGCATCCGCTGTTGATAATCCAGCTTGAACCCCCGGATGCATAAACCTGCAAGGCAAATTTAGGCTTGGGTCTTAGGTACCCAACTCTTGTTGGGTCCTACAAGGTTAGTCAAAATTGTCTTAGGGACCCAAATGCAAGTCTTGTCTCCCTTACATTTGGCCCCTAACTTCCTAGCAATCACCTTCTTATTCTTTCTATAAATGGTAAAAGAAGCATTGCAAGCATGATATATTGTAGATGGTTCATTAACTTTCCTAGGAACATTAACAACATTTCTCCTAGGCATATTATGAACAACATTTCTCCTACCAACATTTCTATCATGCATATAGGAAGAACTGGAGGCAAGCATGGCATGAGAATCAAAAGCATCATATGCATTATTACTCCTATAAGCATTTCTAGATTGTCTCCTGTCATGGTACATAAAAGCATGGTTCTTTTGCACACTATTAGCCATAGGGGCCTTCCCTTTCTCCTTGGCGGAGATGGGAGCCTTATGGCTTGTCAAGTTCTTGGCTTCTCTCTTGAAGCCAAGACCATCCTTAATTGAGGGGTGTCTACCAATCGTGTAGGCATCCCTTGCAAATTTTAATTTGTCAAATTCACTTTTGCTAGTCTTAAGTTGAGCATTAAGACTAGCTACTTCATCATTTAGTTTAGAAATGCACTCTAGGTGTTCACTACAAGTATCAACATTAAGATCTTTACACCTAGTGCAAACGCGTTCTACACAAGAGTTAGATTTACTAGCTACTTCTAGTTTAGCATTTAAATCATCATTAACACCTTTTAAAGTAGCAATGGTTTCATGACAAGTAGATAGTTCATAAGAAAGCATTTCATTTCTTTTAACTTCTAAAGCATGAGATTTTTGTGCCTCTACAAATTTATCATGTTCTTCAAACAACAAATCCTCTTGCTTTTCTAAAAGTCTATCCTTTTCATTCAAGGCATCAATTAACTCATTAATTTTGCCAAATTTAATTCTATCCAAACCTTTAAATAAACTAGAATAGTCTATCTCATCATCATCACTAGAATCATCATCACTTGAAGAAGCATAAGTGGTATCCCGAGTACATACCTTCTTCTCCTTTGCCATGAGGCATGTGTGATGCTCGTTGGGGAAGAGGGATGACTTGTTGAAGGCAGTGGCGGCGAGTCCTTCATTGTCGGAGTCGGAGGAGGAGCAATCCGAATCCCACTCCTTTCCGATATGTGCCTCGCCCTTGGCCTTCTTGTAATTCTTCTTCTTCTCCCTCTTGTTTCCTTTTTCCTGGTCACTATCATTATCGGGACAGTTAGCAATAAAATGACCAAGCTTACCACATTTGAAGCATGAGCGCTTCCCCTTTGTCTTGGTCTTGCTTGGCTGTCCCTTGCGACCCTTAAGTGCCGTCTTGAAGCGCTTGATGATGAGGGCCATCTCTTCATCATTGAGCCCTGCAGCCTCAACTTGCGCCACCTTGCTAGGTAACGCCTCCTTGCTTCTCGTTGCCTTAAGAGCAACGGGTTGAGGCTCATTGATTGGACCATTCAGTGCGTCGTCCACGTACCTCGCCTCCTTGATCATCATTCGCCCGCTTACGAATTTTCCAAGGACTTCTTCGGGCGACATTTTGGTGTACCTGGGATTCTCACGAATATTATTCACCAAATGTGGATCAAGAACGGTAAAGGACCTTAGCATTAGGCGGACGACGTCGTGGTCCGTCCATCGTGTGCTTCCGTAGCTCCTTATTTTGTTGATAAGGGTCTTGAGCCGGTTGTATGTTTGAGTTGGCTCCTCGCCCCTTATCATTGCAAATCTTCCAAGCTCTCCTTCTACCAACTCCATCTTGGTGAGCAAGGTGACATCGTTCCCCTCGTGAGAGATCTTGAGGGTGTCCCAGATTTGCTTGGCATTGTCCAAGCCGCTCACCTTATGATACTCGTCCCTGCACAAGGAGGCTAACAACACAGTAGTAGCTTGTGCATTTCTATGAATCTGTTCATTAATAAAAATAGGACTATCCGAGCTATCAAATTTCATTCCACTTTCCACAATCTCCCATATGCTCGGATGGAGAGAGAACAGGTGACTACGCATTTTGTGGCTCCAAAATCTGTAGTCCTCTCCATCAAAGTGAGGAGGTTTGCCAAGTGGAATGGAGAGCAAATGAGCATTTGTACTTTGCGGAATACGAGAGTAGTCAAAAGAAAAATTCAAATTAACTGGTTTCCTTCTCTCGTAGTCGTTGTGGTCGTTGTCCTTTTGGGAAGAAGTAGACTCGTCGCTGTCGTCATAGTAGACGATCTCCTTGATGCGCCTTGTCTTCTTCTTTTTCCCATCTTTGCGTTTGTGCCCGGAGCCCGAGTCATTAGGCTTGTCATCCTTCGGCTCGTTGACGAAGGACTCCTTCTCTTTATCGTTGATCACGATTCCCTTTCCCTTAGGATCCATCTCTTCGGGCGATTAGTCCCTTTGTGAAGAGAACGGCTCCGATACCAATTGAGAGCACCTAGAGGGGGGGGGTGAATAGGTGATCCTGTAAACTTGAAACTTAAGCCACAAAAACTTGGTTAAGTGTTAGCACAATAAACGCTAAGTGGCTAGAGAGGAGTCTTCAACAAAACACAATAACCACAAGATATCAATCACAGAGATGGCACGGTGGTTATCCCGTGGTTCGGCCAAGACCAACGCTTGCCTACTCCACGTTGTGGCGTCCCAACGGACGAGGGTTGCAATCAACCCCTCTCAAGCGGTCCAAAGACCCACTTGAATACCACGGTGTTTTGCTTGCTTTTCTTAATCCCGTTTGCGAGGAATCTCCACAACTTGGAGCCTCTCGCCCTTACACTTGAAGTTCACAAAGAAGCATGGAGTAAGGGAGGGATTAGCAACTCACACAAGACACAAAGATCACAACAACTACGCACACACAAGACCCAGACTTAAGCTCAAAAGACTAGCACACTAGAACGGAGCTCAAATCACTAGAATGTCGAACAAGTGCGCAAGAATGGAGTGTGAGTGATCAAGAGTGCTCAAGGAATGCTTGGTGTACTCCTCCATGCGCCTAGGTGTCCCTTTTATAGCCCCAAGGCAGCTAGGAGCCGTTGAGAGCAATCCTGGAAGGCAGATCTTGCCTTCTGTCGACTGGCGCACCGGACAGTCCGGTGCACCACCGGACACTGTTCGGTGCAGATATCCTTCCTTATTTGGCGAAGCCGACCATTGGAGTCTGAGAGCCGTTGGCGCACCGGACACTGTCCGGTGCACACCGGACAGTCCGGTGCACCAATGTGACCGTTGGCTCGGCCACGCGTCACGCGCGGAATCCTCGGCCCACCGTTGCCCCGGCTGACTGTTGACTCACCGGACAGTCTGGTGCACCACCGGACAGACCAGTGAATTTTAGCCGTACGCCGTTAATCATCTCCCGAGAGCGACGAGCTCGCCTGTGAATGGCTCATCGGACAGTCTGGTGCACCACCGGACAGTCCGGTGAATTATAGCCGTACACCACCGTCGAAGTCCCGAGAGGAGTGTGTTCGCCAGAGCCAGCCTGGCGCACCGGACACTGTCCGGTGCACCACCGGACAGTCCGGTGCACCCAGACTGAGCAGACTTTGGCTGAACAAAGCCATCTCATTTCCAATTCAACTTTTCCTGTTTCCAGTACTTAGACACAATACATTAGTCCACAAAACAATGTACTAAGTCTAGAAACATACCTTTTGACATGATTTGTCCTTTGTCCACCACTTTGCATAGATTAGCACAAAAGTACTTGTGTTGGCACTCAATCACCAAAATACTTAGAAATGGCCCAAGGGCACATTTCCCTTTCACCGCCGTCCATTTTTAGTGGAATGAAAATAGAATTAAATGGAGACTTTGCATATAAACCCCTTGAAGTCATTTTAGGTATAAAATTAATTCTAAATAACCTAGAATATTGTTTAGTGCATATCTCATCCGTTTTAACTCCAAATTGATATGTTCCAGTTGCATTAATTTTGTTTTAATATTGTTTATCAGCTTGTACCTTTGTTTAGCTTCAAATTGCGTTAGCTTCATAAAAATATTGTCTACACATTAGCAACATTGATGATATTATATCCCATACTTTTATAATTAGGTAACTAATTTGATGTTTTCTAGATTTGCTTATTCTAATATTAATATAATATCCTGATCTTATGGTTATCTTTGCCTTAAAAGATGATTTATAATCAAGTAATGACTCAGAATAAGGTTGAATTAATTATTTATAGAATAGTCTCTCATATTATATACAATAACCAATTTGTAATATAGTTTAATATTTAAATCACATTTATCTTACATAAATCATAACTCCTTAACTCGTAACTCCGAATTTAGTGATTCTCGTTCCCACGATCTCGTAGCTTCGCGTAGATCCTTATTATTCAGTTTGTACTTATGTTTGATGTGATGTTAATTTTGCCTATGCCATGTTTTGTTTATATTGCTACGATTAGCAGTGAGGTCACGAGAATCTGAGTAACATGTTGGTACCTGGAATCTTGAGTCTCAGGCAAGTTGTGCCCTTGATCACTTCTTTTTACCTACTCATGTTCTTATTATCATAATGATCTGCATATGCTAATTTTGATGGGACCCAATAGGTTACCCTAGTTTGTCTATCTTTATGCATTATTTACCACTGAACTTCTGGGTAGTACTTGCTAGTGCTTTATGTGGATTTGGGCATTGAGATAAACATTATTCATACTTTTGTTATCAATTTGTTAATTACCGTTCATGATAAAAACATTATGTTAATTGGAATATGGAGAACCACCCGGGAAAACAGTGCTACCACAAGGGTGGTATGGGACGTCCTTGGCTGACTAATTAGGAAAGTTAGTGGAGGACTACCTTACCCGAAAGGGGCAAGGGCAGTATGGGAGTGGTCAGTGTAGGGAGGTCCTTGGGTTGATTTTGCTGCGATGGCGGTCAGGCGAGGGATCCCTGCATTAGAGCTTCCCAGAAACTGTAGCGGGTTTTCTAAAGCTAGTGGAACTTTGTAAAGGCTTCGTAGTGTTACCCTGCCTCGCCTCCTCGGTAGAGGTGTATGGGAAGTCGCGATCCCTTGGTAGATGGGTAACATGACTTGTGGGTAAAGATGCGCAACCTCTGCAGAGTGTAAAAGTGGTATATTAGCCGTGCTCACGATCATGAGCAGCTCAGACACTCACATGATTAATTTATGGAATTAAATTCAATTTGTCATATGCATTGCATTGAGGGTGTTGTTATCACTTTTGTTCTACTACTTAATTGGGTTGGTATCTACTTATACTTAGTAACTGCTAATAAAATTTTGACCAACTTTAAAAGCAATGCTCAGCTTTAACCATCCTCTTTGGTAAGCCTTACACTTCACATGAGCTCCCACCTTTGGCGAGTTCATGCACATTATTCCCCACAACTTGTTGAGCGATGAACGTATGTGAGCTCACTCTTGCTATCTCACACCACCACAGGTCAAGAACAGGTACCGTAGGATGAGGCTCATGGAGGATGTTGTGATTAGTTCGTGAGACGTCTAGGCCGTCGTCTCCCAATCAACTTTGGGTTGCTGGATCGTTGTCTCCTTATGATGTATTTATTTATTTATTTTGTATAGAACTCCTATTATATAGTAAAGATGTGACATTTATTTCTATATCATGATTCATTATATGTGTGAGACTTGGTCCTAGCACACTTAGTGATTATTTCGCGCCCGGGTCTTGGTATCCCCGAAATTCGGGTGTGATAGAAGTGGTATCAGAGCAATGTTGATTGTAGGACGAAACCTAGATAGAACTGGACAACCATTACTTATCTTTGCTACTCTTATTCTTTCTAAACTTTCTTAATCTGTTCTCATCTATTTTTTCTTTACTCTGATTATTCTTACTTTTTCACATCTAAGACATAAGTGGATTTCACACTTTGAAATCTTGTGCCTAAAGTATCCTTTAGGAATAGGAGACCTACTCATAGGAACAAAAACAAAACTATTTTTAGGTATCTATGCACTTGAATGTTTGTTCTTATGATACTTGCCTGATTTGGATCCTTGATTGAGTGTGATGAAGTTGTGGAGTAATATCCGCAATTACATCTCCATATACACATAGGCAAAAATAATAATAATAATAATAATAATAATAATAATAATAGTAATAATAATAATAATAATGTCTATAAGGTAACTAGACAACTCATATTATCCCCCACTAAAATATATTAAGCTTAATAGATCCATCTTGTCTTAAAAGATACTCTCTGACCTTAATAGATTCATCTCATCTCGAAAAGATTTTCATCTTACTCAATAGATCTAACTAATCTCAAAGGATTCTATCTTGTTCTCAAAGATTCATCTCATCCTAATATGCATATTTATCCCACACTAGTGTAACAACCATGATCTAATCCAAAGTAATTAGATATTATCTAGCCTAACCTAGTTATACCGATCTAATCTAGATCCCATCTAATATAATATGATCCAATTTAAAGTGAGTTACTTAATGGATTAGTTAATACTGGTGAAATAAATTAGACCTTAGTCCTATAAATATGTTCTAACCTAAATTGGTGCCCTAGACCAACTTGACCATATACAAGTACTTGACCATATGCAACTACCTTACCTATCAAATGGTTGCATAACCCCTCTATTCCAACCTAACAACAAAACATAGATTCTGACCAACCTACCTCATGAAATCTATCCTACCCACAATTATATTACTACATGTCCATATCTTGGATGGAGACACCAAGACCGAAGGAGGTCAACCTCGACAATGAAGGATATGAGTAGAACCTGATCTTCAGATGAATCAAGATTCACCATTTGAGATGAAATCTTTCTTTTTGTCAAAACCAACCCTTACTCTAACCATATATTATCTTATATCTAAAAAAATACCCATGCTTTCTTAAAAGCAACTGTTAATTGGTACTTAAAAAAAACTTCGATTTTTGAACTAATCAAGAAACTAAAAGGTAAACCACAAACCAAAGTCATTGCATCCCTTTTTCTTTTTTACTAATCTCGAGGGCGAGATTATTTTTAAGGGGGTAGAATTTGTAACACTCTAAAATCACATTCTGAAGAAATTAGGAAACTCATCGTTGTAACACCCCTGGTGTTACTATAATTAAAACTTGAGCATGACATCATAACATTGGCATTGTATATGTTTGATACACCTAGAGTGCATTCACTAGGCAAAAATTTCAAACAAATTGTATTGTTTTAAGTGTTTTTGCAAATAGCACCCTGGTTTAGGAACTTAACCCTAAATAGAGGTTAAAGGGGTAAAAACTTCACTTAAGATGAGGAAACCTAAAGACCTTAGGGAAAGAGTCATAAAATATCCCCAAGAACAAAGTTGAATCTCATTTATACCCATAGGATACTAAAAACCCTAATTGGAACCCTGGAAAACCCTAAAACCAAACCCTAGGGGCTTATGTGCAAAATTAGTCCACTTTTGGGCTAAAGTGCAAAAACCAAGTCAAATAGGTTTCTTAAGTCCTTTGGTTCACAAATATGTGGTCTTGAAAGCCAAACCCTAAGTTTTGGACTTAAATGCAAAATGGACCTCATTTGAGTTTTATTCTAAGTCTGAAAATTAGAGAATTGGCTCAACTTTGGGGCTTTGTAACTTACAAAGTATAGGGTTTTTGCCCTAGGTCACCACATCAAAGTTGAAGACCAATTATAGGAGAACAACTTTGCTTAAGAGTGGTAGCATTGTTGTTAAGGAAAAATTGGAAATAATCAAGCCTAAAGGTAGGTGGTCAGGCTGATTCAGTCTGAATTTCAGAGTTTCAGTGTAATGGAGCCAACTTTGAGCCCGAATTCAACCTTGATTTAGTACTCAAATGTGTTCAAGTCCTATAGTCGAGTTGTAGTTGGTATGTAGCACTACAACTTTGGTGCAGAGCCTTGGATGAGTTGCTAAGGAAAATTTAGAGAAAATGAAGCTTCAATATGCGCTGTCAGGTTCGTCTGACTGAAACTCCTGATGGTACAGTGCCCTAACCGGATCAGATCGACCACCGTAGAAAAGATCTCACCGCCGGCGACCTCTTTGCCGGGATTGGTGCCGCGGCCGTATGGATATTGCTCACCTTGCAAAGATCTCCCCGGGGATAAACTTGGAGCACTGTGGCCACTCGATCACTTCTCCCCTTACCGGCAACGTGGTCGCACGGCCATCACCGGCGTGCCGCCGTTCCTTGCTGTTATGCCACGCCGTCGGTCATCTTACCACGTCGCAGTCGATTACTATACGCCGTCCTTCTTTTACCTAAGGCCTTGCCACGCCATAGGACACGTAACCGCGCGCCAAGCTTCTTCCCCGTCTCCGGCCGCCAACACATCGCGGTCAAATTGAGAGCCACCGCCCCCGGAGTCTATAAATCCAGTGCACCGTCAGCTTCGTGATGTACTTCAGCGTCTAGCGCACCCTTCTGCACCTCTAATCCTCCACCAGAAAGCCTCAATTCGAGATTTTCCCCAAAACGCTCAGGAACACCGCACAACTCGACCTCGCCGTGGTCAGCCCGATTCAGGTCCAATCTTACCCTCGGTTTCCTTGTTTCAACATCCTTGCTTGCTCTTGATGCTCACCGACCCGTTAAATCGAATTAGACCGCCATGAATCGACGGGAACGCACTCATCCGTCCGCCATGCTCTCGGTCACTGTGGCCGGAGCTCAGTAGTTGGTCGTTCGTGCAATTGGGTTAGGGGAAATGCTCAGGCTAGCTCCGATTTGGTGTCCATCGCTCGGGAGCGCCGGTCATGGCCCCGTTCGGCCGGTCTGCTGGCTCGCCGGAGCACGGCCGCGCGTGAACGGCGTCGTGGATTTCCAGTTGTGAATAGATAGAAACACAGGGGCCTTTTTGTAATGGTCAGTGACTTGGTTAAATAGTGAAATAACCTGTTCTCAGTTAGCCAGAAACGCGGGGGTCGTTCTGCAAAACCGCCAGGGCATGGGCGCGCGCGGGCGCGTTTTGCCGTGGACTTGGGCCGTCTGGGCCAGAATCGGCCCAATTATATTTAATCCTTTTTCTTTTTCTTTTTCCAGCAGAGCCAAAATAATTATAGAAAAATGTAGAAAAATGCTAAAATTGTGAAACTAATTTTCCTAGGCTTGTTATTTTCTCTAGTATTTAGTAAAAATAGTTTTGTGATTTTTAATGGAAATAAGAAATTTTAGAGTATTTAAAGTAGTTACAAGTATTAGTTATAGATTTTTAGAAAATAAATGGTAAGTCCAAAAATGTCCAAACTTTTTATGGGCACTTAAACCAATATTTAAAAGCCTTGGGTAGAATTTGGGTTAATTTGGACCTTGTTTGATCACTAAACCCAAAACCAACCCCCCCTGCCCTATGAACTCCTTTAGTGACTCCGGAAACCCTAGGTTCTCGGAGTACCGTGAAGGAAAGTTGTACTCAAGACTTAGATAATAAGTTTATATTATCTTTGCATCCTCTTGAGCACCCCATGGCATTCATTCTTATGCATATATATGGTTATGTTAGAACACGAAGAAGAAGAAGAAGTCAATGAAGAGGGAACTCCACCAACCTCAGATCCTCAAGCAGGCAACTGCTTTTATTTCGATATTTGTGGATCCGAGCAGGACTCACCTGATAACAAAGGCAAGCCCCGGTGCATTTGCCACCTCCTTGATGTTTTTAAAATCTTTCTCACTTGATTGTTGCATTAGGTGATAGGAGTTGATTGCTAAAACAATTCCTGCATTACCTTCCTTGAACTTGATTACCTTCCTTGATCACCCATTTTACAAAAAGATTTTGATGCTTAGTCTTGCTTTAGAAAAACAAAATGTTTTGTTTTTACAGAATATGATGTGGCAAAAGTGGGTGGGATGTTTTCGAAAATAAAACTTGATGGTGAATCCATCACGGCCCTGATGGATTCAACATCGGAAAAGATGTACCTCTGCCAGGTACCAAACTTTGGGTTTGAAAAGATTAAGCTGAGACCGGGCGGGTGACTTGCACGAGAAAGAAGTCTCGGTGTAGTGTCTCCGTCTGAGTCGATTAAGGACCTTGTCGATGTAGGCCTGCTGACCGAGGACCCTTTAACTGGTCACATGCCTCGTCATGGGTAAGCCTAGCCTCGGGCAGACTAAGGCCGGAATAAGATAACACGAAATGGGCGTGGAGCGGTGGCGAGAGTAGCGTGTACCCTCCGTGGCAAGAGGCTAGACGGTGGTGTATCTGTGCTCTCGGTTTGCGTGAACCTGATCCGGTCTTAAGAACCCCGGTGGCGGGTTGACATATGCAAGGGTTAAGTGCTACATATGTCGTGTGATTGGAGATCCTCAGCTGAGTATAATCGATTCGGATCGCCGTACCTCCGCGGTTATGGAGACTTGGCCACTGACTTACACGTAGCATTCCACTAAAGATGAGGGGTTTTTGTTAAGAAATTGGCTAGTGCAGGACCAGTGATTGAACTAGGGTAGAAAGAACTCTAGTGCAGGTAATTTTACTTAACTTGACAAATAAAATTGGATTTTTAAGGATCCACTTTAGTAAGCATTTCTGCAAAACAGAGTCTTTGATTATTGAAAAGCCTTACCTTGACTCCCATATAACCAGCATACCCTTGACAGTCTTTTCTTTAGTCGGGTAAGACTTGCTGAGTAATTCCATACTCAGGGTTTATCCCTTCGTTGTTTTTAGGTGAGGAAGTAGCAGACTTTTGCTGCTTCTGTGCCAAGGTGGTTCCCAAAGAAGAAAAACAAGACTGAAGTGCGGGAGGACTCGGTCCTCCACATAGGATCTTTTGCTTGTAGCTTATCGGGGGAGGTTTGTGCCTCCCTTGGGTTGTATAATATTACTTCTATGCACTCACTTTAGTCTGGTCTGTAATAAAAGTACTCGAGCTTGCTTTTGAAATAAATGTAAGTTTATGTAATTCGCTTCCGCATTTCTTTATCTTCGATGTTCTGTAATGTCTGCAAGACGGGTGAAACGTTCCTGGTGAGGTAGGGAAAGATACCGAGCTTGTCAAGTGACTTAGGAACATCTACAGGGTGTCTGATGTCTGTTAGACAAGGACAACTGTAGGTGGGCCTAATTACATGGGAGGTTCTGTCACAGCTGGTATCGGAGCGTAGCCCTTCTTTGCAGATATTATGAGGCATCTTCAAAAGGATTTCCGAAAATCTTACCTAAAAACTCTTTTCTCTTCTTACCTAAGTACTCTGAAGAGTTTATCTTAAAGACTAGATAGGAAGAGTGCAATGTATAGAAGGTTGAATCAACTAAGGTTGATTCTGTACTTATTCATGCATCATGCTAAGAATTAAACTAATAAATTTTCCCCCTTAGAAAGATGCCGCCACGCACAAGGCTAACAGCACGTAAGTCAACGGGACCAATTGGAGTACCCCGGCATCAACTAGCCCCTCGACACGAAAGCAGTAGCAGCGGAAGTAATGACCCCATAGGAGACCTTGAAGCCCAAGTGAGTCGACTTCAAGCAACGCTGCAACACAGGACCAATGCTTGGATCGCAGACGGAGATAGAATCAATGAACTAAGAAGGGATATCCGTCACCTGCAGGATCAGCTGGCTGATCGAGACTTAGCACTTGACTGGGCAGTACAGTCTCATATGTTGGTATGTGCTAAGGAAGCGAGGGCTCAGGCCCGAATTAAAGAACTTAGCTCAGCTGTCGACAACCTGCATGTCTACTGCAATACGTTGCATGAGGAAGTCCATGTGCTATACTCACAATTACACCCTAGTGTGCCTGCACACTCTGCTGAGGCGGAAGCCGGACCCTCTCACGTTGCGGGACGCACGCTGGGTGGGGAGTTAGACCTTTTTGAACCCCCTCCTTCTTTGAGGTTGGTTGACGTCTGGACTCCCACACCTGACGATGAGGCCGCCAAAAGTAACGGAAAGCAGGACTAATGGTGTAATAAAAGTAGAGTAGTGTATTGCAGGGTGTACTATTGTATAATAGGTTGAATTGTTGTATAATGGGTAATGTATCCTGTTATGTAATATCGAGTCTGTATCATTACTCTTTATAGTAATGTAAAATGGAAGGTTTTCTTTGGCACATTATGTTTATTCAAATGTTTTTGCCTCAGATGCCGACCAGGACTCGCGGACAGGACGCAGCCGGAACTTCTGGGGGTCGGGATGTCACCCCAAATCCACCTCCGGTTCCACCCACGTTAGCCGAGGCGATTGCCGCCTTGGTGAATGCCACCGCCGACAATACCCGCTTCCTTAGGGAAATGGCGGGTCAGCAGCAGTTCCAGCAGCAGGCAGGAAGAGGTTTTCAGCAAGGTCCCCGTGAAACTACTTATCTGGACTTCTCTGAAACTCGTCCACCTCTATTCACCAAAGCAGAAGACCCGCTGGAAGCCGACGAGTGGATACGAGTTATTGAACAAAAGTTTGGCCTTCTTCGTTGTTCTGAAACGCAGAAGCCATTGTTCGCGGCACAGCAACTACGTGGCCCTGCCAGTACTTGGTGGGGAAATTTTGTGGCTATCCAACTTGATAACCATCAAATCACTTGGGAAGAATTTAAAGCAGCCTTCCGCGAGCACTACATACCTGAAGGAGTGCTGCATATGAAACAAGAGGAATTTATGAAGCTGAAACAAGGAGGAGACACCATCAATCAGTATCTTAACAAGTTTAATCACCTGTCGCAGTATGCCATTGATCAGGTGAATACTGATTTGAAGAAAAAGAACTGTTTTATGAGAGGTCTAAATGACCGGTTGCAACGAAAAATGGCCACATGTATTGATCTCACATATGGAAAGGCTGTCAGTACAGCCTTATCTGTGGAAGCAAAATACGCAAGTTCTGGGAAGAATAAGGGATTCAGTGGTGAGAGGCCTAATCAGGGCCAGGCGAAGAGGCAACGGTTCGTCATCCGGCCTTCTAGCCAAAACCATACTTTTTCTCGTCCACCAGCATTCCCTTTCAAACAGCCCATTATTATCCGCCCCAACAATACCTCCACTTCCCCAAATCAGCCGGGTGCCCCAGGCACTCGATTCCCTGCCTTGCCCAGCTCTTCAACTAGGTGTTTCAACTGCGGCAAGTCGGGACATTTTATCAAAGACTGCCCGTACCCCAAGCAAAATCAATCCAATGCTCAGCAAGGAACTGGGAAGTCCACTCAGCCCAAGGGAAATGCTGTGGGGAGGAATACCAAGAAGACGGGGCGTGTATATTACACCCAAGTGGCCACTACACCGGAGGGAGAGCCGGTGATGATGGGTACGTTTCCCGTGGCCAGTCACCCTGCAATTATTCTTTTTGATTCTGGTGCTTCGCATACCTTCATTAGCAAGAAATTTGTGGAGCAACATCACATTGCATGCCATGAATCAAGAGAAGGATTTAAAATTCATTCACCTGGGGGACACATTTTTACTAGAGAAGTGGCCTATGAAGTGCCAGTAACCATGGCCGGACGGAACTTTCCTGCTAATATGATTATTCTGAAAGGCCAGGATATAGATGTAATTTTGGGTATGAATTGGTTAACCCAATACAAGGCAATACTCAACACTGAACTCAGAACCGTCAGGTTGAGCTATAATCAAGAAGAAATTCTTTTGACTCTCCTCACAACCAATCCAGCCAAAGCTTCTGGTAGAATATTTGAAGCCATTGTACCGGAAATCAAGAACATTCCGGTAGTATGTGAGTTTCCAGATGTATTTCCGGAAGATTTGCCTGGACTGCCCCCTGAAAGAGATGTAGAATTTGTAATTGAGTTAAAGCCCGGTACGGCTCCCATCTCCCGAAGATCGTACCGTATGCCCCCTAATGAGTTGGCGGAATTGAAGATTCAATTACAAGATCTACTGAATAAGGGATTCATCCGGCCAAGCTCGTCCCCATGGGGTTGTCCCGCCATTTTTGTTAAGAAGAAGGATCAAACCCTGCGAATGTGCGTGGATTATCGACCCCTGAATGAGGTCACCATTAAGAATAAGTACCCTCTTCCAAGGATCGACATATTATTTGATCAACTGACTGGGGCGAGGGTATTTTCCAAAATTGATCTCAGGTCGGGCTATCATCAAATCCGTATTCGGCCCGAGGATATACCGAAGACCGCGTTTACTACGCGGTATGGATTGTTCGAATACCTGGTAATGTCTTTCGGGCTCACAAATGCTCCTGCCCACTTCACTTATTTGATGAACTCGGTGTTCATGCCCGAGTTGGACAAGTTCGTGGTGGTCTTCATCGACGATATTTTGATATACTCTAAAAATGAAGAGGAGCATGCTCAGCATCTACGGATTGTATTGACGCGCCTGAGGGAACATCAGCTGTATGCCAAGTTCAGCAAGTGCGCGTTCTGGCTGGAGGAAATTCAATTTTTGGGGCACGTGTTATCAGCTAAAGGAATTGCGGTAGATCCTAGCAAGGTCAAAGATATTCTGGAGTGGAAACCCCCAACAACTGTTCACCAAGTCCGGAGTTTTCTTGGACTAGCGGGATATTATCGCAGATTCATACCAGATTTTTCTAAGCTTGTGAAGCCAATCACAAGTTTATTAAAGAATGATATTAAGTTCAATTGGTCTTCTAAGTGTAATGAAGCCTTTGAGCAATTGAAGACATTATTAACCACTGCTCCGGTATTGGCTCAACCGGACATCACTAAGCCTTTTGATGTATATTGTGATGCGTCAAGCAGTGGACTCGGCTGTGTGTTGATGCAAGAGGGCCGAGTGATTGCATATGCTTCAAGGCAGTTACGCCGACATGAGGAACATTATCCAACTCATGATCTGGAGTTAGCTGCTGTGGTTCATGCCCTGAAAATATGGCGTCACTATCTGCTGGGAAATATCTGTCATAAAAGTTTGAAGTACATCTTTACCCAGTCAGAGTTAAATATGAGGCAAAGACGATGGCTTGAGCTCATTAAAGACTATGAACTGGAGATCCATTATCACCCAGGCAAGGCTAATGTGGTGGCAAATGCATTGAGTCGTAAGACTTCCTGCCACTGTCTTATGGCAAAGACCTCCGAGAACACTTTATGTCATGAAATGGAGAAGCTAAACCTGGGGATAATCCAGCAAGGGACTCTGAATCAACTAAGGCTTGAGTCAATCATTTTGCAAAGGATAATTGATGCTCAAAGATATAATCTGGGTATGAAGCACCTACGAGAGAAGATAAGGGCTGGAGTAGCCAAATGTTTCAAGGAAGACGATCAAGGTGTGATATGGTTTAAAAACCGCATAGTCGTGCCAAAGAACGAAGAACTCCGCCAGCAAATTCTTGATGAAGCACATCTTAGTCGTTATTCTATTCATCCCGGAAGCACTAAGATGTACCAAGATTTAAAGCAACATTACTGGTGGACGAAGACGAAAATTGAAATTGCATGCTATGTGGCTAAGTGTGACACTTGTAGACGTGTCAAGGCCATACACATGAAAACTGCCGGTCCATTGCAGTCATTACCAATACCAACATGGAAATGGGAAGACATTAGCATGGACTTTATTGTGGGACTGCCTAGGACGATAAAAGGGTATGACTCTATTTGGGTTATAATTGATCGGCTTACAAAGATTGCTCACTTTCTGCCGGTCAAGACAAATTCCCCGGTTACTGTCTACGCCCAATTGTACATTGCTCGTATTCTTAGTCTGCATGGTGTTCCAAAGACCATAGTGTCGGATCGTGGACCTCAATTTGTAGCCAAGTTTTGGGAAGCACTTCACAAATATTTGGGTACTAAGTTACTCCACAGTTCGGCCTATCATCCTCAAACCAGTGGACAGACTGAGAGAGTAAACCAAATACTTGAAGATATGCTGTGAGCATGTGTCCTGGACTTCTCACCGAAATGGGATGAATGTTTGCCTTTGGCGGAGTTTTCATATAACAATAGCTATCAAGAAAGTATCAAGATGGCACCTTTTGAAGCTTTATACGGACGTCGGTGTCGAACTCCGCTAAATTGGTCTGAACCTGGTGAAAGGTATTTCTTTAGGCCTGATATGGTAAAAGAAACTGAAGAAAAGGTTCAGAAAATAATTCATAATATGAAGAAAGCCCAAGCTCGTCAGAAGAGTTACGCAGACAAACGGCGGAGGCCCTTATATTTCTTGGAAGGAGACTATGTTTACCTGAAGGTCTCACCAACGAAGGGTGTATCGCGTTTCGGGGTTAAAGGGAAACTTGCACCCAGGTACATTGGTCCATTCCTGGTACTTGAGCAATGTGGACCAGTGGCATACCGACTTCAGCTCCCCGAAACATTGTCCGCTGTACATAATGTGTTCCATGTATCACAATTGAAGAAGTGTCTATGGGTTCCCAATCGAACCATTGAAGTGACAGATATTGTCCTGGAACCAGATTTAACGTACTCGGAATATCCTATTCGAGTTCTGGATCAAAAGGACAGGGTTACCCGAAGAAAGACTCTCAAGTTCTACAAGATACAATGGAACCAGCATTCTGAAGAAGAGGCTACGTGGGAAACTCTAGACTTCTTGAATAAGAATTTCCCAGGCTTTCTAGCCTCATGTAACTTGTAAAGTGTATATAGTTATGGCAATGAACCCCACACCACCCTGCCTTGTACCAGAAATAAGGAAATAAAAATGTGACACATTTCCTTTTCCATTACTCACCCTAGGACTTTAAATCTCGGGACGAGATTCTTTTATGGGGGGAAGGATGTAACACCCCTGGTGTTACTATAATTAAAACTTGAGCATGACATCATAACATTGGCATTGTATATGTTTGATACACCTAGAGTGCATTCACTAGGCAAAAATTTCAAACAAATTGTATTGTTTTAAGTGTTTTTGCAAATAGCACACTGGTTTAGGAACTTAACCCTAAATAGAGGTTAAAGGGGTAAAAACTTCACTTAAGATGAGGAAACCTAAATACCTTAGGGAAAGAGTCATAAAATATCCCCAAGAACAAAGTTGAATCTCATTTATACCCCTGGGATACTAAAAACCCTAATTGGAACCCTGGAAAACCCTAAAACCAAACCCTAGGGGCTTATGTGCAAAATTAGTCCACTTTTGGGCTAAAGTGCAAAAACCAAGTCAAATAGGTTTCTTAAGTCCTTTGGTTCACAAATATGTGGACTTGAAAGACAAACCCTAAGTTTTGGACTTAAATGCAAAATGGACCTCATTTGAGTTTTATTCTAAGTCTGAAAATTAGAGAATTGGCTCAACTTTGGGGCTTTGTAACTTACAAAGTATAGGGTTTTTGCCCTAGGTCACCACATCAAAGTTGAAGACCAATTATAGGAGAACAACTTTGCTTAAGAGTGGTAGCATTGTTGTTAAGGAAAAATTGGAAATAATCAAGCCTAAAGGTAGGTGGTCAGGCTGATTCAGTCTGAATTTCAGAGTTTCAGTGTAATGGAGCCAACTTTGAGCCCGAATTCAACCTTGATTTAGTACTCAAATGTGTTCAAGTCCTATAGTCGAGTTGTAGCTGGTATGTAGCACTACAACTTTGGTGCAGAGCCATGGATGAGTTGCTAAGGAAAATTTAGAGAAAATGAAGCTTCAATATGCGCTGTCAGGTTCGTCTGACTGAAACTCCTGATGGTACAGTGCCTTAACCGGATCAGATCGACCGCCGTAGAAAAGATCTCACCGCCGGCGACCTCTTTGCCGGGATTGGTGCCGCGGCCGTATGGATATTGGTCACCTTGCAAAGATCTCCCCGGGGATAAACTTGGAGCACTGTGGCCACTCGATCACTTCTCCCCTTACCGGCAACGTGGTCGCACGGCCATCACCGGCGTGCCGCCGTTCCTTGCTGTTATGCCACGCCGTCGGTCATCTTACCACGTCGCAGTCGATTACTATACGCCGTCCTTCTTTTACCTAAGGCCTTGCCACGCCATAGGACACGTAACCGCGCGCCAAGCTTCTTCCCCGTCTCCGGCCGCCAACACATCGCGATCAAATTGAGAGCCACCGCCCCCGGAGTCTATAAATCCAGTGCACCGTCAGCTTCGTGATGTACTTCAGCGTCTAGCACACCCTTCTGCACCTCTAATCCTCCACCAGAAAGCCTCAATTCGAGATTTTCCCCAAAACGCTCAGGAACCGCACAACTCGACCTCGCCGTGGTCAGCCCGATTCAGGTCCAATCTTACCCTCGGTTTCCTTGTTTCAACATCCTTGCTTGCTCTTGATGCTCACCGACCCATTAAATCGAATTAGACCGCCATGAATCGACGGGAACGCACTCATCCGTCCGCCATGCTCTCGGTCACCGTGGCCGGAGCTCAGTAGTTGGTCGTTCGTGCAATTGGGTTAGGGAAAATGCTCAGGCTAGCTCCGATTTGGTGTCCACCGCTCGGGAGCGCCGGTCATGGCCCCGTTCGGCCGGTCTGCTGGCTCGCCGGAGCACGGCCACGCGTGAACGGCGTCGTGGATTTCCAGTTGTGAATAGATAGAAACACAGGGGCCTTTTTGTAATGGTCAGTGACTTGGTTAAACAGTGAAATAACCTGTTCTCAGTTAGCCAGAAACGCGGGGGTCGTTCTGCAAAACCGCCAGGGCGCGGGCGCGCGCGGGCGCGTTTTGCCGTGGACTTGGGCCGTCTGGGCCAGAATCAGCCCAGTTCTATTTAATCCTTTTTCTTTTTCTTTTTCCAGCAGAGCCAAAATAATTATAGAAAAATGTAGAAAAATGCTAAAATTGTGAAACTAATTTTCCTAGGCTTGTTATTTTCTCTAGTATTTAGTAAAAATAGTTTTGTGATTTTTAATGGAAATAAGAAATTTTAGAGTATTTAAAGTAGTTACAAGTATTAGTTATAGATTTTTAGAAAATAAATGGTAAGTCCAAAAATGTCCAAACTTTTTATGGGCACTTAAACCAATATTTAAAAGCCTTGGGTAGAATTTGGGTTAATTTGGACCTTGTTTGATCACTAAACCCAAAACCAACCCCCCTGCCCTATGAACTCCTTTACTGACTCCGGAAACCCTAGGTTCTCGGAGTACCGTGAAGGAAAGTTGTACTCAAGACTTAGATAATAAGTTTATATTATCTTTGCATCCTCATGAGCACCCCATGGCATTCATTCTTATGCATATATATGGTTATGTTAGAACACGAAGAAGAAGAAGAAGAAGTCACTGAAGAGGGAACTCCACCAACCTTAGATCCTCAAGCAGGCAACTGCTTTTATTTCGATATTTGTGGATCCGAGCAGGACTCACCTGATAACAAAGGCAAGCCCCGGTGCATTTGCCACCTCCTTGATGTTTTTAAAATCTTTCTCACTTGATTGCTGCATTAGGTGATAGGAGTTGATTGCTAAAACAATTCCTGCATTACCTTCCTTGAACTTGATTACCTTCCTTGATCACCCATTTTACAAAAAGATTTTGATGCTTAGTCTTGCTTTAGAAAAACAAAATGTTTTGTTTTTACAGAATATGATGTGGCAAAAGTGGGTGGGATGTTTTCGAAAATAAAACTTGATGGTGAATCCATCACGGCCGTGATGGATTCAACATCGGAAAAGATGTACCTCTGCCAGGTACCAAACTTTGGGTTTGAAAAGATTAAGCTGAGACCGGGCGGGTGACTTGCACGAGAAAGAAGTCTCGGTGTAGTGTCTCCGTCTGAGTCGATTAAGGACCTTGTTGATGTAGGCCTACTGACCGAGGACCCTTTAACTGGTCACATGCCTCGTCATGGGTAAGCCTAGCCTCGGGCAGACTAAGGCCGGAATAAGATAACACGAAATGGGCGTGGAGCGGTGGCGAGAGTAGCGTGTACCCTCCGTGGCAAGAGGCTGGACGGTGGTGTATCTGTGCTCTCGGTTTGCGTGAACCTGATCCGGTCTTAAGAACCCCGGTGGCGGGTTGACATATGCAAGGGTTAAGTGCTACATATGTCGTGTGATTGGAGATCCTCAGCTGAGTATAATCGATTCGGATCGCCGTACCTCCGCGGTTATGGAGACTTGGCCACTGACTTACACGTAGCATTCCACTAAAGATGAGGGGTTTTTGTTAAGAAATTGGCTAGTGCAGGACCAGTGATTGAACTAGGGTAGAAAGAACTCTAGTGCAGGTAATTTTACTTAACTTGACAAATAAAATTGGATTTTTAAGGATCCACTTTAGTAAGCATTTCTGCAAAACAGAGTCTTTGATTATTGAAAAGCCTTACCTTGACTCCCATATAACCAGCATACCCTTGAGAGTCTTTTCTTTAGTCGGGTAAGACTTGCTGAGTAATTCCATACTCAGGGTTTATCCCTTCGTTGTTTTTAGGTGAGGAAGTAGCAGACTTTTGCTGCTTCTGTGCCAAGGTGGTTCCCAAAGAAGAAAAACAAGACTGAAGTGCGGGAGGACTCGGTCCTCCACATAGGATCTTTTGCTTGTAGCTTATCGGGGGAGGTTTGTGCCTCCCTTGGGTTGTATAATATTACTTCTATGCACTCACTTTAGTCTGGTCTGTAATAAAAGTACTCGAGCTTGCTTTTGAAATAAATGTAAGTTTATGTAATTCGCTTCCGCATTTCTTTATCTTCGATGTTCTGTAATGTCTACAAGACGGGAGAAACGTTCCTGGTGAGGTAGGGAAAGATACCGAGCTTGTCAAGTGACTTAGGAACATCTACAGGGTGTCTGATGTCTGTTAGACAAGGACAACTGTAGGTGGGCCTAATTACTTGGGAGGTTCCGTCACAATCGTGATTCAAATAAATGTGTTTTAAAATAATAGATTACCTAAAAGATTCTTATGTGAATTATCCTTTGTGTTAAAGATCTATTCCGCAAAAAAATAAGTTAAACTATATCTTGATATAGAGTTTACATAAGAAATTATATCCTTTCAAATAAATATGCGAAGATTATAGATTTATTTTATTGTACTTACAAAATGTGGCTATATGTTTGAAATTTTTTATAATCAATATTGTAAAACATCTTACATGAATTATTCCTACTAAATTTCATCCGCTTAAATGGATAAAACAATATATGTAGATGTGACTTGCATATCATGTTGGATATTTTTGGTCATTGCATATTAACTTGGATCTAAAAATTCAATTTAGATTTAAGTTAAAATTTGTGAATTGAAGTAGAAAATAAAACTAGAAAAAAACACAAAAGAAAAGAAACTGATAGGAAATTAAAAAGAAGAAGCCGACCTCACCTAGATGGGCCGCCTACCTTAGCCCAGGAGCAGATTTCACCTAGGCAGTTGTTTTTTTTTCTACTGGCTGGGAATGCACTTACGTCAAGTGTGACGATAGCATGCAAATCCGTCGCGATGAAGCCGCTCGCCAGCACGCATATATGGACACCACGTCTTTGGCGAACGAGATCGTGCGCCAGGCTGCATCCTCGCGTCTACGCGCGCTTGCGTCGCTTACGTGTGGGCCCTGCGCGGTGGTCTTCTTCTTTCGGCGAAACAGAACACCGAGGCCACGCCGGGGATCTCAGCAACCACCATCGCGATCGTGCCCACGCCGTAGTATAAAGCCTTCCCTGCTCTCGCGCTCTGGTCGTTTCTCTCGCAGTCGCGTTGTGCTGCTGACCATCGCACCTCCGGCCGTCGAGCAACTGAGCACCACGCCCAGGCCCCGTGAGTTGCTGCTTGCGCTTTGCCTTGCTACGAGTCATCATAAGGTGAGATCGCTTACCGCCCCTTCTGCCTTCTGTGCGTCGTATCAGCGTATTCCGGCGGCTGCGCCATGGCTACGCTCTGTGCACTGTGGGGCTTGGGACCGGAGATGGAGGGCTGGCCAGGTATCGTTGATGTTGCGTTTAACAGTGGAGATTTGATTGTCAGCCGGGGCTGATGCTAGCCGTTGATCTGTCCACTGGTGGCCTAGATTAAATGGAGGGTTAACGCCTCGGCTGAACCATGTTGGACTCTTGATCCTCGATCCAACGATTGAGTCTCGCGCGTCGATATTATAAATCAGGGATCCGTTCTAATCCTGACCGTACGCGGGTGATCCTAAGGTCATGACCCAACAATATCCCTTCGGCTGCTAATTTGCAAAAGAAAGCCCACCTTCCTTTAGAATAGAACCCGCCGTCCATTTTCAGTGGAAAGAAAATAGAATTAAATGGAGACTTTGCATATAAACCCCTCGAAGTCATTTTAGGTATAAAATTAATTCTAAATAACCTAGAATATTGTTTAGTGCATATCTCATCCGTTTTAACTCCAAATTGATCCGTTCCAGTTGCATTAATTTTGTTTTAATATTGTTTATCACCTAGTACCTTTGTTTAGCCATGAAACTTAATTTAAAATTATTCACTTGAATTACTCTATTATAGGCACTAAATAACTCCAGAAATTCATAATTTCTTTGTTCTAACTCCGATTTGATCCATTCAAATTGCGTTAGCTTCATAAAAATATTGTCTATGCATTATCAACTTTGATTATATGATATCCCATACTTTTATAATTAGGTAACTAATTTGATGTTTTCTAGATTTGCTTATTCTAATATTAATATAATATCCTGATCTTATGGTTATCTTTGCCCTAAAAGATGATTTATAATCAAGTAATGACTCAGAATAAGGTTGAATTAATTATTTATAGAATAGTCTCTTATATTATATACATTAACCAATTTGTATTATAGTTTAATATTTAAATCACATTTATCTTACATAAATCATAACTCCTTAACCCGTAACTCCGAATTTAGTGATTCTCGTTCCCACGATCTCGTAGCTTCGCGTAGATCCTTATTATTCAGTTTGTACTTATGTTTGATGTGATGTTAATTTTGCCTATGCCATGTTTTGTTTGTATTGCTACGATTAGTAGTGAGGTCACGAGAATCTGAAGAGCATGTTGGTACCTGGAATCTTGAGTCCCAAGCAAGTTGTGCCCTTGATCACTTCTTTTTACCCACTCATGTTCTTATTATCATAATGATCTACATAGGCTAATTTTGATGGGACCCAATAGGTTACCCTAGTTTGTCTATCTTTATGCCTTGTTTACCACTGAACTTCTGGGTAGTACTTGCTAGTGCTTTATGTGGATTTGGGCATTGAGATACACATTATTCATACTTTTGTTATCAGTTATTTAATTACTGTTCATGATAAGATCATTATGTTAATTGGAACATGGAGAACCACCTAGGAAACAGTGCTACCACAAGGGTGGTATGGGATGCCCTTGGCTGACTAATTAGGAAAGCTAGTGGAGGACTACCTTACCCGAAAGGGGCAAGGGCAGTAGGGGACTGGTTAGTGTAGGGAGGTCCTTGGGTTGATCTTGCTGCGATGGCGGTCAGGCGAGGGATCCCTGCATTGGAGCTTTCTAGAAACTGTAGCGGGTTTTCTTAAGCTAGTGGAACTTTGTAAAGGCCTCGTTGTGTTACCACTACAACACATGTGACCTTCTATGACATTGTCATTACGTCATAAATAAGGATTTTTTTGTCATGAACTTTATTGTTGTGACAACCCCATGACAAAAATACCATCGTCACAAAAGGTGCGTGTTAAAGTAACTTCTGTGATGAAGGGCAAAAAACGTCATAAATGTAGCGACAAAAAATGTATTGGTCATAAAATCTATGATGTTCTAAATCGTCATAAACAAGACCCAAAATGTCATAGTGTAACATTATACCATTGCCACGTGGCAGTTTTATGATGAATATGTTCGTCATAAATGAGTTGACATGCTAGCTGACGTGGTAAAAAATTATGACGATTAATTCATCACAAGTGGAGGTGGCAGCTGACATGTCAAATTGTGATAAATATTTTCGTCGTAAAGCATGATGACGTGGTAGCAAATACAATGGGTTTATTACATTTTTAGTTCATCATTAATTAATAAAATCAGCATTCAATTGAATTCAAACCAAATCGTGCATACAATTTCATCAAACAACATGAGTGTACATAACTTTTTATAGTATCCACATATAACTGAAGCATAAAGCATCCTACACAAGTATTAAACATCAAACATGTTTAAATATTCTATAACTTTAATCCAAAAGCAAGTAGAATAGGTCAACCGCCACAAGCTGTAGTTGAGCACAACGTTCTAAAACTTAAAAGGTGCATGCATTATCCTAACATGAAGCTCCACTCCGCCATCTAGTTTAATTGTTGGGAGAAACCATTGACCTGACCCTCCAACTACATCAGAGAGAACAAAGAACACATGAGTCCTTCTATACATGGAAAAGAAGAGAAAAATCACCATCACAACATAAATATATAATGCCCAAAGATAGAGTAAGGAAGTACTAAACATTCTACACATAATCTTGATATGCAAATATAAGGACTAAACATTCTAGCATTCAATTTCTAAACCCTAAATCAACCTCATTGAAGTCGATGCCAAAAGAAAAAGCAGTCATGCTTACTAACAAAAGGTGTAGATACATGTGGTACAGAATATTGTCTGAGACAACGCTATGATAGTGACAGCACACAGTGCAGCGATAGCGACAACGCGCAGGAGTGCCTCTGTAGCGTCTTGATATTCACCTATGGCCTTGAAAACAAAGAAGTTTAATTACATGTTGAAGTATCACCAGCAAGTAATATAGCTACAAATATTGAATAACACCATACAACTTTAGTAAACTGGTAATAAAATGGAATAAAAATACTGAAACCTTAAGAATTTCACGGAGACAACTAATAATTTTAGAAAGGACATAAATGAAGAAAATCGAACAAATCAATTGAAGAGTACTATCACTGAATTGACAGAAACCACAGAACCCTACTGATTGGCATAGGTGTTTATTCAAGAAATGCCGCTGGAAACATTCCTTTCTCAGTTTGCCATTCAAAAATATAAGGTATGGCAGAGGAAATATAATATAAGAAGTACCTTGAACGAATAAAAACTTGCTTCTTTCTCAGATTCTCTTTTCTCGTTTCTCCTTTCTTCATCGTCGACTACCTACTGCAGAGTGCAGAGCCAGAGAGGGGGGTACACCGCTAGACGCATGAGGGCACAAGCGTGACGTGCGACTGTGCGAGGAGGGTCGCGACCGGCGCTCCCTGGCCGCACGGCAGCATGGGAGGCCAGGACTCGGAAGGCCACTCGTTGGAGGCGAAAGTTGGAATCAAGAGTGTAGCATGGAGATAGGGGCATTGGCCGAAGCGATAGAGCGTCAGGCCGGTCAGGGGCTCAAGGCGGTGGGTGGACCAGCGGATCACTGCGCGCCTGCACCGGAGCGGGCAAGCTGTGACCAACGCGCGACGATCTGCCAGGTTGTTCGACGGTGGAGCTACCAGCGTGTCTGCCAAAGCTGTGCGGCGACGAAACTATGGAGGCAGTTGCGAGTCTGCGCGGCGGCAGAGGCACATAGAAGAATATAACCGACGTGATGGGCCAGAAACACAAAGAATGCCGATGTGATCCTAATGGGCCAGTGCAATGTATCTCATACCATAGTAGGCCATAACCGGACCCTTTGCTCCTAGATAAGGCCGAGGCAAGGGCAGGCCATGTTTAAATAGCGATAGTAATGGATCATAATCTAAATATTTCTTCACAATAAGTTAGTAACTAATTTTAGTTTAAAAATAAATAAAAATATAGCTCGATTTTAATCCAATTTGATTCTTAGTGTAAAAATTTAGAACCTATTACCACCCCTATATCCAAGTAGTTGGTTGATGCAGAGGAGATGGATCGTTGTTGGCCATGCCTTTTTGGTCAAAAGGAAGAAGTTAACAACCAAGTCATGAGATGTTGAAGTAGAATCTATTGACGGTGATCTGCTCCTATTGTGCTGGTCATGAGATGTGGCTGTGACTCAACTTAAGAGACACAGTGTAGAGGGCTAGTTTCATGGCACTAATTTTTTTTTATTGCTGCAGTAGATATTTTTAGATGGCACCAAATTATATCTTATAATTGGAATTTTTTCATGTCAAGGGTTTATCAATTACAATCATATTTATTTTCAAGCTTTTACAAAGTGACATGGTTATATAAACATGAAAAATATAAAATTGCATGTAGTAAAGTCCAAATCAATATGTTTTTAAAAATAGTATTTTTACAAATAGTACATATCCTTAATGGTGGGTCACACATACTACCATGCATAATTACATTTTCTAAAATAAATACATCATATGTATGTCACATATGCGCATTGTCATGCTATATCGCCATAATTATTATGTTGAGAAGGGTATGACAATTTATTATTATGACAATTCCTATATTGTCATAGAAAATTGTCACAAACATGATAGTAGATTATATTATGACGATTTTAATGATAGAGATTAAATTTTTGTCATTATAGCGAATCATCTTCTAAAAGTCGATATAAACGAGGTGATTTAATGATGAATTACTCTATTGTCATCAACTATTCGTCATAGAAGGTCGTAAATGTTGTAGTGTACCCTGCCTCGCCTCCTCGGTAGAGGTGTTTGGGAAGTTGTGATCCCTTGGCAGATGGGTAACATGACTTGTGGGTAAAGATGTGCAACCTCTGCAGAGTGTAAAACTGGTATATCAGCCGTGCTCAGGGTCATGAGCAGCTCGGACACTCACATGATTAATTTATGGAATTAAATTCAATTTGTCATATGCATTGCATTGAGGGTGTTGTTATCACTTTTGTTCTACTACTTAATTGGGTTGGTATCTACTTATACTTAGTAACTGCTAATAAAATTTTGATCAACTTTAAAAACAATGCTCAGCTTTAACCATCCACTTTGGTAAGCCTTACACTTCACATGATTTCCCACCTTTGGCGAGTTCATGCACATTATTGCCCACAACTTGTTGAGCGATGGACGTATGTGAGCTCACTCTTGCTGTCTCACACCTCCACAGGTCAAGAAAAGGTACCGCAGGATGAGACGCATGGAGGATGATGTGATGAGTTCGTGAGAGGTCTAGGTCGTCGTCTCCCAGTCAACTTTGGGTTGCTGGATCATTGTCTCCTTATGATGTATTTATTTATTTATTTAATTTGTATATAACTCCTATTATATAGTAAAGATGTGACATTTGTTTCTGTACCATGATTCATCATATGTGTGAGACTTGGTCCCAGCACACTTGGTGATTATTTCGTGCCCGGGTCTTGGTACCCCCGAAACTCGGGTGTGACACATAAGCATCGGCGGGAGTAAGTGCTTTCTAGTTGTTGTGGATGATTATTCTCGCTTCACTTGGGTATTCTTTTTGCAGGAACAATCTCAAACCCAAGAGACTTTAAAGAGATTCTTAAGACGGGCTTAAAATGAGTTTGGATTAAGGATCAAAAAGATAAGAAGCGATAATGGGACGGAGTTCAAGAACTCTCAAATTGAAGGATTTCTTGAAGAGGAGGGCTTCAATCATGAGTTCTCTTCTCCCTACACACCTCAACAAAATGGTGTAGTAGAGAGGAAGAATAGAACTCTACTGGACATGGCAAGGACCATGCTTGATGAATACAAGGCTCCGGACCGGTTTTGGGCGGAAGCAATCAACACCGCTTGCTACTCCATCAACCGGCTCTACCTTCACCAAATCCTCAAGAAAACAATATGAACTCCTCACTGGTAAAAAGCACAATGTTAAATATTTTAGAGTCTTTGGGAGTAAATGCTTTGTTCTTATTAAAAGAGGTAGAAGTTCTAAATTTGCTCCTAAGGCTGTAGAAGGCTTTTTACTAGGGTATGACTCAAACACAAGGGCATATAGGGTCTTCAACAAATCCACTGGATTAGTTGAGGTTTCTTGTGACATTGTGTTTGATGAGACTAATGGCTCCTAAGTGGAGCAAGTTGATCTTGATGAACTAGATGATGAGGCTCCATGCGTTGCGCTAAGGAACATTTCCATTGGAGATGTGTGTCCTAAGGAATCCGAAGAGCCTCCACAAGCACAAGATCAGCCATCATCTTCCATGCAAGCATCTCCACCAACTCAAGACGAGGATCAGGCTCAAGATGATGAGGATCAAGAGGATGAGCCACCTCAAGCGGAGGACATGGATCAAGGGGGAGATGAAGATGATCAAGACAAGGAAGATGATCAAGAAATAAGGGATCAAAGACCGCCACACCCAAGAGTCCACCAAGCAATTCAAAGAGATCATCCCGTCAACTCCATTTTTGGTGACATTCACAAGGGGGTAACCACTAGATCTCGAGTTGCTCATTTCTATGAACATTACTCTTTTGTGTCCTCTGTTGAGCCATACAGGGTGGAGGGTGCACTAAGAGGTCCGGATTAGGTGGTGGCTATGCAAGAGGAGCTCAACAACTTCACGAGTAATGAGGTATGACATTTAGTTCCACATCCTAATCAAAATGTTGTAGGTACCAAGTGGGTATTCTGCAACAAGGAAGATGAGCATGGTGTGGTGACAAGGAACAAAGCCCGACTTGTGGCAAAGGGATATTCACAAGTCGAAGGTTTGGGTTTCGATGAAACCTATGCACCCATAGCTAGGCTTGAGTCAATTCGTATATTACTTTCCTATGCTACTTACCATGGCTTTAAGCTTTATCAAATGGACGTGAAAAGTGCCTTCCTCAATGGACCTATTGAAAGGGAAATAGGGTTAACCTTTTCCTATAATTAATTTTGGTGGTTGATAGTCAACACAAACACATGGACTAACTAGTTTTCTCTAGAACTCGTGCATTACAGGTGCATAAGGTTCAACACAAACCAATAACAGAATCAAGTTAGGGACTCAATTTTAAACGGAGCAAAGAACTTGAGTGTGCGGAAAAATGGCGCACCGGACAGTGTCAGGTGCACCAGGGCCGTACACTTCGAAGCAGCCACTCTCGGGAATTCAACGGCGCTCTCCGCTATTATTCACCGGACTATCCGGTGTGCCAGCGGAGCAACGACTATCTGCGCCAATGGTCTACTCTGACAGCAGCTACAGTGAGCAACAATTCTGCGCAGAAGTAAGAGCAGAAAGTCAGAGGGGCACCGGACTGTCTGGTGTGGCACCAGACTGTCTGGTGCCGTAAGAGGACAAAGCTCCAACGATCGACTCGACTCCGAACCCTAACGGTTGGGTGACGTGGCGGCGCACCGGACACTAAACAGTGTTTGTCCAGTGGCGCACTAGACTGTCCGGTGCGCCCATTGCCAGCAGCCTCCCCAACGGCTACCAAAGTGGTTAGGGGCTATAAATACCCCCAACCACCACAACCTTTTGGCATCCAAGTTTTATGAAGATCACATTCAATACAAGAGCTCTAGCATTCATTCCAAGACACAATACAAAAGATCAAATCCCCTCCAAGTCTCAAATTCAATCCAAACACTTAGTGGCTTGTGAGAGAGAGATTTTGTTGTTCATTTGCGCTCTTGTCGCTTGGATTGCCTTTCTTCTTTTCCTATTTTTATTCTCAAGTGCTGAGGGTAGCTCTAGCGATAATGAAGATAATTTAATGTCTCTTTTTGCCAACCTTAGCATGGACCAAAAGAAAAAATTAAATGAATTGATTGAAGCCATTAATGAGAAGGATGAACTCTTGTATAGCCAAGAGGACTTCCTCATTAAAGAAAACAAAAAAATTGTTATGTTGAAAAATGCTTATGCTCAGGAAGTAGAAAAATGTGAAAACTTAACTAAGGAGCTTAGCATTTGTCATGATTCAATTTCTAGTCTTAGAAATGAAAATGCTAGTTTAGTTTCTAAGGTTAAAGAATTGAATGTTTGCAATGATTCTATTTCCTGTCTTAGAAATGAGAATATTAAATTAAATGCTAAGATTAGGGAATTAAATGCATGCAAACCATCTACATCTACTGTTGATCATGTTTCTATTTGTACTAGATGTAGAGATATTAATGTTGAAGCTATAGATGATCACCTTGCCATGATTAAGAAACAAAATGATCACATAGCTCAATTAAGTGCTAAAATTGCCGAGCATGAGCTCTGAAAGGGAAATAGGGTTAACCTTTTCCTACAATTATTTTTGGTGGTTGAATGTCCAACATAAACAAATGGACTAACTAGTTTGCTCTAGAACTCATGTATTACAGGTGCATAAGGTTCAACACAAACCAATAAAAGATTCAAGTTAGGGACTAAATTTAACTGGAGCAAAGAACTTGAGTGTGCTGTGGACTGGCGCACCGGACAGTGTCCGGTGCACTAGGCCTGTATAGGGTTAAACCAGCCACTCTCGGGAAAACGCAGGCATGCTCCACTATAATTCACCGGACCATCCGGTGTGCCACCGGACTATTCGGTGTGCCAGCGGAGCAACGGCTAACTCGCCTCAACGGTCGACTCTGACGGATGAACAGTGCAGCACAGTACCGCGGCAGAGGTTAGAGCAGTGGGTCAGAGGGGCATCGGACTGTCCAGTGCACCACCAGACTATCCAGTGCTACAAGATGACAAAAGGCGCCAACTGTCAACTGCTCCAGAACCCTAACGGTTGGGTGACGTGGTGGCGCACCGGACACTAAACAGTGAGTGTCCGGTGGCGCACCGGACTGTCCGGTGCGCCCATCGACAGCAGCCTCCCCAATGGCTACCTTGGTGGTCGGGGGCTATAATACCCCCAACCACCACAACTTCAAGCATCCAAGTTTTCTGAACATCACGTTCAATACAAGAGCTCTAGCATTCACTCCAAGACACAATACAAAAGATCAAATCCTCTCCGAGTCCCAAATTCACTCCAAACACTTAGTGGCTTGTGTGAGAGAGATTTTTGTGTTCATTTGAGTTCTTGTTGCTTGGATTGCCTTTCTTCTTTTCCCATTCTTATTTTCAAGTGCTTTGTAAGCGAGGCAAGAGACACCAAGTATGTGGTGGTCCTTGCGGGATCTTAGTGACCCGTGAGATTAAGGAAGAAAGCTCACTCGGTCTAAGTGACCGTTTGAGAGAAGGAAAGGGTTGAAATAGACCCGGTCTTTGTGACCTCCTCAACGGGGACTAGGTTCTTTGGAACCAAACCTCGGTAAAACAAATCATCGTGTTCACTTGCCTTATTTCTTGGTTGATTTGTTTTCCCTCTCTTTGCGACTTGAGTTTAACTCTAACGCTAACCCCCGACCTTAGTGCGTGTTTAAGTTTATAATTTTCAGTTTTCGCCTTTTCACCCCCCTCTAGGCGACTTTCAATTGTATCAAAGTCAGTGCTTCATTAGAGTCTAACAACTCGAAGTGATGTTGGGAGATCATGCCAAGAGAGAGATTATGATCGGCGAAAAAGCCGCAAGCTCGGGGAGGACTCTTTCAAGAGAGTCCGGCAACAAGAACAAGGAGGAATCCTCTTCCTCGATCAAGTCGCTTCAGAGAGGTGACAAGAAGAAGAAGATGAAGAAGGTGGTCTACTACGAGACCGACTCTTCTTCACCCTCCACATCGGGCTCTGAGTCGTCCGTCGCTTCTAAGCACCATGAGCGCAAGAAGTATAGTAAGATGCCTCTTCGCTATCCCCGCATTTCTAAGCACGCTTCATTACTTTCCGTTCCCCTAGGCAAACCACCATATTTTGATGGTGAAGATTATTGTATGTGGAGTGATAAAATGAGGCATCATCTAACCTCACTCCACGAAAGCATATGGGACATAGTTGAGTTTGGAGGGCAGGTACCACAGGTGGGGGATGAAAGGGAAATAGGTTTAACCTTTTTCCACAAGTAATTTTGGTGGTTGAATGCCCAACACAATATATGGACTAACTAGTTTGCTCTAGAATATATGTCCTATAGGTGCATAAAGGTTCAACACAAACCAATAAATATTCAAGTTAGGGATCCAAATTCAAAGTAGCAATGAAACCAGAGTGTGCTGAGGAACGGCGCACCGGACAGTCTGGTGTGCCACCGGACAGTGTCCGGTGCACCAGGACCGTACAACTCAAACCAGCCACTCTCGGGTTTCTCTAGGCGAGCTCCGCTATAATTTACCGGACTGTCCAGTGCACCAGCGGAGCAACGGCTATCCAGCGCAATGGTCGACTGCAAAAAGAGCGCTGACGGCGCTACAGTGAAGAACAGTGCGCGACAGAGTCAGAGGCGCACCGGACAGTGAACAGGACCTGTTCGGTGTGGCACCGGACTGTCCGGTGCCACAAGAAGACAACGGCGCCAACGATCGATGTGGCGGAACCACCCAAATTACTCCAGCTTAAGTGCCCAAGTCGCACCCTTAAGGGAAGCAACACACTTAAACAGGAATAACCCGTCAGTCCCTCGGATCTAGTTCGATAAAGCCACTTACCAGGATTGAATACCACTAGCTCACTCGACGGTGAGACACAGAGAAATACAATAAAGCATAATACCACAAATTTAAAAAGTACCATTAGTGATTACATTATCGGAGTTTCAGAAATAATAATCATAAATTTTAATGCAGCGGAAATAACTAATGGAGAAAACCGAGTAACATGGCGCAGCCTGGCCACGTTACTCCTCCTGGTCCTCTCCTGCGGAAGCAATAACCCACTCGACCGTCTATCCCGGTGGCAGGGATGGAGGCCAAGTCACACCATCAACCAAATCAAGGAGTACCTGCAAAAATTATGCCACAAGCAAGGTTGAGTATACTAATACTCAGCTAGACTTACCCGGTGTGAGGAGTCTACTCCTCTACCTCAAGACATGCAGCTGTTTGGCTGAGGGGTTTGGTTTGCCAAAAGCACTAGCTGAGTCTAAAATCATATTTTAGCTTTCCAAGTTTTAGTATGCTCCTTTTTAACTAGATGTGTACCTAGCTAGTCATACATGGTATCAAACATTTTTACAAATCAACATCTTTTGCCAGTCATCTCATTTCCACTTATTACTCAATGTAGCAGCATGGACCAAGCAGTCTCATTAGCTGTGTGTCGGCGTTTCGACCCTGGGGGTCCCTGGACCGATGAGTAAATTTGTCGCTGCGCGTCCCAGCCCAGATGGGTTGGCGCGAGATGGAACACAAGGGGGAAAATGCGGCTCGTGTTATCCCACGCTAGGGGGGTGTGCTCGTAGTAGGGGTTACAAGCGTTCGCGAGGGAGAGAGAGTGAGCCTGTTCGTCAGCTCGTTTCCCCGTGCGACCCTCTCATATGAGGGCCCTGGACCTCCCTTTTATAGATGCAAGGAGAGGGTCCAGGTGTACAATGGGGGCTGTAGCTATGCGCTAACGTGTCTGGCAGAGAGGTGCCTGAGCCCTGTGTACATGCCAACGTGGCTGTCGGAGAGGTGCTAGAGCCCTGTGTACACGGTATCGTGGCCATCGGAGGAGTGCCTGAGTCCTATAGAAGCACAGCTGTCGATGCTGCTGGGACCTTGCTAACGTCTCCTTGCTTCCGTAGGGGGCTGAGAACCACCGTCGTCATGGACGCACGCGGGGAACCATCATTACTTGTTACCGGGGTGAGCCAGATGGGATGCCGGTCTTGTTCCCTCGTAGCCTGAGCTAGCTAGGGTAGGGTAATGATGTATCCCCCGTGGCGCGGTCGGTCCGAGCCCAAGGTTGGGCGAGGTGGAGACTCCTCCTGAGGCCGAGGTCGGGGTCGGGCGAGGATGCGATTCCTCCCGAGGCCGAGGTTGAGGCTGAGCCCTGGGGTCGGGCGAGGCGGAGACCTCCTTCCGAGGCTGAGGCCTAAGGTCGGGCGAGGCAGAGTTTCCTGTTGTGCCCGAGGCTGAACTTGGCTGTTGTCAGCCTCACCCTGGTGGGTGGCACAAAAGTCGGAGTGGGGCGAGCGGCGCTGTTTTCCTGTCAGGTCGGTCAGTGAAAGGGCAAAGTGACTGCGGTCACTTCGACCTTGCCGACTGAGGCACGTGTGTCAGGATAAGGTGTCAGGCGATCCTCGCATTGAATGCGCCTTCGATACGGTCGGTTGGAGAGGCGATTTGGCAAAGGTTGCTTCTCGACGAAGCATGCCTGAGTTGGGCCTCGAGCGTGCCGAGGGTGCGCCCATTGCCTGAGGAGGTCCTCGGGCGAGACGTAGCTTCGTCCGGGACTACAGTTCCCGCCCGAGGCTAGGCTCGGGCGAGGCGAGATCACGTCCCTTGGGTAGACGAAGCCTTGACCTGAATCGTGACCATCAGTCTCTACAGCTTGTGCTGATGGTGGTTACCAGCCGTGTTTAAGAGTGTTGGGGGTACCCCTAATTACGGTACCCGACAGTAGCCCCCGAGCCTCAAAGGGAGTGTTGGTACTCGCTTGGAGGCTTTGCCGCACTTTTTTGCGAGGGGACCAGCCTTTCTCGGTTACACTTTGTTCTGGTGGGTGCGCGCGAGCGCACCCGCCGGGTGTAGCCCCCGAGGCCTCGGAGGAGTGGTTTGGCTCCTCTGAGGTCTTAATGCCTTTCGTGACACCTCGGCTGGCCTGGTTGTTCCCTCATGCGGTCTGGCCGTAGCCCGGGTGCATGGTCAGGTTCCGAGTTTTTGGGCTGGTTTGTTGACGCTGTCAATGGTTTGGCCGTAGCCAGGTTGCGAGAGCAGCCCCCAAGCCTCTGCACGGAGCGAGAGGACGATCAAGGACTGTCTCGACTTTTATTATATGCCCCTTCGTCGCCTTTCCGCAAGGAGGAAGGGGGGGAAGTGCCATGTTGCCCTCGGAGGGCGCCGAACATGGTGTCTCCAGTGAGTTGCTAACGGGTGATCCGAGTGGACGCCCGTGCCCCATTTGATAAGGGTTGGCTAGTGGCCCAGAGGCGCGCCTCAAAAGTACCTGCAGGTGATTTGCCGGACCTGGAGCCGTTCGATAGGGTCCGAGGGCTCGATGCCTCCCTCTGGTGGGATTCCGTTACAAAATCGCTCCTGCTAGTCTCGGAAATGTCCTAGGGTACCTCGGGAGCGTAGCCCAAGCCTCGGCCATGTAACGGACGTACCCAGAGTCATCCCTCGCTCTGCGTGCTCTGGGGCGACTGTAAAACCCTTCCGAGGGGCCAGCCTTCGAACACCTGATTAGTAGTGGGCGCGGAGCCTGAGTGCTCTGGGGCGACTGTCGAACCCTTCCGAGGGGCCAGCCTTCGAACCCCTGATCAGTAATGAGCTTGAAGCCTGAGTGCTCTAGGGCGGCTGTCGAACCCTTCCGAGGGGCTAGCCTTCGAACCCCTGATCAGTAGGAGGGCTCGGGCCCCGCTTCATTCGCGGAGAAGGATCCCTTTCGAAATATCCCCTTTCCCGGTCCCTGTAGCAAGAGAGAGAAAGGGGAAGAGGAAAAGGATATGAATTTAAATGGTGTGGCGCACCTTTTTTGACGCGGTCATTATGGCGGAGGTGAAACGACGCCCGCTTCGCCTGCCAAAGGTGTCGCTTGCCCTGCCGAGGAGTTAATGCGACGGGATGGGTGGTTCGCGGGGCGGCCGTGTGCACGAGTCGTTCGAGGAATGGAACGTGGGCGTGTCATCTTCACGCCGTGGGAGAGGGCTCCCCTGCCGCTCCAGGAGGGGACGCGAGCCTACAGGCGATTTGCCCGCTGCTTCCGCCCGTCTGCTGCCGCCATTACTGCCGGTCCACTTTTGGCCACATCAACCGTCGCACCTCCTCCCGTGGCAGACTAACCCGTGATCGTTGTGCTCGATTAGCACTGTTGGGTCATGCGCAGGGCTGCCTCGAGTCGTGGCACTGGTTCCGCAGTCGAGGAGGCGTGGCATTGGCGCAAGTGGCAGTGTGGTTTCTTGCACATAGTAACCGGCGCGCCGGTTACATGACGTATGGGCCTAGGCCTTCACGCTGACCCACCGGAAGCGATGAAGCCGAAAGGGTGCACAACCGTGGTGCGGTTGCACACCTCCCGCTTCGCGCGTAGTGGTTTGGCTTCTTCCGTTTCTGGTCAGCTTGCATGACGTGTGGGACCCAGCCCCCGTGTCGTAGGGGGAGGACCCCGGAGCACGTCGGTGAAGACTTTGCCCGTGACGCTTGAGGACACGAGTGGGGAGAGCCACCTTTAAAAAGGGATCGATCCCTCGGGCAATAGCCATGCCTTCACACTCCCCTCATGCATCGCGCCCTTCCACCTTCCGAGCCCCCGGACGGGGAGCACCCGCGTTGCTTTCGTCTTGCTGCTGTTGGAGGAGCGCGACTTCGCAGGGGTTGGCGCCCTTTAGCCATCGCTCGGCTTCAAGGATTTTCATCATGCAGCCCGGCTGCATTCCCTCACCAATGGTCATCCAGGATGATGACCACCAGTTTGGTGGTGGGGAGAAGCAAGTCGGGCTGCGGCCTCTGCCCCACCCCCAACTTCAAGGATCTTCATCATCCTCGCTGGGAAGGAGGGTGGGGCGAGTTGGGCCTGCCTCCGCGCGGACCGGCGACCCGCTTCTTCCTCCGGCGCTCGGGGGAGAGGGGCATCCTCCAGCTCCGCGGAGGAGGCGTCCTCCAGCCATGCGGGGGAAGGCGAACTGCTGCTGCTTGAACAAGGTGCAGCTGTCCGTCCTCCACCCCGAGCGACGGTCGTGCCGCGTGCGGGCCAGCCACGTCCAGGTCCTCCCTGAGCCGTCGGCTGCACAACACGTCGTACGCCGCGAGGGCGGTACTCGTGTTCTAGGACGGCCCCGTTCTCGTTCTCGTGGCGAGAACAGGAGTGAGGACCTGTCGGTGCGCTTTGGGGCGGCCGCCGCTCGCTGGTGCGGTGTTGGTGGTCAGGTGGCCGCTATCGTCGGTGCTGAGATGGTGGTCACCAGAGGAGGTTTCTCCGCCGACGAGACCATCGGCGCCACCTGCAGTCGGACCCCCGGCTCTTTGGCTTTGATGGCAGGTTCTCGTCCCCCGTGAGGGGACGTGAACGAGAGCCTTAGTGGTAGCGTTTGCCCTGGGGCCATCACTGCTGCTGTCTAGCCACCTGAGACGGAGGTCGTTGCCACGCTGCTGGTGCAGCGGTCGCTGACGAGCCACCTAGAGCTTGTTGTCCCGCAGGCCCTCTGGTGTGGAGGTTGTTCATACCCGCGGGAGAGGAACCGGAGTTCCGTTTGTAATGGCACCCTGAGTATGGGTGTATGTTCATTGTGGCTGTCGAGGCCTGAACATCTGGGTATTTGGGCGTGAAGCCGTGTTTCTTCCTCATTTCGAGCACTAGAACTTGCCTGTCGGCTAGCTGAACTGATTAACCGAGTGTGAGTTGCCCTGCGTGGAAGGTGATGAGTGAGGTATCCGTATCCTGGAGGCGTAGGAGTCCCTCGGCTCGGTCGGCCTTGCCACTCAAGGCCTCTCTTGCTCAGTTTTAGAACCTTCGGCCGCTCTGCGATGAGCCGAAGCCGGAGGCAGCGGTGTCTGCGTGGACAGAGGCGGAGTCGGCTCGAAAAGAGGCTTCATCGGCCCGGGAGCACGTGGCTTCCCTGGCCGAGGAGGTGCAGTAGCGGCGATTGGAGCTTGGCCAGGTCGTCCGCTAGCGGGACCAACCCTGGAGTCACGCTGCCGAGGCCGTGAGCCGGGCTGAGGTCCTCAGGGGACAACTGGTTGAGGCTACGGAGCGGCCAGCCGAGGCGTCCGCTTGGGTCGGAACCCTTGCGGAGACCCTGGCTATGATGGCCCAAGTGCGGTGCTGGCATCCTCCTTTGAGGTGGAGATCCTTCCGCCCATGTTGCCGTCCGAGGCCGGACCAGATTCCGCCGAAGGTGGAAACGACGCCGGGGGTGCTGCTGCTCCCCCTGCCGATGTCTGAACCTGCAGGAACAGTTTGTCTGTAGTATGCGTATGTTTTTGCGGCCGCCGAGGCCTAAACATTTTATTGTCGTGTTATAAAGCTGCATTTCCTTTCCTATTGTTTCGAGTATCAGGACTTGTTCGTTGGTAGCAGAATCGCTTATCCGAGTGAGAGTTACTTTTCACGGAAGGTGATGCGTGAGGTATCCGTATCCCGGAGGCGTAGGAGTCCCTCGGCTCGGTCAGCCTTTCCGCTTACGTGCACTCTTACTTGTTCGTAGGTTTCTGTTATCGATATAGTCGAGAAGGCACGAAAATCGTTCTGGCAGAAAAGTTTTCGAGCGTTAGGACTTGTTCGGTAGCAGAATCGCTTATCCGAGCGTGAGTTACTTATCGCGGAAGGTGATGAGTGAGGTATCCGTATCCCGGAGGCGTAGGAGTCCCTCGGCTCGGTCGGCCTTGCCGCTTACATGTACTCTCGTCGTTTTTAGGATCCCGCTATCGAAGCAGTCGAAAAGCACGAAAGACGTTCTGGCAAAAATACTTTTTTCGAGGAAAATTTTGATGTAGAGGGGGTTCCCCCCTTCTAGCCCCTGAGGGAGGGTCAGGCTTTGTGGAGGCAAGGCTGACCCTTCCTTGACGATTAGACTTTATTTGTGTATGTAAAGAGAACGAGGTATATGAACGACTTAAAACATCTTAAGGGTAGAAGCGACGTAGCTGTTGGATGTTCCAAGCCTTGTTGTAGACCTTGCCTTGATCATTGGCCAGCTTGTATGTCCCGGGCTTCAAAATCTTGGCGATGATGAACGACCCCTCTCAGGGAGGAGTAAGCTTGTGGCGCCCTCGGGCGTCCTGCCGCAACTGAAGTACCAAGTCTCCCACCTGGAAGCCTCGGGGCCGAACCCCTCGGGTGTGGTAGCATCGCAGAGACTGCTGATACCGCGCCGAGTGTAGTAAGGCCATGTCCCGAGCCTCTTCCAGCTGGTCTAGTGAGTCTTCTCAGCTGGCCTGGTTGCTTCAATTGTCGTACGCCTTTGTCCTCGGGGAACCGTATTCTAAGTCTGTGGGTAAGATAGCCTCGGCCCCATAGACTAGAAAGAACGGCGAGAAACCCGTGGCTTGGCTTGGTGTCGTCCTCAAACTCCAGACCACCGAGGGTAGCTCTTTCATCCACCGCTTGCCGAACTTGTTGTGGTCGTTGTAGATCCTCGGTTTAAGTCCCTGTAGAATCATACCGTTGGCATGCTCCACCTGCCCATTCGTCATGGGGTGAGCTACGACAGCCCAGTCCACACGGATGTGGTGGTCCTCGCAGAAGTCCAGGAACTTCTTCCCAGTGAACTGCGTGCCATTGTCGGTGATGATGGAGTTTGGACCCCAAAGCGATGGATGATGTTTGTGAAGAACGCCACCGCCTGCTCGGACCTGATGCTGGTTAGGGGTCAGACCTCGATCCACTTGGAGAATTTGTCGATGGCGACCAGCAGGTGCAAGAAGCCCTCGAGTGCCTTCTACAAGGGAGTAACGAGGTCCAGACCCCACACAACAAATGGCCAGGTGATGGGTATTGTCTGTAGGGCCTGAGCGGGCAGGTGCGTCTGTCTTGCATAGAATTGACACCCTTGGCAGGAGCGTACAATCCTAGTGGCGTCGGCCACCGCGGTCGGCCACTAGAAACCTTGTCGAAAGGCGTTCCCCATGAGGGCTCGAGGTGCTGCATGGTGACCGCAAGCCCCCGAGTGTATTTCTTGCAATAGCTCCTGTCCTTCGGTGGCGGATATGCATCGTTGGAGAATGCCTGAGGGGCTGTGGTGGTAGAGCTCCTTTTCATCACCCAGTAAGACAAACGACTTGGTGCGCTGCGCCAGTCGCCGAGCTTCGGCCTTGTCGAGGGGTAGCTCTCCTCAGAGGAGATATTCCAGGTATGGGGTTTGCCAGTTCGGGTTAGGCGTGACCCCATTCCGCTCTCCCTCAATGCGCAGGGCCTCACCCTCGGTGGCCGAGGATACCTCGGGTTGGGCCGAGGTCCCCTCGGGCTGGGCCGAGGCCTCCTCGGGCTCGGGCGTGTCGTCGGTCTTGACGGAGGGTTGATGTATGTCTCTGGAGAAGACGTCCGGGGAAACCATTGTCCGCCCCGAGGCTATTTTAGCCAGCTCATCCGTAGTCCCGTTGTACCGTCGAGCGATATGGTTGAGTTCCAGCCCGTAGAACTTGTCTTCCAGGCGCCAAACTTCGTCGCAGTAAGCCTCCATCTTCCGGTCGCGGCAGTGGGAGTTCTTCATGACTTGGTCAATGACAAGCTGTGAGTCGCCACGAGTGTCGAGGCGCCAAACCCCTAGCTCGATGGCGATGCACAACCCATTAACCAGAGCCTCGTACTCGTCCACATTGTTTGACGCTGGGAAATGGAGGCGCAACAGGTAGCGGAGATGTTTCCCGAGGGGTGAGATGAAGAGTAGGCCAGCACCTGCTCCTATTTTCATCAGCGACCCATCGAAGCACATGGTCCAGAGTTCCGGTTGGATCGGAGCTATTGGCAATTGGGTGTCGACCCATTCCTCCATGAAATCCGCCAAGACATGGGACTTTATGGCCTTCTGAGGGACGAATGAGAGTGTTTCACCCATGAGCTCCACTGCCCACTTTGCTATCCTACCCGAGGCCTCTCGGCGCTGGATGATCTCCCCCAGGGGGAAGGATGACACCACAGTCATCGGATGAGACTCGAAGTAGTGTCGCAACTTTCGTCGCGTCAGAATTACTGTGTACAGTAGCTTCTGAATTTGCGGGTAGCGGATCTTGGTCTCGGATAGCACTTCACTGATGAAGTAGACCGGTCTCTGGATGAGCAGTGCATGCCCTTCTTCTCGTCTCTCGACTACGATTGTGGCGCTGACCACCTGAGTGGTTGTGGCTATGTAGATCAAGAGGGCTTCTCCCGCAGCGGGGGGAACCAAGATGGGCGCGTTTGTAAGGAGCACCTTTAAGTTTCTGAGGGCTTCCTCAGCCTCGGGGGTCCAAGTGAAGCGCTCGGACTTCCTTAAGAGGCGGTACAAGGGTAGGCCTTTTTCGCCGAGGCGCGAGACGAAGCGGCTTAGAGCCGCAAGGCATCCCATGACCCTTTGTACTCCTTTCAAATCTTTGATAGGCCCCATGTTGGTGATGGCCACGATTTTCTCCAGGTTGGCCTCGATGCCCCGCTCGGAGACGATGAACCCCAGGAGCATGCCTCGGGGGACTCCGACGACACACTTCTCGGGATTGAGCTTCATGCCCTTCGCTCTCAGACACTTGAATGTCGTTTCAAGGTCAGAGAGGAGGTCGGAGGCTTTCCTCGTCTTGACAACGATGTCATCGACGTAAGCCTCGACCGTTTGGCCGATGTGCTCTCCAAACACGTGGTTCATGCACCTTTGGTATGTCGCACCTGCATTCCTCAAGCCAAATGGCATAGTAGTATAACAGTACATGCCAAAAGGTGTGATGAAAGAAGTCGCAAGCTGGTCGGACTCTTTCATCTTGATTTGGTGATAACCTGAATAGGCGTCGAGGAATGACAGGGTTTCGCACCCAGCAGTGGAGTCCACAATTTGGTCGATGCGAGGCAGAGGGTAGGGAACCTTCGGACATGCCTTGTTTAGACCAGTGCAGTCTATGCACATCCTCCACTTCCCACCTTTCTTCTTTACGAGCACAGGGTTAGCTAACCATTCGGGATGGAATACCTCTTTGATGAACCCTGCGGCCATCAGCTTGTGGATCTCCTCGCCTATGGCCCTGCGCTTCTCTTCGTCAAAGCAGCGCAGGTGCTACTTCATGGGTCGGGCACCGGCTCGGATATCCAGGGAGTGCTCGGCGACATCCCTCGGTATGCCCGGCATGTCCGAGGGAGAAAGTCGACGAGCACTGCTTCCTATTTGGGGTCGAGCTCAGAGCCGATCCGGACTTGCTTGCAGGCGTCGTTGCTGGGGTCGAGAGGGACGGACTTAACCGCCTCAGCTGGTTCGAAGTTGCCGACGTGGCGCTTCACATCAGGCACCTCCTTGGAGAGGCACTCCAGGTCGGCGATGAGGGCCTCAGACTCGGTGAGGGCCTTAGCGTACTCCACGCACTCCATGTCGCATTCGTATGCGTGTCGGTACATGGATCCGACGGTGATGACCCTGTTGGGGCCCGACATCTTGAGCTTGAGGTAGGTGTAGTTGGGGACGGCCATGAATTTGGCGTAGCACGGTCTCCCCAGCACTGCGTGGTAGGTTCCTTGGAACCTGACCACCTCAAACGTGAGGGTTTCCTTACGGAAGTTGGAGGGAGTTCCGAAGTAGATGGGCAAATTGAGTTGTCCAAGGGGCAGGACGCGCTGCCCGAGGATGATCCTGTGAAAGGGCGCCGCACCGGCCCAGACCGTGGACAGATCGATCTCCAAGAGCCCGAGGGTCTCGGCGTAGATGATGTTGAGGCTACTGCCCCCATCCATGAGGACCTTGGTGAGCCTAGCGTTGCCGATGACGGGGTCGACAACGAGCGGGTACTTTCCTGGGCTCGGCACGCAGTCGGGGTGGTCGCCTTGGTCGAAGGTGATGGGCTTATTGGACCAGTCTAGGTAGACTGGTGTTGCCACCTTTACCGAGCAGACCTCCCGGCGCTCCTGCTTGCGGTGCCGAGCCGAGGCGTTCGCCACTTGCCCACCGTAGATCATGAAGCAGCCGTGGACCTCGGGGAACTCCTCTGCCTTATCGCCCTCCTTCTTGTTGTTGTCTTGGCCTTTGCCATCTCCCGCCGGGGACCCGGCTTTATCGAAGTAGCGCCGAAGCATGACGCATTCCTCAAGGGTGTGCTTGATGGGACCCTGGTGATAGGGGCACAACTCCTTGAGCGTCTTGTCGAACAAGTTGGCCCCTCCGGGAGGCTTCCGAGGGTTCCTGTGCTCGGCGGCAGCGACAAGGTCTGCGTCGGCGGCGTCGCGCTTCGCTTGCGACTTCTTTTTCGCCTTCTTCTTCACGCCACACTAGATGGACGCCTCAGGGACGTCTTCCTGCTGCCGTCCCTGAGGCTGCTTGTCCTTCCGGAAGATGGCTTCGACCACCTCCTGACCAGAGGCGAACTTGGTGGCGATGTCCATCAACTCGCTTGCCTTGGTGGGAGTCTTGCGGCCCAGTTTGCTCACCAGGTCGCGACAAGTGGTGCCGGCGAGGAACGCCCCGATGACATCCGAGTCAGTGATGTTGGGCAGCTCGGTGCGCTGCTTCGAAAACCGCCGGATGTACTCTCGCAGGGATTCCCCTGGCTGCTGGCGGCAACTTCGAAGATCCCAAGAGTTCCCAGGGCGCACGTACGTGCCCTGGAAGTTTCCAGCGAAGGCCTTGACCAGGTCGTCCCAGTTGGAGATCTGCGCAGGAGGTAGATGCTCCAGCCAGGCCCGAGCAGCATCAGAGAGGAGCAGGGGAGGTTGCGGATGATGAGGTTATCATCGTCCGTTCCACCTAGCTGGCAGGCCAGCCGGTAGTCCGCAAGCCATAACTCCGGCCTTGTTTCCCCCGAGTACTTGGTGATGGTAGTTGGGGCTCGGAACCGGGTCGGGAACGACGCCCGTCGTATGGCCCGACTGAAGGCTTGCGGACCTGGTGGTTCGGGCGAGGGGCTTCGATCCTCCTCGCTGTCGTAGCGTCCCCCACGCCTGGGGTGGTAGCCTCGGCGCACCTTCTCGTCGAGGCGGGCTCGACAGTTGCGGTGGTGGTGCTCGTTGCCGAGGCGACCTGGGGCTACAGGCGTCACGTCCCGCGTGCGCCCGGTGTGGACCGAGGCCTCCCGCATGAGTCGGAAGTTGTTGCGCGAAGCTCTAGGGGTTACCCTTGTCTTCGGGAGGCAGAGCTTTCGGCCCGTCAGACCGCGACATCCTCCAGGAGATTTTTGAGTTCTCCCTAGATACGCCGCCCCTCGGTGGTGGATGGCTCCAGCATCGCTCGGGGCAGTATCGCTGCTGCAGCCAGATTCTGGCCGACCCCACTGGAGCTGGGGGCAGCCTTGCCCTGGCATCGTCAACGATACGGCGCTGGACGTCCTGGGCCTAATGACGCGCTTCTCCGGCGAGTGCTCGGCCTGCCCACTCCTGCTCGATGTTTTGCCGGAGCTACACAAGTTGCCCTGCTTCCTCGTCGAGCTTGGCCTGCATCTCGCGGATTTGCTCGAGCTGTGTGTCCTGACCCCTCGCAGGGACTGGGACCATAGCTAGCTCCCGCAGGATGTCAACGCGAGGCGCAGGCCTAGGGGGATCGTCATCCTCTGGCATACCAAGGTGGTTGCCTTCGTCGCGACCCCCCAGATCGATGTGGAAACATTCGCGACTTGGGTCACAACCTTCGTCGTCAAGGCTATGGCCATCATCGGAGCAATCGGAGAGGCAGTAGTCACATGCGGTCATGAAGTCCCGCACGGCACTGGGATCGCGGAGCCCGGAGAAATCCCAACCGGAGTTGGGACCGTCCTCTTCCTCAGAACTCGGGGGCCCGTAGGTTGAGACTGCCGTCAGTCGGTCCCAAGATGACCACATATGGTACCCCGGAAGGTTAGGATATGCCTTTACGAAAGCGCTCACCAAAGCGGGGTCGCTTGGTGGATCGAAGCTGAATCTAAAAGGCACAGGGTGGAAAACGGACGGTACCTCTTGATCGATGGACGGTGACGAAGTCGCGTCGGGGACGGACTGCACCATTATCTCCGGTACGAGGCTAACGCCCAGCAAGCCCTTCACGAGTGTGCTGGCGTCATCTGTCCACTTGGGGTTGGCACGCTGCAGGGAAACGACACTCGTCGTCGTCTCAGGCGCGAGGACAACGCCCGACATGTCCCCTGCTGGGGTGCCGGCGTCATCGACTCGCTCGACAGCCGACGAGATGCCGCCTCCTGCCTGGCCACGGTTGCCCCGTCTCCTCCTCCTGTGGCGAGGAGGGTGGCAGGACAAACCTGGATGCTGCTCTTCCGCCACAGGGGGAAAACATCGTCGAGTTCGCCGCCGTAGGGCGAGCTGATGGCTGTCGTTGTCGCTGTCGCGCTGCGGGGGGAGGAGTACCATGTAGTAGCTGCCGTCGAGGGACACAAACTCGAGACTCCCGAAGCGGAGCAGCGTCCCGGGCTGAAGAGGTTGCTGGGGACTACCCATCTGGAACTCAACAGGAAGTTGTTCGTTAACACGTAGCAGGCCCCTACCTGGCGCGCCAACTGTTGGCGTTTTGACCCTAGGGGGTCCCTGGACCGACGAGTAAATTTGTCGCTGCGCGTCCTAGCCTAGATGGGTTGGCACGAGATGGAACACAAGGGGGAAAACACGGCTCGTGTTATCCCACGCCAGGGGGGGTGTGCTCGTAGTAGGGGTTACAAGCGTTCGCGAGGGAGAGAGAGTGAGCCTGTTCGTCAGCTTGTTCCCCCGTGCGACCCTCTCATATGATGGCCCTGGACCTCCCTTTTATAGATGCAAAGAGAGGGTCCAGGTGTACAATGGGGGGTGTAGCTATGCGCTAACGTGTCTGGCAGAGAGGTGCCTGAGCCCTATGTACATGCCAACGTGGCTGTCGGAGAGGTGCTAGAGCCCTGTGTACGTGGTATCGTAGCCATCAGAGGAGTGCCTGAGTCCTGTAGAAGCACAGCTGTCAATGCTGTTGGGACCTTGCTGACGTCTCCTTGCTTTCGTAGGGGGCTAAGAACCACCGTCGTCATGGACGCACGCGGGGAACCATCATTACTTGTTACCGGGGCGAGCCAGATGGGACACCGGTCTTGTTCCCTCGTAGCCTGAGCTAGCTAGGGGTAGGGTAATGATGTATCCCCCGTGGCGCGGTTGGTCCGAGCCCAAGGTTGGGCGAGGCGGAGACTCCTCCTGAGGCCGAGGCCAGGGTCAGGCGAGGATGCAATTCCTCCCGAGGCCGAGGTTGAGGCCGAGCCCTAGGGTCGGGCGAGGTGGAGACCTCCTTTCGAGGCCGAGGCCTAAGGTTGGGCGAGGCGAAGTTTCCTGTTGCGCCCGAGGCTAAACTTGGTTGTTGTCAGCCTCACCCTGGTGGGTGGCACAGCAGTCGGAGTGGGGCGAGCGGCGCTGTTTTCCTGTCAGGTCGGTCAGTGAAAGGGCAAAGTGACTGCGGTCACTTCGACCTTGCCGACTGAGGCACGTGTGTTAGGATAAGGTGTCAGGTGATCCTCGCATTGAATGCGCCTGCGATACGGTCGGTTGGAGAGGTGATTTGGCCAAGGTTGCTTCTCGACGAAGCCTGCCTGAGTTGGGCCTCGGGCGTGCCGAGGGTGCGCCCATTGCCTGAGGAGGTCCTCGGGCGAGACGTAACTTCATCCGGGACTGCAGTTCCCGCCCGAGGCTGGGCTCGGGCGAGGCGAGATCGCGTCCCTTGGGTAGACGAAGCCTTGACCTGAATCGTGCCCATCAGTCTCTGCAGCTTGTGCTGAGGGTGGTTACCAGCCGTGTTTAGGAGTGTTGGGGGTACCAGAAAGGGAATTAGGCTTACACCTATTTCCTAAACTAATTTTGGTGGTTGAATTGCCCAACACAAATAATTGGACTAACTAGTTTGCCCAAGTCTATAAGATCTATAGGTACCAAAGGTTCACAATAAGCCAATAAAAAGATCAAGAGAAAGGGTTTAAACAAAGGAGCAAAGGGACAACCGAAGGCACCCTGGTCGGGCGCATCGGACTGTCCGGTGTGCCACCGGACAATGTCCGGTGCACCAGGGAACTCCAAGCTGAACTTCGCACCTTCGGGAATTCTCAGAGCCGACGCGCTATAATTCACCGGACTGTCCGGTGCTCCAAGAGGACGCGGCTCTGAACTCGCCAGCTTCGGGAATTCACAACGGCTAGTCCGCTATAATTCACCGGACATGTCCAGTGTACACCGGACCGTCCGGTGTGACAACGAAGCAATGGCTACTTCAGGCGCCAACGGCTACCTGCAGCGCATTAAATGCGCGCCAGCGTGCGCAGAAGTCAGACACGCGCATGCTGGCGCACCGGACACTCTACAGTGCATGTCCGGTGTGCCACCGGACATCAAGGCGGGCCCAGCAGTCAGAGCTCCAACGGTCGAAACCCTAACGGCCGGGTGACGTGGCTGTCGCACCGGACATGTCCGGTGTGCACCGGACTGTCCGGTGCACCATACGACAGACAACCTCCACCAAACGGCTAGTTTGGTGGTTGGGGCTATAAATACCCCCAACCACCCCACATTCAAGACATCCAAGTTTTCCACTTCTCAACCACTTACAAGAGCTAGGCATTCAATTCTAGACACACTCAAGTGATCAAATCCTCTCCAATTCCACACAAGGCTTTAGTGATTAGCGAGAGAGATTTGCCATGTTCTTTTGAGCTCTTGCGCTTGGATTGCTTCTTTTCTTTCTCAATTGATCTTGTGATCAAAACTCAATTGTAACCAAGGCAAGAGACACCAATTGTGTGGTGGTCCTTGCGGGGAAGTTTTGTTCCCGGTTTGATTTGAGAAGAGAAGCTCACTCGGTCCGAGGGACCGTTTGAGAGAGGGTAAGGGTTGCAAGAGACCCGGCCTTTGTGGCCTCCTCAACGGGGAGTAGGTTTGCGAGAACCGAACCTCGGTAAAACAAATCCGCGTGTCACACTCTTCATTTGCTTGCGATTTGTTTTGCGCCCTCTCTCTCGGACTCATTATTATTTCTAACGCTAACCCGGCTTGTAGTTGTGATTAATTTTGTAAATTTCAGTTTCACCCTATTCACCCCCCCTCTAGGCGACTTTCAATTGGTATCAGAGCCCGGTGCTTCATTAGAGCCTAACCGCTCGAAGTGATGTCGGGAGATCACACCAAGAGGGAGATGGAGACCGGTGACAAGCCTACTACGAGTCATGGGAGCACTTCATCGGAAGAGTCCTGCACCAAGAGGAAGGAGAAGAAGAAGAGCTCCTCCAACAAAGGGAAGGGGAAGGAGAAGAAATCCTCTTCCCACAAGTCGCATCGGAGAGGCGACAAGCACAAGAGGATGAGAAAAGTGGTCTACTACGAGACCGACTCTTCATCACCATCGACCTCCGACTCCGATGCGCCGTCTGTAACTTCCAAGCGCCAAGAGCGCAAGAAGTATAGTAAGATCCCCCTACGCTACCCCCACATTTCAAAGCGTACTCCTTTACTCTCCGTTCCATTAGGCAAACCACCGGTTTTTGACGGTGAAGATTATAATATGTGGAGTGACAAAATGAGGCACCATCTAACCTCACTCCACACAAGCATTTGGAATGTTGTTGAGTTTGGTGTACAGGTACCATCCATAGGGGATGAAGATTATGACTCGGACGAAGTGGCCCAAATCCACCACTTTAACTCCCAAGCAACCACTATACTCCTCGCCTCTCTAAGTCGAGAGGATTATAACAAGGTGCAAGGGTTAAAAAGTGCGAAGGAAATTTGGGATGTACTAAAGACCGCGCACGAAGGAGATGAGGTGACAAAAATCACCAAGCGGGAGACGATCGAGGGGGAGCTCGGTCGCTTCATGCTTCACCAAGGGGAGGATCCACAAGCAATGTACAACCGCTTGAAGACCTTGGTGAACCAAGTGCGCAACCTCGGGAGCGAAAAATGGGATGACCATGAGATGGTCAAGGTTATTCTTAGATCCCTCGTATTTCTTAACCCTACACAAGTTCAATTAATTTGAGGTGATCCTAGATATAAGCTAATGTCTCCCGAGGAAGTTATAGGAAAATTTGTGAGCTTTGAGCTAATGATTAAAGGCTCAAAGAAAATCATCGAGCAAGGCACTTCCTCCACACCCGAGGCATAATCGGTCGCATTCAAGGCGACGGAAGAAAAGAAGGAGGAAGCTACTCCAAGTCGAACACCCATCGACGCCTCCAAGCTCGACAACGAGGAGATGGCGCTAATCATCAAGAGCTTCCGTCAAATCCTCAAGCAAAGGAGGGGAAAAGACTACAAGCCCCGCTCCAAGAAAGTGTGCTACAAATGTGGTAAGCCCGGTCATTTTATAGCAAAATGTCCACTATCTAGTGATAGTGACAGGGGCGACGACAAGAAGGGCAAGAGAAGAGAAAAGAAGAGGTATCACAAGAAGAGGGGCGGCGATGCTCATGTGTGCCGCGAGTGGGATTCCGAGGAGAGCTCCTCCGACTCCTCCTCCGACAAGGACGCCGCCAACATCGCCGTCACCAAGGGACTTCTCTTCCCAAACGTCGGCCACAAGTGCCTCATGGCCAAGGACGGCAAAAAGAAGAAGGTTAAATCCAAATCCTCCACTAAATATGAGTCCTCTAGTGATAATAATGCTAGTGATGAGGAGGATAATTTGCGTACCCTTTTTGCCGACCTAAACATGCAACAAAAGGAAAAATTAAATGAATTGATTAGTGCTATTCATGAGAAGGATGATCTCTTGGACTCTCAAGAGGACTTCCTTATTAAGGAAAACAAAAAGCATGTTAAGGTTAAAAATGCCTATGCTCTACAAGTTGAAAAATGTGAAAATTGTCTAGTGAGTTAAGCACTTGCCATGAGACAATTGACAACCTTAGAAATGAGAATGCTAAATTGTTAGCTAAGGTTGATTCACATGTTTGTAATATTTCAACTTCCAATCCTAGAGATGACAATGTTGATTTACTTGCTAGGATTGATGAGTTGAATGTTTCTCTTGCGAGCCTTAGAAATGAGAATGAGAAATTGATTGCTAAGGCTAAAGATTTTGATGTTTGCAATATTACAATTTCCGATCTTAGAGATAAAAATGATATATTACGTGCTAAGATTGTTGAACTTAATTCTTGCAAACCCTCTACATCTACCATTGAGCATGTCACTATTTGTACTAGATGTAGAGATATTGATGTTGATGCTATTCATGATCACATGGCTTTAATTAAACAACAAAATGATCATATAGCATTATTAGATGCTAAAATTGCCGAGCATAACTTAGAAAATGAAAAATTTAAATTTGCTAGAAGTATGCTCTATAATGGGGACGCCCTGGCATCAAGGATGGCATTGGCTTCCAAAGGGGAGACAATGTCAAACTTAATGCCCCTCCTAAAAATTTGTCTAACTTTGTTAAGGGCAAGGCTCCCATGCCTCAGGATAACGAGGGTTACATTTTGTACTCTGCCGGTTATCCCGAGAGCAAAATTAGGAGAATTCATTCTAGGAAGTCTCACTCTGGCCCTAACCATGCTTTTATGTATAAGGGTGAGACATCTAGCTCTAGGCAACCAACCCATGCTAAGTTGCCTAGAAAGAAAACTCCTAGTGCATCAAATGATCATAGCATTTCATTTAAAACTTTTGATGCATCTTATGTTTTGACTAACAAATCCGGCAAGGTAGCTGCCAAGTTTGTTGGGGGCAAACACAAGGGCTCTAAGACTTGTGTTTGGGTACCCAAAGTTCTTGTGTCTAATGCCAAAGGACCCAAAACCGTTTGGGTACCTAAAGTCAAGAACTAAACTTGTTTTGTAGGTTTATGCATCCGGGGGCTCAAGTTGGATCATCGATAGCGGGTGCACAAACCACATGATGGGGGAGAAGAAGATGTTCTCCTCCTACGAGAAAAACCAAGATTCCCAACGAGCTATCACATTCGGGGATGGAAACCAAGGTTTGGTCAAAGGTTTGGGTAAAATTGCTATATCTCCTGACCATTCCATTTCAAATGTTTTTCTTGTTGATTCATTAGATTACAATTTGCTTTCCGTTTCGCAATTATGTCAAATGGGCTACAATTGTCTATTTACTGATGTAGGTGTCACTGTCTTTAGAAGAAGTGATGATTCAATAGCATTTAAGGGAGTGTTAGAGGGTCAGCTATACTTGGTAGATTTTGACAGAGCTGAACTCGACACTTGCTTAATTGCTAAGACTAACATGGGTTGGCTCAGGCACCGCCGACTAGCTCATGTTGGAATGAAGAATCTTCATAAGCTTCTAAAGGGAGAGCACATTTTAGGACTAACAAATGTTCATTTTGAGAAAGATAGGATTTGTAGCGCATGCCAAGCTGGGAAGCAAGTTGGCACTCATCATCCACACAAGAACATCATGACAAGTGATAGGCCACTGGAGCTCCTACACATGGATTTATTCGGCCCGATCGCTTACATAAGCATCGGCGGGAGTAAGTACTGTCTAGTTATTGTGGATGATTATTCTCGCTTCACTTGGGTGTTCTTTTTGCAGGAAAAATCCCATACCCAAGAGACCTTAAAGGGATTTTTGAGACGGGCTCAAAATGAGTTCGGCTTAAGGATCAAGAAAATTAGAAGCGACAACGGGACGGAGTTCAAGAACTCACAAATAGAAGGCTTCCTTGAGGAGGAGGGCATCAAGCATGAGTTCTCTTCTCCCTACACCCCACAACAAAATGGTGTAGTGGAGAGGAAGAATCGAACTCTATTGGACATGGCAAGAACCATGCTTGATGAGTACAAGACACCGGATCGGTTTTGGGCCGAGGCGGTCAACACCGCCTGCTACGCCATCAACCGGTTATATCTACACCGAATCCTCAAGAAGACATCCTATGAACTCCTAACCGGTAAAAAGCCCAATATTTCATATTTTAGAGTTTTTGGTAGCAAATGCTTTATTCTTGTTAAGAGAGGTAGAAAATCTAAATTTGCTCCTAAAACTGTAGAAGGCTTTTTACTAGGATATGACTCAAACACAAGGGCATATAGAGTCTTTAACAAGTCCTCAGGACTTGTTGAAGTTTCTTGTGACGTTGTGTTTGATGAAACTAACGGCTCTCAAGTAGAGCAAGTTGATCTTGTTGAGATAGGTGAAGAACAGGCTCCGTGCATCGCACTAAGGAACATGTCCATTGGGGATGTGTGCCCTAAGGAATCCGAAGAGCCTCCACATGCACAAGATCAACCATCCTCCTCCACACAAGCATCTCCACCAACCCAAAATGAGGACGAGGCTCAAGTTGATGAAGGAGAAGATCAAAGAGATGAGCCACCTCAAGATGACGGCAATGATCAAGGGGGAGATGCAAATGATCAAGACAAGGAGGATGAAGAATCAAGGCCACCACACCCAAGAGTCCACCAAGCAATCCAACGAGATCACCCCATCGACACCATCCTCGGCGACATTCATAAGGGGGTAACCACTCGATCTCGTGTTGCACATTTTTGTGAGCATTACTCTTTTGTTTCCTCTATTGAGCCACACAGGGTAGAGGAAGCACTTCAAGATTCGGATTGGGTGATGGCGATGCAAGAGGAGCTCAACAATTTCACTAGGAATGAGGTATGGCATTTAGTTCCACGTCCTAATCAAAATGTTGTAGGAACCAAGTGGGTCTTCCGCAACAAGCAAGACGAGCATGGTGTGGTGACAAGGAACAAAGCTCGACTTGTGGCCAAGGGATACTCCCAAGTCGAAGGTTTGGATTTCGGTGAAACCTATGCACCCGTAGCTAGACTTAAGTCAATTCGCATATTATTAGCCTATGCTACTTACCATGGCTTCAAGCTTTATCAAATGGACGTGAAGAGTGCCTTCCTCAATGGACCAATCGAGGAAGAGGTCTATGTTGAGCAACCTCCCGGCTTTGAAGATAGTGAGTACCCTAACCATGTCTATAGGCTCTCTAAGGCGCTGTATGGGCTCAAGCAAGCCCCAAGAGCATGGTATGAATGCCTAAGAGATTTCCTTATTGCTAATGGCTTCATAGTCGGAAAAGCCGATCCTACTTTATTCACTAAAACTCTTGACAATGATTTGTTTGTATGCCAAATTTATGTTGATGATATTATATTTGGGTCTACTAACGAATCTACATGTGAAGAATTTAGTAGGATCATGACACAGAAATTCGAGATGTCTATGATGGGGGAGTTGAAGTATTTTCTAGGATTCCAAGTCAAGCAACTCCAAGAAGGCACCTTCATTAGCCAAACAAAGTACACTCAAGACATTCTAACCAAGTTTGGAATGAAGGATGCCAAGCCCATCAAGACACCCATGGGAACCAATGGGCATCTCGACCTCGACACGGGAGGTAAATCCGTCGATCAAAAGGTATACCGGTCGATGATAGGTTCATTGCTTTATTTATGTGCATCTCGACCGGACATTATGCTTTCCGTATGCATGTGTGCAAGATTCCAAGCCGACCCTAAGGAATCTCACCTTACGGCCGTAAAACGAATCTTGAGATATTTGGCTTATACTCCTAAGTTTGGGCTTTGGTACCCTCGGGGATCCACATTTGATTTGATTGGTTATTCGGATGCCGATTGGGCGGGGTGTAAGATTAATAGAAAGAGCACATCGGGGACTTGCCAGTTCTTGGGAAGATCCTTGGTGTCTTGGGCTTCAAAGAAGCAAATTCGGTTGCTCTTTCTACCGCCGAAGCCGAGTATATTGCCGCAGGCCATTGTTGCGCGCAATTGCTTTGGATGAGGCAAACCCTGCGGGACTATGGTTACAAATTAACCAAAGTTCCTCTTCTATGTGATAATGAGAGTGCAATCCGCATGGCGGATAATCCCGTTGAGCATAGCCGCACTAAACACATAGCCATTCGGTATCATTTTCTTAGGGATCACCAACAAAAGGGGGATATTGAGATTGCATATATTAATACTAAAGATCAATTAGCCGATATCTTTACCAAGCCACTAGATGAACAAACTTTTACCAAACTTAGGCATGAGCTCAATATTCTTGATTCTAGGAATTTCTTTTGCTAATTTGCACACATTGCTCATGAGTATACCTTTGATCATGTCTCTTTTATATATGCTATGACTAATGTGTTTTCAAGTGTATTTCAAACCAAGTCATAGGTATATTGAAAGGGAATTGGAGACTTCGGCGAAGACAAAGGCTCCCACTCCACTCTACTACTCATCCTTCGCCGTCGCTCCGCTTCACTCTCCGTCTTTGGTATAATCTTCACTCATATGTTTTATTTGCCAAAGGGGAGAAAGTAGTTTGACAAGGGCTTATATCTCACTCAAAGTATCCGTTTTTGGCGATTCATGCCAAAGGGGGAGAAAGTATGAGCCCAAAGCAAAAGGACCGCACCACTACCCTAAATTTTTAAAATAATTTTCAAATTGGTAAATTTTAAATTAGTATCTCTTTGTGTTCAAAAGGGGGAGAAAGTAGTATTTTCAAAATTGATATCTTAAAACCCTCTTGAACACTAAGGGGAGAATTTATTGAGGGGGAGTTTTGTTTAGTCAAAGGAAAAGCATTTGAAACAAGGGGAGAAAATTTCAAACTTGAAAATGCTTCGCAAAATCTTATTCATTTACCTTTGACTATATTGCAAAAGGATTTTTGAAAAGGATTTACAAAAAGAACTTGCAAAAACAAAACTTATGGTGCAAGCGTGGTCCAAAATGTTAAAAATAAAGAAACAATCCATGCATATCTAGTAGGTAATATTTATTGGCTCAATTCTAAGTAACCTTTGTACTTGCATATGCAAACTAGTTCAAATTCTGGACTTCTATATTTGCTTTGGTTTGTGTTGGCATCAATCACCAAAAAGGGGGAGATTGAAAGGGAATTAGGCTTACACCTATTTCCTAAACTAATTTTGGTGGTTGAATTGCCCAACACAAATAATTGGACTAACTAGTTTGCCCAAGTCTATAAGATCTACAGGTACCAAAGGTTCACAATAAGCCAATAAAAAGATCAAGAGAAAGGGTTCAAACAAAGGAGCAAAGGGACAACTGAAGGCACCCTGGTCGGGCGCACCGGACTGTCCGGTGTGCCACCGGACAGTGTCCAGTGCACCACCGGACAATGTCTGGTGCACCAGGGAACCCCAAGCTGAACTTCGCACCTTCGGGAATTCTCAGAGCCGGCGCGCTATAATTCACCGGACTGTCCAGTGTACACCGGACAGTGTCCGGTGCTCCAAGAGGACACGGCTCTGAACTCGCCACCTTCGGGAATTCACAACGGCTAGTCCGCTATAATTCACCGGACATGTCCGGTGTACACCGGACTGTCCAGTGTGACAACGAAGCAACGGCTACTTCAGGCGCCAACGGCTACCTGCAGCGCATTAAATGCACGCCAGCGCGCGCAGAAGTCAGACACGCCCATGCTGGCGCACCGGACACTCTACAGTGCATGTCCGGTGCGCCACCGGACATCAAGACGGGCCCAGCAGTCAGAGCTCCAACGGTCGGAACCCTAACGGCCGGGTGACATGGCTGTCGCACCGGACATGTCCAGTGTGCACCGGACTGTCCGGTGCACCATACGACAGACAACCTCCACCAAACGGCTAGTTTGGTGGTTGGGGCTATAAATACCCCCAACCACCCCACATTCAAGACATCCAAGTTTTCCACTTCTCAACCACTTACAAGAGCTAGGCATTCAATTCTAGACACACTCAAGTGATCAAATCCTCTCCAATTCCACATAAGGCTTTAGTGATTAGCGAGAGAGATTTGCCGTGTTCTTTTGAGCTCTTGCGCTTGGATTGCTTCTTTTCTTTCTCAATTGTTCTTGTGATCAAAACTCAATTGTAACCAAGGCAAGAGACACCAATTGTGTGGTGGTCCTTACGGGGAAGTTTTGTTCCCGGTTTGATTTGAGAAGAGAAGCTCACTCGGTCCGAGGGACCGTTTGAGAGAGGGTAAGGGTTGAAAGAGACCCGGCCTTTGTGGCCTCCTCAATGGGGAGTAGGTTTGCGAGAACCAAACCTCGGTAAAACAAATCCGCGTGTCACACTCTTCATTTGCTTGTGATTTGTTTTGCGCCCTCTCTCTCGGACTCATTATTATTTCTAACGCTAACCCGGCTTGTAGTTGTGATTAATTTTGTAAATTTTAGTTTCGCCCTATTCACCCCCCCTCTAGGCGACTTTCAGTACCCCTAATTACGGTACCCGACACTGCGAGAAGCAGACGATTCGAATCGAGTTTTTAAACCTTGCAAGGTAAACCTAAACACACGACGTGGCGAGGCACTCCGTCCCCACACACATCAACCGTCCCCATCGATTCCCCGTCAACAGAACATGGCTCACCGCCTTGGCGTACAATGCCTCACTGACCCCGACTGCCATCGTGTAGTGACCGCACTTGTACCCACCATAACCAGAATGGGAGACCATATCTCAGGTCGCGTGAGGGGCAAAGTCTGCTGCCAGGTTCACTCAGGTACTAGGCTTACCGATTTACCATATTTCTCGGCATGTGTTTAGTACATTCAAACGCTTGAGACATGGTACCACACCTTAATCCTTATTCCAATTTCCGTCTCGTAGACAACGCATCCCCATGGAGCGTTGTTCATAGACCATCATCATTACGGTATAAAAATGGATACAACCAATTCCTGACCTCGCGCGAGTGCTAGAAAAATCACTCGACTTCTACCGAGATCCCTAATTAGTAAAGAAGCTACTCGACCTAGCATACTAGTATCCATCTCAAAAGGAATCCTGAGTTCATGCAACTAGGGTTTCAGTCAACTCCTACACTTAAGTGCACAATACAAGCCTACAATCATTAAGTGCAGTATAATAGCATATAGAATTGGTTATGCATAAAACTGTGGCTTGCCTTTAATTTAACACTTAGATAGTGTTTGCTGGGGGGTAGTCGCTTGGCGAGCATCCACTGGTTAAGTCCATTCTTCAGGTCATCCACCAACTGCATCTTGTTGTTGGCACCACATCACGTGCACGATCATCACCTCTCGGTCCTAAATGAGATGCAAGATGCATATGTATGAATATAATGATAGGAGCACAAAAGTAGCACATATATACAAAGACACAGTGGAAAACTAAACATTTAAATTGGAAGACACCGTAAACCACCACACGTTAGCATTAGTTATCTACACGTCATCGGGCATACATAGTCGCTACCACTGGAAAGATGACGACGCTTACTTTACTTAACCAATACAAACATGACCACACAAGCCTGAGCACAAGTGTTTACCACGTTCACTTTAATCATCCATTAGTTACGTAACATTAAATTAGTTAAGTACACAAGTTCGCTACGACTTATATATAGATAGACTTAGTTAAAAAGGAACTAAACACTTAATTGGGCTTTAAAATTATTCACTAGGCAAACACTTATTAGACCCTCACTAATTAGGTTTACTAACTTAGCGATACATATACTTGTTACTTATATAATTAGGCCCATTTGTATTAGTTATATTATCATTACTGCAGGTTCAACCAATCATCAAACGAGGAAACAGTCGACTCGAGTCAAACACAATAGAGTAGAGCATCCACCAAACATAACAAAATCAGGACAGCATCACAGCAAGTGTTTGTTTCAGTCATAACTCTTTAAATATTAATCCAAACATAGCAAACTCTGTCCTAGCAAGGTCAAAATGATTCAACACTTAGCAAGGTCAAAACATGCAATCACAACATGTGCTCTACAACTTTGGTATTGTCATTACAACATGATTACACACTTAGCAAGATCAAAACATGCAATCACAGCAGCTCTGTCCAGATTTCGACAGATTTAGACTTGCAACTTCAAAAATTCACAACTAGAGATTTATGTATCTAAACAAAGTGATCCTAAATTTTTTAGAAAGATAATGAAAGTGTCTATATACCATTTATAAACATCTTAAGGTGATTCAATATTTAACTAAGGATAAAAGACACTAGAAGACTTTGCTGTCCAGAACTGGACAGATTCAGTCTTCACACTTTAAACACTCATAACTCAAGCTTCAGATCACCAAAAAGAGTGATCCAAAACTTTTTGGAAAGCTCAGGAAAAATACTACACAACTTTTATAATCACCAAGAAGTGATTTCATGTTTAACTAAGTCAAACAATTCAGTCTTCGAAATCTGTTCTGTCAGTGGACAGAACACAACAACCAATTTGTAAAATTCATAACTCTTAAACTGTCAGACCTATGGTTATGGAATTTTAACACAAGCAAGATCAGAAAAGCATCTACAACTTTCTTATAACAACCATGAACAGATTGTAACATTATATTAAGCAAACAATGCAGTTTCTGAAATCTGTACAGAATTTGGACAGATTCAGTTACTGAATTTGCAAAAAGCATAACTCCTAAACGATCAGACTTATGCCTGTCAAATTTTAACACAAGTAATATAATAGAGTTATTTGCCACTTTTCTATAGCATATATCTACAGAAAATACAATTTAGTTCATCAAACATACAGCACAGGGAAATCACTGCGTGCAGTCCAAAACAGCAATTAATAAATTTCAGCTCCTATACAATTCAAGAGTTGCCGCGTTCTAGAGACTTGACTTACTCTAACTTATATCAAGACACACTTACGCATAGTCACACAATAGATGACGTGATAGCTACATAGTTATGCCATCACTTCACCACACAATCCCAAGTAACAAAACAACTCTAATCGAACTTGGCATTTAGCCGATCGATTTCTACCCATTTTTCATACCACCACTACACGACATGCCTAATACGTTCAATGACTCGTTCACAATTCACATACATCTTTACCAAAACATTCCCACATCACTTGCAACTTAACCTAAGCTTCACTACATAATTTCAAGACATCTACTTAATTCATGAATATCATCGTCACACACATCGACTCGATTTGAATTAACCACACATGTCTATCACATGAATGGAGCATTTCAACAATTATCCTAAAACAAACTAACTTCATCACACATCTTGCATTACAAACCTACTTGACTTATTCAAAGAGTCTACTCGAAACCGTGAGCATAATCATACGCTATATGCGAAGCATAATTTAACGAATGCATAATGCGTATCGACACGACTCGACTTATAAATATAGAGAAAGCGATGACTACTTTGGCATGTCACCACCTCTCTAATTAAGCCAAAACAATTTCTACTTATATCGATCGAACATTCGTGTCGAGCACACCTTATATTACCATGTCTCGCATACAACCATGTTGTGGCGTGTACTCGAGACACTTCCGTTCAACTCAACGCAATCACTACTACAACGCATCTCGACATACACGTTCAACAAGACAGTGCTCGGACAAACCCACACTTTCAATCTAACATCCAACCAACACCACGTTTGATAACACACCTTTCTAACTAAACATATCTCATCTTCCAAACACAAATCATATGTCACAAAATTTACATTTTCCACCTAATCTAACCTACACCAACGATGAATACATAAAATATAATAACATAGACTAACTCATTAGCCGACCGTGGAAATCACTAAGCATGCTTTACACTTTATTAAATTTGTTGTAACTAACACACTAGTTTACGACGAAGCATTTTAACAACAACTAATACATCCACGACTAATCCCTGTGACACATAGGAGAACTATCGCAGCCACATATCCATCCAATCCAATAATAAAATAACATATCGGCTCACCATATCAAACCTTGGTCGTGGTTGCTGCTCATATGGCGTGAAGAAGAACGCATCGTCGAGCATGGGAGACTGAAATGAAGTTCAAGGACGTGGCTCGCTGAAAGACTACATGGGGCTGCAGACTTTGGTGGTGGCGGCGTGCAGCGATGGCGCAACATAGCTGAGGGACTCGGCCGGGCCTGCTGCACACGACCATGCCACGACACAGCGCAGTGAGTAGCGCAGACGTGCAGCGACGTGGCAACAGCACATCATCAAGGAACGCTGAAGAAAAAAAGGAAGGAGCAGCGAGGGATGTGTCGGCTTGCTTGCTGGGTCTAGGGGATGGAAGAACAGCGAGCACGGCGAGGCTGTGCAGCGAGGACATAGGGAAGAACCATGGCGCTGTCCACGACACAACACCTCACTTGGGCATTTCGTCGAACGCTTGGCACTCGAGCAGCGCTGGCAGCGAGGAAGCAAGCTCGGCATAGGGTCTGCTCGCGGCAAGCTCGGCCGGCGAGGAAACAGCAGGAGGTGCGGGCGAGCTGCTGCTTGTTGAGACCTTGATGTGAGCAGGGGGCGCGTCCGTGGAGGGCAGAGCAGGGGCTGCTGCAGGGGGAGGAACAACCACCATGAAGGGGAGCTGTGAGCACTTGCTGCTGCAATAGGGAGAAAGGGGGGAGGGGGCGAGCACCACCATTGGAGAGGGAGGGAGCTCGGCCACCATGCTGTGCTTGAGGATGAAGAAGGGGGAGGAGGGGAGGACGCCATGGGCATGGAAGATGGTGTGGGCTGCTGTCGTGTGGGAGAAGAAGGCAGGGAGAGGGAAGGTGGCGGCTAGGGGTAGGGAGTGGTAATTCTCTCCAACTTGCAATAGGAGGCCTCAAATTTATAGAGGAGGAATGGCTAGGGTTGGGCTGGTTTGCTTAGGGTAGAAGGAACCTGTGACGGAACCTCCCAAGTCATTAGGCCCACCTACAGTTGTTCTTGTCCAATGGACCTCAGACAACCCTGCAGGTGCACCTGATTACTTGACAAGCTCGGTATCTGAGTTCCTTACCTTCCCAAGAGCGTTTTACCCGTCACGCAGACATTACAAATCATCGGAGATGCGGAAGTGCGGAAGCAGTTACAATAACTTACTTTTATTTAAAAAGTAAGACATAGTTAAATATTTACAGACCAGAACATAATATATGAGTGCAGAGTATTATTATTACAAACCATGGGAGGCAAAAACTCCTCCCCAAATAGATAGTAAAAAGTTTTTAACGAAGGGCCTTCCCTCTCGCAGCTCTAGTCTTGGTGTTCGTCTTTGGGTACCACCCTTGAACAGAAGCAACAAAAGTTTGCCACTTCCTCACCTAAAACAACATGGGACAAAGCCCTGAGTACGAAGTGTACTTTCGCAAGACTTACCCGAGAAAGTAAAAGACTCTCAAGGATATGCTGGCTTTAAGGGAGTCAAGGTAAGGCTTATCAATAATCAATGACTCTGTTTGCAGAAATGCTTACTAAAGTGGATCCTTAAAAATCCAATTTTAATTTGTCAAGTTAAGTAAGATTACCTGCAACTAGAGTTCTTTCTACCCTAGTTCAAACACTTGACCTGCACTAGCCAATTTTTTAACAACCCTTCATCTTTACTGGATTTCTACGTATAGGTCAGTGACCAAGTCTTCATAACTGCGAAGGTACGACGATCCGAATCGATTATACTCAGCTGAGGATCTCCAATCACACGACATATGTAGCACTTAACCCTTGCATATGTCAACTCGCCACTGGGGTTCTTAAGACCAGATCAGGTTCACGCCAACCGAGAGCACAGATACACCACCGTCCAGCCTCTTGCCACGGAGGGTACATGCTACTCTCGCCATCTCTTCACGCCCATTGCGTGTTATCTTATTCTGGTATTAGTCTGCCCGAGGCAAAGCTTACCCATGACGAGGCATGTGACCAGTTAAAGGGTCCTTGGTCATCAAGCCTAAATCGGCACGGTCCTTAATCGACTCAGACGGAGACACTACACTGAGACTCCCTTCTCATGCAAGTCAACCGCCCGGTCTCAGCTTTATTATTTTCAACCCAAAGTTTGGTACCTGGCAGAGGTACATCTTTTCCGATGTTGAACCCATCATGGCCATGATGGATGCACCATCAAGTTTTATTTTCAAAAACATCCCTCCCACTTTGCAACATCATCTTTTGTAAAAACAAAACATTTTGTTTTGCTAGAGCAAGACTAAGCATAGGAAAAACCTTTTGTAAAACAGGGATTCAAAGGAAGGTAATCAAATTCAAGGAAGGAAATGCAGGAATTGTTTTAGCACTCCACTCCTATCACCTAATGCACCAAGCAAGTGAGAAAGATTTTAAAAGAATCAAGGAGGTGGCAAATGCACCGAGGCTTGCCTTGTTTCCTGGTGAATCAGGCTCAGATCCGCAGATATCAAAATAAAAGCAGTTGCCTGCCTGATGTTCCTCGGGTGGTGGTGGTGGAGTCTTCTCTTCTTCTACTTCTTCTTCGTTTTCTAAATATGACCATACATAATAATGAATGCCCATGTAATGCTCATGAGAGTGCAAAGATAATAAAAGTTTATTATCTAAAGTCTTGAATACAACTTTCCTTCACGGTCCTCCAGGGAACTAGGGTTTCTAGAGTCAATATTGAATTTCAAAGGGCAGGGGGTAGGGTTTTGGGTTCTAAGTATCAAACAAGGTCCAAATTATACCAAAATCTACCCAAGGCTTCTAAATAATAATTAGGGGTTACCTAAAAAGTTTGGGGATTTTTGGAATTACTATCTATTTTCTAAAAATCCAGAAACAAGGTCTTAGGCTATTTTGAATACTCTATAATTTCTTATTTGAACTAAAAATCAAGAAACTATTTTTATTAAATACTATAGGAAATTAGGGATCTAGCAAAATTGGTTTGATAATTTTATCATTTTTCTATAATTTCCTATAGATTTCCAAAGCTTAATAGAAAAAGAAAAGAGAAAAGCAGAAACAGTATTGGGCTCATTTCAATCCGAGGCGGCCCAGCAGAGACCGAATTCGCCCGCGCGCGCCCGCACCGGTAGTTTTGTACAGAGACCCCCGTGGTTTTGAATATTCCGAGCCGAGTTCACCGCACTATTGCAATGAGTCACTGACAGTTTCAGAAGAGCCCCTGCGTTTCTATTCCTTTACACGCCGAGATCCTCGACGGCGAACGGCGTCGCGCAGAGCTCCGGCGAGCTCGTATACCAGCCGACTCATGCACGGACTGGCACCATAGTTCAACCGAGACCGAATTCAAGGTCTAATGAGCGTTTCCCCCTACTTAATTTCACCAATGGCTACCTGGTTTGCTCTGGCCACGGTGACCGTGGACATCGCGGATAGCTAAACGCGTTCCCGGAGATTAAGGGGGTTCTAGTTCAATTGGACGGGTCGAGGAGCATCAAGGGTACATAAGAACACTCAAACGAGGGAGCAGAAGGTATGAGCAGACCTAAATCGAGCTGGCCGCGGTGAGGCTAAACCGAGCGGGGTTCTTGAGCGTTTTGGGGAGAATCCAAAATTGGAGATCACTGGTGATCGATTGAGAGCAATACTTGGTGGCTGAGTGCGTAATGACCCTACGGAGCTCACGGTGGCCTCAATTTATAATAGGCATGAGCGGTGGCCAGGAATTCAAGTGACGACACGCGGCGACCGGAGAAACAGAAAGTCACTAGCGCAGTGGATTGGTGTCCTATTACTGTGGCAATCTCTCCGGTGATCAACGGAGAGTTACAACGGGTCACGGTGATGCGGTGGAGATGCCAGGGCACATGGCGCAAGGTCAGCAGGCGACCGTCGCCGATGAACTTATCTGTGCCGGCCGCAAGACAAGGGGGTACGACGAACCTCATCCGTGCTCGAGTCCGAGTTAATCCAGTGCCCAGATCTTTACCTTATCATGGTTATCCCCTTGCCAGCGAACACGGACCGCGGCGACGGCGTGAATCACGGCGTAAAGATCGTCGGTGGCGAGGGGGGATGAATCGGGTATCTTCTTCAGTTACTGTACCATGGCATCTATCTCCAGTTGACCTGACAGAGCAACCTGAAGCTGGATTTTCTCCTAAATTCGCTTGGCAACTGTTGGAACTTGCTCACTGGCGCAAGTTGATCCAACGGGGGGGAGTAATAGCGCAAACAGGGTTTCAGCACGTGATGGCAAAAAGCTCTGTTCATCTAGCCTCTCAAGGGCACTGTGCGGGGGTATTTATAGGTACCTGAGTGCCCAGCATCTTGTGTTAAGGACGCATGTGCCCTCAGACACCTAGGTTATCCCCAAAATATTCCCACAAAGCGGGGTTACAGACTGTAATTACAGGGATGCCTTTACAAATTAGGCCCGTAACACGCAGCGGCCACGCAGGGCCCGTTACAATGGGCCGGATCACACGTGGGCCCCCATGCTGGACAAGGCCGCACGGAGGGATGACCTCATCACAGGTCTTCGTCCGATGTCGTATGGGGCGAAGGGTGTCCCCTGCCCGTTGTCTTGTCTCCGTTGGACCAACGACTGCGGCGAAGGCCTTCAGCGAAGGGTGGCGTCTTCGCCTTCGCCCCAACATTTGCCCTCCGAGGGACCAGTTCGACTAAGTCATCTGGTGCCGAAGACGTCGCTAGATGGCGGAGACGCTGCCCTCGCTCGAAGTGGTTCCGCGGGGGTTTTTGACATGACCGTTGATTGACACCGTACTGTTCGACTGCGGGTTTCCCGAAGCGCCGTGCCCTGTGTATAAAAGGGGGCGGGGGGCAGCGCGTTTTGAACCTTATCTTTCCGCGCTCCGTGAAAACCCTAGCCGCCTTTTCCACCGTTTTGCTGCTCACCTGCCCTCCTTGCTCTTGTTTGCCGGAGATCTGGCTCGAGTGAAGCAGACCGCCCGCCGCCGCCGACGGTACGTAGCGATGCCAACCTCTTCTTCTTCTGCTGCCGCTACGTCGCCGGCCGATGCATCGTCTGAGGAAATGCTGAGTACTGTGGCGGCGGAGGAGTTGCGCGCCGGCGATACGGTGGATTTTGGTGTGTCGCGGATGTCGTCGGTCCGCGTGCAAGATATGCAGCGGCTGGGTTACTTTGGCGGCGGAGTCGCTCGTGTCCCGGGGATGGAGGAAGTCCCCGAGCTGGAAGGCGAGTTGGTTGTGTTCGAGGCGTCCTTTGCCGCTGGTCTCCGCCTGCCTGCGCACCGATTTGTTGGAGAAGTCCTGCGCAGATTTAACGTTCAGATCCATCAGCTGACTCTGAATGCCATGGTGGCTCTGTCGAAGTATGTCTGGGCGACGACTTCGTACGGTGGACAGCCATCAGTCGAAGTCTTCGCAAAGTACTATTGCCTGCACTGGCAGAAGAGGATGATTGGAAATGAAGTTGCCCAGTTTGGGTCCTGTACATTTACGCCGAAGACCGGCAAGACCACGATGGAGGTAGTTGAGTTGGTTCCTTGCACCCGCAACAAGTGGGGCAATTGGCATGAGTTTTGGTTCTACGTCGCGGAGGGTACAGTCGAAGACCATCCGGGGCTCCCCATGTCCGAGATGTGCTCACATTTTTACTCAGCATACCCGCCTTTTGAAGTGGCGGAGGATGATGTGGACGAAGGGGCCCTTCGGTGCGCCGCCGGCCTGAGCAGCGGGCGCGATTTGGTTGAGGAGTTTGTGGCGTACGGGGTATGGCCTTTGGCGCATGGCTGGGCGCTGGGCGAAGTGTGCCCTCGCCAGATGCCGTCCCATGGTGGGAAGCTGGTGCGAAGTCCTGCCTTCGCGCTGGATCTGCATAGCCGCGATCCGGCCGCCTTTGTGTGTGAGGCGGAGGATGGGGCGGTGCGGATCGTTGGTCGGTACGTGCCAAGGACAGAGGGCCAGCGTAGCTGGGACATTCGCGGGTCAAATGACCGCTTGAACAGGGTTTTTGAGTTGAATCGTCTGCCGTATGGCGGTTATCCCGACCAAGACGACGTGGATCATCGCGGGAAGAAACCGGTGGTAGAGTCTGGAGACGACCCCGCGCCGGCGGCCGCCCCATCCTCTAAGAAGAGGAAACTAGGTACTGTTGTGGGAGGATTTGGAGTTTTCGATGGTTTTGCTAGAGAATTGATGAGGACATGCGCGGCCCCGGGGGGAAGGATGTCTTCGCCCGAGCTCCGGCAGTCTTCGGCGCGGATGCTGAGGGTTACCGGGGGTTGGTGGCCTAAGAATGTTCCTATCCCCCGCGCGGCCGGCGAAGACTTTTTTACATCTCGCATGGTTCGTGATTGGAAAGTGTTTCCTTACGGGCGGAATATTGCTGCTGTTGTGTCAGCGGACAAGGATCGCCAGGGAGCTGCACAGAAGCGTCAGGCGGTCGTCAGGCTTCATGAAGCCAGGCCAAAGAGGCAGTGGGGGGCTGCGAAGGCTACTGCCCCCGGCGGAGGCCAGCCGCCGCTGGCGGCGAAGTCGGCCATCCCTGCATCCAGCAAGGCGCCGGAGGCTGCGAAGGCGGCTGCTGCCGGTGGTTCCAAGTCTGTGAAGGCCGCCCCTGTGCCCAGTGGGGTGCCGGAGGCTGCGAAGGCGGCCCGAGAGTTGCCGCCGCCGGACAAGTGCATCGCCGACTTCGCCACCGACATTAGTGTGGAAGATTATCTTGTTGGTAAGTCGCTGGCTCGAGTTTTTTTTAATAAGTTGACATGTTGCAGGGTCGGACGAAGGCCAACTTGTTGTTGCTCCGCCTGCCGGGGCGAAGGGCGGTGCTTTTAGTGCCGGTGGCGAGATTCCGGCGCTCGCTGCAGTCAGGGACGAGGCGGGTGCTGTGTCCCGCCGGCTGAAGGAGCTGAAGGAGGCACTAAGTCAGGTACATGGAACTGGACTTTGGTTTTTTACCGGCTTTGCTAGGGCTGTGGTCTTATGTGTGTCTTGTAGGCGGCTGACTTCGCTGACCGCACGGCATCGGGGGCCTTGACGGCAGTTGTGTCTGCCGAAGTCGAGAGACTTCGGACGCAACATGCTGACGCCGTCCGGGAGAAGTCGGCCGCCGATAGTAAATGCCGCAAGCTAGCGGATAAGGTGGCCGTGTTGGAGGGTGAGAAGGCTGTCCTCCGGCGCCAACTGGCGGAGGAGAGGAAGGAGGCCAATGAGGCCCTCGCCAAGGCGCAGTCTGCGCAGGCGGAGGCCAATTTGGCGCGGGCGGAGGGCAGTCTTGCCAAGCAGCGCGCCGAGCAGTTGGAGGAGCGGCTCAGCGCTTTGCAGGCTCGTGTGGAGAGGGCCAAGGCCTCGACGCGCGCGGAGGCTGAGCGGACACGCAAACAGCTTATGGATTCATACCATGAGCTAGGCGCGCGGACCGCTGATTTCGAGGTGCTGGACCGAGAGCCCGGACTTCGCTGCCTTGAGTGGGTACAGGAGGAGTTGCAGGCGCTCCCCACCATCATGGAGGGGTTCATGTCCTATGCCTCCCTGGTCACCTGCGAGGGGGCGATGAACGCGCTCTCTCGCGAAGGGTGCCGGCACTATGAGGTCTTCGACCAAGCTGATGAGGATTTTGAGCTTGATATCTACAAGGTTGAGGACCCTATAGTGAAGGAATCTGCCGGAGCCCTCTACGACCGGATGTGGGGCCCCCACGGTCGAGAGGTGGTCAGGGAGCGGGCCGAGATGACGAGGGATCAGGTAATGTTTGGCTTTTGTTTGGTGTTTGTTGAATGTGGGCTATGTGTGGGTTTGCTGAATTTGTGTGCTGTGTCTCAGGCGGCGCGTGGCGAGAGGGTGGATGATTTCGGGGCTTTGAATAGTGCGCTGCCTGACCCAGAGTCGAACCCGGCGGCGGCTGTGTCCGAGGCCGCCCTGGAGCTGCCCCCGGAAACCACCGAAGGCGCTCCTGATGCCCCCGCAGCCGCTGCGGCCAGCGGAGGCCCGCCGCCAACTGCTGCGCCGAGGGCTGAGGATCCTGTGACGGTGGCGGCGAAGGCGACGGCGGAGGCTCCCGCGACGGCTGGGTCTTCGCAGGTGGCCTAGTGGGTGTGGGTAGTTAGGAAATTTTGGATATTGTTGCTGAACCTTGGTTGCTGCGCAGGTCCAAGATTTTGGGCCTGCGCACGCAACCGCTACTACTAATTTTTTGGCGGCTTCGACTGTGGATGATGGGAATAAATCGGATGATTTTGCATCTAAGTTTTCTGATTTTGGTGACTCTGGGGGCTCGGTTGAGTGGACCGAAGAGTCGTCGGATGAGGACTTGGACTATTTTGCGGCCTTGGATGTGGCAGCGGTGGAGGCTTTGCCGCATGCTGCGGATGCTGAAGTTGTGCCTGGTTCGAGTGCTGGGCGTAAGCGGCGAAGGGTGGTCGCGAAGCGTAGAGTGAGTGAGGTGGACGGTGGTCGGCTTCGTGTGAGTAGAGCTGGCAGGCAGGAACTGTTGTCCTTGCCGGTCGTTGTGAGTGCAGGTGAGGGGGAGCTGCGGCGTCTTTTTGCGGGTGAGGAGCTGAGGATAATGCTATTTAATTATAGGGAGATGGGAATTATTCCGAAGGTTGAGCCGATGTAAAGTGTGATGCCCTCGCTTGTACATATGTAATGGCTTGTATGATGGGGTTGTGTGCCTTCGCACATTCGGCTATGCGCACGAAGGCGTTACGTACTGGGTCTGGTGTGTTTGTTATGTTGGTCTGGTGCGCGTGCAGCCGGTCTTTTTGCGGATAGTTTTGGTGTAGTCGTCTTCGCACTTGTTGGGCTTCGTCCAGCTGCACCCGTAGGCGATTGTTGCACGGGTAGTTCTCGCGGAAGACCTTGATTTTTCGTATTTGTAGTGCTAATCCGGTGGCACCCTTGAGCGACTTCTGCGCGGATAGCCTTCGCGGAAGCCTTCGATTCGTCGCACTTGTGGTGCTAATCCGGCTGCACCCTTAGGCGACTTTTGCGCGGATAGTCTTCGCGGTGACTTCGATTTTTCGCACTTGTTGTGCTAGTCCGGCTGCACCCGTAGACGACTTCTGCGCGGATAGTCTTCGTTGAAGACTTCGATTTGTCGCACTTGTTGTGCTAGTCCGGCTGCACCCGTAGGCGACTTTTGCGCGGATAGTCTTCGTGGTGACTTCGATTTTTCGCACTTGTTGTGCTAGTCCGGCTGCGCCCGTAGGTGACTTCTGCGCGGATAGTCTTCGTTGAAGACTTCGATTTGTCGCACTTGTTGTGCTAGTCCGGCTGCACCCGTAGGCGACTTCTGTGCGGAGTTGTCGCACGAGAGGGCGGCTGCCGCTGGGCCTCGCGGTGACTATGTGTTGGTCAAATGTCGAAGACCGTCGGGGCGGTCTTTTTTTCGACGTGGATTTTGCGGGGGATTTTTCTCTTGTATATTACATGACTCTGCCTCGTTAAAAACCTCACCCCCCGGGAGGAAAAGAGTGCGGGCCAGAACAAAATTGTTTTTGCAAATTACAAGGGCGTACTGGCCCTGATGAGTCAAACAAAAAACTTGCGAAGATTATCAATGTTCCAGGAATGCTCTAAGTCTTCGCTGTTTGGCGTTGCGAGCCTGTATGCGCTGGGGGAGGCCTTCGACTTGACAATGTAAGGGCCTTCCCACATGGGCTCCAGCTTGCCTCTGGACTCTGTTCGAGCTGTCCGGACGAGTACGAGGTCCCCTTCGCTGAACTCCCTCGGGATGACTGCCTGGTCGCGCCATGCTTTTGTCTGGGCTTGGTATTTGTCCAGAGCCTGTAGGGCGAAGACGCGGTCTCTGTCGATGAGGTCCTTTGAAGTCGGCTCGTCTACGTCTGGGACGGCCGACGTGGCTGTCCGAGGCGACCCATGCTTTATTTCTTGCGGAGTCATGGCCTCCGATCCGTATAATAGGCGGAAGGGGGTAAACCCAGTCGCCCTGCACTCAGTTGTATTCAGTGCCCAGACCACTTCGGGTAATAGGTCGGGCCACTTGCCTTTTTTGTCGTCGAGGAGCATTTTCTTGACAGCTGTGAAAATTTTGCCGTTGGTGCGCTCCACGACTCCGTTGGACTGGGGGTGGTACACGGAAGCGAAGGCAAGCTTGGTGCCGATGGAGAAGCAGAAGTCTTTGAAATCTTGGTTGTCGAACTGCTTGCCGTTGTCGACCGTGAGTTCGGATGGTACTCCGAAGCGGCAAACAATATTTTGCCAAAAGAATTTCTGGGCCGTCTTTGATGTGATGGTGGATACTGCCTCGCTTCAATCCACTTGGTGAAGTATTCAACGGCTACAAAGGTGAACTTGAGGTTCCCCTGAGCCGTGGGCAGGGGCCCGACAATGTCTAGGCCCCAGCGCTGAAGGGGCCACGTGTGGGTGATCAGCTTCGTGAACTGCGAGGGGCGCCCCGAGCGTGGGGAAAATTTCTGACAGGCCTCGCAGGATCTGACAAACCGATTTGCGGCGCGGATAATGGCAGGCCAGTAGAAACCTTGGCGTATCACCTTTGCCGCTAGGGCCCTGGGGCCTGCGTGGGAGCCGCAGGTCCCCCTGTGGACTCGCGCAGGATTTGAACGCCTTCGGTCTTGGTGACGCACTTAAGCATCGGCTGACTGACCCCCTTTTTGTAAAGTTGGCCCTCGATCAATGCGAAGTCCCAGCTTCGGTGGTGGAGGCGCTTGGCCTCGTTGCTGTCGACTGGGTGATAGTACCCCTGCAGGTATAGGGTTATTGGCACCCGCCAGTCTTCGGTCATGATAAGGTTGATCATGCGGTGGCCCTTGCTGTTGTTGGTTATTTGAAGCCCTTCAGGGCTGCGGACGGCTGGCATGCCGATGACGTGATAGAACACGTCGGAGGGTAGGGCTTCACCCCTGGCGGCTGCCTTGGCCAATGCGTCAGCTTCTTCATTCTTGGCCCGGTCCACATGCTGCAATGTGAATCCCATGAATTGTTTCTCGAGACTTCGGATGGCCGCGAGGTACTGCATAAGTGCGGGGTCCTTTGCTGCATAGTCTTTCTCGACTTGGCCGGTGACTACCTTGGAGTCTGTTCGGACTATACAGGTGGTGACGCCGAGGGCTCTTAATTTGCAGAGGCTGAGGATGACAGCTTCGTATTCTGTTATGTTGTTTGTGCATCTGTCAGATTCCAGAGCGAAGCTTAAGCGTGTCGCGTATCTATGCCTGACCCCGGCGGGTGAGGTGATGACTGCAACAGCGCCTGCCCCCGCATGGCACCAGGCGCCGTCGCAGTGGATTGTCCAAACCTTCTCTGCGGATGGATCCGGCTGTGTTATTGGCCCAGTCCAGTCGACGACGAAGTCTGCTAGAACTTGTGACTTGATCGCTGTCCTGGGATCGAAAGTGATGTGGTAGCCGGAGAGTTCAGCCGCCCATTTGGCGATCCGTACCGATGCCTCCGGGTTTCTGAATAATTCGCTGAGTCCCCTATCTGAGGTGACGCGGACCTTGAATGCTTCAAAGTAGTGGCGCAATTTGCGCGAAGACATAACAACTGCATATGCAATCTTTTCGAGCTCCGTCATGTTACATTTTGACGGTGTGAGCACTTCGGAGACATAATATACTGGGCACTGCCTGATCACGCCCTCTACTGTCTGCTCCTAAACCAGTGCCGCACTGACCGTGTGCGGCGAAGCCGCAACGTAAAGCAACAGTGGTAGCGAAGAGTCGGGGCTCATAAGAACGGCCAACTCCGTCAGGTACTGTTTTAGTGAGGCGAAGGCCGCCGCCTGCTCTGGTCCCCAAGCGAAGTCTTTTGCACCGTGGAGTGTTTTGAGGAAGGGAAGACTTCGCTCAGTAGATTTGGAAATGAACCTGTTGAGGGTGGCCAATCTGCCCGTCAGACGCTGGACCTCTCTGGCTGACTGCAGGGGCGTCATGTTGATAATGGCCTGGATTTTGGTTGGGTTGGCCTCGATGCCGCGGTGTGATACCAGATAACCCAATATTTTCCCCTGGCGAACACCAAAGACGCACTTATCGGGGTTCAGGCGAAGTCGTGCGTCCCGCATGTTCGCGAATGTCTCGACGAGGTCTGCGAGATGGTCCTCTTTATTCCTGCTGGCGACGACAATGTCATCCACGTATGTGAATACGTTTCTGCCGACTTGCCCTTCGAGCACTGTTTTAGTGAGCCGGGAGAAGGTGGACCCGGCGTTCTTGAGTCCCTCCGGCATTCTGATAAAGCAATATGTGCCGAAGGGTGTTATGAAGCTGGTGCTGGCCTTGTCCTCCTCCTTCATGTATATTTGATGATAACCGGAGAAGCAGTCGAGGAGTGACATGACCTCGCACCCGGCCGCGCTATCGACTATTTTGTCGATCCGGGGCAACGGGAAGTTGTCCTTTGGGCAGGCCTTGTTGAGGCTGGTGAAGTCTATGCACATTCGCCACTTGCCGCTCTTTTTCTGCACCATTACCACGTTGGAGAGCCACGTGGGGTAAGCCACTGGCTCGATAAATTTGGCTTCCAGGAGGCGGTGTACCTCTGCCTTGGCGGCCTCTGTCTTCTCGTCGGACATTTTGCGAAGCCGTTGTTTTTTCGGTCTCACCGAGGGGTCGATACCCAAGCTGTGCTCAATTATGGATCGGCTGACCTCGACCAGGTCGAGGGCTGACCAAGCGAAGACGTCCTTGTTCTTGGACAAGCAGCACAGGAGTTTTTCCTCGTCATGCGAAGTGAGGTCTTCGCTGATCGTGACTGTTTGCTTGGGCATGGCCTGGTCGAGGGGAATATTCTTGGTCCCGTCGTTGCTTTGCAGCTGCGCCTTGTGTTGTTTTTTAGTTGGGCTGGCGGGCGCTGGGACCTCGCGCTAGGCCGTGAGGCAGTGGACATTTCTTTGCCCGGGGATGAAGTCCCGCTCTATATTGCGCGCAGTCTGCTGATTGCCGTAGACCGAGATGGCGCCTAACGGACCTGGTATCTTCATGCACAGGTACAATCCGTGAATGGCTGCCTCAAACTTGTTGATGGAGCCCCGGCCCATGATGGCGTTGTACGGATACACCATGTCGACGATGTCAAAGGTTATTTGCTCACTTCGGGCATTGGGCGCTACACCGAAGGAGAGAGGCAACTCTATTTTGCCAATAGGAAAAGTGCCCTTGCCGCCGAAGCCGTACAACGGATTGTCCGAAGGCTTAAGCAAGCTGTGGCTTATGCCCATGCAGTCGAAGGCATGGAGGAAAATGATGTCTGCCTGACTGCTATTATCGACGAGGACTTTGTGCAGGTCCCAGCCTGCCACGCTGCAGTTGATGACCATGGCGTCGATGTGGGGGGCGCTGCGCAGGTCGATGTCTCAGGCGTCGAAAGTTAGCGGTACATGGGACCACTTCGTCTGCACGACTGGACCGGTGATGGCGACGTGGTTGATGCTGCGGTAGTGGTCCCGCTTCTGTCGCTTGGTGTCGAAGTCGACACTAGACCCCCCAGTGATCATATGAATGACTCCGCGATACGGCTGATCGGCGAAGTCTTCTTGCTTGGGGGCGTGGGGGTGGGGGATGTTTTGTTGTTGCTGGTGTAGAGGTGGGGGTGGGGGAGGTACAATTTGTACTTCCTGATGGTGTTGGTAAGCATGGTGCGGTGGATGCGGGGCGGGGGCGTGGATGTATGGTGGAGGGTGTTGCTGATAAGTGTGCGCGACGACTCTTGGGTTGTCGGCCGGTTGAGCCCATGCCATCCTGTCTCTGGTGGCCTTCGTCTCTGGGCAGTCTTTGGTTTGGTGGGCACAGTCTTCACCGTGGAAGAGACAGTAGAATCGGCGCGGCGGCTGCACGCGTCCCCGACCCCTACCGCGAGTTCCACTTTCGCGGCCCTGGGGGGGATATTCCTGGCAGCGAGGGGCATCACCAGCGGGGTGCTGGTTGGCAATGTTGTGCACCTGCTGCTGATTACGGCCGTCTCGGCTGGAGTCTGGCTGCGGAGTCCTCGTCCACGTGCGGCTGGACTGTGGAGCATCTTTGGGTTTCCTCTGAGACTCAACCTTGCGCTGGTGGAGCTCTTCGGATTTGGCATATTTTTCAAATAGTTGATATAATTCTTGGAGGTTCTTGGGCGGGTCCCTGATGTAGTGGCTGTAAAGGACGCTGGCGCGAAGGCCACTGATGGCGTAGTGAATGGCGATCTGGTCATCAACTGAGGGCAGCTGTGACTTGAGTGTTAGAAACTTGCGGTAATACTCCCGTAGAGTCTCTTTTTCCAGCTGCTTGCAGAGTGAGAGTTCGGCCAAGGCGTCGGTGTCTGAGCGGTATCCTTGGAAGTTGAGCAGGAATTTGTCCCTTAAGCTTCTCCAGGAGTCAATGGACAGCGGGGGCAACCTGGTGAACCAGGTGAGAGCTGGGCCTTCGAGGGCGATGATGAAAGACTTGGCCATTGTGGCGTCGTCCCCTCCGGAAGATGCAACGGCGACCTGATAACTCATGATGTACTGTGCTGGGCCCGTGCTGCCGTTGTACTTGGGATAGGTCCCTGCCCGGAAGTTGGCAGGCCAGGGTGTCACTTGCAGATGTGGCGCCAGGGGACTTCGCTCGTCGAGGTAGTTGACCCCTTGAAATGGCGCGGCGTGTGGGAAGGTGTAGTCGCGCTAGGGGAAGTGCGGGTCTTCCACTTGCGCGCGCTGTTGTAGGGGTGGCCCGTGCTGCAAGCCGAGGTGGCCTTCGCGCTGCATCAGTGCGATCTCCCGCTCGAGGTCCTGGGCCTTCTGCTCTTTGTCGCGTATCATTTGCCGCACCTTGGCTAGTGCAGACACGCGCTGGCGCTTGGCCTCCAGTATCTCTTTTTGCCTCTGGAGATTGCGGTTCTTGAGGCGCAGGGCGCGCAGCTGCAGCTGTTCTTCCGCTGAAACGCCGAGGACTTCACCGTCCTCGGTGATGTCCGCGCCCTCCGGTGGGGCGAAGCCGAGGACTTCACCGTCCTCGATGAGGTCCGCGCCCTCCGGTGGGGCGAAGCCTGGGGGAGGTTGCGGTTGTCCTTCAAGGCCGCAGGTGCGGAGAGCGTCGTCTTCGCAGGTGTGGGGAACATCGTCTTCAGTAGCCTCTTGGTGGGTGGAGTGGGTGAGTGCGAGGGCCTTGCCCTTTCTTGCGGCCAGCAGTGCTGCCTTCGTAGCCTCGTCAGCCTTCGAGCTAGCTTTCTTGGGTGCCATCGCGGGTGGTTTTTTCGTAGCACGAACGGTGGGCGCCAAATGTTGGAACTTGCTCACTGGCGCAAGTTGATCCAACGGGGGGGGGGGGGGGGGGGTAATAGCGCAAACAGGGTTTCAGCACGTGATGGCAAAAGCTCTGTTCATCTAGCCTCTCAAGGGCACTGTGCGGGGGTATTTATAGGTACCTGAGTGCCCAGCGTCTTGTGTTAAGGACGCATGTGCCCTCAGACACCTAGGTTATCCCCAGAATATTCCCACAAAGCGGGGTTACAGACTGTAATTACAGGGATGCCTTTACAAATTAGGCCCGTAACACGCAGCGACCATGCAGGGCCCGTTACAATGGGCCGGATCACACGTGGGCCCCCATGCTGGACGAGGCCGCACGGAGGGATGACCTCGTCACAGGTCTTCGTCCGATGTCGTATGGGGCGAAGAGTGTCCCCTGCCCATTGTCTTGTCTCCGTTGGACCAACGACTGCGGCGAAGGCCTTCAGCGAAGGGTGGCGTCTTCGCCTTCGCCCCAACAGCAACCAAATCAAGGCTCTGCAGCAAAGTTGTAGTCCAACATACCATCTTCATCTTTGTTATAGTATTCCAAAACAAATTCTTACTAGATCATGCTTAGAATTGAGCTCAAAGTCTGCTCAAACCCACTAGCAGTCCAAATTCAGACATCAAACAGCCTGAAAGCCTAACTTTGGGTGTATTTATCTCCAAATTCTTCATAACAACAATATTTAACCCCTTAAACAAAGTTGTTCACCTTTGATAGATCTACAAAATTGATGTGGTGACCTAGGGCAAAATCCTTTTTGTTTGGAAGTTACCAGGCCCCAAAGATGAACCCATTACATTGAAATTCAGACTTAATCAGAAGAGTTCAAGTATGGCTCTTTTGCAAATAAGTCCAAATCTCAAGGTTTGGATTGCAAATCTTTATAATTGTGAACCATATGACATAAGACACCTTACTTTGATAGTTTTTGCACTTTAGTCCAAAGGTGCACTAATTTTGCACTTAACCCCCTAGGGTTTAAGTTTAGGGTTTTCCAGGGTCCTTTTTAGGGTTTTTGACATTTCAGGGGTTTGGATGTCACTTGAGTTCATCTATGGAGATACTTTATGACTTTTTCAATTGAATTTTGAATTTTTCTCTTGTTTAAGCCTTGTTTGCTCTATTACACCCAATCTAGGGTTCAGTTCCCTATTCCAGGGTTTTATTTGCAGAAGGTCATATCAATACAACTTGTTTAAAATTTTTGCCTAGTGAATGCACTCTAGGTGCGTCAAACACATGAAATGCCAATGCTTATGATGTTATGTTCCAGTTTTAGTGACAGTAACACCAGGGGTGTTACATCCTTCCCCCCATAAAAGAATCTCGTCCCGAGATTAAAAGTCCTAGGGCAAGTAATGGAAAAGGAAACACGTCATGTCTTTATTTACTTATTCTTGGTACAAGGGAGGGGTGGTTTGGGGCTCACTCCTTTATTACAACAATTTACACACTTTACAAATTACATGAGGCTAAAAAGCCCGGGAAATTCTTTTCTAAAAAGTCCTGAGTTTCCCATGTAGCCTCATCTTCTGAATGTTGGTTCCACTGTATCTTGTAAAACTTGAGAGTTTTTCTTCGGGTAATTCTGTCCTTTTGATCCAAGACTCGAATAGGATGCTTGGAATATGTCAAGTCTGGTTCTAGGGCAACATCCGTTACGTCAATGGTTCGATCGGGAACCCGAAGACACTTCTTCAATTGAGACACGTGGAACACATTATGTACTGCAGACAAGGTTTCGGGTAACTGAAGTCGGTATGCCACTGGTCCATATTGTTCAAGAACAGGAAAAGGACCAATATACCGGGGTGCAAGCTTCCCTTTAATCCCGAAACGTGATACCCCCTTCATCGGTAAAACTTTTAGGTAGACATAATCTCCAACTAGAAAGTACAAGGGTTGTCGTCGCTTGTGTGCATAACTCTTCTGACGAGTTTGAGCTTTCTTCAAATTATGAATTATTCGTTGAACCTTCTCTTCTGTCTCCTTTACCATATCAGGCCTGAAGAAATATCTTTCACCAGGTTCAGACCAGTTTAACGGAGTGCGACATCGTCGTCCATATAAAGCTTCGAAGGGTGCCATCTTAATACTTTCTTGATAGCTATTATTATATGAGAACTCCGCTAATGGTAAACAATCATCCCATTTATGTGGAACTTTAGAACACATGCTCGCAACATATCTTCAAGTATTTGATTTACCCTCTCAGTCTGCCCACGGGTTTGAGGATGATAGGTCAAACTATGGAGCAATTTAGTACCCAAGGATTTGTGAAGTTCTTCCCAAAATTTGGATACAAATTGAGGTCCACGATCCGATACTATAGTCTTCGGAATACCGTGCAAACTAAGAATGTGAGCAATGTACAGTTCTGCATATGTGAGGACTGGGTAATATGTCTTGACTGGCAGAAAATGAGCAATTTTCGTCAGCCGATCAATTATAACCCAAATAGAATCATACCCCTTTGCGGTCCTGGGTAATCCCACAATAAAGTCCATGCTTATATCTTCCCATTTTCATGTAGGGATAGGGAGAGATTGTAATGGACCAGCAACCTTCATGTGTATGGCCTTGACACGTCTACAAGTGTCACATCTTGCCACATAGCATGCGATTTCAATTTTCATTTTTGTCCACCAATAATGCTGTTTCAGATCATGATACATCTTAGTGCTTCCAGGATGAATAGAATAGCGACTAAGATGTGCTTCATCCAAAATTTGCTGGCGGAGCTCCTCATTTTTAGGCACAACTATGCGGTTGTTGAACCATACAACACCTTGATCAACTTTTCGGAAGCAGTCGGTTTTCCAGCTTCTATCTTCGCATGAATGTGCTGCATTCCCTCATCATTTTTTGTGCGTCAATTATTTGTTGTAGGATGACTGGCTCAAGCTTCAAATGATTTGAAGTTCCATGTTGAATCATTCCTAGGTTCAACTTCTCCATTTCTTGGCATAACGTCTTGTCAGAAGTCTTCATGGTAAGACAATGGCAGAAAGCTTTACGACTTAACGCATCTGCCACTACATTAGCTTTGCCTGGGTGATAGTGAATCTCTAATTCATAATCCTTGATCAGCTCAAGCCATCTCCTTCGTCTCATATTGAGCTCTGACTGGGTAAAAATATACTTTAAACTCTTATGATCAGTATAAATGTGACAGACATTCCCCAGCAGATAGTGATGCCATATTTTGAGGGCGTGAACCACCGCAGCTAACTCCAGGTCATGAGTTGGATAATGTTCCTCATGCCAGCGCAACTGCCTTGAAGCATAAGCTATTACTCAGCCTTCTTGCATTAAAACACAGCCGAGACCACTGCCCGATGCGTCATAATACACATCGAAGGGCTTTTCAATATCTGGCTGAGCCAATACCGGAGCAGTGGTTAATGATACTGTTGGGGACTTGTTCTCAAATGCTTAGAATTAAGAACAAGGCAACATAAAAAGTGTTAAATGTTAGACTCCTTCGTCCTTGAAAATATTATGTCCCTTCGGATATAATGAATCTTGGACGAAGGTTATAAAGGGAAAAACCTTCGTAAGATTAATAAATGGTAAAAGAGAGCACATATACATAAAATACGAGTAATGATGCGAGTATAATCATCAACTTATTTTTATTACCAATTTTATAAAAACAAATTACAAATGTACCTTCAGATTGATGGAAAGTAGAGGTACAATCGTGATGCGTGAAAGCGTATGTCAGGTCCACGTGAACAGTACGGGAGTACTGTTCATCTATTTATAGGCACGGGACGCAGCCCGTGTAAAATTACATTGATGCCCTTTACATTTGATAGTAACTTTATGGCAATCCTTCGAGGTTTAACTTGACTTTTCATCCTTAAGTCGGTTCCTCTTCACCTTCGTCATGCCAAAGCTTTTCTGCGCGTAGCTTCGTGATCGTCCTATCCTTCGTTGTGACCGCTTTCCACCCCAGTCAAGCTTCGTCTTAGCCATGCTCTTGTACACCCGCAACCTGACTCCGAAGATACCTGTTTACATGTTTCACTCGGAAAATATTGTCAAATCATGTTTTTGAGGAGCTTCGGAAGCCGAAGGCCCCCAACAGTAGCCCCTCACAATATTAATTTACTGTAATGATAAATTCATATTCTGACATGGACGAAGGCTTTGAGCCGAAGGTCCGAAAAAACACCTTCCTTCTGCTAGAATAGCAGCAGTCATTGACAAACGGGGCCCTCCAGTTTCCGACACACTGGGTGTATAAATAAGAGCTCACCGCAAGTTTATTTGGCACGCTCTCTTGCCATCCGCTTTTACTCACCCAAAAAAAATTTAGCCTGCACGCAACAGCACTTGCTCAGTTTTAGATTTTAAGCTTCGGTTTCGAGTGTGTTTTGTCAGCATTTTCGAAGATGCCTGAGGATAAGAAAGTCGTTGGTGGTTCGAAGCTAAGCCTTTCTGAGGAGATGCACCTGGGTTATCTTGAATCAATGTCAAAGACTAATACGGAGAAGATTACCAGGGAGATTTTGGACGGTCTATCTGAAGATACTGGCGACAGTGAAAGTTACGATGTGGATAGCGGTGGTGAAGATTCCGAAGATCGACCCTAGCGACCAAGCCATGCAGTTTTTGGTAAGTCCAGTATTAAGGAAAATCATCTTGTCAATATGAGAGGAAGATACTTTCGGGACTTGTCTATTGTGAGGGCTGACGAAGGAGAGAAGGCTTGTCCGACTCCCGAAGAAAATGAGGTCGTGATATTCCGAAGCTTCTTAAAAGCTGGATTACGATTTCCCCTGAGTAGCTTTGTCGTGGAAGTGCTGAAGACATTTGAAATCTACCTTCACCAACTTATCCCCGAAGCAATCGTAAGGATGAACATCTTTGTGTGGGCCGCGAGAAGCCAAGGTTTGGAACCTAACGCAAAAAGCTTCTGTAACGTACACGAGCTGTTGTATGAGACAAAACCCTGGGGCAAAGAGCAGTATCACAACAACTTTGGGTGCTACAGCTTTGGCACTCGGTCCGGGTCAAGTTGTCCTGTGCCAACTTTTCGAAAGAGGTGACCCGGCGACTGGATGACAGAATGGTTTTACGTGAGAAATGACTTGAAATCACGTGAAGATATTAAAGGTATCATTATGCGCCCTATCTGGCAATGCTTTGGCCTCCAGAAGCCGAACGTGGAAATGGATGAAGCAGCCGAAGAATGCCAGAGAGCCTTCGGCGTGGTTTGCTCTTTTATTGGGACAAGGGATTTGGTCCAAGAGCATATTGCTTTCAGAGTATGGCCACTTGTAGAAAAATGGGAAATGCCGAAGGAGACCGTCCGGGAACCTGACGAAGGTGGACTAGTTAGGCTGAAATACACATTCAAATATGGAGATAAGTTTGTTGAACCAGATGACGACTGGTTAAAAAGTATTGAGGCCATAAGTGACGAATTGCTTGGGGTATACTCGAAAGCCGAAGATACTGCACTATCAGCGGCCTTCGGAGGTCGAAAGAAGAAGAGGCTTAACCGAGTATTTGATGCAATTGGGTTTATCTACCCCGACTACCATTACCCAATGCGAGGCCAAAAAAGGAAAAATACTTCTCCTGCTAAGGAAATTGCTTCAGCTGCTCCTAGTGAGCCAGCGCCGAAGAGAAAAAAGGTAAAGGTACTCACACACCCTCCACGTTATATTGAGCCGGCCACAGTGCCTGAGTTTATTGGTGATGCCTCTTCGGCCACCGAAGCCAGAGAACCAAAAATCGAGGAAATAGCCGAAGTACCAGCAACAGAGAAAATAGAAGAACCAAGGACTGAAGAAGCAAAAACATTAGAAATTTTAAGTCCTTCAACAAAAATCCAAAAGGGGCCAGCAGCGACCCCGAAAAGAAAAAGGATGGTTAATGTGCTGGATGTTTTGGAAACAATTAAATCTTCAAGCATAACTCCAAAGAAAACTGTTGAAGCTTCTGAAATGTCTACTGAAGTCTTTGTTGCTGAAGCTTTGAAGCAACAATTTAAAACTGAAGTTGGGCCCTCAGAGCCTACCAAGGTAAAACTTTTGAAAGCTGAAGAAAGAAAATTGACTGAGGCGGCCTTGGAAACCGAAAAAATAAAAATGACAGAGCCAGTTTTGATTGAAGAAATTGACACTGGCGCCCCCGAAGCATCTTCCAAAATACACGATTATATTGTGCGATATGCTTCAGGGAAGAAACTATCTGAAGAAGAGATTTTTGAAGCTAATCACTATGCCCGAGAACTAAAGTATCCGAAGGGGGCCGTAGTGTTCAATGGAACAGACGAAGATGACTTCCTATACTGTCTCCCAGACAATAAAGAATTATCCGTCTGCCGAGAAATGGCTAGGAGCATGGGGTTCCCGAAGCTTGAAGCTGGCCTTTGCGCCATGACGAAGGAGGATCTTGCAGATAGCCTTGCATATAATAGTCTGAAGGTACAAAAATTGTAAATTTTGAAATTTATGAATTTTGAATTAGTCTTTTGGCGCTATGTTAACCCATTCATTCTTTTGAATAGGGCTTAATACTCAGCAATGCCTTAAGGGCACAAAAGAATGCTGAAGACGAGAGCTGCACTATTGCTCTTAACAACCTTCGAACAGAGGTTATCAGGCTAAGAAACGAAGCCTTGGAAAAGGACAAAATTCTGCTTACATTGGTGGATAAAATGAAGAAGGACGAAGCTAGCTCTAAAACTCAAGCCGAAGCTCAGAAGCGCGAAATCGAAGATCTTCGGAAACAATTAGCCCGAGCTAAAGAAGAACGCATTCTTGAAGAAACAAAACGAGAACTAAGTGATCAATGGGCAAATCATTTGGAAATAAATGTTGAAGAGCTCCGTGCTTCAAAGAAAAGGTGCTATGATAAATCCATAGAGTGTGTTAAAAAGATAAAATCCAGCTTCGCCAGCGTCAGCGCATTTTCTAGTGAAGAAAATTTCATAAGAGGGAATCCAGAAGGCCCGATTGAATGGATCAGTCACGAAGCTGATGCCTTCGAGGAAATCTTGAACAGTCGCGGGGACATTTGTGCTTTTTTCGGGCGCCAGAGGGATTGTTACTATTTTGGAGAAGGGTGCGAGCATGTAAAATCTTTAGCACAATCTAAAGCTGCTTTATCCTCTGAAGATATTAAAGACCCTTCAGCCGAAGCAAGCCAGGTTGGTGGAAAATTTTTCACCGACATTTGGGACAACGGCGGCCGAGAAATGGATCAAGAAATCATTCAGAAAAGCAAAAAGGGCATTCATGACGCTAGGAAGGTAGCGGAGGCTGCTGAAAAAAGCACAGGGCCCGAAGGGCAAATAGGTATTAATTAGTGGTTTTTAATTCTGTTGTGATTTTTGATTTTGAACTTTGTTCGTGATTTGTAATAGTAATAGAGTCGTGTCCTCTCCTCCCTTAGAACCTGCTGAGGCAGCTCCGGACCCCCCCCCCCCCCCGAAGGGTGACGATGAAATTAGACAAATGGCCGAAGCCATCATGGACAAAGTTGTCAATCAGCTACTAAACGAAGCTGCAGAAGTAGTTCTTAGGGAAGATTAAGTGCTATTGTAAAATACTTGGAACCTGACATGTGTAAAGCTTTGTAACTTTGAATGTAACATATAATCTATTTATGGTTCAATTCTTTACGATGCATGAAATTTTGCATACATACCATTTTTTGAGCCTTCGGCGAAAAAACACCTTCCCTTCTTTTCATGCTTCGTGAAGAAAATCTTTTATGTATCATAAGAATTTCCATACTTCTCTGATGAAGAATATCCAAGCTTCGTGAAAACATTCTTCGAAGCTATAAAAAAGCTTTATGTTGCCTCTCTGACGAAGCTATCCTTCGAAGATCAATACTGTGTCCTCTTCTTGTTCTACATGTGATATGATGTATGATGCTTATGTTATGCAAAATGATGTGATGATGTTATGCTATGAAAAATGATATTTATGCCGAAGATACACACATCTCTGCAATAGAGCTCACAATCTTTTTATCTCAGCGCTGACTTTTCGCTGTAAGCCTCCCTTAGGAGCTTCTTCGCCTTTTACTTTCAGCGGAATCAGCGTTTATTTTTCGCTGTAAGCCTCCCTTAGGAGCTTCTTCGCCTTTTACTTTCAGCGGAATTAGCGTTTATTTTTCGCTGTAAGCTCTGCATTCCCTTCGGAACAACTTTTGAGCAGAAAACTTACACTGCGCTCCTTTAGGAACGACTTTTTACTACTTCGAAGAAGTTACAGTGTGTTCCTTAGAACAAGTCTTTGATAATTCGAAGGTTCTCCGTGCCACCATAAATTCTTGTGCTTCGGTAACTCAAGCCTATGGAGAAGATATATTTTCATTATGATGATAAGCTAGACTGTTACAAGAATTTGAAAAAACGATAAAAGACACTTAAACTTCCCATAATTGTTCTTTACTTCAAAGAAAGTAAGACTGAATGCGAAAATGCGAAAAGCTGCTGTCGAGGTAGGATATCTTGTCAGTAAATATGCTTCGACTCTGGCACAGTGCTATTGACTGTGCGAGCTTTGGACTCCTCCTTGAGGTCCCTCTAGGGGTGAGAGTGCTGGCTCCCTTCTGGCTGCAGACCACGTTGTATTGGTGGTGGTGGTGGTGGAAGCTATTGCCAGGAAGCTTGGGGTTGGCTTGCCGAAGCAACAGAGACTGCAGGGTGATTGCCTACATATTCTGGAATGTAAGGCGAATGGTACGAAGCAGTATGCATGACCTGCTTCGACTGGTTCCGTTGCGCTGTAGCCTCTGCTAACTCCTTTTGCTTCTGGATGGTAACATGGCACATCCTGGTGGTATGGCCCTTGCCTTCACCACAGAATAGGCAATAAATTTTTCTTGGTTGATCTCCAAATCTTCCCCCGAAGCCCCTGCTGCCTCTGCCCCTTGGCGCTGGCGGCCGAAAAGAGCTTTGCTGTTGCCCCGAAGCTTGCGATGAACACTGTGGCCTTTGTTGTTGACTCCCTTTGTCATCACTTTGGGTAGAATTGTGAATTGACCTGACGTGCCTTGGATAAAATCTTCCTCCGAAGCCCCTGGCCATTTCAGAGAACCTGAAAGCTTCTTCCCTTCTTTGGCGGAAATCATTGTCAGCTCGAATATACTCGTCCATCTTCTGGAGCAGCTTCTCCAAAGTTTGAGGAGGCTTCCTGGCAAAGTACTGAGCTGCAGGTCCTGGCCGAAGCCCCTTGATCATGGCCTCAATGACAATTTCAATGGGCACTGTTGGTGCCTGTGCCCTCAGACGCAGAAACCTTCGGACATATGCCTGAAGGTATTCTTCGTGATCCTAGGTGCACTGGAATAAAGCTTGAGCAGTGACTAGCTTCATCTGAAACCCTTGGAAGCTGGTTATCAACATATCCTTCAGCTTTTGCCATGAGGTGATTGTCCCTGGCCTAAGAGAGGAGTACCAGGTTTGTGCAACGCTCCTGACAGCCATGACGAAGGATTTTGCCATGACCGACGTGTTGCCACCGTACGAAGATATAGTTGCCTCATAGCTCATCAAGAATTGTTTTGGGTCTGAATGACCGTCATACATGGGGAGCTGGGGCGGCTTGTAAGATTGTGGCCAAGGAATAGCCTGCAGTTCTGTTGACAAGGGAGAAGCATCATCAAAAGCAAAATTTCCGTGATGGAAATCTTCATACCAGTCGCCCTCGTTGTAGAAGCCCTCTTGATGAAGCTCTCTGCGCGGGGGCCTTTGGTTCTGGTCATCTTGAGCAAGATGCCGAAGCTCTTCAGAGGTTTCGTCTATCTGCTTTTGAAGATCAGCTAGACGAGCCATCTTCTCCTTCTTCCATTGGACCTGTTGATTAATCATCTCTAAATTTTGGATTTCTTGATCCAAGTCATCCTCCGGAGGCGTTGGACTGGTGACCTTCCTCTTCTGGCTTTGGGCCTCCCTAAGAGAAACGACATCTTGATTGGGGTCCAGCGGCTGCAGAGTGGCAGCCCCTGTCGTGGAAGCTTTTTTCGGCGGCATAACGAAGGTGACGCTTGCCGAAGGTGTTCAAAACTCAAAAAGTGGAAGTGAGTTCACTGGAGGTGGGCGCCAATGTTGGGGACTTGTTCTCAAATGCTTAGAATTAAGAACAAGGCAACATAAAAAGTGTTAAATGTTAGACTCCTTCGTCCTTGAAAACATTATGTCCCTTCGGATATAATGAATCTTGGACGAAGGTTATAAAGGGAAAAACCTTCGTAAGATTAATAAATGGTAAAAGAGAGCACATATACATAAAATACGAGTAATGATGCGAGTATAATCATCAACTTATTTTTATTACCAATTTTATAAAAACAAATTACAAATGTACCTTCAGATTGATGGAAAGTAAAGGTACAATCGTGATGCGCGAAAGCGTATGTCAGGTCCACGTGAACAGTACAGGAGTACTGTTCATCTATTTAAAGGCACGGGATGCAGCCCGTGTAAAATTACATTGATGCCCTTTACATTTGATAGTAACTTTATGGCAATCCTTCGAGGTTTAACTTGACTTTTCATCCTTAAGTCGGTTCCTCTTCACCTTCGTCATGCCGAAGCTTTTCTGCGCGTAGCTTCGTGATCGTCCTATCCTTCGTTGTGACCGCTTTCCACCCCAGTCAAGCTTCGTCTTAGCCATGCTCTTGTACACCCGCAACCTGACTCGAAAGATACTTGTTTACATGTTTCACTCGGAAAATATTGTCAAATCATGTTTTTGAGGAGCTTCGGAAGCCGAAGGCCCCCAACAGATACCTTCAATTTCTCAAAGGCTTCATTACACCTCGAAGACCAATTGAATTTAATATCACTCTTCAATAAACTTGTGATTGGTTTCACAAGCTTAGAAAAATCTGGAATGAATCGGCGGTAATAACCAGCCAGCCCAAGGAAACTTCGGACTTGATGTACAGTGGTTGGGGTTTTCCACTCCAAAATATCCTTGACTTCGCTGGGATCTACCACAATCCCCTTAGCAGATAATACATGTCCTAGAAATTGAATCTCCTCCAGCCAGAATGCGCACTTACTGAACTTAGCATATAATTGATGTTCCCTTAAGCGCGTTAATACGATCCGTAAGTGCTGAGCATGCTCCTCTTCATTCTTGGAGTATATTAAGATATTGTCAATGAAGACCACCACAAACTTGTCCAACTCAGGCATAAATATCGAGTTCATCAGATATGTGAAGTGGGCAGGAGCATTCGTCAGTCTGAAAGACATAACCAAATATTCAAATAGTCCATACAATGTGGTGAATGCGGTCTTTGGTATATATTCGGGTCGGACACGGATCTGATGATAACCTGACCTGAGGTCAATCTTAGAGAATACCCGAGCTCCGATAAGTTGATCAAATAGAATGTCAAGGAAGAGGGTACTTATTCTTGATAGTGACCTCATTAAGGGGTCTATAGTCCACGCACATCCGCAGCGTTTGATCCTTCTTCTTGACAAAAATGGCTGGACAACCCCAAGGCGAAGAACTTGGTCGGATAAATCCTTTTCAAGTAGATCTTGCAATTGGGTCTTGAGTTCTGCCAGTTCATTTGGAGGCATTTGGTATGACCTTCTAGAAATAGGAGCCGTACCGCGCTTCAACTCAATCACAAATTCTACATCTCTTTCTGGAGGCAATCCCGACAGATCTTCCGGGAAGACATCTAGGAACTCACATACTACCGGAATATCTTGGATCTCCGGTATGATGGCTTCATACACTCTGCCAGTTGGTCTAGCTGGAATGGCTACGGGGATAGACAAAAGAATCTCTTCTTGGCCGTAACTCAACCTGATTGTTCTCAGATCAGTGTTGAGGATTGCTTTATGCTGGGCTAACCAATTCATGCCCAAAATTACATCTATGTCTTGGCCTTTTAGAACAATCATGTTTGTTGGAAAGTCCCGTTCAGCCAATGTTACGGGCACATGGTAAGCCACTTCTTTAGTAAATATTTGTCCCCCAGGCGAATGAATAGTAAACCCTTCCCTTGATTCAGTATATGGAATGTAATGTTTTTCCACAAATTTCTTGCTCATGAAAGTATGCGAAGCACCAGAATCAAAGAGAATAAGTGCAGGGTGATTGGCCACGAGGAACGTACCCATCATCCCCGGTTCGCCTTTCGGTGTTGTGGCCACTTGAGTGTAATAGATTCATCCCGTTTTCCTTGTATTTTTTGCCGCGGTATTGGTTGCCGCATTTCCCTTGGAACTCCTGGAACTCTGTTGATTATTTGATTGATTCTGCCTCGGGTATGGACAGTCCTTAATAAAATGCCCGGACTTTCCACAGTTGAAGCAACCTGTTGATGAGCTGGGAAGAGCAGGGAAACGAGTGCCAGGGGCACCTGGCTGATTTGTAGCGGTGGGGGCAGCGGTAGGACGGATGAAAACTGGATGCTTGATGTTCCCTTAAGCACGTCAATACAATCCGTAAGTGCTGAGCATGCTCCTCTTCATTCTTGGAGTATATTAAGATATTGTTAATGAAGACCACCACAAACTTGTCCAACTCGGGCATAAATATCGAGTTCATCAGATATGTGAAGTGGGCAGGAGCATTCGTCAGTCCGAAAGACATAACCAAATATTCAAATAGTCCATACCGCGTGGTGAATGCGGTCTTTGGTATATCTTCGGGTCAGATACGGATCTGATGATAACCTGACCTGAGGTCAATCTTAGAGAATACCCGAGCTCCGGTAAGTTGATCAAATAGAATGTCAATCCGGGGAAGAGGGTACTTATTCTTGATAGTGACCTCATTAAGGGGTCTATAGTCCACGCACATCCGCAACGTTTGATCCTTCTTCTTGACAAAAATGGCTGGACAACCCCAAGGCGAAGAACTTGGTCGGATAAATCCTTTTCAAGTAGATCTTGCAATTGGGTCTTGAGTTCTGCCAGTTCATTTGGAGGCATTCGGTACGACCTTCTAGAAATAGGAACCGTACCGGGCTTCAACTCAATCACAAATTCTACATCTCTTTCTAGAGGCAATCCCGGTAGATCTTTCGGGAAGACATCTGGGAACTCACATACTACCGGAATACTTGGATCTCCGGTATGATGGCTTCATACACTCTGCTAGTTGGTCTAGCTGGAATGGCTACGGGGATAGACAAAAGAATCTCTTCTTGGCCGTAACTCAACCTGATTGTTCTCAGATCAGTGTTGAGGATTGCTTTATGCTGGGCTAACCAATTCATGCCAAAAATTACATCTATGTCTTGGCCTTTTAGAACAATCATGTTTGTTGGAAAGTCCCGTTCAGCCAATGTTACGGGCACTTGGTAAGCCACTTCTTTAGTAAATATTTGTCCCCCATGCGAATGAATAGTAAACCCTTCCCTTGATTCAGTATATGGAATGCAATGTTTTTCCACAAATTTCTTGCTCATGAAAGTATGCGAAGCACCAGAATCAAAGAGAAAAAGTGCAGGGTGATTAGCCACGAGGAACGTACCCATCATCACCGGTTCGCCTTCCGGTGTTGTGGCCACTTGAGTGTAATAGATTCGTCCCGTTTTCCTTGTATTTTTGGTCGCGGTATTGGTTGTCGCATTTCCCTTGGAACTCCTGGAACTCTGTTGATTATTTGATTGATTCTGCCTCGGGTATGGACAGTCCTTAATAAAATGCTCGGACTTTCCACAGTTGAAGCAGCCTGTTGATGAGCTGGGAAGAGCAGGGAAACAAGTGCCAGGGGCACCGGTCTGATTTGTAGCAGTGGGGGCAGCGGTAGGATGGATGAAAACTGGTTGCTTGAAAGGGAAGGAGGGTGGGCACGATGAAGAATGATTCTGATTGAAAGGTCGGATGACCAACCTTTGTCTCTTTTCAGGCCCCTGGTTGGGCCTGTCGCCTCCAATTCCCTTTGATTTGTCGGAGCCTGCATATTTAGCTTCTACTGCCAGCGCCGTGCTGATAGCCCTTCCATAGGTAAGATCGATGCAGGTGGCCATCTTTCTTTGCATTCGATCGTTCAAGCCTCTCATGAAGCAATTCCTCTTCTTTATATCCGTGTTGACTTGATCGATTGCGTATTGGGATAAGTGGTTGAATTTATTGAGATACTGGGTGACAGTATCCATGCCTTGCTTCAGCTTCATAAACTCCTCCTGCTTCATATTGAGGACTCCTTCAGGTATATAATGCTCTCTGAAGGCCAACTTGAACTCATCCCACGTGATTTGATGACCAGCCGGCTGAACGGCAACAAAATTTCCCCACCATGTACTGGCAGGGCCACGCAATTGTTGTGCTGTGAATAGGGGCTTTTGAATCTCCATGCACCGGAGAAGCCCGAACTTCTGCTCAATAACGCGGATCCATTCATCCGCTTCCAAAGGATCTTCGGCTTTGACAAACAAGGGAGGGCGTGTCCCGGAGAAATCCATATATGATGTTTCACGGGGGCCTTGCTGATATGCCCGCCCGCCTTGTTGCTGCATCTGTTGCCCTGCCATTTCCCGCAGGAAACGGGTATTGTCAGCTGTAGGATTAACTAAGGCAGCGATGGCCTCGGCTAGCGTCGGAGGTACTGGTGGTGGATTCGGAGTTGGTTCCCTCCCACGGGAGGTGCCCGCCCCATCCTGTGCGCGAGTCTTAGATGGCATCTGAGGCAAAGAACATTTAAAAATATGATATGCCAGAACAAACCATCCATTTCACATTACTGAAAAAGGTAATGTTACATACTCGTATATACAACAGGATTACATTACCGATTACACACTACTACTTCTATACTATACTACTCTTGCTTCTTGTCGCTATTGGTAGCCTCGCTGTCAGGCGTAGGAGACCACTGGTCGACCAAATTCATTGAAGGAGGGGGCCTGAAAAGGTCCAGTTCTCCTCCAAAGGCATCTCCTGCTGCTCCAGATGGTCCGGCTCCCATCCCGACAGGATCCGCAGGGACGTTCGGGTTTAATTGTGAATACAACACATGAACTTCTTCATGTAATGTATTACAATATACCTGCAAGTTATCAACAGCTGAGCTAAGCTTCTACGCAGGCTCGAGCTCTAGCTTCCTTTGCCCAGGCTAGTGAACGAGAGTTCACAGCCCAGTCGAGTGCTAGATTTCGATCCGCTAGCTGGTCTTGCAGGTGGCGGATTTCTGTCCTCAATTCATTGATTCTTTCGCCATCCGCAAACCATAGATCGTTCCTATGTTGGAGTTCTACTCGAAGCTGATCAACTTGTGCTTCTAGATCCCCGATCGGATCGTTACTACCACTGCTGCTACCTTCATGTTGTGGGGCAAGTTGATGACGGGGCACGCCAAATGGTCCGGTTGACTTGCGCGTAGTCTTTCTCGTGCGCGGCGGCATATCTCCATGAGGGGAAAACCTTATTAGCATAGTTTTTAGCATGATGCATGTATAATTACAGAATCAACCTTAGTTGATTCACACCTTCTATATATTGCACTCTTACTATCTGGTTTTTCAAATAAACTCTTCAGAAATACTTAGGTAAGAAGGGAAAAAAATTTATAGATAAGTCTTGAATTTTTTTTTGAAGATGCCTCATAATATCTGCAGAGATGGGCTTTGCTCCGATACCAGCTGTGACGGAACCTCTCAAGTCATTAGGCCCACCTACAGTTGTCCTTGTCCAATGGACCTGAGACAACCCTGCTGGTGCACCTGATTACTTGACAAGCTCGGTATCTGAGTTCCTTACCTTCCCAAGAGCGTTTTTGAAGCGCCCCAATCCTCTGGGACTCAAATGTGATACAATTACTAGTCCTAGGAGGCTAGTAAACACATTTATACATCAGATGATTACAGATCTGCTTAAATGAGACAAACCTATAAAGGTGGCGAACAACTTTAAGAGTTGGTCCACAACTCGGGACATATCATCAGAGTGGGGCGGAAGCAGCCCGATATACGCAGCGAAGCAAATCAGCGGTCCAACAGCCACAGGCAAGGTTAGGAAGAGCCGTAACTCTTACCCGATCTCCTTTTTCTGAAAAACAACAAATAAGCAAGGGTGAGTACAAACGTACTCAGCAGCCCACCTTCACCCGCGGAATGGGGAAATCAGATATAATGCATGTAATATGTGGAGCTCAGGATATTTGCAGAAACAGCAATATTTTATGCAGGGTTGTTTTGAAAAACATTTTGTATTTTGCAAAGCGCATCCTCTCCAAAAGGAGCAGGAAGTTTTTCAGTATAGAACGAAATCCCCTGGACTAAACCATCCAGGTATCTTAGCAGTTTCCCACTGGTTTTCATTTTCAAAAACAGCTACTGGACTTCCCGTCCACCATAGCTCACGGCTCAACCGCCAGACCTTTTAAAAACCACTTTTATCAAACGCACCCTTTTTTTGGAAAACAAAACATTAATTGCCATACCATACCATACTCGTCCATTTGAGTGGACACGGACTATTCGAATAGGTTTTCAAACTCTGCGTAGAGGGGTACACTTGACCCACTAGTCCGGTTTCTGCGATCTCACCGTCGTGAGACCCGAATGCCGAATCTCTTTCTTTCCTCGCACGTCCTAACCTTAACGGTTATACCGGAAGGAGTCAGGCCACCGCCATGCCCAAACCGGACAAAACATTCCCCCTCCTTATCCTTCCGATGCTCCCCAGCCTTCATAACCCTGGGGTTGGACCGTACGAGTTCAGATTGAGTGACTGCCCACACAGTCTCGATTGGTTGTACTTATCATGAGTACAGGTAGTGAAGGATGACAAACCGGTCCTTATATGAGGGGACAATCCTTCTACTCATGCCTAAACTAGCTGAGCCACCACCTTAGGCCCTCCCCTAAACCAGGGAGTCCCTGATCATCCCTACTCAAAGGGGATAAGGGTGAAAACCCTTCATCATACACATTCTGAAAAGCATTTTCTTTTGAAAACTCACACCTTTTCTCAAATCATTTGTAACAAATATATCAAGGATTGATTGCGGCAAGCGACTGGGTGGCCATAATAACTTGTCTCAAAATCATATCATGCATAAAATAACAGGCTGAGGGTTGTGGTTGTAAAAGCATAGGTAATTTATGCATCAAAGGGATCCAGTGAGCTTGCTGTGCTTATCCAGCGAAGGGGGAAGAGGAGCTCGCGGAACTGGCGTCTAGCTCCACTGCCTGGCGTAGACTTGCAGATCTGGCCTCCACGAGACGACACGAACGCTCCGATAACTATGCAACATGAACAAGCAAACAACAAACCAGCAAGTATACCAACAAATATTTAGTATAGTGGTCAGAATAGCGATATATGGATGGGTAGAGTCTTGAGTAGAATCTGTGTCATGTGGTGTTGAGGTACTACTAGTGGTGGAGCGGAGGTGCTTACCAGGAGGGTGGACTGGAGGCGAAGCGACACTATGCGTGTAGCCGGCAGAGCGGAGTAACTGAGTGGGTGGGGTGTTTGCCTTGGCTGAGGGTGTTGAGTGTGTGGAGTGGGAGAGGGTAGCTGGGTGTATTTATAGCTAGGTGTATGTGGTGTAGCTCAGTGAAGTTCACTATTGGTGAGAATAGTGACGAAAGAATCGTCTAACTTAGCATGGACATGAGAGTTATAGGCAGAATATGGGACAAGAGTATTTTGGGAGTTTTCTGGAAGATGAACCATGCTTAAGGGATGACATGGTTGGATAGGGAATAGTTTGACAAGAATTTTAGAAACAAGAATGACTGAAATCTGAGTTTGGATGGAGGAGTTTTGGATTTTATAATCATAGGGAGAAAAAGAAAAGGAAAGAAATATTCTAGAATTTGAATATTTAGAGATATTTGGAAAATCAAAAATATGTATTTTTGAGCGGGGTGCGAGGAATTATTTTTGGGCTTTTCTTGGGCAGAGGTTTATGTTGGTGGGAACTGTTCCTACCTACTGTGTCTCATCAGACAACAGTAAGGCGGGACCCAAATAGCTGGAATGCTATGGTATTCTGGTCCAAGTGGGTTGTGGTATCTTGGGCCAGGTTTTATAGGATTGAAGACGTATCCATACAAACATGGTTTGCCTTTCTTTTTGGAAGTCTGGCTTGAAAGAATCCCAAAGTTAAGCGTGCTCAACTTAGAGAAATCTGGGATGGGTGACCAGATGGGAAGTTCCCTACTGGAAGGAAAATCACAATCACCGGAGTTCGTATGACTGGAATATGAGTCTGGCTGGTCTTAGGTGGACTGGACAGTATGACGGATGAGTAGTTGAAATTCGGGGTAATCAGATGATCGATGAATAGTAACGGTGAATAGTGATGGTGAATAGTTCGTATGAACGAACGATGAATAGTGACGATGAACGAATGATGAACGATGAATAGGAACTATGAACGAACGATGAACGATCGAATGATCGAACGAACGAACGATCGGAATTTCGGAAGCATAACGACAAGAAAAAGATTATTTGGACGAACGAACGGACGAACGATCGAACGATCGGATGAACGAACCATGAACGATCGGATGAACGATCGAACGATGGGACGAACGAACGAACAAACTAAGAACAGGTGGACAAACGATCGAAGAACGACCGAACGATCCTTGTGCTAGTGTGTGCTTGTGTGGGAAGTGGAGTGGGAGTGGGCGTGTGGGGGGGGAGGGAGTTGCCATGAAATGGCTTGGGGTGGGATGAGAGGAGGCCCTTGCCCCTCTATTTATAGCCATGGTGGGGGGATTAGGGGGAGGGATGAGGGGATTAGTGGGAGGATGAGAGGATTAGTGGGAGATTAGCATGGATTTGTCTTATATGAGTGTAATTAGCTTGTAGAGCTCACCGTATGACACCGGAGGCATACGTATACGTATGAGCATGAGGAAAGTTATGGAGAAAATATTTGTAGGGACTTGAAAAATGATTCTGAAGGTATTTCTCAGGAGGAAAATATTTGGAGATATATCGGTGGAATATCTGGGCAATATTTCTGAAAGAGTTTGAGGGTGATCACTGGGGAAATATTTGTAGGATATTTTGAGGAGGATTTTAGAGAGAATATAGACCACTATAATTTTATTTGTTGATATCAACTCGCAAACAAACATTTTGAAATGAAATTTGAAATTCATTTTGAATTTAGAGCGAGTTTGAGAAAGTTTCAAGATTTGAATTTTTGGGATGCTACAAATCTACCCCACTTAAAAGGAATCTCGTCCTCGAGATTTGGCTTAGAAGGGTTATGGGTATAGCTTTACTTCAGCTACATATCTTCACTTTGCAACTCTTCGAGGAGATGGAACTTCAACAAGATTTGGCCTTGAGGAGCATCTGGTTGCCGATTGCAAACGCTGATTCTGGCTACTCAAAGATCATCTTCAGACTTCTAGGTTTTGCTTGGCAGCTAGCTTATTGAGGAAGCAACGGTGCCAACACGCAAACCTTCCTCTTGCGAACTTCCACATGGATTCCTTCCTTGATTGGTCTTCTAGTGCTTCATCAACAAAACTTGGGTGACCACTTCTCATCCAGAAACTTATAAGCTTCGATGATCTGGTCTTCCACAAGCTTGCTACAGGCCTTCTTCTTCTTCTCCATAGGAACCTTACTGGAATACTACCCCACTTAAAAAGAATGAGGGTAGAACTCTTGAATCTTGGGGATTTGAACTCCTTGAAGTACCTCATAACAAGGGTGTTACGGGGCCTTCTTCTGCTGCTGCTTGAGCAGGCTGCGGAGAAATGACTGACATAGAGTTGATTCTGGGAGAACCTTCTTCTTATCTTCTCTCCGCTTTTTCTTTTCTCTTCTTACTGCCTCTTTCTTTCTCTTTGCTCTTCCCACTAGAGGATTCTATCGATGAGTATTACCATCATACAGAGGAGGAAACCAAAGATTGTGAACCATGTACAACAGTCTTCAACCCAAGAATCACCAAGCATTGTGATCTTAGGGGCGAGGGGGTGGAAAATGGAGTTGCTTGCGATTTGGCAGAGGGAATTTATCTGGAGTGTGCTTTGCATTGAGCGAGATGGGAGTTGAGGGAGCTGGTGTGGGGTTTTATAGGCGAGCGGGGGTGCTCGGGGGGGGTGAGGAGTGGTAGTGATGGAGCAGGTGATACGAGGCAGCAGGTGCGACAAGGGGAAGGGGTGCCTGTTGCCGGCGACGATGGTGGTGGGTGTGCTGCAAAAGGGGTGTGGGTGGCGGTAGTGCACTGCAAAGGGGGCATGGGTGGCGGTAGTGCGCTGCAAAGGGGGCGTGGGGCGGTGGTTGGAGGCAGGGCACGCGTGCGGGGAGCACGGGTGAGTGGTGGGGTCAATGACCCTGATATTTGTGGTGTCTGGCTCCCAGAATCTTTGCCTCTCTGTATGGTAATAACTCCTTTTGTCCTCTTTTCCTGATTACTTTGACTCAGGGGCAGTGCTTTGATTCTCACGGTCGGTCCTTTTGACTGAGCGGTTGGATAGGTTTCTCCTGTGGCTTATTCCAGGCTTCAAGGGTAAGCTTCTCGGTATCTTCTTGGGTAAGGCACTTTTCTCTTGAGATGGGTTAAGATGAGAATGGAAGCATAAGGTGAGGATTAGCTCTAATTTTTTATCTATGTTTTTAGAGAAAACCTTTTTAAGAAAAACAAAAAGAAAACACACAAGCTCAGCAATGATAAGCACAAACAAATCAAATGTTTTGAATAAGAATAGAGTTTTTCCAAAGCACGAACTACTCAGATTCGGGGGCTAAGCATAACTACTATTGCTTGGCTCCTGAATTGAGAACTATGCTAAATGCAACTTATGAGCACTAACGTTAAAGCATCACATATGCACTCAAAAGGGGAGAAAACATCAAGCGAAATTCATTTTGAAATGCCCTAGGGGGCCACACAATTAGAGTTTTTCAAAACACGGGGCTACACGGTTACCTCTCATACATGCAGGACTCTAGCCAAAGTGAAGAAAAACTTCACTACTCAATGCATGCAGAGGACTGGGCATAACTAACTTCAGACCAGACAGCTTCTCTTCTACCAAGGCTGGCGCACAACTTCAATCTGAGGCATCTCCTGGATGGGTCAAGAGGGAGCTGATGTTGATGACTTCTTCTGGCGGCGACTGAGATGGCAAGACAGGGTTGAACTCTTCTTCAAGCGAGACTGACTCTTGTAGCTCCTCAGAGGGCGGCAGTGCTGGCGGGGTGCTCGCAGCTTCTTCTTTGATCTCACGGGACAGTGCTGGAATCTTCTTCATGGTGAGGGGCTCGAACAACTCTGGCGGGGAATCTTGGGAGGATTCGGGGTGCTCTTGCTTATTCATAGCCTGAGGGAAGACTGGAATTCCTTCCAAGACTATGGCTCCTTCCGGGAGTTCCCAAGTCTTCTTTTCTCCTCTGGTAGAGACCGGGTGACCTTCAAGAATCTGGGGATCTTCAGCTCTCCTGGGTTGAACTGGGTTGGATGGAGCGGGCTCTTGGATCCTCAGGGCTCTACGTTGGTTATGGGTTACCAAGTAGGCCTCCATCAGCTTCTGGATGTGCTCATCCTTGGCTTTCTTCAGGGCTTCGACAGCAATGGCTTCACGACTTTCCAAGGCAGCTACACGGGCTTGAGCTGAGGTGAGATCCACATGGAGCTGACGGTTGCGCTTCTCTGCATCTTCTACTCGGGCAATCATCTGACGGTGGTGCCGAGCCAAGAAATCATACTGTGCATCCAGGGTGAGCAGGTAGGCAGTGAGGTACACGACTGAGGGGTCGTCCTCAAGCAGCTGCTGCCCTTCCAATGCACGCATCCTGGCCATCCAGACTGGACGATCTCTCTAAAAGGGCGGAAAGAATCTGAGCGGGGTGTCGGCCACTTCTTCTTCATAGATCTGACACAGGGCCCTCAATGCCTTGCGAGCGACGACTTGGCAGGTGTCTTTGAATCTGTGCCCAGCAACAGTGACACTACATTCCACATGGTGCAGACTGGATCCAATGTATACAGTCACGACACACTTCTCTGTGCCATGCTCGATGAATTCATGACCATCATACTCTGGCTGGCTCCTGATTCCGAGGCGGACTGTGCATGCTCTCAACAACTTGGGGAAACCATCTTCATTCTGGCAAAAGCTGGTTTGGCAGCGAACCTCCATCTGACTTCTGAGAGAAGGAAAAGAGGAAACCATTTTTGAAATGAAGGGATAAGAGCAAGAATTTTTTTAAGAAAATAGTTTTGACTCAAAAACTTTTGGATCAGGCTAAGGGTTACATCCTGCGGCCAACCTAACAGTTCTGATACCACCTGAAGCGCCCCAATCCTCTGGGACTCAAATGTGATACAATTACTAGTCCCAGGAGGCTAGTAAACACATTTATACATCAGATGATTACAGATCTGCTTAAATGATACAAACCTATAAAGGTGGCGAACAACTTTAAGAGTTGGTCCACAACTCGGGACATATCATCAGAGTGGGGTGGAAGCAGCCCGATATACGTAGTGAAGCAAATCAGCAGTCCAATAGCCATAGGCAAGGTTGGGAACATCCGTAACTCTTACCCGATCTCTTTTTTCTGAAAAACAACAAATAAGCAAGGGTGAGTACAAACGTACTCAGCAGCCCACCTTCACCCGCAGAATGGGGAAATCAGATATAATGCATGGAATATGTGGAGCTCAGGATATTTGCAGAAACATCAATATTTTATGCAGGGTTGTTTTGAAAAACATTTTGTATTTTGCAAAGCGCATCCTCTCCAAAAGGAGCAGGAAGTTTTTCAGTATAGAACGAAATCCCCTGGACTAAACCATCCAGGTATCTTAGCAGTTTCCCACTGGTTTTCATTTTCAAAAACAGCTACTGGACTTCCCGTCCACCATAGCTCACGGCTCAACCGCCGGACCTTTTAAAAACCACTTTTCTCAAACGCACCTTTTTTTTGGAAAACAAAACATTAATTGCCATACCATACCAGACTCGTCCATTCCAGTGGACATGGACTATTCGAATAGGTTTTCAAACTCTGCTCAGAGGGGTACACTTTACCCACTAGTCCGGTTTCTGCGATCTCACCGTCGTGAGACCCGAATGCCGAATCTCTTTCTTTCCTCGCACGTCCTAACCTTAACGGTTATACCGGAAGGAGTCAGGCCACCGCCATGCCCAAATCGGACAAAACATTCCCCCTCCTTATCCTCCCGGTGCTCCCCAGCCTTCATAACCCTGGGGTTGGACCATACGAGTTCAGATTGAGTGACTGCCCACACAGTCTCGAGTGGTTGTACTTATCATGAGTACAGGTAGTGAAGGATGACAAACCGGTCCTTATATGAGGGGACAATCCTTCTGCTCACGCCTAAACCAGTTGAGCCACCACCTTAGGCCCTCCCCTAAACCAGGGAGTCCCTGATCATCCCTACTCAAAGGGGATAAGGGTGAAAACCCTTCATCATACACATTTTGAAAAGCATTTTCTTTTGAAAACTCACACCTTTTCTCAAATCATTGGTAACAAATATATCAAGGATTGATTGCGGCAAGCGGCTGGGTGGCCATAATAACTTGTCTCAAAATCATATCATGCATAAAATAACAGGCTGAGGGTTGTGGTTGTAAAAGCATAGGTAATTTATGCATCAAAGGGATCCAGTGAGCTTGTCGTTTTTATCCAGCGAAGGGGGAAGAGGAGCTCGCGGAACTAGCGTCTAGCTCCACTGCCTGGCGTAGACTTGCAGATCTGGCCTCCACGAGACGACACGAACGCTCTGATAACTATGCAACATGAACAAGCAAACAACAAACCAGCAAGTATACCAACAAATATTTAGTATAGTGGTCAGAATAGCGATATATGGATGGGTAGATTCTTGAGTAGAATCTGTGTCATGTGGTGTTGAGGTACTACTAGTGGTGGAGCGGAGGTGCTTACCAGGAGGGTGGACTGGAGGCGAAGCGACACTATGCGTGTAGCCGGCAGAGCGGAGTAACTGAGTGGGTGGGGTGTTTGCCTTGGCTGAGGGTGTTGAGTGTGTGGAGTGGGAGAGGGTAGCTGGGTGTATTTATAGCTAGGTGTATGTGGTGTAGCTCAGTGAAGTTCACTATTAGTGAGAATAGTGACGAAAGAATCGTCTGACTTAGCATGGACATGAGAGTTATAGGCAGAATATGGGACAAGAGTATTTTGGGAGTTTTCTGGAAGATGAACCATGCCTAAGGGATGACATGGTTGGATAGGGAATAGTTTGACAAGAATTTTAGAAACAAGAATGACTGAAATCTGAGTTTGGATGGAGGGGTTTTGGATTTTATAATCATAGGGAGAAAAAGGAAAGGAAAGAAATATTCTAGAATTTGAATATTTAGAGATATTTGGAAAATCAAAAATATGTATTTTTGAGCGGGGTGCGAGGAATTATTTTTGGGCTTTTCTTGGGCAGAGATTTATGTTGGTGGGAACTGTTCCTACCTACTGTGTCTCATCAGACAACAGTAAGGCGGGACCCAAATAGCTGGAATGCTGTGGTATTCTGGTCCAAGTGGGCTGTGGTATCTTGGGCCAGGTTTTATAGGATTGAAGACGTATCCATACAAACATGGTTTGCCTTTCTTTTTGGAAGTCTGGCTTGAAAGAATCCCAAAGTTAAGCGTGCTCAACTTAGAGAAATCTGGGATGTGTGACCAGATGGGAAGTTTCCTACTGGAAGGAAAATCACAGTCACCGGAGTTCGTATGACTGGAATATGGGTCTGGCTGGTCTTAGATGGACTGGACAGCATTACAGATGAGTAGTTGAAATTTGGGGTAATCAGATGATCGATGAATAGTGACGGTGAACGATCCTTGTGCTAGTGTGTGCTTGTGTGGGAAGTGGAGTGGGAGTGGGCGTGTGGGGGGGGGGGAGGGAGTTGCCATGAAATGGCTTGGGGTGGGATGAGAGGAGGCCCTTGCCCCTCTATTTATAGCCATGGTGGGGGGATTAGGGGGAGGGATGAGGGGATTAGTGGGAGGATGAGAGGATTAGTGGGAGATTAGCATGGATTTGTCTTATATGAGTGTAATTAGCTTGTAGAGCTCACCGTATGACACCAGAGGCATACGTATACGTATGAGCATGAGGAAAGTTATGGAGAAAATATTTGTAGGGACTTGAAAAATGATTCTGAAGGTATTTCTCAGGAGGAAAATATTTGGAGATATATCGGTGGAATATCTGGGCAATATTTCTGAAAGAGTTTGAGGGTGATCACTGGGGAAATATTTGTAGGATATTTTGAGGAGGATTTTAGATAGAATATAGACCACTATAATTTTATTTGTTGATATCAACTCGCAAACAAACATTTTGAAATGAAATTTGAAATTCATTTTGAATTTAGAGCGAGTTTGAGAAAGTTTCAAGATTTGAATTTTTGGGATGCTACAGTTTTACCCGTCACGCAGACATTACAAATCATCGGAGATGCGGAAGTGCGGAAGCAGTTACAATAACTTACTTTTATTTGAAAAGTAAGACATAGTTAAATATTTACAGACCAGAACATAATATACGAGTGCATAGTATTATTATTACAAACCATGGGAGGCAAAAACTCCTCCCCAAATAGATAGTAAAAAGTTTTTAACGTAGGGCCTTCCCTCCCGCAGCTCTAGTCTTGGTTTTCGTCTTTGGCTACCACCCTTGAACAGAAGCAACAAAAGTTTGTCGCTTCCTCACCTAAAACAACATGGGAAAAAGCCCTGAGTACGAAGTGTACTTTCACAAGACTTACCCGAGAAAGTAAAAGACTCTCAAGGATATGCTGGCTTTAAGGGAGTCAAGGTAAGGCTTATCAATAATCAATGACTCTGTTTGCAGAAATGCTTACTAAAGTGGATCCTTAAAAATCCAATTTTAATTTGTCAGGTTAAGTAAGATTACCTGCAACTAGAGTTCTTTCTACCCTTCATCTTTACTGGATTTCTAGGTAGAGGTCAGTGACCAAGAATTCATAACCGCGAAGGTACGACGATCCGAATCGATTATACTCAGCTGAGGATCTCCAATCACACGACATATGTAGCACTTAACCCTTGCATATGTCAACTCGCCACCGGGGTTCTTAAGACCAAATCAGGTTCACGCCCACCAAGAGCACATATACACCACCGTCCAGCCTCTTGCCACGGAGGGTACACGCTACTCTCGCCATCTCTCCACGCCCATTGCATGTTATCTTATTCTAGTATTAGTTTGCCCGAGGCAAAGCTTACCCATGACGAGGCATGTGACCAGTTAAAGGGTCCTCGGTCATCAAGCCTACATCGACACGGTCCTTAATCGACTCAGACAGAGACACTAACCGAGACTCCCTTCTCGTGCAAGTCAACCGCCCGGTCTCAGCTTCATTATTTTCAACCCAAAGTTTGGTACCTGGCAGAGGTACATCTTTTCCGATGTTGAACCCATCATGGCCATGATGGATCCTCCATCAAGTTTTATTTTCAAAAGCATCCCTCCCACTTTGCAACATCATCTTTTGTAAAAACAAAACATTTTGTTTTGCTAGAGCAAGACTAAGCATAGGAAAAACCTTTTGTAAAACAGGGATTCAAAGGAAGGTAATCAAATTCAAGGAAGGAAATGCAAGAATTGTTTTAGCACTCAACTCCTATCACCTAATGCACCAAGCAAGTGAGAAAGATTTTAAAAGAATCAAGGAGGTGATAAATGCACCGGGACTTTCCTTGTTTCACTGGTGAATCAGGCTCAGATCCGCAGATATCAAAATAAAAGCAGTTGCCTGCCTGATGTTCCTCGGGTGGTGGTGGTGGAGTCTTCTCTTCTACTTCTTCTTTGTTTTCTAAATATGACCATACATAATAATGAATGCCCATGTAATGCTCATGAGAGTGCAAAGATAATAAAAGTTTATTATCTAAAGTCTTGAATACAACTTTCCTTCATGGTCCTCCAGGGAACTAGGGTTTCTAGAGTCAATATTGAATTTCAAAGGGCAGGGGGTAGGGTTTTGGGTTCTAAGTATCAAACAAGGTCCAAATTATACCAAAATCTACCCAAGGCTTCTAAATAATAATTAGGGGTTACCTAAAAAGTTTGGAGATTTTTGGAATTACTATCTATTTTCTAAAAATCCAGAAACAAGGTCTTAGGCTATTTTAAATACTCTATAATTTCTTATTTGAACTAAAAATCAAGAAACTATTTTTATTAAATACTATAGGAAATTAGGGATCTAGCAAAATTGGTTTGATAATTTTATCATTTTTCTATAATTTCCTATAGATTTCCAAAGCTTAACAGAAAAAGAAAAGAAAAAAGCAGAAACAGTATTGGGCTTATTTCAATCCGAGGCGGCCCAACAAAGACCGAGCGCGCCCGCACCGGTAGTTTTGTACAGAGACCCCTGTGATTTTGAATATTCCGAGCCGAGTTCACCGCACTATTGCAATGAGTCACTGACAGTTTTAGAAGTGCTCTTGCGTTTCTATTCCTTTACACGCCGAGATCCTCGACGGCGAACGACATCGTGCAGAGCTCCGGCAAGCTCGTATACCGGCCGACTCACGCAGTGACTGGCACCATACTTCGACCGAGACCGAATTCAAGGTCTAATGAGCGTTTCCCCCCACTTAATTTCACCAATGGCTACCTGGTTTGCTCTAGCCACGGTGACCGTGGACATCGCGGATAGCTGAACGTGTTCCTGGTGATTAAGGGGGTTCTAGTTCAATTGGATGGGTCGAGGAGCATCAAGGGTACATAAGAACACTCAAACGAGGGAGCAGAAGGTATGAGCAGACCTGAATCGAGCTGGCCGCGGTGAGGCTAAACCGAGCGGGGTTCTTGAGCGTTTTGGGGAGAATCCAAAATTGGAGCCCACTGGTGATCGATTGAGAGCAATACTTGGTGGCTGGGTGCATAATGACCCTAAGGAGCTCACGGTGGCCTCAATTTATAATAGGCATGAGTGGTGGCCAGGAATTTGAGCGACGACGCGCGGCGACCGGAGAAACAGAAAGTCACTGGCGCAGTGGATTGGTGTCCTATTACCGTGGCAATCTCTCCGGTGATCAACAGAGAGTTACAATGGGTCACGGTGATGCGGTGGAGATGCCAGGGCACGTGGCGCAAGGTCAGCAGGCGACCATCACCGGTGAACTTATCTGCGCTGGCCGCAAGACAAGGGGGTACGACGAACCTCATCCGTGCTCGAGTCCGAGTTAATCCAGTGCCCAGATCTTCACCTTATCATGGTTATCCCCTTGCCAGCGAACACGGACCGCGGCGACGGCGTGAATCACGGCGTAAAGATCGTCGGTGGCGAGGGGGGATGAATCGGGTATCTTCTTCAGTTACTGTACCATGGCATCTATCTCTAGTTGACCTGACAGAGCAACCTGAAGCTGGATTTTCTCCTAAATTCGCTTGGCAACCAAATCAAGGCTCTGCAGCAAAGTTGTAGACCAACATACCATATTCATCTTTGTTATAGTATTCCAAAACAAATTCTTACTAGATCATGCTTAGAATTGAGCTCAAAATCTGCTCAAACCCACTGGCAGTCCAAATTCAGACTTCAAACAACCTGAAAGCCTAACTTTGGGTGTATTTATCTCCAAATTCTTCATAACAACAATGTTTAACCCCTTAAACAAAGTTGTTCACCTTTGATAGATCTACAAAATTGATGTGGTGACCTAGGGCAAAATCCTTTTTGTTTGGAAGTTACCAGGCCCCAAAGATGAACCCATTACACTGAAATTCAGACTTAATCAAAAGAGTTCAAGTATGGCTCTTTTGCAAATAAGTCCAAATCTCAAGGTTTGGGTTGCAAATCTTCATAATTGTGAACCATATGACATAAGACACCTTACTTTGATAGTTTTTGCACTTTAGTCCAAAGGTGCACTAATTTTGCACTTAACCCCCTAGGGTTTAAGTTTAGGGTTTTCCAGGGTCATTTTTAGGGTTTTTGACATTTCAGGGGTTTGGATGTCACTTGAGTTCATCTATGGAGATACTTTATGACTTTTTCAATTGAATTTTGAAGTTTTCTCTTGTTTAAGCCTTGTTTGCTCTATTACACCCAATCTAGGGTTCAGTTCCCTATTCCAGGGTTTTATTTGCAAAAGGTCATATCAATACAACTTGTTTAAAATTTTTGCCTAGTGAATGCACTCTAGGTGTGTCAAACACATGAAATGCCAATGCTTATGATGTTATGTTCCAGTTTTAGTGACAGTAACACCAGGGTTGTTACAGAACCCAAAAAATTACTACTGGATTTTGGCGGCGATTCATCTGCGCGAGATTGAAACTAGGTGACAAACGAGGAAAATCGGCGTCAAGATGACAGACGATTGAGTACTCAATTTAGATCGAGAATTTTGAGTTTGGCATCACTTTGAAATTTTTCTCACGTGCTATTTTAGAAATACATTCTATCTCAAGATTTTGGTCGGTCTTTGGATTTTTTTAGTCGGAGAAGGCAAATCGTGACATTTTAAAATCGCTGCCGAAGTGGGTTTTGAATTTGGTTCGGACACAAAGATACTAGATTGAGTTGGATAATAATTTATTAGAGGACGACATATTGAGTATTCCGTAGGCGAGTACGGATCCGAATAAAATAGTCGGGCATAGATCGAAGGTCGAGGAATTGGATTTGGACACAGCTCGACTAGCAACTGTCGAGCGTTTGATTAAATGAGCTTTAGATGTGATTTATAAATCGAGAACGATTATCGAGTTTGCATTCGTGTCGAGAAATAAAAGTTTTAGCAGGCTCCAAGTTCGTCCTTCTATGAGATCGAATACAATCAGAAATCGATGAGACCTTCACAAGTAACTTGATAAATGGAGATAAACGTGATCGAGAAATAGAATTCTTCACTGAGCATCCGAGATTAGGATAAATCTCCAGTCACAACACGAAGCAGACACCTGGGGTGTCACAATCGACTGCTCTCGAACCCTAACGGTTGGGTGAAGTGGCGGCGCACCGGACAGTGTCCGGTGCGCCCATCAATAGCAGCCTTCCCCAACGACTTGTTGGTGGTTGAGGGCTATAAATACCCCCCAACCACCACAACTCCAAGCATCCAAGTCTTCTAAAGTTTTCATTCAATACAAGAGCTAGTGCATTCACTCCTAGACACAAATCAAAAGATCAAAGCCTCTCCAAGTCCCAAACTCATTCCAACCACCTAGGACTTGAGAGAGTGTTTGTTCGTGTTCTTGCGCTCTTGTTGCTTGGATCGCTTTCTTCCTTCCTCATTCTTGTTCCCAAGTGACTTGTAATCAAAGCAAGAGACACCTAAGTGTGTGGTAGTCCTTGCGGGGTCTAAGTGGCCCATTTGATTAAGGAGAAAGCTCACTCGGTCTAAGTGACCGTTTGAGAGAGGGAAAGGGTTGAAAGAGACCCGGTTTTTGTGACCACCTCAATGGGGACTAGGTTCTTTAGAACCGAACCTCGGTTAAACAAATCATCGTGTTCATCCGCTTTATTTCTTGGTTGATTTGTTTTCCCCCTCTCTAACGGACTCGGATTTAATTCTAACGCTAACCCCGGCTTGTAGTGTGTGTTTAAAGTTGTAAATTTTAGATTACGCCTATTCACCCCCCCTTCTAGGCGACTTTCAATTGGTATCAGAGTCCGGTACTTTATTAAGAGTCTAACAACTCAAAGTGATGTCGGGAGAACACGCCAAGAGGGAGATCGTGACCGGCGACAAGCCCGCGAGCTCAGGGAGAACTCTTTCGAGAGTCCAGCCACAAGCATAAGGAGGAATCCTCTTCCTCCACCATGACGCGTCGCAAGGGTGACAAGAAGAAGAAGATGAAGGAGGTGGTCTACTACGAGACTGACTCTTCGTCACCCTCCACTTCTTCAAGCTCTGACTCGTCCGTCGCTTCTAAGCGCCATGAGCGCAAGAAGTATAGTAAGATGCCCCTTCGCTATCCCCATATTTCTAAGCGCGCTCCTCTACTTTCCGTTCCCTTAGGAAAACCACCATATTTTGATGGTGAGGATTATTGTATGTGGAGTGATAAAATGAGGCATCACCTAACCTCACTCCACGCAAGCATTTGGGACATTGTTGAGTTCGGAGCGCAGGTACCTAAGGTGGGGGACGAAGGCTACAACTTGGACGAGGTCGCCCAAATTAGGCACTTTAAATCCCAAGGCACAACTATACTCCTCGCCTCCTTGTGTCGAGAGGAGTATAATAAGGTGCAAGGGTTAAAGAATGCCAAAGAAATTTGGGACGTGCTGAAGATGGCGCACGAAGGGGACGAGGTGACCAAGATCACCAAGCGCGAAATGATCGAGGGAGAACTCGGTCGATTCGTCCTCAATAAGGGAGAGGATCCACAAGCAATGTACAACCGGCTCAAGACCTTGGTGAACCAAGTGCGCAACATCGGGAGCATAAAATGGGATGACCATGAAATGGTCAAGGTTATTCTTAGATCCCTCGTATTTCGTAATCCTACAAAAGTTCAGTTAATACGTGGGGATCCTAGATACAAGCTAATTTCTCCCGAGGAGGTTATTGGAAAGTTTGTGAGCTTTGAGCTAATGATCAAAGATTCAAAACACATCGTCAACTTGGAGCAAGGCGCCACCTCCACACCCGAGGTGCAACCCGTCGCATTCAAGGCAACGGAAGAAGAGAAGAGGGAGTCTACATCAAGTAGACTTCCAATCGACGCCTCCAAGCTCGACAACGAGGAGATGGCGCTCATCATCAAGAGTGTGGCAGAACCTCCAAGTTATTGGGCCCACATGCACCTGTCCTTGTCCCAAAGACCTCAGACAACCATGCATGTGCACCAGATAACTCAACAGGATCTGTCTGATTGCCCCAAGGACATCGGATAAACCACTTTCAACCAGAACCGCGGGATTAAGTAACACAAATCACACACACCAACATTTTTGCAGCGGAAATACTATTACCAAATTTTACAAGTTACAAAAAATTTTACATTATTTTATCGGAGTAATTACAAAAGTGTAGGTTTGAAATATATGCTAGCTCAAATGACCATCCTCAATAAGAAGTATAGAAGGGTTACTTAGACTTATAAGAAGGCCGAGCCCACCGACACTTAACACCATCACAGCAGCACAAGGTTAGAACCTGAAAAACAACAGGGAATAAAACCCTGAGTACAGAATTACTCAGCAAGACTTACCCGACTAAAGAAAAGACTCTCAAGGGGATGCTGGCTAGAGGGATTCAAGGTATGGTTTATCAAGAATCAAAGACTCTGTTTTGCATAAAAGCTTACTACGAGTGGATCCTTAACATCCAATTTTACTTGTCAGGTTACGTAAAGTTACCTGCATCTAGAGTTCTTTCTACCCTAGTTCAAAGACTTGACCTGCACTAGCCAATTTCTTAGCAAGCCCTTTATATTCACTGGATTGCTACGTATAGGGCAGTGACCAAGTCTTCATAACCGCGAAGGTACGGCGATCCGAATCGATTATACTCAGCTGAGGATCTCCGATCACACGACATATGTAGCACTTAACCCTTGCATATGTCAACCCGCCACCGGGGTTTTTAAGACCAGATCAGGTTCACGCGAACCGAGAGCACAGATACACCACCGTCCAGCCTCTTGCCACGGAGGGTACACGCTACTCTCGCCACCGCTCCACGCCCATTCTGTGTTATCTTATTCTGGCCTTAGTCTGCCCGAGGCAAGGCTTACCCATGACGAGGCATGTGACCAGTTAAAGGGTCCTCGGTCAGCAAGCCTACATCGACACGGTCCTTAATCGACTCAGACGGAGACACTACACCGAGACTCCTTTCTCGTGCAAGTCAACCGCCCGGTCTCAGCTTAATCATTTCAAACCCAAAGTTTGGTACCTGGCAGAGGTACATCTTTTTCGATGTTGAATCCATCATGGCCATGATGGACTCACCATCAAGTTTTATTTTCAAAAACATCCCACCCACTTTTGCCAAATCATCTTTTGTAAAAACAAAACATTTTGTTTTCTAAAGCAATGCTAAGCATCAAAAATCTTTTGTAAAATGGGTGATCAAGGAAGGTAATCGAATTCAAGGAAGGTAATGCAGGAATTGTTTTAGCAATCAACTCCTATCACCTAATGCATCAAGCAAGTGAAAAAGGTTTTTAAAACACAAGGAGGTGGCAAATGCACCGGGGCTTGCCTGAGTAACACTAGGTTAGTGTTGTTAGATGGCATCCGCTTGACGAGTATTCTTCGACCGAGCACTTGCTTGATTTAACCATCTTCGGGTTGATTCATCAGCTTCAGCTTGCAGATTAGCCCGCGCTTGGGGTCGACTTGGTTTTTCTTCCGCATCACGTGATTATTTATCGTCCTGAATGAAATGCATTATGCATATGAATGCATATTGAAAGGGAAATGTGCCCTTGGGCCATTTCTAAGTATTTTGGTGATTGAGTGCCAACACAAGTGCTTTTGTGTTAATCTATGCAAAGTGGTGGACAAAGTGCAAATCAAAAGTAAAGGTATGTTTCTAGACTTAGTACATTGTTTTATGGACTAATGTATTGTGTCTAAGTGCTGGAAACAGGAAAAATCAAGTTGGAAAAGAGATGGCTTTGTTCAGCCAAAGTGTGCTTAGTCTGGGTGCACCGGACTGTCCGGTGGTGCACCGGACAGTGTCCGGTGCGCCAGGCTGGCTCTAGCGAACTTGCTGCTCTCGGGACTTCGACGGCGGTGTACGGTATAAATCATCGGACTGTCCGGTGGTGCACCAGACTGTCCGGTGAGCCGTTCATAGGCGAAGTCGTCGGTCTCGGGAAGCCATCAACGGCGTACGGCTATAATTCACCGGACTGTCCGGTGAGGCACCGGACTGTCCAGTGAGCCAACGGTCAGCCGAGGATTCCGCGCGTGACGCATGGCCGAGCCAATGGTCACAAGGGGGCACCGGACTGTCTGGTGTGCACCGGACAGTGTCCGGTGCGGCAACGGCTCTGGATCTGCAACGGTCGGCTTCGCCAAATAAGGAAACAAATCCGCACCAGACAGTGTTCGGTGCGCCAGTTGACAGAAGGCAAGAATTGCCTTCCTACAATGCTCTCAATGGCTCCTAGCTGCCTTGGGGCTATAAAAGGGACCCCTTGGCGCATGGAGAAGATATCCAAGCATTCTTTGAGCATAGTTGATCACTCACACTTCGTTCTTGCGCACTTGTTCGACATTCTTAGTGATTTGAGCTCCGTTCTAGTGAGAAATTCATGATAGTCTCTTGAGCTCAAGTCTGGGTCTTGTGTGTGCGTATTTGCTATGATCTTTGTGTCTTATGTAAGTTGCTAATCCCTCCCTTACTCCGCGCTTCTTTGTGAACATCTTTGTAAGGGCGAGAGACTCCAAGTTGTGGAGATTCCTCGCGAGCGGGATATAGTGAACAAAGCAAAACACCGTGGTATTCAAGTGGGTCTTTGGACCGCTTGAGAGGGGTTGATTACAAACCTCGTCCGTTGGGACGCCACAACGTGGAGTAGGCAAGCGTTGGACTTGGCCGAACCACGGGATAAACCACTATGCCATCTCTGTGTTGATCTCTTTGTGGTTATTGTGTTTTGCTAAGACTCCTCTCTAGCCACTTGGCATTATTGTGCTAACGCCTAACCATGTTTTGTGGCATTAAGTTTCAAGTTTTACAGGATCACCTATTCACCCCCCCTCTAGGTGCTCTCAATTGGTATCGGAGCCATTCTCTTCACAAAGGGACTAATCGCCCGAAGAGATGGATCCTAAGGGCAAGGGGATTGTGATCAATGATAAGGAGAAGGAGTCCTTCGTCAACGAGCCGAAGGATGACAAGCCTACCGACTCGGGCTCGGGCCACAAACGAAAAGACGGGAAGAAGAAGACAAGACGCATCAAGGAGATCGTCTACTACGACGACAGCGACGAGTCCACTTCTTCCCAAAAGGACAACGACGATAATGACTACGACAAAAGAAAGACGGTTAACTCAAACTTCTCTTTTGATTATTCGTGTATTCCGCATAGCTCAAATACACATTTTCTTTCCATTCCTCTTGGCAAACCTCCACACTTTGATGGGGAGGACTACGGATTTTGGAGTCACAAAATGTGTAGTCACTTGTTCTCTCTCCATCCAAGCATATGGGAGATTGTAGAGAGTGGAATGAAATTTGATAGCTCGGATAGTCCCATGTTTATAAATGAACAAATTCATAAAAATGCACAAGCTACTACTGTCCTTTTAGCATCTTTGTGCAGGGAATAGTACAATAAGGTGAGCGGCTTGGACAATGCCAAGCAGATCTGGGACACCCTCAGGATCTCACATGAGAGGAACGACGTCACCATGCTCACCAAAATGGAGTTGGTGGAAGGCGAACTCGGGAGATTTGCGATGATAAGGGGTGAGGAGCCAACCCAAACGTACAACCGGCTCGAGACCCTTGTCAACAAAATAAGGAGCTACGGAAGCACGCGATGGATGGACCACGACGTCGTTCGCCTAATGCTAAGGTCCTTTACTATACTTGATCCACATCTGGTGAACAATATTCGTGAAAATCCTAGATACACCAAGATGTCGCCCGAAGAAGTTCTTGGGAAGTTCGTAAGCGGGCGAATGATGATCAAGGAGGCGAGATACATGGACGACGCGTTGAATGGTCCAATCAATGAGCCTCAACCCATTGCTCTCAAAGCAACGAGGAGCAAGGAGGCGCTACCTAGCAAGGTGGCGCAAGTTGAGGCGGCAGGGCTCAATGATGAAGAGATGGCCCTCATCATCAAGCGCTTCAAGACGGTGCTAAAGGGTCGCAAGGGGCAGCCAAGCAAGACCAAGACAAAGGGGAAGCGCTCATGCTTCAAATGTGGTAAGATTGGTCATTTTATCGCTAACTGTCCCGATAATGATAGTGACCAGGAACAAGGGAACAAGAGGGAGAAGAAGAAGGCATACAAGAAGGCTAAGGGCGAGGCACACCTTGGCAAGGAGTGGGACTCGCATTGTTCGTCATCCGACTCCGACAATGAAGGACTCGCCGCCACCGCCTTCAACAAGTCATCCCTCTTCCCTAACGAGCGTCACACATGCCTCATGGCGAAGGAGAAGAAGGTATGTACTCGAGACAATACTACTTATGCTTCTTCAAGTGAGGATGAGTCTAGTGATGATGATGAAATAGATTATTCTTGTTTATTCAAGGGTCTAGATAGAACCAAGGTTAATAAGATTAACGAATTAATTGATGCCTTGAATGATAAGAATAGATTATTAGAGAAGCAAGAGGATCTTTTATATGAAGAACATGATAAGTTTGTAGAGGCTCAAAAATCCCTTGCTTTAGAAATCAAGAGGAATGAAATGCTTTGTTGTGAACTATCTACTTGCCAAGAGACAATTTCTAGTTTAAAAGATGTTAATAATGATTTAAATGCTAAACTAGAAGTAGCAAATAGATCTAACTCTTGTGTAGAACATGTTGTGATTTGCACTAGGTGTAAAGATTTTAATGTTGATGCTTATAGTGAACACCTAGTGTCTATTGCAAAGTTAAATGATGAACTAGCTAGTCTTAATGCCCAACTTAAGACTAGCAAGAGTGAATTTGATAAGTTAAAATTTGCAAGGGATGCCTACACGATTGGTAGACACCCCTCAATTAAGGATGGACTTGGCTTCAAGAGGGAAGCCAAGAACTTAACAAGCCATAAGGCTCCCATCACCGCCAAGGAGAAAGGGAAGGCCCCTATGGCTAGTAGTGCTAAAAAGAACCATGCTTTCATGTATCATGATAGGAGACATTCTAGGAATGCCTATAGAAGTTATGATGCTTTTGATTCTCATGCCATGTTTGCTTCTAGTTCTTCCTATATGCATGGTAGAGATATGTCTAGGAGAAATGTTGTTCATCATATGCCTAGGAGAAATGTTGTTAATGTTCCTAGGAAAATTAATGAACCTTCAACAATATATCATGCTTGCAATGCTTCATTTACCATTTGTAGAAAGGATAAGAAGGTAATTGCTAGAAAATTAGGGGCAAGATGCAAGGGAGATAAAACTTGCATTTGGGTCCCTAAGACCATTGTGACTAACCTTGTAGGACCAACCAAGAGTTGGGTACCTAAGACCCAAGCCTAAATTTGCCTTGCAGGTTTATGCATCCGGGGGTTCAAGCTGGATTATCGACAGCGGATGCACAAACCACATGACGGGGGAGAAGAAGATGTTCACCTCCTACGTCAAGAACAAGGATTCCCAAGATTCAATCATATTCGGTGATGGGAACCAAGGCAAGGTAAAAGGGTTAGGGAAGATTGCTATTTCATCCGAGCACTCTATTTCTAATGTGTTTTTAGTTGAGTCACTTGGATATAATCTGTTATCCGTTAGTCAACTTTGTAAAATGGGATATAATTGTTTATTCACAAATGTAGATGTGTCTGTCTTTAGAAGGTGTGATGGTTCACTAGCTTTTAAGGGTGTACGGACGGCAAACTTTATTTAGTTGATTTTGCAAAAGAGGAGGCCGGTCTAGATGCATGCTTAATTGCTAAGACTTGCATGGGCTGGCTGTGGCATCGCCGTTTAGCACATGTGGGGATGAAGAACCTTCACAAAAGCTTCTAAAGGGAGAACACGTGATAGGTCTAACTAATGTGCATTTCGAAAAAGATAGACCTTGTGCAGCTTGTCAAACAGGCAAACGGGTGGGAAGCTCTCATCACACTAAAAATGTGATGACCACATCAAGACCTTTGGAGATGCTTCATATGGACCTCTTCGGACCTGTCGCCTATCTAAGTATAGGAGGAAGTAAGTATGGTCTTGTTATAGTTGATGATTTTTCCCGCTTCACTTGGGTATTCTTTTTGCAGGATAAATCTGAAACCCAAGGGACCCTCAAGCGCTTCCTAAGGAGAGCTCAAAATGAGTTTGAGCTCAAGGTGAAAAAGATAAGGAGCGACAACGGGTCCGAGTTCAAGAACCTTCAAGTGGAGTATCTTGAGGAGGAAGGGATCAAGCACGAGTTCTCCGCTCCCTACACACCACAGCAAAATGGTGTGGTAGAGAGGAAGAACAGGACGCTCATGGATATGGCGAGGACGATGCTTGGAGAGTTCAAGACTCCCGAGTGCTTTTGGTCGGAAGCCGTGAACACGGCTTGTCATGCCATCAACCGGGTGTATCTTCATTGCCTCCTCAAGAAGACTTCGTATGAGCTTCTAACCGGTAACAAACCCAATGTTTCGTATTTCCGAGTTTTTGGGAGTAAATGCTACATTCTAGTGAAGAAGGGTAGGAATTCCAAATTTGCTCCCAAAGCTGTAGAAGGGTTTTTGTTAGGTTATGACTCAAATACAAAGGCGTATAGAGTCTTCAACAAATCATCGGGTTTGGTTGAAGTCTCTAGCGACGTTGTATTTGATGAGACTAATGGCTCTCCAAGAGAGCAAGTTGTTGATCTTGATGATGTAGATGAAGAAGACGTTCCAACGGCCGCGATACGCACCATGGCGATTGGAGATGTGCGGCCTCAGGAACAAAAAGAGCAAGATCAACCTTCTTCCTCAACGATGGTGAATCCCCCAACCCAAGATGACAAACAGGTACCTCAAGTGGAGGCGCGTGATCAAGGGGGAGCACAGGATATCCAAGTTGAAGAGGAAGAAGCACCTCAGGCACCTCCAACCCAAGTTCGAGCGATGATTCAAAGGAATCATCCCGTCGACCAAATTTTGGGTGATATTAGCAAGGGAGTAACTACTCGCTCTAGATTGGTGAATTTTTGTGAGCATTACTCTTTTGTCTCTTCTATTGAGCCTTTCAGGGTAGAAGAGGCCTTGCTAGATCCGGACTGGGTGTTGGCCATGCAGGAAGAGCTCAATAATTTCAAGAGGAATGAAGTTCGGACACTGGTGCCTCGTCCCAAGCAAAACATTGTGGGAACCAAGTGGGTGTTCCGCAACAAACAGGACGAGCACGGGGTGGTGACGAGGAACAAGGCTCGACTTGTGGCAAAAGGTTATGCCCAAGTCGCAGGTTTGGACTTTGAGGAGACTTTCGCTCCTGTGGCTAGGCTACAATCAATTCGTATTTTGCTAGCATATGCCGCTCACCATTCTTTGAGGTTGTTCCAAATGGATGTGAAGAGCGCTTTCCTCAATGGGCCAATCAAGGAGGAGGTGTACGTGGAGCAACCCCCTGGCTTCGAGGATGAACGGTACCCCGACCATGTGTGTAAGCTCTCTAAGGCGCTCTATGGACTTAAGCAAGCCCCAAGAGCATGGTATGAATGCCTTAGAGACTTTTTAATTGCTAACGCTTTCAAGGTTGGGAAAGCCGATCCAACTCTTTTCACTAAGACTTGCGATGGTGATCTTTTTGTGTGCCAAATTTAGGTCGATGACATAATATTTGGTTCTACTAACCAAAAGTCTTGTGAAGAGTTTAGCAGGGTGATGACGCAGAAATTCGAGATGTCGATGATGGGCGAGTTGAACTACTTCCTTGGGTTCCAAGTGAAGCAAATCAAGGATGGAACCTTCATCTCCCAAATGAAGTACACGCAAGACTTGCTAAAGCGGTTTGGGATGAAGGACGCCAAGCCCGCAAAGACACCGATGGGAACTGGCGGACACACCAACCTCAACAAAGGAGGTAAGTCCGTTGATCAAAAAGCATACTGGTCCATGATAGGGTCTTTACTTTATTTATGTGCTAGTAGACCGGATATTATGCTTAGCGTATGCATGTGTGCTAGATTTCAATCTGATCCAAGGGAGTGTCACCTTGTGGCCATGAAGCGAATTCTTAGATACTTAGTCGCTACGCCTTGCTTCGGGATCTGGTATCCAAAGGGGTCTACCTTCGACTTGATTGGATATTCAGATTCCAACTATGCTGGATGTAAGGTCAATAGGAAGAGTACATCGGGGACGTGCCAATTCTTAGGAACGTCCCTGGTGTCATGGAATTCTAAGAAACAAACTTCAGTTGCCCTATCCACCGCTGAGGCCGAGTATGTTGCCGCAGGACAGTGTTGCGCGCAACTACTTTGGATGAGGCAAACCCTCCGGGACTTTGGCTACAATCTGAGCAAAGTCCCACTCCTATGTGACAATGAGAGTGCTATCCGCATAGCAGACAATCCTGTTGAGCACAGATGCACAAAGCACATTGACATCCGGCATCACTTTTTGAGAGACCACTAGCAAAAGGGAGATATCGAAGTGTTCTATATTAGCATCGAGAACCAGCTAGCCGATATCTTTACCAAGCCTTTAGATGAGAAGACCTTTTGTAGGCTGCGTAGTGAGCTAAATGTCTTAGATTCGTGGAACTTGGATTGATTTATAGCATACATATGTTTATGCCTTTGATCATGTTCCTTATGCATTTTGTTGTTTACTTATGGTGCTCAAGTTGTACAAGTACTCCCCGGACCTCACAAGTCCATTTGCAAGTGATGCACATATTTAGGGGGAGATGTGCTACAACTTGACCCTTTGAGACTAACCATGTGTTCGAGTGTTCTTAATTTAGTCTCAAAGGAGGTTTGAAAGGGAAAAGGTGGACTTGGACCATGAAAGACTTCCACTGCACTCCGATGAGAGGGTAACTTATTCCAAGTTCATCTCATGTTATTGCCTTTGTATTCTTATTTGAAGACTTTGGTGAGGCAATGGGGTTCTAGGGCCAAGATTGATCCCGTTTTGGTGCTTAATGCCAAAGGGGGAGAAAATAAGGCCAAAGCAATAAATGGATCAGCTACCACTTGAGAATTTTGAAAATAATAGAATATAGTTTTTGTTTTGTCAAAATACTCTTATTGGCTCTTTTTGTCAAAAGTTGGTCTCTTGTGGGGAGAATGGTTGATTATGGGAAATAGGGGGAGTTTTTGATACTGTGATCAATTTCTATTGGAACAACTCTCTTTATGTCTCTATAAGTGTGTTTGACTTAGAGATAGGAAATTGAGGTTGATTTGCAAAAACAAACCAAGTGGTGGCAAAGTATGATCCATATATACCAAATTTGAATCAAAACCTTTTTGAGTTCTCATTTGCATTGATATTGCACTTCTTTTAGTTGCTCTTTGTTGTGTTGGCATAAATCACCAAAAAGGGGGAAATTGAAAGGGAAATGTGCCCTTGGGCCATTTCTAAGTATTTTGGTGATTGAGTGCCAACACAAGTGCTTTTGTGTTAATCTATGCAAAGTGGTGGACAAAGTGCAAATCAAAAGTAAAGGTATGTTTCTAGACTTAGTACATTGTTTTATGGACTAATGTATTGTGTCTAAGTGCTGGAAATAGGAAAAATCAAGTTAGAAAAGAGATGGCTTTGTTCAGCCAAAGTGTGCTTAGTCTGGGTGCACCGGACTGTCCGGTGGTGCACCGGACAGTGTCCGGTGCGCCAGGCTGGCTCTGGCGAACTTGCTGCTCTCGGGACTTCGACGGCGGTGTACGGTATAAATCACCGGACTGTCCGATGGTGCACCGGACTGTCTGGTGAGCCGTTCATAGGCGAAGTCGTCGGTCTCGGGAAGCCATCAACGGCGTACGGCTATAATTCACCGGACTGTCCGGTGAGGCACCGGACTGTCTGGTGAGCCAACGGTCAGCCGGGGCAACGGTCGGCCGAGGATTCCGCGCGTGACGCGTGGCCGAGCCAACGGTCACAAGGGGGCACCGGACTGTCCGGTGCGCCAACGGCTCTGGATCTGCAACGGTCGGCTTCACCAAATAAGGAAACAAATCCGCACCGGACAGTGTCCAGTGGTGCACCGGACTGTCCGGTGCGCCAGTCGACAGAAGGCAAGAATTGCCTTCCTACAATGCTCTCAACGGCTCCTAGCTGCCTTGGGGCTATAAAAGGGAACCCTTGGCGCATGGAGAAGATATCCAAGCATTCTTTGAGCATAGTTGATCACTCACACTTCGTTCTTGCGCACTTGTTCGACATTCTTAGTGATTTGAGCTCCGTTCTAGTGAGAAATTCGTGATAGTCTCTTGAGCTCAAGTCTGGGTCTTGTGTGTGCGTATTTGCTATGATCTTTGTGTCTTATGTAAGTTGCTAATCCCTCCCTTACTCCGCGCTTCTTTGTGAACATCTTTGTAAGGGCGAGAGACTCCAAGTTGTGGAGATTCCTCGCGAGCGGGATATAGTGAACAAAGCAAAACACCGTGGTATTCAAGTGGGTCTTTGGACCGCTTGAGAGGGGTTGATTGCAACCCTCGTCTGTTGGGACGCCACAACGTGGAGTAGGCAAGCGTTGGACTTGGCCGAACCACGGGATAAACCACTGTGCCATCTCTGTGTTGATCTCTTTGTGGTTATTGTGTTTTGCTAAGACTCCTCTCTAGCCACTTGGCATTATTGTGCTAACGCCTAACCAAGTTTTGTGGCATTAAGTTTCAAGTTTTACAGGATCACCTATTCACCCCCCCCCCTCTAGGTGCTCTCACATATAAAGAACAATAACACTAGATATTACGATGCTACGCAAAAGAGAAATAACATATTTAATGACGAGACATTACGTACACTAGTTATCAATATATTGTTACCTACGACAATCATGTTCTTACAACCTAGCTAAACAGTCGAGGTAGCAATCAACATCCATTCCAAGCATGAACTCGATCAACACATAAAATACCATACCTAGTCTAGAGAACACACTAAATGGCTTATAATTTTAACTTCAAAATTCTCGGGCACCTAACACTTATAAAATTTTATAGAAGAACTTTCATTAACTTTCTAAAGTAATTTACCGGTTAACCTGTGTATCATATATATTAATAACACTTTTCATTTTTAATACCTACAGATCCGCAATACTGAGACCTATTGAGACCTCTTTTATCCTACGGCATCGACCAATTTACCAAAGCGACTCAGACAATTTAATAAATATTTTACCTAGTCAAACCATCCATCAATCTGCTAATCCGAATAACAAATTTGCTTACCCTGACTAATTCGACGCGATAGTCGCAAGCACGACTACGATTCCGGTTGACGTCATTCAGGGGTCTTCTTTCTTCGGTGATCAATTGCTGAAGATCTTTTCCTCGATTGAATAATTTTGACGAATTGAACTTGAGTCGCGCAGGATGCCCGAACTTTTTGTCGCACACTTGGTGAATACCACGCTGCTGGTTCCACTCTTGAGATTTCTTGCTGACGCGAGGAACGATGACGAGATTGAATATGGAGCGAGCTGGCGAGGACACGAATCTAGTGAGGACTCTAGCGATTTGACGGCGGCCGCGACAGATCAAGGCTGAGACGTAATAATTCCAAATCAAATTAGAATGAGACCAGCAAGCAGACGACGCTGGTTCTTTAGAAATCAGCGACGGGGCGAGCCAGCGTGAGTGTCAAGGACCAGTAGGGTGCAGGGATGCACGACAAAATCCCGGACGCGATGCAGGGGACTTCGCGATGGGCAGCGAGGCTCGACGACGAACGACGTGACGACGAACGATGGCGAACGACAAGGTCGATGACGCGATTGGGAATTAAAGCCGAGCGAGGAAAATTCGTGCGCGCGACTCGAAGGAATTGGGAGCCACGGCGATGGAGGAACTTCACGGTGCGCAAACACCAGAGAACCCGACGGCGGCGCGCGAAACACGCGCGCAGGAAAATCCACAGCGCGACGGTCAGGGAGCTCGACCGGGCGAGCAGCAGGGAGCAAGGCGAGCTAGAGAACGACGATGGGCTAAGCAGAGGAGCTCGCGCGCGCAGGCAACAGGGAAGCTTCGCGAGCTGGAGACCGACGCAGGGGAACCTGCGCGTGGCACATGGAAGAAGCAGTCTGCGCGCAGAGGGAGCTAGGCGCGGTCCGAGCAGGGAAAATTCTGGACGTCGTGAGAGAGCAGAGCTTCAGTCAGGTGCGCGCAGGAAAACACCAGGGAAGAACGGGCGCCATGGAGGGGATCCAGCAGGAGGGAATCTCGACCAAGGAGATTTAGGGCGTCCATGGGAGGTAGAGGGAGTCGGCTGCCAGCGAGCAGGGAATAGAGAGAGAGAGTACGGCAGGGAGTGGAGCGGCTCACGACAGCGAACAGAGCGCCATGGGAGAACGCGCACGCAGCACCAGAGCAAGCAGTAGAGGGGCACGACACTGGCTGAACGCGTGGAGAAGAAGGAGCTCCGCGCGCGTGAGATAAATAGGGAGAGAGAGAGCGGCGAGCAGGAAACCAAGCGCAGCGTCGGGGAAGGAGATGAGGACGACGCCGAGCGGAAAAATATCGCGCTGCAGGAGCTGAAGATCGAGCAGAGCGGTGGCGTACGCAGGATGGGCAGGCCAGAGACTTCCACGGCGCGCGGCGGAGGGAAGGATTAAGGAAGTCTCGCGTACTGGAGGGATGAGGACCAGCCGACCAGAGTGTTGCGTAGATAGGAAGCAGGGAGCGATGGTTGGAAGAAATATCAGAATGGCTGGGTATGAGCACAGCAACGGGATAAGGCTAGGCTAAAGATTTTTCTCTTCTTTTTTTTAACACAAGAATACAAATCCAAGTTCTAAAATTAAGGTTTGAGTAGGGTATAAGTGGGTCAAATCACAACAATACAGGTCGACGGTACTAACTACATATTTCATTATCCGAATCACGAAGCAGAAAATTAGAGGAAAAACGGCTCGGGCTAGATCTTGTTTGGATAACTTTCCTAACTATTTTGGGCATAATGTAAACGGACTGAACCAGAGTACATCGAATTCGACCATTTACCCTGCGACTGATCTCGATTTTTAGTGCTGAATAAGGATCGACGCACTACACGAATACACATGACATGCTTCGGATTTAGCGAACCAATTTAATCGCTAATTACTTATATCCGAAGATTTGGATCCCGGTAAGAAACGACGGCCCGAATAAGACTGATTTCGTCTTCGGTAATTTGTTCTATGGGATTCAACTAAAATTAGCCGGAACCAGATCCGCTAATGTATACGCGATTTCATCGTCAAAATAGTGTGCTGAAGAATAAATTGAATCATATCCTCGCGCACGATTTCACTCAGACGACGCACGATACAAATTATTTTACACTGAGTATTTTAGTCGACGTTTGTTTTAGTTGAATTTAGACGAATTCCGTTCGCTACTCGAACACTCGACTAGAGAATAATTTAATTAAACATCCGTAGATGTGATGTTACGGATGACCAAAAAGGGAACCACTTTATTTTCACCGGAAACTTAGTCATCGGGTTCTATTTAATTGGCCCGGGATAAAAATCACCCAGTGGGTCGAGCTTCCGAATTCATGTTCGCGCGAGCGATGTATTTTAAATAATCACCGGACGCACCGATTTTTGGAATGACGATGTTCCGAATATCACGAAAATTTCGGAAGAGCCCGGATAGATAAAAATAAAAGCGATGTCGCACTCGCGACAAATAAAACAGATGCGATACTAAAATCGCGACAGGCGAAGATAACTGAAATTTTGCATCTGTTTTATCCACTGATTACGTGCTTAAATCTGTACCCTCTATCGAGCGGAATATAAACACCTAGGGTGTTACAAAGAGCTTCCGTCAAATCCTCAAGCATAGGAGGGGGAAGGACTACAAACCCCGCTCCAAAAGGGTGTGCTACAAATGTGGTAAGCCTGGTCATTTCATTGCTAAATGTCCAATGTCTAGTGAAAGTGAGAAAGATGATGACAAGAAGGGGAAGAAGAAAGAAAAGAAGAGGTACTACAAGAAGAAGGGCGGCGATGCCCACGTGTGTCGGGAATGGGACTCCGACGAGAGCTCCACCGACTCCTCCGATGAGGACGCCGCCAACATCGCCATCAATAAGGGCCTCCTCTTCCTCAATGTCGGCCACAAATGTTTCATGGCCAAGGACGGCAAAAAGAAAAAGGTACAATCTAGAACCACCCCCACGTATACAACATCTAGTGATGAGGGTAGTTCTAATGAAGACGAAGATGATTTACTTACTCTTTTTGCTAACCTCAACATGGAATAAAAAGAAAATTGAATGAATTGATAGGAGTCATTCATGAGAAGGATGAACTCTTAGACAGCCAAGAGAAATTCCTCATTAAAGAAAATAAAAAACATGTTAAAGTAAAAAATGCTTATGATCAGGAAGTAGAGAAATGTGAAAACCTAACTAAAGAACTTATCATTTGCCATGATTCAATTACCAGTCTTAGAAATGAAAATGCTATTTTAAATGTTAAGATTGATAAATTGAATGAATCAATTTCTAGCCTTAAGACTGAAAATGCTAGTTTAATTTCTAAGGTTAGAGAGCTAAATGTTTGCAGTGATTCTATTTCTTGTCTAAGAGATGAAAATGTCATGCTAAAATCTAAGATAGATGAATTAAATGTTTGCAAACCCTCTACATCTACTGTCGAGCATGTTTCAATTTGAACTAGATGTAGAGATATTAATGTTGATGCTATAAATGATCACCTTGCTCTAATTAAACAACAAAATGATCATATAGCTCAATTAACTGCTAAAATCAATGAGCATGAAATTGAAAATGAAAAGTTTAAATTTGCTAGAAGCGTGCTCTATAATGGGAGACGCCCTGGCATTAAGGATGACATTGGTTTCTGTCACACCCAGTTTTGAAGGTAAACCGAATGCGAACCATGTACGTGCCAGGATCAGTAATTCACGTACACAGCGATTACATAAATGACTCATCATAGCACAATGCTTCGAATTACAATAAAGAGTAAGTAATAATATTACAGACTAGAGCCATTTACATAATATAAATCAAAGTACACAGAATCGAAACGTAGCCAACGTAAACAACCCACCACAGGCAGCTGACTGGGGGAGGTCGCTAGCCTAATCCTCGAACTCGTCGATGCCCTGGAACTCCTGGAGATCCGCCTCGACGCCTTCTTTACCTGAGCATAGATTACACCAAAGGCAACCTGGTGTTTTGTGAAAGCAAGGGTGAGTACACATCAACGTACTCAGCAAATGAGTCAAGCAGTTGCTTTTAGTTGGGCAGGTTATTATTACTAATAGAAAGCCAGGTTTTAGCATTAACCCAAGTTCTTAACCCAAAGTACCCTTTCCAAACGGAAAGAATACCACTTACCATTACCATAATCATAATCAAAACCATCATTCTCATCACCACCTGTAATCCGAACATCTCTGATCAAGTATCACTAATCAATGGAGCTCCCTTGGCCGCTCATAACCGCGAGCACGGCTAATATATCAGTTTCATAACACTCTGCAGAGGTTGCGCACTTTACCCACAAGTCGTGATTCCCTCTTGCCTCGGGCCAATCAAACCCTTAAACACTACCAAGGTGAATAGGCAGGGTTTCACTACGTAGCCTTTACAAAGATTCCTCGAGGCTGTAGCCGCCCGTTAGGTTTCCTAAATGCACCACACTCCTCCCCAAGGGGTGAACCAAACTTGGCAGAGCGAGCCGCATACACCGAGCCCCATTAACGGCACGACAGCTAAGCAAACTACATCCCGATTCCTCTAATTATTCAGCTAAGGGCATCCCATTCCACCCTCATGGTTGCACTGTTTTCCCGGGCGGTCATCCAACGAACAGGTCCTTACGGAGAGGCACTCGAGAAACCGCTCGAGCCCCCTTGAATATCACCAGTCCAACATCATAATCATAATGACAACATCGTATCATAAGTGTTCACATCATGTTCATTGATTAAAGTAAAGCAATAGCATGAATCTAACCATAGTAGCCCAAAAGGTAATCAAGGATCAGGTAAATAGAAAGCTAGTCAATCCTTATGTTGTTCATAGTATGCGGGACAGTGAATTATAAAGTAAATGGGACATAATAGGTCAGAGGACACTTGCCTTCACCAAACAGATGCTCAGAATCTTCAGCCTTGTAGAACTTGAAGAGTTCGATCACTTGGTCACCATGCTTGATCGTCGATTCCTCGAAGCTCAGAAACGAATCGCGAACTAATCGCAACGCGAAGCGAAGATGAACAGGCACAAGCAAACAAACATATACATGTGCATAAGAACATTACACCATACAAGATAAAATGTTATAAAAGCGAGCAATATAAAATAGAGAGCGCCTCTACGGTTACGCGAGGAAAAGAACCACGATAGTCAAAGCTACGGTCGAGGGGTTAGCGCATTTACGTTAAACAAGTACTAATTAGAACATTTAATCCCACATTTCTATATTAATGGATATTAATCAAATGTAAATTAATACTAGTACTTAGTTTTGACTAACTTGCTATTTTAATAGTTGACAATTAAGTAAGTAACTTAATGAATATGAGCGATTCTAAGCGAGACGAATTAACGACGCACGACGTGCAAACACGATGTGCGCAACGCGCGGACACAAACGACTTAGCACGCAGACAACGCGCGATACGCGCGAACAGCACGCGGCAAGGCACGCGACACACGCGAATGGCACACGATAACGTGTGCGAACAACACGCGCGACACTCGCGAACGACACGCGACGACGTGCGCGAAACAGCACCGCGGCACGCGCGGACCGACATGCGAAACTAATAAATAAACAATGTGATTAAACTAAATAATTATTAATAAATAACAATTCAGTTAAGGTTAATCATATTGGTGACTAATTATAAATGCGCAAATCGAATTCTTAAATTAGGTTTTTAAATTGAAACGTCGTTCTAGTAGCCACTAATTAAACAAACGTTTAACTAAATTAAATAAAATGTGCAAAAATTGGGATAAATATTTCTAAATTAAGATAATTTTAATACGAATATAACGCAACTTGAATGGATCGAATCGGGTTTAAAACGCAAATGTTATGAATGTTTTAAACCATACTGTAATTCGCGCGTACTTATTTACGAAAATGCCATCGTCTTCTTCCTCTCTCCTCTCTACCTCACGCAGGAAATTCTATGGCCATGGGAAAGAAACAGAGGGCTGCGCAGGGGAGGACTTAGCCGCCGCCGTGGGGGCCGGGGCCGCGGCTACGCTGCTGGGCCGCGCGCAGGGGGCGCCGGGACGTGCGCGCAGGGGCTGCGTCGCCGCCGTGCCCAAGCAGCTCGCCGCCACGGCCGGTCGCTGCCGCCGCGCCACGGGGCAGGGGCAGGGCGGGCGCGCGCGGGGGCAGGGCGGGCACGCGCAGGGGGGCGGTGGGGAGAGAGAGGGGCTGCGCAAGGAGGAGAGAAGAAACAAAGAACTAGGGTTGAAATCCATGGAGGAGGCTCACTGGGGAAAAAGACCCTCGCCGGAGCCGAAGCCAAATCAATCAATTGCCGGAGATTCGGAGGTCCAATAGATAAACCGAACGCGCTGCGACGAAGCCCTCGACGAGACGAACGCAGCGGTACCCTCGGATTCGACAGACGATGCACATATTAGGAGTAATTGCTCGCTGGAGTTGTCGCCGGAGTTGGAACCGTTCCGAACTTCGGCGAGCAATACCGGGAGCTAGGGATTGGATTTGGAGAAAATGTTTCGTGTTATGGAACGAGCTTGACGAGATAAAGCCAGCCATGTATATATATCTAGGGTTTGGATGAGATGAAAATTCGGTTAAAATTCGGATTTTACTATTTTTAAAATTCGGAAGAAGCCTAGAAATTCATATTTTGTGCTCAAAATATTATATATGCTTTCAAAAATTCCAGAAAATTTCCTATAAATGTTTTGGCACCTAATGAACTCAAAAAACATAATTAGAATTTCTAAAAACATTTTTAAGTTCCTCAAATAAATAGATTTTGGTTTCTAGAAAATAGAAAAATATTCCGAAAAATATGAAAATTTACCGAGCGCTTCTATAAGATATGTTAACATGTTTCAAACATATTTTGCACTTAGAAACACCATGCAACGGCATGAATGCAACAATCAAAGTGCCTATAGGGCTCATTCCACTAGGTTTACGCTAATATAAAACAAAATAATTCTCCATTTTTAGGAAAAAGAGAAAGCAAAGCGAAGAACTGAGAAAGTAACACCTGAATTTGGTGGATATTAGAAAAAAAAATTGTATACCCCAAATTCAGGGTGTTACAGTTTCCAACAAGGAAGCAATGTCAAGCTTAATGCCCCTAAGAGATTGTCCAACTTTGTAAAGGGCAAAGCTCCCATGGTTCAGGATAATGAGGGTTACATTTTATATCCTGCTAATTATCATGAGCACAAAATTAGGAGAATTCATGCTAGAAAACTCCACACTACTTCTCATCATGCATTTATGTATAAAAATGAGGCTTCTAGCTCTAGGCATTCTACACATGTTAAAATGCCTAAAAAGAAAACTTCTGCTGCATCAAATGAACATAACATTTCATTTAAGACTTTTGATGCATCATATGTGCTTACTAACAAATCAGGCAAAGTAGTTGCCAAATATGTTGGGGGCAAGCACAAGAGTTTAAAGACTTGTATTTGGGTACCCAAGGTGCTTGTTTCTAACATCAAAGGACCCAAGACTGTTTGGGTACCTAAGAACAAGGCCTAAATTGTTTTGCAGGTTTATGCATCCGGGGGTTCAAGTTGGATAATTGATAGCGGATGCACAAACCACATGACAGGGGAGAAAAGAATGTTCTCCTCCTACAAGAAAACCATGATCCCCAACGAGCTATCACATTCGGGGATGGAAATCAAGGATTGGTCAAAGGTTTGGGTAAAATTGCTATATCCCCTGACCATTCAATTTCAAATGTTTTCTTATAGATTCTTTAGATTACAATTTGCTTTCTGTTTCTCAATTATGCAAAATGGGCTACAACTGTCTTTTTACATATGTAGGTGTTACTGTCTTTAGAAGAAGTGACGATTCAATAGCATTTAAGGGAGTGTTAGAGGGTCAGCTATATTTAGTTAATTTTAATGAGAACACAGCTGAACTCAACACTTATTTAATTGCTAAGACTAATATGGGTTGGCTCTGGCGTCGCCGACTAGCCCATGTTGGAATGAAGAATCTTCATAAGCTTCTAAAGGGAGAACACATTTTGGGACTAAAAAATGTTCATTTTGAGAAAGAAAGGGTTTGTAGTGCATGTCAAGCAGGAAAGCAAGTTGGCGCCCACCATCCACACAAGAATATCATGACGACCGACAGGCCGCTTGAGCTACTCCACATGGATTTATTCGGCCCGATCACTTACATAAGCATCGGCGGGAGTAAGTATTGTCTTGTAATTGTGGATGACTATTCTCGCTTCACTTGGGTATTCTTTTTGGAGGAAAAATCACAAACCCAAGAGACCTTAAAGGGATTCTTAAGACAAGCTCAAAATGAGTTCAGATTAAGAATAAAAAAAAGATAAGAAGCGACAATGGGATGGAGTTCAAGAACTCTCAAATCGAAGGCTTTCTTGAGGATGAGGGCATCAAGCATGAGTTCTCTTCTCCCTACACACCTCAACAAAATGGTGTAGTGGAGAGGAAGAATAGAACTCTACTGGACATGGCAAGAACCATGCTTGATGAGTACAAGACACCAGATCGGTTTTGGGTGGAAGCAATCAACACTGTTTGCTACTCCATCAACCGGCTCTACCATCACCGAATCCTCAAGAAGACATCTTATGAACTCCTTACCGGTAAAAAGCCCAATGTTTCATATTTTATAGTCTTTGGAAGCAAATGTTTTATTCTTGTTAAAAGAGGTAGAAAATCTAAATTTGCTCCTAAGGATGTAGAAGGCTTTTTACTAGGATATGACTCAAACACAAGGGCATATAAAGTCTTCAACAAATCCACTGGATTAGTTGAGGTTTCTTGTGACATTGTGTTTGATGAGACTAATGGCTCCCAGGTGGAGCAAGTTGATCTTGATGAATTAGATGATGAAGAGGCTCCGTGCGTCGTACTAAGGAACATGTCCATTGGGGATGTGTGTCCTAAGGAATCCGAAGAGCCCACACAAGCACAAGATCTACCGTCATCTTACAATCAAGCATCTCCACCAAGTCAAGATGAGGATCAGGCTCAAGATGAAAATGAAGATCAAGAGGATGAGCCACCTCAAGAGGAGGACAATGATCAAGGGGGAGATGAAGAAAATGAAGATAAGGAAGATGATCAAGAAATTCAGGGTCAAAGATCGCCACACCCAAGAGTCCACCAATTCAATGAGATCACCCCGTCAACTCCATCCTCGGTGACATTCATAAGGGGGTAACCACTAGATCTCGAGTTGCACATTTCTGTGAGCATTACTCTTTTGTTTCCTCTATTGAGCCATACAGGGTAGAGGATGCACTAAGAGACTCGGATTGGGTGCTGGCAATGCAAGAGGAGCTCAACAACTTCACGAGGAATGAGGTATGGCATTTAGTTCCACGTCCTAACCAAAATGTTGTAGGTACCAAGTGGGTATTCCGCAACAAGCAAGATGAGCATGGTGTGGTGATAAGGAACAAAGCCCGACTTGTGGCCAAAGGTTATTCACAAGTCGAAGGTTTGGACTTTGGTGAAACTTATGCACCCATAGCTAGGCTTGAGTCAATTTGTATATGACTTGCCTATGCTACTTACCATGGATTTAAGCTTTATCAAATGGACGTGAAAAGTGCCTTCCTCAATGGACCAATCAAGGAAGAGGTCTATGTTGAGCAACCTCTCGGCTTTGAAGATAGTGAGTACCCTAACCATGTGTATAAACTCTCAAAGGCGCTTTATGGGCTCAAGCAAGCCCCAAGAGCATGGTATGAATGCCTGCGAGATTTCCTTATCAATAATGGCTTCAAAGTCGGAAAAGCCAATCTTACACTCTTTACTAAAACTATTGCAAAATATTTGTTTGTATGCCAAATTTATGTTGATGATATCATATTTGGGTCTACTAACAAATCTACTTGTGAAGAGTTTAGTAGGATCATGATTCAGAAATTCGAGATGTCGATGATGGGGATTTGAAGTATTTCCTAGGATTTCAAATCAAGCAACTCCAAGAGGGCACCTTCATCAGCCAAACAAAGTACATTCAAGACATACTTAAGAAGTTTGGGATGAAGGATGGCAAACCCATCAAGACACCCATGGGAACCAATGGGCATCTCGACCTCAACACGGGAGGTAAATCCGTAGATCAAAAGGTATATCGATCGATGATAGGATCTTTACTCTATTTATGTGCATCTCGACCGGATATTATGCTTTCCGTTTGCATGTGTGCAAGGTTCCAAGCCGATCCTAAGGAAGTTCACCTTAGGGCCGTGAAAAGAATCATGGGATATTTAGTTTACACCCCTAAGTTTGGACTTTGGTACCCCAAGGGATCTACTTTTGATTTAATAGGATATTCCGATGCCGATTGGGCAGGGTGTAAAATTGATAGGAAGAGCACATCAGGGACTTGTCAGTTTCTAGGGAGATCCCTGGTGTCTTGGGCTTAAAAGAAACAAAATTCAGTAGCTCCTTCCATGGCCGAAGCCGAGTACATTGCTGCAGGCCATTGTTGTGCGCAATTACTTTGGATGAGGCAAACCCTCAGGGACTATGGCTACAAATTGAGCAAAGTCCCTCTCCTATGTGACAATGAGAGTGCAATCCGCATGGCAGATAATCCCGTTGATGAGAGCACCTAGAGGGGGGTGAATAGGTGATCCTATAAAATTCAACAACTAATAGCCACAAACCTTGGTTATACAAATGTTAGTGTGACTAAGTAGTGCGAAGCAAGTTCTTGTGGCCAAGACAATCACAAAGAGATCAACACAAGAGACACGCAATTTTATCCCATGGTTCGGCCAAGTAACACTTGCCTACTTCCACGTTGTGGCGTCCCAATGGACAAGGGTTGCACTCAACCCCTTTCAAGTGATCTAATGATCAACTTGAATACCACGGCTTTTCTTTGCTTATCTCTTTTTCCCGTTTGCTAGGAATCTCCACAAGTTGGAGTCTCTCGCCCTTACAACAAAGATCACAATGAAAGCACGGAGTAAGGTTGGGAAGAGCAACGCACACTAGAATTAAATCCACACCGCAAACACGCACACAAGTGAGAAGATGAGCACACAAAACACGCGCAAGGAGTTTACAACTCGAAAAGTGCTCCAATCTCAAGAACGATGAACGATTGTGTGAAAGTGAGGACTAGAAGTCTTGGAATGCTTAGAGTGTGCTTGGGTGACTCCTCCATGCACCTAGGGGTCCCTTTTATAGCCCCAAGGCAGCTAGGAGCCGTTGGAGGCCAACAAGGAAGGCTATCCTTGCCTTCTATCGGGTGGCGCACCGGACAGTCCGGTGCACCACCGGATAGCCACTGTTCATGTCCGGTGCGCGATCTCCTTCCTTTTCTAGCGAAGTCGACCATTGCAGCGCTGAGCCGGTTGGCGCACCGGACACTGTCCGGTGCACACCGAACAGTCCGGTGCCCCCTGCTGACCGTTGGTGTGGGCCACGCGTCGCCCGCGGATTGCGCGGTCGACCGTTCCGCTGGCGGCCGTTGGCTCACCGGACAGTCTGGTGCACCACCGGACAGTCCGGTGAATTATAGTCGTACGCCGCCAAATTCTCCCGAGAGTGGCCTGTTCACCGGAGTTCAGCCTGGCGCACCGGACACTGTCCGGTGCACCATCGGACAGTCTGGTGTACCAAGTTGAGCTGGTCTTCGGCTGTAGGCAGCCAGACTTTTGCAATCCAATTCATTTCTTCTTTTCTCTGTTTCTAACACTTAGATAGCTTCATTAGTATACAAAAACCAACTACTAAGTCTAGAAACATACCTTCTCTTTGATTTGCACTTCTTTCTTCATTTAGCACTTAAGAACTCAATTAAATGTGTTGGACACTTAATCACCAAAAACATAATAGAAATTGCCCAAAGGCACATTTCCCTTTCAATCTCACCCTTTTTGGTGATTTATGCCAACACATCTAAAAGCAACCAAAAGAAGTGTAATATCAATGTAATTGAGAACAAATTTGTCTTTGACAAGATTTGACATATTTGGATCGTCTTTTGCCACCACTTGGTTTGTTTTTGCAAATCAAATTCATTTTCCTATCTCTAAGTCAAACACACTTATTTAGGCACAAAGAGAGATATTCCAATGGAAAAATTGATCAAGTACCAAAAACTCCCCCTTTTGCCATAATAAAAAATTCTCCCCACAAGAGACCAAATTTTGCAATAAGAGTATTTTGACAAATCAAAAGTTCTAACTCTATTGTTTTCAAAATTCACAAGTGGTAGCTGATCCGTTTGCTTTGGCCTTAATTTCTCCCCCTTTGGCATCAAGCACCAAAACGGGATCATTTTTGGCCCATTAACCCCATTGCCTCACCAAAAATGTCAATTAAGAGCAAAAAGGCAATAGGAGCATAAGAATGAACTTGGAGGTGAGTACACTAATACTGGAGTGTAGTGGAAGTCTTTGCATGTTCCAAGTTCACCTTTCCCTTTCAATGTACCTTTGAGACTACTTAAACACAACGGTTAGTCTCAAAGGGTCAAGTTGTAGCACTTCTCCCCCTAGATATGTGCATCATTCACATATGGACTTGTGAGGTCTGGGGATCCCTTGCACAACTCCTTTGTTGAGGTCGACATGTCTGTCGGTTCCCATTGGTGTCTTCGTGGGTTTGGCGTCCTTCATCCCAAACCACTTGAGAAGATCTTGTGTGTACTTTGTTTGGGAGAGGAAAGTGCCATCCTTGAGTTGCTTCACTTGGAACCCAAGGAAGTACATCAACTCGCCCATCATCAACATCTCAAATTTCTGTGTCATCACCCTGCTAAAATCCTCACAAGACTTTTGATTAGTAGAACCAAATATTATGTCATCGATATAAATTTGGCACACAAAAAGATCACCGTCACAAGTCTTAGTGAAAAGAGTGGGATCGGTTTTCCCAACCTTGAAAGCATTAACAATTAAGAAATCTCTAAGGCATTCATACCATGCTCTTGGTGCTTGCTTGAGTCCATAGAGTGCCTTAGAGAGTTTAAACACATGGTCGGGGTACCTGTCATCCTCAAAGCCAGGGGGTTGTTCCACGTACACCTCCTCCTTTACTGGCCCATTGAGGAAAGCGCTCTTCACATCTATTTGAAACAACCTGAAAGAGTGGTGAGCTGCATAGGCTAATAATATTCTAATGGATTCTAGCCTAGCCACAGGAGCAAAAGTTTCCTCGAAATCCAAACCTGCGACTTGGGCATAACCTTTTACCACAAGTCGAGCCTTGTTTCTTGTCACCACCCCGTGCTCGTCTTGCTTGTTGCGGAACACCCACTTGGTTCCCACAACATTTTGCTTGGGACATGGCATCAGGCTCCAAACTTCATTCCTCTTGAAGTTGTTGAGCTCTTCCTGCATGGCCAACACCCAGTCTAAATCTTGCAAGGCCTCTTCTACCCTGAAAGGCTCAATAGAAGAGACAAACGAGTAATGCTCACAAAAGTTGGCTAATCTTGAGCGAGTAGTTACTCCCTTGCTTATGTCACCCAGAATCTGATCGACGGGGTGATTCCTTTGAATTGTCGCTCGGACTTGAGTTGGAGGGGCCAGTGGTGCTTCTTCCTCCATAACTTGTTCTTCTTGTGCTCCCCCTAGATCACACGCCTCTTCTTGATGAACCTATTCATCATCTTGAGTTGGGGGATGCACCATCGTTGAGGAAGAAGGTTGATCTTGCTCTTGTTGTTCCTGTGGTCGCACATCTCCAATCGCCATGGTGCGTATTGCGGCCGTCGGAACATCATCTTCATCTATATCATCAAGATCAACTTGCTCTCTTGGAGAGCCATTAGTCTCATCAAATACAACGCCGCTAGAGACTTCAACCAAACCCGATGATTTGTTGAAGACTCTATATGCCTTTGTATTTGAGTCATACCCTAGTAAAAACCCTTCTACAGCTTTGGGAGCAAATTTAGAATGTCTACCTTTCTTCACTAGAATGTAACATTTGCTCCCAAATACACGAAAGTAAGATACATTGGGTTTGTTACCGGTAAGGAGTTCGTAGGAGGTCTTCTTGAGGAGACGATGTAGATAGAGCCGGTTTATGGCATGGCAAGCTGTGTTCACAGCTTCCGACCAGAACTGCTCGGGTGTCTTGAACTCTCCAAGCATCGTCCTCGCCATGTCGATAAGCGTCCTGTTCTTCCTCTCTACCACACCATTTTGCTGTGGTGTGTAGGGAGCGGAGAACTCGTGCTTGATGCCTTCCTCCTCAAGGTACTCCTCCACTTGCAGATTCTTGAACTCGGACCCATTGTCGCTTCTTATCTTTTTCACCTTGAGCTCAAATTCGTTTTGAGCCCGCCTTAGAAAGCGCTTAAGGGTCCCTTGGGTTTCTGATTTATCCTGCAAAAAGAACACCCAAGTGAAGCGGGAAAAATCATCAATAATAACAAGACCATACTTACTTCCCCCGATGCTAAGGTAGGCGACGGGTCCGAAGAGGTCCATATGTAGTAGCTCCAGTGGTTTTGATGTTGTCATCACATTCTTGTTGTGATGAGTGCTTCCCACCTGTTTTCCTGCCTGACAAGCTGCACAAGGTCTATCTTTTTCAAAGCAGACATTGGTTAGTCCTAACACATGTTCTCCCTTTCAAAGTTTATGAAGGTTCTTCATCCCAACATGTGCTAGGCGGCGATGCCACAGCTAGCCCATGCTAGTCTTAGCTATTAAGCATGCATCTAGATCGGCCTCCTCATTCGAAAAATCAACTAAGTAGAGTTTGCCATCTAGTACACCCTTAAATGCTAATGAACCATCACTCCTTCTAAAGACAGACACATCAACATTTGTAAACAAACAATTGTAACCCATGTGGCATAATTGACTTACAGACAGGAGATTATAGCCTAGCGACTCTACTAAAAATACATTGGAAATAGAGTGCTCGCTTGTGATGGCTATTTTTCCCAAACCTTTGACCTTGCCTTGATTCCCATCTCTAAAAATAATTGTATCATGGGAATCCTTGTTCTTGACATAGGAGGTGAACATCTTCTTCTCCCCCGTCATGTGGTTTGTGCATCCGCTGTCGATAATCCAGCTTGAGCCCCCGGATGCATAAACATTTTTATCCTTTGCCATGAGACAAGTATGGCGTTCGTTGGGGAAGAGAGAGGACTTGTTGAAGGCTGAGGCAGCAAGTCCTTCGTTGTCGGAGTCAGAGGAAGAGCAGTCCGAATCCCATTCTTTGCCAAGATGCGCCTCACCTTTCGCCTTCTTGTAGGCCTTCTTCTTCTCCCTCTTTCTGCTCTTTTCTTGTCCTTGGTCACAGTTGGGGACTTGTTCTCAAATGCTATGAATTAAGAACAAGGCAACACAAAAATGTTAAGTATTAATGCCCTTCGTCCGCTGAAGCATTATCTCCCCAAGGATTTAATGAGCTTCGGACGAAGGTCATGAGTAAAATATCACGAAGGTCACACCTTCGTGATCAGACTTGTAAAACAATATAAAACATGAAACATTATAGAAAGATATACTAAAACTAGATAGCACCATTCGCACATTTTATTATGTGAAATTAAATATTACAATATAGTATTCAAGTACATTTATACCTTCGTCTTGGCAGAAAACAATAATTCCAGCGTAATGTGTCAGCAGCTACAGGATTTCGTGAACAGTACAGGGGTACTGTTCATCTATTTATAGGCATAGGGCGCAGCCTGTGTAAAATTACATTTATGCCCCTTACAATCGACTATAATAATGATACAAAACATTGCGAGTCTTTTAAGTCATTTCATCTTTGAGTCGGTTCACCCCTTCGTCTTGAGATCTGTCACCGTGCCGAAGCTTTATAGGTGATAGCTTCAGCGCTGTTTCTGATAGGATCTGCTGAAGGTGTTCTCTTTCTTTAGGATCTTCGGCTACGAAGCATACCCCCAACAGTAGCCCCTTCGCGGTGCTAGATCGTTTTTCGTAACGAGCTTGATCCGTGAAAAAGTCTTCTAGGCTTCGGGATGCCGAAGATCCGAAAAACACCTTCCCTGAGCTCGTTGGCGAGAAACGATTAAAATAATCCACGCTCGAGGTGGCTCCATCTTGCAGCATTTACGCGCGCCCTGGCGATTCACCCTCTTGGACCCTGTGGCCCACCATTCAGTGAGTGCGGGTAACTGTTTGTTCGGTGCGGGAGATCTTGACGATTCACCTTCCCACCTGTGGCACTATATAAACAGACGGGTAGGTGTGAAGTTACCACAGCATTCATTGCTATTGCACTGCTTTGCTGCCAAGGCACAGGGCGCAGCCTGTGTAAAATTACATTTATGCCCCTCACAATCGACTATAATAATGATACAAAACATTGCGGGTCTTTTAAGTCATTTCATCTTTGAATCGGTTCACCCCTTCGTCTTGAGATCTGTCACCGTGCCAAAGCTTTATAGGTGATAGCTTCAGCGCTGTTTCTGATAGGATCTGCCGAAGGTGTTCTCTTTCTTTAGGATCTTTGGCTACGAAGCATACCCCCAATAGTAGCCCCTTCGCGGTGCTAGATCGTTTTTCGTAACGAGCTTGATCCATGAAAAAGTCTTCTAGGCTTCGGGATGCCGAAGATCCGAAAAACACCTTCCCTGAGCTCGTTGGCGAGAAACGATTAAAATAATCCGCACTCGAGGTAGCTCCATCTTGCAGCATTTACGCGCGCCCTGGCGATTCACCCTCTCGGACCCTGTGGCCCACCGTTCAGCGAGTGCGGGTAACTGTTTGTTCGGTGCGGGAGATCTTGACGATTCACCTTCCCACCTACGGCACTATATAAACAGACGGGTAGGTGTGAAGTTACCACAGCATTCATTGCTATTGCACTGCTTTGCTGCCAAAAATTTAACCATAGCCGAAGCTTGATCATCGTGCTGAAACGAAGCGCCGCTTTTGAATATGCTTCGTCACAAGAGGAAGAGCTTCGGAAAAATAAAAAAAGTCAACAACAAAAATTTCAAGAAATTCATAATCAAATGGCAAGAGTTCGTTCCACTGCTAGGGTTGATCATGAGGGGGGTGAAACCGAAGCTACTGAGACTGTTCCGATTTCCGAAGCGATGAAGCGGTCTGGGCTAGTAACATCGGAGGATGCACCTGCCGCTGAGGCAGAGCAGGCTGATGTTGAGGAGACTGAGTCTGAAGATGATTATAGCAGCGCAGTGCCAAGTAAACTCAGCCATCTGGATTTCAGAAAATCCACCATCTCTAAAGGTGACTTACCTAAGATGTTGAACCTGGGCTATTTAAGAGAAGCGAAGAAAGAGTTGATTCATTTTGGCGGAGAAGAAACTACTCCGAAACCAGGAAAAGATGAAGTAGTGATCTTCAAAAGTTTCTTTAAAGCTGGTTTAAGATTCCCTTTGAACAAGATGATCGCTGATGTGTTGAAGAAGTTTGGGATCTACCTTCATCAGTTAACTCCTAACGCTATCGTTAGGCTTAGTGTTTATATTTGGGCTCTTCGAAGCCAAGGAGTGGAACCATTTGCCGAAGGTTTCTGCCGAGTGCATGAGCTTCATTACTAGACCAAGGCTAGAGGAGATGGGCTACATGAAAACATTGGCTGCTACAATTTTGCCTACCGCAAGACTACAAAGTTTCCAGTGATCAGTTACTGTAGCAAGTGGCCAGCAGGTTGGAAGTTTGAATGGTTTTACATCAAAGTTGACGAAGATAAGGAAAAGCTGGTTCAGAGTCCGTTAGAGTTGATCTTCGGAGAGACTAGACCCCCGGGCAACATGACACTAGAGGGTCCAACCCAAATTGCTCTGGCTGAATTTAGAATTATTGCGGAGCACATCAGCACTAGGGACCTAGTGCAAGAATTTCTGGCTTTCAAAGTGTTTCCAACTATGAAAGAGTGGGCCATGCCGAAGCTTGAAGGAAAAAAGAAGGAAGGGGAGCTTGTTGGGTTGCCTTACCATTACAAATTCAAGAAACATTTCAAAGTGCCTTGCCAAGAATGGCTGGACACAATCGAAGTAAAGTGCAATGAAATATTTGGCAATTACTCTAAAAAAGAAGATCAGTTGATGACCGCAGCCTTTGGCACCCGTCCGACGCAAAGGTTAAACCGAGTAATGGATGCACTAGGCTTTGAATATCCTGATTACGAGCGGCTAGACAAGGGTGCCGAAGGACAAAAAGGAAAAGAGTGGCTGATGTTCTGAATAAAGACGATGAAGAACAACCAAAGAAGAAAAAGCTGGAACCTGAGCCAAAAATAGGTGTTTCAAAGAAGAGAAAAGCTTCGACTCCGAAGCAAAAAGCAATTGACGAAGAAGAAAAAACTGCTGCATCACCCTCTACGACCGATGTGGAGGAAATTTTGAAGGTAATGACTAAACTCTTGCCTGTCAAGCTGAGTCCATTAGGGCCATATCTGACGAAGCTTTTTCAGAAGGACAAGGAGCCCACGAGAACGAAGAAGGCGGGTAGGCCAAAGAAGCAAAGAATCATTACAATGACAGAAGCCATCGAAGGGACACCACCACATGCTTCAGCTCTGAAGGCCCCAGCTGTTGAGAGCACAACAGCTACTTAAGCTACAAATGCCGAAGCTGTCGGAGCCGAAGACATTAATGTAGAAAGCATGGTTGCTGATATAGATAGAATACTATTAAACATAGCCGCGAAAGAAGCTGCCGCAGAAGAGGCTGCCGCAGCCACCGAAGAGATTACGGCCTCAGAGCCTAAGAGAAAGAAAGAAATAACCGAAGACCCTTTGGAAGATGAAGCTTTTATGTTTCAAAACTTAGTTGGTCAAGAACTGACAAAAGCTGAAAAAGAAGAGCTGAAAGAATATGCAATATCTTGCGGATACCGGCCTGGAGCACTTCTCTTCGGTGGCATAGATGACGAAAGGTTAGGCTGCATGCGGGATCAAACTGGTGCAAAGGTTATCGGTACTCTATCAAAGAGTATCGGTTTCCCGAAGCTCGAAACAGATATCAGCCGCTACCGACGACAACACATCCTCGGTAGTTTGTTTTATTCCAATTTCAAGGTAAACAACTTTTCTCTGACTTTTATTATTTTTAGTAACGAAGATGTTTTCTAACGAAGGTTGTTTGTGTACAAAGTATGTTGCTGAGCAAAGCATTGAAAATGCAGCAGGACTTGGAAGATAAAAAGCACGAAGTTATAATTGGAAATTTGGAGAGCAAGATAAAAGAGCAATCAATTGTTATTGAGAAGAAAGACTTCGAGCTTCGGTCAACCAAAGGCTTACTGGCGGAAGCTGAAGCTAAAATAACAGAATTAAATACGAAACTTTTCTCACAATCAGAAAGCTTTGATCAAGAAAAGAAGAAGCTTAACGCAAAACTTGAGGCCGAAGTCCAAAAAAGTTTAGACTTGAAAAAATCATTGACAAGCCTTCAGAATAAATGTCTGGAGTTCAGCAATCGATGCATTCAACGGCTGAAGCAGGTGTTCTATTTTGTTGGAGCCAGCAGCGAGAAATTTACTCCTTCGGCTGAAGACCTGCCAGGTGCCTTCGAGCATATCGAAGGTGAAATTGATGACCTTGACGAAGTAATAGCTGGACATGGTGACTTCTGTGCTCTGGTAGCTTCTCGGGGCACAGCTATTGCTTTTCTGAAGTCTAGCTGCGAACATGGAAAGATTATCAATAGACCCAATTTCAACTTATCACCAGCAGATTTGGATAACATTCCCAACCTTTCTCGGAGCATAGCCAATAGATTTATAAAATTGGTATGGACAAAAGGTGGACAAAGCAAAGCTGGCGATGAAGCTCGAAGTCACCTTAAGCCGGTAACAAAATCATACCTTGTACTTACCTCTTCCTTCGAAATTGAATTTTGCTTACAGTGCTTTAATATGTATAGGATGACAAAGCCGAGGCCGAAGCTGAGGAGTAAAAAGACGAAGCTCCATGGACACAGACGAAGCTTGAATAGTCTATAGAAAAAACTCAAAAACTCTTGTAATAATTTGTGTAAAGAATGATGTAATTAAATTTTACTTCGTGAACCTTGTCCATACCTTGTAATATATTCTTACCTTTCCGTCAATGTGTAAAGTGCTTTGATGTGAACGAAATCAGGATTTTTGAGCCGAATGCGAAAAACACCTTCCCTTCTTTTCGTACACAGCGAAGCATAAAACTGCTTGTTTTTTTCCTCTTTTTTTTCCGAAATCTTCTCTTTAGAACCGAAGTAACTATTTATGCTATGATGATGATAATCCTATGTATGTCTAAATGAATGTTTATGAATGCAAATGTATGATGTAACGTATCTTGCAAATGAATGTCCAATCCCACACATACGAAGCCATAACCAAAGCCTTCGTTCCCTTAGGAACAACCAAAGTCTCTTTGTCGTTTATTTTTTGGCATCACCGCTTATTTTTCGGTGTATCAGCGCTGACTTTTCGCTGTAAGTTCTGCATTCCCTTAGGAACGTCTTTTGAACTTCTTCGCCTTCTATTTCGGCGGTATCGCGTTGACTTTTCACGCTTCGCCTTATACTTCGGCGGAATCAGCGTTGACTTTTCACTGTAAGCTCTGCATTCCCTTAGGAACGACTTTTGAGTAGAAAACTTACGCTGCGCTCCCTTAGGAACGGCTTTTTGTAGCTTCGTCATGCTCTGCATCCCCTTAGGGACGTCTTTCGAGCTTCTCCCTGTTTTTTTTTTCTTTTCTCTTTGCACCTGATGGTGCATGCTCAGCTTTTACATTTACATTTTTGGGGGATATTGCTCTTGTAGAGCTGAAATAAGAGAAATTACATGCTATGGCCCCATTAAAAACCTTTCTCCCCCTTTGGAAAGGAAAAGGGTGCCGTAGGAAAAAAATAGGAAAAATAAAAAAGATTACATCAAGCTACACATAATATCGTCGAAGCTCATCCACATTCCAAGATCTAGGAATGTCGTTGCCGTCCATATCCTTCAATCTGTAAGAACTGAGTCGTGACGAAGATACTACCAGAAAAGGTCCTTCCCATTTTAACTGTAGCTTGCCTACTGTATCTGGGTTGGCAACTCTCCGAAGTACCAAGTGTCCTGGCTTGATATTTTTTAACCAAACTTTTCTGTCACGCCATTTTATTGTTTCGGCTTGATATTTATTGATATTCTCCACAGCCTGAAGCCTGACCCTTCTATAGCATCTTTTGCCATAGAATAATCAGCTTCGTCCTCTGCCGAAGCCAATGTTCTTATTGATCCCGCTTTAGCTTCTTCTGGGGTTATTGCTTCGTCACCAAACAACAATTTGAATGGTGTAAAGCCTGTTGACCTTGACATTGTTGTGTTGTGGCTCCACACCACTTTGATTAATTCGTCTGGCCACTTCCCCCTGGGCTGGTTGAAGATTAACTTCATTATTCCTGTCATTATAATGCCATTAGCTCTTTCGACAAGTCCATTTGACTCTGGATGCCTAACCGATGCAAAATGGATCTTTGTGCCAATTTGTCCACAAAACTATTTGAAAGCTTCGACATCAAACTGTGTTCCGTTGTCCACAGTAATAGCCTTCGGCACTCCGAAGTGACAGACAATATTTTGCCAGAAAATTTTTTGGACAGTGACCGAAGTTATTGTGGCTAAAGGTTTCACCTCAATCCACTTAGAAAAATATTCTACTGCCACCACAACATATTTTAGATTTCCTTGTGCTGGTGGAAGTGGGCCTAGCAAATCAAGGCCCCACCTATGCAACGGCCAAGTGGGTTGTATTAATTGAGTCAAAGACGAAGGCTGTTTTTGATCTCTTGCACATTTTTGACAGCCTTCGCATTTTTGGACTAATTCTGCTGCATCCGAAGCTGCCTTCGGCTAATAAAATCCTTGATGAAAAACTTTTCCTAGCAAAGGCCTAGATCCGATGTGAGAACCACACATGCCTGCGTGTATTTCCTTCATCAATTCTATACCTTTGGCTCTAGATAAACATTTGAGCAATGGAGAACAAACTCCACGTTTATATAACTCCCCTTCTATTATCACATATGGTCGGGCTCTTGCCTCTATTCTCTTATTATAAGCTTCGTCATCTGAAAGGAAATTGCCCTGGAGAAAAGACATGATCTCGGTTCTCCAATCTTCGCTATAAACAAGAGATATATTGAGCACTGCTCCTTCAAGAAGTTCCACCGAAGGTGCTTTTATTGTTTCAAAGAATACATCCGAAGGTAAAGGCAGGCCCTGTGCCGCTGACTTGGCTAGCAGATCAGTGTGCTCATTTTCTCCTCGTGGGATATTATTGACAGAAAATCCTTCGAAGGAAGCTTCAAGCCTTCGAACTGTATCCAAATATTTCTCAAGCTTCGGATCTCTTGCTTTACAACTCTTATCAACATGACCAGAAATAACTTGGGAATTAGTTTTGAGAACCGCCCTTCTTATCCCCATTGCCTTCAACTTCCGAAGCCCCAAAAGCAAAGCTTCGTATTCAGCAATATTATTTGTGCAACTGAAATCAAGTTTCACTGCATAGCATGTTCTAACTTTGGAAGGTGCCACTAAAACAGCAGCCGCACCTGCCCCGAAGGTTCCCCAGGAACCGTCGCAGAACAGTGTCCAGGCTTCGGCATCTATACTTGCTTCTTCCTCCTGAGCCCCTGGCGTCCAGTCAGCGATGAAGTCTGCTAACGCTTGGGACTGAATCGAAGATCTATGCACATAATCAATGCTGAATTTGTTGAGTTCCGCAGCCCACTTTCCAATCCTTCCAGTAGCTTCTCTATTCCTCATAATATCCTTCAAAGGCTGTGATGAAGGAACAATTATGTGGTATGCTTGAAAGTAGTGTCGAAGCTTTCTAGAGGCCATTAAGACAGCATATAGCACCTTCTCCAATTCTGTATAGTTTTTCTTTGACAAACTGAGAACTTCAGAGACAAAGTACACTGGGGCTTGCTTTTTAATTTGTCCTTCAAGCTTCTCCTGGACAAGCGCCGCACTCACTGCAGAGTGCGAAGCTGCCACATACAGCAGTAGAGGAGCCCCTGGAGCTGGTGGAGTTAGCGTCGTTAGATCGATTAGATACTGCTTCAGCTCTTCGAAGGTTTTCTGCTGAACTGATCCCCATTGAAAGACTTCGGCCGACTTCAGCACTTCAAAGAATGGTAAATTTCTCTCTACTGATCTGGATATAAATCGATTCAAAGATGCCAATCTTCCTGTCAGCCGCTGAGCCCCCTTCTTTGTACTTGGCGGCTCCATCCGAAGAATGACTTCAATTTTGATTGGATTAGCCTCGATTTCTTTTGTTGAAACTAGACAACCAAGGAATTTGCCCTTCTTTACTCCAAAGACACATTTTTTTGGATTCAACCTCAGGCCAGCTTGCCTAAAGTTAGCAAATGTTTCTTGTAGATCAGCAATGTGATTTTCTTGCTTCGTGCTTTTTATTATGATATCATCAACATATGTTAGCACATTTCTGCCTATCTGAGAATGAAGGACTTTCGTTGTCATCCCGCTGAAGCTTCCTCCAGCATTCTTGAGCCCCTCAGACATCCGAAGGTAACAATATGTACCACTGGGGGTGATGAAGCTGGTTTTTGGCTCATCTTCCTTCTTCATCCAGATTTGATGATAGCCTGAATAACAATCTAATAGACTCATGAGCTCAGACGAAGCTGCTGCATCTACTAGAGAATCTATCCTTGGTAATGGAAATTCATCCTTCGGACAAGCCTTGTTGAGATCAGTAAAATCAATGCACATTCTCCATTTACCGTTGGCCTTCTTCACCATAACAGTGTTAGCTAGCCATTCTGGATATTTTACTTCTCTGATGACTCCAGCGCTAAGAAGTCTTTTCACTTCATTTCGAGCACCTTCGGCTTTGTCATCACACATTTTCCGAAGCCTCTGCTTTCTGGGTCTGAAGGATGGATCAACATTGAGCGAGTGTTCAATAACATCCCTGTTGACACCACAGAGATCATTAGCTGACCATGCGAAGACATCTTTGTTGTTGAACAGGAACCTTATCAAGGTTTTCTCTTGCTCCTCAGACAATTGAGATCCTAGCAGCACCTTCTGCTCTGCTATATCTTCACATAAAAGCATGGGCTTTGGCTGATCAGCCGAAGCAGCCTTCTCCCTTCTGTACTTGTATTGCTCACAAGCATCGGCCCCATCTACGTTATGGATTGATTTTGAATATGTCTAGTTTCCTTCGGCCTTTCTAGCAGCTTCCTGACTTCCATGAATAGCAATAGGCCCTTGACCCGAAGGTATCTTCATGCAAAGATATGCTGGGTGAAGAATTGCTTCAAAAGCATTGAGTGTCCCACGACCAATGATTGCATTGTAGGGGTACTCTATGCCGACAATATCGAACACAACTTCCTCAGTCCTTGTATTGTTCACAAATCCAAAGGTCACTGGCATTGTGATCTTGCCAAGCGCTACAATCTGCCTTCCTCCGAAGCCACAAAGAGGGTGTGTAGCATCATGAATCTTATCCTCTGGCTCTTGCATCTGTCTGAAGGCCTTAGCAAATATAATATCCGCTGCACTGCATGTATCAACCAGAACATTGTGGACCAGAAATCCTTTGATGACACAAGAAATAACCATAGCATCATTGTGAGGGTAATCCTTGAGCTAAAGGTCCTCTTGGGAGAAGGTAATTGGGATGTGGGACCATCTTGACTTGATGAAAGGTCCTTGCACCCTGACATGTTGTACCCTTCTCTATGCCTCCTTCTTCTGCTTCTTGTTGGCTGGCTCTGAGCATGAACCGCCTGTTATCAGGAGTACCAGCTTCGGAGCCGAAGCAGCTCCAATTTGATTGTTGAACGAAGCCATCAGCTCAAAAAAAGTGGAAGTGAGTTCACCGGAGGTGGGCGCCAATGTTGGGGACTTGTTCTCAAATGCTATGAATTAAGAAAAAGGAAACACAAAAATGTTAAGTATTAATGCCCTTCGTCCGTTGAAGCATTATCTCCCTAAGGATTTAATGAGCTTCGAACGAAGGTCATGAGTAAAATATCACGAAGGTCACACCTTCGTGATCAGACTTGTAAAACAATACAAAACATGAAACATTATAGAAAGATATACTAAAAATAGATAGCACCATTCGCACATTTTATTATGTGAAATTAAATATTAAAATATAGTATTCAAGTACATTTATACCTTCGTCTTGGCAGAAAACAATAATTCCAGCGTAATGTGTCAGCAGCTACAGGATTTCGTGAACAATACAGGGGTACTGTTCATCTATTTATAGGCACAGGGCGCAACCTGTGTAAAATTACATTTATGCCCCTTACAATCGACTATAATAATGATACAAAACATTGCGGGTCTTTTAAGTCATTTCATCTTTGAGTCGGTTCACCCCTTCGTCTTGAGATCTGTCACCGTGCCGAAGCTTTATAGGTGATAGCTGCGGCGCTGCTTCTGATAGGATCTGCCGAAGGTGTTCTCTTTCTTTAGGATCTTCGGCTATGAAGCATACCCCCAACAGTCACTATCATTATCAAGACAGTTTGCAATAAAGTGACCAGTCTTACCACATTTGAAGCAGGAGCGCTTCCCCTTGTTTTGTTCTTGTTGGGGTGCTCCTTGCATCCTTTAAGAGCGGTCTTGAAGCGCTTCATGATGAGCGCCATTTCATTCTCGTTGAGCCCGGCAGCCTCAACTTGTGCCACCTTGTTTGGTAGCGCCTCCCTGCTGCTTGTTGCCTTGAGCGCAACGGGCTACGGCTCGTAGATGGGCATGGGGCCATTTAATGCATCATCAACATACCTTGCCTCCTTGACCATCATGCGCCCGCTCACAAATTTTCCGAGTATCTCCTCGGGCGTCATCTTTGTGTACCTGGGATTTTCATGGATGAGGTTCACAAGATGAGGGTCAATAACAGTAAAAGACCTGAGCATAAGTTGGACGATGTCGTGGTCCATCCATCTCATGCTCCCATAGCTCCTAATCTTGTTGACCAGGGTCTTGAGCCTATTGTACGTCTGTGTTGGCTCCTCTCCCCTAATCATATCGAACCTTCCCAGCTCGCCTTCCACCAACTCCATTTTTATGAATTTGCTCGTTAATAAACACAGGGTTATCCATACTATCAAATTGCATTCCATTTTCAACTATCTCCCAAATACTAGGATGGAGAGAGAATAGATGACTACGCATTTTGTGACTCCAAAAAGAGTAGTCCTCTCCATCAAAGTGTGGAGGTTTACCAAGAGGAATTGAAAGCAAATGAGCATTGGAATTAAAAGGAATACGAGAATAATCAAATGAAAATTTTGAATTAACCGGTTTCTTTTTCTCGTCGTCGTCGTCTCTTGGTGAAGAAGAAGATTCGTCGCTGTCGTAGTAGATGATCTTCTTGATGCGCCTCTTCTTCTTCCCATCCTTCTTCTTGTCACTCGAGCCAGAGTCAGTGGGCTTGTCATCTCTTGGCTCGTTGAAGATGGACTCCTTCTCATTATCGTTGACCACCATCCCCTTTCCCTTAGGATCCATCTCTTCGGGCGATTAGTCCTTTACGTGAAGAGAACGGCTCCGATACCAATTGAGAGCACCTAGAGGGGGGGTGAATAGGTGATCCTATAAAATTCAACAACTAATAGCCACAAACCTTGGTTATACAAATGTTAGTGTGACTAAGTAGTGCAAAGCGAGTTCTTGTGGCCAAGACATTCACAAAGAGATCAACACAAGAGACACGCAATTTTATCATGTGGTTCGGCCAAGTAACACTTGCCTACTTCCACGTTGTGGCGTCCCAATGGACGAGGGTTGCACTCAACCCCTTTCAAGTGATCCAATGATCAACTTGAATACCACAACTTTTCTTTGCTTATCTCTTTTTCCCGTTTGCGAGGAATCTCCACAAGTTGGAGTCTCTCGCCCTTACAACAAAGATCACAATGAAAGCACGGAGTAAGGTTGGGAAGAGCAACGCACACTAGAATTAAATCCACACCGCAAACACGCACACAAGTGAGAAGATGAGCACACAAAACACGCGCAAGGAGTTTACAACTCGAAAAGTGCTCCAATCTCAAGAACGATGAACGATTGCGTGAAAGTGAGGACTAGAAGTCTTGGAATGCTTAGAGTGTGCTTGGGTGACTCCTCCATGTTCCTAGGGGTCCCTTTTATAGCCCCAAGGCAGCTAGGAGCCGTTGGAGGCCAACAAGGAAGGCTATCCTTGCCTTCTGTTAGGTGGCGCACCGGACAGTCCGGTGCACCACCGAACAGCCACTGTTCATGTCCGGTGCGCGATCTCCTTCCTTTTCTGGCGAAGTCGACCGTTGCAGCGCCGAGCCGGTTGGCGCACCGGACACTGTTCGGTGCACACCGGACAGTCTGGCGCCCCCTGCCGACCGTTGGCGCGGGCCACGCGTCGCCCGCGGATTGCGCGGCCGACCGTTGCGCTGGCAGCCGTTGGCTCACCAGACAGTCTGGTGCACCACCAGACAGTCCATGAATTATAGCCGTACGCCGCCAAATTCTCCCAAGAGTGCACCACCGGACACTGTTCGATGCACCATCGGACAGTCCGGTGTGCCAAGCCGAGCTGGTCTTCGGCTGTAGGCAGCCAGACTTTTGCAATCCAATTCATTTCTTCTTTTCTCTGTTTCTAACACTTAGATAGCTTCATTAGTATACAAAAACCAACTACTAAGTCTAGAAACATACCTTCTCTTTTATTTGCACTTCTTTCTTCATTTAGCACTTAAGAACTCAATTAAATGTGTTGGACACTTAATCACCAAAAACATAATAGAAATTGCCCAAAGGCACATTTCCCTTTCAGTTGAACATAGCTGCACTAAGCATATAGACATTCGGTATCACTTTTTGAGAGATCATCAACAAAGGGGGGATATCGAAATTGCTTATGTTAGCACCAAAGAACAATTAGCCGATATCTTTACCAAGCCTTTAGATGAGAAAACCTTTAGCAAACTTAGAAATGAGCTAAATATTCTTGATTTATATATCTTTGATCATGTCTCTTTCATTTGGTAAAAATGCATATTTCTTATGTACCAAGGCTATGACTAAGGTGTTTCCAAGTATATTTCTATACTAAGTCGTAGATTGAAAGGGAAATGGAGTATTTGACGAAGACAAGGCTTCCACTCCACTCTAATGGTATCATTTATCCTTCGTCGTCACTCCACAACACTCTGAATTGGTATAATCCTTCACTCATATTTACTTGTACCACTGGGGAGAAAATATAAAAAGGGCTCTCAAAGTCTCCGTTTTTGGCGATTAATGCCAAAGGGGGAGAAAGTATTAAGCCCAAAGCAAAAGGACTGCCCCACCACCTAATTTTAATTGTGTTTTGAATTTTTTTTAAATTGGTGTCTAATTGATATATTTAAAGGAAGATTTTCAAAATTAGTATCTATTAAAACCCTCTTGAAAACTAAGAGGAGAATCTCATTCAGGGGGAGTTTTGCTAAGTCAATGGAAAAGCATTTGAAACAGGGGAAGAAATTTCAAATCTTGAAAATGCTTCTGGCAATCTTATTTATATTCCTTTACTATTTGCAAAAAGATTTTGAAAAGATTTTGCAAAAACAAAACAAGTGGTGCAAACGTGGTCAAAAATGTTAAATAAAAGAAAGCAATCCATTCATATCTATTGAAATTATCAAATTGGTTTAATTCTAAGTAACCTATGCACTAACCTTATGCAAACTAGTTCATTTCTGCACTTTATATATTTGCTTTGGTTTGTGTTGGCATCAATCACCAAAAAGGGGGAGATTGAAAGGGAAATAGGGTTAACCTTTTTCCACAAGTAATTTTGGTGGTTGAATGCCCAACACAAATATATGGACTAACTAGTTTGCTCTAGAATATATGTTCTACAAGTGCATAAAGGTTCAACACAAACTAATAAATATTCAAGTTAGGGATCCAAATTCAAAGGAGCAAAGAAACCAGAGTGTGCTGAGGAACGGCGCACCGGACAGTCCGGTGTGCCACCGAACAGTGTCCGGTGCACCAGGACCGTACAACTCAAACCAGCCACTCTCGGGTTTCTCCAGGCGAGCTCCGCTATAATTCACCGGACTGTACGGTGCACCAGCGGAGCAACGGCTATCCAGCGCAATGGTCGACTGCAAAAAGAGCGCTGATAGCGCTACAGTGAAGAACAGTGTGCGACAGAGTTAGAGCGCAGAGTCAGAGGCGCACCAGATAGTGAATATGACCTGTCCGGTGTGGCACCGGACTGTCCGATGCCACAAGAAGACAATGACGCCAACGGTCAACAGCTCCCGAACCCCAACGGTTGGGTGACGTGGCGGCGCACAGGACAGTGTCCGGTGGCGCAACGGATTGTCCGATGCGCCCATCGACAGCAGCCTTCCCAAACGGCTTATTGGTGGTTTAGGGCTATAAATACCCCCCAACCACCACAACTACAAGCATCCAAGTCTTCTAAAGTTTTCATTCAATACAAGAGCTAGTGCATTCACTCATAGACACAAATCAAAAGATCAAAGCCTCTCCAAGTCCCAAACTCATTCCAACCACCTAGTGACTTGAGAGAGTGTTTGTTCGTGTTCTTGCACTCTTGTTGCTTGGATCGCTTTCTTCCTTCCTCATTCTTGTTCCCAAGTGACTTGTAATCAAAGCAAGAGACACCTAAGTGTGTGGTGGTCCTTGCGGGGTCTAAGTGCCCCATTTGATTAAGGAGAAATCTCACTCGGTCTAAGTGACCGTTTGAGAGAGCGAAAGGGTTGAAAGAGACCCGGTCTTTTGAGAGCACCTAGAGGGGGGTGAATAGGTGATCCTGTAAAATTGAACACTAAATAGCCACAAAACTTAGTTATAGAGGTGTTAGTGCGACTAAGTAGTTTTGAGGCGAGTTCTTGTGGACAAAACAATCACAAAGAGAGCAATCACAAGAGACACGTGATTTTATCCCGTGGTTCGGCCAAGTAACACTTGCCTACTTCCACGTTGTGGTGTCCCAATGGACGAGGGTTGCACTCGACCCCTTTCAAGTGATCCAATGATCAACTTGAATACCACGGCTTTCTTCCTTATTGTCTTTCTCCCGTTTGCAAGGAATCTCCACAAGTTGGAGCCTCTCGCCCTTACAATAAAGATCACAAAGAAGGCATAAGAGTAAGGCTAGGAGAGCAACACACACAACACACAAATCCACAGCACACACACACAAGCCAAGACTTGAGCTCGAAACATAGCACAGAGAGTTCACAACTCGAACGGAGCTCAAATCACTAACACAATCGATCAAATGCGCAGAGGCGGAGTGTGGGAGTCTTAGAATGCTTAGTGAATGCTTAGGTAACTCCTCCATGCGCCTAGGCGTCCCTTTTATAGCCCCAAGGCAGCTAGGAGCCGTTGTATGCAAACTTGGAAGGCCATCCTTGCCTTTTGTTGAGTGGCGCACCGGACAGTCTGGTGTGCCACCGGACAGCCACTGTAGCCTGTTCGGTGCGTGATTTCCTTCCAAATCGGGCACAGACGACCGTTGCAGCTCCGGGCCCGTTGGCGCAACGGACAGTTCGGTGCCCCCCGTCGACCGTTGGAGCTGCCACGCGTCGCCCGCAGATTTCACGGCCGACCGTTGGCGCTGGTGACCGTTGGCTCACCGGACAGTCTGGTGCACCACCGGACAGTCCGGTGAATTATAGCCACATCTCCTTTTTCTTTTCCCGAGAGCGACGAGTTCACCGCGGATGACTCACCGGATAGTCCGGTGCACCATCGGACAGTCCGGTGCACCATCGGACAGTCCGGTGAATTATAGCCGTACACCGCCGTCGATTCCCGAGAGCAGCACTTTCACCAGAGACCAGCCTGGCGCACCGGACACTGTCCGGTGCACCACCGGACAGTCCGGTGTGCCAGTCCGAGCTGAAGTTTTGCTGCTCACAGCCAAGTCTTTTGCAATCTGATTCCTCTCTTTTTGGCACTGTTTCTAGCACTTATACAAACAATGTTAGTTCACAAAAAACAATGTACTAAGTCTAGAAACGTACATTTTACTTTGATTTGCACCTTTCACACATTTAGCATATTAGTACTCAAATAATGTGTTGGGCATATAATCACCAAAATACTTATAGAAATTGCCCAAGGGCACATTTCCCTTTCAATCTCCCCCTTTTTGGTGATTTATGCCAACACATCAAAAAGCAACAAAAGAAGTGCAATATCGATTCAAATTGAAGACCAAATTGTTTTTGCTTATGATTTGGCATATTTGGATCACTCTTTGCCACCACTTGGTTTGTTTTTGCAAATCAAATTTTTTTCTATCTCTAAGTCAAACACACTTATTTGGGCACATATAGAGTTATTCCAAGAGTGAAATTGATCAAGTGCCAAAAACTCCCCCTTTTTCCCATAATCAAAATTCTCCCCCACAAGAGACCAAATTTTGCAATAAGAGTATTTTGGACAAATCAAAAAACTAACTCTACTATTTTCAAACTTCTCAAGTGGTTGGCTGATCCAGTTGCTTTGGCCTTAATTTCTCCCCCTTTGGCATGAAGCACCAAAACGGGATCATTTTTGGCCATTTAACCCCATTGCCTCACCAAAAATGTTAATTAAGAGCACCACAAGAATGGATTTAAATGCATAAGGTAACATGATCAAAGGCATAGAACACATGTATGTTATAGATCAATCCAAGTTACGCGAATCTAAGACATTTAGCTCACTACGCAACCTGCAAAAAGTTTTCTCATCCAACGGCTTGGTAAAGATATCGGCTAGCTGGTTCTCGGTGCTAATATGGTACACCTCGATATCTCCCTTTTGCTAGTGGTCTCTCAGGAAGTGATGCCGGATGTCTATGTGCTTAGTGCAGCTGTGTTCAACAGGATTATCCGCCATTCGGATTGCACTCTCATTGTCACATAGGAGTGGGACTTTGCTCATATTGTAGCCAAAGTCCTAGAGGGTTTGCCTCATCCAAAGTAGTTGCGCGCAACACTGTCCTACGGCAACATACTCGGCCTCAGCGGTGGATAGGGCAACGGATGTTTGTTTCTTAGAGCTCCAAGACACTAGGGAACTTCTTAAAAATTGGCACGTCCCCGATGTGCTCTTTCTATCAACCTTGCACCCGGCATAATCGGAGTCTGAGTATCCAATCAAGTCAAAGGTAGACCCCTTTGGATACGAGATCCCGAAGGAAGGCGTAGAAACTAAATATCTAAGAATTCGCTTAACGGCCACAAGGTGACATTCCTTGGGGTCGTATTGATATCTAGCACACATGCATACACTTAGCATAATGTCCGGTCTACTAGCACATAAATAAAACAATGAACCTATCATGGACCGGTATGCCTTTTGATCAACGGGCTTACATCCTTTGTTGAGGTCAACATGCCCATTGGTTCCCATGGGTGTCTTCGCGGGCTTGGCGTCCTTCATCCCAAACCGCTTGACAAGATCTTGTGTGTACTTCGTTTGGGAGATGAAGGTGCCGTCCTTGAGTTGCTTTACTTGGAACCCAAGGAAATAGGTAAACTCACCCATCATCGACATCTCGAACTTTTGTGTCATCACCCTGCTAAACTCCTCACAAGACTTTTGATTAGTAGAACCAAATATTATGTCATCGACATAAATTTGGCACACAAAAAGATCACCATCACAAGTCTTTGTAAAAAGAGTGGGACCGGCTTTCCCAACCTTGAAGGCATTAGCAATTAAGAAATCTCTAAGGCATTCATACCATGCTCTTGGGGCTTGCTTAAGTCCATAGAGCGCCTTAGAGAGCTTGAACACATGGTCGGGGTACCTGTCATCCTCAAAGCCAGGGGGTTGTTCCACGTATACCTCCTCCTTTATTGGCCCATTGAGGAAAGCGCTCTTCACATCCATTTGAAATAGCCTGAAAGAGTGGTGAGCGGCATAGGCTAATAAAATTCGAATAGACTCTAGCCTAGCCACAGGAGCAAAAGTCTCCTCAAAACCAAACATGCGACTTGGGCATAACCTTTTGCCACAAGTCGAGCCTTGTTTCTTGTCACCACCCCATGCTCATCTTGCTTGTTGTGGAACACCCACTTGGTTCCCACAACATTTTGCTTTGGACGTGGCACTAGGTTCCAAACTTCATTTCTCTTGAAGTTGTTGAGCTCTTCCTGCATGGCCAACACCCAATCCGGATCCTGCAAGGCCTCTTCTACCCTGAAAGGCTCAATAGAAGAGACAAACGAGTAATGCTCACAAAAGTTAGCTAATCTTGAGCGAGTAGTTACTCCCTTGCTTATGTCACCCAGAATCTGGTCAACGGGGTGATGTCGTTGGATCGTTGCTCAGACTTGAGTTGGAGGGGCACGTGGTGCTTCTTCCTCCATCACTTGTTCTTCCTGTGCTCCCCCTTGATCCTATCCCTCTTCTTGAGGTACCTGTTCCTCGTCTTGAGTTGGAGGATGCACCATTGTGGAGGGAGATGGCTGATCTTGCTCCTGTTGTTCCTATGGTCGCACATCACCAATTGCCATCGTGCGCATTGCGTCCGTTGGAACATCGTCTTCATCTATGTCATCAAGATCAACTTGCTCTCTTGGAGAACCATTAGTATCATGAAATACAACGTCGCTAGAGACTTCAACCAAACCTGATGATTTGTTGAAGACTCTATACGCCTTTGTATTTGAGTCATACCCTAGTAAAAACCCTTCTACTGCCTTGGGAGCAAATTTAGAATGTCTACCTTTCTTCACCAGAATGTAACATTTGCTCCCAAATACACGAAAGTAGGAAACATTAGGTTTGTTACCGGTAAGGAGTTCGTAGGAGGTCTTCTTGAGAAGGCGATGCAGATAGAGCCGGTTTATGGCGTGGCAAGCTGTGTTCACAGCTTCCGACCAAAATCGCTCGGGCGTCTTGAACTCTCCAAGCATCATTCTTGCCATGTCGATAAGCGTCCTGTTCTTCCTCTCTACCACACCATTTTGTTGTGGTGTGTAGGGAGCAGAGAACTCGTGTTTGACGTCTTCCTCCTCAAGATATTCCTCAATTTACAGATTCTTGAACTCGGACCCGTTGTCGCTCCTTATCTTTTCCACCTTTAGCTCAAATTCGTTTTGAGGCCTCCTTAGAAAGCGCTTTAGGGTCCCTTGGGTTTCTGATTTATCCTGCAAAAAGAACACTCAAGTGAAGCGGGAAAAATCATCAACAATTACAAGACCATACTTACTTCCACCGATGCTAAGATAGGCAACGGGTCCGAAGAGGTCCATGTGAAGAAGCTCCAGTGGTCTTGATGTTGTCATCACATTCTTGCTATGATGAGTGCTTCCCACCTGTTTCCCTGCCTAACATGCTGCAAAAGGCCTATCTTTCTCGAAACAAACATTAGTTTGTCCTAACACATGTTCTCCCTTTAGAAGTTTATGAAGGTTCTTAATCCTAACATGTGCAAGACGGCAATGCCACAGCTAGCCCATACTAGTCTTAGCTATTAAGCATGCATCTAGATCGGCCTCCTCTTTCGAAAAATCAACTAAGTAGAGTTTGTTGTCTAATACACCCTTAAAAGCTAATGAACCATCACTCCTTCTAAAGACAGATACATCAACATTTGTAAAAAGACAATTGTAGCCCATGTGACACAATTGACTTACAGACAGAAGGTTGTAACCAAGCAACTCTACTAGAAATACATTCGATATGGAGTGCTCGTTGGTGATGGCTATCTTGCCCAAGCCTTTGACCTTGCCTTGGTTCCCATCTCCAAAGATGATCGTGTCCTAGGAGTCCTTGTTCTTGACGTAGGAGGTGAACATCTTCTTATCCTCCATCATGTGGTTTGTGCATCCGCTGTCGATAATCTAGCTTGAGCCCCCGGATGCATAAACCTGCAAGGAATTTAAGCTTGGGTTTTAGGTACCCAACTCTTGTTGGGTCCTACAAGGTTAGTCACAATAATTTTGGAACCCAAATACAAGTCTTGTCTCCCTTGCATTTGGATCCCAACTTCCTAGCAACCACTTTTTCATTCTTACATGAAAGTACAAATGAAGTGTTGCAAGCATGAAAAACGGTAGTAGGTTTATTACACATTTTCCTAGGCACATGATGCACAACATGATTTTTCCTAAGCCTACTTCTACTATGCACAAAAGTAGAGCTAGAAGCAATCATAGCATGATCATAGTCTATATCATTATAAGCATTCCTAGAAAATTTTCTGTCATAAATGTAGGCATGACATTTTTTAGAACTACTAGCCATAGGGGCCTTCCCTTTCTCCTTATTGAGGATAGGAGCCTTTTGGCTTGTTAAGTTCTTGGTTTCCTTTCTGTCGGCGTTTTGACCCCGGGGGGTCCCTGAACCGACGAGTGAAATTGTCGCTGCGTGTCCCAGCCCAGATGGGTTGGCGCGAGATGGAACACAAGGGGGAGAACCGCGGCTCGTGTTATCCTGCGCCCAGGGCGGATGCGCTTGCAGTAGGGGTTACAAGCATTCGCGAGGGAGAGAGAGAGTGTGTGCGAGCCTGTTCGTCGGCCCGTCCTCCCGCGCGACCACCCTCCCGCGTGAGGGCCCTGGACCTTCCTTTTATAGATGCAAGGAGAGGGCCCAGGTGTATAATGGGGGTGTAGCTATATGCTAACGTGTCCGGCAGAGAGGAGCCAGAGCCCTATGTACATGCTAACGTGGCTGTCGGAGAGGTGCTAGAGCCCTGTGCATGCGATGTTGTGGCCGTCGGAGGAGCGCTTGAGCCCTGTAGAAGCACAGCTGTCGGGCTGCTGGGACCTTGCTGACGTCTCCTTGCTTCCGTAGGGGGCTGAGAACCGTCGTCGTCATGGACGCACGCGGGGTGCCATCATTACTTGTTTACCGGGGCGAGCCAGATGGGACACCGGTCTTGTTCCCCGTAGCCTGAGATAGCTAGGGGTAGGGCAATGATGTACCCCCTGTGGCATGGTCGGTCCGAACCCAAGGTCGGGCGAGGCGGAGACTCCTCCTGAGGCCGAGGCCGAGGTTGGGTGAGGACGCGATTCCTTCTGAGGTCGAGGTTGAGGCCGAGCCCTGGGGTCGGGCGAGGCGGAGACCATCCTCCGAGGCCGAGGTTGAGGCCGAGCCCTGGGGTCGGGCAAGGCGGAGACCGCCTTCCGAGGTCGAGGTTGACGCCGAGCCCTAAGGTCGGGCGAGGCGGAGACCGCCTTCCAAGGTCAAGGTTGAGGCCGAGCCCTGGGTCAGGCGAGGCGGAGACCACCTTCCGAGGCCGAGGCGAGGGCCGATCCCTGCGGTCGGGCGAGGCGGAGACCACCTTCCGAGGCCGAGGCTAGGGCCGAGCCCTGAGGTTAGGCAAGGCGAAGACCTCCTCCTGAGGCCGAGGCCCAAGGTCAGACGAGGTGGAGCTTCCTGTTGCGCCTGAGGCTGGACTTAGCTATTGTCAACCTCACCCTGGCTGGTGGCACAGCAGTCGGAGCAGGGCAGGTGGTGCTGTTTTCCTATCAGGTCGGTCAGTGGAAGGGCGAAGTGACTGCAGTCACTTTGGCCCAGCCGACTGAGGAACGTGCGTCAGGATAAGGTGTCAGGCGATCCTCGCATTGAATGCGCCTGCGATACGGTCGGTTGGTGAGGCGATCTGGCCAAGGTTGCTTCACTGTGAAGCCTGCCCGAGCTGGGCCTCGGGCGAGTCGAGGGTGCGCCCGTTGCTTGAGGAGGCCCTCGGGCGAGGCGTGAATTCGCCTGGGACTATTGTTCCCGCCCGAGGCTGGGCTTGGGCGAGGCGAGATCGTGTCCCCTGAGTAGACGAAGCCTTGACCTGAATTGTGCCCATCAGTCTCTGCAGCTTGTGCTGATGGTGATTACCAGCCGAGTTTAGGAGTGTTGGGGGTACCCCTAATTATGGTACCCAACAGTAGCCCTCGAGCCTCAAAGGGAGTGTTGGTACTCGCTTGGAGGCTTTGACGCACTTTTTTGCAAGGGGACCGGCCTTTCTCGGTTACATTTTGTTCTGGTGGGTGCGCACGAGCACACCCGCCGGGTGTAGCCCCCGAGGCCTCGGAGGAGTGGTTTGACTCCTCTGAGGTCTTAATGCCTTTCATGATGCCTCGACCGGTCTGGTTGTTCCCTCATGCGACCTGATCGTAGCCTGGGTGCATGGTCAGGTTCCGAGTTTTCAGGCTAGTTTGTTGACGCTGTCAACGGTTTGGCCGTAGCCGGGTTTGTGAGAGCAGCCCCCGAGCCTCTGCACGGAGCGAGAGGACGATCAAGGACTGACTCGACTTTTATCATACGCCCCTTCGTCGCCTTTCCGCAAGGAGGATGGGGGGAAAGCGCTATGTTGGCGCCGAACATGGTGTCTCCAGTGAGTTGCTAACGGGTGATCCGAGTGGACGCCCGTGCCCCATTCGATAAGGGTCGGCTAGTGGCCCAGAGGCACGCTCCAAAAGTACCTGCAGGTGATTTGCCAGACCCGGCCCCGTTCGATTGGGTCCGAGGGCTCGATACCTCCCTCTGGTGGGATTCCGTTACAAAATCGCTTTCGCTGGTCTCAGAAATGTCCTAGGGTACCTCGAGAGCGTAGCCCAAGCCTCGGCCATGTAACGGACATACCCAGAGTCATCCCTCGCTCTGCATGCTCTAAGGCAGCTGTCGAACCCTTTGAGGGGCCAGCCTTCGAACCCCTGATCAGTAGTGGGCGCGGAGCCCGAGTGCTCTAAGGCGGCTATCGAACCCATCCGAGGGGCCAGCCTTCGAACCTCTGATCAGTAATGAGCTTGAAGCCCGAGTGCTCTGGGGCGGCTGTCGAACCCTTCCGAGGGGCCAGCCTTCAAACCCCTGAACAGTAATGAGCCTGAAGCTCGAGTGCTTTGGGGCGGCTGTCGAACCCTTCCAAGGGGCCAGCCTTCGAACCCCTGATCAGTAGGAGGGCTCGGGGCCCGCTTCCTTCGCGGAGAAGGATCCCTTTCGAAATATCCCCTTTCCCGGTCCCTGTAGCAAGACAGAGAAAGGGGAAGAGGAAAAGGATATGAATTTAAACGGTGTGGCACACCTTTTTTGACGCGGTCATCATGGCGGAGGTGAAACGTCGCCCGCTTCGCCTGCCAAAGGCATCGTTTGCCCAGCCGTGGAGTTAACGCGACGGGACGAGTGGTTCGCGGGGTAGTCGTTGCGCGAGCCATTCGAGGAATGGAACACGGGCGTGTCGTCTTCACGCCGTGGGGGAGGGCTCCCCTGCTGCTCCAGGAGGGGACGTGAGCCTGCAGACGATTTGACCGCTGCTTCCGCCCGTCTGCTGCCGCCATTGCTGCCGGCCCACTTTTGGCCATATCGATCGTCGCGCCTCCTCCCGCGGCTGACTAACCCATGATCGATGTGCTCGACTGGCACTGTTGGGCCACGCGCAGGGTTGCCTCGAGTCACGGCACTGATTCCGCAGTCGAGAAGGCACGGCATTGGCGCAAGTGGCGGTGCAGTTTCTCGCACGTAGTAACCGGCGCGCCGGTTACATGACGTGTGGGCCTGGACGTCCATGCTAGATGCGTCGAAGTCAAAGGGGTGCGTCCCCGTGGTGCGGTTGCACGCCACCTGCATGGCGGTCCGCCCTTTCAACCGCTGGTTTCGGCGAGGATGGAGGAGTGCTTGTTACCGCGGGGCGGTCATACGCTCCGCGCGCGGCGGTTTGGCTTCTTCTGTTCCGGGCCAGCTTGCATGACGTGTGGAACCCAGCCCCCGTGTCGTAGGGGGAGGACCCTGGAGCACGTCGGTGAAGACTTAGTCCGCGACGCCTGAGGACGCGAGTGGGGAGAGCCGCCTTTAAAAAGGGATCGATCCCCCGGGCGGTAGCCATGCCTTCGCACTCCCCTCATGCATTGTGCCCTTCCTCCTTCCGAGCCCCAGGATGGGGAGCACCCATGTTGCTTTCGTCTTGCTGCTGTTGGAGGAGCGCAACCTTGCGGAGGTTGGCACCCTTCAGCCATCGCTCGGCTTCAAGGATTTTCATCAGGCAGCCCGGCTGCATTCCCTCACCAATGGTCACGCAGGATGGTGACCACCGGTTCGATGGTGGGGAGAAGCAAGCCGGGCTACAGCCTCTGCCCCACCCTTAGCTTCAAGGATCTTCATCATCCTTGTTGCGGCAGGGGGCGAGCTGAGCCAGAGCTCTACCTCCCGCATGGGCCGGCGGGCCACCTCTTCCTTCAGCATTCAGGGGAGAGGGCGCTCATTGGCCTAGCGGAGGGGCGGACTTTGACAACGCGGGGCCGGTCGGCCGCAAGCGTCGTCAGCTCCAGCATGCCTGGCTCGCTGGCTCAGCTGGCTCTGGCGCTGCTTCCGGTGCCACCTCCCACCGCTGGGGCGGAGCGTGGCTGCCCGCCCACCGTACGGGCGGCTGTCGCGCCGTGCGCACCGGGGGACCGTCCAAGATGTCGCACGCCGCTAGGGCGGCGTTCGTGTTCTTGGATTGTCTTGTCCTCGCTCCGGCACGACGCCTCCGCGCGGAGGTTGGTGCCTGCCCGTTCGCGAGGACTTGAGTGGGGATCTGCCGGTGTAGGCTGGGGGGGCACTCGCGGACAGACCTCCGGCTCTTTGGCTTTGACGGCTTGTCCTCGCCCCTCGTGTGGGGACGTGGGCAAGGGCCTTCCTACAGCAGCATTTGCCCTAAGGTCATCGTTGTTGCTGTTTAGCCGCCTGAGGCGAAGGTCGTTGTCGCTGCTGCTACAGAGGTCGCCGGCGAGCCACCCGGAGTTTGTCGTCCCGCAGGCCCTCCGATGTGGAGGTTGTTCATACTCGCGGGAGTGGAACCGGAGTTCCGTTTGTAATGGCACCTTGAGTGCCGGTGTATGTTCATTGTGGCTGTCGGGGCCTGAACATCTGGGTATTTGAGTGTAATACCGTGTTTCTTCCTTATTTCGAGTGCTAGGACTCGCCTGTTGGCTAGCTGAACCGCTTAACCGAGCGTGAGTTTCCCTGCGCGGAAGGTAACGAGTGAGGTATCCGTATCCCGGAGGCGTAGGAGTCCCTCGGCTCGGTCAGCCTTGCCACTCAAGGCTTCTCTTGCTCAGTTATAGAACCCTCGGCTGCTCTGCGATGAGCCAGAGCCGGAGGTAGCGTTGTCAGCATGGATAGAGGCAGAGTCGGCTCGAAAAGGGGCTTCGTCGGCCCAGGAGCAGGTGGCTTCCCAGGCCGAGGAGGTGCAGCAACGGCGGCTGGAGCCTGGCCGGGTCATCCGTGAGCGGGGTCAACCTCGGAGTCATGCTGCCGAGGCCGTGAGCCGGGCTGATGTCCTCGGGGGACAGCTGGCTGAGGCTACGGAGCGGCCAGCCGAGGCGTCTGCTCAGGCCGGGACCCTGGAGGAGACCCTGGCTGCGATGGCCCAAGCGCGGTGCCGACGTCTTCCTTCTAGGTGGAGATCCTTCCGCCCGTGTTGCCATCCGAGGCCGGGCCATATTCCGCCGAAGGTGGAAACAACACCGAGGGTGCTGCTGCTCCCTCTGTCGAGTCTGAACCTGCAGGAACAGTTTGTCTGTAGTATGCGTATGTTTTTTGTGGCCGCCAAGGCCCAAACATATTATTGTCGTGTTTAAAGCTGCGTTTCCTTTCCTCTTGTTTCGAGTATCAGGACTTGTTCGTCTGTAGCAGAATCACTTATCCGAGCGAGAGTTACTTATCGCGGAAGGTGATGAGTGAGGTATCCGTATCCCGGAGGCGTAGGAGTCCCTCGGCTCGGTCGGCCTTGCTGCTTACGTGTACTCTTACTCGTTCGCAGGATTCTGTTATCGATATAGTCGAGAAGGCACGAAAAATCGTTCTTCTAGAAAAGTTTTTGAGCGTTAAGACTTGTTCGGCACCAGAATCGCTTATCCGAGCGTGAGTTACTTATCGCGAAAGGTGATGAGTGAGGTATCCGTATCCCGAAGGCGTAGGAGTCCTCGGCTCGGTCGGCCTTGCCGCTTACGTGTACTCCGTCGTTTTCAGGACCCCGCTATCGAAGCAATCGAAAAGCGTGAAAGATGTTCTGGCAGAAAGACTTTTTCCGAGGAAAATTTTCACGCAGAGGGGGTTCCCCCTTCTAGTCCCCGAGGGAGGGTCAGGCTTTGCCGAGGCAAGGCTGACCCTTCCTTGACGGTTAGACTTTATTTGTGTATGTATAGAAAACGAGGTATATGAATGACTTGAAAACATCTTAAGGGTAAAAGCTACATAGCTGTCGGATGTTCCAAGTGTTGTTGTAGACCTCGCCTTGACTATTGGCTAGCTTGTATGTTCCGGGCTTCAAAATCTTGGCGATGATGAACGGCCCTTCCCAGGGAGGAGTGAGCTTGTGGCGCCCTCGGGCGTCTTGCCGCAGCCGAAGTACCAAGTCTCTCACCTAGAGGTCTCGGGGCCGAACCCCTCGGGCGTGGTAGCGTCGCAGAGACTGCTGATACCGTGCCGAGTGTAGTAAGGCCATGTCCCGACCCTCTTCCAGCTGGTTTAGTGAGTCTTCTCGGCTGGTCTGGTTGCTTTGGTCGTCGTACGCCCTCGTCCTCGGGGAACCGTATTCTAAGTCTGTGGGCAAGATAGCCTCGGCCCCATAGACTAGAAAGAACAGCGAGAAGCCCGTGGCTCGGCTTGGCGTCGTCCTCAGACTCCAGACCACCGAGGGTAGTTCCTTCATCCATCGCTTGCCGAACTTGTTGAGGTCGTTGTAGATCCTCGGTTTTAGTCCCTGCAGAAGCATACTGTTGGCACGCTCTACCTGCCCATTCGTCATGGGGTGAGCTACGGCGGCCCAGTCCACACGGATGTGGTGGTCCTCACAGAAGTCCAGGAACTTCTTGCCAGTGAACTAGGTGCCATTGTCGGTGATGATGGAGTTCGGGACCCCAAAGCGATGGATGATGTTGGTGAAGAACGCCACCGCCTGCTCGGACCTGATGCTGGTTAGGGGTCGGACCTCGATCCACTTGGAGAATTTGTCGATGGTGACCAGCAGGTGCGTGAAGCCCTCGGGTGCCTTCTGCATGGGACCGATGAGGTCCAGACCCCACACAGCAAACGGCTAGGTGATGGGTATTGTCTGCAGGGCCTGAGCGGGTAGGTGTGTCTGTCTTGCATAGAATTGACATCCTTGGCAGGAGCGTACAATCCTAGTGGAATCGGCCACCGCGGTCGGCCAGTAGAAGCCTTGTCGGAAGGCGTTCCTGACAAGGGCTCGAGGTGCTGCATGGTGACCACAAGCCCCCGAGTGTATTTCTTGCAATAGCTCCTGACCTTCGGCGATGGATATGCATCGTTGGAGGATGCCTGAGGGGCTGTGGTGGTAGAGCTCCTTTTCATCACCTAGTAAGACGAACGACTTGGCGCGCCGTGCCAGTCGCCGAGCTTCATCTTTGTCAAGGGGTAGCTCTCCTCGGTGGAGATATTGCAGGTACGGGGTCTGCCAGTTTCGATTAGGCGTGACCCCATTCCGCTCTTCCTCGACACACAGTGCCTCACCCTCGACGGCCGAGGATACCTCGGGCTGGGCCGAGGCCTCCTCGGGCTCGGGCGTGTCGTCGGTCTTGACGGAGGGTTGATGTATGTCTCTGGAGAAGACATTCGGGGGAACCGTTGTCCGCCCCGAGGCTATTTTAGCCAGCTCATTCGCAGTCTCGTTATACCGTCGAGTGACGTGGTTGAGCTCGAGCCCATTGAACTTGTCTTCTAGGCGCCGAACCTCGTCGCGGTAGGCCTCCATCTTTGGGTCGCGGCAGTGGGAGTTCTTCATGACTTGGTCAATGACAAGCTGCGAGTCGCCACGAGCGTCGAGGCGCCGAACCCCTAGCTCGATGGCGATGCGCAACCCGTTAACCAGAGCCTCGTACTCGGTCACATTGTTTGACGCCAGGAAATGGAGGCGCAGCACGTAGCGGAGGTGCTTCCCGAGGGGTGAGATGAAGAGCAGGCCCGCACCTGCTCCTGTTTTCATCAGCGACCCATCGAAATACATGGTCCAGAGTTCCGGTTGGATCGGAGCTGTTGGTAGCTAGGTGTCGACCCATTCAGCCACGAAGTTCGCCAAGACTTGGGACTTGATGACCTTCCGAGGAGCGAACGAGATTGTCTCGCCCATGATCTCCACTGCCCACTTTGCTATCCTACCCGAGGCCTCTCGGCACTAGATGATCTCCCCCAGGGGGAAGGATGACACCACAGTCACCGGATGAGACTCGAAGTAGTGTCGCAACTTTCGCCGCATCAGAATTACTGCGTATAGTAGCTTCTGAATTTGCGGGTAGCGGATCTTGGTCCCGGATATCACTTCACTGATGAAGTAGACCGGCCTCTGGATGAGCAATGCATGCCCTTCTTCTCGTCTCTCAACCACGATCGCGGCGCTGACCACCTGAGTGGTTGCGGCTACGTAGATCAAGAGGGCTTCTCCCGCAATGGGGGGCACCAAGATGGGCGCGCTTGTAAGGAGCGCCTTTAAGTTTCCGAGGGCTTCCTCGGCCTCGGGGGTCCAAGTGAAGCGCTCGATCTTCCTTAAGAGGCGGTACAAAGGTAGGCCTCTTTTGCCGAGGCGCAAGATGAAACGGCTCAGAGCCGCAAGGCATCCCATGACCCTCTGTACTCCCTTCAAGTCTTTGATAGGCCCCATGTTGGTGATGGCCGCGATTTTCTCTAGGTTGGCCTCGATGCCCCGCTTGGAGACGATGAACCCCAGGAGCATGCCTCGGGGGACTCCGAAGACACACTTCTCGGGATTGAGTTTCACGCCCTTCGCCTTCAGACACTTGAATGTCGCTTCAAGGTCAGAGAGGAGGTCGGAGGCTTTCCTCATCTTGACTACGATGTCATCAACATAAGCCTCGACCGTTTGGCCGATGTGCTCTCCGAACACGTGGTTCATGCACCTTTGGTATGTCGCACCTGCATTCCTCAAACCAAATGGCATAGTAATATAGCAGTACATGCCAAAAGGTGTGATGAAAGAAGTCGCGAGCTGGTCGGACTCTTTCATCTTGATTTGGTGATAACCTGAGTAGGCATCGAGGAATGACAGGGTTTCGCACCCAGCAGTGGAATCCACGATTTGATCGATGCGAGGCAGAGGGTAGGGAACCTTCGGACATGCTTTGTTTAGACCAGTGTAGTCTACACACATCCTCCATTTCCCACCTTTCTTTTTCACAAGCACAGGGTTGGCTAGCCATTCGGTATGGAATACCTCTTTGATGAACCCTGCAGCCATCAGCTTGTGGATCTCCTCGCCTATGGCTCTGCGCTTCTCTTCGTCGAAACGGCTCAGAGGCTGCTTCACGGGTCAGGCTCCATCTTGGATATCCAGCGAGTGCTCGGCGACATCCCTCGGTATGCCAGGCATGTCCAAGGGACTCCATGCAAAAACCTCGGCGTTCGCGCGGAGAAAGTCGACGAGCACTGCTTCCTATTTGGGGTCGAGCTCGGAGCCGATCCGAACTTGCTTGCAGGCGTCGTTGCTGGGGTCGAGAGGGACGGACTTAACCACCTCCACTGGTTTGAAGTTGCCGACATGGCGCTTCGCATCAGGCACCTCCTTGGAGAGGCACCCTAGGTCGGTGATGAGGGCCTCAGACTCGGCGAGGGCCTCAGCGTACTCCACGCACTACACGTCGCATTCATACGCGTGTCGGTATGTGGATCCGACGGTGATGACCCCGTTGGGGCCCGACATCTTGAGCTTGAGGTAGGTGTAGTTGGGGATGGCCATGAACTTGGCGTAGCATGGTCTCCCCAACACTGCGTGGTAGGTTCCTCGGAACCCGACCACCTCGAACGTGAGGGTTTCCTTTCGGAAGTTGGAGGGAGTCCTAAAGCAGACGGGCAGATCGAGTTGTCCAAGGGGCTGGACGCGCTTCCCGGGATGATCCCGTGAAAGGGTGCCGCACCGGCCTGGATCGTGGACAGATCGATTTGCAAGAGCCCGAGGGTCTCGACGTAGATGATGTTGAGGCTGCTGCCTCCGTCCATGAGGACCTTGGTGAGCCTGACGTTGCCGATGATGGGGTCGACGATGAGCGGGTACTTTCCTGGGCTTGGCACGCAGTCGGGGTGGTCACCTTGGTCGAAGGTGATGGGCTTGTCAGACCAGTCTAGGTAGACTGGTGCCGCCACCTTTACCGAGCAGACCTCCCGGTACTCCTCCTTGCGGTGCCGAGCCGAGGCGTTTGCCACTTGCCCACCGTAGATCATGAAACAGCCGTGGACCTCGGGGAACTCCTCTGCCTTGTCGCCCTCCTTCTTGTCGTTATCTTGGCCTTTGCCACCTTCTGCCGAGGGCCCGGCCTTATGGAAGTAGCGCCGAAGCATGACGCATTCCTCAAGGGTGTGTTTGACAGGACCCTAGTGATAGGGACACGACTCCTTGAGCATCTTGTCGAACAGGTTGACCCCTCCGGGAGGCTTCCGAGGGTTCCTGTGCTCGACAGCAGCAACAAGATCTGCGTCGGCGGCGTCGCGTTTCGCTTGCGACTTCTTCTTGGCCTTCTTCTTCATGCCGCGCTGGGCGGACGCCTTGGGGACGTCTTCCTGCTGGCGTCCCTAAGGCTGCTTGTCCTTCCGGAAGATGGCTTCGACCGCCTCCTGACTAGAGGCGAACTTGGTGGTGATGTCCATCAACTCACTTGCCTTGGTGGGAGTCTTGCGACCCAGCTTGCTCACCAAGTCGCGGCAAGTGGTGCCGGCGAGGAACGCCCCGATGACATCCGAGTCGGTGATGTTGGGCAGCTCGGTGCGCTGCTTCGAAAACTACTGGATGTAATCTCGTAGGGATTCCCCCAGCTGCTGGCAGCAGCTTCGGAGATCCCAAGAGTTCCCAGGGCGCACGTATGTGCCCTGGAAGTTTCCAGCAAAGGCTTTGACCAGGTCGTCTCAGTTGGAGATCTGCGCAGGAGGCAGATGCTCTAGCCAGGCTCGGGCGGCGTCGGAGAGGAACAGGGGGAGGTTGCGGATGATGAGGTTGTCATCGTCCGTTCCACCCAGCTAGCAGGCCAGTCGGTAGTCCGCAAGCCACAGTTCCAGCCTCGTTTCCCCCGAGTACTTAGTGATGGTAGTCGGGGCTCAGAACCGGGTCGGGAACGGCGCCCGTCGTATAGCCCGATTGAAGGCTTGCGGACCTAGTGGTTCAGGCGAGGGGCTCCGATCCCCCTCGTTGTCGCAAGGTCCCCCACGCCTGGGGTGGTAGCCTCGGCGCGTCTTCTCATCGAGGCGGGCTCGACGGTTGTGGCGGTGATGCTCGCCGCCGAGGCGACCCGGGGCTGCAGGTGCTGCGTCCCGCGTGCGCCCGGTGTGGACCGAGGCTTCCCACATGAATCGGGAAGTCGCTGCGCGATGCTCCGGGGGGCACCCTTGCCTTCAGGAGGCGGAGCTCTCGGCTCGTCGTACCGCGGCATCCTCCAGGAGATTCTTGAGTTCTCCCTGGATACGCTGCCCCTCGGTAGTGGATGGCTCCAGCATCGCTCGGAGTAGTATTGCCGCTGCAGCCAGATTCTGGCCGACCCCGCTAGAGGCCGAGGGCAGCCTTGCCCTGGCATCGTCAGCGATGCGGGGCTGGACATCCCGGGCCTGATGACGCGCTTCTCCGGCGAGTGCTCGACCTGCCCACTCCTGCTCGATGTTTTGCCGGAGCTGCACAAGTTGTCCTGCTTCCTCGTCGAGCTTGGCCTACATCTCGCGGATTTGCTCAAGGTGTGTGTCCTAACCCCCCGCAGGGACTGGGACCACAGCTAGCTCCCATAGGATGTCAACGCGAGGCGCAGGCCCAGGGGGATCGTCATCCTTCGGCATACCAAGGTGGTTGCCTTCGTCTAGACCCCTTAGATCGACGTGGAAGCATTCGCGACTTGGGCCACAACCCTCGTTGTCAAGGCTGTGGCCATCATCGGAGCAATCGGAGAGGCAGTAGTCACATGCGGTCATGAAGTCTCGCATGGCACTAGGAGCACGGAGCCCAGAGAAATCCCAACCAGAGTCGGGCTCGTCTTCTTCCTCGGAACCCAGGGGGCCGTAGGTCGAGACGGCTGTCAGTTGGCCCCAGGTTGACCACATATGGTACCCCGGAAGGTTAGGATATGCCTTTATGAAAGCGTTCACCGAAGCGGGGTCGCTCGGTGGATCGAAGCTGAATCTAAAAGGCACAGGGTGGAAAACGGACGGTACCTCTTGATCGACAAACGGTGACGAAGTCGCGTAGGGGACGGACTGCACCGTTCTCTCAGGTACTGTAACACCCCAGGTGTTACTTAGGGTTTTCACCCAAGACTACACAAGTAAGCCATCATCACATGTGACTTAAGTTGGGAAAAGTACACCAAAGTGGGAGCTCAAGATCCTAAGTAAGTGCAACCCACCTTAGAAGTCATACCTTGGCTTGTTATGCACATATAATGGGGAGAATTGCCCAAACCTTAATTTAAACCCCTTTGGACAAGTGGAGCACTAGAAGTAAGCATGAACAAAAGGGTATGAAAACCACATGATCATGACTTGGGCCAATTATAAAAGATGTAGTACACTTAATACCCTACAAATGATAGTAAGAAAGTGACCCCAAAAAGAATTCAAAAAAACCCCAAAAGGTTCACCAAAGGGGTGAGCACAAAAGAAAAATCAGAATTCTTCTAAGTCCAAAACCACCCCCTTTTCAAAGATCAAACATGTTCACCTTGATCCCAAACTTAAAACCATTTGGCCCCATTGGCAAAGTGGCGCCAAAATACCTCTAGAACACCCTGGAGAAGTTTGAACCCAACCCTAAATCGTTTGACACGACTTGGCACAAGTTTTGTCTGGGTTTGGACAGCTAGGACAGAGACAACTTCCCACCCCCATATCTCTCTAACCCGACCACATCTCCCCTTGGAACTCACATGAACTAGGTAGCCCTAGGTGCAGGGAAGAGATCTCTCACAGGTCTTAGGGCAAGATTCGCACGTTTTGGCCGCTCAGCAGAGGGTAGAACACGAACAGAAGCAAAGAGCCACGTGTTCGACGCGCTCTGGGCTCGCTAGAGCACGCCCGCGCACGCCCCCGCGTGCCCCGCGTCACGCCAAAGCCGAGCGGGTGCCGTTGCTCGCGCCCGCGCCTATAAAGCCCCCATAGACGTCGAACGTACTCCTCCTCGCATGCTCGACCTCACCGGAGCCAGAGATCACCGGTGTTTGCCTTGCAAACGGCGTGCCCCGCGGCCACCCGATCCCTCGCCACCGTAGACCGGCCTGCAGAGCCCTTCCTAGCCACGCCCGACCCTCGGAAGAGACCGTGCATGCCTTGGTGAAGCTCCTCGAGCAAGGAATCGGACTTTGCCTCGCCGGAGAAGCCAGTCCACGGTCGCCGGACTTCACCCGACTGTCGGTGAACGTAGACCGGTTAAGCCTCTGCCCCATTTTTCGATTCCTTGCGCACATAGCCTCTACGTCATCCCGTGGAGCTCATCGTGCTGTTTAATTGAACTAGATCGTCGTGGATTAGCTGGAGCACCCGCCGCCGACGAGTTCACCCGCCTGCGCACGTGGACCGGCCGATTCCGACCACCACCGCCGTCGAGCCGTACCTCGCTGTGACCGCCAGGACCTCCCGAAGCCAACCCCGCCCCTCGCCGGACCTCTCTCACCGCTGGTAAGCCGCACCGCCCTTTTCCTTTCCGCGGGTACTGTTTACATAAGGGGAGGGACCTCGGGGGGAAGAAGGAAAGGCCAGGGGGTTTTGTGCGCTGTCAGTGACTCAGGTGAATAGTGGCGCAGGGGTAGAAATGAATGGATTGATTTAGAGAGAACCCAGGGTCTTCGGTGCAAAGTAGTTTTCCAGGAAACCTTTTAAAATATTCTGATTTAAATCCAAATAGAACTTGAAAAATTCATAACTTCGGTTTGGTTTACCCAAATCGAGTCAAACCAATTTTGCCAGATCCTAAATAATGCAAACTACTTAGGAAAAATATAAAACCCCTAAATGTTACAGAAAACTTTAAAGTTTGGATTTAATTGATTAACTGGTCAGAAGCTAAAAGAAATAAGGAAAAATGGATACACAATTTGACTGAGGTTAAGAAAATTTAGAGAAGTACTTAATCACTTCCTAACCTGTTTAAAAATAATAAACCCCTCTGTACACCAAGTTAAGGTAGAGTTTACTATTTAAATCATTTTTGGCCTAAAGTTAGAGAAAATATTAAAGGTGGTTTAAATAAAGAACCAGGGAGCACCCACATTTTTGTTAGTTTACTTATTTAGTATAGTTCACTAGAAAAAATTATTATACCCTTGTTTAGTACAAAATAAATGAGATACCTTTTATTTTAGGAAAACAAGGAGAACTTAGAAAAACCCTAGAAAAATAACCCTAAGGAGAAAACATCCCAAACCTTGGGATAACTAATGTTTTGTTATTAAGAACATAGGAAAAATATGAAATCTGTTGTTTGACATTTTTCAAATAACAAGATAGTAGTAAGTGCCTTTTTAACATTAAACTTTAGAAAATCACAACTAAATAACCACCAAATTACCTTCTGTGATATTTGGCACAGAAACATGTTATTACTTTTAGATACCAGCAAAAATGACCCTTAGGACAGAACCCACTCCTAGTTAAGAGTTATAGTGCAAAGTGACACCTTTGCCCCAACTTTTGTTATTTTTTCCAGGGTATATTTTATTTATTCTGGACCTCAAATTTGTAGGACAGCCTTCAGTGACAAATAGTAACCCACTGTAATTTTTATAGAATTTTTGGAATAAGTTAAACCACTGATGTAGTTCAAACCCACACTAAAATTCATAAATAGAAAATGAAAAAGGGGGATTAATAATGGAGATTAATGTCATCATAACCCAACCAGCAAAACCCCTTAAATGCCTACTAAAACATCTAAGGGAAACCCAAGTATTAATCCACTATGCTTAGGCAAGAACCTCAAACCTAAATTAATAAGCCTAAAACCCTAAGAGCCATTTTTGACAAAGAAACCCTAAAATGATTAACTAACTTAGTTTTCTGCACTAAGGCATAATTGTTATTAAATTCTACATATCATAGCATGCATATATCTTATTCATTGCATTCGATAGATTGCAACCTCGCGGACGGAGAGTACATCCTCGTGCCGGAGCAAGGAGTTACTCAGGAGGTAGCCCCGGATCCAGCACCAGAGCCTGCCCCAGAGGATCTGCCTGCCCCAGCTTTGGAAGCAAGCTTCGGTTTTATGCATAACCTATTTATTATGCTATTTTACTACACTTAATGATTGTAGGATTGAATGTGCACTTAAGTGTAGGAGTTGTTTGAAACCCTAGTCGCATGATCTCAGGAATCCTCTTTGTAATGAATACTAGTATGCTAGGTCGAGTAGCTGCTTTATTAATTAGGGATCTCGGTAGAAGTCGAGTGATTTTTCTAGCACTCGCGCGAGGTTAGGAATTGGTTGTACCCACTTTCGTATCATAATAATGTTGGTCTGTGGACAACAATCCAGGGGGATTGGTTGTCTACGAGATGGAAAATTGAATAAGGATTAAGGTGTGGTACCGTGTGTCAAGCGTTTGAACGTACTAAACACATGCCGAGAAATATGGTAAATCGGTAAACCTAGTACCTGAGTGAACCTGCCCGCAGATTGCCCTCCTCACGCGACCTGAGACGTGGTCTCCCATTCCGGTTATGGTGGGTACAAGTGCGGTCACTGCACGACGGCAGTCGGGGTCAGTGAGGCATTGTACGCCAAGGCGGTGAGCCCCTTTCTGTTGCCAGGGAATCGATGGGGACGGTTGATGTGTGTGGGGACGGAGTGCCTCGCCACGTCGTGTGTTTAGGTTTACCTTGTAAGGTTAAAACTCGATTCGAATCGTCTGCTTCTCGTAGCTATTGAGACTGCTTGATCCATGCTGCTACATTGAGTAACAAGTGGAAATGTGATGATTTGGCAAAAGTTGTTGGTTGCTAAATGTTTGATACCATGTATGAGCAGATAGGTATACATTTAGTCTTAAGAGAGTCACACTAAAACTTGACAAAGCTAAAACTTGATTTACAAACTCAGCTAGTGCTTTTGGCAACCAAACCCCCAGCCAAACAGCTGCATGTCTAGAGGTAGAGGAGTAGACTCCTCACACCGGGTAAGTCTAGCTGAGTATTAGTATACTCAGCCTTGCTTGTGGCATAATTTTTACAGGTTCTCTAGAGGACATGGTTGCTGGAGTGACTTGGCCGTCCATCTTGCCACCGGGTTGGACAGTCGAGTGGGACCCTGCCTCGGCTGAGGAGGAGCATGAGGAGTGATGGGACAGGCTTCCCCATCTCTCTGTTTATTTATCGTTAGTTTTATTCCGCTGCATTCCGAACAATGATGACTACTTTTGCAAAAACTCCGATGATGATGTAATAAGTTTAATACTCCTTAATGTATGGTTTATGCTTTATTGTATTTGCTCTGTGCCTCACCATCGAGTGAGTACGTGGTACTTGATCCTGTCAGTGGCCTCGTCGGACTACATCCGAGGGATTGACGTGTTATTCCCATTTAAGTGTGGTCTAGCCTCTAAGGCGGGACTTAGGCACTTAAGTTGGAATAATTCGAGCAGTTCTGCCACAGCTGGTATCGGAGCTTGTACCACCATAGAGGAATAAATAAACTATAAATACCATCCTTTTTCAAAGTAAAACTTGGTAGAAACAAATGTTGGATAGATCATAGGACGATCAGGATAGACCTAGGACGTGAAGCCTTAGGAGGATAGAGGGGTAGCTAGGTGGCTAATTAAGTAAGCCCTACAGGCTACTATAAGGGATGGGAGTTCCTTCCTATTCCCTCTAAGTTGATGAGAGGCCGTTTAGGACGAGCATGCATGCATCCTTAATTAAACTATTTAATAATTGAGTAAGAACTTTAATACACAATGATGACAAAGTAAGTACCACAGTACCATTCTCATAGTTATAGAGAGGCTGAGTTGCGATCCCTTTTCATTTTATAATTATTTTTCTTTTGCTTACGCTTAACCATACACAGATGACTTCTCACGGATCCTCGGGGGAAGGGAATGCACAGTCCCACACTGACGGGCTTGCATGAGAGGGTTTCCCCCATATCTTGTGGGAGGTCCTTCAGGGAGCTGGTTACACGACGCCTCCCCAGTATGCGGTGCAGCTGTTCGAGAAGCACTGAGTGCCCCGCTATAGGGTGAGGATGACCCTAGAGCCTCATCCCCTGCAGTCAGGCTGGCATTCGCTGGACTCTGAGTCATTTGGATACAGGGCTAAGGATACTATCGAGGCAATTGCTCTTCACGGACTGACCACCTTCTGCGGATTCCACCCCTTGGAGCTGTCCACTCACCCCATTGGCTTGTTCCCTGCGGAGAAGGAGGACGACCCAATGTGGAAGGACCGAGTGGAGCATGCCAAGGATATTTGGGCTATCTACCCAGGTCAGACTGCTCACTTGACGGTGCGATGCATGAATGCCCTGTATCGTCTGCAAGTGATGCGTGGAGAGGCAATGTCCCATCTAATGGCATTGTTGGAGGCAACCAAGATCACTTTGGATAATAGAGAGGAACTTGTGGTTGATTTGTCCACTGAGATGGTGGAAAAAGACCTACAGGTGGAACAATTGTCAAATGAGATCCAAGAGCTTGAGGAGCTAGTGGGAACGAGGGAGAAAACTATCGAGGTTCTCGAGGATTAGCTTATCAACACTCAGCAACAGCTTGCAGAGGCTAACCAGCATCTAGATATGCATCACCAGGAGATCCAGGACATGGAGGCCAACGAGGATGTCAACATCGAGGGAGGAGAGGAGCCTGCCTCTAGTTTGGACACTGCTGGCTCAGGGAGACCACCTTCCCCCGAGTCGAGCGTCGCCTCATTTGCCCACTAGGTCGCAGGGATAGAGTTAGAAGTCGGTGACGGTAGAACTCCTCGAAGCTAGCTTAGCTTTTGCACCCTTGGGGTACTAGGCTAGATAGAGTTGAGTCTTTTGAGTTACTGATGTAATCATGACAAAACTCTTTTGGAAGTATGGATGATGAATTATGCTAGTTTTAATTTAAGAAGAAAAGTTTATGCCATGGGGAATCTTTTATAATTATGCAAGAATATATTGGTTTTATCCCTTTTTACTCTTTCGCCACAATTGAACCTTGAACCTCGGAAATGTTATATTGAGAATATACATGATTTTTCAGATGGCAGGAAGAGCGTGTCGTGGTCAGAATGAGCGCGTTCCTCCACCACCACCACCACCTCCTACTCTGCAGGAGTTGATGGCTCAACAGAACGAGATCTTGCGACAGCTAGCTCAGCGTTAGCCCCCACCTCAGCACTATGGTGGTGGTGATAATCAGCGTCACCCCGCAGCAGCCACTTATCAGGAGTTCCTCAGTACCCAGCCACCGTTGTTCACCAGGGCCGAGGACCCACTTGATGCTGATGTATGGTTGAGGGTGGTGGAATCCAAATTCCCACTACTCCATGGAAATTGTTCAGAGGTGACTAAGGTCAGATTCACCACCCAGCAGCTTCGCGGACCCGCACGGACATGGTGGGACCACTTTCTTGCTATGCAGCCATTTGACCGTGAGGTGGAATGGAGACAATTCAAGGCAGCTTTCAGGGGGCACCATATACTAGCAGGCATTATGGACCGCAAGCTCAACGAGTTTCTGGCACTCACTCGAGGGAACCGGACAGTGTTACATTATGCTCAGGCCTTTAATGACCTGTGCTAGTACGCCGGGTATCATGCAGACACCGATGAGAAGAAGAGGGACAGGTTCAGGATGGGGCTTAGCACTAAGCTCCGTGACCGTCTCAACACTGTCAGGGCCAACAGCTACAATGAGTTAGTCAACATGGCCATTTCTCAGGAGGACTGTATCATAGCTCGTCAGGCAGAAAAGAAGAGGAAGACCCCTATGGCAGAACCCTCAGCTCAGCCACAGCGCTTCAGGATCGTGTCTGACACTCAGAACAGAGGACCCCAGCAGCAACAAGGACGTTGGGTGATCCGGCCACAACAGCAGCGGCAGGCACCCAACCGCACCCAGTTTCCAGTTCAGAGGAACAATCAGCCACAGCAGCAGCAGTACTGTCAGGCCAATGACAACAGGTGTTTCACTTGTGGTAACACCGGACATTATGCCAAGAATTGCCCCAGAAACCAGCAGCGGCAGGGATAGAATGCCAACCAGAACCAAGGCAAGAGACAGAAGGTGCAAGTGAGGCAAGGCAGGCTGAACTTCACCACCATGGCTGATATTCCAGAGGGAGCACCCGTCATGACTGGTATCTTTTCAGTTTTGAATTATCCTGTTATTATTCTCTTTGATTCTAGTGCATCACATAGTTTTATCAGTGCCAAATTTAGTGCCAAGTGCCAATTACCTTTTCACCACACCGATGGGGGTATCACAATTTCAACACCAGGAGGCAGGGTTGCCACCTACCAAATCAACAGGCAAGTGCCTATAAAATTTGGTAGTTTTGTGATTAGAACCACCCTTCTCATCTTAGGATTGGATAGCATGGACATTATATTGGGAACTGATTGGTTATCCAGGCATCAGGCAGTATTGGATATTGCAGCAAGGGCCATCGAGATTCACTCCCCTACTTATGGCGAGACTACTTTATACTTGCCTGATCAGGGTTGTACCCGTTCTTGTGCATTCACTATGATAGAGTCACCGGTTGAAAGAATCCCTATGGTCTGTGACTACCCAGATGTCTTTCCTGACGAATTGCTAGGGATGCCACCTGATAGAGACATCGAGTTCGCGATTGAATTGCAACCCGGGACTGCTCCTATATCCAAGAGACCCTATAGGATGCCTCCAGCAGAATTGGCAAAATTGAAGAAGCAACTACAAGAGTTGTTGGACAAGGGGTTCATTCGCCCAAGTACTTCACCTTGGGGATGCCCAGCCTTATTTGTGAAGAAAAAGGATGAGAGTTTGAGAATGTGTGTTGATTACCGCCCTCTTAATGCGGTGACCATCAAGAACAAATACCCGCTGCCCCGCATTGATGTTTTGTTTGATCAGTTGGTGGGAGCCAAAGTGTTCTCCAAGATAGACCTTCGCTCGGGCTACCATCAAATAAAGATCTGTGCCAGTGATATTCCGAAGATGGCTTTCTCCACCAGATATGGGCTCTATGAGTTTTTGGTGATGTCTTTTGGGCTGACCAATGCCCCGGCTTATTTCAAGTACCTGATGAACTCAGTATTCATGCCAGAGCTAGACAAATTTGTGGTGGTTTTCATTGATGATATTCTGGTCTATTCCAAGAATGAAGCCGAGCACACTAAACATTTGCATACTGTACTTCAGAGACTACGTGACCATCAGTTGTATGCTAAGTTGTCTAAATGTGAATTCTGGCTGAGGGAAATTAAATTTTTGGGTCACACAATTTCTTAGGACAGGATATCAGTTGATCCTGAGAAGGTATAAGAAGTAATGGATTGGAAACCTCCTACCACAGTGAGACAGATTCGGAGTTTTCTAGGATTGGCAGGGTATTATCGACGATTCATTCCGGATTTCTCTAGAATTGCCAAGCCAATGACTGAACTGTTGAAGAAGGGAGTCAAGTATGATTGGAGCCAGAAGTGTGAGGATGTCTTTCATACACTAAGGCAGCACTTGACAACAGCACCAGTGCTAGCTCAACATGACGACACCAAGCCCATTGAAGTTTATTGCGATGCTTCCGGTACGGGATTGGATGTGTCTTAATGCAGAACAACAGAGTCATTGCTTATGCCTCCCGAGCACTTAGACCCCATGAGCAGAACTACCCCACACATGATCTAGAATTAGCAGTTGTGGTTCATGCTCTCAAGATATGGAGACATTACCTGATGGGAGCTCACTGCAACATTTACACTGATCATAAGAGTCTCAAATACATTTTCACTCAAGCGGATCTTAATATGAGGCAGAGGAGATGGTTAGAGCTAATCAAGGACTATGATTTGGAGGTGCATTACCATCCTGGCAAAGCCAATGTTGTGGCAGATGCCTTAAGCAGGAAAGCCCAGTGCAATTGTATGAACATGGATGCAAGAGTCGCCACCCTGTGTGATGAGTTGTGCAAACTAAACCTAGAGGTTGTTTCCTCAGGTGCTTTAAATTATATTTCAGTGGAGCCCACATTACAAGAGCAAATAGTCAGGGCACAGATCGAAGACAGGGGTGTTCAGGTCATTAAGGAAATGATCAAGCAGAAAGCAGAAAAATACAAATGCTTCTGTCAGGACAACAAAGGAATCCTATGGTTTGGAGACCGATTAGTTGTTCCCAAGAACCCTGAGCTCAGAAAGAAGATATTGGATGAAGCTCACCTTTCAAAATTCTCCATGCACCCCGGCAGTAACAAGATGTATCATGACCTCAGATCCTTATACTGGTGGACCAGAATGAACAGGGAAATTGCCAAGTACATATCCGAATGTGACACCTGCCAAAGAATCAAGGCCAGTCATTTGAAGGTAGCAGGCCCTTTGCAACCCCTTCCCATACCATCTTGGAAATGGGAGGACATTTGCATGGATTTTGTCTTGGGATTGCCCAATACCTCCCGGCACCATGATTCCATTTGGGTCATTGTGGACATATTGACCAAGACAGCTCACTTCTTGCCAGTACACACCACCCACAGGACGGAGAAGTATGCAGAAATCTACATTGACCAGATAGTTCGCTTGCATGGAATACCAAGGACTATAGTGTCGGACGGAGGAGCACCATTCGTGGCACGATTTTGGGAGCAATTACAGGAATCACTTGGGACCCATGTAATAAGAAGCTCAGCATACAATCCTCAAACGGATGGCCAGACAGAAAGGGTAAATCAGATCTTGGAAGACATGTTGAGAGCCTGTGTGCTACACTATGGAAAGGATTGGGACAAGTGTCTTTCCTTGGCAGAATTCTCCTATAATAACAGCTACCAGTCCAGTTTGAAGATGGCACCTTTTGAAGCCTTGTATGGGAGATGGTGTAGGACCCCACTGAATTGGTCTCAAGCAGGAGAGAGGGAAATATTTGGACCAGACTTGGTACTTGAAGCAGAGGAAAAGGTCAGAGCTATTAAGAAGAACCTAGAAGCTGCCCAGGCCAGGCAAAAGAGCTATCATGACAAGAGAAGGAATCCCCTACAGTTTGAAGTGGGAGATCATGTTTATCTTAAGGTGTCACCCACCAAAGGTGTCCAAAGATTTGGAATCAAGGGCAAGTTAGCTCCTCGCTACATTGGACCCTATGAGATCAAGGAAACTTGTGGACCTGTAGCATATCAATTGAAGTTGCCACCCCACATGTCAGCTGTTCATGATGTGTTCCATGTAACTCAGCTGCAGAAATGTGTCCGCTTACCCACTGAAGTGCTACCTGAACCAGAAATTGAGATAGAACCAGACTTATCTTATCAAGAGGAACCAGACTTATCTTATCAGAAATTCAGTAGAAGAAGCTACATGGGAGACTGAGGATTTTCTACGCTCTCGCTTCCTCGACCTTCTACCCAAGGGAGTCGATACGTAACCTAAAACCCCACCCCTACCTGCCCTTTGAATCTAAATATAAGAAAAACTTAGATGATAAAGGTGTAGTAAGCTTTAGAAATGACTCAAAAAGGACTTCCTTCTGAAGTCGCAAAGAGAATGACATTCGAAGAGCAGTAACTAGAGAAACTTGGACAAAGGAAGAAACCACACACCAACACACTTTCATGGCACTCCTCCAAAGGACTCTACTTAAAATCTCGGGACGAGATTCCTTTAAAGGGGGAGGGCTGTAACACTCCAGGTGTTACTTAGGGTTTTCACCCAAGACTACACAAGTAAGCCATCATCACATGTGACTTAAGTTGGGAAAAGTACACCAAAGTGGGAGCTCAAGATCCTAAGTAAGTGCAACCCACCTTAGAAGTCATACCTTGGCTTGTTATGCACATATAATGGGGAGAATTGCTCAAACCTTAATTCAAACCCCTTTGGACAAGTGGAGCACTAGAAGTAAGCATGAACAAAAGGGTATGAAAACCACATGATCATGACTTGGGCCAATTATAAAAGATGTAGTACACTTAATACCCTACAAATTATAGTAAGAAAGTGACCCCAAAAAGAATTCAGAAAAAAACCCCAAAAGGTTCACCAAAGGGGTGAGCACAAAAGAAAAATCAGAATTCTTCTAAGTCCAAAACCACCCCCTTTTCAAAGTTCAAACATGTTCACCTTGATCCCAAACTTAAAACCATTTGGCCTTATTGGCAAAGTGGCTCCAAAATACCTCTAGAACACCCTGGAGAAATTTGAACCCAACCCTAAATCGTTTGACACGACTTGGCACAAGTTTTGTCTCGTTTTGGACAGCTAGGACAGAGACAACTTCCTAGCCCCATATCTCTCTAACCCGACCACATCTCCCCTTGGAACTCACATGAACTAGGTAGCCCTAGGTGCAGGGAAGAGATCTCTCACAGGTCTTAGGGCAAGATTCGCACGTTTTGGCCGCTCAGCAGAGGGTAGAACACGAACAGAAGCAAAGAGCCACGTGTTCGACGCGCTCTGAGCTCGCCAGAGCATGCCCGCGCGCGCCCCCGCGTGCCCTGCGTCGCGCCAAAGCCGAGACGGCACCGTTGCCTGCGCCCGCGCCTATAAAGCCCCCATAGACGTCGACCATACTCCTCCGCACACGCTCGACCTCACCGGAGCCAGAGATCACCGGCGTTTGCCCTGCAAACGGTGTGCCCGCGGCCACCCGATCCCCTGCCACCGTAGACTGGCCTGTAGAGCCCTTCCCAGCCACGCCCGACCCTCGGAAGAGACCGTGCATGCCTCGGTGAAGCTCCCCGGGCAAGGAATCGGACTTTGCCTCGCCGGAGAAGCCAGTCCACGGTCGCTGGACTTCACCCGACCGCCGGTGAACGTAGACCGGGTAAGCCTCTGCCCCATTTTTTGATTCCTTGCGCACATAGCCTCTACGTCATCCCATGGAGCTCATTGTGTTGTTTAATTGAACTAGATCGCCGTGGATTAGCCTGAGCACCAGCCGCCGACGAGTTCACCCGCCTACGCACGTGGACTGGCCGATTCCGGCCACCACCGTCGTCGAGCCGTACCTCGCTGTGACCGCCAGGACCTCCCGAAGCCAACCCTGCCCCTCGCCGGACCTCTCTCACCGCCGGTAAGCCGCGCCGCCCTTTTTCTTTCCACGGGTACTGTTTACATAAGGGGAGGGGCCTTGGGGGGAAGAAGGAAAGGCCAGGGGGTTTTGTGCGCTGTCAGTGACTCAGGGGAATAGTGGCGAAGCGTAGAAATGAATGGATTGATTTAGAGAGAACCCAGGGTCTTCGGTGCAAAGTAGTTTTCCAGGAAACCTTTTAAAATATTCTGATTTAAATCCAAATAGAACTTGAAAAATTCATAACTTCAGTTTGGTTTACCCAAATCGAGTCAAACCAATTTTGCCAGATCCTAAATAATGCAAACTACTTAGGAAAAATATAAAACCCCTAAGTGTTACAAAAAACTTTAAAGTTTTGATTTAATTGATTAACTGGTCAGAAGCTAAAAGAAATAAGGAAAAATAGTTACACTACTTGACTGAGGTTAAGAAAATTTAGAGAAGTACTTAATCACTTCTTAACCTGTTTAAAAATAATAAACCCCTCTGTACACCAAGTTAAGGTAGAGTTTACCATTTAAATCATTTTTGGCCTAAAGTTAGAGAAAATATTAAAGGTGGTTTAAATAAAGAACCAGGGAGCACCCACATTTTTGTTAGTTTACTTATTCAGTATAGTTCACTAGAAAAATTTATTATACCCTTGTTTAGTACAAAATAAATGAGATACCTTTTATTTTAGGAAAACAAGGAGAACTTAGAAAAACCCTAGAAACATAACCCCAAAAAGAAAACACCCCAAACCTTGGGATAACTAATGTTTTGTTATTAAGAACATAAAAAACATATGAAATCTGTTGTTTGACATTTTTCAAATAACAAGATAGTAGTAAGTGCCTTTTTAACATTAAACTTTAGAAAATCACAACTAAATAACCACCAAATTACCTTCTGTGATATTTGGCACAGAAGCATGTTATTACTTTTAGATACCAGCAAAAATGACCCTTAGGATAGAACTCACTCCTAGTTAAGAGTTGTAGTGCAAAGTGACCCCTTTGCCCCAACTTTTGTTATTTTTGTCCAGGGCATATTTTATTTATTCTGGACCTCAAATTTATAGGACAGCCTGCAGTGACAAATAGTAACTCACTGTAATTTTTATAGAATTTTTGGAACAAGTTAAACCACTGATGTAGTTCAAACCCACAATAGAATTCATAAATAGAAAATGAAAAAGGGGGATTAATAATGGAGATTAATGTCATCATAACCCAACCAGCAAAACCCCTTAAATGCCTACTAAAACATCTAAGGGAAACCAAGTATTAATCCACTATGCTTAGGCAAGAACCTCAAACCTAAATTAATAAGCCTAAAACCCTAAGAGCCATTTTTGACAAAGAAACCCTAAAATGATTAACTAACTTAGTTTTCTGCACTAAGGCATAATTGTTATTAAATTCTACATATCATAGCATGCATATATCTTATTCATTGCATTCGATAGATTGCAACCTCGCGGACGGAGAGTACATCCTCGTGCCGGAGCAAGGAGTTACTCAGGAGGTAGCCCCAGATCCACCACCAGAGCCTGCCCCAGAGGATCTGCCTGCCCCAGCTTTGGAAGGCAAGCCCCGGTTTTATGCATAACCTATTTATTATGCTATTTTACTACACTTAATGATTGTAGGATTGAATGTGCACTTAAGTGTAGGAGTTGTTTGAAACCCTAGTTGCATGATCTCAGGAATCCTCTTTGTAATGAATACTAGTATGCTAGGTCGAGTAGCTGCTTTATTAATTAGGGATCTCCGTAGAAGTCGAGTGATTTTTCTAGCACTCGTGCGAGGTCAGGAATTGGTTGTACCCACTTTTGTATCATAATAATGTTGGTCTGTGGACAACAATCCAGGGGGATTGGTTGTCTACGAGATGGAAAATTGAATAAGGATTAAGGTGTGGTACCGTGTGTCAAGCGTTTGAACGTACTAAACACATGCCGAGAAATATGGTAAATCGGTAAACCTAGTACCTGAGTGAACCTGCCCGCAGATTGCCCTCCTCACGCGACCTAAGACGTGGTCTCCCATTCTGGTTATGGTGGGTACAAGTGCGGTCACTGCACGACGGCAGTCGGGGTCAGTGAGGTATTGTACGCCAAGGCGGTGAGCCCCTTTCTATTGCCAGGGAATCGATGGGGACGGTTGATGTGTGTGGGGACGGAGTGCCTCGCCACGTCGTGTGTTTAGGTTTACCTTGCAAGGTTAAAACTCGATTCAAATCGTCTGCTTCTTGCAGCTATTGAGACTGCTTGATCCATGCTGCTACATTGAGTAACAAGTGGAAATGTGATGACTTGGCAAAAGTTGTTGGTTGCTAAATGTTTGATATCATGTATGAGTAGATAGGTATACATTTAGTCTTAAGAGAGTCACACTAAAACTTGACAAAGCTAAAACTTGATTTACAAACTCAGCTAGTGCTTTTGGCAACCAAACCCCCAGCCAAACAGCTGCATGTCTAGAGGTAGAGGAGTAGACTCCTCACACCGGGTAAGTCTAGCTGAGTATTAGTATACTCAGCCTTGCTTGTGTCATGATTTTTACAGGTTCTCTGGAGGACATGGTTGCTGGAGTGACGGTCGTCCATCTTGCCACCGGGTTGGACAGTCGAGTGGGACCCTGCCTCGGCTGAGGAGGAGCATGAGGAGTGATGGGACAGGCTTCCCCATCTCTCTGTTTATTTATCGTTAGTTTTATTCCGCTGTATTCCAAACAATGATGACTACTTTTGCAAAAACTCTGATGATGATGTAATAAGTTTAATACTCCTTAATGTATGGTTTATGCTTTATTGTATTTGCTCTGTGCCTCACCATCGAGTGAGTACGTGGTACTTGATCCTATCAGTGGCCTTGTCGGACTAGATCCGAGGGATTGACGTGTTATTCCCATTTAAGTGTGGTCTAGCCTCTAAGGCGGGACTTAGGCACTTAAATTGGAATAATTCGGGTAGTTCTGCCACAGGTACGAGGCTAACGCCTAGCAAGCCCTCCGCGAGAGTGCTGGCGTCATCTGTCCGCTTGGGGTTGGCACGTTGCGGGGAAACGACACTCGCAGTCGCCTCAGGCGCGAGGTCAACGCTCGACATGTCCCCCGCTGGGGTGCCGGCGTCGTCGACTCGCTCGACAGCCGACGAGGTGCCGCCTCCTGCTTGGCCACGGTTGCCCCGCCTCCTCCTCCTGCGGCGAGGAAGGCGACGGGACAGACCCGGATGCTGCTCTTCCGCCATGGGGGGAAGACGTCGTCGAGTCCGCCGCCGCCGGGCGGGCTGACGGTCGTCGTTGTCGCTGTCGCGCTGCGGAGGAAGGAGTACCATGTCGTAGCTGCCGTCGAGGGACATGAACTCGAGACTCCCGAAATGGAGCAGCGTCCCAGGCTGAAGAGGTTGCTGGAGACTACCCATCTGGAGCTCGACGGGAAGTTGTTCGTCAACACGCAGCAGGCCCCTACCTAGCGCGCCAACTGTCGGCGTTTCGACCCTGGGGGGTCCCTGGACCGACGAGTGAAATTGTCGCTGCGTGTCCCAGCCCAGATGGGTTGGCGCGAGATGGAACACAAGGGGGGAGAACCGCGGCTCGTGTTATCCTGCGCCTAGGGCGGATGTGCTTGCAGTAGGGGTTACAAGCGTTCGCGAGGGAGAGAGAGAGTGTGCGAGCCTGTTCGTCGGCCCGTCCTCCCGCACGACCACCCTCCCGCGTGAGGGCCCTGGACCTTCCTTTTATAGATGCAAGGAGAGGGCCCAGGTGTACAATGGGGGTGTAGCTATATGCTAACGTGTCCGGCAAAGAGGAGCCAGAGCCCTATGTACATGCCAACATGGCTATCGGAGAGGTGCTAGAGCCCTGTGCACGCGATGTCGTGGCCGTCGGAGGAGCGCTTGAGCCCTGTAGAAGCACAGCTATCGGGGCTGCCGGGACCTTGCTGACGTCTCCTTGCTTCCGTAGGGGGCTGAGAACCGCCATCGTCATGGACGCACACGGGGTGCCATCATTACTTGTTTACCGGGGCGAGCCAGATGGGACGCCGGTCTTGTTCCCCGTAGCCTGAGCTAGCTAGGGGTAGGGCAATGATGTACCCCCTGTGGCGTGGTCGGTCCGAACCCAAGGTCGGGCGAGGCGGAGACTCCTCCTGAGGCCGAGGCCGGGGTTGGGTGAGGACGCGATTCCTTCTAATGTCGAGGTTGAGGCCGAGCCCTGGGGTCGGGCAAGGCAGAGACCATCCTCCGAGGCCGAGGTTGAGGCCGAGCCCTGGGGTCGGGCGAGGCGGAGACCGCCTTCCGGGGTCGAGGTTGAGGCCGAGCCATAGGGTCGGGCGAGGCGGAGACCGCCTTCCGAGGTCGAGGTTGAGGCCGAGCCCTGGGGTCGGGCGAGGCAGAGACCACCTTCCGAGGCCGAGGCGGGGGCCGAGCCCTGCGGTCGGGCGAGGCGGAGACCACCTTCCGAGGCCGAGGCGGGGGCCGAGCCCTGAGGTCGGGCGAGGCGGAGACCTCCTCCTAAGGCCGAGGCCCAAGGTCGAGCGAGGTGGAGCTTCCTGTTACGCCTGAGGCTGGACTTAGCTGTTGTCAGCCTCACCCTAGCGGGTGGCACAGCAGTCGGAGCAGGGCAGGCAACGCTGTCTTCCTGTCAGGTCGGTCAGTGGAAGGGTGAAGTGACTGCGGTCACTTTGGCCCTACCGACTGAGGAACGTGCGTCAGGATATGGTGTCAGGCGATCCTCGCATTGAATGCGCCTGCGATACGGTCGGTTGGCGAGGCGATCTGGCCAAGGTTGCTTCACTGCGAAGCCTGCCCGAGCTGGGCCTCGGGCGAGTCGAGGGTGCGCCCGTTGCTTGAGGAGGCCCTCGGGCGAGGCCTGAATTCGCCTAGGACTATTGTTCCCGCCCGAGGCTGGGCTTGGGCGAGGCGAGATCGTGTCCCCTGAGTAGACGAAGCCTTGACCTGAATTGCGCCCATCAGTCTCTGTAGCTTGTGCTGATGGTGATTACCAGTCGAGTTTAGGAGTGTTGGGGGTACCCCTAATTATGGTACCCGACACTTTCGAAAACCAAGTCCATCCTTAGCAGATGGGTGTCTACCAATAGTGTAGACATCCCTAGCAAATTTTAATTTATCAAACTCAATTTTGCAAGTCTTAAGTTGAGCATTAAGACTTGCCACCTCATCATTTAATTTAGTAATGGAAGCAATATGTTCATTACAGGCATCAACATCAAAATCCTTACATCTATTACAAATAACAACATGCTCTACACATGAACTAGATTTATTAACTTCCTCTAGTTTAGCATTTAATTCATCATTTAAACTCCTTAAACTAGAAACAGATTCATGGCAAGCAGACAACTCAGAGGATAGCATTTCATTTCTTTTAATTTCTAGAGCAAGAGATTTTTGAACACTAATAAACTTGTCATGTTCTTCATACAAAATATCTTCTTGCTTCTCTAGCAATCTATCTTTTTCATTTAGAGCATCAATTAATTCATTAATTTTCTCTACTTTGGCTCTATGTAAACCTTTAAATAAACTAGTGTAATCTACTTCATCGTCGGAGGATTCTTCATCACTAGATGAAGTGTACTTGGGTGTGTCTCGAGCACGTACCTTTTTCTCCTTGGCCATAAGACATGTATGGCGTTCGTTGGGGAAGAGTGAGGATTTGTTGAAGGCCGAGGCAACGAATCCTTCATAGTCAGAGTCGGAGGAGGAGCAGCTCGAGTCCCATTCCTTTCCAACGTGCGCCTCACCCTTTGCCATCCTGTAGTTCTTCTTTTTTTCTTTTTCCCGCTCTTTTCTTGTCCCTGGTCACTATCATTATTGGGACAATTTGCAATAAAGTGACCAGTCTTACTGCATTTAAAGCAAGAGCGCTTCCCCTTGTTTTGTTCTTGTTGGGGTACTCTTTGCGTCCTTTAAGCGCGGTCTTGAAGCGCTTGATGATAAGCGCCATCTCATCCTCGTTGAGGCCAGCAGCCTCCACTTGTGCCACCTTGCTTGGAAGCACCTCCCTGCTACTGGTTGCCTTAAGAGCAATAGGTTGAGGCTCGTAGACAGGTAGTGGACCGTTTAGAGCATCGTCCACGTATCGAGCCTCCTTCACCATCATGCGTCCGCTCACAAATTTTCCAAGAATCTTCTCGGGTGTCATCTTGGTGTACCTAGGATTCTCACGAATAAGATTGACAAGATGGGGTCAATTACAGTAAATGACCTTATGAGTTGAACGACATCATGATCCGTCCATCTTGTGCTTCCATAGCTTTGGATCTTGTTGACTAGGGTCTTGAGCCTGTTGTAGGTTTGTGTTGGCTCTTCTCCCCAAATCATGGTGAATCTTCCCAACTCGCCTTCCACCAGTTCCATTTTGGTGATCATCGTAGCATCATTTCCCTCATGTGAGATCTTGAGGGTGTCCCATATTTGCTTGGCGTTGTCCAAGCCACTCACCTTATTATATTCATCCCTGCAAAGTGAAGCTAGCAAGACAGTAGTAGCTTGGGCATTTTTATGAATCTGTTCATTAATTATCACAGGGTTATCCGTACTATCGAAGTGCATCCCATTCTCTACAATTTCCCAAATGCTAGGATGGAGAGAGAATAAATGACTACGCATTTTATGACTCCAAAATGAATAGTCCTCTCCATCAAAGTGTGGAGGTTTTCCAAGGGGAATTGAAAGTAGATGTGCATTTGAATTGTACGGCATGCGAGAATAGTCAAAAGAGTAGTTTTGATTAACCGTTCTGTTTTTCGACGAAAAGTCGTCGTCGTCTCTTGGTGAAGAAGAGGAGGCATCGCTGTCGTAGTAAATGATCTTCTTGATTGTTGGAGGTCTGCTTCGTCGCCGAAGGTCCCATAAGAAGAAACACCTTTGGAAGACTGACACAAAGCCGAAGCTATCAATCAAAGAGCTTCGGAGTACATTTGCAGATGCACCGACTTAAAGATGAAATGACCAATCGGCCCGAGATAGCTTGTACTATGATTGTAAATATTTGTAAAGGGCATGAATGTAATTTCTCACAGGTTGTGTCATGTGCCTATAAATAGATGAACAGTACCCCCATACTGTTCACGCTGACTTGTAATCGCCCGTGCGTCACGCTTGTTCTTTTTCCTTCTTTCGAGCCGAAGGTACATTTGTAATTCAATATTGTTTCTATTTTCTCCACGATGGTATAATAAATTTATGTTAACGATGTCATATGATTATTCATGTTATCTTTCATGTTTCACATGCTTCATATTTCATTAACATATACCGTAATGATGAAGGTATGTCCTTCATGGCCTTCGTCCGAAGATCGTTATATCCTAAGGGAAATAATGCTTCGAAGGACGAAGGACTTTAACACTTAATATTTTGTGTTGCCTTGTTCTTAACTCATAGCATTTGAGAACAAGTCCCCAACATTGGCACCCACCTCCGGTGAACTCACTTCCACTGTCGAGCTGATGGCTTCATTCAACAATGAAGCTGAAGTAGCTTCGGCTATGAAGATGGTGCTCCCAATAACAGGCAGTTCATGTTCAGAACCGGTCAACAAGAAGCAGAAGAAGGAGGCCCAGAGAAGGGTGCGGCATGTTGGGGTGCAGGGACCCTTGATCAAGTCAAAATGGTCCCACATCCCAATCACCTTCTCCCAGGAGGACCTTCAGCTCAAGGATTACCCTCATAATGATGCTATGGTTATATCTTGTGTCATCAAGGGATTTCTGGTCCATAATGTTCTGGTTGATACAGGTAGCGCAACGCATATCATATTTGCTAAGGCCTTCAGACAAATGCAAGAGCCAGAGGACAAGATTCATGATGCTACACACCCTCTTTGTGGCTTCGGAGGAAGACAGATTGTAGCACTTGGCAAGATCACAATGCCAGTAACCTTCGGATTTGTCCACAACACAAGGACTGAACAGGTTGTGTTTGATATTGTTGACATGGAATACCCCTACAATGCAATAATTGGTCATGGGACACTTAATGCTTTCGAAGCAATTCTTCATTCAGCATACCTATGCATGAATATACCTTCGAAACAAGGGCCTATTGCAATTCATGGAAGTCAGGAAGCTGCCAGAAAGGCTGAGGGAAATTGGACAGACTCAAAAGCCATCCACAATATAGATGGAGCTGAAGCTTGTGAGCAGTACAAGTACAGAAGAGAGAAGGCTGCTTCGGCTGAAGAGCAAGAAAAAACTTTGATAAGGTTTTTATTCAACAACAAAGATGTTTTTGCATGGTCGGCCAATGATCTCTGTGGTGTCAACAGGGATGTCATTGAACATTCACTCAATGTCGATCCATCCTTCACGCCTAGAAAACAAAAGCTTCAAAAAAATGTCTGATGATAAAGTCGAAGGTGCTCGGAATGAAGTAAAAAGACTTCTCAGTGCTGGTGTTATTAGAGAGGTAAAATATCCAGAGTGGCTAGCCAATACTGTTATGGTGAAGAAGGCCAATGGCAAATGGAGAATGTGTATTGATTTCACGGATCTCAACAAGGCCTGTCCGAAGGACGAATTTCCATTACCAAGGATAGACTCTCTTGTGGATGAAGCAGCTTCTTCAGAGCTTATGAGTCTGTTGGATTGCTACTCCGGATATCATCAGATATGGATGAAGAAGGAGGATGAGCCGATGACTAGCTTCATAACCCCCAGTGGTACCTATTGTTATCTTCGGATTCCTGAGGGGCTCAAGAACGCTGGAGGAAGCTTCAGCAGAATGATAGCCAAGGTCCTTCACTCTCAGATAGGCAGAAATGTGCTAACATATGTTGATGATATTATAGTAAAAAGCACGAAGCAAGAAAATCATATTGCTGATTTGCAGGAAACATTTGCTAATTTTAGGCAAGCTGGCCTGAAATTAAATCCAGAAAAATGTGTCTTTGGAGTGAAGAAGGGCAAGTTCCTTGGTTGTCTAGTTTCAACAAAAGGGATCGAAGCTAACCCAAGCAAGATCGAAGCTATCCTTCGGATGGAGCCGCCAAGCACAAAGAAGGGGCCCAACGGTTAACAGGAAGACTGGCATCTTTGAATCGATTTATATCTAGATCAGCAGAAAGAAACTTACCATTCTTTGAAGTACTAAAGTCAGCCAAAGTTTTTCAATGGGGCCCAACTCAACAGAAAGCCTTCAAAGAGCTGAAGCAGTACTTGATTGATCTAACAACATTAACTCCACCTGTGCCAGGGGCTCCATTGCTTTTGTATGTGGCAGCTTCGCACTTTGCAGTGAGTGCGGCGCTTGTACAGGAGAAGCTTGAAGGACAAACTAAAAAGCAAGTCCCAGTATACTTTGTCTCCGAAGTTCTAAGTTTATCAAAGAAAAATTATACAGGATTGGAGAAGGTATTGTATGCTGTGCTAATGGCATCCAGGAAGCTTCGGCATTATTTTCAAGCATACCACATAACTGTTCCTTCATCACAACCTCTGAAGGATATTATGAGGAACAGAGAAGCTACTGGAAGGATTGGAAAGTGGGACGCGGAACTTAATGAATTCACCATTGACTACGTGCATAGATCTTCAATCCAATCCCAAGCATTAGCAGATTTCATCGCTAATTGGACACCAGGGGCTCACGAAGAAGAAATAAACAAAGATACCGAAGCTTGGACAGTGTTCTGTGATGGTTCTTAGGGGACCTTTGGTGCAGGAGCAGCTGCGGTCATAGTGGCACCTTCAAAAGTCAAAACATGCTATGCAGTTAAATTGGATTTCAGTTGCACAAATAATATTGCTGAGTATGAAGCACTTCTGTTGGGACTTCGGAAGTTAAGGGCAATGGGAATAAGAAGGGCCATCTTAAAGACTGACTCTCAAGTTATTTCTGGCCATGTGGACAAAAGTAGCAAGGCAAGAGATCTAAAACTCGAAAGATATCTGGATACAGTTCAAAGGTTGGAGGCTTCTTTCGAAGGTTTTTCTGTCAAGAATATTCCAAGAGGTGAAAATGAGCATGCAGATTTGTTAGCTAAATCAGCGGCTCAGGGGCTCCCTTTGCCTTCGAAAGTATTTTTTGAAACAATAAAAGCACCTTCGGTTGAACTCATGGAGAGAGAAGTACTTACTATTTCTCCAGTACACAGTGAAGATTGGAGGACCGAAATTATATCTTTCCTCCAAGGCAACTGTCTTTCAAGTGACGAAGCTTATAACAAGAGAATGGAGGCAAGGACAAGACCATATGTGATAATAGAAGGGGAATTGTATAAACATGGAGTATGTTCCCCACTCCTCAAGTGTTTATCAAGAGCTGAAGGTATTGAATTAATGAAAGAGATACACGCAGGTCTGTGTGGGTCTCACATTGGGTCTAGGACTTGGCTGGGAAAAGTTTTTCGACAAGGATTTTACTGGCCGAAGGCAGCTTCGGATGCAGCAGAGCTAATCCAAAAATATGAAGGTTGTCAAAGATGTGCAAGAGATCAAAAGCAACCTTCATCTCTCACTCAGTTAATACAACCCACTTGGCCGTTGCAAAGATGGGGCCTCGATTTGCTTGGCCCCCTTCCACCAGCACAAGGCAATTTAAAATATGTTGTGGTGGCGGTAGAATATTTTTCCAAGTGGATTGAAGCGAAGCCTTTGGCCACAATAACTTCGGTCATAGTCCAGAAATTCTTCTGGCAAAACATTGTTTGTCGCTTCGGCGTGCCGAAGGCTATCACTGTAGACAATGGAACACAGTTTGATGCCGAAGCTTTCAAGGAATTCTGTGATCAGATTGGCACGAAGATTCATTTTGCATCAGTCAGACATCCAGAGTCAAATGGACTTGTCGAAAGAGCAAATGGCATTATAATGACGGGAATAATGAAGCTAATCTTCAATCAGCCCAGAGGAAAGTGGCCAGAAGAGTTGATTAAAGTGGTGTGGAGCCACAACACAACCGTATCAAGATCAACAGGTTTTACGCCATTCAAGTTATTATTTGGTGACGAAGCTATAACCCCAGAAGAAGCTAAAACGGGGTCAATAAGAACAACAGCTTCGACTGAAGACGAAGCTGATTATCATGTGGCAAAAGACACTATAGAAGGGGTCAGACTTCAGGCTGTGAAAAATATAAATAAATATCAAGCCGAAACAATAAAATGGCGCGACAGAAAAGTCCAACTGAAAAATATCAAGCCAGGGCATTTGGTGCTTCGGAGAGTGGCTAATCCGGACACAGTAAACAAACTACAGCTGAAGTGGGAAGGACCTTTTCTGGTAATATCTTCATCAAGGCCCGGTTCTTACAGATTAAAGGATATGGATGGTAATGACATTCCTAGATCTTGGAACGTGGATGAGCTTTGACGGTATTACGTATAGATTGATGTAATCTTTTTCATTTTTTTTCTATGGCACCCTTTTCCTTTCCAAAGGGGGAGAAAGGTTTTTAATGGGGCCATAGTTTGTAATTTTTCCTTTCTTATTCAGCTCCATGAGAGCAAAATCCCCCAAATATGTAAATGTAAAATCCGAGCATGCACCATCGAGTGCAGAGAAAAAGAAAAAACAGGGAGAAGCTCGAAAGTCGTCCCTAAGGGGATGCAGAGCATGATGAAGCTACAAAAGTCATTCCTGAGGGAGCGCAGCGTAAGTTTTCTGCTCAAAAGTCGTTCCTAAGGGAATGCAGAGCCAAATACCGCTGAAATATAAGGCAAAGCGCGAAAAGTCAACGTGAATACCGCCGAAATAGAAGGCAAAGAAGTTCAAAAGATGTTCCTAAGGGGATGCAGAACTTACACCGAAAAATAAGCGGTGCAGCCAAAAAATAAACGACAGAGATTTCAGTTATTCCTAAGGGAATGAAGGTTGTGGATGAAGCTTCGAATGTGTGTGTTTGGGCATTCATTTGCACGATACATTACATCATACATTGCATTCATAAACATTCATTTAGACATACATAGAATCATCATCATCATATCATACAGATACAGACAGTTGCTTCGGCTCTAAACACACAGCTTCAAAAGCAGATTCATGCTTTGTTGTGTACGAAAAGAAGGGAAGGTGTTTTTTCGCCTTCGGCTCAAAAATACAAGTTTCGTCCACATTAAAGCATTTCATACATCAATGGAAAGGTAAAAATATATTACAAGGTATGGACAAATTTACAAAGTAGAATCTGATTCTTAAATTACAATATTCTTTATAAAGGTTAATACAAGAGTTTTCTTAGAATTTTTCCACAGCTAGGTATTTGAGCTTCATCACCATCTGTTGAGCTTGGGATTGTCTGCTAAGCTTCGGCTCTGTGTTCTTTGGCTTCGTCATCCTGTACATATCAAAGCAGTATAAGGAAAATTCAAGTTTCAAGGAAAAGGTAAGCGCAAGGTATGATTTTATTACCGGCTTGAGGTGACTTCGAGCTTCGTCACCGGCTAGGCTTCGCCCACCCTTCGTCCAGATTTGTTTTATAAATCTATTTCCTATGCTTCGAGCAAGGCTGGGAATATCAATCAAATCTGCTGGTGATAAGTTGAAGTTTGGTCTATTAACAATTTTCCCATGCATGCAACCAGACTTCATGAAGGCAACAGTTGTGCCCAGAGAAGCTAGCAAGGCACAGAAATCATCGTGTCCGGCTATAACTTCATCAAGAGCGTCAACTTTGCCCTCAATATGTTCGAAGGTCCCTAGCAGGTCTTCCATCGAAGGATTGAATTTCTCAGAGCTGGCTCCAACCAAGTTGAAGACCTGCCTTAACCGCTGCATGCATCGGTTGCTGAACTGTAAACATTTATTTTGAAGCTCTTTCAATGATTTTTGCAAATGTGAACTTTTTTCTACTTCAGCCTCAAACTTCGTATTAAATTTCTGCTTTTCTTATTCGAAGCTTTCTGACTTTGAGAGAAGTTCTTCATTCAATCTTGTAATTTTGGCTTTAGCTTCTGCCAGTAAACCCTTGTTGTTTGAAGTTCAAAATCTTTCCTTTCAAGAGCAGTCGCTTGATCTTTTATTTTGTTCTCTAGACCTTCAATTATGACCTCATGTTTTTTATCTTCAAGGTCCTGTTGCATCCTCAAAGCTTTACTTAATAACATACTCTGTGTAGAAGCAAGCTTCGTCAGCAAACACCTTCGTTGTTAAAACAATGAAGAAGCTGAAGAAAAGTTTTTTACCTTGAAATTAGAATAGAATAAACTACCGACGATATGCTGTCGTCGATAGCGGCTGATGTCGGCCTCAAGCTTCGGGAAACCAATACTCTTCGACAAAGTACTGATAACCTTTGCTCTAGTTCGGTCTCGGAGGCAACCTAAGCTTTCATCGTCAATGCCGCCAAAGAGCATCGCCCCTGGCTGATACCCGCAGGATATGGCATAGTCTCTCAACTCTTCTTTCTCTGCCTTTGACAATTCTTATCCAATTAAGTTTTGAAAGTTGAAATTTTCTTCTTCTGAAGTATCTTCAGCCATCTCCTTCTCTTTTCCAGGCACTGTGGCCATGGTCTCTTTGGCGGCTGTAGCAGCTTCTTCTGCGGCCATATCCAGAAGCATTCTATCAATATCAGAAAATGTGCTTTCTAGATTTGCATCGTCGGCCGTTGCAGCCTCGGCAGTTGCAGCTTCAGTAGGTGCAGCTTCGGTAGTGGTGGCGCTCTCGACAGCTGGTGTCTTTGATGCCAAAGCTGGCGGTGGTGTTTCTTCAATAGCTTCAGTCACAGTAATTATCCTTCGTTTTTTCGGCCCAGCAGACTTCTTCGTTGCCGAAGGCTCCTTCTTCTTCTGTAAAAGCTTCGTCAGATGTGGCCCTAGTGGACTTAGCTTGATAGGCAAGGATTCAGTCATTACCTTTAAAACTTCTTCCACGTCGGCAGCAGAAGGTGTTGAAGGAGTTTCTTCTATATCAGTCGCCTTTCACTTTGGAGCCGCGGTTTTCCTTTTCTTCGGAGCAACTGCCTTCGGCTCAAGGCTCAATTTTCTCCTCTTCGGAATTTCTTCATCTTCTTTCACCATTCTAGCAGCTTGTCTGCCCACAACACTAACAATTCGTTTTCTTTTTTTGCCCTTCGGCAGCTTTGTTCAATCGCTCATAGTTAGGATATTCAAAATTTAGTGCATCCAGTACCCGATTCAATCTTTGCTTCGGCCGGGCGCCGAAGGCTGCAGTCAGCAATTGATCTTCTTTTTTTGTATAATTGCCTAAAATCTCATTGCACATAACTTCAATTGTATCCAACCATTCTTGGCAGGGTTCTTTAAAGTGTTTCTTGAATTTAAAATGATAGGGCAACTGAACAAGTTCATTCTTCTTCTTCTCTCCTTCAAGCTTTGGCATACCCCATTCCCTTAGCGTTAGGAATACTCTGTTAGCTAAGTATTCTTGAACTAAATCCCTAGTCCCAATATGTTCAGAAACAACTCTAAACTCGGCCACAGCATCTGGGCATGGTGCCCCCGGCGTCATGTTGCACTGAGGCCTAGTCAGCCCGAAGGTCAGCTCCAACGGGCTCTGAACTAGCTTCTCCTTCTTCTCATCAATCTTAACATAAAACCATTCAGATTTCCAACCGGTCGGCCACTTAGTGCGGTAGCTGACCACCGGTGTCTTCATGTCTTTGCGGTATGCAAAATTATAACAACCAAAATTCTCGTGCAAGCCATCTTCTCTATCCTTTGTCTGATAATGGAGTTCATGTACTCGGCAGAAGGCTTCGGCGAGCGGATCCACCCCTTGGCTTCGGAGAGCCCAGATATACACGCTGAGCCTAATGATGGCGTTAGGGGTCAGCTGATGAAGATAAATCTCAAAATTTTCCAAAACATACGTAATCATCCCGTGAAAAGGAAATCTCAACCCTGCTTTGAAGAAGCTCTTAAAAACTACCACTTCATCACTTTCTGGTTTCGGGATAGTCTCTTCCCCGCCAAAGCGAATCAACCCCTTCTCGGCTTCTCTGAAGTAGCCCAGCTTCGTCATCATGGGCATATCAGCTTCGGACACAGTCGACTTCCCAAAATCCAAATGGCTAGGCTTCGATGGCATAGCGGTGTTATAATCAATCTCTTCTTCACCAGTATCGCCTTCTTCAATATCTGCCTGTTCGGCTTCAGTAGCAGGGGCGCCTTCGTCAGGAGCACCCTCCGTCACAACTAGTCCCGACCGCCTCATAATTTTGGAGATCGAAGCAGTTTCAGTAGCTTCGGTTTCCTCCCCGTCGTGTGTAACCCTAGCTGTTGAACGCACCCTGGCCATTTGATGTTGAATTTCTTGCGTTTTGACGAAGTTGATTATTTTTGACGAAGCTCCCTCTTGTCATGAAGCTAGAGCAAAGTGATCATTTGATTGAGAATACGGTGAACAAGCTTCGGTGGTGGTCAAATTTTTCGGCAGCACAACAGTACAATAGCAGTAAATGTTGTGGTAACTTCACAACTACCCGTCTATTTATATAGTGCTGCAGGTGGGAAGGTGAATCATCAAGTCGCTCGCACCCACTGAATAGTCACCCGCACTCACTGAACGGTGTACCACAGTGACCAAGAAGCTGAAGCACCAGATTGCGCGCACCCGTTGTATGGTGGGACCACCCTTCACTCGGAATGTTTAAATCATTTCTCGGCAACGAGCTAAGGGAAGGTGTTTTTCGGACCTTCGACATTCCGAAGCCTGAGAGAGTTTTTTCACGGATCGAGCTCGTTACGAAAAACGATCTGGCGCCGTGAAGGGGCTACTGTTGGGGTCTGCTTCGTCGCCGAAGGTCCCATAAGAAGAAACACCTTCGGAAGACTGACACAAAGCCGAAGCTATCAATCAAAGAGCTTCGGAGTACATTTGCAGATGCACCGACTTAAAGATGAAATGACCAATCGGTCCGAGATAGCTTGTACTATGATTGTAAATATTTGTAAAGGGCATGAATGTAATTTCTCACAGGCTGTGTCCTGTGCCTATAAATAGATGAACAGTACCCCCGTACTGTTCACGCTGACTTGTAATCGCCCATGCATCACGCTTGTTCTTTTACCTTCTTTCGAGCCGAAGGTACATTTGTAATTCAATATTGTTTCTATTTTCTCCATGATGGTATAATGAATTTATGTTAATGATGTCATATGATTATTCATGTTATCTTTCATGTTTCACATGCTTCATATTTCATTAACATATACCGTAATGATGAAGGTATGTCCTTCATGGCCTTCGTCCGAAGATCGTTATATCCTAAGGGAAATAATGCTTCGAAGGACGAAGGACTTTAACACTTAATATTTTGTGTTGCCTTGTTCTTAACTCATAGCATTTGAGAACAAGTCCCCAACAGATGCGCCTCTTCTTCTTCATGTCCCTTTTCTTGTGACTCGATCCTGAGTCAGTGGGCTTGTCGTCCCTTGGCTCATTGAAGAGGGACTCCTTTTCCTTGTCGTTGACCCCCCCCCCCTTTCCCTTAGGATCCATCTCTCTGGGTGGTTAGTCCCTTAGATGAAGAGTACGGCTCTGATACCAATTGAGAGCACCTAGAGGGGGCGAATAGGTGATCCTGTAAAATTAAACACTAAATAGCCACAAAACTTAGTTATAGAGGTGTTAGTGTGACTAAGTAGTTTTGAGGCGAGTTCTTGTGGACAAAACAATCATAAAGAGAGCAATCACAAGAGACACGCGATTTTATCCCGTGGTTCAGCCAAGTAACACTTGCCTACTTCCACGTTGTGGCATCCCAATGGACGAGGGTTGCACTCAACCCCTTTCAAGTGATCCAATGATCAACTTGAATACCACGACTTTCTTTCTTATAGTCTTTCTCCCGTTTGCGAGGAATCTCCATAAGTTGGAGCCTCTCGCCCTTACAATAAAGATCACAAAGAAGGCACAAGAGTAAGGCTATAAGAGCAACACACACAACACACAAATCCGCAGCACACACACGCACACAAGCCAAGTCTTGAGCTCGAAACGTAGCATAGAGAGTTCACAACTCGAATGGAGCTCAAATCACTAACACAAACGATCAAATGCGCGGAGGCAGAGTGTGGGAGTCTTAGAAAGCTTAGTGAATGCTTAGGTAACTCCTCCATGCGCCTAGGGGTCCCTTTTATAGCCCCAAGGCAGGTAGGAGCCATTGTATGCAAACTTGGAAGGTCATCCTTGCCTTCTATCGAGTGGCGCACCGGACAGTCCGGTGTGCCACCGGACAGCCACTGTAGCCTGTCCGGTGCGCGATTTCCTTCCAAATCGGGCACATACGACCGTTGCAGCTCCGGGCCCATTGGCGCATCGGACACTGTCCGGTGCACACCGGACAGTCTGGTGCCCCCCGCCGACCGTTGGAGCTGCCACGCGTCACCCGCAGATTTCGCGGCCGACCGTTGGCACTGGCAACCGTTGGCTCACTGGACAGTCCGGTGAATTATAGCCACGTCTCCTTTTTCGTTTCCCGAGAGCGACGAGTTCGCTGTGGATGACTCACCGGACAGTCCGGTGCACCACCGGACAGCCGGGTTAATTATAGTCGTACACTGCCATCGATTCCCGAGAGCAGCACTTTCACCAGAGACCAGCCTGGCGCACCAGACACTGTTTGGTGCACCACCGGACAGTCCGATGTGCTAGTCTGAGCTGAAGTTTTGCTACTCACAGCCAAGTCTTTTGTAATCCGATTCCTCTCTTTTCGGCACTGTTTCTAGCACTTAGACAAACAATGTTAGTTCACAAAAAACAATGTACTAAGTCTAGAAACGTACCTTTTACTTTGATTTGCACCTTTCACACATTTAGCATATTAGTACTCAAATAATGTGTTGGGCATCTAATCACCAAAATACTTATAGAAATTGCCCAAGGGCACATTTCCCTTTCATCTTTGTGACCACCTCAACGGGGACTAGGTTCTTTAGAACCGAACCTCGGTAAAACAAATCACCGTGTTCATTCGCTTTATTTCTTGGTTGATTTGTTTTCCCCCTCTCTAACGAACTCGGATTTAATTCTAACGCTAACCCCGGCTTGTAGTGTGTGTTTAAAGTTGTAAATTTCAGATTACGCCTATTCACCCCCCCCCCCTTCTAGGTGACTTTCAGGGGACAAGGACTATGACTCGGACGAGGCCGCCCAAATTAGGCACTTTAGCTCCCAAGCCATGTCTATATTCCTCACCTCCTTGTGTCGAGAGGAGTATAATAAGGTGCAAGGATTAAAGACCACCAAGGAAATTTGGGACGTCCTCAAGACCGCGCACGAAGGGGATGAGGTGACCAAGATCACCAAGCGCAAAACAATCGAGGGAGAACTCGGTCGATTAGTTCTCAACAAAGGAGAAGAGCCACAAGCAATGTACAACCAGCTAAAGACGATGGTCAATCAAGTGCGCAACCTCGGGAGCACCAAGTGGGATGACCATGAGATGGTCAAGGTTATTCTTAGATCACTTGTTTTTCGTAATCCCACTCAAGTGCAACTAATCCGTGGAGACCCTAGATATAAACAGATGTCTCCTGAGGAGGTTATTGGCAAGTTTGTGAGCTTTGAGCTAATGATCAAAGACTCCAAACATATTGTCAACTTGGAGCAAGGTGCCACCTCCACACCCGAGGTGCAACCCGTCGCGTTCAAAGCGACGGAAGAAGAGAAGGAGTCTACACCAAGTAGGCTTCCAATCGACGCCTCCAAGCTTGGTAATGAGGAAATGGCGCTCATCATCAAGAGCTTCTGCCAAATCCTCAAGCAAAGGAGGGGGAAGAACTATAAATCCCACTCCAAGAAGGTGTGCTACCGGTGTGGTAAGTCCGGTCACTTTATTGCTAAATGTCCTATCTCTAGTGAAAGTGATAGGGACAATGACAAGAAGGGGAAGAAGAAGGAGAAGAAGAGGTACTACAAGAAGAAGGGCACGATGCCCACATATGTCGGGAATGGGACTCCGACGAGAGCTCCACCGACTCCTCCTCCGACGACGACGAGGACACCGCTAACGTCGCCGTCAACAAGGGCCTCCTCTTCCCCAATGTCGGCCACAAGTGTCTTATGGCTAAGGACAGCAAGAAGAAGAAGGTACACTCTAGAGCCACCCCTAAATATACAACATCTAGTGATGAGGGTAGCTCTAGTGATAGTGAAGACAATTTAATGTCTCTTTTTGCCAACCTTAGCATGGATCAAAAGAAGAAATTAAATGAATTAATTGAAGCAATTAATGAGAAGGATGAACTCTTGGATAGACAATAGGACTTCCTAATTAAAGAGAACAAAAAATTTGTTAAATTGAAAAATGCTTATGCTCGGGAAGTAGAGAAATGTGAAAATTTATCTAAGGAGCTTAGCATTTGCCATGATTCAATTTCTAGTCTTAGAACTGAAAATGCTAATTTAATTTCTAAGATTGAAAAATTGAATGTTTGCAATGATTCTATTTCCTATCTTAGAGATGAGAATGCTAAATTAAAATCTAAGATAGAAGAATTAAATACTTGCAAACCTTCTACATCTATTATTGAGCATATTTCCATTTGCACTAGATGTAAAGATATTAATGTAGAAGCTATTGATGATCACCTTGCTATGATTAAACAACAAAATGATCACATAGCTAAATTAACTGCTAAAATTAATGAGGATGAACTTGAAAATGAAAATTTTAAATTTGCTAGAAGCATGCTTTATAATGGGAGACGCCCTGGCATTAAGGATGGCATTGGTTTCCAACAGGGAAGCAATGTCAAGCTTAATGCCCCTAAAAGATTGTCTAATTTTGTTAAGGGTAAGGCCCCCATGGTTCAGGATAGTGAGGGCTATATCTTATATCCTGCTAACTATCCTGAACACAAGATTAGGAAGATTCATGCTAGGAAACCTCATACTATTTCTCACCATGCTTTTATGTATAAAAATGAGGCTTCTAGCTCTAGGCATACCACTCATGTTAAAATGCCTAGAAAGAAAATTCCAGCTGCATCAAATGAACATAATATTTCATTTAAGACTTTTGATGCTTCATATGTGCTTACTAACAAATCAGGCAAAATAGTTGCCAAATATGTTGAGGGCAAACACAAGAGTCCAAAGACTTGTGTTTGGGTACCCAAGGTGCTTGTTTCTAACGTCAAAGGACCAAGACTGTTTGGGTACCTAGAAACAAGGCCTAAAATTGTTTTGTAGGTTTATGCATCCGGTGGTTCAAGTTGGATAATCGATAGCGGGTGCACAAACCACATGACAAGGGAGAAAAGGATGTTCTCCTCCTATGAGAAAAATGAAGATCCCCAAAGAGCTATCACATTCGGAGTTGGAAATCAAGGTTTGGTCAAAGGTTTGGGTAAAATTGTTATATCACCTGACCATTCTATTTCCAATGTTTTTCTTATAGATTCTTTAGATTACAATTTGCTTTATGTTTCTCAATTATGTAAAATGGGCTACAACTGTCTTTTTACTGATATAGGTGTTACTGTCTTTAGAAGAAGTGATGATTGAATAGCTTTTAAGGGAGTGCTAGAGGGTCAGCTATACTTAGTTGATTTTAATCAAGCTGAACTAAACACTTGCTTAATTGCTAAGACTAATATGGGTTGGCTCTGGCATCGCCGACTAGCCCATGTTGGAATGAAGAATCATCACAAGCTCCTAAAGGAGAGCACATTTTAGGACTAACCAATGTTTATTTGAGAAAGACAGGGTTTGTAGCGCATGTCAAGCAGGAAAGCAAGTTGGCGCCCACCATCCACACAAGAACATAATGACGACTAACAGCCCGCTCGAGCTACTCCACATGGATCTATTTGGTCTGATAGCTTACATAAGCATCGGCGGGAGTAAGTAATGTCTAGTTATTGTGGATGATTATTCTTGCTTCACTTGGGTGTTCTTTTTGCATGAAAAATCACAAACCCAAGAGACCTTAAAGGATTCTTAAGACGGGATCAAAACGAGTTCGGATTAAGGATCAAAAAGATAAGAAGCGATAATGGGACGGAGTTCAAGAATTCATAAATTGAAGGTTTTCTTGAGGAAGAGGGCATCAAGCATGAGTTCTCTTCTCCCTACACACCTCAACAAAATGGTGTAGTGGAGAGGAAGAATAGAACTCTACTGGACATGGCATGAACCATGCTTGATGAGTACAAGACTCCGGACCGGTTTTGGGCTAAGGCGATTAACACCGCCTGCTACTCCATCAACCGGTTATATCTACACCGAATCCTCAAGAAGACATCATATGAACTCCTCGCTAGTAAAAAAGCCCAATGATTCATATTTTAGAGTCTTTAGGAGTAAATGCTTTATTCTTGTTAAAAGAGATAGAAAATCTAAATTTGCTCCTAAGGCTGTAGAAGGCTTTTTACTTGGTTATGACTCAAACACAAGGGCATATAGAGTCTTCAACAAATCCACTGGATTGGTTGAGGTTTCTTGTGACATTGTGTTTGATGAGACTAATGGCTCCCAAGTGGAGCAAGTTGATCTTGATGAATTAGATGATGAAGAGGCTCCATGCGTCGCGCTAAGGAACATGTCCATTGGGGATGTGTGTCCTAAGGAATCCGAAAAGCCCACACAAGCACAAGATTAGTCGTCATCTTCCAATCAAGCATCCCCACCAACTCAAGATGAGGAACAGGCTCAGGATGATGAGGATGAAAATCAAGAAGATGAGGCACCTCAAGAGGAAGACATGGCTCAAGGGGGAGATGAAAATGATCAAGACAAGGAAGATGATCAAGAAACTCAGGGTCAAAGACTGCCACAACCAAGAGTCCACCAAGAAATTCAAAGAGATTTGTTTGTATGCCAAATTTATGTTGATGATATCATATTTGGGTCTACTAACAAATCAACTTGTGAAGAGTTTAGTAGGATCATGATTCAGAAATTTGAGATGTCGATGATGGGGGAGTTGAAGTATTTCCTATGATTTCAAATCAAGCAACTCCAAGAGGGCACCTTCATTAGCCAAACAAAGTACATTCAAGACATACATAAGAAGATTAGGATGAAGGATGGCAAACCCATCAAGACACCCATGGGAACCAATGGGCATCTCGACCTCGACATGGGAGGTAAATCCGTAGATCAAAAGGTATGCCGGTCGATGATAGGATCTTTACTCTATTTATGTGCATCTTGACCAGATATTATGCTTTCTGTATGCATGTGTGCAAGGTTCCAGGCTGATCCTAAGGAAGTTCAACTTAGGGCCATGAAAAGAATCATAAGGTACTTAGTTTACACTCCTAAGTTTGGGCTTTGGTACCCCAAGGGATCAGTTTTTGATTTAATAGGTTATTCTGATGCCGATTGGGCAGGGTGTAAAATTGATAGGAAGAGCACATCAGGGACTTGTCAGTTTCTGGGGAGATCCCTGGTGCCATGGGCTTCAAAGAAACAAAACTCAGTAGCTCTTTCCACCGTCAAAGCCGAGTACATTGTCGCAGACCATTGTTGTGCGCAATTACTTTGGATGAGGCAAACCCTTAGGGACTATGGCTACAAATTGAGCAAAGTCTCTCTCCTATGTGATAATGAGAGTGCAATCCGCATGGCGGATAATCCCGTTGAACACAGCCGCACTATGCACATAGACATTCGGTATCACTTTCTGAGAGATCACCAACAAAGGGGGATATCGAAATAGCTTATGTAAACACCAAGAATCAATTAGCCGATATCTTTACCAAGCCATTAGATGAGAAAACCTTTAGCAAACTTAGGAATGAGCTAAATATACTTGATTCTCAGAACTTTGATTGAAACATTGCACACATAGCTCATGCATATACCTTGATCATGTCCCTTTCATTTGGTAAAAATGCATATTTCTTATTCTTCTTGTGCCAAGGCTAAGACTAATGTGCTTTCAAGTATATCTCTATGATTAGTCTTAGATTGAAAGGGAAATAGAGTATTCGGCAAAGGCAAGGCTCCCACTCCAAACTCTGACGGCATCATTTACCCTTTGTAGTTACTCCGCAAACTCTCAATTGGTATAATCTTTCACTCATATGTCTTTTATCAATGTGGGAGAAAGTATAAAAGGGCTCTCAAGCTCTCCATTTTTGGCGATTAATGCCAAAGGGGGAGAAAGTATTAAGCCAAAGCAAAAGGACCGCACCACCATTTCAAAATTTTCAAAATGATTTTTTCAATTGGTGTATTTTTCAATTAGTATCTAATTTTCAATTGATATGTGAAAGTAAAATTTCAAATTGGCATCTTCAAAACTTCACATTTAGTAGGAAAGAATTTCAATTGGTAATAATTTCACTTCATATCTATTTCAAAACCCTCTTGAAAGCTAAGGGAAAAATTTCTTTAGGGGGAGTTTTTATTTAGTCAAAGGAAAAGCATTTGAAATAGGGGGAGGAATTTCAAATCTTAAAAATGCTTCTTGAAATCACATTCTTATACCTTTGACTATTTGCAAAAGATTTTGAAAAGATTTTCAAAAAGATTTGCAAAAACAAACATGTGGTGCAAATGTGGTCCAAAATGTTAAATAAAAAGAAAAGCAAACCATTCATTCTTAGTGATAATTTCAATTGGTTTAACTCCAAGTAACATATGCACATTCGTCATAAATGCAAACTAGTTACATTTCTGCACTTTATATTTGCTTTGGTTTGTGTTGGCATCAATCACCAAAAGGGGGAGATTGAAAGGGAAATCGGGTTAACCATTTTCTATAACTAATTTTGGTGGTTGATGATCAACACAAACACGTGGACTAACTAGTTTGTCCAGATATCATATATTACAGGTGCATAAGGTTCTACACTAACCAAGCAAGAAATCCGGTTAGGGACACAATAAAAAATGGAGCAAAGAACTTGAGTGTGCTGAAAAATGGCGCATCGGACTGTCCAGTGCACCCGGGCCGTACAACTCTGAACCAACCACTCTCGGGAATTCCAGGGCACGATCTGCTATAATTCACCGGACTGTCCAGTGTGACATCAGATTGTCTAGTGAACCAGCAGAGCAACGGCTCCCTGCTCATCTAACGGTCGACTATGGAGATGTCAGAGCGGAACAGTGCTGCGCAGAAGTCAGAAGCACAGAAGTCAGAGGGCACCGGACTATCCGGTGTAGCTAGAAGACAAACGTCTCCAACGGTCAACTGCTCCGAACCCTAATGGTTGCGCTGGCGTGGCGCACACTGAACAGTGCACAGTGACTGTCTGGTGGCGCACTGGTGCGCCCATCGTCAGCAGAAATCAGCCAATGGCTAGAAGTGGTTGGGAGGCTATAAATACCCCCCCAACCACCTCATCCACTCCCATCCAAGCATTTCTGAATTCTCATTCATTGCAAGAGCAAAAGTCCAACACTCCAAGACACAATCAAAGAAATTAATCCACTCAGCCCCAAAATCAACTCTAGTGCATTAGGGCTTGTGAGAGGATCACTTGTGTTCTTTGTTGCTCTTGTCGCTTGGTTTGGCCCTTTTCTTTTTCCCTTCTTATTCTCAAGAAACTTGTAATTGAATCAAGAGACACCTAAGTATGTGGTGGTCCTTGCGAGGTCTAAGTGACCCGTGAGATTAAGGAAAAGGCTCACTCGGTCTAAGTGACCGTTTGAGAGAGGGAAAGGGTTGAAATAGACCCGGTCTTTATGACCTCCTCAACTGGGACTAGGTTCTTTGGAACCAAACCTCGATAAAACAAATCATCGTGTTCACTCGCCTTGATTCTCGTTTGATTTGTTTTCCCTCTAACGTTTCCTTGCTAGTATTGACTTGAGTTGGCTCCCATACGTCATCCACATTCTTTGAGCAACTCTTAGCAAGAGAAATATTCTTTTGACTTGAATTTAATTCTAACTCTAACCCTGGCCTTTAGTGTGTGTTTAAGTTTATAAATTTCAGGTTTCACCTATTCACCCCCTCTAGGCGACTATCATGTAGCCAAACCAAAAGCACACATTCACGTGCTCCAGAAGATCCATCCATCCATCTCACAAGTCACATGGACTTGGGACGATGTCATCTCAGCATATAGCCTGTTTTGGTACATATCCAGTTTGTTGTTCAATTACGATAGATCAAAGACCACATTCACCAAAGGGCATTTGGTCTAGTGGTATGATTCTCGCTTAGGGTGCGAGAGGTCCCGAGTTTAATTCTCGGAATGCCCCTTTTTTTTCTTTTTTCTTCCTTTTTGTCCTTTCGATCTGTATTTGGCGCCATCTCGCCTCCCAACTCCCGCCAAAACCCTCAATTTCCTTTTCCCCCCTTGCCTAGGACCAGGAGCAAGATCCATTCATCCATCCATCCCCGATTTCCCAACCCTAAGCAGCCATGGTCGCGTCGCCGCCCACGGGCTGCTTCAAGTGTGGCCGCCCCGGCCACTGGTCCCACGACTGCCCCTCCTCCGCCTCCACCAACCCTCCTGCCGCCGCCGACGCGCCCACCAACCCTAGCCACCCCTCCGCCGCCTCCCGCTTCAACGCCAAGCCCAGCCCCCCGCGGCGATGGTGGATGGCGAGGACGGCAAGGGGAAGAAGAAGAAGGAGAGGGCCACTATCACACCCGATTTAAGGGACAAAGCCGGGTGCATCTCATATATGCGCCAAAGAAGACAACACATATAATAACAGAGTGTATAGAGATAAATGTCACAATATCATCAGAGTACTTATTACATAGCGGAAGTCTTACAAAATAAATTATAAATATAAAACAAACTAAAGTCCATCCTTGCCGCCATAAAGTCAACTAGGAGATGCCACCTAGATCAAGTCGATCTCTTCGTTGTGTGGCTCCTCTTGAACCACCTGTTCTTCTCCTGTGGGGGGTGTGAGACAGCAAGGGTGAGCTCACACATGTTCATCGCTCAACATGTTGTGGGGAATAATGTGCATGAACTCACCAAAGGTGGGAGTTCATGTGATGTGTAAGGCTGATCAACAATAGGGGTTAAAGCTGAGCATTGATTTTAATAAGTTGGTCAAATTTTTATTAGCAGTTACTAAATATAAGTAAATACCAAACCATAATAAAAATAATAGAACAAAATTAATAAATAATCCCATGCAATGCATATGATAAATTGAATTTAGTTCCATAATTTAATCATGCGAGAGTCCTGAGCTGCTCTTGACCGTGAGCTCGGCTAGTATACCAGTTTTACACTCTGCAGAGGTTGTACCATGTACCCACAAGTCATGTTACCCATCTACCAAGGGGTCATAAGTCCCATACACCTCTACCAAGGAAGCGAGGCAGGGTAACACTACGAGGCCTTTACAAAGTTTCACTAGCTTTCGAAAACCCGCTATAGTTTCTAGGAAGAGCAATTGCAAGAATCCCTCGTCTGACCGCCATCGCAGCAAAATCAACCCAAGAACCTCCCTGCATGCCTACTCCCCTACTGCCCTTACCCCTTTCGGGTAAGGTAGTCTTCCACTAGCTTTCCTAATTAGTCAGCCAAGGGCGTCTCATTCCACCCTTATGGTGGCAAATGTTTCTCAAGTTAAGCTCCATGTTCCAATTAAAGATAATGATGATCTTGACATGAACATAAATAAAATAACAAAATAATTGGAACATGGACATAATGTAATATTTAACCCAAAACCATGTAAAGCAATAGCATAACTACCCAAATGATTCAGGGATAAACAAGGTAAAAAGGATAACTAGTCTAGGGTGACCTATTGGGTCCCATCAAAATTAAACCTATGCATTGATAAGTGATAATAAAGAACATTATTGGGTAAAAAGTGGTCAAGGGCACAACTTGCCTGGGACTTGAGATTCTAGGTACCAGGATGATCCTCGGATTCTCGTAACCTCGCGCTAGTCGTAGCAATACAAACAAACAATGTATAGACAAAATTAACATCACACCAAACATAAGAACAAACTGCATAATAATGATCTACGCATCGCTACGAGATCGTGGGTTCGAGAACCACTAAAATCGGAGTTACGGTCATCACGTTATGATGTGATTAAATGATTAAAAACAAGGTTCTATGTTTATTTTATAATTCCAAAGAAAAGATAACCTAAAGTAGTAATTAATTCAACTTTAATCTAAATTATAAATTGACCATAGATCATATTTTAGTATATTATAATGATAAGTAGATTAACAAGACTAACCAACATAAGTTAAATAAAGATCTAATTATAAAAGAATGAGACATGGTGCAATAAATGTTGTTATTGCATAGTAAATATTCATATGAAGCTAACACAACTGGAACGGGTCAATTCGAAGTTAAAATGGGGAAGTTATGAATTTCCAAAGGTTTTATGTATTCGATACAAGATTAATTAAGAGGTTAGTTTTAATACAGTTTTCATGTCAAACCAGAGACACTATGTGATGGACAATATTATTACAAAATTACAGGAACTGGAATGGGCTAAAAAGGAATTAAAATGAATTTTATATGAATTTTACAAGTTCTGGAATTGTTTTCATATTAAAAATTCATTTTCTAAATGATTTTATAGGTTTTTCTCACTGCCTGGACTGTGCCTCAATTTCCAGAGAAGACAGGGGCCAACTCGCAAGTTTTCCTAAGACTCAGCGCATAGTTAAACTAGGCTGTAGGTTGATTCAGTGATAACCCAGGGTCTCATGCATATTTACTCGGCCGAAAAGGGTATGGATAAACCAGATCCGTCCGATCACAAACCGACACACATGATTAGATCGCGTAGCATATAATGTATACCTCTTTTCGACCGTTAGATCTAACATCCACGGATCAGATTAGGTTGAGTTCGATGTGAAGGGGGTACGCACCCATGACCCTCCGATTCGCTACCCACGGCTCGGATTTAATCATTCCCAAACGATCTGTGCGACTGATCATAGTCGTCGGTTCCCCAATCTACGGACGATACATCGTCTTCCTACACGCCCAAATGACGGGTGATGGCCGACTCGCTCCCGCGACGGAGCACCCACCGGAGATGGGGACCCGCGATGCTGGCTCTCTGAACCTAAGTTCTACCGGGGTTTTATGTTGCTGACACTCATCTGCACATGCTCCGGGCAGTCCTACATGAAATGGGAGTACTCACAATCCTAGCCACGTGACTCGTGGACCCCCCCCCCCCCCCCCCCCCCCCGCGATTTCAAATTCCAGCGAGCGATTCCACCCGTTTAGAACAACCATCGACCCCCATTCTAGGAATTATACATACAGGACAAACAAGCGGAAGATGTGGTGATCTCGTACCAGAGTTTTGAGTAGTGCGGCCGGCGAGTCGCGATGAGGTACGGCTTCGCGGAATTCCGCCCACACCGGTAACAATTCACGATGCGCAGGGAGGAATTGAGTTGAGGGAGAACCGAGAGCACCCACCATACGACTTGGGAGGGTTCCAGGTTCCGCTCTACGAGCATGGAGCGGCGACACCGAGGTAACCCCACGGCGTGCGGCACCGTGTCGAATCCTCCAAAATGCGGTGAGGCTCTCGGTGATCTGGGGTATAGTGAGCGCGGTTGGGAAGCACATTCTTCATATAGACGCGTGGACGGGATGGTTGAGCCGTTCGCACGAGCTGCACGTCCCGACGATTTCGACGGTGACTGTTACGGCATGGCGAGAAAGATGGAGGAGCTGACAAAGATGGCCCGCACGGAAGTGGTTAGCGCGAGGACGGCGACTGGTGAACGGCTGAGACGCTGGAGCACGGGTCCCGCCTGTCAGAGACACAAGGTGATACCTGCGCGCACGCGGACACGAATGCAGCCGCTGACTTGTGGGCCCAGTAGTGCAGAGGTGGAGGCGCGCAGAGGCAGACAAGCCGGGCACACCGGTCGGCACCCATTCTAGGGTTTGGGCCGCCGCACGCGAGGGAGAAAGAGGTGACAGGCTGAATTCAGGGTTGAGGCCCAGCTAAGCTTCCTTCTTCTTTTTCTTTTTATGATATTTATTTTTTCTTTTATTTTAAATTCACAATTTGAATTCAACTATGGATGTGAATTTGTACTTAAATTAAATGTACAAAATAAACATACTAGTATGGTAGTATTTTATTTATCCATATATTTTGTTTTATCTTGTATAGTGTTTTTCCTTCTTTTCTCCTTCTATGCCATTTCAAATTTTCCAAATTGTAAATTAGGTAGTAAATCCTAAATTGGATACTAATATATTGTCATTGATATTATTATTTTTATTATTTATAGGTGCACAATCAAATAAAGTCCAACATAATGTATAGATCAATTTAGGTGTTATTTGACAATTAATCATTTTAAGTATAATTGTGCACATGCTTAGTTAAATAGAAACCAAACATATAGGAGAATTATTTCTATAAAATGTGCCACCCCAAATAGAAACTAATCATTTAGGTCTTAGACTGTCTTCAACGGTCACCGCAGCCCTCCCCCTCCTCTAACACTGTAGCTCGTATAGGGGCTACCGTCGACCGCTATCCCCTTTGCCGGCCTCCTCCTCCTATCCCTTCCCTATTCTTTCTCTCTCACGCTAAATGGATAGGCACGCTACGCAGCATTCCTCCTCCGCAGCCGCTCCGCCGCCCACACGCCCGCGCGCTCGGAATACTCTGACGAGGGTGCTCGAGGAGGGCGACGGTTCGTCTCGCTGCGTGCGCTCTCTATCACTCACCCTCTCTCTCCTCATCAGATCCGGCCACTTCCTGCTCGCCTCGCCGCCGGTCCCGTGCCACGGAGGCCGTCCTCTCCTCTCCTCTGCGTCCGCCACTGCCCACCGCGCGCTCCATTACCTCGGCGGGCGATGGCCGACCTATCCAACACCGGCTCCACCTAACACGAGCAGCGCCCCCGACTAGGCGGCTGGCTGGTCGGTCGTCGAGCAGCTAGCGGCGGCAGCGCCCGGAGGCCGTCTCACTCTCCTCGTCGGGGCGGCAGGAGATGGAGGCCATCGTGGGCGTCGGCGCGCTGCCGCGTGGCCGTGCCGGGGCCGGCCTCGAGAAGCCGCCGCGCGCCGCTTGCTGCGCCAGAGTCCCGACGGCGAGGCTCGCGGTCGCGGCGGACAGGCCGAGGAGGCTGGTGCTGTTGGGCGCCGATACGCGGAGGGCCGCGGATTATCCTGCCCTCCGTTGCGCCGCGTAATCTGCAGGTGGTGAGCAGTCCGATCGATCGCCTCTATTGTTGTTATTATTAGCAAGTAGTAGTTAAACGGAAATTGGTTAGTTATGGGCACAACGCCAAAATCAGATTGTTTGATTTGACTGGAGTAGGGTGGTCGATTAGTAGTAATTTCTATTTGTCCTGTGGAACTTCGCGGGATCGATTAGTAGTAATTTCTATTTGTCCAGTGCCATATCTTATTCTTCTGTGATTTTTGTTCTAGGAAACTAAGATAAATTTGGGATTCAAGTAAAGATTTGGCTGCTTCCCTGTATGCATTCTGCTATAGATAATTCTATTATCGTTTTTACCCTTTAGCATTAGAACTAGGATCTCTTTGGGAGCCGTGATTTTTCATAAAACGTATCAGTGCTTCAATCTTTGGCTGTCTGCAATGAAAATGACCTTTAAATTCTGATCCTTTTTTTACTAGTCAATGTTTTATCGCACTATATTAAGATAGTATTCATAAATCATGTTACATATGTACTTTGTCCTTTGACTATCGAAACATTCAAGCCAATCATGTTTGGTGTGTTCCAGAGTTTAGGACTGTTATCTTGCAATATTTTTGATCTCTATTTCTATTGATCTTGTTCAATTTCCCATTAGTTTCATCCCACATTTACAAGCTGGAGAGACTGAATCATTTTGTATGACAACATTCATTGTAGCTCCAAGCCCCTTTGCTTCTAGTTGAATTGCTGTAGTCCCTTGTTCTCAGATTCATCTTTTCTTTCATCTAAATTGTTCAGTGTTCACAGTAATTGGCTGGGACACACACCTGTTATCTAGGCAACATAAACTTTTTGTAGTAAGCCTTCATTTGTTTTTCACTACAGGAGAGGTACAAGCACATGGGATCACAATTTCATGAAGCATTGCAGCGCCATAATCTGCCTTCATACATGGTACTTTTATTGCTAGGGCTTCCTTTGAATAGTTGGGCTAGCAGTTTCATGCTTTAGATAATTATTATTTTGGTGCCTGTAGCTAAAAGAAATAAATTCAAGGTTGGATAAAATAGAACCAAAGGTTCGATCATCTGATACAGCAATGCAGTATAAGGCTGTAGAGTCTAGAGGCAATGTTGGGATGGAGCCTATTGGTAGTGGGACACCTTCAGGTTCTGTTAATGATCTGGAAAATGAGGAATCATGTTCAAAAGGTAAAAGGTCATTAGGACGGGACTCCACGAAAGCATCAAGGAAGAAGGCAATTGTTTGAGAACAGTAGCTTGGTTTTTGAACATTGTTTAATTTCATAATATTGATTTTTAGAATAAGGTTGTTTCATACATGACAACACGATTGGCAACATGACTAACGTATTTATACTAATTACGAAGTTTGCTAATTAATTGTGTATTAAGTTACAGCCGGGCACTGTTTATAGAGCAAATAAAAATAAAACAAATATTGGATGGTAGTTGAGTTAGTTGATGATGAAAGTATAAAATATTTGTGTGGTGGGGTATAGAGGTTTGATATAGGGGGAACCGCTGTAGAGCGTGGAGATATAGGGGAAAGAGAACGCTGACGTGGCACGTGAGTGGGATATAGGGGGAGAAATTTAGGGGAACCGCTGAACACAGTCTTACAGCCACGCGCCCCAAGCTCACGCCGGATCTGCTCCTCTCGGACGGCGGCATCGGCTTCGTGCTCCGCTACTTCCCCAAGGCGTTCAAGCCCCGCGCCCGCCCAGGCCACGAGGTGGACGACCTCGCCAACCTCATCAAGCTCTACGCGGACTGGCACTCCCGCCTGATCCCCTACTACTCCTTCGAACAGTTCGTGCGCAAACTCGAGAAATTGGGTGCCGGCAACCGCGTCAGGGTAAGCTGCCTTTACCAGGAACTCAAGTTGTTCTTTCTCGTCAGTTGGACGGACATTGCCGTGACATGTGAGCGTTCTTGTTCGTTAGAGATGTGTTTCCGTTCTTGTGCGTTCTTGGTCGCCAGAGGCAGTGATCCTACGCTTCTGCACGAACCGCCAGTCCAACAGCGGCACAGCCCAGTCCACGGGCCACGCCCAGTTGATATCCCTGATGGCCTGATGTCGCAACTCGCAACCCTAGCTCCCAGCCTCCCACTCCCACGCGCTTCAAGTCTTCCCAGGCGGCCGGCGGCGTACTCCCAGAGTCCCAGACGGCCAATCCTCCCAACCCCGGGCGGCGTCCTCACTCCAGGCGGCAGGCGGCCAGGCGCAGCCGGCCAGGCGGCTGCACCGCCGCAGTCACGAACTCACGCGCACCGCGGGCCCGCGGCAGCGCGCACACGCGCACGGCAGCAGCCGTGAGCCGGCCAGTCCGGCAGTCCCAGCCTCCCAGGCGGCCAGTCCTCCCAGTCCCAGTCCCAGTTGCCTAGGTCTGCCGCCTGTCTTGACCCCACCCACTGGCCACTTCCCCTCCTGTCCGTTCCCAAATCCCGTCCCCTCCACCCGCACTCCATTGGCGCCGCCCCCCTCCCCTCGCCGCCGCCGGAGATCTGATCCGATCCGTTTGTGCTTGTGCTGGTGAGTCATCCTTCCTATCGATATCCTTGTCCTTTGGTCTTATACTGTATTATTATTGTCTAATCAGATCCAAGGTAGCAATTTCTATCCCCTTCCCTATACACTCCAGTCATATTCATAGATAGACAATAACGAAATCACGACCCAGAGCGCGAAAGGAAAGGTAGGTAGGTAGATGCATAAGTAAGTGCTAGCCCGTATTGCGCCGGTGACTGCACCACAATCACATGTTCCTCTGGGCCAAGAATCGAATGCACACCGCTGACTGAGTGACGGGGAATCAATCTCCTGGTGTCCAGTCTCTGATTTCCCTGTCTTCTCATGACAGCAGCAGGAGTGAGAAGTAAAAAAAGAAAAAAAAAGAAGATATGGCTGCCCTGCCACTGGCCACCGCCGAAGTATGCGACGCTAACCCTCACCTGATCATGAACGGCGAGCTCCGCGCGCTCCAGCCCATCTTCCAGATCTACGGACGGCGCCAGGTCTTCGCTGGCCCCATCGTCACGCTCAAGGTCTTGGAGGGCAACGTCCTGGTCCGCGAGTTCCTCGAGGAGAAAGGCCACGGTAGGGTCCTCGTGGTTGACGGCGGCGGCAGCATGCGCTGCGCCATCCTTGGCGGCAACCCCGTCCAGCAGGCGCAGAACAACGGGTGGGCTGGTATCCTGGTCAACGGCTGCATCAGGGACGTGGATGAGAATTGAGATCAACGGCTGCGACATCGGTGTCCGGGCTCTCAGCTCGCACCCTATGAAGGCCAACAAGAAGGGGATGGGCGAGAAGCACGCCCCCGTCAACATCGCTGGAACCAGGATTTGCGACGGCGAGTGGCTCTACGCCGACCCTGATGGCATTCTTGTCTCCAGGACGGAACTCACCATGTAGACAGACACCTGGTTGTATGTGTGTGTGTGTGTATAAGGAATCGGGCGCTCTTGCTGTTAAGCCCGACTGCCCGAGCTTGCAATAATGGATTCTTGCTGGATCACACATTTATACTTAGAATAATCGAATGCTTGCTTCCATGGTTACAAGATGTTCTTGGATAATTCCTTTTTTTTGTTCCTTGTCAATTTTCTATTCCGGCGACGAAGTTGATTAAACTATAGATCCCCTTGTTGGTGTAGTTCTGAAGCTGAGTGTTCTGTGTCTTGGCCCTGTGCCTTTGTTCAAGTATGTATTTCATCTTTTGAAAAGAAGCTGTGACACATACTATTAATTAATTTGATTAATCTTATGTCCCTTTGATATTTGGATGTTGATATTGGAGGACATAGAATTTTGTAAAGCTGATTCTAATTTCCAATTTCATGCTCCAATATCTGCATCTGAACGGAGTATTAGCGAATTCAGCTCAACATATACCATTGCCCTCAAGGTTCAAGAGCAAAAGCAGGTTGATTTGGTACTTATTTAAAGTATACACATAGTGGCAAATTTAGAAGAAATTTAGGGCACCGGTTTGCAATTCTGTGAAGTTATTTATTAGTTTTAGCAGGATGGCCATTGTGCCATGACTGTTTCTGTTGGGTAGGTGGCAGACTAAAATTTCCCAACACTGTGTTCACCCCTGCCGCTCTCTTCTCCCGCTCTCTCGCCTCCTGTAGCCAGGCCAGGTCTCAGTGCTCATTCTCACTCCTTTCAAATTACCAGCGACGAGTATCCACTACGTACGCGCACCCCTTCTCTCGAGTTCCCGCTATTTGACTTTCGTACTGGCCTGTGATCCAGTTACGAGACCTAACTAAGTAGCACTCTAGGTGTTCGACGGAATGCCTCTGTCACCGGTTGTGTTCATTTCTGTCCCGCTGTGTCCAGGACGATGGTGGGCCTCTCTGAAGGGGAGAAACACTTCATCCACGGCGGCATTGCACAAGACCTTCGCACTGATGGACGTAGGCGGCTGCAGTTCCGGTCCCTCTCCGTCCAAACCGGAGTCATTCCACAGGTAGGTTTCACAACTCGTTTTGGGGCAGACACCCACACGCCTCTCTCTTTTCCTTTTTTTTTCTGAAATGCGCCTGTGTGTTTATGCTGCTTTGGATTGGTGATTGTTACAGGCGAATGGCTCAGCGCGTGTTAGGTTGGGGGCCACTGAAATAATCACTAGTGTCAAGGTAAGAGCCTGTCTCCCCTTGCATTTTGTTGCAAATAGGGCAAGACAAGTATTTTTTTCATGTCTAGTTCAGTCCTCTCTGATGTTCCCAAGACAGTGAGGTTGTCAGTTATTGATTGTTAATAAGCATTAGACACGTATGTTGCAAAGATAATGCTTTAACTCGATTTTGTTATGTAAATCTGTTAACACTGAAATCTCAATGCAAGTTTTGTTTGATCCATCTCAGTGGCAATAAACATTATGTTAGAGAGTCAACAAGTTGGTGTCTATCTGTCTACTGATATTGTTACTACTTAGATAAACTCGATAAAATAAACTCATTGCAAATAGTGTGTTGTATCTCTTCCATGGTGTCATTTTATTTGACTTTCTATGTTTTCGATGGCTTGGCATCTGCAGGCTGAACTAGGAAAACCAAGCATTCTTCACCCTGACAAAGGAAAAGTTGTCATTTTTGTCGACTGTAGTCCAACCGCTGAGCCTATGTTTGAGGTTGGTGATTTGCTGTGGCTGGATCGGATGAAAATAACCAGCAGTCTAATATATTACTTATGTTCATCATATACCCAATGTTTGGCACTGTAGTCTGGACTTTACTTCTGTATGCATATCTTATTTCCTTTATTTGGAATTTTCTAGGGTAGAGGCTCTGAAGAATTGTCTGCTGAGCTCTCTGTTTCCCTGCAAAGATGCTTGTTGGGTGGTAAAAGTGGTGCTGGTAAGATATAACTTCATTGGCTCCCTAAAATCCTTGTATTTGACGTGGTCTGCGTACGGTGATCTCCTTTAGTTTGATACTCCTAATGTCTTTATTGTTTATATCTATCATCAGTTATAACTACTACTTGGACATGAGTGTCATCATTATTTGTGTCGTTACGACTGGTAGTACAATTGATTAGATGTATTTTCCTTAGGTTAAACTTTTGCTAACCAGTGAATTATACCTATCAATTTGGATGTACGTTATCATTTATTAAGCATGTTTGCTTGGATACGCAAACTAGAGCGGCATCACATATCAGTACCGTTTGCCATTGCCATGCCTGTTTAATTGCAGGCGTACATAATAATGTTGCAAGTGTTATTATGGATGACATATACAAAAAAAAATAATTAATTAATTAGTGCCATTATTTCTGCCAGTCATACTACATTTCATATAAAGGTGATTTTAGTGCGCTGTAGTTGTTGAACTTTCATATCTGTTACTGTTCTTCAAATTTCCAGGTTCTTGGGGAGATTTCATTTAGAGATTAGTGTGTTAACCAGTTATTCTTTGATCCCATTGTCTGTTATAGACTTATAGGCAAGAAATCTTTAATGAGAAATTGATTCTCATGTTGGTATCCAACTGTTTGTGTGTACACACTTTTCTTTCAATTTAAACTTATACCAACAATATTTTGTTGCCATTTAATTGACTATGCTGCATTGAATTGATAACACATCTGTCAGCATCAAGTAACAACATTCTCATTTCAGGTGCTGCAATTGATCTGTCATCCCTAATTGTTGTTGATGGAAAGGTCTGCTGGGATCTGTACATTGATGGTCTTGTGGTCAGTTCTGATGGTAATTTGCTAGATGCGCTAGCTGTTGCGATAAAGGTGACTTTTTGACTTGTATTGCTTGTTACTTGCAGTTTTAAATTTCGTATTTTCTTGCAACTGTTTGAATGGAGCCTATAATTTCTACTTTTAGTTTGTGCTAGCTTAACAATACCCAGTGAGCTATGTATATGATTGAGTTACTACCCCAAAATTCACCGATTCATTTCTTCTGTGAATCCCACTTTGTTGTTTAAGAGTCTGGTCAAGTGACATGACAACCCTTGGCATATCCTCAGACCATTCTATTCGAGATAAAGTGTTTTTTTTTCTTTATGTAAAACACAAAAAATCCATGCTATGACTGATGGGCAGTGCATTAGTTGGACACAATACGATGCAATTAGCACATTTGTAGGGTGCTAACATTCCATGTACATGCAGGTTGCTTTGAGTGATACAGGTATACCAAAAGTTAATGTTTCTGTTAGTGCTGCATCTGATGAGGAACCTGAAGTTGATGTAAGTGATGAGGAATTTCTGCAGTTCGACACATCCGGTGTGCCTGTTATTATTACATTAACCAAGGTAATGTGTTCCTTACCGAACTATTTATTCTTTGGTGTTGAGTACTTGAGTATGAGTAGACATACGCATTATTGATTGCATGATGTTCGCGTGCAAAGTGTTAAAAAGTGGTCCAACCTCTAGCGTATGTATCTTGAGAGTTTTGAGATACAAAATATTGAGTAGCTTCAATACTATTCATGTCACACTAGACTTATCAGTTGAGAGTGCCCCTGCATGCATTGACACGTGAAGAACACTACCCAGGAAACAATTGGCCACCACCGGCAACAAAAAAATTGCCCTATTTTATGCTTTTTCTCCTGCTGCAGTATCTACGAAAATTCAGGTCAGTGCCCTGTACACGCATGTTTCATATTTCAGGTGGGCCGGCACTACATCGTTGATGCCACCTCAGAGGAAGAATCCCAGATGAGTTCTGCAGTGTCGGTGTCAGTTAACAGGCATGGCCAGATATGCGGGCTTACCAAGAGGGGAGGGGCAGGGCTGGACCCAAGCGTCATCTTCGACATGATATCTGTCGCCAAGCATGTGAGCCAGCAGTTCATCTCCCTCTTGGATTCAGAGATTGCCGCCGCCGAAGCTGAAGAAGAGGCTGAGTGATTGATGAAAAGGAAAAAGGACTGGTTGCGTAAATGCTCGTGTGTTCCAACTTCAACCAAATGCTGTAGAAATCTTCAGAATTTGGTTCCATTTTTATGTTATTAGTAGTAGTAGTAAACACCGAGGATTTGGATCCTGGGAACGAACGACGTTGTGTTGGCTTTGGCTGGGCTCAGAGGAACGAACACTGAATCTTGGGTCTGATGATCTGATCCTCTTGTGCCCCCAATCCGATGATAAATTTGGCCCCTCTCACACCGTGCCAAACACTATGGATTTCCTCCGTCCGTTTTCAAACAATTTCGCACGCAATTTTGAATAGGTGAATAGCAATAATCTTCCATCGGCATGTGAAGTGCTTATGACTTCATCGATGGGTCGAGCTGAGTACAACATAGCATGAATGAAGAAACCCACTCTTTGAATTATGATTTACAAAGTCATTTTGCTCTCTATATTTACGAAGCATGAATGAAGAAACCCAAGGACACTCCCGCACCTAGGAGAAGCACTCTGCAAGTAATGGTCTAAGGCACTCAGCCTGTCATGACTCGTTGATGAGGATATCACTTCAATACATACAATGTATAGATCGATAATCACCTAGGGTTAATGTCATTGCAGCTACAACAGTTAATGTCATTGCAGCTACAACAGTTAATCCGGTTCCTGTATTTACATCTTTCACCGAGTAGAGAGCCGAGGCCAAGGTCCAGGGCTCGGACACGTACCCGAACCTGTTCGATGGAGGAGCTGTCCGAGTCGTAGTGGTTGGAGCAGTGGTAAGTATGGCAAAAAGCTCTTGGCAATACGTAGGGTATCTGGCGTCAGCTCTACAGTTTTTATGGTGACGTTGGGTATCCTTTTGTCTATACTATCAAGGTCGAAGCCACGTTTGGGCGAGGCGGAAGTCTTCTCGAGGCCATAATCGAGCCTACTCTGGGGCTTGCAGTCGCGCAGGGAACAGTTGAAGGAGCGGCCTTCTGCGGTATTCGTGGGGGGTGGTGGTAGGTGGCTGAGGCAGAGTTTGCTCCGAGGCTGAGGCCGGCGTCCGGTGAAGCGTAATTTCCTCTCGAGGGCCAGACCATGCTTTGACGTACGCGCGTCCCATTCAGAGTTGACAAACAGCGTGGGGGGGCAGTAGTCGTTATTCTCGGGCATGCGTCATCGTAGTTGGTGAAAGTGAACGGGACTGCAGTCCTATCGCCCTGTTTGACTGCGATGTCACGTGGGGTAGGTATACACATTGAATGCTCAAGTCCACGCGGTTCATGTGCCTTTGACTGAGGCCGGGCTCGGGGTTGTCCTCCTGCCCGAGACGGGCTCGGGCGAGGCGGAAACGACGGTTCCGTGGAGAGGGGACCTCGGACGGGACAAGGATTTCCCCGAGCGCTGCCCTTGCCCGAGGGTGAGCTCGAGCGAGGCGGAGTTTCGAGTGACCCCCGAGTGAGGGCTCGGACGAATCATGGCTCATACTTTCTTGACCTGAGGGAATATGTATGACGGTACTCTAGGGGTTAAGCGCATTTAGGTGTGTGATCCAGTTACCCCTAATTACGATACCCGATAAGAGCGTTTTTGAGGTTTCGATATGTTGGGTGGTCAGCCCTTGGTCCCATGTTGGTAGGATGCACCATAGAGTTAGCCTATAATAATCCTGATGGCAAGAGCTGAAGGTATTGGCTTTTCTTGGTCTCAATCGCGTAAAGCGTAAAGATAGATAGAGGAGAGGAGAGATAGAGTTTCTCTATATATAATATGATGAAAAAATCACTATATTTATAGGAGTCACACATGGATTTATTTACCGAACGAGAAGTACAGTTTGTGGGTAAATTTACCGTTACTGCTCACGTACAAGCAGCAGTTCTCGCTCCGGTTTTTGGTATATCCAGTTGCTACATTTAAAAAATGTGAAAGCCATTTTTTAAAATCAAAACACAATTTCGTTACAGCAAAAACGAAAAGGTAATCCCTGGAGGTACACCATCGAAGTTATAGAAGAGAAAATCTTTTGTATATTTAAAGTAGAGGAGAATATGTCTTGTGTCAAAAACAAATAGAGAATTCCACCTGTGAAGTAGACATGGACATAGCTGAGACAACATTTTTATTTGTTTTGTCTAGTACAACACGTCCTCAAAACGGCGCACGAAGGGGACGAGGTGACCAAGATCACCAAGCGCGAGACGATCGAGGGAGAACTCGGTCGATTCGTCCTCAACAAAGGAGAAGAGCCGCAAGCCATGTACAACCGGCTCAAGACCATGATGAATCAAGTGCGCAACCTTGGGAGCACCAAATGGGATGACCATGAAATGGTCAAGGTTATTCTTAGATCCCTCGTATTTTATAATCCTACTCAAGTACAATTAATACGTGGGGATCCTAGATACAAGCTAATGTCTCCCGAGAAAGTTATCGGCAAGTTTGTGAGCTTTGAAATTATGATCAAACACTCCAAACACATTGTCAACTTGGAGCAAGGCGCCACCTCTACACTCGAGGTGCAACCCATCGCAATCAAAGCGACGGAAGAAAAGGAGTCTACACCAAGTAGGCTTCCAATTGACGCCTCCAAGCTCGACAATGAGGAGATGACGCTCATCATCAAGAGCTTCTGCCAAATCCTCAAGCAAAGGAGGGGTGAAGGATTACAAGCCCCGCTCCAAGAGGGTGTGCTACTGAAAGGGAAATGTGCCCTTGGGCCATTTCTCAATATTTTGGTGATTGAGTGCCAACACAAGTGCTTTTGTGTTAATCTAAGCAAAGTGGTGGACAAAGTGCAAATCAAGTCAAAAGGTATGTTTCTAGACTTAGTACATTGTTTTATGGACTAATGTATTGTGTCTAAGTGTTGGAAACAGGAGAAATCGAATTGGAAAAGAGATGGCTTTGTTCAGCCAAAGTCTGCGCAGTCTGGGTGCACCGGACAGTGTCCGGTGGTGCACCGGACAGTGTCCGGTGCGCCAGGTTGGCTCTGGCGAACTCGCTGCTCTCGGGACTTCGACGGCGGTGTACGGTATAAATCACCAGACTGTCCGGTAGTGCACCGGACTGTCCGGTGAGCCGTTCACAGGCAAAGTCGTCGCTCTCGGGAAGCCATCAACGGCGTACGGCTATAATTCACCGGACTGTCCGGTGGTGCACCGGACTGTCCGGTGAGCCAACGGTCAACCGGGGCAACGGTCGGCCGAGGATTCCGCGCGCGACGCGTGGCCGAGCCAACGGTCACATTGGGGCACCGGACTGTCCGATGTGCACCGGACAGTGTCTGGTGCGCCAACGGCTCTCAATCAGCAACGGTCGGCTTCGCCAAATAAGGAAACAAATCCGCACCGGACAGTGTCCGGTGGTGCACCGGACTGTCCGGTGCGCCAGGCGCCAGAAGGCAAGATCTGCCTTCCTGGAATGCTCTCAACGGCTCCTAGCTGCCTTGGGGCTATAAAAGGGACCTCTAGGCGCATGGAGGAGACAATCAAGCATACTCAAAACATTCCTAAGCACCAAGACTTCGATTCCACGCATTTGTTTCTTCGTGATAGCATCTAGAGCTCTAGTTGAGTTGTAAACTCGTCGGGTTGTGTTGCGAGCTCTTGTTGCGACTTGTGTGCGTGTTGACATTCTGATTTTGTGTCTTGTGTGCGTTGCTCATCCCTCCCTTACTCCGTGCTTCTTTGTGAACTTCAAAGTGTAAGGGCGAGAGGCTCCAAGTTGTGGAGATTCCTCGCGAACGGGATATAGTAAAGCTAAGCAAAACATCATGGTATTCAAGTGGGTCTTTGGACCGCTTGAGAGGGGTTGATTGCAACCCTCGTCCGTTGGGATGCCACAACGTGGAGTAGGCAAGCGTTGGTCTTGGCCGAACCACGGGATAAACCACTGTGCCATCTCTGTGTTGATATCTTTGTGGTTATTGTGTTTTGTTGAGACTCCTCTCTAAGCCACTTGGCATTATTGTGCTAACGCCTAATCAAGTTTTGTGGCATTAAGTCTCAAGTTTTACAGGATCACCTATTCACCCCCCCTCTAGGTGCTCTCAATTGGTATCAGAGCCGTTCTCTTCACGAAGGGACTAATCGCCCGAAGAGATGGATCCTAAGGGGAAGGGAATTGTGATCAATGATAAGGAGAAGGAGTCCTTCGTCAACGAGCCGAAGGATGACAAGCCTACTGACTCAGGCTCGGGCCACAAACGTAAAGATGGGAAGAAGAAGAAGACAAGGCGCATCAAGGAGATCGTCTACTACGATGACAGCGACAAGTCCACTTCTTCCCAAAAGGACAACGACGACAACGACTACGACAAAAGAAAGACGGTTAATTCGAACTTTTCTTTCGATTACTCTCGTATTCCGCAGAGTTCAAATGCACATTTGCTTTCCATCCCTCTTGGCAAACCTCCACACTTTGATGGGGAGGACTACGGATTTTGGAGTCACAAAATGCGTAGTCACTTGTTCTCTCTCCATCCAAGCATATAGGAGATTGTTTAGAATGGAATGAAATTTGATAGCTCGGATAGTCCTATATTTATTAATGAACAGATTCATAAAAATGCACAAGCTACTACTGTGTTGTTAGCCTCTTTGTGCAGGGACGAGTACCATAAGGTGAGCGGCTTGGACAATGCCAAGCAGATCTGGGACACCCTCAAGATCTCTCATGAGGGGAACGACGTCACCTTGCTCACCAAGATGGAGTTGGTGGAGGGCGAGCTTGGAAGATTCGCGATGATAAGGGGCGAGGAGCCAACCCAAACATACAACCGGCTCAAGACCCTCATCAATAAAATAAGGAGCTACGAAAGCACGCGATGGACAGACCACGACGTCGTTCGTCTAATGCTAAGGTCCTTTACTGTACTTGATCCACATCTGGTGAACAATATTCGTGAAAATCCTAGGTACACCAAGATGTCGCCCGAAGAAGTTCTTGGGAAGTTCGTAAGCGGGCGAATGATGATCAAGGAGGCGAGATACGTGGACGACGCGTTGAATGGTCCAATCAATGAGCCTCAACCCGTTGCTCTCAAGGCAACGAGGAGCAAGGAGGCGCTACCTAGCAAGGTGGCGCAAGTTGAGGCGGCAGGGCTCAATGATGAAGAGATGGCCCTCATCATTAAGCGCTTCAAGACGGCGCTAAAGGGTCGCAAGGGGCAGCCAAGCAAGACCAAGACAAAGGGGAAGCACTCATGCTTCAAATGTGGTAAGATTGGTCATTTTATCGCTAACTGTCCCGATAATGATAGTGACCAGGAACAAGGGAACAAGAGGGAGAAGAAGAAGGCATACAAGAAGGCTAGGGGCGAGGCACACCTTGGCAAGGAGTGGGACTCGGATTGTTCGTCATCCGACTCCGACAATGAAGGACTCGCCGCCACCGCCTTCAACAAGTCATACCTCTTCCCCAACGAGCGTCACACATGCCTCATGGCGAAGGAGAAGAAGGTATGTACTCGAAACAATGCCACTTATGATTCTTCTAGTGATGATGAGTCTAGTGATGAAGAAATAGATTACTCTAGTTTGTTCAAGGGATTGGATAGAACTAAAATAGATAAGATTAATGAATTGATTGATGCCTTGAATGAAAATGATAGACTTTTAGAGAAACAAGAGGACCTTTTATATGAAGAGCATGATAAATTTGTAAGTGCACAAAATTCACTTGCTCTAGAAGTTAAAAGGAATGAAATGCTTTCTTGTGAACTATCTACTTGTCATGAAACCATTTCTACTTTAAAAGGTGTTAATGATAATTTAAATGCTAAATTAGAAGTAGCAAGTAAATCTAACTCTTGTGTAGAACATGTTATGATTTGCAATAGGTGCAAAGATTTTAATGTTGATGCTTGTAGTGAACACCTACTTTGCATTTCTAAATTAAATGATAAAGTGGCTAGTCTTAATGCCCAACTTAAGACTATCAAGAATGAATTTGACAAGCTAAAATTTGCAAGGGATGCCTACACGATTGGTAGACACCCCTCAATTAAGGATCGACTTGGCTTCAAAAGGGAAGCCAAGGACTTAACAAGCCATAAGGCTCCCATCTCCGCCAAGGAGAAAGGGAAGGCCCCTATGGCTAGTAGTGCTAAAAAGAACCATGCTTACATGTATCATGATAGGAGACATTCTAGGAATGCCTATAGAAGTTATAATGCTTTTAATTCTCATGTCATGTTTGCTTCTAGTTCTTCTTATATGCATGGTAGAGATATGTTTAGGAAAAATGTTGTTCATCATATGCCTAGGAGAAATGTTGTTAATGTTCCTAGGAAAGTAATGAATGAACCCTCTACAATTTATTATGCTTGCAATGCCTCCTTTGCTATTTGTAGAAAGGGTAAGAAGATAATTGCTAAGAAGTTAGGGGCCAAATGTAAGGGAGACAAAACTTGCATTTGGGTCCCTAAGACTATTGTAACTAACCTTGTAGGACCCAACATGAGTTGGGTACCTAAAACCCAAGCCTAAATTTGCCTTGCAGGTTTATGCATCTGGGGGTTCAAGCTGGATTATCGATAGCGGATGCACAAACCACATGACGAGGGAGAAGAAGATGTTCACCTCCTACGTCAAGAACAAGGATTCCCAAGATTCAATCATATTCGGTGATGGGAACCAAGGCAAGGTAAAAGGGTTAGGGAAGATTGCTATTTCATCCGAGCACTCTATTTCTAATGTGTTCTTAGTTGAGTCGCTTGGATATAATCTGTTATCTGTTAGTCAACTTTGTAAAATGGGATATAATTGTCTATTCACAAATGTAGATGTGTCTGTCTTTAGAAGGTGTGATGGTTCACTAGCTTTTAAGGGTGTACTAGACGACAAACTTTATTTAGTTGATTTTGCAAAAGAGGAGGCCGGTCTAGATACATGCTTAATTGCTAAGACTTGCATGGGCTGGCTGTGGCATCGCCGTTTAGCACATGTGGGGATGAAGAACCTTCACAAGCTTCTAAAGGGAGAACACGTGATAGGACTAACTAACGTGCATTTCGAAAAAGATAGACCTTATACAGCTTGTCAAGCAGGTAAACAAGTGGAAAGTGCTCATCACATCAAGAACGTGATGACTACGTCAAGACCCCTGGAGCTACTGCATATGGACCTCTTTGGACCTGTCGCCTATCTAAGCATAGGAGGAAGTAAGTATGGTCTTGTTATAGTTGATGATTTTTCCCGCTTCACTTGGGTATTCTTTTTGCAGGATAAATCTGAAACCCAAGGGACCCTCAAGCGCTTCCTCAGTAGAGCTCAAAATGAGTTTGAGCTCAAGGTGAAAAAGATAAGGAGCGACAACGGGTCCGAGTTCAAGAACCTTCAAGTGGAGGAGTATCTTGAGGAGGAAGGGATCAAGCACGAGTTCTCCGCTCCCTACACACCACAGCAAAATGGTGTGGTAGAGAGGAAGAACAGGACGCTCATCGATATGGCGAGGACGATGCTTGGAGAATTCAAGACCCCCGAGCGCTTTTGGTCGGAAGCCGTGAACACGGCTTGCCACGCCATCAACCGGGTCTACCTTCATCGCCTCCTCAAGAAGACTTCGTATGAGCTGCTAACCGGTAACAAACCCAATGTTTCGTATTTTCGAGTTTTTGGGAGTAAATGCTACATTCTAGTGAAGAAGGGTAGGAATTCTAAATTTGCTCCCAAAGCTGTAGAAGGGTTTTTGTTAGGTTATGACTCAAATACAAAGGCGTATAGAGTCTTCAACAAATCATCGGGTTTGGTTGAAGTCTCTAGCAACGTTGTATTTGATGAGACCAATGGCTCTCCACGAGAGCAAGTTATTGATCTTGATGATGTAGATGAAGAAGACGTTCCAACGGCCGCGATACACACCATGGCAATTGGAGATGTGTGGCCTCAGGAACAAAAAGAGCAAGATCAACCTTCTTCCTCAACGATGGTGAATCCCCCAACTTAAGATGACGAATAGGTACCTCAAGTGGAGGCGCATGATCAAGGGGGAGCACAGGGTGTCCAAGTTGAAGAGGAAGAAGCACCTCAGGCACCTCCAACCCAAGTTCGAGCGACGAATCAAAGGAATCATCCCGTCGACCAAATTTTGGGTGATATTAGCAAGGGAGTAACTACTCGCTCTAGATTGGTAAATTTTTGTGAGCATTACTCTTTTGTCTCTTCTATTGAGCCTTTCAGGGTAGAAGAGGCCTTGCTAGATCCGGACTAGGTGTTGGCCATGCAGGAAGAGCTTAATAACTTCAAGAGAAATGAAGTTTGGACACTGGTGCCTCGTCCCAAGCAAAACGTTGTGGGAACCAAGTGGGTGTTCCGCAACAAACAGGATGAGCACGGGGTGGTGACGAGGAACAAGGCTCGACTTGTGGCAAAAGGTTATGCCCAAGTCGCAGGTTTGGACTTTGAGGAGACTTTCGCTCCTGTGGCTAGGCTAGAATCAATTCGTATTTTGCTAGCATATGTCGCTCACCATTTTTTCAGGTTGTTCCAAATGGATGTGAAGAGCGCTTTCCTCAACGGGCCAATCAAGGAGGAGGTGTACGTGGAGCAACCCCCTGGCTTCGAGGATGAACGGTACCCCGACCACGTGTGTAAGCTCTCTAAGGCGCTCTATGGACTTAAGCAAGCCCCAAGAGCATGGTATGAATGCCTTAGAGACTTTTTAATTGCTAATGCTTTCAAGGTTGGGAAAGCCGATCCAACTCTTTTTACTAAGACTTGCGATGGTGATCTTTTTGTGTGCCAAATTTATGTCGATGACATAATATTTGGTTCTACTAACCAAAAGTCTTGTGAAGAGTTTAGCAGGGTGATGACGCAAAAAATCGAGATGTCGATGATGGGCGAGTTGAACTACTTCCTTGGGTTCCAAGTGAAGCAACTCAAGGACGACACCTTCATCTCCCAAACAAAGTACACGCAAGACTTGCTAAAGCGGTTTGGGATGAAGGACGCCAAGCCCGCAAAGACGCCGATGGGAACTGACGGACACACCGACCTCAACAAAGGAGGTAAGTCCGTTGATCAAAAAGCATACCGGTCCATGATAGGTTCTTTGCTTTATTTATGTGCTAGTAGACCGGATATTATGCTTAGCGTATGCATGTGTGCTAGATTTCAATCTGATCCAAGGGAGTGTCACTTAGTGGCCGTGAAGCGAATTCTTAGATATTTAGTCGCTATGCCTTGCTTCGGGATCTGGTATCCAAAGGGGTCTAACTTTGACTTGATTGGATATTCAGACTCCGACTATGCTGGATGTAAGGTCGATAGGAAGAGTACATCAGGGACGTGCCAATTCTTAGGAAGGTCCCTGGTGTCATGGAACTCTAAGAAACAAACTTCTGTTGCCCTATCCACCGCTGAGGCCGAGTATGTTGCCGCAGGACAGTGTTGCGCGCAACTACTTTGGATGAGGCAAACCCTCCGGGACTTTGGCTACAATCTGAGCAAAGTCCCACTCCTATGTGATAATGAGAGTGCTATTCGAATAGCGGAAAATCCTGTTGAGCACAGCCGCATAAAGCACATTGACATCCGACATCACTTTTTGAGAGACCACCAGCAAAAGGGAGATATCAAAGTGTTTTATGTTAGCACCGAGAACCAGCTAGCCGATATCTTTACCAAGCCTCTAGATGAGAAGACCTTTTACAGGCTGCGTAGTGAGCTAAATGTCTTAGATTCGCGGAACATGGATTGATTTATAGCATACATGTGTTTATGCCTTTGATCATGTTCCTTATGCATTTTGTTGTTTACTTATGGTGCTCAAGTTGTACAAGTACTCCCCGGACCTCACAAGTCCATTTGCAAGTGATGCACATATTTAGGGGGAGATGTGCTACAACTTGACCCTTTGAGACTAACCATGTGTTTGAGTGTTCTTAATTTAGTCTCAAAGGAGGTTTGAAAGGGAAAAGGTGGACTTGGACCATGAAAGACTTCCACTGCACTCCGATGAGAGGGTAACTTATTCTAAGTTCATCTCATGTACTCTTATTGCCTTTGTATTCTTATTTGAAGACTTTGGTGAGGCAATGGGGTTCTAGGGCCAAGATTGATCCCGTTTTGGTGCTTGATGCCAAAGGGGGAGAAAATAAGGCCAAAGCAATAAATGGATCAGCTACCACTTGAGAATTTTGAAAATAATAGAATAGAGCGTTTGTTTTGTCAAAATACTCTTATTGGCTCTTTTTGTCAAAAGTTGGTCTCTTGTGGGGAGAATGGTTGATTATGGGAAATAGGGGGAGTTTTTGATACTGTGATCAATTTCTATTGGAATACCTCTCTTTATGTCTCTACAAGTGAATTGACTTAGAGATAGGAGTTTGAGTTTGATTTGCAAAAACAAACCAAGTGGTGGCAAAGTATGATCCATATATGCCAAATTTGAACAAAACCAACTTTGAGTTTTCATTTGCATTGACATTGCACTTGTTCTAGTTGCTTTATGTTGTGTTGGCATAAATCACCAAAAAGGGGGAGATTGAAAGGGAAATGTGCCCTTGGGCCATTTCTAAGTATTTTGGTGATTGAGTGCCAACACAAGTGCTTTTGTGTTAATCTAAGCAAAGTGGTGGACAAAGTGCAAATCAAGTCAAAAGGTATGTTTCTAGACTTAGTACATTGTTTTATGGACTAATGTATTGTGTCTAAGTGTTGAAACAGGAGAAATCGAATTGGAAAAGAGATGGCTTTGTTCAGCCAAAGTCTGCGCAATCTGGGTACACCGGACTGTCCGATGCTGCACCGGACAGTGTCCGGTGCGCCAGGCTGGCTCTAGCGAACTCGCTGCTCTCGGGACTTCGACGGTGGTGTACGGTATAAATCACCGGACTGTCCGGTGAGCCGTTCACAGGCGAAGTCGTCGCTCTCGGGAAGCCATCAACGGCGTACGGCTATAATTCACCGGACTGTCTGGTGGTGCACCGGACTGTCCGGTGAGCCAACGGTCAGCCGGGGCAACGGTCGGCCGACGATTCCGCGCATGACGCGTGGCCGAGCCAACGGTCACATTGGGGCACCGGACTGTCCGGTGCGCCAACGGCTCTCAATCAGCAACGGTCGGCTTCGCCAAATAAGGAAACAAATCCGCACCGGACAGTGTCCGGTGGTGCAACGGACTGTCCGATGCGCCAGGCGCCAGAAGGCAAGATCTGCCTTCCTGGAATGCTCTCAACGGCTCCTAGCTGCCTTGGGGCTATAAAAGGGACCCCTAGGCGCATGGAGGAGACAATCAAGCATACTCAAAACATTCCTAAGCACCAAGACTTCGATTCCACGCATTTGTTTCTTCGTGATAGCATCTAGAGCTCTAGTTGAGTTGTGAACTCGTCGGGTTGTGTTGCGAGCTCTTGTTGCGACTTGTGTGCATGTTGACATTCTGATTTTGTGTCTTGTGTGCGTTGCTCATCCCTCCCTTACTCCGTGCTTCTTTGTGAACTTCAAAGTGTAAGGGCGAGATGCTCCAAGTTGTGGAGATTCCTCGCGAACGGGATATAGTAAAGCTAAGCAAAACATCGTGGTATTCAAGTGGGTCTTTGGACCGCTTGAGAGGGGTTGATTGCAACCCTCGTCTGTTGGGATGCCACAACGTGGAGTAGGCAAGCGTTGGTCTTGGCCGAACCACGGGATAAACCACTGTGCCATCTCTGTGTTGATATCTTTGTGGTTATTGTGTTTTGTTGAGACTCCTCTCTAAGCCACTTGGCATTATTGTGCTAACGCCTAATCAAGTTTTGTGGCATTAAGTCTCAAGTTTTACAGGATCACCTATTCACCCCCCTCTAGGTGCTCTCAGCTACCGGTCTGGTAAGTCCGGTCATTTCATAGCTAAATGTCCAATTTCTAGTGAAAGTGACAGGGACAAAGACAAGAAGGGGAAGAAGAAGGAGAAGAAGATATACTACAAGAAGAAGGGCGACGATGCACACATATGCCGAGAATGGGACTCCGACGAGAGCTCCACCAACTCCTCCGACGACGAGGATGCCGCCAACATCGCCATCAACAAAGGCCTCCTTTTTCCCAACGTCGTCCACAAATGTCTCATGTCTAAGGACGGCAAGAAGAAGGTACACTCTAGAGCCTTAGCATAATGAAGATGATTTACTTGCTCTTTTTGCCAACCTTAGCATGGAACAAAAGAAAAAATTGAAGGTCCCCAAAGAGCTATCACATTCGAGGATGGAAATTAAGGTTTGGTCAAAGGTTTGGGTAAAATAGCTATATCCACTAACCATTCTATTTCCAATGTTTTTCTCGTAGATTCTTTAGATTACAATTTGCTTTCTATTTCTCAATTATGCAAATGGGATACAACTATCTATTTACTGACGTAGGTGTTACTGTCTTTAGAAGAAGTGATGATTTAATAGCATTTAAGGGAGTGCTAGATGGTCAACTTAGTTGATTTTAATGATAACCAAGCTGAACTAGGCACTTGCTTAATTGCTAATACTAACATGGATTGGCTCTGGCATCGCCGACTTGCCCATATTAGAATGAAGAATCTTCATAAGCTTCTAAAGGGAGAACACATTTTAGGACTAACAAATGTTTATTTTGAGAAATGCAGGATTTGTAGCGCATGTCAAGCAGGGAAGCAAGTTGGAGTCCATCATCCACACAAGAACATCATGACGACTGACAGTCCGCTCGAGCTACTCCACATGTATCTATTCGACCTGATAGCTTACATAATGTAACACTCTAAAATCACATTCTGAATAAATTAGGAAACTCATAGTAGAATTTACATAAGAAATTATGTCCTTTCAAATAAATATGTGAAGATTATAGATTTATTTTATTGTACTTATAGAATGTGGCTATATGTTTGAATTTTCTTATAATCAATATTGTAAAACATCTTACATGAATTATTCCTACTAAATTTCATCCGCTTAAATGGATAAAACAATATATGCAGATGTGACTTTCATATCATGGTGGATATTTTTGGTCATTGCATATTAACTTGGATCTGAAAATTCAATTTAGATTTAAGTTTAAAATTTGTGAATTGAAGTAGAAAATAAAACTGGAAAAAACACAAAAGAAAAGAAACTGATAGGAAATTAAAAAGAAGAAGCCGACCTCACCTGGATGGGCCGCCTACCTTAGCCCACGAGCATATTTCACCCAGGCAGCTGTTTTTTTTTTCTACCGGCTAGGAATGCACTTACGTCAAGTGTGACGATAGCATGCAAATCCGTCATTGCAGCTACAACAGTTAATGTCATTGCAGCTACAACAGTTAATTCGGTTCATGTATTTACATCTTTCACCGAGCAGAGAGCCGAGGCCAAGGTCCGGGGCTCGGACACGTACCCGAACCTGTCCGATGGAGGAGCTGTCCGAGTCGTAGTGGTTGGAGCAGTGGTAAGTATGGCAAAAAGCTCTTAGCAATACGTAGGGTATCTGGCATAAGCTCTACAGTTTTTTGGTGACGTTGGGTATCCTTTTGTTTATACTATCAAGGCCGAAGCCACGCTTGGGCGAGGTGGAAGTCTTCCCGAGGCCATGATCGAGCCTAATCTGGGGCTTGCAGCCATGCAGGGAACAGTTGAAGGAGCGGCCTTCTGCGGTATTCGTGGCACGGCTACAGTTGTTTCGTCTCCGTCTCCTGCGGCGAGAAGGACGGGGGAGGAAGTCTGGTCGTTCCTTCACGGACGAGGGGAGCAAGAGTGGCCTTGCGCCCTCTGACTAGGAGAAGTGGTAGTCAACATCAGCCAAGTGTCTAGGTGGGAGGAGCACCATGTCGTAGTCGATGTGAAGTGACATGAACTCAAGACTCCCGAACCAGATCACCGCACCGAGTCGCAAAGGGTGCTAGGGTTGGCCATTTGGAGCCTTGATGGGAACGTGGTGTCTGCACGCAGCGAGCCCCTACCTGGTGCACCAAATGTCGGTGTTTTGACCTGAGGATCCTACCGATAAGTGAATTAGTGTTGCGTGCCCTAGCCCCGATGGGTGATGCAAGGAGACACAAGTCTCTATCCTGGTTCGAGCAAAAGAAGACCCTACTTTCAACAGAGGGGGATGAGACTTATATTACTTGCACCTAAGTGCTTGCAGTAGGGAATACAAGCTGGTCAGGAGAGGGAAAGGATCTTAAGTCCCTAAGGTTGATTGAGGCAAGTGCCAATTTCTGCATGGAGGTGAAAACCGTGCAGTGTCTGCCCTTTTGCTTGAATAACGTTTGGTTGGGGAGCCAACTGGGATGGAGCGGCTCAATTCTAGTTTCTAAGAATTGAGCCATTTCATTCTGTGTTTGGCAAGCAGAACGGAATCGCTCTATTTTTTGTTTGGTTGAAGAGTAGAATAGAGCGGGGCCGCTCCGTTTATTGTTTGGTTGGAGAGCCATATGATTGTTGAGTGGAGGAGAGGGATGAGAGCGCTCGTGTCCGTGAGAGCGCTCACATCCGGTCGTTTTGGTGGAGCGAGAGCATCCCAAATATTTGCTATTTATAGGATCCAGGAGCCGCTCCGCTCTCCTCCATGGTAACCAAACATCAAAAAATAAGAATGGAGTAGTTTCATTCCCCTCCGCTCCTCAACCAAACACACCCGCTCTTGGAGTCGCGCTTATTATTTTTAGATTGTTGCCTATTCACCCTTCCAAGAGCATCTCCAAGAGACTAGCTAAATGATTTATCAAGCTAAATTTTGGCTAATCAACAGTAAAATAACCCTCCAACAGACTAGCTATCTGACTCGCTAAGGTATCCAATTCTTTAAATTGACTCTCTTACTAGCCAAACTTGACTAGCCACCTAACTAGCCAAAATAAATAAATAGTCTGTTAGAGTAAAATGTTATATATAAAGTGTAATATTTATGAAAAGATAAATAAAAAATAAAATAGAGAGAAAAATAAAGAGTCTTTTAGAAATGCTCTAAGCATTGATGATCATTTCAGACATGAAAAGGAAAAAATGTTACAGATTTGGAAGAAAAATTCTCATGACATATTCATGTGTGTGGATAAATATAATAAAATTAGTTACAACATAAATTTAAAAAAGAATCACATGCCGAAAGTTAGTGAAAAAAAGAAAGGAAAGAAAATAATAAAATTAGTTAGAAGCAAAAGAAAAGAAAAGAAAAAGAGGAATGGGCCCAATAGCCATGGAAGACGCGCTCTTTGTACTCCCGTTCCCGTTGGCGGTTGGCCTCGCCTTGGCCCGACTCGCGGGAGCTGTACGCCGCCGCTCCACTCCCAGGCTCCCAGCTGCCCTTGGCGACCGTCGCCGCCGGCCGCCCTACTCCGAGCTGTTCAGGACGCTTTGCTGGCGAGCACCCACCACACCAGGTAATGCGGTGTGCCCCCCCTCTCTCTCTCCTCCTCCTCCTGTGTGAAACTGGGCACCCCAGCCCTAATTCAACCTATTTGCCTATCTGTATGTATTCGGATCTGATCTAATCACATGCACAAGTGTATGGGTTCTTAGCAAAAGTTATCGGGTGGTGTACACCGGCTGTACACTCATGTTCTTTAATAAATTATGTATGTAGTAAAACCGTTGGCTGTTTTCGTGAAATGGAATTTGTTCCCCTTCTATGGGATGAAAACGGTTTCGGAATTTTTCGGAATTCCGGAAACCGTTTCCGATTTTTCCCGATCGGAATCGTCGGTATCGGTATTTCTCGGAATCGGAATCGGTCATCGGAATTTTAGATCGGAATCGGTGTCGAAATCGGTACAGTTCTTTACCGACCGTTTTCTTCGGTTACCGTTTTAGGTCGGAATTTACCGAATTCAAAATTCGGAATTTACCGAAACTATTAAGTCCAGCCCAAATTCCAAATTCACGACTCATGGCCCATGGTCCAGCAAGCAGCCCACCACGGGCAACCCATCTGTCGTCGGCCCGTCGCACATCCGCCGCCCTCGCCCAGCACAGCGCAGCCGCACAGGCACACTGCACACAGCCGCCACAGCCAGTCGCCATTGTTCACTGCTCTGCTCAGCGCTCCATGCCGTGCCCCCAAATTCCGTGACTCATCTTCCTTCTCTCTGCCGGGCTGCGCGTGCAGACCACGGACGAACGCACTGCCCCCAATCCACTGTAAGTAATCTACTAATCTGTAAATCTGTAATCCCTAATCCTAGCTTTGTGGCCATGGACGCACGCACCGCCCGGAGAAGGACCTGCCCTTGCTGCTGCCGTCGGCGCGCACGCGCACGCCCATGCCCCCTTGCCGCCGCTCCTCTTCCTCAACAGCCTGCACGGCTTCTCCTCGGCTGTTGCAAGCCTGCAACGTGGTAGTAGGCTGTAGCCTACTAGCCTCTCCCTCACCCACCCCCACACGGCCACACACTTGTCACTTGGGGTTTTGTTTGGATATTGTTCGAATCCCTCGCTGAAATCATGTATTAGGTATATTAAAATTTACTTGGAGTTCTATTCTAATTCATATCAGCCTAATATTGATTAATGCGAATCTGATTACATCTCGATAAGACCTTGATGTCTTCTATGTGTGGTATATACAGGGTTTTTGCTGTTCGGAGTTGGCGCTCGTTTTTCATTTTCAATATCCGCTTGTTATATTGTAAACTTGTGATCAATTTGTTATATTGTGAACTTGTGATTTGTGGGATTAATTTGTAATATTGTGAACTTGTGATCTGTGTGATCCATTATTATATTGTGAACTTGTGATATTGTGAATTGTGAACATGTGATATTGAAAATTGTGAACTTGTGTTTTTTGTGATATTCGTAAACTTTGTTGTATTGTGATATTTTCATATTGATATGGTTACCGATTGAATTTTAGATTCCGACCGATACCGATGTATTTTTTGTACCGAACTTCCGTTTCCGATGATTCCGAAATACCGATGTCGTTTCCGTTTCCGATTTCGTTTCCGATAAAAAATATGAAAACGGTAACGGTTTTAGTGTTTTCCGATCGTTTCCGACCGTTTTCAACCCTAATGTACCCGCAGATAGCTTGTATATCCTGTACTGCACCAACGACATGTCACTGTTTGAGTATGTAACCGTTCCTTCGTCTTGCTAGTTGCTAGGACTACATGAATGGATCATATACTAGCTCGTTAAGCCTCCATGATGTCAGTGTCGACGATGGACAATCAGCTCTTGATAACAGCAGTAGAACCTCTAGTCCTTTTGATATCCTGACTCCTCAAGGTACATCCATGCGAAGTTGGCTCATGTTTTGCTGCGATCTTTTTCATCCTCCTTCCCACTATTGTGCTGTAACAGTTATGTGCCCCCTCATTGCAGATGTTATCCCTATCGAAACGGCAAGGTCTAGATTCTTGGACCTCGTTGTTGAAAGCTTTATCTGTGAGCATGTTACTGAGTTGGTGGAATGCTCTAGCTCTGACTGCAGCCAGGTGGATGGCAAATCAAGCAAGAGAAAGCAGCAGGAGGTTCGATACGAGGGTGACCCAAGGGTTGCTTTGCCATTGATGTATATAGCAAACCTGTACGAAACCTTGATAAGTGATGTCAATGTGCGTCTTGCGGCACTGATTGGGTTCCGTGAGAAAACTATAGGTCTAGCTCTTGAAGCTTCAGGTGGCTTGTACAGGAAACTGACCCAGAGGTTCCCAAAGAGAGGTATGATGGCTCATCATAAATATTTACTCCATACATGATTTTCTGATGTTATGACTTATAAATTTGATTCGGTGCATAGGCCACTGCAGCTTCAAGAGGAGGGAGTTAGCGACTTCTCATGCAACCAGGACAAAGTTTCCTGAACTTGTGGTACAAGAAGAAAAACGAGTTCGTTTTGTTGTTATTAACGGATTGGCGATTGTAGAGAGGCCAGAAAATATGAGAATGGAAGATGCGGAATGGTAAGACATCTAATTTACACAATGTTGCTTAGCTTCCTTTGCTTGTTGCACTGAACGTTGTAATTTCATTACAGTTGTAATGAAATTTGGTTGCTACTGGTGTGGAAAAAAAACTTCATTTGTTTGTAGCAAGGTTGGCTTGGTGTGCGGGGCTAGTATCTGAAAATTCTTGTATTAACCATTTATGCTATGATTGTATTTTTGTTAGCTTAGCTTGTGATAGTGGCCTAGTGGGGGTGGTTCAAACAAACATAATCTTCTAGTTGTTCACATATTGTTCTCAAAATTGCACATTCTTATACCACATGCTGTGTTGTTAATATTCCTTTTGTAATAGTGACAGACCAATTGTTTCCTTGGATGGAACAAAATTATGCAGAATAGAAATGTCTAAGGCAAAATGTGGATAATTCTATATCGCATTAAGGTATCTGCCTCCAAAGGGAAGGGGCTTAACTATGCTAATCTGGAGTGGGAGGAATCCACTATCCGCCCTCCCTTGCCAACTCCCCACCCGCGCGCTGGCACTACCATCTATGGCTTCAAATAGGCACCAAGAGCCTGATATTATCAGTTGTGTGAGAAGCTGCGATTCCCGGGGTTTCAGGTGTCAAAAGCAGATAATCTCTGTTCTTTTACAGAAAAGGAGATATAACTATTTTCCTACTAGCATATGTTGATGATATAATTGTAGCCAGCTCATCACAGGATGCTGTGGGAATGTAATCTCCCATTCCTGTGATGACTTAGCTACATGGGAAGGGCGCTTTGTTTAAGCATCCATGGTTCCTGGTCTGCGCCAATGGCACATGTATCTCTGTTCCTGTGTATCCAGTTGGCCTTGGATCCCTACCGGTTCTGCCGCTCTGTAACTGAAGTCTCTCTTTTGGATCTTAATATAATCCAGGCACGGAATCTCTCCCCTCCGGAGCTTCCCCTTCAGAAAAAAAAACTATGCTAAACTACAAAATCGATTTCTTTGTTAAAGGTCATTCATTGAAAATAGATTGGCATGGCATCTGCACCCGTAATATTTGAACACTATCAGTTTAGGATGAATTTACAAAAAGAATCCAGAAAAGTTTGTCAATAAAACGAAAGTTTTTTGTAATCGATTACAACTTCCTAGAAAAACTTCTGTTTATTTTTGTACCATTGCTTGTTCATTTGATTGCATAAATCCTCTGATATGTCATACTGACTTTGTTTCCCATTTTTATATTGTAACAAAAATTGTGAAGGTTCAAAAGGTTGACTGGTCGAAGTGAAGTTGCTATTTGTTCAAGAGATTACAAATTCTATTCACCCCGGCATAAGATCAGGCGTTCCCCACAGGCAGCATTTGACATCCCTGATACAAGTGTAAGTTGCCTACTGTCCTACTGAGCTTAATGCAGTCAAAATAGGTAATATAGTTACTTATAATATAATATTACCAACCCGCTATGATTTGTTTAGGCTTTGGCAGAGGATGAGAACTCTTCATTGGTTTGTTCTTCAGGATTTCGCTCACCAAACGAGGTAAATATATGTTTCCGCATTCCATCGCGGTAGCTGCATGCATTTGCAAATGATTTTGCCTGCTGCCCTCCTGGTTCTCCAGTTCTTGTTAGCTTATTCTTGTGGTGGCATCATCAATTAAATTCTTATATAAGTGACAGTAGTCAGTGCCTTGATCTTGTTTATCTACCGATCCAATCCAACCCACTGACTAATACATAGCTTGCTCTGTTCCAGATACAAAATCAGCATCAGTCAACATCAAAGAGACCTATCGAACATCTAGAAAATCAACCCTTTTTACACCTTTTCCATCAAGCAGAAGATGATAGCATGCAGCAAGTTCAACATTGTGCTCAGTTCCCACCCATTCATCAATGTACGAGCACTCCACATCTATCAGATAACCCCCAACACCAGCAACAGGCTTATTTATCTCAACATATATCTTGCTTGCAAGTTGGGCAAGGTCATCTTGGAGGACGCATGCATATTATTGTGAGTAATCTTTTTCATTAGCATTGGTAACAGCTGCACGGTGCATCATTTGTCAATTCCTTTGTTTTTTGTGTGTGTACCATGATCGGCAATAGCTAACGCTTACCTTATTTATTCATTGCCTTGGTGGTATCTTTTTGGTTTCAGCCAACCAGCCCGGCGAAGTTCTGTGATGAGTGTGGCTCCCCATATTTGAGGGCGACATCGAAATTCTGCTCAGAGTGTGGTACCAAGAGGCTAGGAATGTGAGGTGACTTGATCAATGTGTATATGAATCTGATGTAGCAATTGTAGTCTTATGTTTGTAAAAGGGTCTCTAGCGTAATGGTTAAGGTTTCTGAGTAGCAACTCTGGTTGAACCGTTTTAGAGTGGGCGGTGATATCCCACTAGTGATGGGGCCAGGGTTTGGAAATTTTCTTGGCCAAGACCATGTTTTGGTCTCTTTTTTAATATAATACCGGAAGGATGCTCTTTCTCTTCCCGACGAGTTTTTTTATGCCTTTAAAGTTGTGTGAGAAGTGTATTCTTGAGACGATGACTCAGCAGAGAGTATGCAGCCACCTTTACTAACCATCTGCATGCCGGCTCTAGCATGTGTGGTTCTTTGTTCTCTTTACTTGAGCTCCAAGGCAACGCTTTGCCGTCATTCTCGATTTGTTCAGAGGAGTTTTAAGCAGTATTTGTTCATCTTAATTTTGTGATGCTTTTGAAGATGGTCGATCTGTTTTGCATCCTCCTTTGAGGTTTCCAGTTGAGTGATGTATCACATCCCTCATTCTGCAGGCCGGCCTCTTTCAGTTTCAGTGCCTGCCACAAAGCTCCTCTGCTTGCTTTGCACTTGTCACAAAGCTCCTTTGTTTACCGAAATGATTTGCTAGGTTTTTTTTGTTGTTGTATAAGAGCTGAGCGGTGGACTGCTTGGTTTGCCAGCTTTAATGATCTTATTATTGTAAAATTCTGATGATACAACTCTCTCTAACTAGATTGGTTGCTTAAATGAGAGAGAGAGAGAAACTTCTCTCTAGACTAGAATAGTCGTGTTGGAGGTGGACAGGATACTTTTATTTAGATATGATTAGAGAGTCGTGCTGGTGCCGTGTGGAACTCCACTAGCCTTGTAATGTTGATGGCGATGTTGTCTTTGGACTAATAAATAAATACATATAAATATAATCGCCCTGGCAGCTTCTTTTTTAATATACTAGTATTTTTCGGTAATAAAAGAAAAAAATCGTTAGCTCGTTTAATCTTAATGATTAAACAACCAGGAGCACCTAATGAGTGCATGTTTTTTTTATCTAGGCTGGTGTTTCCTGATTTTTTTTGCATGGATGGGCAGATTCTTGTTCGCAGTTGAGTAGAGCATTATGTACTGTACACACATCAAGCCATTGATGGATGTGAATATTTCGTTGATTTTGTACGACCGAAAGTTTTGTTTTACATAATAAATACCTTGGCCCTTACTCATTGCATTTATTACCATCTAATATACCAAATGATCCTACTAATTGTCTTGTGCATCAAATTTTACTTGACCCTGCTATATTAATCCATTCCCCATAAATATTATTGGTGGCCGTGGCCCCACCGGCACCATACATTGATTCGATGCTTGCCTTCCTCGTGTTAGCTGTACACGCCTTGTCCTGACACATGCAGCATGTCATGTACTCCCACCTCTTTCTAAAAAAAACTTAGCAAGTTGTCATGCCACCTCAATAGTTGTTTGACATCTTCTCCGATCCAGTGATATCCATAACATTAGCATCCCAGCTGGAGGTCAAGATCGCTTGTTCTCTCTCTCCATCTGTCCGACACAAAATAGATGATAGTTTAGGCTAAGACTAATTACTTGTCCGTGCATTGCCACAATTTCTATATATTATATGGTAGGTTTTATTTTAATAATACATAAAAATATATGTTTTTTGTTAGGAGGTTGTAAACGTGGAGCAAATAACCAAAGCTCAAACTCCATTTTGTGCACAGTTTTACTTTGGTTTTTTTTTTGCATTAAGCAGAAAGGGAGACACATGATGTTGAAACTAAAACTGATGCTTTAATATAGTAGATATTTATAGCTCTCTTGGACCAGACCAGACAGGGCGGTTAGACTAGCTCCAACAAAGGATCTCTAAAGGGTCATGTACCATAAATTTAGAGGATGAGATCGTCCTCTACTCCCTCCAACAGTGTCCTCTAAATGGTCCTATAAATTTAGAAGACACTGCTGGATCCTCTATATAGAAAGTTTCTCTAAACTGTCTTCTATCCTTTTGAATACTTTAAACAACCGGTTTATCAAAACTAAAATATATACAATACATTTGAGAGTATGACAAATATGTGTGTACAAAAATTAAAAAAATAAAAATTAGCTGGAGGTCAAGATCACTTGCTCTTTCTCTTTCTCCCTGTACGACACAAACTAGATGATACTTTAGGCTAAGACTAATTACTTGCCCGGGCACTGACACCGTTTATATATATTATATAGATAATCTTTATTTTAATAAGACATAAAAATGTGTGTTTTTGTTTAGGCGGTTGTAAACGTGGAGCCAATAACCAAAGCTCAAACTCTATTTTACTTTGTTTTTTTTGCATTAAGCAGAAAGATATAGATAGTCTTTATTTTAATAAGGCATAAAAATATGTGTTTTTGGTTAGGTGGATGTAAACGTGGAGCCAATAACCAAAACTCAAACTCTATTTTGTGCACAATTTTACTTTGTTTTTTTTTTGCATTAAGCGGAAAGGGTGACACATGATGTTAAAAGTAAAACTGATGCTTTAATATAGTACAGATTTATAGCTCTCTTGGACCAAACCAGACGGGGGTTGTTAGACTAGCTCCAACAAGGATCTCTAAGACTATGTTCAACGGTTCGCCCTTCGCTCCCCCTCCCCTACCACTGTAGCTGTTTTAGGGGTTACAGTGCGCCCGTATTCTCTTCACCGGCTTCCTCCTCCTCCTCCTCTCCCCTCCCGATTCCTCCTCTCTCCCGCTAAACGGATGGACACGCTACTGCGCCGGATTTCTCTCCAGCCGGTTCCTTCGGCCACGCGACCGCGCGCTCGGAAAACTCCACGGACAGCGAAGGAGGCGAACCAAGGGCGACGTATTCGCCGCCGGAGAAGGTAAGCGTCGATCCGCCGTGTCCCGCGATTCGTTTGTCTTGCTCCGAGCGGCGAGCAGCAGTGGGGGTCGTCCTCGCGGATCCGTCTTCAAGGTTTCGCGGATCCGCCTTCAAGCTTCGCGGATCCCACACGAAACCTCCGAGTTCTCTCGCCAATTCGATCCGCCTCACCGCCGCCGCCCGTCCGCCGGTCGGCCTTGACTGCTCCGTCGCACGTGGCGGTTCGCAGCACGGAATTACCGTCGGCGAGCTCTATCTCGGTTAGCGTCTCGCCGGGTTCTTCATTGAATCTGTCACGCGTCTCTGCAGATTCCACAGGCGCTACAGGACCCAGGCACCACTCGGTCGGCGGCCACCGCGTCGCCCCGCCTGCTCGATTGGGGTTGCGTGTGCGATAGGAAGTTCGTCATACGCCTCGCGGTTTTTCTAGTTTCCGTTTTGATTTCTATACGCCCAATGTTTTGTCCGATTGATTGATCTGCTTAGGTACGTGAGACTGTTTCTATTGTTCGTGAGTGCGTAGATGGTGGGTGAGTCTGGTTGTTTAGATTTGTGACTGGTTGCTCGACTTGATTGTCCTGACTGATTGTTTCATCTATCGTGTAAGCTGTATTAATGTCTAATCCCTTAATTGCTTGGAAACCACTGCATGTGCTACATTAGTTTGGTTTGTACCGACAGCTTTTGGTGCCTATTTGTGATGAGATTGAACATCCTGCTGCTTGTGTTTAATCTTCTAGGTTCGTGTTCTTGCTGTATGCGTGGTTAATGGTTGACTAGTACTTCTCTGATGCTGAGGATGATTGCTATTGATTGACTAGAATTTAACATTTCCCTGTGGGGAAGTAATCTCCTATGTTCTGTCGAAAGCAGCACACTCTGGTAACTGTATTGCTGCATATAATTCCTCTCTCAGCTCACTGTCCAGACAATTACTGCTATCTGTGACTGTTGGGCAATCAGGTTATCGAGATTTTGCTGGTTGGAGCTGTCCGGCATTGCTTTCATCTTTTATCAATATGCCGGTCTTTGGCAGCATATGGCGATTCAGAACTGTGCGCAGTGGTTTCCTCGAATTTAGGACCCCCCCAACTGCATTCTGTATTGAGAACATTCCTGCTAAATACATGATACTTGCAGGTATTGTGTTGTGTTTGCAACGTGATAGCTTGTACTGGGAACAAAGGTCAAGATGGGCGCCTTGGACCTACACATTGACTTTGCTTCTGCTCAACATGGACAAGCCAAGTTAAAGGAATATGCCAAGAGCTCTTTGCTGTCTGATGGAAACTACAATATAGACAACATCAATGGTTCAAACCCTGATGACTATGAGAAATTTGAGAAAGGGATAATGCACTATGGGTATGTGTTTCACTTCTCCTTTGCCTGCCTTATGCATTTGGCATCTGCTTAGAGCATTGACTTACTTAATAGACTTCATGTATGAATTAACACATTTGAATGGCAGGTGTCCACATTATAGAAGGAGATGCTGCATAAGAGCTCCTTGCTGCAATGAAATTTTTGATTGCCGACACTGCCACAATGAAACTAAGGTACCGACTTTAGAGTTTTCATCCATTGCAGGATAGAAGTTCTTAGGATACTGAGTTATGACATCTTGCATCCAGTTTTCTATTTGTTTCATTGAGGTGTCAGTAATCAATTTTCTTCATGAGATTTAACTTGATGCCATTTGCATTGATGTGTTACCTTGACAATACTGAAAATTCTGAAAACAAATTGTCATACACGATATGCTAATTTTTAAGTATGATAGTAGGTAGAATAGCTCTTGGTTTCTGCTCTAGATACTGTTGGTACTTTTGTAGACTAGTAGTTTGATGCAGCTAAAATTTCATCCACACCTGCCGCAACCTGTAACTCTGTCCCAACTCCCAAACCTATAGTTACTTATCTTATTTGACATGTTTTTTTTATATATTCCATATGTTGTCTTCCCTTGAAGATCTTTGCGTCCTATTTTATGCATGTGTGTGTCCATTATTATTTTTAAACTTATGGGCCATCTTAAATATTGGAAAATAATGTATGTACATCTACTAACAGAATTCCATTAAAATTGATAAAATGAAGAGGCATGAACTTCCACGCCATGAAGTGCAGCAGGTAAGTTTGGCCCCTAGGCCTACTTCCCTTTTACTCGCATGCTTTTTTTGCATTCAACTTAATTTATATCTTCACTTTTATCTGTCATCAGGTTGTATGCTCATTGTGTGGCACTGAACAGGAGGTGTGTGACCGAACCTTTACTAATGATCTTTTACCAGACATTATCATGGTCAACCATTGCTAGCAACGGTTTCGTGAAGAATTTGTGTGTAGATTATGGGATGACAGAAAATGGATGATGTTCTGCATGTAATTGCTTTAAAAAAGACTGGCATGGTCCCCAGCTATATTTTTACATGAGAAATAACAAGATTTTCAAACCTTTTCTTGGTTGTCCATGCGAATTGACCTGCGCATCCAGTTCTAATTCCAATCATGGTTCTGTTACCTTTCATTAGTGTGACTGTATAACAGTTCCTTTTTTTTAAAGAAAGTAACAAGGCATATTTTCAGATCATATGAAGAAAGCACTTGCAGAATGTTGATATCTTATGGTCTATGATAACAGAATTTAAAGTTTTACATTATATCCTGAATATATGTCATGATCATGGATTGACTGAAGCAAAAAAAGAAGTGCTGAGATTGTGAGGTTATATTTTTCTATTTGTAATGGCTTTCTAGCCTGAACATATACTGGTTTTTGAACATTTGCTTAATTGTTTGAGAACAGTTACTTGTGTACTAAGTTACAGCCGCACACTGTTTATAGAGCAAATAAAAATAAATCAAATATTGGATGGTAGTTGAGTTAGTTGATGATGAAAGTATAAAAAATTGGTGTGGTGGAGTATAGAGGTTTGATATAGGGGAAACCGCTGTAGAGCGTGTAGATATAGGGGGAAAGAGAACGCTGACGTGTCACGTGAGTGGGATATAGGGGGAGAAATTTAGGGGGAACCGTTGAACACAGTCTAAAGGGTCATGTACCCTAAATTTAGAGGATGATGTCGTCCTCTACTCCCTCCAGCAACGTCTTCTAAATGGTCCTATAAATTTAGAAGACAATGCTGGATCCTCTATATATAGAGTTTCTCTAAACGGTCCTCCATCCCTTTGAATACTTTAAACAACCGGTTTCCAAAAGTAAAATATGTACAATACATTTGAGAGTATGACAAATACGTCTATACAAAAATTTAAAAATAAAAATGTCTCTAATATAGATATTTGCGTATAAAGGATGTGATTTAGAGGACGTTGTTGGAGAGAAAAGAGATATATGAGATGAAATCTTTTAGAGTAGACTGCAAAGGACATACATAGAAGATGAATATAGAGGATATTGCTGGAGACTGTCTTAGCATAAGCACAAGCAGTCCCGTCGATTGCCCATTGCAAATGGGCCGACATGGCCCCCAATTTTCTTAAGTTTCTGATAACAGTGTAGTTATTGTTGATGTTTTGCAAAAACAAGCTAGAGAATCTTAGCTTTAGAGTAGATAAAATAAGAGGACAATGATATGGTAATAGATCGAGTATGAAAGGGCTTCATTTAGAATTTTTTTATCTCTGTGCAACATAGGTTATAGGGTCTATTTTCATGTTTTGCACTGAGTCCAAAATCCTCACAGACGGCCCTGAGCATTAGCATAATAATCAATTAGTTATCATTTATATAATTGTTTTGCATTAAACGGAAAAGGTGACGCGGGAGAACATTGAATCGGGTGCTTTAATACAGTAGGAATTATAGCTTTCTCTGACCATATCAGAATATGGTGTTAGCATAAGCACAAGCATAATAATTAATTATATATCATTTATATAATTACTTTTCAAATTAGCTTACATTTAGATACTCTAATTAGCATCTAAGCATGGTGCTGATTTTTAGTCATTTAATGTTACTCTACCAGTATACACAGATTCACATCATTCTACAGTGTTTATTTATTCATTTCTATATTATATCTCAGCCCCACCAAGGCACCAATAAACCCACTTGCTCTTCACTGTCTTCCTCGCCGGCCGTCGCTCTCCGATCCTCCCGGGCTCTTCTCTAAAATTGGGTGCTGCTCTCCTCCGCCTTCCATGGCGTCCGCCGGTTGAGCCACCTGACGCGCGGTGCCCTTATCGAAGCCAATCTCAGCCGTTTATCCACTTCTTCCTCAGTTCCTCTCCTTGCCAAAAATAACGCATCCTCCGTCCCGTTCCAGCTCCACCAACCGGGCGGCTTCTGTTTTTTGTCTGGACTGGAATCATCGTTGGTCTCATCGCATGGTGTCAAAGGAAGCTGAGCCGTCCCCTGACAGCGACAGATCCAAAGGCTAGGCTTTCGCAGCTTCGTCCTCCCTCCCTTCCTTTTCCCCCTTGTATTTGGAAGGGAAGGGAAAGGAAGGGAAGGGAGGTCGGGTCCTCTCCCCCCTTTCGACAGCGTCAGAAACAGGGGAGGGGGAGGAAGGGGAGGAGGAAGGAAGGTGGTAGCCGGCGACGTGGTGGCATTCGCCACCTTTAGCCTGGGCTCAATCGCCTCCCTCTTCCTCTCTTCCTCCGTCCTGCTTGCCCCAACCTTCGTTCTACAGTACAGGTACGCCAATCCATCCATCCCCCTTTCTCCAATTTTGTTTTCTGCGTTCTGTCCTGTCAGATTTTTTCTCTCTCTTTTGTTTCTGTACATCATTTCATTTTTCAGCTCCGTATCGATTGTTCTTCAAGGAAGCCCCTTCTCTACCCCCTCCTCCCTGATCTGATTATATTAGATTGGGATAGATGATTCTCGTCTTTTCTCGCCTCTTTTTTAGTTTTTTTTCTAGGACTAGGACCTGATCAATAATTTTGCTATGCTTCCATGCACGACTGATCCAAGGATTACTTTTATGAAGCATTCTTCGATTAATTTCCTGTATGTACCTGACGGTGTCAACTTTCAAAGAGGGAAAAAACGATTTCTTTCTGCAAAATCAGCGTCCCCAAACAATTATTCTATAATGGTAAATTTGGATCTGTACCATTAAAAGATTACAACTTCAGATATATAGCATTGCTATCTCTCACATGAGTCAATGACATGTGGAGTCAATGGTATATATCTAAATTGCAATCTTTTAATGGTATAGATCCAATTATTCTATAATTGATTAATTACTACTAGTAGCGAATTCCATGAATTGAAACCAACCAGAGAGCCTTTCATCTTGGCTGGTCCGTGCAGACCCTCCGAGCTCTTGCTGATTTGGAAAGCCATACCCACAAAGGAACCAGTGATTTGCATCCGCAAGCTGATTCTGCCACTGTGTTTGCTTCAAACGATGGATCCCATTCAAATCACAAAGTTTTCTGCCCGCGTGCTGATGAAATTTCCAACCTTTTTTCCAGGGTACTTATACCTCAGGGCAAGCAGGGGCACCTCCATGGCCGCGGTGCTCGACTCCTTCGTCAAACGGTGCACAGCATCACTGGAAGATTTTGCAGACCAGGAGGCCTGCGCCGCCCTCGGCATCGTGGACGATGTCAGGGGCCTCCTGGCCACGCTGTTGCGCATCGACGCCATCATCTCCCACGAGGAGCGGAGGAGGGTCCTTAGCCCCAAAACTGATGCGTGGGTGGTGCAGGTGAAAGATGCCATGTACGAGATCGATGACGTCCTCGATGTCTGCATGATTGAGGGCGCAAAGATCCTCGCTGCTGGCGGCCCACCCACGCCCAAGGTCCGATGCTTCTTCTGCTTCAAGCTTTCAGGGCCCCGGAAGTTCCGACATGAGATCGGCTTCACCATTAGGGACATTGATCTCAGGCTCAGGGAAGTAGAGGAGGAAATGCCTAGGCTTCCTGCTGGATCAGCTCACTCTGATGATGCAAAAAGGGATTGGTTCAGTCGTGACGTCTGTAAGAACTGCTCAGACGCGATGAAGCCCCAGGCAGTTGGGTCGCAGGTCCAAAAGGCTGTGGGTGGCCTTGTGCCAAGGATGCTTAGAGAGGGCAAGAAGAAGGTGGATGTCTTCGCCATCGTTGGTGCGGTGGGGATTGGCAAGACTACACTTGCTAGGGAGATCTACAATGATGACAGGATGACTGAAAATTTCCCCATTTGTGTGTGGGTTGACATGTCCAAGAATTTATCGGAGCTAGATTTCCTTAAAACGATCATCAGGGGTGCTGGTGCCAATGTTGGGGTTACAGAAAACAAGGAGGAACTCCTCATCCTCCTCGGTTCTGCCCTTTCCAAAAGGTTCCTCCTTGTCCTGGATGACTTGGAGAGCCCGAGCATATGGGACAATCTGCTCAAAGATTCATTGGGAGATGGTGTTGTCAGAGGAAGAATACTGATCACAACTCGGAACGAGGAAGTGGCAACAAGCATGAAGGCAACTATCCACCATGTTGACAAAATGGACCCTGAGAGTGCCTGGGCATTATTGTGCAATCAAGTCGATGCAGAATGCAATTCGGAAGAGCTTGCAACATTAAAGGATGTTGGGATTAAGATTGCAGAGAAATGTGATGGCCATCCTCTAGCAATCAAGGTCATTGCAGGTATCCTAAGGTCAAGAGGCAACAGCAAGGCTGAATGGGAGATGGTTCTGAACAATGATTCTTGGTCCATGTGCCCAATCCTTCCAGAAGTACCACAAGCCGTGTATGTTAGTTATGTCGATCTTTCTTCTCAACTGAAGGAGTGTTTCCTTCATTGCTCTCTGTATCCAGAAGAATTCCCTATTCAGCGCTTTGCTCTTGTGCGGCGTTGGATTGCTGAAGGAATTGTAAATGCCAGAGACAAAAAACTGCTTGAAGAATCAGCTCAAGAGTATTATGTAGAATTGATAAGCAGAAACTTACTACAGCCTGATCCTGAAAGTGTTGAGCGATGCTGGATAACACACCATCTTCTCCGCTCTCTAGCCCGCGCTTTGATAGCAGATGAGAGTATCTTAATTTATGGCCAGCAGAAACTGAACACCTCATTGTCAAAGCCCCGGCATCTCACATTGTGTAGCATGGAAAACAGCTTGGACGGTCCAATTTCGCTGAAGCAGCAGATGGGTTTAAGGTCGCTGATGCTCTTCAAAAGCCCAAATGTCAGAGCAATAGATCTTCTCATGGAGTCAGCTTCATGCTTGCGTGTATTAGATTTGAGCAAGACAGCAGTGGAGGCCATCCCGAAATCCATTGGTAACTTGGTACATTTAAGGTACCTCAATCTTGATGGGGCTCAGGTCAGAGACATACCTTCTTCCATTGGATTTCTCATAAACTTGCAGACCTTGAGCCTTCAAGGTTGCCAAAGCTTGCAGAGACTTCCTCGGTCCATCAGGGCATTGCTAGAGCTTAGATGCCTTTGTCTCTATGGAACTTCCCTAAGCTATGTACCAAAGGGTGTTGGTAAATTGAAGCATCTCAATCATCTAGATGGTCTAATCATTGGTCATGACAACAATGCGCCTGAGGGTTGTGACTTAGATGACCTTAAAGCATTGTCAGAACTAAGGCACCTTCATATAGAGAGTTTGGATAGGGCTACTTCCGGTGCGTCTGCACTCGCAAACAAGCCATTCCTAGAGGATCTGTACCTCTCTGAGCAAGCACCAGCAATAGAAAATCAGGAGGATCTGGAGGACAAAGATGAAACAGAAAAAGAAGAGAAGGAAGGACAGGAAAGAAGCAATGGCCAATGCAGAGGAGATGAGTCAACCAAAGCTAGTGAAAAGATATGGAATGAGCTCACCCCACCCCAGAGCATCAAGAAGCTGGTAATCAAGAACTACAAAGGCGTAAAGTTTCCAAAATGGATAAAAGGTCCCAAGCTAGGAGACTCCTTCCCCAGCCTTGTGTTTTTGGATCTTGAAAACTGCATGTCATGTACTAAACTGCCTTCACTTGGCCTCCTGAGTCAACTCCAGTCCCTGCAAATCTCAAATGCAGACTCAGTCATCACCATCGGTTCAGAATTCCTTGGGACCACTGTACTTTCATCAGCCACTCCATTCCCCAAGCTTGAGGTTTTAAAGCTCAGAAACATGAAGAAACTTGAAGAGTGGTCTTTAACTGTGGAGGAGAGCCAGGTAGTATTACCTTGTTTGAAGTCACTGCAGATACAGTGGTGTCCTAAACTGAAAGCTCTACCAGAAGGCCTGAAGCATGTAGCGCTGTGTGAACTTCATGTGGAGGGTGCACATAGCCTAACTGAAATCAAGGACCTGCCAAAACTATCTGACGAGCTCCATCTCAAAGATAATAAGGTGCTACAGAGGATCTCCAACCTGCCCATGCTTCGTTCCCTCATTATCGATGACTGCTCAAAGTTGAAGCATGTGGCAGGTCTTGATGCGCTGCAGCACCTCAGACTTGTCTTTCCTCCGTCCACCGAGACATTTTATTTCGAAGAGCTAGTAATTTTCTGGAGCATTGCCTTCCCACGGTGGCTGGAGCTACTGATTCAGAAGTGCAAAGGCCTGCGACGGTTTGAGTTGCAGTGTGGTCTGTCATTGCTCAGGAGCTGCCTCGACGGTGGCAAGAACTGGCATCTCGTGCAGCAGATCCCCGAGGTGCGCATCATAAGCTGCGATGGCAAGAGATACTTTCGGTATAACAAGAGCCGCCGCATCTACGAAACTAATGCACAGTCAGAAGAATGAAGCCATTTCTGAAAACCTTGGCACGGTATGTGCCTTGCACGCTTCACATTGTTGCTCATCCTGTATAAATGATCTTATTATGTGTTAGGGTAATAACAACAGCTTACACGTGTTTGTGTTTCCTTATCTTTGCAGACACTGGTTTGTTTTGGGTCAGCCACACGTTTCAGTTGTCGCTGTCCCTCCTTTGTTCCGGGAGTATTGAGAGCTTGTGTTCTGTTCACGATTGATTCAGGTGTTTTCCTTTGTTTTGCGTTTTTTTTTCTTCTTTTTATCGCTGTGCCGATATATATGCACTGGTTCTTCTCTGAATATGGGTGTCCTTCACCAGGACTCAATATGTGTAATTCTTTTCTGTTTCCTGGTCATGATTGTCTGTAAATTGTAAACATTGGGTTTGATGGATATCGACACTGGAGTGTAAAGTGTTGGCGGTTAAATACACGGCCCTCTTTCCTGGCTCAGCAATGAAACTTCTGTTCTACAGTTACCTAGTCAACGTGAATGCTGCGAGTAGTATATGCAAGACAACACGCTTTGCACTTGATACACCTCACTGTGCCCCTAATCTGCAGAAAGTCGGATTAAAGTTCTTAAAGTTACAGCATGACAGCTGCGACAAGAACTTTAGCCAAATTATGTATAAAATGGAGAGGTCATGTTCAATTGAGATCCACCCAAACCTTGAATCCAGCTAGTGAAAATCTGGGGTCAAATCAGAGTGTGTACGCTGTGGTCAGGATGAGTACGTTGTCATATGTAGTAAAGTTATACTGCAGAAATATGAAATCTTTGACTGATAGTGTTCCAACAAGGAGGTTAAATTGTGATTTCTTGTAACCTTAATAATAAACACAAATCCCTTTCCCTTTTTAGTGCCATATGTTCAAACGGAGAAGTCATGGTAAGAAATCCATGTAAGGATTAAGGGAATCTTGCAGGTCAGGGATGTGTTCGTTGGTTTTCATGCCTTTCTTGCCTTGGATGTTTCTTCAGCATAAGTTCTCCCAACCCAAGCAAATCAATGTGCTTTCTCCCCTGCGCGCCATCTCCCATTTAATTTTCCAGCTGGCGTCCACACAAAGAAAACTCTGCCAGTAGGCCAAAGTTTTGTTTCATCACGCTCCCTTCCTTCTATAAATTGTTGCCCATGGACATTCAGACCCAGCCAGTCACAGCATTCTTCTTCCTCCGCACATAAACCATAACATTCTTCTCCACCTTGTTTCTTTCCAAACCACCATGGCCTCCAAGCTGAGTTTCAAGAGGGCAGACAGCATTGCCGAAAGCATGCCCGATGCGCTGAGGCAGAGCCGGTACCAGATGAAGAAATGCTTCCATAGGTGAGCCTACCTTAGAAGAAGGCATCATCATATATATGGATCGAGAGGGTTCACATTTGCAGTTCTGAAAGCAAACAAACAAATTTTCAGGTATGTTTCCAAGGGAAGGAGGCTCTTGAAGAACCAGCAGCTCATAGAGGAGCTGGACAAATCACTGGATGACAAAATCGAGAGGGAAAAGCTTGTTGAAGGCTTCCTGGGTTACATTATTTGTTCCACGCAGGTGATCTCATCTCACGTTAACATATTTTGCAGTAATTATTCAGTTTTTCTGGAATGGTCCTGTTCCTGTATTAACAGAACAAAAAATCACACAACTCTTATCTCTGCAGGAAGCAGTGGTGCTACCGCCCTATGTCGCATTTGCTGTCAGGATGAATCCTGGCATCTGGGAGTATGTCAAAGTTCATTCTGATGACCTGTCGGTCGAAGGAATCACACCCTCTGAGTACCTCAAGTTCAAGGAGACATTATATGACGAGAACTGGTCTGTCATTCTTCACCGATCTAGGAGCCTATACATACATTAATCACAGATGTGTTGATGCCAACTGAAAAAAAATGAATGTGTTCTTATCTCATCACTTTCAGGGCCAAGGATGACAACTCACTGGAAGTCGATTTCGGTGCTCTTGACCTCTCAACACCCCATCTGACACTGCCATCGTCCATAGGAAACGGGCTCCAGTTTGTGTCCAAATTCATGTCCTCCAAGCTGGGCGACAAGCCTGAAATTAGCATGAAGCCGTTGCTGGACTACTTGCTTTCGCTAAACTACCGTGGCGAGGTACGGCAATCTGACCACCTACCCATGCTGCATATACTGACAGAAGTTTAACCCGATCATCTGATGAACATGCAGAAGCTGATGGTTAACGACACCATAGATACTGTGAACAAGCTTCAGACAGCGCTGCTACTTGCGGAGGTATTTGTTAGCGGGTTGCCAAGATACACCCCATTCCTGAAGTTTGAGCAAAGGTATCTCAAGGAGATAGAAGCTGTTCATGCAGACACCAGATATGCATTATATTTGTAAACCTAAGGTTTCTGGACACAACGCTGTTGCAGGTTTCAAGAGTGGGGGTTGGAGAAAGGTTGGGGTGACAATGCTGAAAGGTGCAAAGAGACGCTGAATTGCCTCTCTGAAGTGCTACAGGCGCCAGACCCTATCAACATGGAGAAGTTCTTCAGCAGAGTTCCATCCATATTCAACATAGTTGTCTTCTCCATCCACGGCTACTTTGGCCAAGAGAAGGTTCTTGGCTTGCCAGACACCGGTGGCCAGGTGGTCTACATCCTGGACCAAGTCAGGGCCCTTGAAGAGGAGTTGCTGCAAAGAATCAAGCTGCAGGGTCTGAACGTGACACCAAAGATTCTTGTGGTAAAGTTAGCTTTATCATGATCTTGGCCATTCGTGATCCATATCTGCTCAGTGCTCACTTTACATATGTAGATCAAATGCTCTAAAGGTTGCTAGTTTTGTTCATGCAGCTGACTAGGCTGATACCAGATGCCAAGGGTACAAAATGCAATGTGGAGCTCGAGCCAGTTGAAAATACAAAACATTCCCACATACTTCGTGTGCCATTCAAGACTGAAAACGGCAAGGAGTTGCGCCAGTGGGTGTCCCGGTTTGACATCTACCCTTACCTAGAGAGATATGCCCAGGTTTGCCAGCTACTACCACTTCTTCCTCCTCTGAATTACTGGTGGCTTGCTCTACTCACCATGACCATTTCAGGATTCTTGTGCCAAAATTCTTGACATTTTGGAGGGCAAGCCGGACCTGATCATCGGCAACTACACTGATGGCAACTTAGTGGCGTCCCTCATGTCAAGCAAACTAGGGGTCACTCAGGTGAAGTGATGGGCCATCAAATAGAGTCTTGAAAGATTGATTACTTTTTTTTTGCTAGTATGACACAGAAGATGATCTTATTGACAGGGGACAATCGCGCACGCTCTAGAGAAGACAAAGTATGAAGATTCAGATGTGAAGTGGAGAGATCTGGATCAGAAGTACCATTTCTCCTGCCAATTCACTGCAGATATGATTGCCATGAACACTAGTGACTTTATCATCACTAGCACATACCAAGAAATCGCTGGAAGGTTGGTAGACACCTATAACCTCAGCACACTAGCAACAACCAACTAACCCATAATCTCCTAGAGGCCTGAAACATGGACATGCGTGTGATGCAGCAAGGAGAAGCCTGGGCAGTACGAGCACCACTACGCATTCACAATGCCGGGGCTCTGTCGCTACGCCACGGGCATCAATGTCTTCGATCCAAAGTTCAACATCGCCGCACCCGGTGCAGACCAGTCCATCTACTTCCCCTTCACGCAGAAGCAGAAGCGGCTGACGGATTTGCACCCACAGATTGAGGAGCTGCTCTACAGCAAGCAGGACACCGGTGAACACATGTAAGTTTCTTTTTTTTTCCCTTTCCTTTTTCATGGCTTACGCATAGGTAGGACAAGTTTGCTAACCGCTTTGATGCCATCATACCAGAGGGTATCTGGCGGACAGAAACAAGCCTATCATCTTCTCGATGGCAAGGCTGGACAAGGTGAAGAATATCACCGGGCTAGTGGAGTGGTACGGCCAGAACAAGAGGCTGAGGGACCTGGTAAACCTTGTCGTCGTCGCGGGCCTGCTGGAAGCGTCGCAGTCCAAGGACCGGGAGGAGATCGAAGAGATCAACAGGATGCACAGCCTGATCGACAAGTATCAGCTGAAAGGACAGATTCGCTGGATCAAGGCACAGACTGACCGTGTCCGCAACGGTGAGCTGTACCGTTGCGTTGCAGACACCAAGGGTGCATTTGTTCAGGTATGCAACGGATTCTATGCTGTTTGATCATGATCATGAGAAAAAAATTTCATGACAATAACAATAAGAATATTCCCTGCTGTGGTTTCAGCCTGCACTCTATGAAGCGTTCGGGCTGACGGTCATTGAGGCGATGAACTGCGGGCTGACAACCTTTGCGACGAACCAGGGAGGGCCAGCGGAGATCATCGTGGACGGTGTCTCCGGTTTCCACATAAACCCAACGAATGGCAGGGAGGCAAGCAACAAGATCGCCGAGTTCTTCCAGAAGTGCAAGGAAGACCCAAGCTACTGGAACAAGGTGTCCACTGCTGGGCTCCAGCGCATCTACGAGTGGTAGGTGCCATAATGCTTTACCTCTTGCACGCGTCTGACGAGAGAGAAAAGAAAGCTCAAACCTGTGTTGTTTCCGCTCGGCAGCTACACATGGAAGATCTATGCAACTAAAGTCCTGAACATGGGCTCGACGTATGGCTTCTGGAAGACTCTGAACAAGGAGGAGAGAGTGGCCAAGCAGCGCTACCTGCAGATGTTCTACAACCTCCAGTTCAGGAACCTGGTGAGTAGTTGACAGTGGAAACCATCAAGGCTGCTGTAAAACGGTGTCTGATGAAGAAAAAAAAAATGATCTCATGTATCATCCATGCAGGCAAAGACTGTCCCAAGGCTGTTTGAACATCATCCTCCGCAAGCCCCAGCAGGCGCAGGGCCTAGTACGATGACGGTAACGAGGCCGAAAGAAAGGCAAGTGTGCCCACTCTTAAGAACTTTACTGAAGAGAGACCGCGGGAACAACTGACTGACCAATTCGTTGTTTCACAATCCCAAATCTGGTTGCTGCAGAAAGACACAGACTAGGATCCAGAGGTGAGGCCTCTTGCCCTGCAGATTTTAACTGCAAAACCTAGTCGCGGTAAACAGACAAGTGCTGATTCTTCAGTGCCTGCTTCTTGTTTTTGTTGTCAGGATCATGACCAGCTTGATGGGGCAGAAGCCTGCTACTTCTGAATAATAATAATAATAATAATAATAATAATAATAATAATAATAATAATAATAATAATAATAATAATAATAATAATAATAATAATAATAATAATAATAATAATAATAATACATTAGAGCCAGGGAGACGAGATGGGTGTGCATGCGTGATCTCCTCAAGCCAAGGTCCTGGCGGCTGCACTTATATTCATTCATTCATTCCATTGAGACCGAACCAGATCAGTGTGTATTGTGAAATTTGTTGTGGTGTTGCATGTGTGGTTTTCATTTGTGGACTGTTGATTGGAGAGGTGGATGATGTAAAGGGAGTGAAAGTGCACATGGTTACAATTGATAATAATAATTTATGACAAGGATTGAGGAATGCTGTGTCAAACTAGTTCTTTAACACTACGGACCTGATGAAGGTGAACCACCAACAATCGTGTACACTTTGAGTTGAGACACCCACAAGCTCTCTAGATGGTCATCGAACTCGGTCACCACCAAACCATTTAGATAATGTTGATCACCAAGATTAACAAACATAAACTCACTTATCCAATGCTAATGAGAATGGTGGATGCACACTTCTCTCAATACTCTAATGAGACTGCTAATTGCATGATTAAGCTCTTCCTCACACTAGATTATGTTGGGCCGTGTCCGACCGTGTATGTAGAGTCCAACAGGCATGTATACTTATATGTATTGTATCAGCTGCAATAGAGTGTGTTCTAGAGACTTCAAAAAACCCTACCTCAACATGGTACCGGAGCCAAGGCGCGGCGGCGTGCTACTGTAGCAGCGACGACCTGTGCGGAGCAGGCGTGGCCGATGGCGAGCTTCAGACTGTGCAGGGCGCGAGTAGAGCGGCCTGCTGTGCTGAAGGAAGGAGAAGGTGAAGGTGGGGCGACGAGCACAGCAAGGAGCAGGAGGGGAAGACGGATATCTGGCACTGCGTGGAGCTTGGAGGCACCACCAGCTTGGACGCAGCCGCCTTCGCCAGCGATAGCACCGACTAGAAGGAGACATAGGCCGGCTCTTGCTCTGGAAGAAGGCTGCCGCCGTCGAGGGCCAGCTCGACCCGGCAGCTGCTGCCATCAACTTGCTCTGCTCCAGCTCCAGGAAGGCTGCTGTCGACTTTGGGTTCTTACCCATCGGAACACAAGGTGAGGAGATAGTGAGTGCATGTGTTGTTTGAAAGGTAAATAGGGTTAACCATTTTCTATAATTAATTTTGGTGGTTGATCGTCAACACAAACTCATGGACTAACTAGTTTGTCTAGAACTCATGTATTACAGGTGCATAAGGTTCAACACAAACCAATAAAAGATTCAAGCTAGGGACCCAATTCGAAAGGAGCAAAAGAAACTTGAGTGTGCTGTGGACTGGCGCACCGGACTGTCCGATGTGTCACCGGACAGTATCCGGTGCACCAGGACCGTACAGGGGTCAACAAGTCACTCTCGGGAAAACGCAGGCGCGCTCCGCTATAATTCACCGGACTGTCCGGTGTGCCACCGGACTGTCCGGTAAGCCATCGGGCAACGACTATCCAGCGCGCAACGGTCGACTCTGACAGCGGGAACAGTGCAGCACAGTGCGCGGCAGAAGTCATAGCAGCGAGTCAAAGGGGCACCGGACTGTCCGGTGCACCACCAGACTGTCCGTTGCCACAAGAAGACAAATGCAACAACGGTCAACTGCTCCAGTACCGTAATGGTTGGGTGATGTGGCGACACACCGGATACTGAACAGTGAGTGTCCGGTGGCGCACCGGACTGTCCGGTGCGCCCATCGCCAGCAGCTTCCCCAACAGCTACCTTGGTGGTTGAGGGCTATAAATACCCTCCAACCACCACAACTTCAAGCATCCAAGTTTTCTAAAGTTCACATTCAATACAAGAGCTCTAGCATTCAATCCAAGATACAATCCAATAGATCAAAATCCTCTCTAAGTCCCAAATCCATCTCATACACTTAGTGACTTGCGAGAGAGATTTTGTGTTCATTTGCGCTCTTGTTGCTTGGATTTGCTTTCTTCTTTTCTCCATCTTATTCTCAAGTGCTTTGTAAGTAAGGCAAGAGATACCAATTGTGTGGTGGTCCTTGCGGGGTCTAAGTGACCCGTGAGATTAAGGAAGAAGGCTCACTCGGTCTAAGTGACCGTTTGAGAGAGAGAAAGGGTTGGAATAGACCCGGTCTTTGTGACCTCCTCAACGGGGACTAGGTTCTTTAGAACCGAACCTCGGTAAAACAAATCACCGTGTTCATTCGCTTGATTCCTATTTGATTTGTTTTCCCCTCTCTCCCGGACTTGAATTTAACTCTAATGCTAACCCCGGCTTGTAGTGTGTGTTTAAAGTTATAAATTTTAGGTTACGCCTATTCACCCCCCCTCTAGGCGACTTTCAATTGGTATCAAAGCCAGTGCTTCATTAAGAGTCTAACCAACTCGAAGTGATGTCTGGAACTCAAGCCAAGAGGGAGATCGTGACCGGCGACAAGCCTGCGAGCTCGGGGAGGACTCTCTCGAGAGAGTCCGGCAATAAGCACAAGGAGGAATCCTCTTCCTCCATCAAGTCCCATAGGAGAGGCTACAAGAAGAAGAAGATGAAGAAAGTGGTCTACTACGAGACCGACTCATCGTCGCCCTCCACATTCGGCTTCGACTCGTCGTCTACTACTTCTAAGCGCCATGAGCACAAGAAGTATAGTTAGATGCCCCTTTGCTATCCCGTATTTCTAAGCGCGCTCCTCTACTTTTTGTTCCCTTAGGCAAACCACCATATTTTGATGGTAAAGATTATTGTATGTGGAGTGATAAAATGAGGCACCATCTAACCTCACTCCACGCAAGCATTTGGGACATTGTTGAATATGGAGCGCAGGTACCTAAGGTGGGGGACGACGACTACGACTCGGACGAGGTCGCCCAAATTAGGCACTTTAACTCCCAATCCACAACTGTACTCCTCGCCTCCTTGTGTCGAGAGGAGTATAATAAGGTGCAAGGGTTAAAGAGTGCCAAAGAAATTTGGGACGTCCTCAAGACGGCACATGAAGGGGACGAGGTGACCAAGATCACCAAGCGCGAGACGATCGAGGGAGAACTCGGTCGATTCGTCCTCAACAAGGGAGAGGAGCCACAAGCAATGTACAACCGGCTCAAGACCTTGGTCAACCAAGTGCGCAACCTTGGGAGCACCAAGTGGGATGACCATGAAATGGTCAAGGTTATTCTAAGATCTCTCGTATTTCATAATCCTACTCAAGTTCAATTAATACGTGGAGATCCTAGATACAAACAGATGTCCCCCGAGGAAGTAATTGGCAAGTTTGTGAGCTTTGAACTAATGATCAAAGATTCCAAACATATTGTCAATTTGGAGCAAGGCGCCACCTCAACACCCGAGGTGCAACCCGTCGCATTCAAGGCAACGGAAGAAGAGAAGAGGGAGTCTACACCAAGTAGGCTTTCAATCGATGCTTCCAAGCTCGACAATGAGGAGATGGCGCTCATCATCAAGAGCTTCCGTCAAATCCTCAAGCAAAGGAGGGAGAAGGATTACAAACCCCGCTCCAAAAGGGTGTGCTACAAATGTGGTAAGCCCGGTCATTTCATTGCCAAATGTCCAATGTCAAGTGAAAGTGATAGGGACGACGACAAGAAGGGGAAAAAGAAGGAGAAGAAGAAGTATTACAAGAAGAAGGGCGGTGATGCCAACGTCTATCAGGAATGGGACTTCAATGAGAGCTCCACCGACTCTTCCTCCGACGAGGACATCGCCAACATTGCCGTCAACAAGGGCTTCCTCTTCACCAACGTCGGCCACATATGCTTCATGGCCAAGGAAGGCAAGAAGAAGAAGGTACATTCTAGAAGTACCCCCAAATATACTACATCTAGTGATGAGGATAGTTCTAGCAATAATGAAGATGATTTACTTAGTCTTTTTGCCAACCTCAGCATGGAACAAAAGAAAAAACTAAATGAACTAATAGAAGCTATTCATGAGAAGGATAAACTCTTGGATATCCAAGAGGACTTACTTATCAAAGAAAACAAAAACATGTTAAAATGAAAAATGCTTATACTCAGGAATTAGAAAAATGTGAAAACCTGTCTAAAGAGCTTAGCATTTGCAATGATTCAATTATCTGTCTTAGAAATGAAAATGCTAGTCTAAATGCTAAGATTGATGAATTGTGTCACACCCGGTTTTAAAGGGACAAAGCCGGGTGCATCTCATACATGCGCCAAAGAAGACAACATATATAATAACAGAGTGTATAGAGATAAATGTCATAATAACATCATAGTATTTATTACATAGCGTAAGTCTTACAAAATAAAAGATAAATATACCAAGATCTAAAATCCATCTTTGGCGCCAGAAAGTCAACTAGGAGACACCACCTAGATCGAAACGAACTCCTCGATATGTGGCTCCACTTGAACCACCTGATCTTCTCCTGTGGGGGGGTGTGAGACAGCAACTCAGCAAGGATGAGCTCACACATGTTCATCGCTGAACAAGTTGTGGGGAATAATGTGCATGAACTCACCAAAGGTGGGAGTTCATGTGATGTGTAAGGCTAATCAACAACAGGGGTTAAAGTAGAGCATTGCTTTTAATCCGTTGGTCAAAATTTTATTAGCAGTTACTAAATGTAAGTAGATACCAAACCATAATAAAAATAATAGAACAAAATTAATAACAAATCCCATGCAATGCATATGACAAATTGAGTTTAGGTTCCATAATTTAATCATGCGAGAGTCCTGAGCTACCCTTGACCGTGAGCTCGGCTAGTATACCAGTTTTACACTCTGCAGAGGTTGTACCCTTTACCCACAAGTCGTGTATCCCATGTCGCCAGGGTTTGCAAGGCCCTTAGACACTACTGAGGTGAATGGCTAGGGATCCACTACGAGGCCTTTACAAAGTTCCACTAGCTTCCGAAAACCCGCTACATTTATGGGAAGAGCACTTGTAAGAATCCCTCGTCTGACCGCCATCGCAGCAAAATCAACCCGAAAACCTCCTTGCATGCAACTCCCCTACTGCTCTTGCCCCTTTCGGGTAAGGTAGTCTTCCACTAGCTTTCCTAATTAGTTAGCCAAGGGGTCCCATTCCTCCCTTATGGTGGCACGTGTTTCTCAAGTTAAGCTCCATGTTCCAATTAACATAATATAATGATCTCGACATGAACATAAATAAAATAATAGAATAATTGAAACATGGATATAATGAAATATTAATCCTAAAACCATATAGAGCAATAGCAAAAACTACCCAAATGATTCAGGGGTAAACAAGGTAAACAGGATAAACAGACTAGGGTGACCTATTGGGTCCCATCAAAATTAAACCTATGCATTGAATAGTGATAATAAAGAATATTATTGGGTAACAAAAGTGGATCAAGGGCACAACTTGCCTGGCACTTGAGATTCCAGTTACCAGGGTGATTCTTCAGATCCTCGTGACCTCACTGCTAGTCGTAGCAATACAAACACACATGGTATAGATAAAATTAACATCACACCAAACATAAGTACAAACTGAATAATAATGAACTACGCGAAGCTACGAGATCGTGGAATCGAGAACTACTAAGATCGAAGTTACGATTAAGGAGTTATGACTTTATAGAGGATTTATGTGATTAACATGTTAAACTATATTATAAATTGGTTAATATAAGTCATATAAGAGGTTATTCTATAAAGAATTATCTCAACTTTAATCTAAGTTATAAATTGACCATAGATCATAGTTTAGTAAATAATGATTAACACATTAACAAGACTAACCAACATAAGTTAAATAAAGATCTAATCATAAAATAATGAGACATGGTATAATAAATGTTTTTATTGCATAGTAAATATTTATACGAGACTGATGCAACTTGAACGGATCAAATCAGAGTTAGAACGAATGAGTTATGAATTTCCTAAGGTTTTATGTACTTGATATAATATTAATTAAGAAATAAATTTAATACCATTTTCATGTTAAAAACAGAGACACAGGGTGATAAACAACATTATTACAAAATTGTAGGAACTGAAATGGGACAATTTGGACAAAATATGAATTTTCTAGGGATTATCTAAGATTCTGCAATTATTTGTGTGCTAAAAATCATTTTCTAATTGAATTTCTGAATTTCCTATGATTCTGGACTGCACGCATAAAAACAGAGAAACCTGGGGGTCTCTGCGCAATAAACACCAGACACAGCGCCAAAGCCATGTACGTCAGGTTAAATCTTATGAAGCACATGGACTCTTTTGTGAAAACACGTGGCCGAAGGGGTACGCCTCAACGTGGGTCGTTCGATCTCTGCCCAACGGCCCAGATTAGGTCGCCAATAACACGAATCGGTACGAAACTCGATCCGTCCGATGCAAGATCGACGACACAGATTAAAAATGACTATGATCAAATCCTGATCGCTTGATCTCAGATCTACGGCCCAAATTCTATCGAGCGAAGGGGTGCACGTGGGTAGATCGGGACCGTCCGTTAAGATCTAACGGCCGAACGGCCTTGCCCCTACCCCCGGCCTCTCGTGTATATCTCTCTAGTTTGTGTAGAGGCAAAGCTATAAGCCTTGAGAGAGTGGAGAAGTGCTGCTAAGTGCTAGAGCAAGGTCTTGAGCATATCGTTACTCTGCCGGAGAGCTATCAAGAAGATTGTAAGCAGCCGCGGCTTTGTTGTAACCCAACTCAACATAGTGGAAGGCTCTATCTGTCATACTGACAGATCTGAGCAAACGGAGGAAGGAGTTGAAACAGACTCCAAGCCTAGATGTGGCTAACTCCAACGAGGACTAGGCAAGCATTTCAGGCTTGGCCGAACCTCGGGATAAATCCTTGCGTCTGTGTGCTTCGCTCTGTATTGTGTGCTGTCTCTCTGTTCTATCTACTCTCTATATTTGCACTTCAATACTTATCTGTGGTACAAGTTATATTTAAGTGCAGGGCATTTTGAGATAAGATCTTCTATTCCGCTTCAACCTACTCGAAGGGTCATTCATTCCACTGCGATTCAGTTTTCGAGTAGAGTAAGAACTTAAGTTATAAAAGTGATTATTTTTATCCGCCTATTCACCCCCCCTCTAGGCAACATCTAGATCATGTTCCCAGGCAAAGGGAACTTTCAATTGGTATCAGAGCTAGGCCTCTCGAGTGTGGGCTTAGCCGTCTGAAGATGACAATGTCGTCACAAGAGGTAACTATAGAACTTCTACTAGGCGATGGTTCTAATTATAAATCTTGGTCTGTCTCTATTTATAATGCTTTCATGCATGTTGATCCTAATTTGAGACAGATCTTTAGTAGAAGTATTTTTCCCTCTAATATTAGTCAAAATCCTTCTAATGATGAACTAAGATGTCTATCTCTCAATCACCATGCTTGCAACATATTAGTTGACTCTCTTTCTAGAGGTGCCTATTTTGCCATCATGAGTAGTGATAGTGATTTATTTGTTGATGCTCATGATTTATGGAATAGAATTAGAATAAAATATTCTGAGTCAAATTGTACTGCTTCAACTCCCTATATTGCTTGTGATACTAACCTTTCAAAGGGAGAAGAAAAATTGTGGCTACCAAACGATGAATCCACCTCACCGACAGGTTTGTCTTCTACTAGTAATAAATGTCTTATTGCTAACAATGATGGTGGAGACGAAAGCGATGATGAGGAGGAATATGAGGAGGATAGCGAGGATGAGTCCTCATCACCACAAGGTACATTTTCCTGTTTTGCGTCCACTGATAATAATGATAGGGAAAATGAGACCGATGATGTGAAAGAAGAAGAGATTCGCCGGCTCCACACCCATCTCAACAAAGAAAACAAAGTGCTCTTGGTTAAGCTGTTGAGAAGGAACAAGGAATAAGGCGAAACGCTTCTCAGGCTAGAGGAGACTCTCATCAAAGCCAACGACAGCCTGGAGAAGATGACCAAAGAACATGAGGAGCTAAAGTACTCTCATGGGAATTTGGTCCAACGGTATGAATCTATTTTAATTAAGCAAAGAAATAATCATGATGTATTATCTAATGTTGCTCAACTTAAAACTGAAAATTCTATGCTTAGGAGTCAAGTAGAAATGATAAATTTAGAAAAACCTGCTCTAGGTGAAAAGTATGATATGTTGTCATATTCTCATAGTAAACTAGTTGATGACCATATCATGCTTGATGTTGCTCATGAGGTTGTAATTACAAACTTAAATTCATGTGAACCTCATTCTTGCACAAGTGCACATTTGGATAATATATCACCATGTGCTAACCCCTGTCGCTCAAAAGGAAGCGAATGTTTGAATGAGCAACAAGTTGTAGGGTCAAAAAGGAAATTGCTTGGAAACAAGAAACAAAGACAATTAAGGAGAAGACACCTTGCTCGACTTCCTCAAGATATCTACGAACACGTGGTGAGGAAGTTTGAGGAAGGAGAAACCGCAGCAAGGGTCAAACTCCTTGAGAAAGATGTTCCTAAAGCAATAAGTGAAGCAATCAACATGAGACAAGAAAAAGGTAATGATTCAATTAGTCATGTTATTTGCATTAATAATCTCTCTATGTCATCCAAAAGCAAAAAGAGAAGAGGAAAAAGGAGGTGCTTCGAGTGCAAGAGATTAGGTCACCTCATTGCTTCTTGTCCATACAAAGACAAGGACGAAGGGATAAGGAGGTGTTTTGGATGCAATGAAAAAGACCACATGGTCACCTCATGTCTGGTCATAAAGAATCAAGGACATGCACCCTCCAAGATGACCCTCACCAAGGAAAATGATAAACAACAAGCGTCATGTCGAGTTGAGCGACGTTTCTGCTACATGTGTGGTGAGCATGGTCATCCACCTGAGGTATGTAATAAAAGTAAGGTTCCTAAGCAAGTAAATTTGTCTCAATCTTATTCGCTTAGGAGACCCAAATCATACACTTATGCTAGATCAATAATGAGATCTCCTAGAACTAGCACAAAGGCTATTTGGGTACCAAAGGCCTTTTTGGATGATCGTTATGGACCCATCCTGAGATGGGTACCAAACTGTGCCAACTAGACCATGCAGGTGCCTCGAGATGGACTGGAGACCATGGGAGAGCTTAAGATGGTTAATTCAAACTCTATGCTTAAGCTATTAATCTTTATTGTCTATTTATTAACCCAAGGTTGAATTATGGTGCAATACTAATCCCATGTTCATCTCAAGTTAAATAAGTTGTAGAGGTCTTTAATCATTATTGGTGAATCAAGCAAAGGACCTTGATGAGAATCTGCAACTTGCTCTCCAAATGACGGTACCCGTGTATCTTAAGTACATTATTGCTCTTAAGATTGGATTGTTGTGCTACCTATCCTTGGAGTAGTTATGATTTTGAGATTGCATGTGTTGAATACCTTTCAATCAATGGTTCATGATTTCAAAGATCATAATGATGCTTGCTTAATCATGATTGTGTGTTCTATATGTTATATCTCTTGAATCATTCAATGGGTAGCTTGTCATTTGATATATTCACCATGATTAACTCTTTTTGTGTTCGTGGATAAACCTGTATCTTTTTGTAAGTCATGCTATATGGTGTTTAATGATTAACCTATATGTGCAAGCATGACATCTTGTTTAGTCCATGTTCACATAATTACCCTATTTTGATATTGTGTGTATACCAAATCCATGTTGTGCCTATAATGCACTTTCTTAAGCTATGAGGTGCATGAGCAAAAGGAGCCCTAAATTGGTGACAACAAGTGCTCTCATGGCAATTCAGGAAAAGGCAAAGGTATGGAGAATAGAACTATGCAATTTCATTGAAAATCTTGAAGTTTCGTTGATTGTGATCATAGCTATGTTCTTGCCTTTCAATCGGTAGTATCTTGGCTTAGGTGCCTTGTGCCTTAAAATGTTGTTTCCTTTGGTGTACTTAAAATGAAGTACGTCTTAATCTTGGTGTGCTTAGACATTGTGCTTTATATGCATGATCTTGTCATCTTTCAATTTGTGTATGTGTTGCAATGATCATCATGTGTGAAGCGTGCCTAGGTTGCTTGTTATATATCTTGAGGCATGCATTGTTTCCACTAGTCATAAGGTGTATTAAGTCATCTATTCAATTGGTATCTTTTTGTGATGCAATTGATATATTATGCCTAGACCAAGGTATGTTGTAAACCCCTCTAGTTCTGAGGACGCTAGGATGTGCAAAGTGCAAGTCATTCAAATACTTGATGCACAACTTTAGGGGGAGCACACATAACTTGTGCCTTTTGAGACTAATTGTTTCTTGAGTGATCTTGTATAGTCTCAAGGTGGAAAAGGGAAGATGAGCAAGAAATGGAACAATCAAGACTTGGGTACCTCCATAAGTCAAGTATTTGGTATCTTAAGTTGTGAGTAATTGCATATTTTTAGATTGCTCATGCTCTGTAATATTTGGTGATACTAGATGCTTATCTTTAAATATCATGGAGCTATGGCAGTAATAATTTTTCAATTGGTAGCCATGGTAGTTTGCTTCAATTGATATCTTTTGGTAATCACTAGAATAGAAGCTTCATCTTGTGCCACAATACTATAACTTGATCTAAGCTTGGTGTCTTAGCAACAAGAAAAGGTTAGGATAAAGGATCAGGCACAAGTGTGGAGAAGCTCCCTAGAGTTTAAACTTTCAAGATGGAAAGTACACCACAACATGGTAAAGGTACAAAAGGAAGTATTGATCTTTTGCATATATGTATCTTAACTTTCCTCAAAATGCTTGTGTTGCATATGTTCAATGTGTAAGGGGGAGTAATGTTAGTGTGTTAAAATTTACCTGCTCAATACCCTACTGTCCCTTGACATCATTCTATGTTCTTGCTTGAATATGGTTTTGGTGTTTGATGTCAAAGGGGGAGAAATTGTGCATTAAAGCTTTTCTTAACCTGAGAGGAAAGCTTATCCTAAAAGGGTTTCCTTGAGTCTTAAGGAAGAATGTGTTAGTTTTGTTGATACTACTTATGCTTCTTATTGTATTATATGGTGATAATGCAAAATTAGTGCTTCCGTTGATATGAATCATTTAGTATCTACTGTGTTTATCCTGCAATAGATATTCATGTGGTTCTGGTGCTTTAAAATTGTTTTAATTTGGTATCTTAATGGTGAATAGTGGTAGGTTGATATTTCTGTGGTATATCTATTCAATTGGTGTTTAACTCTGATTCTATGCGTTTGTGTGTTATACGCATCACGGTTTGATTCTTGACACAATGCATCCCACAGGTTCTAAGGTATAGCAATGCTTCGAATTAGCCTAAGTATGTGCATTTTGGCATTTAAGGCCAAAGTTAAGATTTTAATGTAAGCACATATTTAGGGGGAGCATTCTATAAACTTAGAATTCAAAATTTGTGCTTTAAATCTTATTATTGTGTAAGCTTTAATTGTGTTGCTATCAATCACCAAAAAGGGGGAGATTGAAAGCTCTCTTGTGGGTTTTGGTTGTTTGGATGACAACCAAATTAAAAGACTAACAAGTGTGCTAAGTGTTGAACAGGTGCTTAATGCAAAGCTAACAGGGTTCAACACAAGTAAACAAGTGTGATGGTCCAAAGACTGGATTATCTATAGATAATGGACATCACAAGTAAGATGGACATTGCTTAAGTGAGACTCGGTGTGCGTAACTCAGAGACAACCTGTCGGCGTTTCGAGACCAGGGGGTCCCTAAGCCGACAAGTGAGTGTGCCGCGTGCCCCAGCCCAGATGGGTCGAGCGCGTGGGCAAGCGCGAAGGGGGGAAGCGAGGTGGCCGGAGACGGGCGTGAGAGAGGTGGAAATCCCGCGGCCTTCGTGTTCGTCCCGCGCCCAGGTCGGGTGCGCTTGCAGTAGGGGGTTACAAGCGTCCACGCGTGTGAGGGAAGCGAGCGGCCCCAAGAGAGCGCCTGCCCCGTCCTCATCCCCGCGCGGCCAACCTTCTCTAAGAAGGCCCTGGTCCTTCCTTTTATAGGCGTAAGGAGAGGATCTAGGTGTACAATGGGGGTGTAGCAGAGTGCTACGTGTCTAGCAGGGGAGAGCTAGCGCCCTAAGTACATGCCAATGTGGCAGCCGGAGAGATCTTGGCACCCAGCTGGTGTGGTGTCGTGGCTGTCGGAGGAGCAACGGAGCCTGGTGGAGGGACAACTGTCGGAGCGGTTGGGTCCTTGCTGACGCCCCCCTGCTTCCGTAAGGGAGCTGAGAGCCGCCGTCGTCATGGGGCCAGCGGGGCGCCATCATTGCCTATCTGGCGGAGCTAGCCAGATGGGACACTGGTCTTGTTCTCTACGGCCCGAGTCGGCTCGGGGTAGGGTGATGATGGCGCTTCCTGTTGACGTGGCGGGCTTGTGCCCTAGGTCGGGCGACGTGGAGGCTCCTCCGAAGTCGAGGTCGAGTCTGTCTTTCATGCCCGAGGCCGAGCCTGAGCTCCTGGGTCGGGCGAGGCGGAGGTCGTTCGGCAGAGGCCAGGGCGGAGTCCGACCCCTGGGGTCGGGCGAAGTGGAGTTCGTTGTCTTCCGGGGCCTAGCCCGAGTCCGAGCCCTGGGTCGGGCGGAGCGGAGTTCGCCGTCTTCCGGGGCCTTAGCCCGAGTCCGAGCCCTGGGTCGGGCGGAGCGGAGTTCGCCGTCTTCCGGGGCCTTAGCCCGAGTCCGAGCCCTGGGTCGGGAGGAGCGGAGTTCGCCGTCTTCCGGGGCCTAGCCCGAGTCCGAGCCCTAGGTCGGGCGGAGCGGAGTTCGCCGTCTTTCGGGGCCTTAGCCCGAGTCCGAGCCCTGGGTCGGGCGGAGCGGAGTTCGCCGTCTTCCGGGGCCTTAGCCCGAGTCCGAGCCCTAGGTCGGGCGGAGTGGAGTTCGCCGTCTTTCGGGGCCTTAGCCCGAGTCCGAGCCCTGGGTCGGGCGGAGCGGAGTTCGCCGTCTTCCGGGGCCTTAGCCCGAGTCCGAGCCCTGGGTCGGGCGGAGCGGAGTTCGCCGTCTTCCGGGGCCTAGCCCGAGTCCGAGCCCTGGGTCGGGCGGAGCTTCCTATGGCGCCTTTGGCAAGGCCTGACTGCCTGTCAGTCTCACTCTGTCAAGTGGCACTGCAGTCGGAGTGGCGCAGGCGGCGCTGTCCTTCTGTCAGACCGGTCAGTGGAGCGGCGAAGTGACGGCGGTCACTTCGGCTCTGCCAGGGGGCGCGCGTCAGGATAAAGGTGTCAGGCTACCTTTGCGTTAAATGCTCCTGCGACTCGGTCGGTCGGCGCGGCGATTTAGTCAGGGTTGCTTCTTAGCGAAGGCAAGGCCTCGGGCGAGCCGGAGATGTGTCCGCCGTTAAAAAGGGGGGCCTCGGGCGAGACGGAAACCCCTCGAGCTCGGCTGCCCTTGCCCGAGGCTAGGCTCGGGCGAGGCGTGATCGAGTCTCTCATATGGACTGATACCTGACTTAATCGCACCCATCAGGCCTCTGTAGCTTTATGCTGATGGGGGTTACCAGCTGAGAATTAGGCGTCTTGAGGGTACCCCTAATTATGGTCCCTGACAGTAGCCCCCGAGCCTCGAAGGGAGTGTTAGCACTCGCTTGGAGGCTTTCGTCGCACTTTTTTGCAAGGGGACCAGCCTTTCTCGGTTGCATTTTGTTCCGGTGGGTGCGCGCGAGCGCACCCGCCGGGTGTAGCCCCCGAGGCCTCGGAGGAGTGGTTTCACTCCTTCGAGGTCTTAATGCCTTGCGTAATGCTTCGGCTGGTCTGGTGGTTCCCTCATGCGAACTGGCCGTAGCCCGGGTGCACGGTCGGGGCCCAAGTTCTCGGGCTGGTATGTTGACGCTATCAACGGTTCGGCCGGAGCCGGGTTTGCGAGAGCAGCCCCCGAGCCTCCGCACAGGGCGAGAGGGCGATCAGGGACAGACTCGGCTTTTTTACATACGCCCCTACGTCGCCTTTCCGCAAGGAGGAGGGGGGGAGAGCGCCATGTTACCCTCGATGGGCACCGAACATGGTGTCTCCGGTGAGCTGCAAGCGGGTAATCCGAGTGGACGTCCGTGCCCCGTTCGTTGGGGGTCGGCTAGGGGCCCAGAGGCACGCCCAAAAGTACCTGCGGGTGATCTGCCGGACCCGGTCCCCTGGCGACAGGGTCCGAGGGCTCGATGCCTCCCTCCGATGGGATTCCGTTACAAGATCGCTCCCGCTGGTCTCGGAAATGTCCTAGGGTACCTCGGGAGCGCAACCCGAGCCTTGGTTATGTATCGAACGTACCCCTGGTCATCCCTCGCTCGGTGTCTGAGGCGACTGTGAACCCTTCGGGGGCCAGCCTTCGAACCCCTGATCAGTAATGGGCGCGGAGCCCGAGTAGCCTGAGGCGGCCGTGGAACCCTTCGGGGGGCCGGCCTTCGAACCTCTGACCAGTAGTGGGTGTAGGGCCCACGCAATCTGAGGCGGCTGTTGAACCCTTCGGGGGGCCAACCTTCGAACCCCTGATCAGTAAGGAGGCTCGGAGCCTGGTTCCTTCACGGGGAAGGACCCCTTTCGGGGTATCCCCCTTTCCCGGTCCCTGTCGCAAGAGATAGAGAAAGAGGAAAAAAAGGAAAAAGGATACAAAACCGAACGACGTAGCGTACCTTTTTTGGCGCGGTTGTTTCGGCGAAGGCGAAGCGTCGCCAGCTGCGCCTGCCAGAAGCGCCGCCTGTCCAGCCGCGGAGTTAATGCGATGGGGCGAGTAGTTGGCGGGGCTGCCGTTGCGCGTGCGCGAGCCGTTCGAGGAATGGACCACGGGCGCGTTGTCTTCACGCCGTGAGAGGGGGTTCTCTTGCTGCCCCCGGATGGGACGTGAGCTTGGCTGACGACGTGTCCGCTGCTCCCGTGCGCCTGCCACCGTCATTACTGCCGGCCCACCTTTGGCCGCGTTGGCCGCCGCGCCAGGCTGGCGCGCTGGGTCGCGCGCTGGGTCGCCTCGAGTCGCGGTATTGGTTCCGCAATCGAGGAGGCGCGGTGGTGGCACAGGCGGTACAGTTGCTTGCATGCAGCATCCGGCGCGCCGGTCGCGCGACGCGTGGGCCTGGGCCTCCATGCTGGCGTGTCGGGAGTCGGAGAAGCGCGTCCACTTGGCGCGGTTGCATGCCGCCTGCATGGCTGCCCGCCCCTTTCGCCCGGCGGGTGTAGCCCCCGGGCGCCTTCTGCAGAGGGCCGACGAGGTCTAGACCCCACACAGCGAAGGGCCAGGTGATGGGTATCGTCTGCAGAGCCTGAGCGGGCAGGTGGGTCTGCTTCGCATAGAATTGACACCCTTCGCAGGTGCGGACAATTCTAGTGGCGTCAGCCACCGCCGTCGGCCAGTAGAAGCCTTGCCGGAAAGCGTTCCCGATGAGGGCTCGAGGCGCTGCATGATGGCCGCAAGCCCCCGAGTGTATCTCTTGCAGGAGTTCCTGACCTTCAGTGATGGAGATGCATCGCTGGAGGATGCCCGAGGGGCTGCGGTGGTAGAGCTCCTTCTCATCGCCCAGCAAGACGAATGACTTGGCGCGTCGTGCTACCCGCCGAGCCTTGGCTTGGTCGAGGGGTAGCTCTCCTTGGCGGAGATATTGCAGGTACGGGGTCTGCCAATCTCGATCAGGCGTGACCCCGCTCCGCTCCTCCTCGATGCGCAGCGCCTCGCCCTCGGGGGCCGAGGGTACCTCGGGCTAAACCGAGGACGCCTTGGGCTGGGCCGAGGGTACCTCGGACTCGGGCGTGTCGTTGATCTTGACGGAGGGTTGGTGCAGATCCCGGGAGAAGACGTCCGGGGGAACCGTCGTTCGCCCCGAGGCTATTTTTGCCAGCTCGTCCGCAGTCTCATTGTAGCGCCGGGCGATGTGGTTAAGCTCGAGCCCGTAGAACTTGTCTTCCAGGCGCCGAACCTCATCGCAGTAGGCCTCCATCTTTGGGTCGCGGCAGCGGGAGTTCTTCATGACTTGGTCGATGACGAGCTGCGAGTCGCCGCGAGCGTCGAGGCGTCGGACCCCTAGCTCGATGGCGATTCGCAATCTGTTGATCAGAGCTTCGTACTCAGCCACATTGTTGGATGCCGGGAAATGGAGGCGCAGCACGTAGCGTAGGTGTTTCCCGAGGGGTGAGATGAAGAGCAGGCCCGCGCCGGCTCCCGTCTTCATCAGCGACCCGTCGAAAAACATGGTCCAGAGCTCCGGTTGGATCGGAGCCGTCGGTAGCTGGGTGTCGACCCATTCGGCTACGAAGTCCGCCAATACCTGGGACTTGATGGCCTTCCGAGGGGCGAACGAGATTGTCTCGCCCATGATTTCCACCGCCCACTTTGCGATCCTGCCCGAGGCCTCTCGGCACTGGATGATCTCCCCCAGGGGGAAGGATGACACCACAGTTACCTGATGAGACTCGAAGTAATGTCGCAACTTTCACCTCGTCAGGATCACTGCATACAGTAGCTTCTGAACTTGTGGGTAGCAGATCTTGGTTTTGGACAGCACCTCACTGACGAAGTAAACTGGCCTCTGAACGGGCAATGCATGCCCCTCTTCTTGCCTTTCGACCACAATCGCGGCGCTAACCACCTGAGTGGTCGCGGCGACGTAGACTAAGAGGGCTTCTCCATCAGCTAGGGGTACCAAGATAGGTGCCTTGGTGAGGAGCGCCTTCAGGTTCCCGAGAGCTTCCTCGGCCTCAGGGGTCCAAGTGAAGCACTCGGCCTTCCTTAAGAGGCGGTACAGAGGCAGGCCTCTTTCGCCGAGGCGTGAGATGAAACGGCTCAAGGCCGCGAGACATCCCATGACCCTCTGTACACCTTTTAAGTCCTTGATGGGCCCCATGCTGGTGATGGCTGCGATCTTCTCCGGGTTGGCTTCGATGCCCCGCTCGGAGACGATGAACCCCAGGAGCATGCCTCGGGGCACTCCGAAGACACACTTCTCGGGATTGAGCTTGACGTCCTTTGCCTTGAGACACCGGAATGTCACTTCAAGGTCGGAGAGGAGGTCGGAGGCTTTCCTTGTCTTGACTACGATGTCATCGACGTAGGCCTCGACCGTACGACCGATGTGTTCGCCGAACACATGGTTCATGCACCGCTGGTACGTCGCACCCGTGTTCCTCAAACCGAACGGCATGGTGACATAGCAGTACATGCCGAAGGGCGTGATGAAAGAAGTCGCGAGCTGGTCGGACTCTTTCATCTTGATTTGATGATACCCTGAGTAGGCATCGAGGAAAGACAGGGTTTCGCACCCAGCAGTGGAATCCACGATTTGATCGATGCGAGGTAGAGGGTAGGGAACCTTCGGACATGCTTTGTTGAGACCAGTGTAGTCTACACACATCCGCCATTTCCCCCCTTTCTTTCTCACAAGCACAGGGTTGGCAAGCCATTCGGGATGGAATACCTCTTTGATGAACCCTGCTGCCATTAGCTTGTGGATCTCCTCGCCTATCACTCTGCGCTTCTCCTCGTCGAATCGGCGCAGAGGCTGCCTGACCGGTCGGGCTCCGGCCTGAATATCCAGCGAGTGCTCGGCGACATCCCTCGGTATGCCGGGCATGTCCGAGGGACTCCACGCAAAGACGTCGGCGTTTGCGCGGAGAAAGTCGACGAGCACTGCTTCCTATTTGGGGTCGAGCCCGGAACCGATCCGGATCTGCTTGGAGGTGTCACCACTGGGGTCGAGAGGGACGGCCTTAACCGTCTCCGCTGGCTCGAAGTTGCCGGCGTGTCGCTTCACATCTAGCACCTCTCTGGAGAGGTTCTCCAGGTTGGTGATGAGGGCCTCGGACTCGGCGAGGGCCTCAGCGTACTCCACGCACTCCACGTCGCATTCGAACGCGTGTTTGTACGTGGGGCCGACGGTGATGACCCCGTTGGGGCCCGGCATCTTGAGCTTCAGGTAGGTGTAGTTGGGGACGGCCATGAACTTCGCGTAGCATGGCCTCCCCAATACCGCGTGGTAGGTTCCTCGGAACCCGACCACCTCGAACGTCAAAATCTCCCTTCGGAAGTTGGAGGGCGTTCTGAAGCAGACAGGAAGGTCGAGCCGTCCGAGGGGCTGGACGTGCTTCCCAGGAATGATCCCGTGGAAGGGCGCAGCGCCTGCTCGGACGGAGGACAGATCGACGCGCAGGAGCCTGAGGGTCTCGGCGTAGATGATGTTGAGGTAGCTGCCCCCATCCATCAGGACCTTGGTGAGCCTGACGTCGCCGATGATGGGGTCGACGACGAGCGGGTATTTCCCCGGGCTCGGCACGTGGCCGGGGTGGTCAGCTTGGTCGAAGGTGATGGGCTTGTCGGACCAGTCTAGGTAGACTGGCGCCGCCACCTTCACCGAGCAGACCTCCCGACGCTCTTGCTTGCGATGCCGAGCCGAGGCATTCGCCGCATGCCCTCCGTAGATCATGAAGCAGTCGCGGACCTCGGGGAACTCTCCTGCTCGGTGATCTTCCTTTTTGTCGTCGTCGCGGGCCCTGCCACCCTCTGCGGGTGGCCCGGCCTTGTGGAAGTGGCGCTGAAGCATGACGCACTCCTCGAGGGTGTGCTTGATGGGCCCCTGATGGTAGGGGCACGACTCCTTGAGCATCTTGTCGAAGAGGTTAGCACCTCCGGGGGGCTTCCGAGGGTTCTTGTACTCAGCGGCGGCGACAAGGTCCGCGTCGGCGGTGTCGCGTTTCGCTTGCGACTTCTTCTTGCCTTTCTTCTTGGCGCCGCGCGGAGTAGACGCCTCGGGAGCCTCTTCCGAGTGGCGGCCCTGGGGCTGCTTGTCCTTTCGGAAGATGGCCTCGACCGCCTCCTGGCCAGAGGCGAACTTGGTGGCGATGTCCATCAGCTCGCTCGCCCTGGTGGGGGTCTTGCGACCCAACTTGCTCACCAGGTCGCGGCAGGTGGTGCCGACAAGGAACGCGCCGATGACATCTGAGTCGGTGATGTTGGGCAGCTCGGTGCGCTGCTTCGAGAATCGCCGGATGTAGTCCCGAAGAGACTCTCCCGGCTGTTGCCAGCAGCTTCGGAGGTCCCAGGAATTCCCGGGGCGCACGTACGTGCCCTGGAAATTGCCGGCGAAGGCTTGGACCAAATCATCCCAGTTGGAGATCTGCCCCGGAGGCAGGTGCTCCAACCAGGTGCGAGCAGTGTCGGAGAGGAACAGGGGGAGGTTGCGGATGATGAGGTTGTCGTCGTCCGTTCCACCCAGTTGGCAGGCCAGGCGGTAGTCTACGAGCCACAATTTCGGCCTCGTTTCCCCCGAGTACTTTGTGATGGTAGTCGGGGGTCGGAACCGGGCCGGAAACGGCGCCCGCCGGATGGCCCGGCTGAAGGCCTATGGACCGGGTGGTTCGGGCGAGGGACTCCGATCCTCCCCGCTGTCATAGCGTCCCCCACGCCTGGGGTGGTAGCCTCGGCGCACCCTTTCGTCGAGGCGGGCCCGACGGTCGCGACGATGGTGCTCATTGCCGAGGTGGCCCGGGGCCGCAGGCGCGGTGTTGCGCGTGCGCCCGGTGTAGACCGAGGCTTCCTGCATGAATCGGGAAGTCGCGGCATGAGGTTCCGAGGGGTACCCCTGCCTTCGGGAGGCAGAGCTCTCGGCCCACCGGGCCGCAGCGCCTTCCAGGAGATTCTTGAGCTCTCCCTGGATTCGCCGACCCTCAGTGGTTGATGGTTTTGGCATCGCGTGGAGGAGCATCGCTGCGGCTGCCAGGTTCTGACCGACCCCGCTGGATGCGGGTGGTGGCCTGTCCCTGACATCGTTGGCGACGCGGTGCTGGAAACCCTGGGGCAGGTGACGTATTTCTCCGGCCGGGGGTTGGCCCGCCCATACCTGCCCGACGTCCCGGCGGATCGACTCGAGCGCTCCTGCTCCCTCGTCGAGCCTGGCCTGCGCCCCGCGGGCTTGTTCGAGCTATGGGTCGTGACCCCCCACCGGAACGGGGACCACAGCTAGCTCCCGCGGGATGTCGGCGCGAGGCACCGGCCTAGGGAGATCACCGTCCTCCGGCATGCTGAGATGGTTGCCTTCGGAGGGATCCCCTAGCTCGACATGGAAACATTCGCGGCTTGGGCCACAGTCCTTGTCGTCAAGGCTGCGGCTGCCGTCGGAACAGTCGGAGAGGCAGTAGTCACATGCGGTCATAAAGTCCCGCATGGCACTGGGGTTGCCAAATCCAGAGAAATCCCAACAGACGCTGGGATCGTCATCTTCCTCGGACCTAGAGGGCCCGTAGGTCGAGACGTCCGTCAATCGGTCCCAAGGCGACCGCATACGAAACCCCAGAGGGGTTGCACTCGCCTCAACGTGAGCGCCCGCCAAAGCGAGGTCGCTAGGCGGGTTGAGGCCGAGTCGAAATGACGTAGGATGGGAATCAGTCGGTACCTTTTGGTCGACGAGGAGCGACATAGTCACGTCGGGGACTGATTGCGCCGTCATCTTGGGTACGAGGGCGACGTCCTGTAGGCCCTCCACGAGCGTGCTGGCGTCGTCCACTTGCTCGGGATTGGCGTGTCGCGGGGGGACGGCGCTCGCCTTCGTCTCAAACGCGAGGTCGACGCCCGACGCGCCCTCCGTTGGGGCGCTGGGGACGTCGATTCGCTCGACAGCCGACGGAGTGCGGCCTCCCGCTCGGCCTTGGTTGCCCCGCCTCCTCCTCCGACAGCGGGGGAGAGGACGGGGCGAGCTCGAATGTTGTTCTTCCACCACACAGGGAAGACGTCGTCGATTCCGCCACCGGCGGGCGGGCTGTCGGCCGCCATTGTCGTCGTCGCGCGGCGGTGGAAGGAGTATCATGTCGTAGCTGCCGTCGAGAGACATGATCTCGAGACTCCCGAAACGGAGCACCGTCCCGGGTTGGAGAGGTCATTGGAGGCTGCCCATCTGGAGCTTGACAGGAAACTGCTCGTCAACATGCAGCAGGCCCCTACCTGGCGCGCCAGCTGTCGGCGTTTCGAGACCGGGGGGTCCCTAAGCCGACGAGTGAGTGTGCCGCGTGCCCCAGCCCAGATGGGTCGAGCGCATGGGCGAGCGCGAAGGGGGGAAGCGAGGTGGCCGGAGACGGGCGTGAGAGAGGTGGAAATCCCGCGGCCTTCGTGTTTGTCCCGCGCCCAGGTCGGGTGCGCTTGCAGTAGGGGGTTACAAGCGTCCACGCGGGTGAGGGAAGCGAGCGGCCCCAAGAGAGCGCCTGCCCCGTCCTCGTCCCCGCGCGGCCAACCTTCTCTAAGAAGGCCCTGGTCCTTCCTTTTATAGGCGTAAGGAGAGGATCCAGGTGTACAATAGGGGTGTAGCAGAGTGCTACGTGTCTAGCGGGGGAGAGCTAGCGCCCTAAATACATGCCAATGTGGCAGCCGGAGAGATCTTGGCACCCAGCTGGTGTGGTGTCGTGGCTGTCGGAGGAGCAACGGAGCCTGGTGGAGGGACAACTGTTGGAGCGGTTGGGTCCTTGCTGACGTCCCCCTGCTTCCGTAAGGGAGCTGAGAGCCGCCGTCGTCACGGGGCCAGCGGGGCACCATCATTGCCTATCTGGCGGAGCTAGCCAGATGGGACACCGGTCTTGTTCTCTGCGGCCCGAGTCGGCTCGGGGTAGGGTGATGATGGCGCTTCCTGTTGACGTGGCGGGCTTGTGCCCTAGGTCGGGTGACGTGGAGGCTCCTCCGAAGCCGAGGTCGAGTCTGTCTTTCATGGCCGAGGCCGAGCCCGAGCTCCTGGGTCGGGCGAGGCGGAGGTCGTTCGGCAGAGGCCAGGGCGGAGTCCGACCCCTGGGGTCGGGCGAAGCGGAGTTCGTCGTCTTCCGGGGCCTAGCCCGAGTCCGAGCCCTGGGTCGGGCGGAGCGGAGTTCGCCGTCTTCCGGGGCCTTAGCCCGAGTCCGAGCCCTGGGTCGGGCGGAGCGGAGTTCACCGTCTTCCAGGGCCTTAGCCCGAGTCCGAGCCCTGGGTCGGGCGGAGCGGAGTTCGCCGTCTTCCGGGGCCTAGCCCGAGTCCGAGCCTTGGGTCAGGCGGAGCGGAGTTCGCCGTCTTTCGGGGCCTTAGCCCGAGTCCGAGCCCTGGGTCGGGCGGAGCGGAGTTCGCCGTCTTTCGGGGCCTTAGCCCGAGTCCGAGCCCTGGGTCGGGCGGAGCGGAGTTCGCCGTCTTCCGGGGCCTTAGCCCGAGTCCGAGCCCTGGGTCAGGCGGAGCGGAGTTCGCCGTCTTCCGGGGCCTAGCCCGAGTCCGAGCCCTGGGTCGGGCGGAGCTTCCTATGGCGCCTTTGGCAAGGCCTGACTGCCTGTCAGTCTCACTCTGTCAAGTGGCACTGCAGTCGGAGTGGCGCAGGCGGCGCTGTCCTTCTGTCAGACCGGTCAGTGGAGCGGCGAAGTGACGGCGGTCACTTCGGCTCTGCCGGGGGGCGCGCGTCAGGATAAAGGTGTCAGGCTACCTTTGCGTTAAATGCTCCTGTGACTCGGTCGGTCAGCGCGGCGATTTAGTCAGGGTTGCTTCTTAGCGAAGGCAAGGCCTTGGACGAGCCGGAGATGTGTCCGCCGTTAAAAAGGGGGGCCTCGGGCGAGACGGAAACCCCTCGAGGTCGGCTGCCCTTGCCCGAGGCTAGGCTCGGGCGAGGCGTGATCGAGTCGCTCGTATGGACTGATCCCTGACTTAATCGCACCCATCAGGCCTCTGCAGCTTTATGCTGATGGGGGTTACCAGCTGAGAATTAGGCGTCTTGAGGGTACCCCTAATTATGGTCCCCAACACAACCGATCAAGCCAAGGATGGAGGCAAGAAGAGCTTTGAGGTATCGAGTGCATGGGAGAAGGTCAAGGAGACCAGGAACCCAAAGCCAGGGGTGAAGAAGAAGACTTGCAAAGTCAAGGTTGATCGAGTTAAGAAGAGTTATGGTGCATCAAGGATCACTACATAAGGACATGACTTACAACCAATGAGGTAACATCCACAATTATGTGGTGTAAGTCATAAGGCTCAAGATCTAGCTCAAGAAGTAAACAAGGTCACCGAAAGGAGAACCAATGTCAAAATCAGAACTGGAAGCAGCCCAAAAGAGCTAAGTGCACTTTGACCTTTTAGTTTGGGTTGTTCCTATGTTTGGAGATATTCTATGTGACCTTTGCAGGATGTTGGAACTCAGAAATGTCAATCTAGATCAAGTCAAGCTAACTTGATGATTTATGAGTCCAACATCAATCTCAAGCATGCCAAATGCTAAAGAAGTGAAAATCAAAGAGAAGGTATGTTTCTAGACTTAGTACATCGGTTTTTGTGTACTAATATATTTGTCTAAGTGTTAGAAACAGAAAGAAGAAGAAAAGAAAAGAGATGCAAAAGGCTTGGCTGTGTACAGCCAAGACTCAGCTCAGTCTGGCACACCGGACTGTCCGGTGGTGCACCGGACAGTGTCCGATGCGCCAGACTGAACTCCGGTGAACAGGCCGCTCTCGGGAGGAGTTTGGCGGTGTACGGTTATAATTCACCGGACTGTGCGGTGGTTCACTGGACTGTCCGGTGAGCCAACGGTCGACTGCGCCAACGGTCGGCAGCGCGATCAGCGGACGACGCGTGGCTTGGGCCAACGGATAGTTGGCGCACCGGACTGTCCGGTGTACACCGGACAGTGTCCGGTGAGCCAAGACGACCGTTGCTCCAATGGTCAGCTGAGCCTGATTTGGAAGGAAATCGCGCACCGGACAAGCTACAGGATCTGTCCGATGGTGCACCGGACTGTCCGGTGCGCCACCCGACAGAAAGCAAGTATTGCCTTCCAAAATGGATTCCAACGGCTCCTAGGCCCCTTGGGTCTATAAAAGGAACTCCTAGGCGCCTCCAACAGCAGAATAAGTGCAGCCAACAATTGTAGACATCACTTGGATCGATTCTCTCTCTCCCTCTCGTGTATATCTCTCTAGTTTGTGTAGAGGCAAAGCTATAAGCCTTGAGAGAGTGGAGAAGTGCTGCTAAGAGCTAGAGCAAGGTCTTGAGCATATCGTTGCTCTGCCGGAGAGCTGTCAAGAAGATTGTAAGCAGCCGTGGCTTTGTTGTAACCCAACTCAACATAGTGGAAGGCTCTATCTGTCATATTGACAGATCTGAGCAAACGGAGGAAGAAGTTGAAACAGACTCCAAGCCCAGGTGTGGTTAACTCCAACAAGGACTAGGCAAGCATTTCAGGCTTGGCCGAACCTTGGGATAAATCCTTGCGTCCGTGTGCTTCGCTGTATTGTGTGCTGTCTCTCTCTTCTATCTACTCTCTATATCTGCACTTTAATACTTATCTGTGGTACAAGTTATATTTAAGTGCAGGGCATTTTGAGACAGGATCTTCTATTCTGCTTCAACCTACTCGAAGGGTCATTCATTCCACTGCGATTCAGTCTTCGAGTAGAGTAAGAATTTAAGTTTTAAAAGTGATTATTTTTATCTGCCTATTCACCCCCCTCTAGGCGACATCCAGATCCTGTTCCCAGGCAAAGGGAACTTTCACAAACATCCTAGAAAAATTCTATGGCTTCCGCAATTTCATCTACAGAGGGCTTTCCCTCACCTTCATCATCACTACTACTTTCATCACTAGAGGATGGAATGCTTTTGTTACCTCTTGCCATAAGGCATTTGTGTGATGACCGTGATGAGGACTGGTGGCTATGCGACCTTGGAGGTTCATCTTCGCTTGAAGAATCATCCCAAGTTTTGACACTTGTTAGCGCCTTGCCCTTGCTCCTCCCCTTTTTGGGTTCGGCCATAGTTGGACAGCTGTCCCTGAAGTGGCCCTTCTCCCCGCATGCGAAGCATCCTCTCTTTCTTTGCTTTTTCCTGTCAATGTTAAAGAGAAGATCCTCTACCTGCAGAGGTACACCCATTAGATTAATCTTGCAGATCATCCTCATTACCTTTCCGACCCGTCGGATTGTTTCTTCATCCTCAGAGGATGATGTGCATGGTTGATTATCTTCATCATCATCACTTTCTCCTTCTTCCTCTTCTTCACTTGAGGAACTTGGAGTGGGAGCCTTCTTCTTGCCCTTCCTTTCATCACATGCAAAAGCATATGGCCTTGAGGAAGTTGGCTCCTCTCCCTGACACATTTTTCGCGACATCTCGAAGGCCGCGATTTTTCCAATCACAATATTCAGGGTCATTGCACTCAAGTCCTCCATGTTGTGGAGAATGGTGATGATGCTCCCATATCTTCATTGTGGTAGTAGGGAGATAATCTTTCTCACAATGTCCGCATCACCTAGCTTATTTATGCCAATAGAGTTGAGCTCATTGATGATTAGATTTAAACAAGAATACATGTTTCTAACAAGCTCATCATCTCTCATAGCAAAAGAATTATACTCATTTAAAACTAGCCAGTGTTTTTGCTCACGGACATTGGATGTGCCGTCATGGAGCTCATGCAATTTTAGCCAAATCTCATTAGCAGTTTTCAATGTAAATACTTGATTAAAAATATCCATGCTAAGAGATTCATACAAGCAATTTTTGGCTTTAGCATTTAAATGAATTTCTTTCTCCTCACTCGTGGTGGGTTTCTCAGGATTCTTAGGGGGTTTCATCCTATCACGAATGACTCTCCAAACACCTAGATCAATGGCCTCTAGGTAACAAGCCATTCTAGCACTATAATATGGGAAGTTAGTGCCGTCGAAGTGTGGTGGCCTATGGGTATCCATCCCTTCCTCTAAAAAGCGTCGGCTCTTTTAGCGGTGAAGCTAAAATGTTTTAAATGAGCCAAACCAGGATCTGATACCACTTGTAGGAAACGGGTGACGCCTAAGAGGGGGGGGGTGAATTAAGACTTCTAAAACTTTCTCTAAACTAGGCCACAAATAAATCCCTAGAGCAAAACCTATGCAAATAATCAAACTAGAATGTGCAAACTAGGTTTTGTCTAAGTGTTGCTATCTCTACCGCAATGGATAAGTTTTAATCTACACTATATAAGTATGAATACAAGATTAAAACTTAAATGCTTAATGTAAATGCGGAAACTTAAAGGACAAACTAGAGATGCAAACTCTCGTGGATGACGCCGGTATTTTTATCGAGGTATCCGGAACCGCGCAAGGTTCTGACTAATCCTCATTGGTGCCCCTACGCAAAGGAAAGCCCACACGAGGGCCAAGCACCTTGGTCGAGTAACTCCGTAGAGAGCCGCAAGCCTTCTCCACGCGCAAGTGGTGCTCCGCTTCTGGCTCCTCTCGGACGCTCCCCGCCGTCTCCACTATCGAGCTTCCAGCTGAAACGCCGCGGGCCTCGTTCCCTCCGGTACACAGTGGCGGCCATGACACAAACGCGGTTGTCACGGTCTCGCAAGACTCTCAGCCCACTTGGTACAATTACAACGGCTCGCGCAAGAGCCGAGGGGTTGTGTGGTTTTACAAAACTCACTCAACTAACTAGGGTTCACCTAGAGCAAGCGCTAAGGCGGTCTAACTAACCTAAGCACTTCGCAAAGCACCTACACTAATCACCGAGTGATTCTATTAAGCACTTGGGTGTAAGAGCACTTGGGAATGTCTACTATATGCCTTGGTATGTCTCTTGGGCTCGCACACTTGGAAATGGCTGGTTGGGGGTGTATTTATAGCCCCCAAACACAAATATAGCCGTTGGAGCAAAACTGCTGCTTTCTGCGGTCACTTCGGACAGTCCGGTGGTGCACCGGACAGCGTATTGTTCCTTGTCCGGTGCGCCTAGTCGTTGCCCTGTCAGAGCAGATGACTGTTGGCGCCGCAAGCTTTTCACACCAGACAGTCCGGTCCTCACATCGGACAGTTCGGTGGTCTTCCCTCCGGGTGCCACCTAGAACTAGCGGTTGGGCTGTGGTTCCCTGGTGCACCGGACAGTCCGGTGTGCCACCAGACAGTCCGGTGCGCCATGCACAGACAGTCCGCAGGCAACACATCTTCTTTTCTTGGACTTTTCTTTGATCTTCTTAATGTCTTCTTTTGAGGTGTTGTTTTCCTCAATTCCTTGGTCCAAGTAACTCTAGCATCCTATGAACTACAAACACAAACACTAGGAAACTTATTAGTTCATAGATTGTGTTAATCATCAAACACCAAAACTCAATTAGCCAAATGGCTCAGGGTCCATTTTCCTTATAGTATGAACTCCTCACTGGTAAAAAACCCAATGTTTCATATTTTAGAGTCTTTGGAAGCAAATGTTTTATTCTTGTTAAAAGAGGTAGAAAATCTAAATTTGCTCCCAAAGCTGTAGAAGGCTTTTTACTTGGTTATGATTCAAACACAAGGGCATATAGAGTCTTCAACAAATCCACTGGATTAGTTGAGGTTTCTTGTGACATTGTGTTTGATAAGACTAATGGCTCCCATGTGGAGCAAGTTGATCTTGATGAGCTAGATGATGAAGAGGCTCCGTGCGTCACGCTAAGGAACATGTCCATTAGGGATGTGTGTCCTAGGGAATCTGAAGAGCCTCCACAAGCACAAGATCAACCGTCATCTTCAAATCAAGCATCTCCACCAACTCAAGATGAGAAACAGGCTCAAGATGATGAAGATCAAGAGGATGAGACACCTCAAGAGGAGGACAAGGATCAAGGGGAAGATGAAGTTGATCAAGACAAATAAGATGATCAAGAAGTTCAGGGTCAAAGATTGCCACACCCAAGAGTCCACCAAGCAATTCAACGAGATCACCCCGTCAACTCCATCCTTGGTGATATTCATAAGGGGGTAACCACTAGATCTCGAGTTGCTCATTTCTGTGAACATTACTCTTTTGTTTCCTCTATTGAGCCATACAGGGTAGAGGATGCATTAAGAGATTCGGATTGGGTTTTGGCAATGCAAGAGGAGCTCAACAACTTCACGAGGAATGAGGTATGATATTTGGTTTCATGTCCTAATCAAAATGTTGTAGGTACCAAGTGGGTATTTTGCAACAAGCAAGATGAGCATGGTGTGGTGATAAGGAACAAAGCCCGACTTGTGGCCAAAGGTTATTCATAAGTCGAAGGTTTGGACTTTGGTGAAACTTATGCACCCGTAGCTAGGCTTGAGTCAATTCGTATATTACTTGCTTATGCTACTTACCATGGCTTTAAGCTTTATCAAATGGATGTGAAAAGTGCCTTCCTCAATGGACCAATCAAGAAAGAGGTCTATGTTGAGCAACCTCCCGGCTTTGAAGATAGTGAGTATCCTAACCATGTGTATAAACTCTCAAAGGCGCTTTATGGGCTCAAGCAAGCCCCAAGAGCATGGTATGAATGCCTGCGAGATTTTCTAATCACTAATGGCTTCAAAGTCGGAAAAGCCGATCCTCTTTACCAAAACTGTTGCAAATGATTTGTTTGTATGCCAAATTTATGTTGATGATATTATATTTGGGTCTACTAACAAATCTACTTGTGAAGAGTTTAGTAGGATTATGGTACAGAAATTTGAGATGTCTATGATGGGGGAGTTGAAGTATTTCTTAGGATTTCAAATCAAGCAACTCCAGGATGGCACCTTCATCTGCCAAACAAAGTACATTCAAGACATACTTAACAAGTTTGGAATGAAGGATGCCAAGCCCATCAAGACACCCATGGGAATCAATGGGCATCTCGACCTCGACACGGGAGGTAAATCCGTAGATGAAAAGGTATACCGGTCGATGATAGGATCTTTACTCTACTTATGTGTATCTCGACCGAATATTATGCTTTCCGTATGCATGTGTAGAAGGTTCCAAGTCGATCCTAAGGAAGTTCACCTTAGGGCCATGAAAAGAATCATGAGATATTTAGTTTATACTCCTAAGTTTGGACTTTGGTACCCCAAGGGATCCACCTTTGATTTAATAGGATATTCCGATGCTGATTGGGCAGGGTGTAAAATTGATAGGAAGAGCACATCTGGGACTTGTCAGTTTCTGGGGAGATCCCTGGTGTCTTGGGCTTCAAAGAAACAAAACTCAGTAGCTCTTTCTACCGCCGAAGCCGAGTACATTGCCGCAGGCCATTGTTGTGCGTAATTGCTTTGGATGAGGCAAACGCTATGGCTACAAATTGAGCAAAGTCACTCTCCTATGTGATAATGAGAGTGCAATCTGCATGGCAGATAATCTCGTTGAACACAGCTGCACTAAGCACATAGACATTCAGTATCACTTTCTGAGGGATCACCAACAATGGGGGATATCGAGATAGCTTATGTCAATACCAAAGATCAATTAGCCAATATCTTTACCAAGCCATTATATGAGAAAACCTTTAGCAAACTTAGGAATGAGCTAAATATACTTGATTCTCAGAATTTTGATTGAAACATTGCACACATTGCTTATTTATATACCTTTGATCATATCTCTTTCTTTTGGTACATATACATATTTCTTATTCTTCTTGTGCCAAGGCTAAGACTAATGTGTTTCCATGAGCATTTCTTGTGTTAGTCTTAGATTGAAAGGAAAATGGAGTATTCAGCAAAGACGACGCTTCCACTCCACTCCAATGGTATTATTTAACTTTGCCGGTATTCCGCCATCTCTCCGATTGATATACTCTTTCACTCATATTTATATTATCAATGGGGGAGAAAATATGCGAAGGGCTCAAACGTTCTCCCTTTTTTGGCACTTAATGCCAAAGGGGAGAAAATATTAAGCCCAAAGCAAAAGGACCGCACCACCACCATTCAAAAATTTTCGAAATGAAAGATTTTATTGGTATTCACAAATGTTTGTTTTTTCTTTCAATTAGTATTTAAGATAATTTCAAATTGGTATCTATGATTATGAAAATAAGATTTCAAAATTGATACCTATTCAAAACCCTCTTTAAAGCTAAAGGGAGAATTTCATTCAGGGGGAGCTTTTGTTTAGTCATTGTAACGCCCCGAATTTTGGAGTTGAATTATTTCTTTTCTTCACTCGCCAAATTCGGGCGTTACCCTTTCCTTTTTCCTTTTCTTCTCGCTAAGCCTTGATCATTTCCAAAGTTATAGCGGGATTCGGCTTGAGATCTCGTGTAAAGCAAAACCCTAAAATACTTTATTTTGTTTGCTGCACCATGCCGAACCATGCATTTATTTTGATTGATTGAAAGTGTGAAAGCATTCATCTAGAAAATAGATTTTAGAAAAAGGAAAAACCTTTTTCTTTTCTCCCCCTCTCCTCTTTTTTGGCCCAGCCGGCCTTCCCCCCCTCTCCCTTCCCGCCGTGGGCCCCGCGCCAGCCTCCCGGCCCAGCTGGCCTTGCGGCCCAGCGTGGCCCAGCCGCCCCCCGCTCCCCCACGTCGCGCCCTTGGCGCGGGCGGTTGGGAACTGCCGCCGCTTCCCCCGTGGGCCCCACCCATCAGCCCCCCTCCCCAAACCCCTCTCTCTCTCTTCTCCCCTGCACGATCCCTCCTCTCCCTCACACCGCTCCCCTACCCGACCCCGGCTCGCCCAGCGCCGCCGCCCGCCGTCCGCCTATGGTGAGCCCCTGGCCTCCCTTCCCTCTCCCTCCCTCTCCCTTCCCCGACCCCTCCTCTTCTTGCTCGGCTCGGCCGCACCCTTCTCCCGTCTTCGCGCCCACCGGCCATGGTGGCAGGCCCTGCGCGCGCCCGCCCGTCCCCAGCTCGCCCACCCTGCCCCGGCGTGGCGCCCCCGCCCTCGGCGCCGCCTTCACCCGTCCCCGTTCCCGGCCTTGGCACGCGGCCAGAGCTCGGCCATGGCGACCATGGCGCGTGGCCGTGGCATGCCCAGCCCCCTTCCCCTCGGCGCGACGCGCTCGCCCCCGCCCGGCCCCGACGCGCCCTCCCCCTCGCGTTCGCTCGCTCCGGCGGCCTACCCGCGGCGGCCCGGCGCGGCTCCCTGCCCGATGCGGCGTGCTCGCCCGCCCGTCCCTGGCAAGGCCTCGGCGGCGCTCGCGCAGCCCCGGCCCCCGGCGCGGCCTCGGCAGTGCGCGTGGAGCCCCGGCGCGGCCCGTGCACGCACAGTGCCCCCGATGAGCTCGCCGCACCCGCGGCTCGCGGCCGTGGCGCTCGGCCTGGCGTCCTCGGCTCGCCCGCCCCTGTGCAGCGCGGCCGTGGTGCCCCTGCATAGCGTGGCGCGTGCGCGGCTCGGCCCCGGCGTGTGCGCGACCCGTTCGCGATGCGTCAGAGCGGCCTTGCGCGTGCGTGCTCGTATGGTGCACGTTCCTTTGGCATGGCTCGTGTGCCCTCGGCGCGACGCGTAGCGCCCTGCCACGTTTGTGACGCGCTCGTCTACCCCTAGACGTGCCCGTCTACCCCTTCCCCCCGTGTATTCCATGCGTAATGATCGCATTATTTAATTCAATAAATGGAAACTCAATTTAGAAATTGGTTACGTTAGTTAACTCATGTAGTTAATCATTTACCTTGTTTAATGTTGATCAATTGAAAATGGTTATGATTCTATTAGTGCATGTGACTAATCCTTATTATTGGAACTAAGTGGAACTAGAGCACGTAATGACTAGTTATGCGTCTACCCGTAATGCGCCTCGAGTATAGCTTTAACCCCTGCGAGACCTTCCCTCTTCTCTTTCTAGCCATGGCAAATGCAATACCGTATGTCATACTCTACGCATAATCAATTTATCTGTCCTCTTGTATGATGTACTATTTATTTTCTAAAATGGATGGATGGATGTATGTATGTTTGCGCTCTCATAGAGAACGATCTGGTTGAGGAGCCCGAAGAACTCGCAGGAGAAGCCCCTGAGCAGCAGTCGGTTGGTGGAGGCAAGTGTCCCTCGACCTATCTCTGTCCTATACATACTTTAATTCACCTCCCGCGTTACACATTTATACCTAAGGATTGACTAGCTTTTTGTTATCCATGTCCTTGTTTACCTATTTGGGTTGGATTATTATTGCTTAGTCTTATGCTATTGCTCAACTCTAATCAATGAACATGATGAGATTATCAATGATACACTGTTTTCCCCTCTTTTATTATGATGTTATACTTGTGACCTTCAAGGGGGCTCGAGCGATTTCTCGAGTGCCTCTCCGTAAGGACCTGTTCGTTGGATGACCGCTTGGGAAAACAGTGCAACCATGAGGGTGGAGTGGGACGCCCTTAGCTGAGTAATTAGAGGAACCGGGGTGTAGTTCGCTTCACCGTCGTGCCGTCAATGGGGCTCGGTGTATGCGGCTCGCTCTGCCAAGGTTGATTTGTCCCTTGGGGAGGAGTGCGGTACATTTAGGAAACCTAACGGGCGACTACAACCCCGGGGAATCTTTGTAAAGGCTACGTAGTGAGACCCTGCCTACTCACCTTGGGAGTGTTCAAGGGTCCGTACAACCCGAGGCAAAAAGGGAATCACGGCTCATGGGTAAAGTGTACAACCTTTGCAGAGTGTTAGAAAACTGATATATCAGCCGTGCTCGTGGTTATGAGCGGCCAAGGGAGCTCCAGTGATTAGTGGTACTTGATCAGAGATGTTCGGATTACAGGTGGCAATGAGATTGATGGTTTTTGGTATTGACTCTGGTAATGGTAAGTGGTACTCTTTCCGTTTGGAAAGGAGTACGTTTGGGTTAATAACGTGGGCTAAATCTAAAACCTGGCTTTCTCTACTAGTAATAATAATCTGACCAACTAAAAGCAACTACTTGACTTACCCCCACATAAAGCTAGTCCACTACAGCCAAACAGGACACTTGCTGAGTATGTTGATGTGTACTCACCCTTGCTCTACACACCAACCCCCCTCCCTTCCTTAGGTTGTCCGCATTGCAACCACTGCTCAGGAGAAGATGAAGCTGTGGAAGGAGACTTCCAGGAGTTTCAAGACTACGATGAGTTCTAGGTGTGGGTTAGCGGCAACCCCCAGTCGGCTGCCTGTGAAGGCCGCGTTTATCTACGTTTCGTTTTCGCACTTTGATTTATTGTAAAGACTATGTGGATGTCTCAGACATATGATGTAATCGACTATTATTTCCCTTTTTAATACTATTTGAGCACTGTGTGATGATGTCCATGTTATGTAACTGCTGTGTACGTGAATTGCTGATCCTGGCACGTACATGGTTCGCATTCGGTTTGCCTTCTAAAACCGGGTGTGACATAGGTGGTATCAGAGCCATGTTGACTGTAGGACCGCTAACCTAGAGTAGAATGGTCGTTCTAAGGATTATAGACCTCTGTCCCTGCCTTGACTTTGATATCCCTTCAAAAGTTGGTCACATCGACCAAACCTATGTTCTACTATATATTATACCTTGTCGAAAATCTTGTTTTATTCTTATCCTTCATTTATTTATGGTTTATTACTTGCTGGTCATACTAGTTCTATTCTCACTCTTATGCTTGCGGTGTCTTTTGTAGATGGCTCATCTTAGACACACTGCACGGAAGTCTGTCATCCCCTTCTTACCCTCCCGTCTCGCGGAGCGTCCACTTCGCCGTCCAGTGACCGGTCAGTCCAGCCACTTGGAGAGGCTGCACCACCGCCTGCACGAGGAGCAGGAGCGTCGACGACAGGAGCAGCAGGGCTCTTCTTTCTCGCTCCAGCAGGAGATAGAGTCTGTGAGGAGCTGCTCCCCTGTGCTCCCTTGGAGGCGTCCCCTGCACCACCACTGAGCGCCCCAGCCCCTAGAGTAGCTGCTGGAGGAGACCCAAACGACGGAGGTGGTGACGACAGCTCGAGCCACGACACCGACTTTTCTGCTGACCAGGAGCTGGAAGGATGGGTTGCTCGACCCATCACTCGCGACGCTGCTCGTGGGTGTCACTTCCATGATGCGCTCGACACCCTGCTATGTCAGGCACTTGACTGGCATACTTGGTCTATCGAGTATCGCTGTGTGGTCTTCCAGCATAGTTGCGGGGTCTGCCTGGACCGCTGGGAGGCGACCTGCTTGGTGCGCCGTCCGGAGAACAGTCTCTGGGGTGCGGAGGTCTGCTCAGAGCACTATTCCATCTCTGAGCGGGACTCAGCTAAGGCGGCCATGCAAGATGCCGCACGGCGTGCTCTTTCGCACTACTGCTCGGTTCTCGGCGGGGTAGCCGACGGTTTCAACCTGAAATATTACCCCTGCCGTCCATCTGGTAGCACAAGAGGCGTGATTGTTTCACCTGTCAGTGAGGACAATCCTAGGTTGAGCAGCACAGTCAACCTAGCCGCCGTGCTAAACACGGAGCTGGACCATGCATTAGACGAGTTGAGTAGGGCTCGTGCTGAGATCGCCCTGCTGCGGGCTGAGCGCGCGGAACACCGTCACCTGGATGATGGCTCCCCCGCTCCCATCGGGACTCATTACCCGTACCGCTCACCTCGGCGTGGACACCAGCCTTATGGCAATCCCGACTGCAAGACCAAGATAGACTTAGAACCATAGATCGTCAGTGTTGAGTCTTGTAATAAATGCTTAATATGGAAGTTTTAGTCTTAGTCTCAGTCTCCGTCTTAGCGTTAGTCTCGCCCTTAGTTAGTCTTAGTTAGACAGGGTAGTTTGCTATATCCTGTGCTTTTATGCTTGTCATGATGGACAATGTTGGAGTTGGATCTTTGTAATGACTGTCACCAGAGTGTGGGTATCCCCCGCATTTTGGTTTACCTGTTATATGTTAATGTAGTTAGTTATCTAGTTGGGAAGCCTTTTATTCCACTTTCCTCTTTATCTGAGAAGCTGTGTTGGTCTGTGTTGGAGATCAGTGAAGATGTTCATCTGTTCAGCGTTGTGAAGAATTCTATACTCTTCTCTTATGCTGCAAGATTTGCAAGGTCAGTTCTGATGTGTGGTTGCATTCTGCAGATGTCAGAAAATAGGCGCAGAGGAGGAAGGCATGCTCAGCAGGAGCAGGCAGCTCAGCAGGATGAGGCACCCCAGCAACAGCAACTGCCGCCCCCGCCCCCAATGTTCATTGAGCAGATGTTCCTGATGCAGACTCAGGCAGTTCAAGCCATCGGTCAGACTCTAGCCGCTATTTAGCAGCAGCAGCAGCAGGCATCACCTCAGCCTCAGATGCCTCAGATGCCCAGGGACAAACGTGCTGAATTCATGAGGGGTCATCCCCCAACGTTTGCTCACACTTTTGACCCTATGGATGCTGAAGACTGGCTGCGCACTGTGGAGCCGGAGTTGCATACCACTCAATGTGATGACAGGGAGAAAGTTCTGTATGGTCCCCGTTTGTTGAGAGGAGTGGCCCAGTATTGGTGGGAGTCTTATCTCACCACTCATGCCAACCCCGACACCATCACCTGGGAAGAGTTTAGAGGTAGCTTTCGTCAGTACCATGTTCCTGCAGGTCTGATGACAGTGAAGAAAGAGGAGTTCCTGGCCCTCAAGCAAGGGTCATCATCTGTCAGTGAGTACCGGGACAGATTTCTGCAGTTGTCTCGCTATGCTCCTGAAGATGTCAACACTGATGCCAAGAGACAGTACTGTTTCTTGAGAGGCTTGGTTGACCCTCTGCAGTATCAACTGATGAACCATACCTTCCCGACATTCCAGCACCTGATTGACAGAGCAATCATGACAGAGAGGAAGCGTAAGGAGATGGAGGATCGCAAGCGCAAGATCAGTGGACCCCAGCCTAGAAGCAGCAATCGCCCTCGTTTCTCAAGCAATCAACCTCAACAGTTTAGGCAGAACCAGCGTCCACCTCAGCAGCAGCAGTTTCAAAGGCAGTTTCCTTAGCAACCGCATCAGAATCGCCAGAATAATCAGTCAGGAGGAGGTCAGTTCTAGAGGCAGAATCAGCAGGCACCTCGTCTTCCTGCCCCAGCAAACCAGCAGAACAGTCAGGCAGCGCCAGCTCAGGTTGGAAACAGAGCATGTTTCCACTATGGAGAGCAAGGCCATTGGGTGATGCAATGTTCGGAGAAGGCAGCCCAGCAGCAGTCAGGCCCCAATGCCCCAGCAAAGCAGAATGTGTCTCAGCCTGGAGCAGGCAACCGCTCTTAGCTGCGCTACAATCATGGGAGACTGAACCACTTGGAGGCTGCATGTAACACCCCTGGTGTTACTATAACTAAAACTTGAGCATGACATCATAACATTGGCATTGCATATGTTTGATACACCTAGAGTGCATTCACTAGGCAAAAATTTCAAACAAGTTGTATTGTTTAAGTGTTTTTGCAAATAGCACCCTGGATAGGAAACTTAACCCTAAATAGGGATTAAAGGGGTAAAACTTAACCCAAGAAAGAAAACCTAAAAACTTTAGGGAAGGAGTCATAAAATATCCCTAAAAACAAAGTGAAGTCACATTTATACCCCTGGGATACCAGAAACCCTAATTGAAACCCTGGAAAACCCTAAAACCAAACCCTAGGGGCTTATGTGCAAAATTAGTCCATTTTTGGGCTAAAGTGCAAAAACCAAGCCAAATAAGTTTCTTAAGTCCCTAGGTTCACAAATGTGTGGACTTGAAAGCCAAATGTTGAGTTTTGGACTCAAATGCAAAAAGGACCCCCAATTGAGATTTCTCTAAGTCTGAATTTCAGATTAGTAAGCTCAACTTTGGAGCATTGGATCTTCCAAATTATTGAGAATTTGTCCTAAGTCACCACATCAAAGTTGAAGACTAAACATAGGAGAACAACTTTGTTTAAGGATTCAAGCCATGATCTTATGAGAAATTTGGAGAAAAACCCAAGCAAAGATGGTCTGTTAGACTGATTTAGTCTGAAATACAGATTAACAGTGCTGTGAGATGAACTTTGAGCTCGATTTTGAAGGGGATCCAGTGACTTTTTGTGAGTACACATTATAGCAAAGATATAGAGGGATGATAGCACTACAACTTTGCTGCAGATCATTGGGCATGTTGCCATGAAAAATTGGGAGCAAATCGAGCCTAAACTATGGCTGTTAGGTTGACTGAATACTGCAGCCCATGGTACAGTGACCATTAAGGATCAGATCGCCAGCCCCAGAAAAGATCTCACCGGCGGTGGTTTTCCGACGTGATTCACGTCGCCGGCGTCATGATTCGTGCTCTGGGTGAGTGGATAACGTCGTGCGGTAGAAGCCCCTCGCCGACGGTGAGCTGGAAGTCACTCCGGTGACATCACCGTGGCTCTCTCTCCCCCTTTGCGGCTGAGCGGATTAACACGCCGTCGACCGTCGCCTCCCGGCCGTGCGCCGCGTGGCTCAACCCTTCCACCGCGTCGCTGTAACTCGCTACTGCTGTCAAATCAACGCCGGTGAGGTTGCCACGGCGTAGGACACTCATTCGCGTGCGCCAGTGTTCTTCTCCACCTCCGACCGCCGCACGTCTTGCTTGAAATTCGCGGCCACCGCCCGCTAGCTCTATAAATTGAGCGTACCTCCAGCTCTGGTATGCATCCAAGCACCTATTGCACCCACCTGCACCCCGAAACCCCCACCAGAGAACACGAATTTGGGATTTCCCCCAAATCGGTTGAAGAACACCGTGAAACGAGCCTCACCGTCGCCAGCCATACTCCGGTTAGCTCCTCCCCTCTGCTTCCTTGTTTAAGCATTCTTATGCGTCTACGATGCTTGCCGAGCCACTGAATTGAACTAAGAGCCCTCTGGTCGCCGGGAACACGACCGTATAGCCGCCATGATCACGGCCACCGTGGCCAGAGCTACGTAGTTGGTCTTAGTTGCAATTAGGTTGGGGGAAATGGTCAGGGTAGCCCCGATTTCATGTCTGCCGCTCGGAGAACCCAGCCGTTGTCCCGTTTGGCCGGTACAGGTGCTCGCCGGAGCACGGCCGCGCGTGAACGCCGTCGGGGACCTCCCTCTGCGAAGAATTAGAACTGCAGGGGTTTCCTTGCAATCTGTCAGCGACACAGTGCAATAGTAAAGAAGCTTGTTCTCCCATTAGCCAAACCCCGAGGCCCTTTCTGCAAAGTTGCCAGAGCACGGGCGCGCGCGCGCTTTCCCCTCTGGACTGGGCCGTCTGGGCTGGTTTCAGCCCATTACTATTGAAGCTTTTTCCTTTTTCTTTTTCCACAGAGCTTTAGAAATCTGTTAAAAATGGTAGAAAAATGGTAAAATTGTGAAACCAATTTTCCTAGGCTTGTTATTTTCCCTAGTATTTAGTAAAAATAGTTTTGTGATTTTTAGTGGAAATAAGAAATTTTAGGGTATTTAAAGTGGTTAAAAGTAATAGTTATGGATTTTTAGAAAATAAGTAATAAGCCCAAAAATGCCCAAACATTTTATGGGTACTTAAACCAATATTTAGAAGCCTTGGGTAGAATTTGGGTTGATTTGGACCCTGTTTGATCACTGAACCCAAAACCACCCCCTGCCCTATGAACTCCTTTACTGACTCCGGAAACCCTAGGTTCTCGGAGTACCGTGAAGGAAAGTTGTACTCAAGACTTAGATAATAAGTTTATATTATCTTCGCATCCTCATGAGCATCCCATGGCATCCATTCTTATACATGTATATGGTTATGTTAGAACACGAAGAAGAAGAAGAAGTCACTGAAGAAGGGACACCACCATCCTCAGATCCTCAAGCAGGCAACTGCTTTTATTTCGATATTTGTGGATCCGAGCAGGACTCACCTGATAACAAAGGCAAGCCCCGGTGCATTTGCCACCTTCCTTGATGTTTTTAAAATCTTTCTCACTTGATTGCTGCATTAGGTGATAGGAGTTGATTGACTAAACAATTCCTGCATTACCTTCGTTGATTACCTGCCTTGAAACCCTGTTTTTACAAAAAGGTTTTACTATGCTTAGCATTGCTTTAGAACAAAACAAAATGTTTTGTTTTTACAAAATATGATGTGGCAAAAGTGGGTGGGATGTTTTCAAAAAAATAAAACTTGATGGTGAATCCATCACGGCCGTGATGGATTCAACATCGGAAAAGATGTACCTCTGTCAGGTACCAAGTTTTTGGGTTAAAAAGATTAAGCTGAGACCGGGCGGGTGACTTGCACGAGAAGAGAGTCTCGGTGTAGTGTCTCCGTCTGAGTCGATTAAGGACCGTCTCGATGTAGGCTTGATGATCGAGGACCCTTTAACTGGTCACATGCCTCGTCATGGGTAAGCCTTGCCTCGGGCAGACTAAGGCCGGAATAAGATAACACGAAATGGGCGTGGAGCGGTGGCGAGAGTAGCGTGTACCCTCCGTGGCAAGAGGCTGGACGGTGGTGTATCTGTGCTCTCGGTTTGCGTGAACCTGATCCGGTCTTAAGAACCCCGGTGGCGGGTTGACATATGCAAGGGTTAAGTGCTACATATGTCGTGTGATTGGAGATCCTCAACTGAGTATAATCGATTCAGATCGCCGTACCTTCGCGGTTATGAAGACTTGATCACTGACCTACACGTAGCATTCCACTAAAGATGATGGGTTTTTGTTAAGAAACTGGCTAGTGCAGGACCAGTGATTGAACTAGGGTAGAAAGAACTCTAGTTGCAGGTAATTATACTTAACTTGACAAATAAAATTGGATTTTTAAGGATCCACTTTAGTAAGTATTTCTGCAAAACAGTGTTATTGAGTATTGAGAAGCCTTACCTTGACTCCCTAAAAGCCAGCATACCCTTGAGAGTCTTTTCTTTAGTCGGGTAAGTCTTGCTGAGTAATTCCATACTCAGGGTTTATCCCTTCGTTGTTTTTAGGTGAGGAAGTAGCAGAGTTCTGCTGCTTCTGTGCCAAGGTGGTTCCCAAGGAAGAAAAACAAGACTGAAGTGCGGGAGGACTTGGTCCTCCACATAGGATCTTTTGCTTAAAACTTCTCGGGAGGGGTTTTTGCCTCCCTTGGTTTGTATAATATTACTGAAAGCACCTAGAGGGGGGGTGAATAGGTGATCCTGTGAAACTTAAACTTATAGCCACAAAAACTTGTTAAGTGTTAGCACAATAATCGCCAAGTGGCTAGAGAGGAGTCTCAACAAAACACAATACCACAAGAGATCAAACACAGAGATGACACAGTGGTTTATCCCATGGTTCGGCCAAGACCAATGCTTGCCTACTCCACGTTATGGCGTCCCAACGGACGAGGGTTGCAATCAACCCCTCTCAAGCGGTCCAAAGACCAACTTGAATACCACGGTGTTTTGCTTTCTTTTCTTTATCCCGTTTGCAAGGAATCTCCACAAATTGGAGTCTCTTGCCCTTACAAGTATATGATCACAAAGAAACACAGAGTAAGGGAGGGAAGCAACAAACACAAATCCACAGCAAAATGCGCACACACACGGCCAAGAATCGAGCTCAAAAGACTATCTCAAAGTTCTCACTAGAACGGAGCTCGAATCACTGAGAATGACAAACGAATGCGCAAAGACTGAGTGTGGATGATCAAGAATGCTCTAAGGTTGCTTGGTGTGCTCCTCCATGCGCCTAGGGGTCCCTTTTATAGCCCCAAGGCAGCTAGGAGCCGTTGAGCACAAGTTTGGAAGGCCAATCTTGCCTTCTGTCGTCGGGGGCACCGGACAGTCCGGTGCACACCGGACACTGTCCGGTGCCCGATTTCCTTCCTTAAATAGCGAAGCCGACCGTTGCAGACCGTTGCAGATCTGGGAGCCGTTGGCGCACCGGACATGTCCGGTGCACACGGAACAGTCCGGTGCCATCTTCTAGCCGTTGGCTCGGCCACGTGTCCCGCGCAGATTGCGCGGCCGACCGTTGGCCCGGCCGACCGTTGGCTCACCGGACAGTCCGGTGCACACCGAACAGTCCGGTGAATTTTAGCCGTACGCCGTCGGCGAATTCCCGAGAGCGGCTACTTCACGCCGAGTCAGCCTGGCGCACCGGACACTGTCCGGTGCACCACCGGACACTGTCCGGTGCACCACCGGACAGTCCGGTGTGCCAGACCGAGCTGAGTCTTGGCTGTACACAGCCAAGTCTTTTGCACCTTTCTTCTTTTCTGTTTCTAACACTTAGACAAGTATATTAGTACACAAAACCAATGTACTAAGGCTTAGAAACATACCTTTACTTCGTGATTTTCACTTTGTTCATCCATGGACATAAATTCACATTTAAGCACTTGTGTTGGCACTCAATCACCAAAATACTTAGAAATGGCCCAAGGGCACATTTCCCTTTCAATCTCCCCCTTTTTGGTGATTTATGCCAACACAACATAAAGCAACTAGAACAAGTGCAAACTCACTTCAAATAAAACTCAAATTTATTTTGATTCAATTTTGGCATATATGGATCATCCTTTGCCACCACTTGGTTTGTTTTTGCAAATCAAACTCAAATCTCTATCTCTAAGTCAAACACACATGTTAAAGCATAAAGAGAGTTATTCCAAAAGAGATTGATCAAAGATTTCAAAAACTCCCCCTTTTTCCTATAATTACTACTTCTCCCCACAAGAAGCCAACTTTTGACAAAAGAGACAATAAAAGAGTTTTGACAAACCAAAAGCTCTACTCTACTATTTTCAAATTTCTCAAGTGGTAGCTGATCCATTTATTGCTTTGGCCTTTATTTTCTCCCCCTTTGGCATCAAGCACCAAAACGGGATCAATCTTGGCCCTTTAACCCCATTGCCTCACCAAAATCTTCAATTTAGAGCAAATGGCAATAAGAGTTCATGAGATGAACTTGGAATAAGTTACCCTCTCATCAGAGTGCAGTGGAAGTCTTTCATGGTCCAAGTCCACCTTTTCCCTTTCAATTCTCCTTCGAGACTAAATCAAGCAAACTCAAGCATATGGTTAGTCTCAAAGGGTCAAGTTGTAACACATCTCCCCCTAAACATGTGCATCACTTTGCAACGGACTTGTGAGGTCCAGGGAGTGTTTGTACAACTTGAGCACCATAATAAGCAACAAAATGCAGAATGGACATGATCAAAGGCATAAACACATGTATGCTACAATTCAATCCAAGTTCCGCGAATCTAAAACATTTAGCTCACTACGCAGCCTGCAAAAGGTCTTCTCATCTAGAGGCTTGGTAAAGATATCGGCTAGCTGGTTCTCAGTGCTAACATGAAACACTTCGATATCTCCCTTTTGCTGGTGGTCTCTCAGAAAGTGATGCCGGATGTCTATGTGCTTTGTGCGGCTGTGCTCAACAGGATTTTCCGCTATTCGGATAGCACTCTCATTGTCACATAGGAGTGGGACTTTGCTCAGATTGTAGCCAAAGTCCCTGAGGGTTTGCCTCATCCAAAGTAGTTGCGCGCAACACTATCCTGCTGCAACATACTCGGCCTCAGCGGTGGATAGGGCAACGGATGTTTGTTTCTTAGAGTTCCATGACACCAGGGACCTTCCTAAGAATTGGCACGTCCCTGATGTACACTTCCTATCGACCTTACATCCAGCATAGTCGGAATCTGAGTACCCAATCAAGTCAAAGTTAGACCCCTTTGGATACCAGATCCCGAAGCAAGGCGTAGCGACTAAATATCGAAGAATTCGCTTCACAGCCACTAAGTGACACTCCTTCGGATCGGATTGAAATCTAGCACACATGCATACGCTAAGCATAATATCCGGTCTACTAGCACATAAATAAAGCAAGGAACCTATCATGGACCGGTATGCTTTTTGATCAACGGACTTACCTCCTTTGTTGAGGTCGGTGTGTCCGTCGGTTCCCATCGGCGTCTTTGCGGGCTTGGCGTCCTTCATCCCAAACCTCTTTAGCAAATCTTGTGTGTACTTCGTTTGGGAGATGAAGGTGCCGTCCTTGAGTTGCTTCACTTGGAACCCAAGGAAGTAGTTCAACTCGCCCATCATCGACATCTCGAATTTCTGCATCATTACCCTGCTAAACTCTTCACAAGACTTTTGGTTAGTAGAACCAAATATTATGTCATCGACATAAATTTGGCATACAAACAAATTACCATCACATGTTTTTGTAAAAAGAGTTGGATCGGCTTTCCCAACCTTGAAAGCATTAGCAATTAAAAAGTCTCTAAGGCATTCATACCATGCTCTTGGGGCTTGCTTAAGTCCATAGAGCGCCTTAGAGAGCTTACACACGTGGTCGGGGTACCGTTCATCCTTGAAGCCAGGGGGCTGCTCCACATACACCTCCTCCTTGATCGGCCCGTTGAGGAAAGCGCTCTTCACATCCATTTGGTACAACCTGAAAGAATGGTGAGCGGCATATGCTAGCAAGATACGAATTGATTCTAGCCTAGCCACAGGAGCAAAAGTCTCCTCAAAGTCCAAACCTGCGACTTGGGCATAACCTTTTGCCACAAGTCGAGCCTTGTTCCTCGTCACCACCCCGTGCTCGTCCTGTTTGTTGCGGAACACCCACTTGGTTCCCACAACATTTTGCTTGGGACGAGGCACCAGTGTCCAAACTTCATTGCGCTTGAAGTTGTTGAGTTCCTCCTGCATGGCCAATACCCAATCCGGATCTAGCAAGGCCTCCTCTACCCTAAAAGGCTCAATAGAAGAGACAAAGGAGTAATGCTCACAAAAATTAACTAATCGAGATCGAGTAGTTACTCCCTTGCTAATGTCACCCAAAATTTGGTCGACGGGATGATCCCTTTGAATCACCGCTCGAACTTGGGTTGGAGGTGCCGGTTGCGCTTCTTCCTCCATCACGTGATCATCTTGTGCTCCCCCTTGATCACACGCCTCCTTTTGATGAACCTGTTCATCGTCTTGAGTTGGGGGATGCACCGTTGTTGAGGAAGAAGGTTGATCTCGTTCATCTTGTTCCTGTGGCCGCACTTCTCCAATCGCCATGGTTCGTATAGCAGCCGTCGGAACATCTTCTTCATCTACATCATCACAATCAACAACTTGCTCTCTTGGAGAGCCATTAGTCTCATCAAATACAACGTCGCTAGAGACTTCAACCAAACCCGATGATTTGTTGAAGACCCTATACGCCTTTGTATTTGAATCATAACCTAATAAAAACCCTTCTACAACTTTGGGAGCAAACTTAGAATTTCTACCCTTCTTCACTAGAATGTAGCATTTGCTCCCAAATACACGAAAGTACGATACATTGGGTTTGTTACCGGTTAGTAGCTCATACGACGTCTTCTTGAGGAGGCGGTGAAGGTAGACCCTGTTGATGGCGTGGCAAGCCGTGTTCACGGCTTCCGACCAAAAGCATTCGGGGGTCTTGAATTCTCCAAGCATAGTCCTTGCCATATCTATGAGCGTCCTGTTCTTCCTCTCTACCACACCATTTTGCTGAGGTGTGTAGGGAGCGGAGAACTCGTGCTTGATCCCTTCCTCCTCAAGAAACTCCTCCACTTGAAGGTTCTTGAATTCGGACCCGTTGTCGCTCTTTATCTTTTTCACCTTGAGCTCAAACTCATTTTGAGCTCTCCTTAGGAAACGCTTGAGGGTCCCTTGGGTTTCAGACTTATCCTGCAAAAAGAACACCCAAGTGAAGCGGGAAAAGTCATCAACAATAACTAGACCATACTTACTTCCTCCTATGCTTAGATAGGCGACGGGTCCGAAGAGGTCCATATGCAGCAGCTCCAGAGGTCTTGACGTGGTCATCACATTCTTGCTGTGATGTGCTCCTCCCACTTGTTTACCTGCTTGACAAGCTGCACAAGGTCTATCTTTTTCGAAATAAACATTGGTTAGACCTATCACGTGTTCTCCCTTTAGAAGCTTGTGGAGGTTCTTCATCCCCACATGTGCTAAGCGGCGATGCCACAGCCAGCCCATGCAAGTCTTAGCCATTAAGCATGCATCTAGACCGGCCTCTTCTTTTGCAAAATCAACTAAGTAAAGCTTGCCGTCTAGTACACCCTTAAAGGCTAGTGAACCATCACTTCTTCTAATGACAGACACATCTACATTTGTAAAAAGACAATTATATCCCATATTGCATAGTTGACTAACAGATAGCAAATTGTAACCAAGAGACTCAACTAAAAACACATTGGAGATTGAGTGCTCATTAGAAATTGCAATTTTACCTAACCCTTTTACCTTGCCTTGATTCCCATCACCGAATATAATTGAATCTTGGGAATCCTTATTTTTGACGTAGGAGGTGAACATCTTCTTCTCCCCCGTCATATGGTTTGTGCATCCGCTGTCGATAATCCAGCTTGAACCCCCGGACGCATAAACCTGCAAGGCAAATTTAGGCTTGGGTCTTAGGTACCCAACTCATGTTGGGTCCTACAAGGTTAGTGCAAATATCCTTAGGGACCCAAATGCAAGTTTTGTCTCCCTTGCATTTTGCCCCTAACTTCCTAGCAACTATTTTCCTATCCTTTCTACAAATAGCAAAGGAAGCATTTAAAGCATGATAAATTGTAGAAGGTTCATTCACTACTTTCCTAGGAGCATGAATAATATTCTTTCTAGGCACATGATGAATAGCATTTCTCCTAGACATATTTCTACCATGCATATAGGAAGAACTAGAAGCAAACATGGCATGAGAGTCAAAATCATCATAAGCATTATAGCTCCTACAAGCATTTCTAGTTTGTCTCCTATCATGATAAATAAAAGCATGGTTCCTTTTAGTACTACTAGCCATAGGAGCCTTCCCTTTCTCCTTGGTGGAGATAGGAGCCTTATGGCTTGTCAAGTCCTTGGCTTCCCTCTTGTAGCCAAGTCCATCCTTAATTGAGGGGTGTCTACCAATCGTGTAGGCATCCCTTGCAAATTTTAGTTTATCAAATTCATTCTTGCTAGTCTTAAGTTGGGCATTAAGACTAGCCACTTCATCATTTAGTTTTGAAATTGAAACTAAGTGTTCACAACAAGCATTAATATCAACATCCTTACACCTAGTGCAAATTTCAACATGTTCAACACAAGAGTTAGATTTACTTGCTACTTCTAGTTTCGCATTTAAATCATTAATTTCACCTTTTAAACAAGAAATGGTTTCATTACAAGTAGAAATTTCACAAGAAAGCATTCCATTTCTTTTAACTTCTAGAGCAAGTGAATTTTGTGCACTAACAAATTTATCATGCTCTTCATATAAAAGATCTTCTTGTTTCTCTAAGATTCTATCCTTTTCATTCAAGGCATCAATCAATTCATTAATCTTAGCTATCTTAGTTCTATCCAATCCCTTGAATAAACTAGAGTAATCTATTTCATCCTCACTAGACTCATCATCACTAGAAGAATCATAAGTATTAGCATTACGAGTGATTACCTTCTTCTCCTTTGCCATGAGGCAAGTGTGATGCTCGTTTGGGAAGAGGGCCGATTTGTTGAAGGCAGTGGCGGCGAGTCCTTCGTCGTCGGAGTCGGACGAAGAGCAATCCGAATCCCACTCCTTTCCAAGGTGTGCTTCGCCTTTGGCCTTCTTGTAAACCTTCTTGTTCTCCCTCTTTCCATTCTTTCCTTGCTCCTGGTCACTATCATTTTCGGGATAGTTAGCAATAAAATGACCAACCTTACCACATTTGAAGCATGAGCGCTTCCCCTTTGTCTTGGTCTTCCTTGGTTGCCCCTTGCAACCATTTAGCGCCGTCTTGAATCTCTTGATGATGAGAGCCATCTCTTCATCATTGAGCCCGACCGCCTCAACTTGTGCCACCTTGCTGGGTAGCGACTCCTTGCTCCTTGTTGCCTTGAGAGCAATGGGTTGAGGCTCGTGAATTGGACCGTTCAACGCGTCGTCGACGTATCTCGCCTCCTTGATCATCATTCGCCCGCTTACAAATTTTCCGAGTACCTCCTCGGGCGTCATCATCGTGTACCTGGGATTCTCACGAATATTGTTTACAAGATGAGGATCAAGAACAGTAAAGGATCTTAGCATTAGGCGGACGACGTCGTGGTCCGTCCATCGCATGCTTCCGTAGCTCCTTATCTTGTTGATGAGGGTCTTGAGCCGGTTGTACGTTTGGGTTGGCTCCTCTCCCCTTATCATGGCGAATCGTCCAAGCTCGCCCTCCACCAACTCCATTTTGGTGAGCATGGTGATGTCATTCCCCTCGTGAGAGATCTTGAGGGTGTCCCATATTTGCTTGGCATTGTCCAAGCCGCTCACCTTGTTGTACTCTTCCCTGCACAAGGACGCTAAGAGAACAGTAGTAGCTTGTGCATTTCTATGGATTTGTTCATTTATGAGCATAGAGTTATCCGAGCTATCAAACTTCATTCCATTCTCTACAATCTCCCAAATGCTTGGATGGAGAGAGAATAAGTGACTACGCATTTTGTGACTCCAAAATCCGTAGTCCTCCCCATCGAAGTGTGGAGGTTTGCCAAGAGGAATGGAAAGCAAATGCGAATTCGAACTATGTTGAATACGAGAATAATCAAATGAAAAGTTCGAATTGACCATCTTTTTGTAGTCGTTGTCGTCGTCCTTTTGGGAAGAGGAAGATTCGTCGCTGTCGTAGTAGATGATCTCCTTGATGCGTCTTGTCTTCTTCTTCTTCTTCCCTTCTTTGCGTCTGTGCCCCGAGCCCGAGTCGGTAGTCTTGTCGTCCTTTGGCTCGTTGACGAAGGACTCCTTCTCCTTGTCATTGATCACGATTCCCTTCCCTTTAGGATCCATCTCTCCGGGCGGTTAGTCCCTTTCTTGAAGAGAATGGCTCCGATACCAATTGAAAGCACCTAGAGGGGGGGGGGGGGGTGAATAGGTGATCCTGTGAAACTTAAACTTATAGCCACAAAAACTTGTTAAGTGTTAGCACAATAATCGCCAAGTGGCTAGAGAGGAGTCTCAACAAAACACAATACCACAAGAGATCAAACACAGAGATGACACAGTGGTTTATCCCGTGGTTCGGCCAAGACCAATGCTTGCCTACTCCACGTTGTGGCGTCCCAACGGACGAGGGTTGCAATCAACCCCTCTCAAGCGGTCCAAAGACCAACTTGAATACCACGGTGTTTTGCTTTCTTTTCTTTATCCCGTTTGCAAGGAATCTCCACAAATTGGAGTCTCTTGCCCTTACAAGTATATGATCACAAAGAAACACAGAGTAAGGGAGGGAAGCAACACACACAAATCCACAGCAAAATGCGCACACACACGGCCAAGAATCGAGCTCAAAAGACTATCTCAAAGTTCTCACTAGAACGGAGCTCGAATCACTGAGAATGACAAACGAATGCGCAAAGACTGAGTGTGGATGATCAAGAATGCTCTAAGGTTGCTTGGTGTGCTCCTCCATGCGCCTAGGGGTCCCTTTTATAGCCCCAAGGCAGCTAGGAGCCGTTGAGCACAAGTTTGGAAGGCCAATCTTGCCTTCTGTCGTCGGGGGCACCGGACAGTCCGGTGCACACCGGACACTGTCCGGTGCCCGATTTCCTTCCTTAAATAGCGAAGCCGACCGTTGCAGACCGTTGCAGATCTGGGAGCCGTTGGCGCACCGGACATGTCCGGTGCACACGGAACAGTCCGGTGCCATCTTCTAGCCGTTGGCTCGGCCATGTGTCCCGCGCAGATTGCGCGGCCGACCGTTGGCCCGGCCGACCGTTGGCTCACCGGACAGTCCGGTGCACACCGGACAGTCCGGTGAATTTTAGCCGTACGCCGTCGGCGAATTCCCGAGAGCGGCTACTTCACGCCGAGTCAGCCTGGCGCACCGGACACTGTCCGGTGCACCACCGGACAGTCCGGTGTGCCAGACCGAGCTGAGTCTTGGCTGTACACAGCCAAGTCTTTTGCACCTTTCTTCTTTTCTGTTTCTAACACTTAGACAAGTATATTAGTACACAAAACCAATGTACTAAGGCTTAGAAACATACCTTTACTTCGTGATTTTCACTTTGTTCATCCATGGACATAAATTCACATTTAAGCACTTGTGTTGGCACTCAATCACCAAAATACTTAGAAATGGCCCAAGGGCACATTTCCCTTTCAATTACTACTCAGCACTCGCTCTTAGTTCTGGTCTGTAATACACCAACTTGAGCTTGCTTTTAAATAAAGGTGAAATATGTAATCGCTTCCGCAATTCTTTATCTCCGATGTTCTGTAATGTCTGCAAGACGGGTGAATCGTTCCTGGTAAGGTAAGGAAAGATACCGAACTTATCAAGTAGTTCAGGGGCACCTACAGGGTTGTCTGAAGTCCGTTGGACAAGGATAGCTGTAGGTGGGCCTAATTACTTGCGAGGTTCCGTCACAACTGGTATCGGAGTGTAGCCCTTCTTTGCAGATATTATGAGGCATCTTCAAAAGGATTTTCGAAAGTCTTACCTAAAAACTCTTTTCTATTCTTACCTAAGTACTCTGAAGAGTTTATCTTAAAGACCAGATAGGAAGAGTGCAATGTATAGAAGGTTGAATCGACTAAGGTTGATTCTGTACTTATTCATGCATCATGCTAAGAATTATACTAATAACATTTTCCCCCTTAGAAAGATGCCGCCACGCACAAGGCTAACGACACGTTAGTCAACGGGACCAATTGGAGTACCTCGGCATCAACTAGCCCCTCGACACGAAAGCAGCAGCAGCGGAAGTAATGACCCCATAGGAGACCTTGAAGCCCAAGTGAGTCGACTTCAAGCAACGCTGCAACACAGGACCAATGCTTGGATCGCAGACGGAGATAGAATCAATGAACTAAGAAGGGACATCCGTCACCTGCGGGATCAGCTTGCTGATCGAGACTTAGCACTTGACTGGGCAGTACAGTCTCATATGCTGGCATGTGCTAAGGAAGCGAGGGCTCAGGCCCAAATTAAAGAACTTAGCTCAGCTGTCGACAACCTGCAGGTCTACTGCAATACGTTGCATGAGGAAGTCCATATACTATACTCACAATTACACCCTAGTGTGCCTGCACACTCTGCTGAGACGGAAGCCGGACCCTCTCACGTTGCGGGACGCGCGCTGGGTGGGGAGTTAGACCTTTTTGAACCCCCTCCTTCTTTGAGGTTGGTTGACGTCTGGACTCCCACACCTGACGATGAGGCCGCCAAAAGTAATGGAAAGCAGGACTAATGGTGTAATAGAAGTAGAGTAGTGTATGGTAGAATGCACGGGTGTATAATAGGTTGAACTTTTGTATAATGGGTAATGTATCCTGTTATGTAATATCGAGTCTGTATCATTACTTTTTATAGTAATGTAAAATGGAAGGTCTCTTTGGCATATTATGTTTATTCAAATGTTTTTGCCTCAGATGCCGACCAGGACTCGCAGACAGGACGCAGCCGGAACTTCTGGGGGTCGGGATGTCACCCCAAATCCACCTCCGGTTCCACCCACGCTAGCCGAGGCGATTACCGCCTTGGTGAATGCCACCGCAGACAATACCCGCTTCCTTAGGGAAATGCTGTGGGGAGGAATACCAAGAAGACGGGGCGTGTATATTACACCCAAGTGGCCACTACACCGGAAGGAGAGCCGGTGATGATGGGTACGTTTCCCGTGGCCAGTCACCCTGCAATTATTCTTTTTGATTCTGGTGCTTCGCATACCTTCATTAGCAAGAAATTTGTGGAGCAACATCGCATTGCATGTCATGAATCAAAGGAGGGCTTTAAAATTCATTCACCTGGGGGACACATTTTTACTAGAGAAGTGGCCTATGATGTGCCAGTAACAATGACCGGACGGAACTTTCCTGCTAACATGATTGTTCTGAAAGGCCAGGATATAGATGTAATTTTGGGTATGAATTGGTTAACCCAACACAAGGCAATCCTCAACACTGAACTCAGAACTGTCAGGTTGAGCTATAATCAAGAAGAAATTCTTTTGTCTCTCCCCGTAACCAATCCAGCCAAAGCTTTTGGTAGAATATTTGAAGCCATTGTACCGGAGATCAAGAACATTCTGGTAGTATGTGAGTTTCCAGATGTATTTCCGGAAGATTTGCCTGGACTACCCCCGGAAAGAGATGTAGAATTCGTAATTGAGCTAAAGCCCGGTACGGCTCCCATCTCCCGAAGATCGTACCGTATGCCCCCTAATGAGTTGGCGGAATTAAAGATTCAATTACAAGATCTACTGAATAAGGGATTCATCCGGCCAAGCTCGTCCCCATGGGGTTGCCCCGCCATTTTTGTTAAGAAGAAGGATCAAACCTTGCGGATGTGCGTGGATTATCGACCCCTGAATGAGGTCACCATCAAGAATAAGTACCCTCTTCCAAGGATCGACATCTTATTTGATCAACTGACTGGGGCGAGGGTATTTTCCAAAATTGATCTCAGGTCGGGCTATCACCAAATCCGTATTCGGCCCGAGGATATACCGAAGACCGCATTTACTACGCGGTATGGATTGTTTGAATACTTGGTAATGTCTTTCGGGCTCACAAATGCTCCTGCCCACTTCACCTATTTGATGAACTCGGTGTTCATGCCCGAGTTGGACAAGTTCGTGGTGGTCTTCATCGACGATATTTTGATATACTCTAAAAATGAAGAGGAGCATGCTCAGCATCTACGGATTGTATTGACGCGCCTGAGGGAACATCAGCTGTATGCCAAGTTCAGCAAGTGCGCGTTCTGGCTGGAGGAAATTCAATTTTTGGGGCACGTATTATCGGCTAAAGGAATTGCGGTAGATCCTAGCAAAGTCAAAGATATTCTGGAATGGAAACCCCCAACTACTGTTCACTAGGTCCGGAGTTTTCTTGGACTAGCTGGATATTATCGCAGATTCATACCCGATTTTTCTAAGCTTGTGAAGCCAATCACAAGTTTATTGAAGAATGATATTAAATTCAATTGGTCTTCTAAGTGTAATGAAGCCTTTGAGCAATTGAAGACATTATTAACCACTGCTCCGGTATTGGCTCAACCGGACATCACTAAGCCTTTTGATGTATATTGTGATGCATCTGGCAGTGGGCTCGGCTGTGTACTGATGCAAGAAGGCCGAGTAATTGCGTATGCTTCAAGGCAGTTGCACCGACATGAGGAGCATTATCCAACTCATGATCTGGAGCTAGCTGCTGTGGTTCATGCCCTGAAAATATGGCGTCACTATCTGCTGGGAAATATCTGTCACATATATACAGATCATAAAAGTTTGAAGTACATCTTTACCCAGTCAGAGTTAAATATGAGGCAAAGACGATGGCTTGAGCTCATTAAAGACTATGAACTAGAGATCCATTATCACCCAGGCAAGGCCAATGTGGTGGCAGATGCATTGAGTCGTAAGACTTCCTGCCACTGTCTTATGGCAAAGACCTCCGAGAGCACTTTATGTCAAGAAATGGAGAAGCTAAACCTGGGGATAATCCAGCAAGGGACTCTAAATCAGCTAAAGCTTGAGTCAATCATTCTGCAAAAGATAATTGATGCTCAAAAGGATAATCTGGGTATGAAGCACATACGAGAGAAGATAAGGGCTGGAACCGCCAAATGTTTCAAGGAAGACGATCAAGGTGTGTTATGGTTTAACAACCGCATAGTAGTGCCAAAGAATGAAGAACTCCGCCAGCAAATCTTAGATGAAGCGCATCTTAGTCGCTATTCTATTCATCCGAGATGCACTAAGATGTACCATGATCTAAAGCAGTACTACTGGTGGACGAAGATGAAAATTGAAATTGCACGCTATGTGGCTAAGTGTGACACTTGCAGACGTGTCAAGGCCATACATATGAAAACTGCCGGTCCATTGCAGTCATTACCAATACCAACATGGAAATGGGAAGACATAAGCATGGACTTCATTGTGGGATTGCCCAGGACCGCAAAAGGGTATGACTCTATCTGGGTGATTGTTGATCGACTTACAAAGGTTGCTCACTTTCTACCGGCCAAGACATATTATCCGGTACTTACCTATGCAGAGTTGTATATTGCTCGTATTCTCAGTTTGCATGGTGTTCCAAAGACTATAGTGTCGGATCGTGGACCACAATTTGTATCCAAATTCTGGGAAGAACTTCATAAATCCCTGGGTACTAAGTTACTCCACAGTTCGGCCTATCATCCTCAAACCAGTGGACAGACTGAGAGAGTGAACCAAATCCTTGAAGATATGTTGCGAGCATGTGTCCTGGATTTCTCACAGAAATGGGATGAATGTTTGCCTTTAGCGGAGTTTTCATACAATAATAGTTACCAAGAAAGTATCAAGATGGCACCCTTTGAAGCTTTATATGGACGACGGTGTCGGACTCCGCTAAACTGGTCTGAACCTGGTGAGAGGTGCTTCTTTAGACCTGATCTAGTGAAAGAAACCAAGGATAAGGTTCAGAAAATTATTCATAATCTAAAGAAAGCACAAGCTCGTCAGAAGAGTTATGCAGACAAACGGCGAATGTCCTTATACTTCATAGAAGGAGACTACGTCTACTTAAAGGTTTCACCAATGAAGGGAGTATCGCGTTTCGGGGTAAAGGGAAAACTTGCACCCAGGTACATTGGTCCATTTCCTATTCTTCAAAGATATGGGCCAGTGGCGTATCGACTTCAACTTCCCGAAACATTGTCTGCTGTACATAATGTGTTCCATGTATCGCAATTGAAGAAGTGTCTTCGGGTTCCCGATCGAACCATTGAAGTGACAGATGTTGTCCTGGAACCAGACTTAACGTACTCGAAACATCCTATTCGAGTTCTGGATCAAAAGGACAGGGTTACCCGGAGAAAGACTCTCAAGTTCTACAAGGTACAATGGAACCAGCATTCTGAAGATGAAGCTACTTGGGAAACTCAAGACTTCTTGAATAAGAATTTCCCAGGCTTTCTAGCCTCATGTAATTTGTAAAGTGTATATAGTTATTGCAATAAAGGAATAAACCCCCACACCACCCTGCCTTGTACCAAAAATAAGGAAATAAAAATGTGACACATTTCCTTTTCCATTACTCACCCTAGGACTTTAAATCCCGGGACGAGATTCTTTTATGGGGGGAAGGATGTAACACCCCTGGTGTTACTATAACTAAAACTTGAGCATGACATCATAACATTGGCATTGCATATGTTTGATACACCTAGAGTGCATTCACTAGGCAAAAATTTCAAACAAGTTGTATTGTTTAAGTGTTTTTGCAAATAGCACCCTGGATAGGAAACTTAACCCTAAATAGGGATTAAAGGGGTAAAACTTAACCCAAGAAAGAAAACCTAAAAACTTTAGGGAAAGAGTCATAAAATATCCCTAAAAACAAAGTGAAGTCACATTTATACCCCTGGGATACCAGAAACCCTAATTGAAACCCTGGAAAACCCTAAAACCAAACCCTAGGGGCTTATGTGCAAAATTAGTCCATTTTGGGCTAAAGTGCAAAAACCAAGCCAAATAAGTTTCTTAAGTCCCTAGGTTCACAAATGTGTGGACTTGAAAGCCAAATGTTGAGTTTTGGACTCAAATGCAAAAAGGACCCCCAATTAAGATTTCTCTAAGTCTGAATTTCAGATTAGTAAGCTCAACTTTGGAGCATTGGATCTTCCAAATTATTGAGAATTTGTCCTAAGTCACCACATCAAAGTTGAAGACTAAACATAGGAGAACAACTTTGTTTAAGGATTCAAGCCATGATCTTATGAGAAATTTGGAGAAAAACCCAAGCAAAGATGGACTGTCAGACTGATTCAGTCTGAAATACAGATTAACAGTGCTGTGAGATGAACTTTGAGCTCGATTTTGAAGGGGATCCAGTGACTTTTTGTGAGTACACATTATAGCAAAGATATAGAGGGATGATAGCACTACAACTTTGCTGCAGATCATTGGGCATGTTGCCATGAAAAATTGGGAGCAAATCGAGCCTAAACTATGGCTGTCAGGTTGACTGAATACTGCAGCCCATGGTACAGTGACCATTAAGGATCAGATCGCCAGCCCCAGAAAAGATCTCACCGGCGGTGGTTTTCCGCCGTGATTCACGTCGCCGGCGTCATGATTCATGCTCTGGGTGAGTGGATAACGTCGTGCGGTAGAAGCCCCTCGCCGACGGTGAGCTGGAAGTCACTCCGGTGACATCACCGTGGCTCTCTCTCCCCCTTTGTGGCTGAGCGGATTAACACGCCGTCGACCGTCGCCTCCCGGCCGTGCGCCGCGTGGCTCAACCCTTCCACCGTGTCGCTGTAACTCGCTACTGCTGTCAAATCAACGCCGGTGAGGTTGCCACGGCGTAGGACACTCATTCGCGTGCGCCAGTGTTCTTCTCCACCTCCGACCGCCGCACGTCTTGCTTGAAATTCGCGGCCACCGCCCGCTAGCTCTATAAATTGAGCGTACCTCCAGCTCTGGTATGCATCCAAGCACCTATTGCACCCACCTGCACCCCGAAACCCCCACCAGAGAACACGAATTTGGGATTTCCCCCAAATTGGTTGAAGAACACCGTGAAATGAGCCTCACCGTCGCCAGCCATACTCCGGTTAGCTCCTCCCCTCTGCTTCCTTGTTTAAGCATTCTTATGCGTCTACGATGCTTGCCGAGCCACTGAATTGAACTAAGAGCCCTCTGGTCGCCGGGAACACGACCGTATAGCCGCCATGATCACGGCCACCGTGGCCAGAGCTACGTAGTTGGTCTTAGTTGCAATTAGGTTGGGGGAAATGGTCAGGGTAGCCCCGATTTCATGTCTGCCGCTCGGAGAACCCAGCCGTTGTCCCGTTCGGCCGGTACAGGTGCTCGCCAGAGCACGGCCGCGCGTGAACGTCGTCGGGGACCTCCCTCTGCGAAGAATTAGAACTGCAGGGGTTTCCTTGCAATCTGTCAGCGACACAGTGCAATAGTAAAGAAGCTTGTTCTCCCATTAGCCAAACCCCGAGGCCCTTTCTGCAAAGTTGCCAGAGCACGGGCGCGCGCGCTTTCCCCTCTGGACTGGGCCGTCTGGGCTGGTTTCAGCCCATTACTATTGAAGCTTTTTCCTTTTTCTTTTTCCACAGAGCTTTAGAAATCTGTTAAAAATGGTAGAAAAATGGTAAAATTGTGAAACTAATTTTCCTAGGCTTGTTATTTTCTCTAGTATTTAGTAAAAATAGTTTTGTGATTTTTAGTGGAAATAAGAAATTTTAGGGTATTTAAAGTGGTTAAAAGTAATAGTTATGGATTTTTAGAAAATAAGTAATAAGCCCAAAAATGCCCAAACTTTTTATGGGTACTTAAACCAATATTTAGAAGCCTTGGGTAGAATTTGGGTTGATTTGGACCCTGTTTGATCACTAAACCCAAAACCACCCCCCCTGCCCTATGAACTCCTTTACTGACTCCGGAAACCCTAGGTTCTCGGAGTACCGTGAAGGAAAGTTGTACTCAAGACTTAGATAATAAGTTTATATTATCTTTACATCCTCATGAGCATCCCATGGCATCCATTCTTATACATGTATATGGTTATGTTAGAACACGAAGAAGAAGAAGAAGTCACTGAAGAAGGGACACCACCATCCTCAGATCCTCAAGCAGGCAACTGCTTTTATTTCGATATTTGTGGATCCGAGCAGGACTCACCTGATAACAAAGGCAAGCCCCGGTACATTTGCCACCTTCCTTGATGTTTTTAAAATCTTTCTCACTTGATTGCTGCATTAGGTGATAGGAGTTGATTGACTAAACAATTCCTGCATTACCTTCGTTGATTACCTGCCTTGAAACCCTGTTTTTACAAAAAGGTTTTACTATGCTTAGCATTGCTTTAGAACAAAACAAAATGTTTTGTTTTTACAAAATATGATGTGGCAAAAGTGGGTGGGATGTTTTCAAAAAAATAAAACTTGATGGTGAATCCATCACGGCCGTGATGGATTCAACATCGGAAAAGATGTACCTCTGTCAGGTACCAAGTTTTTGGGTTAAAAAGATTAAGCTGAGACCGGGCGGGTGACTTGCACGAGAAGAGAGTCTCGGTGTAGTGTCTCCGTCTGAGTCGATTAAGGACCGTCTCGATGTAGGCTTGATGATCGAGGACCCTTTAACTGGTCACATGCCTCGTCATGGGTAAGCCTTGCCTCGGGCAGACTAAGGCCAGAATAAGATAACACGAAATGGGCGTGGAGCGGTGGCGAGAGTAGCGTGTACCCTCCGTGGCAAGAGGCTGGACGGTGGTGTATCTGTGCTCTCGGTTTGCGTGAACCTGATCCGGTCTTAAGAACCCCGGTGGCGGGTTGACATATGCAAGGGTTAAGTGCTACATATGTCGTGTGATTGGAGATCCTCAACTGAGTATAATCGATTCGGATCGCCGTACCTTCGCGGTTATGAAGACTTGGTCACTGACCTACACGTAGCATTCCACTAAATATGATGGGTTTTTGTTAAGAAACTGGCTAGTGCAGGACCAGTGATTGAACTAGGGTAGAAAGAACTCTAGTTGCAGGTAATTGTACTTAACTTGACAAATAAAATTGGATTTTTAAGGATCCACTTTAGTAAGCATTTCTGCAAAACAGTGTTATTGAGTATTGAGAAGCCTTACCTTGACTCCCTAAAAGCCAGCATACCCTTGAGAGTCTTTTCTTTAGTCGGGTAAGTCTTGCTGAGTAATTCCATACTCAGGGTTTATCCCTTCGTTGTTTTTAGGTGAGGAAGTAGCAGAGTTCTGCTGCTTCTGTGCCAAGGTGGTTCCCAAGGAAGAAAAACAAGACTGAAGTGCGGGAGGACTTGGTCCTCCACATAGGATCTTTTGCTTAAAACTTCTCGGGAGGGGTTTTTGCCTCCCTTGGTTTGTATAATATTACTACTCAGCACTCGCTCTTAGTTCTGGTCTGTAATACACCAACTTGAGCTTGCTTTTAAATAAAGGTGAAATATGTAATCGCTTCCGCAATTCTTTATCTCCGATGTTCTGTAATGTCTGCAAGACGGGTGAATCGTTCCTGGTAAGGTAAGGAAAGATACCGAACTTATCAAGTAGTTCAGGGGCACCTACAGGGTTGTCTGAAGTCCGTTGGACAAGGACAGCTGTAGGTGGGCCTAATTACTTGGGAGGTTCCGTCACACTGCAGTAGTTCAGGAGACCCCCAGCATGATAGTAGGTATGTTTCTAGTCGACTCCCACATTGCAGAAGTGTTATTTGATACTGGAGCAACGCATTCATTCATTACTGCATCATGGGTAAAAGCACTTAATCTCCCAATAACTACCATGTCAACCCCCATTCAAATTGACTCAGCCGGTGGTAGAATTCGAGTCGATAGCATTTGTTTGAATGTAAGTGTGGAAATAAGGGGGATAGCGTTTCCTGCTAACCTCATAGTAATGGGTACTCAGGGAATAGATGTCATCCTAGGGATGAATTGGCTAGATAAGTATCAGGCAGTTATTAGTTGTGATAAGAGGACGATCAAGTTGGTGTCCCCACTAGGAGAGGAAGTGGTGACCGAGTTAGTCCCGCCTGAGCCACGAAAAGGAAGTTGTTATCAGACGGTTGTTGATAGCAGTGAAGCAGACCCAATTGAGAGTATTAAGATTGTGTCCGAGTTCCCAGATGTGTTTCCAAAGAACTTACCAGGTATGCCACCAGAGCAGAAAGTCAAGTTTGCTATAGAGCTTCTTCCTGGCACCGCCCCTATCTTTAAGAGAGCTTACAGGATATCCAGACCAGAGTTGGTGGAGCTTAAGAAGCAGATAGATGAGTTGTTAGAGAAAGGTTACATCCGGCCAAACACCTCGCCTTGGGCCGCCCCTGTCCTATTTGTGGAGAAGAAAGATGGCACCAAAAGGATGTGTATCGATTATCGAGCTCTGAATGAGGTCACCATCAAGAACAAGTACCCCTTGCCCAGAATAGAAGATCTGTTCGACCAGTTGAGAGGAGCTAGTGTGTTCTCCAAGATAGATCTGAGGTCAGGTTGTCATCAACTCAGAATCCGACCTTCAAACATTCCGAAGACGGCATTCATTACCAAGTATGGGTTGTATGAGTTCACTGTGATGTCTTTCGGTCTAACCAATGCACCAGCCTTCTTCATGAACTTGATGAACAGTGTATTCATGGACTATCTTGACAAGTTTGTGGTGGTATTTATTGATGATATTCTGATTTATTCTCAAAGTGAAGAAGAGCATGCAAGTCATTTGAGGATGGTATTGCAGAGATTGCGAGAACACCAGTTGTATGCAAAGTTGAGCAAGTGCGAGTTCTGGATCAGTGAAGTCCTGTTCTTGGGTCATATAATCAACAAAGAAGGATTGGCTGTGGATCCGAAGAAAGTGGCAGACATTCTAAGCTGAAAAGCGCCAACAGATGCCCAAGGAATTAAGAGCTTCATTGGAATGGCCGGATATTATCAGCGATTCATTGAAGGGTTTTCGAAGATTGCGAAACCAATGATAGCTTTGCTAGGCAACAAGGTTGAGTTCAAGTGGACCCCTAAGTGTCAAGAGGCTTTCAAAGCGCTGAAAGAGAAGTTGACTACAACGCCTGTCTTAGTCCTGCCTGATGTGCATAAGCCCTTCTCGGTGTATTGCGATGCTTGTTACACAGGTTTGGGATGCGTGTTGATACAAGAGGGAAGAGTTGTGGCCTACTCGTCCCGACAACTAAAGGTTCATGAGAAGAATTACCCAATCCATGACCTAGATATGGCAGCAGTGGTTCACGCACTGAAGACATGGAGGCACTATCTATATGGACAGAAATGTGATGTTTACACAGACCACAAGAGTCTGAAGTACATATTCACTCAGTCAGAGCTGAATATGAGGCAACGAAGATGGTTAGAGTTGATCAAAGACTATGAGTTGGAGATTCACTACCATCCAGGCAACGCGAACGTAGTGGCAGATGCTTTGAGCAGGAAGAGTCAAGTCAATCTGATGGTCACTCGTCCGATGCCTTATGAGTTGGCCAAAGAGTTTGACAGGTTGAGTCTCGGATTTCGGAACAACACACGAGGAGTCACAATTGAGTTGGAACCTACCCTGGAGCGGGAAATCAAAGAAGCACAGAAGAATGATGAGAAGACTAGTGAAATCCGGCGACTGATTCTAGACGGCAGAGGCAAAGATTTTCGGGAAGATGCAGAAGGTGTGATATGGTTCAAAGACTGCTTGTGTGTTCCCAATGTCCAGTCTATTCGGGAGTTGATCCTTAAGGAAGCTCATGAGATAGCTTATTCGATTCACCCTGGAAGTGAGAAGATGTATCAGGATCTAAAGAAGAAATTCTGGTGGTACAGAATGAAGAGAGAAATCGTAGAGCATGTGGCTATGTGTGGTAGTTGTCGAATGATCAAGGCAGAGCACCAGAGACCAGCTAGATTGTTGCAACCATTGCAAATTCCTCAGTGGAAATGGGATGAAATCGGCATGGATTTCATAGTAGGATTGCCTCGCACTTGAGCCGGCTACGATTCCATTTGGGTAGTGGTGGATCGCTTAACCAAGTCAGCCCACTTCATACCCGTCAAGACCAACTACAGCAGTGCAGTATTGGCAGAATTGTACATGTCTCAGATCGTTTGTCTTCATGGTGTGCCAAAGAAGATAGTGTCAGACAGAGGAACGCAGTTCACCTCTCATTTCTGGCAGTAGTTGCATGAAACCTTGGGCACACATCTGAATTTCAGTTTAGCTTATCATCCGCAGACAGATGGTCAGACTGAAAGAACCAATCAAATCCTTGAAGACATGTTGAGAGCCTGTGCGTTGCAAGATCAGTCCGGATGGGACAAGAAGTTGCCTTATGCAGAGTTCTCCTATAACAACAGTTACTAGGCCAGCTTGAAGATGTCACCATTTCAGGCGCTTTATGGGAGGAGTTGTAGAACTCCATTGCAATGGGAACAGCCTGGAGAAAAGCAAGTGTTTGGGCCAGACATTCTGCTTGAAGCTGAAGAGAACATCAAGATGGTTCGAGAGAATCTGAAGATAGCGCAATCAAGGCAGCGAAGCTATGCAGACACAAGAAGAAGAGAGCTGAGTTTCGAAGTTGGAGACTTCGTCTATCTGAAAGTGTCACCGATCAGAGGAGTCAGAAGATTCGGAGTCAAAGGCAAGCTAGCACCCTGCTACATCGGTCCGTATCAAATTCTCGCAAAGCGTGGAGAAGTGGCCTATCAGCTCAGTTTGCCAGAAGGCTTGTCCGCAGTGCATGATGTCTTTCATGTGTCTCAGTTGAAGAAGTGTTTGCGTGTGCCAGAAGAGCAGTTGCCAGTTGAGGGTCTGGAGGTCCAGGAGGACTTGACCTACACAGAGAAGCCAATGCATATTCTTGAGACTGCAGACAGAGTCACCCGAAGGAAGACTATCATAATGTGCAAAGTCAGATGGAATCACCACTCTGAGGAAGAAGCAACCTGGGAGCGCGAAGGCGATCTGATGGCTAAATACCTTGAGCTCTTTGCTAGCCAACCCTGAATCTCGAGGGCGAGATTCTTTTAAGGGGGATAGGTTTGTAACGCCCTGAATTTTGGAGTTGAATTTTTTCTTTTCTTCACTCGCCAAATTCGGGTGTTACCCTTTCCTTTTTCCTTTTCTTCTCGCTAAGCCTTGATCATTTCTAAAGTTATAGCGGGATTCGGCTTGAGATCTCGTGTAAAGCAAAACCCTAAAATACTTTATTTTGTTTGCTGCACCATGCCGAACCATGCATTTATTTTGATTGATTGAAAGTGTGAAAGCATTCATCTAGAAAATAGATTTTAGAAAAAGGAAAAACCTTTTTCTTTTCTCCCCCTCTCCACTTTTTTGGCCCAGCCGGCCTTCCCCCTCTCCCTTCCCGCCGTGGGCCCCACGCCAGCCTCCCGGCCCAGCTGGCCTTGCGGCCCAGCGTGGCTCAGCCGCCCCCCCGCTCCCACACGTCGCGACCTCAGCGCGGGCGGTTGGGAACTGCTGCCGCCTCCCCCGCGGGCCCCACCCGTCAGCCCCCCTCCCCAAACCCCCCCTCTCTCTCTCTCTCTCTCTCTCTCTCTTCTCCCCTGCACGATCCCTCCTCGCCCTCACGCCGCTTCCCTGCCCGACCCCGGCTTGCCCAGCGCCACCGCCCGCCGTCCGCTTACGGTGAGCCCCCGGCCTCCCTTCCCTCTCCCTCCCTCTCCCTTCCCCGACCCCCTCCTCTTCTTGCTCGGCTCGGCCGCGCCCTTCTCCCGTCTCCACGCCCACCGGCCATGGCAGCTGGCCTTGCGCACGCCCGCCCGTCCCCAGCTCGCCCGCCCTACCCCGGCGCGGCGCCCCCGCCCGGCGTCCCCGCCCTCGGCGCCGCCTTCGCCCGTCCCCGGTCCCGGCCTTGGCGCGCGGCCGAAGCTCGGCCATGGCGCGGGGCACGCCCAGACCCCTTCCCCTCGGCGCGGAGCGCTCGCCCCCGCCCGGCACCGACGCGCCCTCCCCCTCGCGTTCGCTCGCCCCGGCGGCCTGCCCACGGCTGCCCGGCGCGGCCTGCTCGCGCGGCCTGCCCGTGGCGGCCCGACACGGCTCCCTGCCTGGCGCGGCATGCTCACCCGCCCGTCCCTAGCGCAGCCTCGGCGGCGCTCGTGCAGCCCTGGCCCCCGGCGCGGCCTCGGCAGTGCGCGCGGAGCCCCAGCGCGGCCCGTGCACGCACGGTGCCCCCGGCGAGCTCGCCGCACCCGCGGCCGTGGCGCTCGGCCCGGCATCCTCGGCTCGCCCGCCCCTGTGCAGCGCGACCGTGGTGCCCCTGCGTAGCGTGGCGCGTGCGCGGCTCGGCCCCGGCGTGTGCGCAACTCGTTCGCGACGCGTCAGCGCGGCCTTGCGCGTGCGTGCTCGCATGGTGCACGTTGCTTTGGCGTGGCTCGTTGTGCCCTCGGCGCGACGCGTAGCACCCTGCCGCGTTCGTGACGCGCTCATCTACCCCTAGACGTGCCCATCTACCCCTTCCCCCCGTGTATTCCATGCGTAATGATCACGTTATTTAATTCAATAAATGGAAACTCAATTTAGAAATTGGTTACGTTAGTTAACTCATGTAGTTAATCATTTACCTTGTTTAATGTTGATCAATTGAAAATGGTTATGATTCTATTAGTGCATGTGACTAATCCTTATTATTGGAACTAAGTGGAACTAGAGCACGTAATGACTAGTTATGCGTCTACCCGTAATGCGCCTCGAGTATAGCTTTAACCCCTGCGAGACCTTCCCTCTTCTCTTTCTAGCCATGGCAAATGCAATACCATATGTCATACTCTACGCATAATCAATTTATCTGTCCTCTTGTATGATGTACTATTTATTTTCTAAAATGGATGGATGGATGTATGTATGTTTGCACTCGCATAGAGAACGATCTGGTTGAGGAGCCCGAAGAACTCGCAGGAGAAGCCCCTGAGCAGCAGTCGGTTGGTGGAGGCAAGTGTCCCTCGACCTATCTCTGTCCTATACATACTTTAATTCACCTCCCGTGTTACACATTTATACCTAAGGATTGACTAGCTTTTTGTTATCCATGTCCTTGTTTACCTATTTGGGTTGGATTATTATTGCTTAGTCTTATGCTATTGCTCAACTCTAATCAATGAACATGATGAGAATTATCAATGATACACTGTTTTCCCCTCTTTTATTATGATGTTATACTTGTAACCTTCAAGGGGGCTCGAGCGATTTCTCGAGTGCCTCTCCGTAAGGACCTGTTCGTTGGATGACCGCCCGGGAAAACAGTGCAACCATGAGGGTGGAGTGGGACGCTCTTAGCTGAGTAATTAGAGGAACCGGGGTGTAGTTCGCTTCGCCGTCGTGCTGTCAATGGGGCTTGGTGTATGCGGCTCGCTCTGCCAAGGTTGATTTGTCCCTTGGGGAGGAGTGCGGTACATTTAGGAAACCTAACGGGCGGCTACAACCCCGGGGAATCTTTGTAAAGGCTACATAGTGAGACCCTGCCTACTCACCTTGGGAGTGTTCAAGGGTCCGTACAACCCGAGGCAAAAAGGGAATCACGGCTCATGGGTAAAGTGTACAACCTCTGTAGAGTGTTTGAAAACTGATATATCAGTCGTGCTCGCGGTTATGAGCGGCCAAGGGAGCTCCAGTGATTAGTGGTACTTGATCAGAGATGTTCGGATTACAGGTGGCAATGAGATTGATGGTTTTTGGTATTGACTCTGGTAATGGTAAGTGGTACTATTTTCGTTTGGAAAGGAGTACGTTTGGGTTAATAATGTGGGCTAAATATAAAACCTGGCTTTCTCTACTAGTAATAATAATCTGACCAACTAAAAGCAACTACTTGACTTACCCCCACATAAAGCTAGTCCACTACAGCCAAACAGGACACTTGATGAGTATGTTGATGTGTAATCACCCTTGCTCTACACACCAACCCCCTCCTTCCTCAGGTTGTCTGCATTGCAACCACTGCTCAGGAGAAGATGAAGCCGTGGAAGGAGACTTCCAGGAGTTTCAAGACTACGATGAGTTCTAGGTGTGGGTTAGCGGCAACCCCCAGTCGGCTGCCTGTGAAGGCCGCGTTTATCTATGTTTCGTTTTCGCACTTTGATTTATTGTAAAGACTATGTGGATGTCTCAGACATATGATGTAATCGACTATTATTTCCCTTTTTACTACTATTTGAGCACTGTGTGATGATGTCCTTGTTATGTAACTGCTATGTACGTGAATTGCTGATCCTGGCACGTACATGGTTCGCATTCGGTTTGCCTTCTAAAACCGGGTGTGACAGTCAAAGGAAAAGCATTTGAAATAGGGGGAGAAAATTTCAAATCTTGAAAATGCTTCTTGCAATCTTATTCATATACCTTTGACTATTTGCAAAAGAATTTTGAAAAGACTTTGAAAAAGATTTGCAAAAACAAACATGTGGTGCAAATGTGGTCCAAAATGTTAAATAAAAGAAATCAATCCATTCATTCTTAGTCATTTGTAATAAGACTTTCATATTGGTTTAATTCCAAAGTAACCTATGCACTTACCTTATGCAAACTAGTTCATTTCTGCACTTCATATATTTGCTTTGGTTTGTGTTGGCATCAATCACCAAAAGGGGAAGATTGAAAGGGAAATAGGGTTAACCTTTTCCACAATTAATTGTGGTGGTTGAGTGCCCAACATAAACAAATGGACTAACTAGTTTGCTCTAGAATATATGTTCTACAAGTGCATTTAGGTTCAGCACAAACCAATAAGACTCAAGTTAGGGATCAAATACAAAGGAGCAAATGAAACCGAGTGTGTTCTGGCCTGGCGCACCGGACTGTCCAGTGTGCCACCGGACAGTGTCCAGTGCACCAAGGCCGTATTGAGAGCACCTAGAGGGGGGGGGGGGGTGAATAGGTGATCCTGTAAAAACTTCAAACTTAAGCCACAAAAACTTGTTAAGTGTTAGCACGATTATTTCCAAGTGGCTAAGGTGAAGTCTCAACAAAACACAATACCACAAAAGATCAAGCACAGATGTGACACAGTGGTTTATCCCGTGGTTCGGCCAAGACCAACGCTTGCCTACTCCACGTTGTGGCGTCCCAACGGACGAGGGTTGCAATCAACCCCTCTCAAGCGGTCCAAAGACCCACTTGAATACCACGGTGTTTTGTTTTTCCTTTCACTATCCCGTTTGCAAGGAATCTCCACAAATTGGAGTCTCTTGCCCTTACAAGTATATGATCACAAGAAGCACAGAGTAAGGGAGGGAAGCAACACACACAAATCCACAGCAAAAGCGCACACACACGGCCAAGAATCGAGCTCACAAGACTATCACAGAGTTCTCACTTAGAACAGAGCTCGAATCACTTAGAAACACAAACGAATGCGCAGAGACTTAGTGTGGATGATCAAGAATGCTCAAAGGTTGCTTGTGTGTCTCCTCCATGCGCCTAGGGGCCCCTTTTATAGCCCCAAGGCAGCTAGGAGCCGTTGAGAGCAATTTTTAGAAGGCCATCCTTGCCTTCTGTCGACGGGGGCACCGGACAGTCCGGTGCACACCGGACACTGTCCGGTGCCCGATTTGTTTCCTTAACTGACGCTGCCGACCGTTGCAGACTGTTGGAGATCTGCGAGCCGTTGGCGCACCGGACAGTCCGGTGCACACCGGACAGTCCGGTGCCGTCTTCCGACCGTTGGCTCGGCCACGTGTCCCGCGCAGATTGCGCGGCCGACCGTTGGCCCGGCCGACTGTTGGCTCACCGGACAGTCCGGTGCACACCGGACAGTCCGGTGAATTTTAGCCGTACGCCGTCGGCGAATTCCCGAGAGCGGCCAGTTCGAGCCGAGTCGGCCTGGCGCACCGGACACTGTCCGGTGCACACCGGACAGTCCGGTGCTCCAGACCGAGCTGGGTTTTGGCAGCACACAGCCAAGTCTTTTCTCCTCTTCTCTCTTCTTCTCCTTTCTATTTCTAACACTTAGACAAATATATTAGTACACAAAACCAATGTACTAAGGCTTAGAAACATACCTTTACTTCATGATTTGCACCTTGTTCATCCATGTACATAAATTCACAATTAAGCACATGTGTTGGCACTCAATCACCAAAATACTTAGAAATGGCCCAAGGGCACATTTCCCTTTCAATCTCCCCCTTTTTGGTGATTTATGCCAACACAACATAAAGCAACTAGAACAAGTGCAAACTCACTTCAAAAACTTAAATTTATTTTGAATCAATTTTGGCATATATGGATCATCCTTTGCCACCACTTGGTTTGTTTTTGCAAATCAAACTCAAATCTCTATCTCTAAGTTAAACACACATGTTGAAGCATAGAGAGAGTCATTCCAAAAGAGATTGATCAAAGATTTCAAAAACTCCCCCTTTTTCCCATACTCAATACTTCTCCCCACAAGAAGCCAACTTTTGACAAGAGAGACAGCAACATAAGAATTTTGACAAACCAAAAACTCTATTCTACTATTTTCAAAATCTCTCAAGTGGTAGCTGATCCATTTATCGCTTTGGCCTTTATTTTCTCCCCCTTTGGCATCAAACACCAAAACGGGATCAATTTTGGCCCTCTAACCCCATTGCCTCACCAAAATCTTCAATTAAGAGCAAATGGCAATAAGTGTTCATGAGATGGACTTGGAAATAAGTTACCCTCTCATCGGAGTGCAGTGGAAGTCTTGCATGATCCAAGTCCACCTTTTCCCTTTCAATTCTACTTTGAGACTAAATCAACCAAACTCAAGCATATGGTTAGTCAAAAAGGATCAAGTTGTAACACATCTCCCCCTAAATGTGTGCATCACTTTGCAACGGACTTGTGAGGTCCGGGGAGTGTTTGTACAACTTGAGCACCATAATAAGCAACAAAATGCAGAATGAACATGATCAAAGGCATAAATACATGTATACTATATTTCAATCCAAGTTCCGCGAATCTAAGACATTTAGCTCACTACGCAGCCTGCAAAAGGTCTTCTCATCTAAAGGCTTGGTAAAGATATCGGCTAGCTGGTTTTCGGTGCTAACATAAAACACTTCGATATCTCCCTTTTGCTGGTGGTCTCTCAAAAAGTGATGCCGGATGTCAATGTGCTTTGTGCGGCTGTGCTCAACAGGATTTTCCGCTATTCGGATAGCACTCTCATTATCACATAGGAGTGGGACTTTGCTCAGATTGTAGCCAAAGTCCCGGAGGGTTTGCCTCATCCAAAGTAGTTGCGCGCAACACTGTCCTGCGGCAACATACTCGGCCTCAGCGGTGGATAGGGCAACGGAGGTTTGTTTCTTAGAGTTCCATGACACCAGGGACCTTCCTAAGAATTGGCACGTCCCCGATGTACTCTTCCTATCGACCTTACATCCAGCATAGTCGGAATCTGAGTACCCAATCAAGTCAAAGTTAGACCCCTTTGGATACCATATCCCGAAGCAAGGCGTAGCGACTAAATATCTAAGAATTCGCTTCACCGCCACCAAGTGACACTCCTTAGGATCGGATTGAAATCTAGCACACATGCATACGCTAAGCATAATATCCGGTCTACTAGCACATAAATAAAGTAAAGACCCTATCATTGACCGGTATGCTTTTTGATCAACGGACTTACCTCCTTTGTTGAGGTCGGTGTGTCCGTCGGTTCCCATCGGCGTCTTTGCGGGCTTGGCGTCCTTCATCCCAAACCGCTTTAGCAAATCTTGCGTGTACTTCGTTTGGGAGATGAAGGTGCCGTCCTTGAGTTGCTTCACTTGGAACCCAAGGAAGTAGTTCAACTCGCCCATCATCGACATCTCGAATTTCTGCGTCATCACCGTGGTCGGGGTACCGCTCATCCTCGAAGCCAGGGGGTTGCTCCACGTACACCTCCTCCTTTATCGGCCCATTGAGGAAAGCGCTCTTCACATCCATTTGGTACAACCTGAAAGAATGGTGAGCGGCATATGCTAGCAAGATACGAATGGACTCTAGCCTAGCCACAGGAGCAAAAGTCTCCTCAAAGTCCAAACCTGCGACTTGGGCATAACCTTTTGCCACAAGTCGAGCCTTGTTCCTTGTCACCACTCCGTGCTCGTCCTGTTTGTTGCGGAACACCCACTTGGTTCCCACAACATTTTGCTTGGGACGAGGCACCAGCGTCCAAACTTCATTGCGCTTGAAGTTGTTGAGTTCCTCCTACATGGCCAACACCCAATCCGGATCTAGCAACCTCCTCTACCCTGAAAGGCTCAATAGAGGAGACAAAAGAGTAATGCTCACAAAAATTAACTAATCGAGATCGAGTAGTTACTCCCTTGCTAATGTCACCCAAAATTTGGTCGACGGGATGATCCCTTTGAATCATCGCTCGAACTTGGGTTGGAGGTGCCGGTTGTGCTTCTTCCTCCATCACGTGATCATCTTGTGCTCCCCCTTGATCACACGCCTCCTTTTGATGAACCTGTTCATCGTCTTGAGTTGGGGGATGCACCGTGGTTGAGGAAGAAGGTTGATCTCGTTCATCTTGTTCCTGTGGCCGAATGTCTCCAATCGCCATGGTTCGTATAGCGGCCGTCGGAACATCTTCTTCATCTACATCATCACAATCAACAACTTGCTCTCTTGGAGAGCCATTAGTCTCATCAAATACAACGTCGCTAGAGACTTCAACCAAACCCGATGATTTGTTGAAGACCCTATACGCCTTTGTATTTGAATCATAACCTAACAAAAACCCTTCTACAGCTTTGGGAGCAAACTTAGAATTTCTACCCTTCTTCACTAGAATGTAGCATTTGCTCCCAAATACACGAAAGTACGATACATTGGGTTTGTTACCGGTTAGTAGCTCATACGACGTCTTCTTGAGGAGGCGGTGAAGGTAGACCCTGTTGATGGCGTGGCAAGCCGTGTTCACAGCTTCCGACCAAAAACACTCGGGGGTCTTGAATTCTCCAAGCATCGTCCTCGCCATATCGATTAGCGTCCTGTTCTTCCTCTCTACCACACCATTTTGCTGTGGTGTGTAGGGAGCGGAGAACTCGTGCTTGATCCCTTCCTCCTCAAGAAACTCCTCCACTTGAAGGTTCTTGAACTCGGACCTGTTGTCGCTCCTTATCTTCTTCACCTTGAGCTCAAACTCATTTTGAGCCCTCCTGAGGAAGCGCTTGAGGGTCCCTTGGGTTTCAGACTTATCCTGCAAAAAGAACACCCAAGTGAAGCGGGAAAAGTCATCAACAATAACTAGACCATACTTACTTCCTCCTATGCTTAAGTAGGCGACGGGTCCGAAGAGGTCCATATGCAGCAGCTCCAGAGGTCTTGACGTGGTCATCACATTCTTGCTGTGATGCGCTCCTCCCACCTGTTTACCTGCCTGACAAGCTGCACAAGGTCTATCTTTTTCGAAATGCACATTTGTTAGACCTATCACGTGTTCTCCCTTTAGAAGCTTGTGGAGGTTCTTCATCCCCACATGTGCTAAGCGGCGATGCCACAGCCAGCCCATGCAAGTCTTAGCCATTAAGCATGCATCTAGACCGGCCTCTTCTTTTGCAAAATCAACTAAATAAAGCTTGCCGTCTAGTACACCCTTAAAAGCTAGTGAACCATCACATCTTCTAAAGACAGACACATCTACATTTGTAAATAAACAATTATATCCCATTTGACATAATTGACTAACAGATAGCAAATTATATCCAAGACTCTCTACTAAGAATACATTTGAGATAGAATGCTCATTAGAAATTGCAATTTTACCTAACCCTTTTACCTTGCCTTGATTCCCATCACCGAATATAATTGAATCTTGGGAATCCTTATTTTTGACGTAGGAGGTGAACATCTTCTTCTCCCCCGTCATATGGTTTGTGCATCCGCTGTCGATAATCCAGCTTGAACCCCCGGATGCATAAACCTGCAAGGCAAATTTAGGCTTGGGTCTTAGGTACCCAACTCATGTTGGGTCCTGCAAGGTTAGCACAAATGTCCTTAGGGACCCAAATGCAAGTCCTATCTCCCTTGCATTTTGCCCCTAATTTCCTAGCAATTATTTTCCTATCCTTTCTACAAATAGCAAAGGAAGTGTTTAAAGCATAATAAACTATAGAAGGTTCATTCACTACTTTCCTAGGAGCATGAATAACATTCTTTCTAGGCACATGAGCAATATTTCTCCTAGGCATATGTACAACATTTCTTCTACACATATCCCTATCATGCTTATAAGAAGAACTAGAAGCAAACATGGCATGAGAATCATAAACATGTGAATCAAAGTCATTATAAGCCTTTCTAGCATTTCTCCTATTATTATACATAAAGGCATGGTTCTTTTTCGCATTACTAGCCATAGGGGCCTTCCCCTTCTCCTTGACGAAGATGGGAGCCTTATGGCTTGTTAAGTTCTTGGCTTCCCTCTTGAAGCCAAGCCCATCCTTAATTGAGGGATGTCTTCCAATTGTATAGGCATCCCTTGCAAATTTTAATTTGTCAAATTCACTTTTGCTAGTCTTAAGTTGTGCATTAAGACTAGTCAATTCATCACTTAGTTTGGAAATTGAAACTAAGTGTTCACTACAGGCATTAACATCAAAATCCTTACACCTAGTGCAAATTGTAACATTTTCAACACAGGAATTTGATTTACTAGCTACTTCTAGTTTAGCACTTAAATCATTATTAACACTTCGTAAAGTAGCAATGGTTTCATAACAAGAAGATAATTCACTAGAAAGCACTTCATTTCTTTTCACTTCTAAAGCATATGATTTTTGTGCCTCTACAAATTTATCATGTTCATCATACAATAAATCCTCCTGTTTTTCTAAAAGCCTATCCTTTTCATTCAATGTATCAATCAATTCATTGATTTTATCTATCTTAGATCTATCTAAGCCCTTGAACAAGCATGAATAATCTATGTCATCATCATCACTAGATTCATTATCACTAGAAGAAGCATAAGTGGAGTCTTGAGTACTCACCTTCTTCTCCCTTGCCATAAGGCATGTGAGACGCTCGTTGGGGAAGAGGGAAGACTTGTTGAAGGCAGTAGCAGCGAGTCCTTCATTGTCGGAGTCGGAGGAGGAGCAATCCGAGTCCCACTCCTTTCCTAGATGCGCCTCGCCCTTTGCCTTCTTGTATTGCTTCTTCTTCTCTCTTTTGTTCCCCTTTTCCTGGTCACTTTCATTATCGGGACAGTTAGCGATAAAATGACCAAGCTTACCGCACTTGAAGCATGAGCGCTTCCCCTTTGTCTTGGTCTTGCTTGGCTGCCCCTTGCGACCATTCAGCGCCGTCTTGAATCTCTTGATGATGAGAGCCATCTCTTCATCATTGAGTCCGGCCGCCTCAACCTATGCCACCTTGCTAGGTAGCGCCTCCTTGCTTCGTGTTGCCTTGAGAGCGAGAGGTTGCGGCTCGTTGATCGGACCATTCAAGGCGTCGTCCACATACCTCGCCTCCTTGATCATCATTCGCCCGCTAACAAATTTCCCAAGAACTTCTTCGGGCGACATCTTGGTGTACCTGGGATTTTCACGTATATTGTTCACCAAATGAGGATCAAGAACGGTAAATGACCTGAGCATTAGGCGGACGACGTCGTGGTCCGTCCATCGTGTGCTTCCGTAGCTCCTTATCTTGTTGATAAGGGTCTTGAGCCGGTTGTATGTTTGCGTCGGCTCCTCGCCCCTTATCATTGCGAACCGTCCAAGCTCACCCTCCACCAACTCCATCTTGGTGAGCAAGGTGACGTCGTTCCCCTCATGAGAAATCTTGAGGGTGTCCCAGATTTGCTTGGCGTTATCCAAGCCGCTCACTTTATGATATTCATCCCTGCACAAAGAAGCTAGAAGAACAGTAGTAGCTTGTGCATTCTTATGAATTTGTTCATTAATGAACATGGGACTATCCGAACTATCAAAGTGCATTCCACTCTCTACAATCTCCCATATACTAGGATGGAGAGAGAATAAGTGACTACGCATTTTGTGGCTCCAAAATCCGTAGTCCTCTCCATCAAAGTGTGGGGGCTTGCCGAGTGGAATGGAGAGCAAATGAGAGTGTGAACTTTGCGGAATACGAGAGTAATCAAAGGAAAAGTTCGAATTAACCGGTTTCCTTCTCTCGTAGTCGTTGTGGTCCTCGTCCTTTTGGGAAGAAGTAGACTCGTCGCTGTCGTAGTAGACGATCTCCTTGATGCGCCTTGTCTTCTTCTTCTTCCCTTCCTTCCGTCTTTGGCCCGAGCCGGAGTCGGTAGGCTTATCGTCCTTCGGCTCGTTGACGAAGGATTCCTTCTCTTTGTCATTGATCACAATACCCTTCCCCTTAGGATCCATCTCTTCGGGCGGTTAGTCCCTTTGTGAAGAGAACGGCTCTGATACCAATTGAGAGCACCTAGAGGGGGGGGTGAATAGGTGATCCTGTAAAAACTTCAAACTTAAGCCACAAAAACTTGTTAAGTGTTAGCACGATTATTGCCAAGTGGCTAAGGTGAAGTCTCAACAAAACACAATACCACAAAAGATCAAGCACAGATGTGACACAGTGGTTTATCCCGTGGTTCGGCCAAGACCAACGCTTGCCTACTCCACGTTGTGGCGTCCCAACGGACGAGGGTTGCAATCAACCCCTCTCAAGCGGTCCAAAGACCCACTTGAATACCACGGTGTTTTGTTTTTCCTTTCACTATCCCGTTTGCAAGGAATCTCCACAAATTGGAGTCTCTTGCCCTTACAAGTATATGATCACAAGAAGCACAGAGTAAGGGAGGGAAGCAACACACACAAATCCACAGCAAAAGCGCACACACACGGCCAAGAATCGAGCTCACAAGACTATCACAGAGTTCTCACTTAGAACAGAGCTCGAATCACTTAGAAACACAAACGAATGCACAGAGACTTAGTGTGGATGATCAAGAATGCTCAAAGGTTGCTTGTGTGTCTCCTCCATGCGCCTAGGGGCCCCTTTTATAGCCCCAAGGCAGCTAGGAGCCGTTGAGAGCAATTTTTAGAAGGCCATCCTTGCCTTCTGTCGACGGGGGCACCGGACAGTCCGGTGCACACCGGACACTGTCCGGTGCCCGATTTGTTTCCTTAACTGACGCTGCCGACCGTTGCAGACTGTTGGAGATCTGCGAGCCGTTGGCGCACCGGACAGTCCGGTGCACACCGGACAGTCCGGTGCCGTCTTCCGACCGTTGGCTCGGCCACGTGTCCCGCGCAGATTGCGCGGCCGACCGTTGGCCCGGCCGACTGTTGGCTCACCGGACAGTCCGGTGCACACCGGACAGTCCGGTGAATTTTAGCCGTACGCCGTCGGCGAATTCCCGAGAGCGGCCAGTTCGAGCCGAGTCGGCCTGGCGCACCGGACACTGTCCGGTGCACACCGGACAGTCCGGTGCTCCAGACCGAGCTGGGTTTTGGCAGCACACAGCCAAGTCTTTTCTCCTCTTCTCTCTTCTTCTCCTTTCTATTTCTAACACTTAGACAAATATATTAGTACACAAAACCAATGTACTAAGGCTTAGAAACATACCTTTACTTCATGATTTGCACCTTGTTCATCCATGTACATAAATTCACAATTAAGCACATGTGTTGGCACTCAATCACCAAAATACTTAGAAATGGCCCAAGGGCACATTTCCCTTTCACGTATAGGAACGAACTGGCCACTCTCGGGTTTCAGCAGGCGCACTCCACTATAATTCACCGGACTGTCCGGTGTGCTACCGGACTGTCCGGTGTGACAGCGGAGCAACGACTACTTCGCGCAACGGACGACTGTAAAAGCTAAAGATTCAGATGAACAGTGAAGAACAGTGCATGCGGAGTTAGAGCGCAGAGTCAAAGGCGCACCGGACAGTGAACAGTACATGTCCGGTGCGGCACCGGATTGTCCGGTGCCATTAGAGGACAAAGCCTCCAATGGTCAAATGCTCTAGAACTCTAACGGTTGGGTGACGTGGCTGGCGCACCGGACTGTCCGATGCACCCATCGACAGCAGCCTGCCCCAACGGCTTTGTGGTGGTTGAGGGCTATAAATACCCCCCAACCACCACCACTCCAAGCATCCAAGTTTCCAGCACTTCACATTCAATACAAGACCTAGTGCATTCACTCCAAGAGACAAATCAAAAGATCAAAGCCTCTCCAAGTGCCAAAATTCATTCCAACCACCGAGTGACTTGAGAGAGTGTTTGTTCGTGTTCTTTGCGCTCTTGTTGCTTGGATCACTTTCTTCCTTCCTCATTCTTGTTCTCAAGTGTTTTCTAAGCAAGGCAAGAGACACCAATTGTGTGGTGGTCCTTGCGGGGTCTAAGTGACCCGTGAGAATTAAGGAGAAAGCTCACTCGGTCTAAGTGACCGTTTGAGAGAGGGAAAGTGTTGAAAGAGACACAGTCTTTGTGACCACCTCAATGGGGACTGGGTTATTTAGAACTGAACCTCGGTAAAACAAATAATCGTGTTCATCAGCTTTATTTCTTGGTTGATTTGTTTTCCCCATCTCTCCCGGACCTGGTTTTAATTCTAACGCTAACCCCGGCTTGTAGTTTGTGTTTTAAGTTGTAAATTTCAAATTACGCCTATTCACCCCCCTCTAGGCGACTTTCACTTGTTAAGAGACGTAGAAAATCTAAATTTGCTCCTAAGGTTGTAGAAGGCTTTTTTACTAGGTTATGACTCAAACACAAAGGCATATAGAGTCTTTAACAAATCCACTGGATTAGTTGACGTCTCTTGTGACATTGTGTTTGATGAGACTAATGGCTCCCAAGTGGAGCAAGTTGATCTTGATGAATTAGATGATGAAGAGGCTCCGTGCATCACGCTAAGGAATATGTCCATAGGGGATGTGTGTCCTAAGGAATTCGAAGAGCCTCCACAAGCACAAGATTAACCGTCATCTTCCAATCAAGCATCTCCAGCAACTCAAGATGAGGATCAGGCTCAAGACAATGAAGATGAAGATCAAGAGGATGAGCCACCTCAAGAGGAGGACAATGATCAAGGGGAAGATGAAGATGATCAAGACAAGGAAGATGAGCAAGAAGTTCAGGGTCAAAGACCGCCACACCCAAGAGTCCACCAAGCAATTCAACGAGATCACCCCGTCAACTCCATCGTTGGTGATATTTATAAGGGGGTAACAACTAGATCTTGGGTTGCACGTTTTTGTGAACATTACTCTTTTGTATCCTCTATTGAGCCATACAGGGTGGAGGATGCACTAAGAGATCCGGATTAGGTGCTGGCAATGCAAGAGGAGCTCAACAACTTCACAAGGAATGAGGTATGGCATTTAGTTCCATGTCCTAACCAAAATGTTGTAGGTACCAAATGGGTATTCTGCAACAAGCAAGACAAGCATGGTGTGGTGACAAGGAACAAAGCCCGATTTGTGTCCAAAAGGTTATTCACAAGTCAAAGGTTTGGACTTTGATGAAACTTATGCACCCATAGCTAGGCTTGAGTCAATTCGTATATTACTTGCCTATGCTACTTACCATGGCTTTAAGCTTTACCAAATGGACGTGAAAAGTGCCTTCCTCAATGGACCAATCAAGGAAGAGGACTATGTTGAGCAACCTCCTGACTTTGAAGATAGTGAGTACCCTGACTATGTTTATAAACTCTCAAAGGCGCTTTATGGGCTTAAGCAAGCCCCAAGAGCATGGTATGAATGCCTACGAGATTTTCTTATCACTAATGGCTTCAAAGTCGGTAAAGCCGATCCTACACTCTTTACTAAAATTGTTGCAAAAGACTTGTTTGTATGTCAAATTTATGTTGATGATATTATATTTGTGTCTACTAACAAGTCAACATGTGAAGAGTTTAGTAGGATCATGATTTAGAAATTCGAGATGTCAATGATGGGAGAGTTGAAGTATTTCCTAGGATTTCAAATCAAGCAACTCCAAGATGGCACCTTCATCAGCCAAACAAAATACATACAAGACATACTTAAGAAGTTTGGAATGAAGGATGGCAAACCCATCAAGACACCCATGGGAACTAATGGGCATCTCGACCTCGACACGGGAGGTAAATCCATAGATCAAAAGGTATACCGGTCGATGATAGGATCTTTACTCTATCTATGTGCATCTTGACCGGATATTATGCTTTCTGTATGCATGTGTGCAAGATTTTAGGCAAATCCTAAGGAAGTTCACCTTAAGGCCGTAAAGAGAATCATGCGGTATTTAGTTTATACTCCTAAGTTTAGGCTTTGGTACCCCAAGGGATCCACTTTTGATTTAAAAGGATATTTTGATGCCGATTGGGCAGGGTGTAAAATTGATAGGAAGAGCACATCAGGGACTTACCAGTTTCTGGGGAGATCCCTGGTGTCATGGGCTTCAAAGAAATAAAACTCTGTAGCTCTTTCCACCGCCGAAGCCGAGTACATCGCCACAGGCCATTGTTGTGCGTAATTACTTTGGATGAGGCAAACCCTTAGGGACTATGGCTACAAATTGAGCAAAGTCCCTCTCCTATGTGATAATGAGAGTGCAATCTGCATGGCGGATAATCCCGTTGAACACAGCCGCACTAAGCACATAGACATTCGGTATCACTTTCTGAGAGATCACCAACAAAGGGGGATATCGAGATTGCTTATGTAAACACCAAAAACCAATTAGCCGATATCTTTAACAAGCCACTAGATGAGAAAACCTTTAGCAAACTTAGGAATGAGCTAAATATACTTGATTCTCGGAATTTTGATTGAAACATTGCACACAAAGCTCATTTATATACCTTTGATCATATCTCTTTCATTTGGTACAAATGCATATTTCTTATCATTCTTGTGCCAAAGCTAAGACTAATGTACTTGCAAGTATATCTCTATCCTTAGTCTTATATTGAAAGAGAAATGGAGTATTTGGCAACGACAACGCTTCCACTCAACTCCAACGGTATTATTTACCCTTTACCGATATTTCGCAAACTCTCAATGGTATGACCTTTAACTCGTATTTATTTCACCATTTGGGAGGTAATGTTAGGCCCCAAAGGGGGAGAAAATGCAATAGGGCTCTCAAGTTCTTCGTTTTTGGCGATTAATGCCAAAGGGGGAGAAAATATTAAGCCCAAAGCAAAAGGACCGTACCACAAATTTAAAACAAATTTCTCAAATGTTTGTTTTTTAATGAGTATCTAAGTTTTACAATTGATCTTTCAATTGGTATCCTTTAAAGTCAATTTTCAAATTGGTATCTATGTTTCACTTGATTTGTGAAAATAAAATTTCAAAATTAATGTCTATTGCAAAACCCTCTTGAAAGCTAAGAGGAGAATTTAATTCAGGGAGAGCTTTCAATTAGTCAAAGGAAAAGCATTTGAAACAGGGGGAGAAATTTCAAATCCTAAAATGCTTCTTGCAATCTTATTCATATACCTTTGACTATTTGCAAAAAGAGTTTGAAAAGATTTTCCAAAAGATTTGCAAAATAAACATACGGTGCAATTGTGGTCCAAAATGTTAAATAGAAAGAAAGAGCAATCCATTCATATTCATTAAGATATTCAATTAGTTTAACTCCAAGTAACCTATGCACATTCTAAATGCAAACTAGTTACATTTCTGCACCTTATATTTGCTTTGGTTTGTGTTGGCATCAATCACCAAAAAGGGGGAGATTGAAAGGAAAATAGGGTTAACCATTTCCTATAATTAATTTTGGTGGTTGATCGTCAACACAAACTCATGGACTAACTAGTTTGTCTAGAACTCATGTATTACAGGTGCATAAGGTTCAACACAAACCAGTAAAAGATTCAAGTTAGGGACCCAATTCGAAAGGAGCAAAAGGAACTTAAGTGTGCTGTGGACTGGCGTACCGGACTGTTTGGTGTGCCACTGGACAGTGTCCAGTGCACCAGGACCGTACAGGGGTCAACCAGCCACTCTTGGGAAAACGCAGGCGCGCTCCGCTATAATTCACCGGACTGTTCGGTGTGTGTTGGGGGCTTGTTCTCAAATGCTATGAATTAATAACAAGGCAACATAAAATGTTAAATATTAATGCCCTTCGTCCGCTGAAGCATTATATCCCCAAGGATTTAATGAACTTCGGATGAAGACCATGAGTGAAATATCACGAAGGTCATACCTTCGTGATTAAACTTATAAAATAATATGCAATAATATATAAAACATGAAACATTAAAGATAAATGTATCAGAGATAAGCAACACTATTCATATATTTTATTATTTGATCATAAAAATATCAGAACATAAAGTTTGAATACATTTATACCTTCTCCTTGACAGATGACAATTCCCGGGCAATACGTTTGCAATTACAGGAATGTGTGAACAGTAAAGGAATACTGTTCACTATTTATAGACACAAGACACAGCCTGTAAGGAATTACAATCATGCCCCTTATAAAAGTTTACAACAATGACTCAGACCCTTATGGGCTAAAAGGTCATTCTATCTTTAAGTCGGTTCGATCCTTCGTCTTCGGGCATGCTATAACACCGAAGCTTCATGAGTGGTAGCTTTGGTCATCATGTATAAGCAGCTTTAGCCGAAGCTGTTTCTTCCTGCAGGACCTTCGGCGACGAAGCATGGCCCCAACAGTAGCCCCTTCGCGGTGCTAGATCGTTTTTCGTAACGAGCTTGATCCGTGAAAAAAGTCTCTTAGGCTTCGGGAAGCCGAAGGTCTGAGAAACACCTTCCTTGAGCTCGTTGCCAAGAAACGATACAGTTTTCGAGCGCGGAGCGGTCCTACCATGCAGGTTCACCTTCTTGGTTGTTGCGGCCCACCGTGCAGTGGGTGCGAGTGACTGTTTGCCCGGTGAAAAAATCCTGACGATTCGCCTTCTTACCTGCAGCACTATATAAACAGACAGGTAGGTGTGAAGTTACCACGGCATTCATTGCTATTGCACTGTTTTGCTGCCAAAAATTTAACCATAGCCGAAGCTTGATTTTTGCATTCAAAACAAAGCTCCAGTTTGGTTTGTGCTTCGTCATGAGGATAGCTTCGGAAAAAAGGTTATTGACTTCCAAAGAATTTTTTCAAGAAAATTTAAAATCAAATGGCCAAAATACGCTCCACTGCTAGGGTTGAGCGTGATGGGGACGAGACCGAAGCCGTTGAAACCGTTCCAATTTCTGAAGCGATGAGGCGTTCTGGGCTGGTTCCATCAGAAGACACACCTGCCGCCGAAGCAACGCAAGCTGATGTTGAAGAAGTTGGTTTCGAAGATGAGTACAACTGCGGGATGCCAAGCAAACCTAGTCATTTGGACTTTGGAAAGTCCACCATCTCTGAAGCTGATCTTCCAAAAATGGTGAAGCTGGGCTACTTTAGTGAAACAAAAAAGGAGCTGGTTCGTTTTGGCGGGGAGGAGATTACTCCGAAGCCGGAAAAGAATGAAGTGGTTGTGTTCAAAAGCTTCTTTAAAGCAGGATTAAGATTTCCTTTGAATGAGATGATTGCTGATGTGTTGAAGAAGTTTGGGGTTTACCTTCATCAGTTAACCCCCAATGCTATTGTTAGATTAAGTGTTTATATTTGGGCCCTTCGTAGCCAAGGAGTGGAACCGTTCGGTGAAGGTTTCTGCCGAGTCCATGAACTACACTATCAGACTAAAGCCAGAGGAGATGGTCTTCATGAGAATTTTAGATGTTACAACTTTGCTTATCGTAAAACTTCGAAGTTTCCAGTGATAAGCTATCGAAGCAAATGGCCAGCCGGATGGAAATCTGAGTGGTTTTATGTTAAAGTTGATAAAGATGAAGATAAATTGGTCCAGAGTCCACTAGAGCTAACCTTCGGAGAAACGAGGCCCGATGCAACATGATAAGTGGAAGCCCGAGCCAAATTGCTTTGGCTGAATTTCGCGTGATTTCAGATCATATTGGCACTAGAGACTTGGTGCAGGAATTTCTGGCTTTTAAAGTGTTTCCAACAATGAGGGATTGGGAGATGCCGAAGCTGGAGGGAGAAAAGAAAAAGGGAGAATTTGTTCGATTGCCATATTACTACAAGTTTAAAAAACACTTTAAAAAGCCCTGCCAAGAGTGGCTGGACTCAATCGAGATTATGTGCAACGATATCCTCGGAAATTACTCTAAGAAAGAAGATCAGTTGATGACTGCAGCCTTCGGCACTCGTCCGAAGCGAAGATTGAACCGTGTACTAGATGCTTTGAATTTTGATTACCTTGACTACGAGCAACTGGGCGGAGATGCCGAAGGCCCGAAGAGAAAGAGGATTGCTAGCGCCCTGGACAAAGAAAGCACCAAATTGGCCAGAAAAGAAAAAGAAATTTCTGAAAAACTGAGTCCTGGACCGAGGGTAGCTGTTTCAAGGAAAAGAAAAGGTACATCTCCAAAACCCAAGACGTCGGGCCAGGAGGAGGAAACTCCTGCGACACCTTCTGTTGCCGAAGTGGAAGAGATTCTGAAGGTAATGACTGAACCTTTGCCTGTCAAGCTAAGCCCGCTGGCGCCAGAACTGACGATGTTTTTTCAGAAGGGCAAAGAAGCTTCGGCAGCAGAAAGTCCTGCAAAGCCGAAAAACGAAGAATGATCCAAGTGGCTGATGTCATTCATCAGACACCGCCACCGACCTCGGCGTCGAAAATTGTTACTGCCGATCCCACAGCCATCGAAGCCGAAACTGCCGGAGCCGAAACCGGAGGGGCCGAAGCTACCGGAGCCGAAACCACTGGAGCCGAAGCCACCGGAGCCGAAGCCAGGACCAACGAAGATCCTAACCTGGAAACTACACTTGAAGATATTGACAATATGCTTCTGAGAATGGCTGAAGAAGAAACTGCTGTGGTTACAGTGAACACGGCAACAGAAAAAGGAAAAGAGCAGATTGAAGATATTTTGGAAAAAGAAGATTTTAATTTTCAAGATATACTTGGACAAGAGTTGTCAGACGCTGAAAAAGAAGAGCTGAAAAAATATGCTATATCCTATGGATACAAACCAGGGTCTCTGCTATTTGGTGGAGTCAATGAAGGGAAGCTGAGATGCCTTCGGAACCGAACCGAGGCCAAGGTTGTTAGGACCTTCTCCAAAAGCGTTGGCCTGCCGAAGATTGAAGCAGACCTCTGCAGATACCAGCGACAGCATATTGTTGGTAGTTTGCTCTATGCTAATTTCAAGGTAAAGAAGTCTCGATTTTTTATTATTATATATTTTTTATTTTGAATTAAGTTATTTTCTGACGAAGGTTGTTTTGGTAGAGTATACTTCTAAGTAAAGTGCTGAGAATGCAACAAGATCTTGAGGATGAAAAGAACGAAGCTACTATCAAAGATCTAGAAAGCAAAGTCAAAAATTACGAAGCTGCTCTGAAGGAAAAAGACTCCGTTGTTCAGGATCTTAAAATCAAAGTTAAAGATCACGAAGCTGCCTTGGAAAAGAAGGACTTCGTCATTCAATCTATGGAAGGTTCATTGGCTGAAGCCCAAGCCGAAAATAGTAGGTTAAACAATGAATTACTCCAAAGGTCAGAAAAATCAGAGCAGGAAAAGAAGAACCTCGAAACAAGTCTCAAGACCAAATCGAGAAGAATTCAAATTTGCAAAAATCATTGAAGGAGCTTCAGGAGAAATGCTTAAACTTCGACAGCCGATGCGTGCAGCGGCTGAAGGATGTGTTTCACTCAATTGGAGCCAGCTCTGATATATTTACACCTTCAGCTGAGAACCTGCCTAGCACCCTAGAATATATTGAAGGCGAGGTTGATGCTCTTGACGAAGTTATTGCTGGGCATGCTGACTTCTGTGCGCTGCTAGCTTCTCGAGGCACAGCCACCGCTTTTCTGAAGGCTGGCTGTACGCACGGAAAAATTGTAAATAGGCCAAACTTCAGCTTGTCACCAGCAGACTTGGTTGACATCCCAAGCCTAGCCCGAAGCATTGGAAACAGATTTATGACTCAGATTTGGGTAAATGGCGGGCGAAAAATGGCTGGTGACGAAGCTCGGAGCCACCTTAAGCCGGTGAGAAACTTATACTTGTTACTTTCACCTTCTCCTTGAAATTTGCACCTTTCTTATTCTGCTTTAATATATACAGGATGATGAAGCTGAAGAATGACGGGCTGAAGCTTAACACTTGCTGTAAAAGACTTTCCTGCAAAAAACTCTGAAGAGATCTTTGTAATATAATTGTAGAAAAAACTAATGTAAATTTGTGCATACCTTGTAATATATCGTTTCTCCTTTATCTGTGCACAATCTGCTTTGTTGCGAACGAAACTTTACTTTTGAGCTGAAGGCGAAAAACACCTTCCCTTCTTTTCGTACACAACAAAGCATGAAAATTTCCTTTTTCTCCGAAGTTTTTCCTCATAGCCGAAGCATTTGCCTTTTCTGTATGATTCGATGATGATGATCCTATATATGTCTAAATGAATGTTTATGAATGCAAATGTCATGATGTAATGTATTATGCAAATGATTATTTGAATGTACATCCAAAAAATCATAATCATAGCCCTCATTTAATTGAGAATGACTCAAATCTTTTTGCCGTTTATTTTTCGGCTTCACCGTTTACTTTTCGGTGTATCAGCGCTGACTTTTCACTGTAAGCCTCCCTTAGGAGCTTCTTCGCCTTTTACTTTCGGCGGAATCAGCGTTTATTTTTTGCTGTAAGCCTCCCTTAGGAGCTTCTTCGCCTTTTACTTTCGGCGGAATTAGCGTTTATTTTTCGTTGTAAGCCTCCCTTAGGAGCTTCTCCTTCTTTTCTTTTTCCATTGCACTCGATGGTGCGTCGTCAACTTTTACATTTACATTTTTGGGGGATATCACTCTTATAGAATTGAAATAAGGAAAAGAAAAATTACATGTTGTGGCCCCATTAAAAACCTTTCTCCCCCTTTGGAAAGGAAAAGGGTGCCATAAGGAAAAGCTAAAACAGCAATAAAAAATAGAAAAGATTACATCAAATTACACATAATACCGCCGAAGCTCATCCGCATTCCACGATCTAGGAATGTTGTTGCCGTCCATATCCTTTAATCTGTAGGAACCGGGTCTTGACGAAGATACTACCAGAAAGGGGCCTTCCCATTTTAGTTGTAGTTTGCCCACTGTGTCTGGGTTGGCCACTCTTCGAAGCACCAAATGTCCTGGCTTAATGTTTTCAACCGAACCTTTCTATCACGCCATTTTATTGTTTCGGCTTGGTATTTATTGATATTTTCCACAGCCTGAAGCCTGATCCCTTCTATAGCATCTTTGTCCACAGAACAATCAGCTTCGTCTATCGCCGAAGCCACTGTTCTTATTGATCCTGCCTTAGCCTCTTCTGGGGTTATTGCTTCATCACTAAACAGCAATTTGAATGGTGTAAAACCTGTTGACCTTGATACTGTTGTGTTGTGGCTCCACACCACTTTAATTAATTCTTCTGGCCACTTTCCCCTTGGCTGATTGAATATTAACTTCATTATTCCTGTCATTATGATGCCATTAGCCCTTTCAACTAGTCCATTTGATTCGGGATGTCGAACTGACACAAAATGGATCTTTGTGCCAATTTGGTCACAAAATTCTTTAAAAGCTTCGGAGTCAAACTGTGTTCCATTGTCCATAGTGATAGCCTTCGGCACTCCGAAGTGACAAACAATGTTTTGCCAGAAAAACTTTTGGATAGTAACCGAAGTTACTGTGGCTAAAGGCTTTGCCTCAATCCACTTAGAAAAATATTTCACTGCCACTACAACATATCTTAAATTTCCTTGTGCTGGTGGTAGCAGACCTAACAAATCAAGGCCCCACCTTTGCAACGACCAAGTGGTTGTATTAACTGAGTTAGAGACAAAGGTTGTTTTTGATCTCTTGCACATTTCTGACAACCTTCGCACTTTTGGACTAGTTCCGCTGCATCCGAAGCTGCTTTTGGCCAATAAAATCCTTGGCGAAAAACTTTTCCCAACAAAGGCCTAGATCCAATGTGAGATCCACACAAGCCTGCATGTATTTCCTTCATCAACTCTACACCTTCGGCTCTGGATAAACATTTGAGTAACGGAGAGCAGACACCATGCTTGTATAGCTCCCCTTCTATTATTACATATGGACGAGCTCTTGCCTCTATTCTCTTGTTATAAGCTTCATCATCTGAAAGGAAATTACCCTTAAGGTAAGAGACGATTTCAGTTCTCCAGTCTTCACTATAAACATGAGATATGTTGAGGACCGCTCTTTCAAGAAGTTCAACCGAAGGTGCTTTTATTGTTTCAAAAAATACTTCCGAAGGTAAGGGCAGCCCCTGTGCTGCTGACTTGGCTAGCAAATCAGCATGCTCATTTTCTCCTCAAGGAATATTTTTTACAGAAAACCCCTCAAAGGAAGCTTCAATCCTTTGGACAGTATCCAGATACTTGTCAAGCTTCGGGTCTCTTGCCTTACAACTTTTGTCAATATGACCAGAGATAACCTGGGAATCAGTTTTAAGAACCACCCTTCTGATTCTCATTGCCTTTAACTTCCGAAGACCCAAAAGTAAAGCTTCATACTCAACAATGTTATTTGTGCAGCTAAAATCAAGTCTTGCTGCGTAGCAAGTTTTAACTTTGGAGGGTGCAACCAACACAGCGGCTGCTCCTGCTCCGAAGGTTCCCCAAGAACCATCGCAGAATACTGTCCATGCTTCGGCATCTTTATTTGCCTCTTCTACTTGAGCCCCTGGCATCCAGTCAGCAATGAAGTCAGCTAACGCCTGGGACTGAATCAAAGATCTGTGTACATAATCAATGCAGAATTCATTAAGTTCCGCAGCCCACTTTCCAATCCTTCCAGTAGCTTCTCTATTTCTCATAATGTCCTTCAATGGTTGTGAAGAAGGGACAATTATATTGTATGCTTGGAAATAATGCCGAAGCTTTCTAGAAGCCATCAAAACAGCATATAGCACCTTCTCCAATTCTGTATAATTTTTCTTTGATAAACTAAGAACTTCAGATACAAAGTATATTGGAGCTTGCTTCTTGATTTGCCCTTCAAGCTTCTCTTGGACAAGTGCCGCACTTACTGCTGAGTGCGAGGCTGCCACATATAACAACAGAGGAGCCCCTGGCGTTGGTGGAGTTAGCGTTGTTAGGTTTATTAAATATTGCTTCAACTCTTCGAAGGCTTTCTGCTGGATCGGTCCCCATTGAAAAACTTCGGCTGACTTCAGCACTTCGAAGAATGGTAAATTTCTCTCTGCTGATCTAGATATGAATCTGTTGAGAGATGCCAGTCTTCCTGTCAATCTTTGAGCCCCCTTCTTTGTACTGGGTGGTTCCATTCGAAGGATAGCCTCGATTTTATTTGGATTAGCCTCAATCCCTTTTGTTGAAACTAGGTAGCCAAGAAATTTCCCTTTCTTCACCCCGAAGACACATTTTTCTGGATTCAACTTTAAACCGGCCTGTCTAAAATTAGCGAAGGTTTCCTGGAGGTCAGTAATGTGATTCTCTTGCTTCGTGCTTTTTACAATGATGTCATCAACATAAGTTAACACATTTCTGCCTATCTGAGACTGAAGAACCTTCGTTGTCATTCTGCTGAAGCTTCCTCCAGCATTCTTGAGCCCCTCAGGCATCCGAAGATAACAATATGTTCCACTAGGGGTTATAAAGCTGGTCTTTGGCTCATCCTCCTTCTTCATCCAGATTTGATGATAGCCTGAATAACAGTCCAGCAGACTCATAAGCTCTGATGAAGCTGCTGCATCAACTAAGGAATCTATCCTTGGCAATGGAAACTCGTCCTTCGGACAGGCCTTGTTGAGATCAGTAAAATCGATACACGTCCTCCATTTGCCATTGGCCTTTTTTACCATGACAGTGTTAGCCAGCCATTCTGGGTATTTTACCTCTCTGATAACTTCCGCACTGAGAAGTCTTTTCACTTCATTTCGAGCACCTTCGGCCTTGTCATCAGACATCTTCCGAAGCCTCTGCTTTCTGGGTCTAAAGGATGGATCAACATTAAGCGAATGCTCAATAACATCCCTGTTAACTCCGCAAAGATCATTAGCCGACCATGCAAAGACATCTTTGTTGTTGAACAAGAATCTTATCAAGGTTTTCTCTTGTTCCTCAGACAATTGAGATCCCAGCAGCACTTTCTGCTCTGCGATATCTTCGCATAAAAGCATGGGTTTCGGCTGATCGGCCGAAGCAGCCTTCTCCCTTCTATGCTTGTACTGCTCACAAGCTTCGGCTTCATCTATGTTATGGATTGCCTTTGAATCAGTCCAATTCCCTTCAGCCTTTCTGGCGGCTTCCTGACTCCCATAAATAGCAATAGTCCCTGATCCGAAGGTATCTTCATGCAAAGATATGCTGGATGAAGGATTGCTTCGAAAGCATTGAGTGTTCCGCGACCAATGATAGCATTGTAAGGATACTCCATGTCAACAATGTCAAACACAATTTGCTCAGTCCTTGTGTTGTTGACGAATCCGAAGGTTACTGGCATGGTAATCTTTCCAAGTGCTACAATCTGCCGCCCTCCGAAGCCACAAAGAGGGTGCGTAGCATCATGAATCTTGTCTTCGGGTTCTTGCATTTGTCTGAAGGCCTTAGCAAATATGATATCTGCTGCACTGCCTGTATCAACCAAAACATTATGGACCAGAAATCCTTTGATCACACAAGAGATAACCATAGCATCATTGTGTGGGTAAACCTTGAGCTGAAGATCCTCTTGAGAAAAGGTAATTGGGATGTGAGACCATCTTGATTTGATGAAGGGTCCTTGTACTCCTACATGCTGTACTCTTCTCTGTGCCTCCTTCTTCTGTTTCTTGTTGGCCGGCTCTGAGCATGAATCGCCTGTTATCGGGAGAACCAGCTTCGGGGCCGAAGCAGTTCCAGCTTGATTCTTGACCGAAGCCATTAGCTCAAAAAAGTGGAAGTGAGTTGACCGGAGGTGGGCGCCAATGTTGGGGGCTTGTTCTCAAATGCTATGAATTAAGAACAAGGCAACATAAAATGTTAAATATTAATGCCCTTCGTCCGCTGAAGCATTATATCCCCAAGGATTTAATGAACTTCGGACGAAGACCATGAGTAAAATATCACGAAGGTCATACCTTCGTGATTAAACTTATAAAATAATATGAAATAATATATAAAACATGAAACAATAAAGATAAATGTATCAGAGATAAGCAACACTATTCATATATTTTATTATTTGATCATAAAAATGTCAGAACATAAAGTTTGAATACATTTATACCTTCTCCTTGATAGATGACAATTCACGAGGAATGCGTTTGCAATTACAGGAATGCGTGAACAGTAAAGGAATACTGTTCACTATTTATAGACACAAGACACAGCCTGTAAGGAATTACAATCATGCCCCTTATAAAAGTTTACAACAATGACTCAGACCCTTATGGCCTAAAAGGTCATTCTATCTTTAAGTAGGTTCGATCCTTCGTCTTCGGGCATGCTATAACACCGAAGCTTCATGAGTGGTAGCTTCGGTCATCATGTATAAGCAGCTTTAGCCGAAGCTGTTTCTTCCTGCAGGACCTTCGGTGATGAAGCATGGCCCCAACAGTGTGCCACCGGACTGTCCGGTGAGCCATTAGGCAACAACTATCCAGCACGCAACGGTCGACTCTGACAGCGGGAACAGTGCAGCACAGTGCGCGGTAGAAGTCAGAGCAGCAAGTCAGAGGGGCACCGGACTGTCTGGTGCACCACTAGACTATCCGGTGCCACAAGAATACAAAGGCGCCAACGGTCAACTGCTCCAGTACCCTAATGGTTGGGTGACATGGTGGCGCACTAGACACTTAACAGTGAGTGTCCGGTGCGCCCATCGCCAGTAGCCTCCCCAACGGCTACCTTGGTGGTTGAGGGCTATAAATACCCCCAACCACCACAACTTCAAGCATCCAAGTTTTCTGAAGTTCACATTCAATACAAGAGTTCTAGCATTCACTCCAAGACACAATCCAATAGATCAAATCCTCTCCAAGTCCCAAATCCATCTCATACACTTAGTGACTTGAGAGAGAGATTTTGTGTTCATTTGCGCTCTTGTTGCTTGGATTTGGTTTCTTCTTTTCTCCATCTTATTCTCAAGTGCTTTGTAAGCAAGGCAAGAGACACCAATTGTGTGGTGGTCCTTGTAGGGTCTAAGTGACCCATGAGATTAAGGAAGAAGCCTCACTTGGTCTAGGTGACCGTTTGAGAGAGGGAAAGGGTTGAAAGAGACCCGGTCTTTGTGACCACCTCAATGGGGACTAGGTTCTTTAGAACCGAACCTCGGTAAAACAAATCACCGTGTCATCCGCATTATTTCTTGGTTGATTTGTTTTCCCTTCTCTCCCGGACTCGGTTTTTATTCTAACGCTAACCCCGACTTGTAGTTTGTTGTTTTAAGTTGTAAATTTTAGATTACGTCTATTCACCCCCCTCTAGGCGACTTTCAATTGGTATCAGAGCCGGTACTTCATTAGAGAGGGAAAGGGTTGGAATAGACCCGGTCTTTGTGACCTCCTCAACGGGGACTAGGTTCTTTAAAACCAAACCTCGGTAAAACAAATCACCGTGTTTATTCGCTTGATTCCCATTTGATTTGTTTTCCCCCTCTCTCCCAGACTTGAATTTAACTCTAACGCTAACTGATAGTCGCCTAGAGGGGGGGTGAATAGGGCGAAACTGAAATTTACAAAAATAATCACAACTACAAGCCGGGTTAGCGTTAGTAATAAAGAAACGAGTCCGCGAGAGAGGGCGCAAAACAAATCGCAAGCAAATAAGAGTGTGACACGAGGATTTGTTTTACCGAGGTTCGGTTCTTGCAAACCTACTCCCCGTTGAGGAGGCCACAAAGGCCGGGTCTCTTTCAACCCTTCCCTCTCTCAAACGATCCCACGGATCGAGTGAGCTTTCTCTTCTTCTCAATCAAACGGGAACAAAGCTTCCCCGCAAGGGCCACCACACAATTGGTGCCTCTTGCCTTGGTTACAATTGAGATTGATCACAAGAACAAGTGAGAAAGAAAGAAAGCGATCCAAGCGCAAGAGCTCAAAAGAACACGGCAAATCTCTCTCGCTAGTCACTAAGGGCTTGAGTGGAATTTGAGAGGATTTGATCTCTTTGTATGTGTCTAGAATTGAATGCCTAGCTCTTGTAAGTGGTTGAGAGTTGGAAAACTTGGATAGCAATGAATGTGGGGTGGTTGGGGTATTTATAGCCCCAACCACCAAAAGTGACCGTTGCTGGAAGCAGTCTGTTCGATGGCGCACCGGACAGTCCGGTGCACACCGGACAGTCCGGTGCCCCTGCCACGTCACCATTGCCGTTGGATTCTGACCGTTGGAGCTTCTGACTTCTGGGCCCTCCTGGGTGTCCGGTGCACACCGGACATGTACTGTTTGATGTCCGGTGCACCGGTATGGGCGTGCCTGACGTCTGCGCGCGCTGCGCGCGCATTTAATGCACCGCAGGGAGCCATTGGCGCCGCAGGTAGCCGTTGCTCCGCTAGTACACCGGACAGTCCGGTGCACACCGGACAGTCCGGTGAATTTTAGCGGAGTGGCTGCCGAGCAAACCCGAGGCTGGCGAGTTCCGGAGACCGCGTTTCCTTGGAGCACCGGACATGTCCGGTGCACACCGGACAGTCCGGTGAATTATAGCGCGTCGGCTTCCGAGAATTCCCGAGGGCGAAGAGTTGGAGTCAAAGTCCTCTGGGCGCACCGGACATGTCCGGTGCACACCGGACAGTCCGGTGCCTTCAGCCAGAGGTGCCCTCGGTTGCCTCATTGCTCCTTTGTTGAATCCAACACTTGGTCTTTTTATTGGCTGATTGTGAACCTTTTGCACCTGTATAACTTATGCACTACAGTAAACTAGTTAGTCCAATGTTTGTGTTGGGCAATTCAACCACCAAAATTATTTAGGAACTAGGTGTAAGCCTAATTCCCTTTCAATCTCCCCCTTTTTGGTGATTGATGCCAACACAAACCAAAGCAAATATAGAAATGCATAATTGAACTAGTTTACATAATGTAAGTGCAAAGGTTGCTTGGAATTGAGCCAATATATACTTATATGATGCGCATGGATTGTTTTCTTTTGTATTTGACATATTGGACCACATTTGCACCATAAGTTTTGTTTTTGCAAACTCTTTTGTAAATCCTTTTCAAAGTCTTTTTGCAAGATAGTCAAAGGTAAATGAATAAGATTTGCAAAGCATTTTCAAGTTTTGAAATTTTCTTCCTTTGTTCAAATGCTTTTCCTTTGACTAAACAAAACTCCCCCTCAAATAAGGTCTCCTCTTAGTGTTCAAGAGGGTTTTGATTTATCATTTTGAAATACTATTACCTCCCCCTTTAGAACATAAAGAGATACCGATTTTAAAATTTACCAATGAAAATCATCAAATTTATAAAATTAGGTGGTGGTGCGGTCCTTTTGCTTTGGGCTCATATTTTCTCCCCCTTTGGCATGAATCGCCAAAAACGGAATCATTAGAGCCCAATGAAGTACATTCTCCCCCTTTGGTCATGAAATAAACGAGTGAAGGTTATACCAAAGTTGGAGAGGTGATGCGGAGCGACGGCGAAGGATGAGTAGTAGAACGGAGTGGAAGCCTTTGTCTTCGCCGAAGACTCCTATTCCCTTTCAATATACCTATGACTTGGTTGAAATACACTTGAAAACACATTAGTCATAGCATATATAAAAGAGACATGATCAAAGGTATATTAATGTGCTATGTGTGCAAGTTTAGCAAAAGAAATTCCTAGAATCAAGAATATTAAGCTCATGCCTAAGTCGGGTAAAAGATTGTTCATCAAGTGGTTTGGTAAAGATATCGGCTAATTGATCTTTAGTGTTAATGTATGAAATCTCGATATCCCCCTTTTGTTGGTGATCCCGAAGAAAATGATACCGAATGGCTATGTGCTTAGTGCGGCTGTGCTCGACGGGATTGTCGGCCATTTTGATTGCACTCTCATTGTCACATAGCAAAGGGACTTTGGTTAATTTGTAACCGTAGTCCCGCAGGGTTTGCCTCATCCAAAGCAATTGCGCGCAACAATGGCCTGCGGCAATATACTCGGCTTCGGCGGTAGAAAGAGCGACCGAATTTTGCTTCTTTGAAGCCCATGACACCAAGGATCTTCCCAAGAACTGGCAAGTCCCCGATGTGCTCTTCCTATTAATCCTACACCCCGCCCAATCGGCATCCGAATAACCAATCAAATCAAAAGTGGATCCCCGAGGGTACCAAAGCCCAAACTTAGGAGTAAAAACCAAATATCTCAAGATTCGTTTCACGGCCGTAAGGTGTGATTCCTTAGGGTCGGCTTGGAATCTTGCACACATGCAAACGGAAAGCATAATGTCCGGTCGAGATGCACATAAATAAAGCAATGATCCAATCATCGACCGGTATACCTTTTGATCCACAGACTTACCTCCCGTGTCGAGGTCGAGATGCCCATTGGTTCCCATGGGTGTCTTGATGGGCTTGGCATCCTTCATTCCAAATTTGCTTAGAATATCTTGAGTATACTTTGTTTGGCTAATGAAGGTGCCCTCTTGGAGTTGCTTGACTTGGAATCCTAGGAAATACTTCAACTCCCCCATCATCGACATCTCGAATTTTTGTGTCATGATCCTACTAAATTCTTCACATGTAGATTTGTTAGTAGACCCAAATATGATATCATCAACATAAATTTGGCATACAAACAAATCATTGTCAAGAGTCTTAGTGAATAAAGTAGGATCGGCCTTGCCGACTTTGAAGCCATTTGCAATAAGGAAATCTCTAAGGCATTCATACCATGCTCTTGGGGCTTGCTTGAGCCCATAAAGCGCCTTAGAGAGCCTATAAACATGGTTAGGGTACTCACTGTCTTCAAAGCCGGGAGGTTGCTCAACATAGACCTCCTCCTTGATTGGTCCATTGAGGAAGGCACTCTTCACGTCCATTTGATAAAGCTTGAAGCCATGGTAAGTAGCATAGGCTAATAATATACGAATTGACTCAAGCCTAGCTACGGGTGCATAGGTTTCACCAAAATCCAAACCTTCGACTTGTGAATACCCCTTGGCCACGAGTCGAGCTTTGTTCCTTGTCACCACACCATGCTCGTCTTGCTTGTTGCGGAAGACCCACTTGGTTCCTACAACATTTTGATTAGGACGTGGAACTAAGTGCCATACCTCATTCCTCGTGAAATTGTTGAGCTCCTCTTGCATCGCCATCACCCAATCCGAATCTTGTAGTGCTTCCTCTACCCTGGTTGGCTCAATAGAGGAAACAAACGAGTAATGTTCACAAAAGTGAGCAACACGAGATCGAGTAGTTACCCCCTTATGAATGTCGCCGAGGATGGTGTCGACGGGGTGATCTCGTTGTATTGCTTGGTGGACTCTTGGGTGTGGCGGCCTTGGTTGTTCATCCTCCTTGTCTTCATCATTTGCATCTCCCCCTTGATCGTTGCCGTCATTTTGAGGTGGCTCATCTTCTTGATCTTCTTGTTCAACATCTTGAGCCTCATCCTCAACTTGAGTTGGTGGAGATGCTTGCATGGAGGAGGATGGTTGATCTTGTGCATTTGGAGGCTCTTCGGATTCCTCAGGACACACATCCCCGATGGACATGTTCCTTAGCGCTATGCATGGAGCCTGTTCTTCACCTACATCATCAAGATCAACTTGCTCTACTTGAGAGCCGTTAGTCTCATCAAACACAACGTCACAAGAAACTTCAACAAGTCCTGAGGACTTGTTAAACACTCTATATGCCCTTGTGTTTGAGTCATATCCTAGTAAAAAGCCTTCTACAGTTTTAGGAGCAAATTTAGATTTTCTACCTCTTTTAACAAGTATAAAACATTTGCTACCAAAAACTCTAAAATATGAAATATTGGGCTTTTTACCGGTTAGGAGTTCATAAGATGTCTTCTTGAGGATTCGATGAAGATATAATCGGTTGATGGCGTAGCAGGCGGTGTTGACCGCCTCGGCCCAAAACGGATCCGGTGTCTTGTACTCATCAAGCATGGTTCTTGCCATGTCCAATAGAGTTCGATTCTTCCTCTCCACTACACCATTTTGTTGTGGAGTGTAGGGAGAAGAGAACTCATGCTTGATGCCCTCCTCCTCAAGAAAGCCTTCTATTTGAGAGTTCTTGAACTCCGTCCCATTGTCGCTTCTAATTTTCTTGATCCTTAAGCCGAACTCATTTTGAGCCCGTCTCAAGAATCCCTTTAAGGTCTCTTGGGTTTGTGATTTTTCCTGCAAAAAGAATACCCAAGTGAAGCGAGAATAATCATCCACAATTACAAGACAATACTTACTACCGCCGATGCTTATGTAAGCGATCGGGCCGAATAGATCCATGTGTAGGAGCTCCAGTGGCCTGTCGGTAGTCATGATGTTTTTGTGTGGATGATGAACACCAACTTGCTTCCCGGCTTGGCATGCGCTACAAATCCTGTCTTTCTCAAAATGAACATCGGTTAGTCCCAAAATGTGTTTTCCCTTTAGAAGCTTGTGAAGATTCTTCATTCCAACATGGGCTAGTCGGCGGTGCCATAGCCAACCCAAGTTAGTCTTAGCAATTAAGCAAGTGTCGAGTTCAGCTCTATTAAAATCTACTAAGTATAGCTGACCCTCTAACACTCCCTTAAAAGCTATTGAATCATCACTTCTTCTAAAGACAGTAACACCTATATCAGTAAAAAGACAGTTGTAGCCCATTTTACATAATTGGGATACGGAAAGCAAATTGTAATCTAATGAATCTACAAGAAAAACATTGGAAATAGAATGGTCAGGAGATATAGCAATTTTACCCAATCCTTTGACCAAACCTTGATTTCCATCCCCGAATGTGATAGCTCGTTGGGGATCTTGGTTTTTCTCATATGAGGAGAACATCCTTTTCTCCCCGGTCATGTGGTTTGTGCACCCGCTGTCGAGTATCCAACTTGAGCCCCCGGATGCATAAACCTACAAAACAAGTTTAGTTCTTTGTTTTAGGTACCCAAACGATTTTGGGTCCTTTGGCATTAGATACAAGAACTTTGGGTACCCAAACACAAGTCTTGGAGCCCTTGTGTTTGCCCCCAACAATTTTGGCAACTACCTTGCCGGATTTGCTAGTCAAAACATATGATGCATCAAAAGTTTTAAATGAAATGGTATGATCATTTGATACACTAGCAGTTTTCTTTCTAGGCAACTTGGCATGGGTTGGTTGCCTAGATCTAGATGTCTCACCCTTATACATAAAAGCATGATTGGGGCCTGAGTGAGACTTCCTAGAATGAATTTTCTTAATCTTGCTCTCAGGATAGCCGGCAGGGTACAAAATGTAACCCTCGTTATCCTGAGGCATGGGAGCCTTGCCCTTAACAAAGTTAGATAAGTTCTTTGGAGGGGCATTAATTTTGACATTGTCTCCCCTTTGGAAGCCAATGCCGTCCTTAATGCCAGGGCGTCTCCCATTATAGAGCATGCTTCTAGCCAATTTAAATTTTTCATTTTCTAAGTCATGCTCTCTTATTTTAGCATTAAGTTGAGCTATGTGATCATTTTGTTGTTTAATTAAGGCTAGGTGATCATGGATAGCATCAACATTAATATCTCTACATCTAGTACAAATAGAAATATGCTCAACATTAGATGTAGAGGGTTTGCAAGATTTTAGTTCAACAACCTTAGCATGCAACACATCATTTTTAGTTCTAAGGTCGGAAATAGTAGTATTGCAAACATCAAAATCCTTAGCCTTAGCAATTAATTTCTCATTTTCATTTCTAAGGCTAGCAATGGAAACATTCAACTCATCAATCCTAGCAAGCAAATCAACATTATTATTCCTAGGATCAATGCAAACATGAGAATCAACCTTAGCTAATAAATTTGCATTTTCATTTCTAAGGTTGTCTAATGTCTCATGACAAGTGCTTAGCTCACTAGACAATTTTTCACATTTTTCTCTTTCTAGAGCATAAGCATTTTTAACCTTAACATGTTTCTTGTTTTCCTTGATTAGGAAGTCCTCTTGGGAGTCCAAGAGATCATCCTTTTCATGGATGGCACTAATTAGCTCATTTAATTTTTCTTTTTGTTCCATGTTAAGGTTGGCAAAAAGAATACGCAAATTATCCTCTTCATTTTTATCATCATCCTCATCACTAGATGTTTCATATTTAGTGGAGGACTTTGATTTTACCTTCTTTTTGCCGTCCTTGGCCATGAGGCACTTGTGGCCGACGTTGGGGAAGAGGAGGCCCTTGGTGACGGCGATGTTGGCGGCGTCCTCGTCGTCGGAGGAGTCGCTTGAGCTTTCGTCGGAGTCCCACTCCCGACAAACATGGGCATCGCCGCCCTTCTTCTTGTAGTACTTCTTCTTTTCCTTCCTCTTGCCCTTCTTGTCGTCACCCCTGTCACTATCACTTGATAATGGACATTTAGCAATAAAGTGACCGGGCTTACCACACTTGTAGCAAACCTTCTTGGAACGGGATTTGTAGTCCTTCCCCTTCCGTTGCTTGAGGATTTGCCGGAAGCTTTTGATGATTAGGGCCATCTCCTCGTTGTCGAGCTTGGAGGCGTCAATTGGTTGTCTACTTGGTGTAGACTCCTCCTTCTTCTCCTCCGTTGCCTTGAAGGCCACGGGTTGCGCCTCGGATGTGGAAGGCTCATCAAGCTCGTTGATCTTCTTGGAGCCCTTAATCATGCATTCAAAACTAACAAAATTCCCGATGACTTCCTCGGGGGTCATTTGAGTATATCTAGGATTGCCACGAATTAATTGAACTTGAGTAGGGTTAAGGAAAATAAGGGCTCTTAGAATAACCTTAACCACTTCGTGGTCATCCCATTTTGCGCTCCCGAGGTTGCGCACTTGGTTCACCAAGGTCTTGAGCCGGTTGTACATGTCTTGTGGCTCCTCCCCTTGGCGAAGACGGAAGCGACCGAGCTCCCCCTCGATCGTTTCCCGCTTGGTGATCTTGGTGAGTTCATCACCCTCGTGCGCCGTCTTGAGTAGGTCCCAAATCTCCTTGGCGTTCTTCAACCCTTGTACTTTGTTGTATTCCTCCTTGCTTAGAGAGGCAAGAAGGATGGTTGCGGCTTGGGAGTTGAAGTGCTCGATTTGGGCCACTTCGTCCGTGTCGTAGTCTTCATCCCCTACGGATGGTACCTGTACACCATACTCAACGATATCCCATAATCTTTTGTGGAGAGAGGTTAGATGAAATCGCATCAAATTACTCCACATAGCATAATCTTCACCATTAAAAGTTGGTGGTTTGCCTAATGGGACGGAAAGTAAAGGTGTATGTTTAGGAACGCGAGGGTAGCGTAGGGGGATCTTACTATACTTCTTACGCTCTTGGCGTTTAGAAGTGACGGACGCCGCGTCGGAGCCGGAGATAGATGTCGATGAAGTGTCGGTCTCGTAGTAGACCACCTTCCTCATCCTTTTGTGCTTGTCCCCACTCCGATGCGGCTTGTGAGAAGAAGATTTTTCCTTCTTCTCTTTGTGGTGAGAAGAGGAAGATCTTTTCTCCTTCCGCTTGGAGGATTTCTTCTTCTTCTCTCTTCTCTTGGTGCGGGACTCTTCCGATGAAGATGAAGTGCTCCCTTGACTTGTAGTGGGCTTGTCATCGCCGGTCTCTATCTCCCTCTTGGTGTGATCTCCCGACATCACTTCGAGCGGTTAGGCTCTAATGAAGCACCGGGCTCCGATACCAATTGATAGTCGCCTAGAGGGGGGGTGAATAGGGCGAAACTGAAATTTACAAAAATAATCACAACTACAAGCCGGGTTAGCGTTAGTAATAAAGAAACGAGTCCGCGAGAGAGGGCGCAAAACAAATCGCAAGCAAATAAGAGTGTGACACGAGGATTTGTTTTACCGAGGTTCGGTTCTTGCAAACCTACTCCCCGTTGAGGAGGCCACAAAGGCCGGGTCTCTTTCAACCCTTCCCTCTCTCAAACGATCCCACGGATCGAGTGAGCTTTCTCTTCTTCTCAATCAAACGGGAACAAAGCTTCCCCGCAAGGGCCACCACACAATTGGTGCCTCTTGCCTTGGTTACAATTGAGATTGATCACAAGAACAAGTGAGAAAGAAAGAAAGCGATCCAAGCGCAAGAGCTCAAAAGAACACGGCAAATCTCTCTCGCTAGTCACTAAGGGCTTGAGTGGAATTTGAGAGGATTTGATCTCTTTGTATGTGTCTAGAATTGAATGCCTAGCTCTTGTAAGTGGTTGAGAGTTGGAAAACTTGGATAGCAATGAATGTGGGGTGGTTGGGGTATTTATAGCCCCAACCACCAAAAGTGACCGTTGCTGGAAGCAGTCTGTTCGATGGCGCACCGGACAGTCCGGTGCACACCGGACAGTCCGGTGCCCCTGCCACGTCACCATTGCCGTTGGATTCTGACCGTTGGAGCTTCTGACTTCTGGGCCCTCCTGGGTGTCCGGTGCACACCGGACATGTACTGTTTGATGTCCGGTGCACCGGTATGGGCGTGCCTGACGTCTGCGCGCGCTGCGCGCGCATTTAATGCACCGCAGGGAGCCGTTGGCGCCGCAGGTAGCCGTTGCTCCGCTGGTACACCGGACAGTCCGGTGCACACCGGACAGTCCGGTGAATTTTAGCGGAGTGGCTGCCGAGCAAACCCGAGGCTGGCGAGTTCCGGAGACCGCGTTTCCTTGGAGCACCGGACATGTCCGGTGCACACCGGACAGTCCGGTGAATTATAGCGCGTCGGCTTCCGAGAATTCCCGAGGGCGAAGAGTTGGAGTCGAAGTCCTCTGGGCGCACCGGACATGTCCGGTGCACACCGGACAGTCCGGTGCCTTCAGCCAGAGGTGCCCTCGGTTGCCTCATTGCTCCTTTGTTGAATCCAACACTTGGTCTTTTTATTGGCTGATTGTGAACCTTTTGCACCTGTATAACTTATGCACTAGAGTAAACTAGTTAGTCCAATGTTTGTGTTGGGCAATTCAACCACCAAAATTATTTAGGAACTAGGTGTAAGCCTAATTCCCTTTCACTAACCCCAGCTTGTAGTGTGTGTTTGAAGTTGTAAATTTTAGGTTACGCCTATTCACCCCCTCTAGGCGACTTTCATTGTTTATTTGTTGATTGCGCAGTAAATTGGAGTTGGTAGTTTACTGCATTGGTGAAATGAAAAAGGAAGAAAAGTGGAAATTATTTGTGTACCTGTGGAATTGCTAGAGAATGGGAGAGAATCAAGGGATTGAGCAAGTTCTTGGTAAGTTGGTTGAATTGCTGTCAGCAAGAAGGGACGAAGCTCCATCTTCAAGTAAGGAAAATATTGTCCATATAGAACCAGTTTAGAAGCTAGAGCTGATGCCAAATGAGGTTAAACTAGAGGGAGTAAAGAATTATTTGGCTTGGTCTAGGAGAGCCTTGCGATTATTGAAGGCAAAAAGACTCGAGGGCTATGTTGATGGAACTGTCGTTGAGCCCAAAGACAAGCCAAGTGTTGAATGGAAGGATTGGGATGCTATAAACTCTTTGGTGGCAGCATGGATGTTAAGTTCTATGATCCCAGCAATTGCTAGCACTGTTGATACAATTATAAGTGATGTAGAAATGTGGAAAGTGCTTGAAGAAATGTATTCGGGAGCTGGAAATGTTATGTTGATGGTGGAGACTGAAGATCACCTCCATAATATCAAATAGGGGGAGCGAACTGTGGTGGAGTATGTTCAGGAATTGCAGTGTTTGTGGGCTGATGCTGACCATTATGATCCTATTGAGTTACCACACTCAGAGTGTGTTGTTTGGGCAAAGAAATGGGTGGAAAAAAGATGTGTGCTTCAATTTTTAAGGGGTCTAAACCCATAGTTTGAGGGAAGACGAGCCTCCATGTTTCATCAATCCACTCTTCCTAGCCTGCAAGAGGCAATAGCTGCTATATCCCAGGAGGAGTCATGACTCAAAGTGATGAGGGAAAGTCCTGCAGTGTCATCTCACCCTGTGTTTTCAACTATGAGAACTAAAGACACTAGAGAGTGTTACAATTGTGGTGATGTTGGACACATTGCTCGTAATTGTACTAAACCTTTCAAGTTTAACCGCGGGAGAGGAAGAGGGGCTCCTAGAGGTGGTAGAGGTCGTGGATGTAGAAGTTGGGCAAGAGCCAATGCAACAACTACAAAAGAAGACCTTGAGATCTTTATGGAGAATGAAGCTAAAACAAAGTCGACTGAGCAACATAAAATTCCTGGAAATAAAAATCAGGAGTCCTACACCGGGGATTTTTGTCAACTTCTCCTACACAGATGAAGGTAATTATGCCCATGCTCTTGTACCCACACAAATCACATGATTAAATTGGATTTTAGACTCGGGGGCATCAAAGCATGTCACAGGCATGTCAAGTGAGTTTACATCATATATGAGATATCCCCCCACACGTAAAGAAATGATTCAAACTACTGATGGTACTCCACAACCTATCAAGGGTGTTGGCATAGTACAATGCACTTCATCTATTAAGTTGTCATCAGTTTTATATGTGCTAACTTTTCCTGTTAATTTGATATCACTAAGTGCTTTGGTTGATCAATTAGACTGTCAGATTATACTTGACCGGGATAATTGTTTAATTCAGGAGAGGAGAACAGGGAAAAGACTTGGGACAGCTACCAGGCATAGTGGATTGTGGTATATGGACCATGAGGAGACAAATGATACAAGATGCACTATGTTGGCAACAAAGTTGGAAGAGAAGGAAGTTGTAGTGATGCTTTTGCATTGTAGATTCGTGCATCTATCTTTTGATAAGATATCCAAAGCTTTTCCTGATGTAATGTGTGGGGTGGATAAAAGCAAGCTATTGTGTGATGCCTATGAGTTTGCAAAACACACGAGGACATCTTATATAAGTCGAGGTATCAGGAGTATATCTCCTTTTGTGTTAGTTCATTCTGATGTTTGGACATGTCCTGTGACTTCTATTAATGGAATGAAGTACTTTGTTACTTTTATTGACTATTTTTCTCGGATGACATGGGTCTATGTGATGAAGCATAAAGATGAAGTGTTGAATTGCTATCAAAATTTTTATGCTTTGGTCAAGAATCAATTCAATACTCAAGTTAAAATGATCAGAACAGATAATGGAACTGAGTATGTAAATAAGGAATTTAATGTATTTCTCTCAAGAAATGGTATCTTACATCAGACCTCCTATCCTGATACACCTCCACAAAATGGGGTGGCTGAAAGGAAGAATCGTCACATTTTGGAGGTTGCTCGTTCACTTATGTTTACAATGAATGTTCCGAAGTTTCTATGGAGTGAGGCTATTTTGACTGCCACATATCTCATCAATCGCACTCCTTCGAAAATAATTGCAATGAAAACTCCATGTGAGGTTCTTCTCGGAGAAAATAAGTTTGTGGTTCCACCTAAAATTTTTGGATGTACATGCTTTGTAAGAGATCATAGACCTCAAGTGGGGAAGTTGGATCCTCGTGCTCTGAAATGCATTTTTGTTGGATATCCTACAGGTCAAAAAGGCTACAAGTGTTGGAATCCTAGTGAACGATGCCTATTTGTAAGCATGGATGTTACATTCAGAGAGACTGTGCCTTTCTATGGTGAGAAGACAGATTTAAATTTCTTTCTTGAGTCTGCCTCTAATAGCATAGATGATGTTAGTCGAGAGGGGGAGAAAAGAGAGGTTGATCCAAAGGAGCACCATTCAAATAAAATGGAAGTAGTGAACTAGTGATTGGTGCTTCCTAACAAAAAATGCAAGTAGTAGGGCCAAATGAACCAGAGTCAAACTCTAGTCATGAGAATAATAGATCTTGTGGTGATAATTTACGATACAAGGGTGAAGTATATATAAGAAGAAAGTCTCACTTGCATTCTGAGCCTCATGAAACAAATCCATCATCTAGTACTGAGCAGTTTTCTCCTGACACATTAGAAACTACAGATGCACCGTTGATCTCTCGCAAAGAAATTGAAGATCCCTTTTCTCATGATTTGCCCATTGCAATATGAAAAGGAGCACGTGCTAAGGCTGGAGTGCCTCCAACAAGGTATGGATATGAACATGACATTGGAAATTATGTTTCTTATGCATCTTTGTCACCATCATATAGGGCATTTGTTGCGTCATTGCATTCTATAGCAATTCCAAGAGATTGGAAAGAAGCACAACATGATTCTAACTGGCGTGAGGCAATGTTGGAGGAGCTTAAAGCTCTTGAAAAGAATCAAACATGGGAGTTTGTGAAACTGCCTAAAGGAAAAAGAGCGGTCAGTTGTAAGTGGGTATTCACTATGAAGCAAAACCTAGAAGGAAAGGTAGAACGATATAAAGCAAGGTTGGTTGCAAGGGGGTACAACCAAACATATGGAATTGATTATGATGAGACATTTGCCCCCATGGCAAAAATGAGTATGGTAAGGACACTAATCTCTTGTGATGCAAACTTTGGTTGGCCTTTGTATCAACTAGATGTTAAGAATGCATTCTTGCATGGTGATTTACAAGAGGAGGTCTATATAGAGGTCCCACCTGGAGTGTTAGAGCCTTAGGCAGTCGGAAAGGTATGTCGATTGAAAAAATCATTATATGGTCTCAAGCAGACACCACGAGCTTGGTTTGATAGATTTAGACGTGCACTATGTGGTATGAGATATGAACAATGCAATGGGGATCATACTGTATTTTATCGACACTTCGAGCATCGAATTGCAATTCTAGCTATGTATGTGGATGATATTATCATCACAGGTGACGACGAGCATGAGATCGCTCATCTAAAAGAGAATCCGAGTAAGGAGTTTGAGGTTAAAGATCTTGGTCACCTTAAGTACTTTATTGGTATTGAGGTTGCCCAATCCCCAAATGGAATAGTTCTTTCTCAGAGGAAGTATGTTCTAGACATACTTGATGAAACATGTATGCTTGGATGTCGACCTATAGCAACACCTATTGACTTGAATCACAAATTATGTGCTGAATCTGGTGATCTTGTGAACAAGGAAAGCTACCAAAGGCTTGTTGGTCAGCTCATCTACTTGTGTCACACAAGGCCTGATATCACATATGCTGTTAGTGTGGTGAGCCGATACATGCATGACCCAAAATGTGGACATCTTGATCCAGTTTATCGTATACTGCGATATTTAAAGTCTTGTCCTGGAAAGGGAATATTCTTTTAAGAGTCACGATCATCTAAAGGTGGAAGGATACTCTGATGCAGACTGGGCCGGCCGCCTTGATGATAGAAGATCGACTTCAGGTTATTGTGTGTTTGTTGGGGGAAATTTGATATCATGGAGAAGTAAGAAACAATCAGTTGTATCCCATTCCACTGTTGAAGCAGAATATAGAACTATGCCACTTGTGTTATGTGAGATGTTGTGGGTTAAGAATCTTTTATCAGAATTGAATGTATTGAGAAGAAGTCCCCTTAGGCTATGGTGCGATAACAAATCAGCTATAAGTATAGCTAATAATCCTGTTCAACATGACAGAACAAAACATGTGGAGATTGATCGGTTCTTCATCAAAGAGAAGTTAGATGATGGAACATTAGAGCTGAGTCATGTAAGTTCGAAGGATCAAATAGCTGATTGCTTAACTAAGGGTTTAGGAGTAAAAGAGTGTCATATATTATGTAACAAGATGGAAATGATTTATATCTATCGTCCATCTTGAGGGGTAGTGTTGGGCCGTGTCTGACCGTGTATGTAGAGCCCAAGAGGCATGTATATTTATATGTATTGTATCAGCTGCAATAAAGTGTGTTCTAGAGACTTCAAAAAACCCTACCTCAACAGATTATTTTAGCCGATCAAATATGCAAGAGACCTTAAATGGATCTAGTTGTTGGCGCTCCACTCAGCTTTCATAGGTGGATATGTCCGGTGCATCTTGAATGACTAGTTTTAGAAACTAATCAATATGATGTGTTCTATAGGTCGTCAACTTGCTTATTTTTCAAGTTGGGTTGTTCCCACCGTTTTTAGTTGAGTTTGTGTCACACCTAGATTCTAGGGGTCCAAAACCCGGGCGCGAACGTAATCACCAAGTATGCTAGAACCCAGTCTTACACATATGATGACTCATGGTACAGAAACAAATGTCACATCTTTACTATATAATAGGAGTTGTGTACAAAATAAATAAATAATTACATCATATGGAGACAACGATCTAGCAACCCAAAGTTGACTGGGAGACGACGACCTAGACCTTTCACGAACTCATCACAACATCCTCCATGCGCCTCATCCTGCAGTACCTGTTCATGACCTGTGGGGGGTGTGAGACAGCAAGGGTGAGCTCACAACGTTCATCGCTCAACAAGTTGTGGGGAATAATGTGCATGAACTCACCAAAGTTGGGAGCTCATGTGAAGTGTAAGGCTTACCAAAGAGGATGGTTGAAGCTGAGCACTGCTTTTAAAGTTGGTCAAAATTTTATCAGCAGTTACTAAGTGTAAGCAGATACCAAACCAGAGTAATAATAGATCAAAATTAATAATAAACCACAATGTGATGCATATGACAAATTGAATTTAATTTCATAAATTAATCATGCGAGAGTCCTGAGCTGCTCATGATCGCGAGCACGGCTAGTATACCAATTTTACACTCTGCAGAGGTGGCACCCTTTACCCACAAGTCATGTTACCCATCTTCCATGGGGTTGTACGGGCCCCATACACATCTACCAAGAAAGCGAGACAGAGTAACACTACGAGGCCTTTACAAAGTTCCACTAGCTTCAGAAAACCCTCTACAGTTTCTAGGAAGAGCAATCCAGGAATCCCCCATCTGATCGCCATCGCAGCAAAATAACCCGAGAACCTCCCTACACGCCTACTCTCCTACTGCCCTTGCCCCTTTCGGGTAAGGTAGTCCTCCACTAGCTTTCCTAATTAGTAAGCCAAGGGTGTCCCATTCCATCCTTGTGGTGGCACGTGTTCTCAAGTTAAGCTCCATGTTCCAATTAACATAGTAGCCTTATCATGAACAGAAATAGAACAATAATGATAAAGTATGACCATGTGTAATAGTTATCTCAACACCCAAAACCATATATAGCAATAACAAAGACTACCCAAAAGTTCAGGGGTAAACAAGGTGTAAAGATGACCAAACTAGGGTGACCTATTGGGTCCCATCAAAATTAAGTCTATGCATACCAAAATGATTATAGAGAACATTATTGGGTAAATAAAAGTGATCAAGGGCACAACTTGCCTTAGACTTGAGATCCTAGTACCAGGATGATCTTCAAATTATTGTGACCTAGTCGTAGCAATACAAACAAACATGGTGTAAGCAAAATTAACATCACACCAAACATAAGAACAAACTCAATAATAATATTCTACGCGTCGTAACGAGATCGTGGGTTCGAAAATCACTAAATTCGGAGTTACGGTTAACGAGTTATGATTTTCTAAAGATTTAGGAGTCGGGTACAAAAGAAATTAAGTACATACTTTTAATTTAGGTTTCATTACAAAATAAAGATACCAGGGATAAACAATATTATTATGAATCTATTACAACTGTAATGGATCAAAAAGGAGTTAAGATGAATTAAATATGAATTAAACAAGTTTCTAGTATTATTTTTATACTAAAAATCATTTTCTGCATTAATTTATTCCATTTTATTTACTACTGGGTTGCAGGTACAAAAATTAAAGAACACAGGGGTTGTGTTATCAATTTCTAGGACATAAACATAATTATTTGGTACTGCCCGTGGATGATGGGTTGAATGCAGCAAAGGTCAGGAGCTCTTTTGAAAGAAGTGCACAGCGAAGCGGGACCTTCAGTTGTAAGTCGTCCGATCCAAGATCAGTGGCCCAGATTAGATCACGCGAAGGGGTATGCAACATCTAATCGCGACCGCCTAACAAGCGATCTACGGTTCAGATGATAAAGCGCCTAGTTCTGTCCCTATCTGCACCATTGAAGATATGCGGTACAGGTTGAATGCGACGAAGGGATGAGACAGCCCCTAATCTCAGCCGCTGGTACATTGATCAACTGCCCGAGTACCCCCATCCCCAACCACGGCGGCGGAGTATCCACCCTGGCGGCGCGCCCACTGGCAACACGGCCGATCGCCCCCCTGTGCTCAAACCCGATTTTACCGTGAATCGGGTAGCAGGACTCGTCGCCCATAGAGCCATGCGGGTCCGGCACAATGAGATTGCTCCAGCGAGCAATCACCACACCATCTTGGCCACTCGCGCCAGCGCACAACAATCCTCGTATCCGGAACTCGCCAGAGGACACCCTCGCTAGTACACCAAGCTCCCAAGCCGAGGTGTTGCCCGAGTCCATGGTGGCAGTGCCCCTCCCCGCAGCGTCCTCCCAATCCATACCCACGACGACATCACCCTCCGGGCGGTTCTAGGGTTCAGCACACACTAGTCAATGGCGAGGGCGGGGTCCCGCATTTATCTCAGGGCGAAGTCCACCCAGGGATCGGCAACTAGGATCATGGTGAAATTCGTTTGGGTTTGCTAAGGTTTCGGTGCTATTACGGCTGCCAGCGGATAGGGAGAAGCTGACCGGGGTGGCCCACCGGTCAGTGGTGTGAGCAGCGTGAAAGGTGAGACCGCCAAGTTGAAAGGGAAATGTGCCCTTGGGCCATTTCTAGTATAGTTTTGGTGATTAAGTGCCCAACGCATATTGAGTAAGTAATTATGTGCCAAATGATGGATGAAGTGCAAATCAACAAGAAGGTATGATTCTAGACTTAGTACATTGGTTTTTGTGTACTAATATATTTGTCTAAGTGCTAGATTCAGAGAAAAGAGAAAAAGGAAAAAGACTTGGCTGGAGCAGCCAAGACTCAGCGCAGTCTGGCACACCGGACTGTCCGGTGGCGCACCGGACAGTGTCCGGTGCGCCAGGCTGGCTTCTGGCAAACTGGCCACTCTCGGGAATTCGTCGGCGGCGTACGGCTATAATTCACCGGACTGTCAGGTGGTGCACCGGACTGTCCGGTGAGCCAACGGCCGCCAGCGCAACGGCCGGCCGCCAAATCCACGGGCGACGCGTGGCCCGCTCCAACGGTCGGCAGGAGGCACCGGATTGTCCGGTGCGCCAACGGCTATAATTCTGCAACGGTCGGCTGTGCCATTTTAGGAAGGCGATCTGCACCGGACCATGAACAGTGCCTATCCGGTGGTGCACCGGACTGTCTGGTGCGCCACCCGACAGAAGGCAAGAATTGCCTTCCCAGATTTCCTCCAACGGCTCCTAGCTGCCATGGGGCTATAAAAGGGATTCCTAGGCACATGGAGGAGTCACCCAAGCATTCTTTGATCATCTCTAAGCACCAAGACTCCATTCTCGCGCATTTGATTCTTTGTGATAGTGACTTGAGCTCTATTTGAGTAGAGAACTCCTCGCATTGTGTTGTGAGCTCAAGTTGTGGCTTGTGTGCGTGGTTGTGCTCGTGCTTTGAGTCTTGTGTGTGTTTCTCTCCCCTCCCTTACTTCCTTGCTTCTTTATGATCATCATTTGTAAGGGCGAGAGGCTCCAAGTTGTGGAGATTCCTCGCGAACGGGAGATAGTAAAAGAAAGGAAAACACCGTGGTATTCAAGTTGATCATTGGATCACTTGAAAGGGGTTGAGTGCGACCCTCGTCTAGTGGGACGCCACAACGTGGAGTAGGCAAGTGTTATACTTGGCCGAACCACGGGATAAATCATCGTGTCTCTTGTGCTTGTTTTCTTCGTGACCATTGTGTGTCACAAGAGCTTGGTCCTTGCCACTTGATTCTATTGAGCTAACACTTAACCAAGTTTTGTGGCTACAAGTATTTGATTTTTACAGGATCACCTATTCACCCCCCCTCTAGGTGCTCTCAATTGGTATCGGAGCTGTTCTCTTCACGCAAGGGACTAATCGCCTGAAGAGATGGATCCTAAGGGAAAGGGGATGGTGGTCAACGACAAGACAAAGGAGTCCATCGTCAACGAGCCAAGAGATGATAAGCCCTCGGACTCTGGCTCGAGTCATAAGAAAAGAGATGGGAGAAAAGGCGCATTAAGAAGATCGTCTACTACGATAGCGACGAGTCTTCTTCTTCCCCAAGAGACGACGAATACGACGAGAAAAAGAAACAGGTTAATTCGAATTTTTCTTTTGATTATTCTCGTATTCCGTTTAATTCCAATGCTCATTTATTTTCAATTCCACTTGGGAAACCTCCACACTTTGATGGAGAAGACTACTCATTTTGGAGTCACAAAATGCGTAGTCACCTATTCTCTCTCCATCCAAGTATTTGGGAGATTGTTGAAAACGGAATGCTTTTTGATAGTACTGACAACCCCGTTTTCATTAATGAGCAAATCCATAAAAATGCACAAGCTACCACTGTTTTGCTAGCATCCTTGTGCAGGGACGAGTACAACAAGGTGAGCGGCTTGGATAATGCCAAGCAAATTTGGGACACCCTCAAGATTTCTCATGAGGGGAACGACGCCACCATGATCACCAAGATGGAGTTGGTGGAAGGCGAACTGGGAAGGTTCGCAATGATCAGGGGAGAGGAGCCAACGCAAATGTACAACAGGCTCAAGACCCTAGTCAACAAGATCAGGAGCTATGGAAGCACGAGATGGATGGACCACGACGTCGTCAGACTTATGCTCAGGTCCTTCACTGTTCTTGATCCTCATCTTGTGAACTCAATCCGTGAGAATCCTAGGTACACAAAGATGACGCTCGAGGAAATACTCAGAAAGTTTGTAAGCGGGCGTATGATGATCAAGGAAGCAAGATACGTTGATGAGGCATTGAATGGTCCAATTCCCATCTACGAGCCTCAAACCGTTGCTCTCAAAGAAACAAGCAGCAGGGAGGCGCTACCTAGCAAGGTGGCGCAAGTTGAGGCGACCGGGCTAAATGAGGATGAAATGGCCCTCATTATCAAGCGCTTTAAGACAGCGCTAAAAGGACGCAAGGAGCATCCCAACAAGAGCAAGACAAAGGGAAAGCGCTCCTGCTTCAAGTGTGGTAAGACTGGTCACTTTATTGCTAACTGTCCCGATAATGATAGTGACCAGGGACAAGAAAAGAGCGGGAAGAGGGAGAAAAAGAAGTCCTACAAGAAGGCGAAGAGCGAGGCGCACCTTGGCAAAGAGTGGGATTCGGATTGCTCTTCGTCCGACTCTGACGATGAAGGACTCACCGCCTCGGCCTTCAACAAATCGTCTCTCTTCCCCCAACGAGCGCCATACTTGCCTAATGGCAAAGGAGAAAAAAGTAAGCGTTCAAGAAACTCCTAAATATACTACTTCTAGCGATGAAGACTCTAGTGATGATGAAGTAGACTATTCTAGCTTATTTAAAGGTTTAGATAGAGCCAAGGTAGAAAAAATCAATGAATTGATTGATGCTTTAAATGAAAAGAATAGACTCTTAGAAAAGCAAGAGGATATATTGTATGAAGAACATGATAAGTTTACTAGTGTACAAAAATCTCTTACTTTAGAAACTAAAAGGAATGAGATTTTATCTTCTGAAATTTCTGCTTGCCATGAGTCTATTTCTAGTTTGAAGAGCGTTAATGATGAGCTAAATGCTAAGTTAGAAGTAGCTAATAAGTCTAGTTCATGTGTGGAATATGTCGTAATTTGTAATAGGTGCAAGGATTTTGATGTTAATACTTGTAATGAACATCTTGCATCCATTACTAAATTAAATGATGAAGTTGCAAGTCTTAATGCTCAACTTAAGACTTGCAAGGTGGATTTTGATAAACTAAAATCTGCAAGGGATGCCTACACTATTGGTAGACACCCCTCTATTAAGGATGGGCTTGGCTTTCGAAAGGAAGCCAAGAATTTAACAAGTCAAAGGGATCCCATTTCCGCCAAGGAAAAAGGGAAGGCCCCTATGGCTAATAGTGCTCAAAGGAATCATGCTTTCATCTATAGTGATAGAAAATTTTCTAGAAATGCTCATAGGAGTTATGCTTATGATTCATATGCTATGATTGCTTCAAGTTCTTCTTTTGTGCATGGTAGAAATATGCCTAGGAAAAATGTTGTTCATGTGCCTAGGAAAGTATGTAATGAACCTTCTACAATTTACCATGCTTGCAACACTTCTTTTGCAATTTGTTGTAAGAATAAGAAAGTGATTGCTAGGAAGTTGGGGGCCAAGTGCAAGGGAGACAAGACTTGTATTTGGGTCCCAAAGACTATTATAACTAACCTTGTAGGACCCAACAAGAGTTGGGTACCTAAAACCCAAGCCTAATTTGCCTTGCAGGTTTATGCATCTGGGGGCTCAAGCTGGATTATCGATAGCGGATGCACAAACCACATGACGGGGGAGAAGAAGATGTTCACCTCCTACGTCAAGAACAAGGGTTCCCAAGATACAATCATATTTGGAGATGGGAATCAAGGCAAGGTCAAAGGCTTAGGCAAGATAGCCATCACAAATGAGCACTCTATCTCTAATGTATTTCTAGTAGAGTCGCTAGGCTATAATCTGTTGTCTATTAGTCAATTGTGCCACATGGGCTACAATTGTTTATTTACAAATGTTGATGTGTCTGTCTTTAGAAGGAGTGATGGTTCATTAGCATTTAAGGGTGTACTAGATGGCAAACTCTACTTAGTTGATTTTTCAAAAGAGGAGGCCGATCTAGATACATGCTTAATAGCTAAGACTAGCATGGGCTGGCTATGGCATCGCCGTCTAGCACATGTTGGGATGAAGAACCTCCACAAACTTCTAAAGGGAGAACATGTGTTAGGACTGACAAATGTGGTTTTCGAAAAAGATAGACCTTGTGTAGCTTGTCAAGCAGGTAAACAGGTGGGAAGCGCTCATCACAGCAAGAATGTGATGACCACATCAAGACCTCTAGAGCTACTTCATATGGACCTCTTCGGACCCGTCGCCTACCTCAGCATCGGGGGAAGTAAGTATGGTCTTGTTGTTGTTGATGATTTTTCCCGCTTCACTTGGGTATTCTTTTTGCAGGATAAATCAGAAACCCAAGGGACCCTCAAGCGCTTTCTAAGGCGAGCTCAAAACGAATTTGAGCTCAAGGTGAAGAAGATAAGAAGCGACAACGGGTCCAAATTCAAGAACCTTCAAGTGGAGGAGTTCATTGAGGAGGAAGGAATCAAGCACGAGTTCTCCGCTCCCTACACACCACAACAAAACGGTGTGGTAGAGAGGAAGAACAGGACGCTTATAGACATGGCGAGGATGATGCTTGGAGAATTCAAGACTCCCGAGCGGTTTTGGTCGGAAGCTGTGAACATAGCTTGCCACGCCATAAACCGGGTCTACCTTCATCGCCTCCTCAAGAAGACGTCGTATGAACTTCTAACCGGTAACAAACCCAACGTGTCTTATTTTCGTGTATTTGGGAGTAAATGTTACATTCTAGTGAAGAAAGGTAGGAATTCCAAATTTCCTCCCAAAGCTGTAGAAGGGTTTTTGCTAGGTTATGACTCAAATACAAAGGCATATAGAGTCTTCAACAAATCATCGGGTTTGGTTGAAGTCTCTAGCGACGTTGTATTTGATGAAACTAATGGCTCTCCAAGAGAGCAAGTTGATCTTGATGATATAGATGAAGACGATGTTCCAACGACACAATTCGCACCATGGCGATTGGAGATGTGCGACCACAGGAGCACCAAGTGCAAGATCAACCTTCTTCCTCAACAATGGTGCACCCCCCAACTCAAGATGGTGAACAGGTTTCTCAAGAGGAGGCGTGTGATCAAGGAGGAGCACAAGAAGACCAAGTTGAGGAGGAAGAAGCACCACGGGCCCCTCCAACTCAAGTTCGAGCGACGATTCAAAGGAATCATCCCGTCGACCAGATCTTGGGTGATATAAGCAAGGGAGTAACTACTCGCTCACGTCTAGCTAATTTTTGTGAGCATTACTCGTTTGTCTCTTCTATTGAGCCTTTCAGGGTTGAAGAGGCCTTACTAGATCCAGACTGGGTGTTGGCCATGCAGGAAGAGCTCAACAACTTCAAGCGAAATTAAGTTTGGACACTAGTGCCACGTCCCAAGCAAAACGTTGTGGGAACCAAGTGGGTGTTCCGCAACAAGCAAGACGAGCACGGGGTGGTGACACGAAACAAGGCTCGACTTGTGGCAAAAGGTTATGCCCAAGTCGCAGGTTTGGATTTCGAGGAGACTTTTGCTCCTGTGGCTAGGCTAGAGTCTATTCGCATTCTATTAGCCTATGTCGCTCACCACTCTTTCAGGTTGTTTCAAATGGACGTGAAGAGCGCTTTCCTCAATGGGCCAATCAAGGAGGAGGTGTACGTGGAGCAACCCCCTGGCTTTGAGGATGAACGGTACCCCGACCACGTGTGTAAGCTCTCTAAGGCGCTCTATGGACTTAAGCAAGCCCCAAGAGCATGGTATGAATGCCTTAGAGGTTTTCTAATTTCTAATGCTTTCAAGGTTGGGAAAGCCGATCCAACTCTTTTCACTAAGACTTGTGATGGTGACCTATTTGTGTGCCAAATTTATGTCGATGACATAATATTTGGTTCTACTAACCAAAAGTCTTGTGAAGAGTTTAGCAGGGTGATGACACAGAAATTCGAGATGTCTATGATGGGCGAGTTGAACTACTTCCTTGGGTTCCAAGTGAAGCAACTCAAGGACGGCACCTTCATCTCCCAAACGAAGTACATGCAATACTTGCTCAAGCGGTTTAGGATGAAGGACACCAAGCTCGCAAAGACTCCAATGGGAACCGACAGACATGTCGACCTCAACAAAGGAGGTAAGTCCGTTGATCAAAAGGCATACCGGTCTATGATAGGGTCTTTACTTTATTTATGTGCTAGTAGACCGGATATTATGCTTAGCGTATGCATGTGTGCTAGATTTCAATCCGACCCAAGGGAGTGTCACCTTGTGGCCGTTAAGCGAATTCTTAGATATTTAGTTGCTACGCCTTGCTTCGAGATCTGGTATCCAAAGGGGTCTACATTTGACTTAATTGGATATTCAGACTCCGATTATGCCGGGTGCAAGGTTGATAGGAAGAGTACATCAGGGACGTGCCAATTCCTAGGAAGGTCCCTGGTGTCTTGGAGTTCAAAGAAACAAACTTCCGTTGCCCTATCCACTGCTGAGGCCGAGTATGTTGTCGCAGGACAGTGTTGCGCGCAACTACTTTGGATGAGGCAAAGCCTCCGGGACTTTGGCTACAATCTGAGCAAAGTCCCACTCCTATGTGATAATGAGAGTGCAATCCGCATGCACAATCCTGTTGAACACAGCCGCACAAAGCACATAGACATCCGGCATCACTTTTTGAGAGACCACCAGCAAAAGGGAGATATCGAAGTGTTTTATGTTAGCACCGAGAACCAGCTAGCCGATATCTTTACCAAGCCTTTAGATGAGAAGACCTTTTGCAGGCTGCGTAGTGAGCTAAATGTCTTAGATTCGCGTAACTTGGATTGATCTATAGCAGACATGTGTTTTATGTCCTTGATCATGTTCCTTTATGCATATTATTGCTTACTTATGGTGCTCAAGTTGTGCAAGGGATCCCCGGACCTCACAAGTCTATGTGTGAATGATGCACATATTTAGGGGGGAGAAATGCTACAACTTGACCCTTTGAGACTAACCGTGTGCTTGAGTTTACTTAATTTAGTCTCAAAGGTGGATTGAAAGGGAAAGGTGAACTTGGACCATGCAAGACTTCCACTGCACTCCGATGAGAGGGTAATTTACTCCAAGTTCATCTCCATGCTCTTATTGCCTTTTTACTCTTAATTGACGATTTTGGTGAGGCAATGGGGTTTAAGGGCCAATAATGATTCTGTTTTGGTGCTTAATGCCAAAGGGGGAGAAATTAAGGCGAAAGCAAATGGATTAGCTACCACTTGAGAACTTTGAAAATAGTAGAGTTAGAACTTTTGATTTGTCAAAATACTCTTATTGTCAAAACTTGGTCTCTTATGGGGAAAATTTATGATTATGGGGAAAAGGGGGAGTTTTTGGATCTTGATCATTTTCTCTCTTGGATTATCTCTCTTTATGCCCAAACAAGTGAGTTTGACTTAGAGATAGGAAAATGAATTTGATTTGCAAAAACAAACCAAGTGGTGGCAAAGAACGATCCAAATATGTCAAATCTTGTAAAAGACAATTTTTGTTCTCAATTGCATTGATGTTGCACTTCTATTTGTTGCTTTTTGATGTGTTGGCATAAATCACCAAAAAGGGGGAAGATTGAAAGGGAAATGTGCCCTTGGGCCATTTCTAGTATAGTTTTGGTGATTAAGCGCCCAACGCATATTGAGTAAGTAATTATGTGCCAAATGATGGATGAAGTGCAAATCAACAAGAAGGTATGATTCTAGACTTAGTACATTGGTTTTTGTGTACTAATATATTTGTCTAAGTGCTAGAATCAGAGAAAAGAGAAAAAGGAAAAGACTTCGCTGGAGCAGCCAAGACTCAGCGCAGTCTGGCACACCGGACTGTCTGGTGGTGCACCGGACAGTGTCTGGTGGTGCACCGGACAGTGTCCGGTGCGCCAGGCTGGCTTCTAGCGAACTGGCCACTCTCGGGAATTCGTCGGCGGCGTACGACTATAATTCACCGGACTGTCCGGTGGTGCACCGGACTGTCCGATGAGCCAACGGCCGCCAGCGCAACGGTCGGTCGCCAAATCCGTGGGCGACGCGTGGCCCGCTCCAACGGTCGGCAGGAGGCACCGGACAGTGTCCGGTGCGCCAACGGCTACAATTCTGCAACGGTCGGCTGTGCCATTTTAGGAAGGCGATCTGCACCGGACCATGAACAGTGCCTGTCCGGTGCGCCACCCGACAGAAGGCAAGAATTGCCTTCCCAGATTGCCTCAAACGGCTCCTAGCTGCCTTAGGGCTATAAAAGGGACTCCTAGGCGCATGGAGGAGTCACTCAAGCATTCTTTGATCATCTCTAAGCACCAACACTCCATTCTCGCGCATTTGATTCTTTGTGATAGTGACTTGAGCTCTATTTGAGTAGAGAACTCCTCGCATTGTGTTGTGAGCTCAAGTTGTGGCTTGTGTGCGTGGTTGTGCTCGTGCTCGTGCTTTGAGTCTTGTGTGTGTTGCTGTCCCCTCACTTACTTCCATGCTTCTTTGTGATCATCATTTGTAAGGGCGAGAGACTCCAAGTTGTGGAGATTCCTCGCGAACGGGAGATAGTAAAAGAAAGGAAAACACCGTGGTATTCAAGTTGATCATTGGATCACTTGAAAGGGGTTGAGTGCGACCCTCGTCCAGTGGAACGCCACAACGTGGAGTAGGCAAGTGTTATACTTAGCCGAACCACGGGATAAATCACCATGTCTCTTGTGCTTGTTTTCTTCATGACCATTGTGTGTCACAAGAGCTTGGTCCTTGCCACTTGATTCTATTGAGCTAACACTTAACAAAACTGCTACAAGTATTTGATTTTTACAGGATCACCTATTCACCCCTCTCTAGGTGCTCTCATAAGTGGGCCCCGCGGTGCAGTGGCTATGCGCCGGAGGAGGAGCTGCGGGATGGTTGCTTGGGCCGGCCGAGGCAGATTGGGCCCAAAGCGCAGGCTTGAGTTTCTCTTCTTTTCTTTCTTTTCTTTTTTCCTTTTATCCTTTCTTTTCCAAATTGGAAACTTTATTTCAAATTTAAATCCTGTTTGAACTTCAGCTTTCCAAATATATCCAATAAAAATCCTAATATCAAGGTAACACCACTTATTTATTTATTTATTTATAATATTTTTATTTTCTTTATAGTGTATATTATCCCCCCCTCTTCTCTCTTCTTTTCTCCATCAGTTTCGAATTCTAAATTTTATTTTTTTTATTTAAACTTGTCACACGAATTTAAACACAAATGCACAAATACAAGAACCTCAACATAAGAAGCATATTTCTATATTTTTTTAATTATTTATTATTTAACTACTTTAATTCCCTTAAGTGAGTGTGCACAAAGAAAAGGAATTCAAATAATTTCTAAAACACTTTTATGTAAATACATGCATTTATGTATTTTATTGTACAAACTTTAGGGTTTACGGTTTGATCTCAAACTTTTTGTTTGCTATCATAGAGTTACCTAGCACCAATATTCACAAATATGCATCATCACTCCTTTGCACTCAGAATTAGCACATCATTGACTTGCTCGCTCATCCTTTGAAAACCGATGGTTAATCTCCATCAATAAGACCATAAATACCACACAAACTCATAATTTATCTTAACAAAATACTCTTGTGTTATACTATTAATCGTCCAAACACAAATAAAGAACTAGATTCTTTCACGTACGGTCGTCCCTCCAGTACAAGCAGGGAGCGAATCCACCAGTTTAGCCGCCTTTCATCAAACAAACACCAAGCAAATGTCTTTTGAGCACGGCTTTGTCAATAGCAAGCAGATTATTACTGACCAAACAACAGCACCAAGCGGATCAGATTTCAGGCAGGGGCAGGGCTGCCTGCTATCTTCATGCTCCGGTTCATCAGCAGTAGAACATGACCTTCTTGACGCTGTCCTTGAGCGCGGGGAGGGGCCTAACGGCTCCGCCGGCGGCGGCGCGGGTGCTGCGGGACGTTGACGAGCTGGAGGGCGCTCCGCCTCCACGGGCGCCACTCGCCAGCGACCCGCTGTCAGAGCTGTCAGGCTCCATGTAGAACCGGGCGCGGAATGCGGCCAGGTGAGCGTAGTACGCCGGCGGGACTGCAAGGCATATATATGCATCTTTTGGTTTATCTGTTGCTCGTGCATCGATTCAGCAATGCATATAACTTCGACAAACCTACCGATGGACACAGAGCGCGTGCACCTCGCGTAGCTGCAGCGGCAATTTGACAAGCTAATATATTAGTACGGTCGGTGTTCAGGGAACTGAACTGACAGTGACACCTCTTTGAGCAGCTAGCTGATCAGATGCTTACGTGTAGCAAAGGTTGTTGGTGAGGGTCTGCAGTGCGTCGGCTGTGAAGTTGTTCTCGTCCCACAAGACATGGTAGTGAGCAGGACGGCTGGTGCCCTTGATGCCAGCATGGCTGCACAGGAAGAAGTCGAACTCTGTAGGGTGGCAGATCTTCGAGTCCACGACAGTTCCTGCAGTTTCCATCCCAAAACCAAAAACACAATGCCCAAATTAAACGGAGGGAAGACCATTCATCTTGGAGAACAGCAAAGCGATAATGGTTATTAGTTACCCACCAGGAAGTATGTTGCCGCTCCTGTCGACCGAATTCTGGTCGTTGTGGTTGTGCGCGAACAACCTGGTATGGTGGCGTTTCTGGACGACGATGAAAGTCACCTGCGGTTGGTAGTTTGCTTCCAGCGATGCACACGCCTATAAGATCAACGTCAACAACTGTAGCTAGCTGCCTTGGAAAAGGAACAAGGAGAAGGAGAAGGAAACAAGAAGTTACCTTTCGGATAGCATCCAGTTCATGCAGTAGAACTTGGTAGAACTGCCCTTCACTCACACCATCCCTGTCAGACAGAGGTAAGGTAACTAGCTAGCCGGCGGCATGCAAAGTATTGTAAGAAATCACGCACACACACACACCTGTAGAATAGTATCCTCTGAGGCTTTTGACCAGTTGATTTTTTGAAGGATATAAGAAGCTCCCTGCAAATGTGGAGCTCAGCATGCAATGTATTACTTGGGCTATGGGTTAAGAAAAGAGAGAGAGAGAGAGAGAGGTTTTTTAAATGTGGAGCTCAGCATGTATTACCTACCTGACCATGCCACCACAAACGGTTCCTTTCTGAGGATCGTGTGTGACGTTGTAGAGATCCTCTATCAGCTCTTGCCTATGAGGCTGAGCAGAAACTAGACCAGCATACTTTGTCACCTCAGGCCAGTCTTGGGAAGCCACAACCTTCAATTCATTCAGAGGGTTGGTTATATATAAACAACAACAACAACAACAACATTTGAGTCCAATCCAACAGCTAGCTCGACTTACAGCAGCAATGGAAGGGCTGCTATCTTCTCCAGGATGAGGATGGGTCACATCGGCACCGAATATGATGGTAGGCCTGTCAGTCACCAAGGGAATGCGTCTTGACACTGCATCAGCCAGCACTGTGTTCCTTCCTCCGACCTTTTGGAAAACAAAAGGAAATTCTTTTTTTGGACTCCGAAACAAAATGCAACACAAACAAAAAAGGCATAGTCGGTAGAAAAACCAGCCTTGACATTTATCTTCAGGGCAAGGTTTGCCAGTATCTGCTTGTTCATCTTAAAGACTTGCTTTGCGCAGCAGCACTGGGAAACTAATCCAAGGTCGATTTCACAGATACGCTTCAGATCACCTGTATTGTATGGGACCATGTATGTATGTGAGCAGGCCGGGGATGAAGATAATTAAAGAGAACCATGTACGTATGTATGTATGTGTATACCATAAAGAGAACCATTATTATCAGGGAGTATTCCAATGAGCAGCAAGTCGAGTTGTTCTCTGCGCTGTGGTCCGAGCAAGTTCATCGCGTCATGGAACCTGGCTTTCAGAGCTCTCTCCACTTTATCAGGATGCGCGTATATTGGCGGAAGGATAGGCTCCAGCGCGAAGTCCTATGTGTAAACCAAAATTGCTGTTACTTGATATATGTAAGCAAAAATTGCTTTAGGGGGATGGATACTTGCCATTCCCGAGGCCCGGCACATCCGAGCAAGTTCACGGCAGAATCCAGCAGCAACATTCTCTTGCACATTCCGAGCAAAATTCACACAGATCCAGCTCCTCACTCTGCCACCGTTTACCATTTTCTAGATAACAAAAAAAAAGCAAAACACAAGTAATAAGTGGTAAATCTTGATATAGTCAACATGTTTAACTATTTGGTTATAATGATTATTATTTTTTTACCAAATACTATTCAGTAAATGTTTAGTTTATTAGTACCTTGTTCATCATATTCCACTGCCCAACTCTAGGCAAACAGTCCTTCTCTCTGCCGGTTTCATTATACTTGAGCTGCATCCATCATAAGTAAAAATATGAAATGTTGCAAAAGAAACATATGACTGGTTTTAGTTTATCACACCCACAAAGAGTTTGCCTCAATTTTTTTAAAACAGGAGTACATTAATTATGACAAAGAAGGGTGATACGAACAATATAAAAAAATATTTCAAAATTCCACTGCTGCAATAAGGCTTCCCCACTGTTTTTTGCTAAAAGAAACGTATGAGTGGGTTTCAGCCTACCCGAGGAGCAGGTAAAATCCGTGCCTCAATCGAAGCCAAACGCTCGCTGATCTTAATGCCAAACTCTTTAGCATAAGGATCCTCATGGTAAGAGTTATGATTCATCATCTGCGGGCCCGCACAAAAAAAAAGGTTGGCATTTGCATAAGCATAATGAAGTCGCAAAGGAAAGGAGAACCCAAACATATTACCTGAATAATGTCGCGCTCACGATCATGTGGGCGCTGGCATGTCTCCTCTAAAAGAGCTCTTATCTGGCTCTGGTTTAATCTCTTAGAGTACCTCTGTCCCTCCACTATCTTGCAGACCTGAGTAGTAAACTCGGATTTTCAAGCACACATTAGAAACACATTAGGTTTTGCTAGCAAAGGTTAGACAGGGATAAGTCGTAGTGTAGAGCTTTGCTAGAAAAGAGCGAGAGGAGCGGCTATAGCCACTAAGCTTACCTCCATTGGAAGGTAATTTGGGTGCTGCTGGTTGCCAACCTGCAGACAGGGCAGGTAGGTGTGCTGGATGGCAAAGCCATAGGTCTCTTGAAAATACTGTACAACTGACTTCACTGTGCCACCTTGATCAACAGGAAAACTGTGGCAAATGGCATCAACATTCTTTTAGGATTTTTTTTTCTCTGAACAAATGATCCAGAGAGGGAAAGTGTAAACGCAGGAGTTCATGAAGAAACATGGATTTTTTTTGGCCATACGTTAGCTCCCGAGTTTCCTGAGATGTTAAACCAGCTATTCGATACTTGCGTCGCATGTTACCACGGTGCGTAACTTCCACCTTCACGCCTCTTAAGGCCTTCTTTATCTGAAAATATGGAGTAAATTAATCATAAAAAATATTGAGTAAAGTGACGTACAAATATCTGCTAGCGTACCTTGACACGTTCAGCGTCTAAGAGGGGCCTCGAGTAGATGTCGTTGGTGTTTAAAAGCTGTGCAACAAAATCTATGACAGGTAATGGCTCAAAGAAAGCAGTTGCAGACATATCTGAAAAGACAAGAAAAGGTTAGAAGCATTCAGTAATCTTGCATGTATGTATGTATCTGATGAGAGAGAGACAGACAGACAGACAGAGTTTTACCAATATTCAATGACAAGCCCATTTGAGTAGGGCGAATGCTCTGGTAAAACCCACGCCAGCTTTCTATTCCCTCACCAAGGGAACGCCTCCTCCCCAGGTCAGGAGAGAAAAACGATCGCCCAAACGGTGCATATCTTAAAAAAAACAAGAGAGAGAGCCAAATCATCAGTGCATGTATCATCCTGAAACCTAGAGAGAGAGAGTCTAATTTAATTACCTTGTTGTCGGCAGCTCCCGCAGAACAATATCAAGAACTTGCAAGGCTTCTTGAGGAGCCTCTGCCTGCCTTCCAGCTAAAAACTGCTCCAGACGCCGGAGGTCAGCCCTTGCGGCAAATTTAATCACTACCTTGTATGTCTTCTTACGCCTAGACATACAGGAAATGTCAAACAGGAACATGCTAAACCCATTTTTTTGTGTGTGAAATTCTTCACAAAAACGACAACAGGAATATGTCAAACAGAAATAAAGTATAGTATAGATACCTCTCTACTCCAGAACCATCGTCTTCCTCGAGTAGAGTGATGTGAAATTCTTTCGAAGTGAATGGCAGGGGTCCAGCCGTGTACAGGCTCTTTCTACCATCATAAGCTGGAAGCCGACCTCCCAAATATGACAGCTTGTGCAGCCTCACCAGCTCCTCCATGACAGAACGGTTCACAACTCGCGATGTCACTTCCGGGGTAACTGAAACCTGTCAGAGTAAAAAACACACACACACACACATTTAGGTAGATTCAAGAGAAAACGTTGAAAGGGATATGATAGAACAACATACATCATACTGATGAAGATCCTTCTTGGCAGGTAGTAATTCAGCAAAGAAGTGATTTGCCTTCACCAAACACCTGGTGCCAACGCTTCCATTTCCTGGGCGGTGAGGGAACTTGCTCGACACTGGAAACGCCTGCGCAATGTCCTGTACAGACAAGCCTTTCAGCTGATCCACAGCCTCTTCGCTTGATGACGGTGCATCCTGGGACTGGGAGCCTGCCTCTGGCGCTGGGATGTTATCAGGTTCATTAGAAGCTTGCATTGCTTGGCGCAGCTCGGGAGCTATGGCGGACGGGACTGCCCCACGTCCACCTCTACCACCACCACCACTGCTGTAGTAGCCAGTTCCACGACCACCTTGTGGGGACTGTTGTTGATGGTAGAAGCCACCACGGCCACGGAAACCTCTCCCACCACCGCCGGCCTCAGCAGCATGTGAGCCTGAGCCTGAGCCTGAGCCCTCGCCTAACCCAGGCAGTTTTTGTCTCCAAGATCCCATGCCGTGGGCAGTGAAACTGACAAACTCAATGCGCTGCCAAGAGAGGAAAAGTCCAGTTTTTAGAATTTGACGAGAGGAGAAGACGGAGGAAGAACAGAGGAAGCAGAAGGCCGCCTGTGATCACCCTTGGGCAGGCGGAGCTAGGGGAGCCTGTTCTTTCTTTCTTCCTTTCGGTGGGTCGTCGGGGCGCAGCAGAATAAATGTGAGTGCACTTGGGGTTGGTTGGATGACTATTGCGTTGGTTGCTCAGGAGATATATAATACTCTGCAGTTAACTCTGGGTATATATTTTTGAAGTGTTCATTTACCTTTTTTTTTGGTTGAGTAATATACATGGTAGTACCTTTTTGCAATGGTGCAGAAATGCCTTCACTCACTTGGGTAGAGTAGAGTAATGATGTGCTATTGATTGATGTGTCAAAAAAATATCTACTATTTGCCTTGGGGATATAGGGAAAAAAGAACAGGTGTTGTAGTTCATTTCGTTGAAACCAAAATGTGAAAAATCTTTTTACTTGACAGAAGCAATAGCAGGTGCGCTCTGTCGCCTGCATGTGGCAAACAAATGGTGAATGACAATGCAACTCTGACCCGAGGATTCGATGGGTTCATTAAAGATAGGGGTGGGGGTTTGGGACTGTGGGAGTAAGGCCAAAAAAAAAGAGTACTAACTCTATTCTCGAATATTTGTCGTCCATTAATTTATTTTTAAATTAAATCGTGATAATAAAAAAAAACAGAGGGAGTATAAAGTATGGATCTACTCAGTAGAGGACTATGTTTAATTACTATGTTCTTTATATTCTTGCCATAGGAGTAGCAGTAATTTAGTTTTCTTCATCTCCAATCTTCACATCTCTTCATCTCGACGTCGTTTAGAGACATCTTAGGTGATCTGCCGACTCCAAGACAACATTATGAATCTATGATATTTTCTCCCTGACGGAGTTCCTCCGGGGAGCAGGATCCATGTTCCGTAGGAGATTGTTGTAGCCTCTTCACACACGAATGGTTCGAATGCCCCCGAGCGAACGGTCCGTCGCCCTGTAGAGAAGAGTGGCGCCCTCTCTGTGCGAGTCGCGGACGGTCCGCGCTGACACAGGGTGCACCCCATGTTCTTGGTCCCCACGATCGGGATCAGGTTACACTAGGTGGTTGGTCCAAAAGGAGCGCTAACATTCACTAAGACGATTCTCACACCAACAGAATAAATAGATGGATGTTCCGCAATAACTTTTGACAGCCAGAACCTGAAACTAAGCTGCAGCAAACGGGGCCTACACCAATCACCACCTGTCTAGGATATTGTACATCAGAAGCAGCAGTCATCAGTACATTATTATTGTTATTAGAGGGAGTACCTCTCGGGCAGCATTTAAGAGAATGGAAGGTGCATGCAGCAGCCACGCAGGAGCAGGAAGGAAGGGGAACTCATGAATGCATCAAGGAAGATCCACGACATGAATGGCTACTATCCATCTCCTTCACTCCATTGGATCTCCCCTCTACGAAGTCTTGAGTGAATGCAGTAGTAGCTGACGGCCTGAAGGGTGCTGGTGAATGCAAACTTGCAAGAGAAAAATGCAGTCAAAAACTGATGGGAGATTGAGGCATTGAGCACAGCACGTACACGCAGTAGAGATCGAATGGCTCCCAAGTCACGGGGCACAGTACGTGGCTGTGGTGTGCGAGAACATCAGCCATGTGGTGGTGACAGGCAGGTGAATAATAGTACTGAGGAGCTGGAGCAGGCTTCACTTTATCCATTTCGCATGGGATGGACTTGCATGACCCGTACTACACGTTTTCAGACAACAGATTCTTTACAAGTTGTTGTTGGTTGCAGTTTAAGAAGACTATGGCCCTACTTTTTTTTTTGTCTCTATCCATTTTGTGAGAGAGGGCCAGGATGTTCTTCGTGGAGGCAGAGAGAGGGGTCACTGAGACCTCACATGCTAGCAGATGGCCGGAGGCCGGTTTAAGTCGGTTTTAATTCGTACCGTTGATTCTACAATGTTTTATCTCTATATGTTGCAACTGCATTAGTCCGAATTGTTTTTAGATAATGGGAAAAAGGGTTCCCGGCCTACATCAAAGATGACAGCCGTCCAACAACCGCAAGTACTGACATAAAAACGAAAGAAGCCACAAGCGGCAAACAAACCCAAGCGCAGTTGGGACCTGGAAAACTAGCTATTAGTTAGCCTGTTTCTAAAGCTCCAACCGTGCATTGCGAAGATTTGCATCGTGGTGGCTTCCAGCACCCTGCAAGCATCTTTAATCCTTATGGTGTCCTCCTCACGCTTTTGGAGTAGTCCCCAGAAACGACACCAGTAGGTTCCTCGAAAGAGTACCTGCAAGTAAGTTTGAATAGGATTCTTGTCAAAAACCACATCATTTCGACTTATTTATAACTTTGTACTATGATGGGGTGCTTTCTGTGTAATGGGTTTAGCCCAACAACTATATTACAAATATATCTCTCCCAACCCACGTTAGAGTTAGTGTTTTAGTCTAACATGCTACCATAGCCAGATTCTTCTCTCTCATCCCTCCCTCCCAACCCAGCCGCCAGCCCTTCCCTGGCCGCCGCCGCCGTCTCCATGGATTGCAGCCGCCATGGCGCTCTGACTAAGACAGTGTCAAGAAGATGCCCCAAGCTTGGTACAGTCTGAAAGTCGCCTAGAGGGGGTGGATAGGCGGAAACTGAAATTTACAACTTTAAACACACTACAAGTCGGGGTTAGCGTTAGAATAAAATCTGAGTCCGGGAGAGAGGGGAAAACAAATCAACCAAGAAAATAAAGCGGATGACACGGTGATTTGTTTTACCGAGGTTCGGTTCCAAAGAACCTAGTCCCCGTTGAGGTGGTCACAAAGACCGAGTCTCTTTCAACCATTTCCCTCTCTCAAACGGTCACTTAGACCGAGTGAGGCTTCTTCCTTAATCTCACGGGTCACTTAGACCCCGCAAGGACCACCACACAATTGGTGTCTCTTGTCTTGCTTACAAACCTTGAGAGTAAGAAGTGAGAAAGAAAAGAAAGCCAAGCCAAGCAAACAAGAGCAACAAGGAACACAAAGAATCCTCTCACAAGTCCTAATGCGCTAGAGTTGAATTTGAGACTTTGAGCGAATCGATCACTTGAATTGTGTCTTTGGAGTGAAGTATATTGCTCTTGTATTGAATGCACTGTTGTGAATGCTTGGATGGTTGGAGTGGAGGTGGTTGGGGGTATTTATAGCCCTCAACCACCAATTCAACCGTTGGGGCAGGCTGCTACCGATGGGCGCACCGGACAGTCTGGTGCTCCACCGAACACTGTCCCGTACGCTAGCCACGTCACCCAACCGTTAGGATTCTTGCGGTTTCGACCGTTGGAGCTTTGTCTTTTTGTGGCACACCAGATAGGTACTGTTCACTGTCCGGTGCGCCTCTGGCGGCTGCTCTGACTTCTGCGCGAACTGTCCGTGCACCGTAGCATTTTGCAGGTGTCCGTTGCAGTCGACCGTTGCGCTGGGAGCCGTTGCTCCGCTGGTGCACCGAACAGTCCAGTGGCACACCGGACAGTCTGGTGAATTATAGCGGAGCGGCTTTTCTGAAACCCGAAGGTGGCAAGTTCAGAGTGGTACGGCCCTGGTGCACCGGACACTGTCCGGTGCGCCAGACCAGGGTTCTCTTCGATTTCTTTTGCTCCTTTCTTTTGAACCCTAACTTTGATCTTTTATTGGTTTGTATTGAACCTTTATGCACCTATGGAATATATAATCTAGAGCAAACTAGTTAGTCCAATTATTTGTGTTGGGCATTCTGTCAGTGTTTTGGGTCCGACCGCACACCCGGGGTTGCCCCTCAAGGTGTTTTTAGGAGTAGGACGGTGTCGACGACTGTAGCAAAATGGTTCGTGCCGATTGCACGAGGGACAGTGGACAATGTTTACAAGTTCGGGCCGCTTAGAGATGCGTAACACCCTACGTCCTGATGAGTATGCTGGGTGAATGAGGTTACAAAAGAGTTCTCTGAATTGAGAATGCAGAGAGTTGAAGTGGGTGGCTAGGTAATGGAGTCGATTGATCTGAAGGGGTGCCCCCTAGGCCTTATATATTCGACCGTGGGGCAATACATGTGGATATGATAACAACGTGCGCCTAAAAGATAGTGAACTGCTCGGGTCTATCTCCCTATGATTCTGCCGACCTATCCTCGCGTGGCTCCGTTGCATGAGAGCTCCAGCGCGGGAAAGTCGGATCTCTGTTGTGATTGCTCGCTCAACTTTGTGGACCGTCCAGGTTTACACCGGTCCGGCCTCGTGTCATCCTGCCCTGCTGATTATTCCTTCCCAGGCCCACGAAAGAATGGCCTCACGATTTATTGGGCCCTTAGGCCTTTCGTGAGGTCTTTTACTCTTTTAATGGACCCGGGGGATATCTGTCCCCCACAAGCCCCCGATCTTTGGGTTAATTTAGAAGTAATCAGCCCAAAGATCCCAGGTCCAGCTTGCAGGCGGTTTGAAGAGAACGACTTCTTACTGTTTCCTCCTGCTTTTGATCTTTCACAAACCGAAGCCTTGTTTCGTGCCCGTGCCTTAGAGGTCGGCATTTCGCTTTGCAGGACCCTGAACTTCATTGGGTGCACCGGAGGTGCACCCAATGGGTGTAGCCCCCGAGCTTCGAGTAGATTTTTAGAAAATAATCTACTCGAAGGTCTTCACCAGAAATTATTCCCATTTTTACTCCTGCATTTTGGTTGAGTGCCAGATTTGTCTTTAATCTTGTCCCATGCATTAGAAGTCGGCACTATCTTGGCTTGGAATGATGATTCATGGGGTGCACCGGAGGTGCACCCAATGGGTGTAGCCCCCGACCTTCAAGTGGATTTTTGAGGATAATCCACTCGATGGTCTTCCTTTTGTGTCTTTTTGCCGAAGATTATCCTTTCTGCTTGTAAAAATCGGCATGATGTCATCCGCATTATGTCATCAATATTATGCTTCAGAGGTCAGCATGTATTTTGTCTTTTGCAGCCGAATTCGCAATCCATCCATATCTTGCTAGGTAGTGTAATTTATTTGCTCTGTGACTGATTGGACATTTGATGGACGTTCTCTGTCTGGTCTTCAAGTCGCTTCTGTCGACCATATTTTGTACTTCACTGGCTATATTTGGCTTTCCTCTAATCCTCACTGATATCTCATTTTTGTCTTGAGGCATTCACTGCATGCCCTGCACAGATGTGACCGTTTTGAAAAATATTTTGGTAATTCCTGGGCGTCCCCCCCAATGGGTGTGGGCAAGGGACGGCTTGGTACGCTGAGTGTTTTAGCCGGCTACTTCTGAGTAGTAATGTGATGCGACGGCGAGTGTAATCATATCCTTCGCGCTGTTGACTGGAGTCCCAATGGGTGTTGTGTTGCGTGAAACGGCGTCCGTCGCCTGACGTGTCTTCAGACGGGTTGGAGTGCTTATTGAATGCTTTGCGACTGTTCAGTGACCACTGTTGGAGGTGAGCGGTTGCTTTCTTTTTCCTATAAATAGTGCCCTTGCCTGCCTGATTTTTTCACATCTCTCGCTGTTCTCCGTTGCCTGCCTTCTCTCTTCTATCTGCATTTCCACCATGGGCAAGAAACGCAAGCGTGAACCGACTCCTCCGTCTGAGGATTTCGGTGACTCGGAGTATTCAGAGGAGGAGTTCTCCTCTGAATCCGAGGGGTCTCCGGCTCCCTTCCCCCTACGGGAGTCGTCTGACGACAGGGGCTCGCGGCGGAGGTCTGGACGTACATCCGGGCCGTCGAGCGCTCCGGGCTCGAGGGCTCGGATGAGTCGGAGTACTCCTCTGATGAGGAGGACTCGGACGGTGGCGGCGAGGACGAGGACGGCGACGACGACGACGACGACGACGAAGGCGGTGGCGGTGACGGCAGCGGTAGGGGCGGCAGCGGCGGCAGCAAGGACGGCGACGGCGGCGGCAGCAGGGGCGACAGCGGCGGTCGCGGCAGCAGCAGAGGCAGCACCAAGGGAGGCAGCGGCGGCGGCAGCAACAGGGCCAGTGGCTAGATGCCACTGGTCTTTTAGATATTAGTATAATATAGTTAGAATAATGTAGTAGTAATTACTAGTGTAGAGTAGTATAGTGTAGTGTAGTAGTAGTAGTAGTAATGTAATCTAATGTATTAGTAGTAATAGGGAAGTATCAACTCATAAAGAGTTGATTTGTAAGTATGACATCTTTCCCTTAATGAAGTAATGATGTTGGTTTCTCTGTGGTGATTATCCTGCTTATTTGTGAAGCTGATTTCCTTGGAGTTTGCACGTAAATAACTCTGGCATCGCTTCGACGCTTTTTTAGAGGTAGCTGCCGAGCGATTTGTAGATGATGTCGGAGTTTTAGAATCAACTGCCGAGCGGCTTGAGGGCAACGTCAGCGTTTTAGAGGTAATGCCGAGCGACTTGACACGATGTCAGCGTTTTAGAGGTAACGCCGAGTGACTTGACACGATGTCAGCGTTTTTAGAGGTAACGCCGAGTGAGTGGAGGGCGACGTCAGCGTTTTAGAGGTAACGCTGAGCGACTTGAGGGCGAAGTCAGCATTTTAGAGGTAATGCTGAGCGACTGAACACGATGTCGGAGTTTTAGAGTTAACTGTCGAGCGACTTGAGGGCGAAGTCAGCATTTTAGAGGTAATGTTGAGCGACTGAACACGATGTCGGAGTTTTAGAGCTAACTGTCGAGCGACTTGAGGGCGCTGTCGGCGTTTTAGAGGTAACGCCGAGCTACTTGAAAACGATGTCAGCGTTTTAGAGGTAACGCCGAGCGACTGGAGGGCGACATCAGCGTTTTAGAGGTAACGCCGAGCGACTGGAAGGCGAAGTCAGCATTTTAGAGGTAATGCTGAGCGACTGAACACGATGTCGGAGTTTTAGAGTTAACTGCCGAGCGACTTGAGGGCGAAGTCAGCATTTTAGAGGTAATGCTGAGCGACTGAACACGATGTCGGAGTTTTAGAGTTAACTGCCGAGCGACTTGAGGGCGCTGTCGACGTTTTAGAGGTAACGCCAAGCTACTTGAAAACGATGTCAGCGTTTTAGAGGTAACGCCGAGCGACTGGAGGGCGACATCAGCGTTTTAGAGGTAACGCCGAGCGGCTGGAAGGCGAAGTCAGCATTTTAGAGGTAATGCTGAGCGACTAAACACGATGTCGGAGTTTTAGAGTTAACTGCCGAGCGATTTGAGGGCGACGTCAGCGTTATAGAGGTAACGCCGAGTGATAGCGGGCTGCGTGGGCCACTTTGAGGTTAATAGCCGAGTGATGATGTGGCGCGCCGATGTTTTGGAACTAACTGCCGCGTGCTGACTGGGCGCTTTTTTGAAATGGTATCTGGCTCGGGAATATCCCTTAAGTGTTGCGCTTTTAGCCGTCTCTGCTTTCCGTGCCCTAGTTCTTGCCCTCTCGCTTCCAAATCCTCTCTGCATTCCACCTCCTACTCTACTCACCGGTAGAATCGAGATGGCGCCCAAGAGGAAAACCTCGAGTTCGTCCGCCATGGTGATTCCTCCAATCGATCCCAACAGCCAGTTGCCTTTCGCAGGTAACCACATGTCCGTCATCTCTGAATCCGAACTTCTCCACCTCGTGTCCATCGGAGTTCTTCCTCTGAGGGAACTCTGCTCTTGGCGGATTTGCCATGGGGTTACTGTCCTAACTGAGGATACCCATGAGTCTGTCATTTATGCCCCTTTCCTTCTCCGCGGCCTTGGCCTTCCCATTTCTCCCTTTTTCCGCGGCCTCCTTGATTTCTACCATATTAACTTGACCCATTTGAATCCCAATTCTATCCTGCAAATCTCCATTTTCGTTCATTTATGTGAAGCCTTTCTTGGCGTGCTACCTCATTTCGGGTTGTGGAAGTATTTGTATCACTGTCGCCCCGGGATGGCCGGGGGACAACATCAATTGGTTGGGGGTGCCAGCTTGGAGATGCGCCGTGGGAGGAAGACAGAGTATCTCGAAATCCCTCTTAAAGACAGTATCAAAGGGTGGCGCTTGGAGTGGTTCATAGTTGAGAATTATGGAAACTCTCTCCCCCCCCGGTCGGGAAGACAGCTGGACGTTCGCACCCCCAGCTGGACCGAGTCTCCCATAGATCAGAAGGTAACTGAGGCAGGTGCTTTGCTTGCTGAAGTTGGATTGCTGAAAGAAAAGGGTCTGACCGCTGAAGCCGTGGTTGCTGATTTTGTCTTCAAGAATATTCAGCCATTAAAAGACAGGGCATACCCAGCTTATCTGTATCGAGGCCTAGCCGACTCAACTCGGGTCACTAACAGAAGAATTCCCTTTACGGACCTGGTGAGCCGACTTGAGATGATCCTTAGAGGCAAAGTGTCAAATGTTGGTGCTCCCGTGGCATTCTCAGCTTGGAACTTGCCTCCTCCCAAAGCTTTCACTCTTTTTGTGTCGAATCCTCCTGATACTAACGGCAGTTTGGGCCTTAGAGTGCGGCCCTCTGCTGAAGAAGTTAGTGCCTTGGTTGCCACACTCGAGGGAATTCCTGATGATGAACGGCAGGTTTATTTTGAGGTGCCCCTGAACCCTAGTGATGCAGAGATAGGTGCCATGCTTGATTTGCTGGCTGAGGACTCTTCTGACGCTGCTCCTGCTGGGGCATTAGTGGTGGCGCCCCTCCCAGAGGCTGGTATGACCTTAGATACTCAGAAACCTGCTGGTACTCGCCCGAGGCGCCCTTGCCGAGCCAATCCATCTGATCCTCCTACTGATGAACAGAAAAAGAAAAGGAGACGCCTTCGGCAGGTACCCAGTTTGAGTCGGGACGTTGGTACTTCGGTTCCTGATGCTGAAGAAGTGCCTGCGACTGAATTTACTGACGCTGATCACAATGGGTGTCCCGAATCAGTTGCTGATCCCAATGGGGGTGCTGCCTGTGTTGCTAATGTGGATGATGAGGAGGGAGAAAATGAAGTTCCTTTGACTCGGAAAAACAGTCGGCAATTCATTGCTAGCGGTGAAAGTAGTGGAGTTCCCTCTCCTGCTTTGTCTGCTCTCATTGGTTTGCAAGAACTGTCCCTGGCCAATTTTGATTAGACTCTCGAGGATATGGTTCCAGAGGATTTGTTATCGGAGCCAGCAGATGATGGTGTGATGGAGGTTTGCGCTGATGTGCTTGATGCTGGGTTGAGGTCATCCCGTGCCTCGTCGACCTTAGAGCGCGATCTTGAGGATCGGGAGACTGACTTGGGTCGTCCTGGTCTCATGGAAGTAGTTGAGGGCCCATCAGCCTTAGAGGTGGTACCACGGAGAGCTTGGACCCCAAGGATGGTGTTGACACGTGCCCAGCCCTCGAGGATGTCGTCGGGGATGACTTGATTCGGGTGGGAAATGCAAGCCACTGCCCAGCCCCTGAGGGTGCTGCTGGGAGTGATCCGGCTCGAGTGGGCAGTGCAAACTGTGACCCAGCCCCCGAGGATGCCCGAGCGGGGTCTTTCTCTGGTACTTCCATGGACGTTCATGCGGGGTCGCCTCCACGCTCCGGCTGCATGGTGGTAGCCCAAACCTTGGACCAGGGAGTCGCTTTAGAGGATAGCGTCCCCACTGACCAAGTGTTGGGTTCTGTTGATGGCACCAAATTGATTCCTGCTGGTTCGTTGCAAGCTGCTTCGGGTGGTGGCCTTATGCCTGGTTACCTATTGATCTCTCCTGATTTGGGGATCCCTTCGTTCTTTTCCACCCTCCAGGTACTGTGATGTATTTTAGCTTGGCTTATTACATTACACGAACTGCTGTCATTACATTCATCTGCTCTCCTCATCAGGCTTTGGTGGATGGGATGGCCGGCCAGCTGAGGCTACAGGGTGCTTCTATCCCAGAAGTAGCTTCGTCACTTGCATGTTGGAACCCAGTGTCGCTTCAACATCGTGTCTCCGAATTGGAGGCAACCAACGCTGGTTAGTGCCCTTTTGCTTCTCTTTGCCTTCACTGTAGACTGCTCTACATTTTGACCATTATTTTGTTTGATTATCTCCTGCTAGGCATGACTCAGCAGATTTCCACTCTTGAGGGAAAACATTCCCGAGATCAGGCTGGATTGGCCCAGCGATGCACTGACTTTGAGGAAAAGTACTCTCAGAGTCAGATTGAGTTGGGTCAGGTCTCCGCTGCTTTAGATGACGCCAATGCACTGAGTTCTTCTCTTCATGCTCAGCTCGACTCTGAAAAGGTGATTTATGAAACTGCGCTTTGCCTTGTTGTGCTGCCATTACTTGCTTAGTGTTTGAGGGAGTTGACTTTTGTTTGCAGGAAGAAAAACGCATCCTTGCTGCTTCTCGAGACAACCTTGAAAGGTTGTATCGTGATTCTAGCAACTCGCTGACTATCTTGGAGAGAAGTCATCGCTTCACCATGGAAGAGTTAGACCACCAACGTTGTAAGCTGCAGGAATCCATGGATGAGGTAACCCGGCTCAAGCAGTTGATATCAGCAAAGGATGCTACTATCAAAGAGCTCCGAGTTTCCAAGAAATCCATCGCCCAAGAGTTAGAAATTGCTCAGCTAGCTGCCAAGGTTGCCGAAGAAACTTCTGTTACTCTTAGAGCCCAGCGCGATAGAGCCATGGACAAGGCTATTCGGGCGGGGCGAATCTTGATGAGGAGACCCGGCGTGGTTGTTCCCGAAGACATAAGGGCTGATGTGAATGCTGCCCCTGATTCCTCGAGTCGTCCTTCCTCGTCGATTGCTCCTGAGAAAAATATTACGAAATAGAAAAACACTTTGCGTGCTTTGAGCGCGCGGTTAGCATGGTCAGATATTTGTTAGAGGACGTCATTTCAGTATTTGGACGATATTGTTATTTTCATATCGTTTGAGAATTCATAAGATCATAAATTTGTAGTAGTAAAATGATGTGCGGTGGTTTGAAATTTGTTCGCGGGATATAGAAGCCATCCTTATATGAGTAATTGTGATCTCGTCAAATCGCCTTAAGTCGCCACTGACTTAAGTCGATTTCTTCTGCTAATAGGGCGTAGTGGTCACCCTGAATTGTGTAGGCGCGAGCATGTTGCACCGGCTTAAGTTGCTGCCGACTTAAGCCGATTGCTCCGTTAGCAGGGCATAGTGGTCACCCTGAGTCAAGTAAGCGTGAGCATGTTGCACCGCCTTAAGTTGTTGCCCACTTAAGCCGATTGCTCCGTTAGCAGGGCATAGTGGTCACCCCGAGTCAAATAAGCGTGAGCATGTTGCACCGCCTTAAGTCGTTGCCGACTTAAGCCGATTGCTCCGTTAGCAGGGCATAGTGGTCACCCCGAGTTGAGTAAGCGTGAGCATGTTGCACCGCCTTAAGTCGTTGCCGACTTAAGCCGATTGCTCCGTTAGCAGGGCATAGTGGTCACCCCGAGTCAAGTAAGAATGCAAGTCAACCGTGAACAAACTGAGTATATTTGAAGCCTTTCTTTATTGATGACATGTTTCCATTTTACAGAGTACATCGTCGTCCCGATAGCTTTTGAAATGCAGCTGGGGATAAAACTTCCTGTGGTGTTCTATGTTCCAGGAGTTCCCGACCTCTGTGCCATCCATCTGAGTGAGACGATATGATCCTGGCCGAGTGACTTCTGCTACCACGAAGGGTCCTTCCCATAAGGGCGACAACTTGTGCCGTCCTTCCCCCGTTAGAATTCGGCGGAGGACGAGATCTCCTACTGAGAAGGATCGTTGTCGCACGGCTTTGTCGTGATAGCGTCTCAGAGTCTGCTGATACCGCGCCGATTGAATTACTGCATTCAGTCGTTCTTCCTCGAGTACATCGATGTCCTCCATCCTAGTAGCCTCAGCTTCTGCTATGCTCTCGAAGACCAACCTTGGGGCCCCGAACTTGAGATCAGCGGGTAATACTGCCTCTGACCCATAGACCATGAAGAAAGGAGTATTTCCATGTAGAGCCCAGCTTGGCTGAGTTCTTAGGCTCCAAACGACGTAGGGTAATTCCCTTATCCATTTCCCTGTGAACTTTTCATTTTTTTCGAAGACCTTCTTCCTGAGTGCCTCCAGTATCATTCCGTTGGCTCGTTCAACCTGCCCGTTGGCCCTCGGGTGTGCTACCGAAGCGTACTTGATCTGAATGCCTTTTTGCTCGCAGAAATCGAAGAATTCCGAACTTGTGAAATTGGATCCCAGATCAGTTATAATGTTGTTTGGTACTCCGAATCTGAATATTATGTCTTGTATGAATTCCACGGCCTTGGTTGAGGTTAAAGAGGCAATGGGCTTGAACTCTATCCATTTAGTGAACTTGTCGATTGCTACCAATACATGAGTGTATCCTCCTTGAGCCTTCTTGAAAGGTCCAATCATATCCAGTCCCCAGCATGCGAAAGGCCAGGTTACTGGTATGGTCTGCAGTTGCTGTGCTGGTAGATGTTGTTGCTTCGACAAGTACTGGCAAGCTTCGCACCTCTGAACTAACTCGGCTGCATCACTCTTTGCTGTTGGCCAATAGAATCCTGATCTGAAGACCTTCCCGACTAGTGTTCTGGATGCTGCATGTATTCCACATTGACCAGCATGAACCTCCTCTAGAAGTTGCTTCCCAATGGATGAGAGAATGCACTTCATGAAGACGCCCGATGCACCCCTTCTATATAACGTTTCTCCAATGAGTGTGTAGTGGGCTGACTGTCTGGCGATGCGTTCGGCTGCGTTTTTGTCATCTGGCTCCTCTTCATTCCTTATATATCTGATGATCGGCCTTCTCCAGTCATCGGGGTCCGGCCCGGGTTGATCCACGATATTACATTCTTCTGCTTGATCTGTTGAGATGCTCGGTCGTGGTATTTCTTGCACAAAGACTCCGGGTGGAACCTGAGTTCGGCTGGATCCTAACTTTGACAATACATCAGCTGCCGTGTTTCGATCTCTCTCCACATGATGAAATTCTAGACCTTCAAACTTATCTTCTAGTTTCCGGACGGCAGTGCAGTATTTTCCCATTGAATCCTTTGAACAGTCCCATTCCTTGTTTATCTGACTTATGACCACCAGAGAATCCCCATATACCATTAATCTCTTGATGCCCAATGATATGGCAATGTTTAGTCCATGGATCAGAGCTTCATACTCGGCTGCATTGTTAGAGGCTGGAAACAGCAACTGGAGGGCATATTTGAGGTGCTTTCCTCCAGGTGCGGTGAAGAGAATTCCTGCTCCTGCTCCCTGCAGCTTCAGCGAGCCATCAAAATACATCTTCCATACTTCTGCCGTTTCTGGGTTCTCTGGTATTTGTTGTTCAGTCCATTCTGAAACGAAGTCAACCAATGCTTGAGACTTTATGGCAGTACGAGGTCGAAATTCGATGTCATGAGACCCCAGTTCACAGACCCACTTAGCTATTCGGCCAATTGCTTCCTTGTTGTGGAGAATATCCCCTATCGGAAAGCCGGTGACTACTATGACTTTGTGGTCATCAAAGTAGTGACGCAGCTTGCGGGCAGTCAGAAGTACTGCATATAATAGCTTCTGCACTTGAGGATATTTTTTCTTCGAGGGACCCAGAACTTCGCTGATGAAATAAACAGGATGTTGTACTGGGTAGGCATGTCCTTCTTCTGCTCGCTCGACTACCAACGCGGTGCTTACCACGTGAGTCGTGCAAGAGATATATAGCAACAGATCTTCAGCCGGTTGGGTTGACGTGGCTCGTCGTGGTGGTTTCAGTACTGGTGGTGTTGTCAAGAATTGCTTCAGTGCATCTAGAGCTTCCTGTGCCTCTGAAGTCCACAGAAACTTATCCACCTTTTTGAGTAGCTTGTAAAACGGTAAACCTTTCTCCCCCAGCCTGGATATAAATCTGCTCAGAGCTGCCATACATCCAATAAGTCGCTGAACCTTCTTTTGTGATCGAGGTGCTTCCATCTTCATGATAGCTTCAATCTTATCTGGATTAGCCTTAGTTCCCCGGTTGTTGACAATAAACCCGAGTAACTTTCCTGCCGGTACTCCGAAAACACATTTCTCGGGATTAAGCTTCCATCTATACCGCCTCAGACTGTTGAAAACCAGTTGTAAGTCTTCGATGAAGTTTTCTGAGTTCTCTGTTTTGATAACCACATCATCCACATAGGCCTCCACACGCTTGCCCCAGTGATCGGCTAAGCATGTTTGAATGGCTCTCTGATAGGTTGCTCCAGCATTTTTGAGGCCAAACGGCATGGAGGTATAACAGAAAGCACCAAACGGAGTAATGAATGCTGTTTTTTCTTCATCTTCCTTTGCCAAACTAATCTGGTGGTATCCGGAATAGCAATCCAGGAAAGACAGCACAGAACATCCAGCGGTGGAGTCCACCACCTGATCTATCCTCGGGAGCCCGAAGGGATCCTTCGGACAGTGTTTGTTGAGATCAGTATAATCAACACACATGCGCCAATCCACTTTATTCTTTTTGAGTACAAGAACAGGGTTGGCTAACCACTCGGGATGTAACACTTCTCTAATGAACCCGGCCGCGACCAAGCGGGCCAGCTCAGCACGAATGGCCTCTCTCTTGTCGGGCGTGAAACGACGTAGTTTCTGCCGGATCGGCCTTGCTTGTGGATAGACCTTCAGTTTGTGCTCGGCCAGTTCTCTCGGGACTCCCGGCATATCCGCAGGTTGCCATGCGAATACATCTCGGTTGTCTTGCAGAAACTAGACGAGCGTGCTTTCCTATTTATCACCCAGGCTAGAGCTGATGATGGCAGTTTTACGTTCATCAGCAAACCCCAGATTGATCCGTTTAGTTTCTTCAGTCGGCCGCATAGAGGTCACGGCTTGAGCTTCCTTCGCCGGTGCTGTGTGATCTTCCTCAGGCTTAGAGTTTGCCTGGGTCGAAGAAGTCGCCGACGGTTTGGCAATGAGGGCCGCCTGGATGGCCACTCGGAAACATTCTGCGGCGCCTTGGAGGTCAGCACGCACAGTTATGATCCCTTGCGGTCCCGGCATCTTCAATATCATGTACGTGTAATGCGGAATGGCCATGAATTTTGCCAGTCCCGGCCTTCCGATGATTGCATTGTACCCGCAGTCGAAGTTCGCCACTTCGAACCTCAGGAACTCGGTTCTGTAGTTTTCCGGAGTCCCGAAGGTGACAGGCATGTAGATGTGGCCCAACGGGTATTCTCCCTCAGTTGGCACGATGCCAAAGAAGGGAGTGTCTGACTCATGGAGTTCTTTGAGGTGAACTCCCAAGCCTCGGAGTGTCCGAGGGAAGGTGACGTTGATGCTGCTCCCCCCGTCCACTAACACCTTCTTCACCCGGCTCTCTCGGATCACCGGATCGACGAGAAGCGGGTATTTGCCCGGATGGTCGAAGTTGAGCCATTGATCCGCCCGAGTGAAGGTGATCGGGTGCTCCGACCACCGGTACGGGGCGGGAGGGCCGGTGGTCGCCACCAGTATCTGGCGATCGTTGAGCTTTTGCTGTCTTTTGTTCTCCTGCGATCCGTGTCCGCCGAAGATGACGTTGACCTCCCTGTCAATGCGCGGGAAGGCTCCTCCTCCTCCCTCCTCCTGCTGCTGGGGTTGTCGTGGTTCTTCTGGTCCTCCTCGCGGCGGAGGAGGGGGTAGAGGTTGGAAGGGTCGGCCATGCCCAACGGAATGCTTGAAGTCCCGGCAGTTCCGAAGAGTGTGGCGCATGTCCTTGTGGTACGGGCACTGGGCGTCGAGGATGTCGTCCAGCGTGCGCTCACCTCCACGAGGTCCTCCCTGGGCGCGAGAGGCAGGTGGTCCAGTGGCATGCACCTCTTCGCGCGGTCTCTTCTCCCAGCGTTTGTCAGGTTGCTGGTTCGTGTCGCGTCGTGGTGCTACCGGTGCGGGCTTTGCTCCTCCGATGAGGTCCTGGGCTCGCTCGTCGGCGGTGATGTAGAGGTCGGCTTCCCGGAACAGCTCCTCGGAGGTAGTTGGCGCCTTCTGTAGTATGGCTCGGACGAAAGCCGAGTCATTGGATCCTCTGTAGAAGTCCTCGATCACGGCCGCCTCCGTGACCTCAGGGATACGATTTCTCATGGTCTGGAACCTTTTGAGGTACGATCGGAGAGTTTCATCCCCCCGGCGCTTGATGGATTTGAGGTCCCATGGTTGCGCCGGTTTGTCAGAGAGGGACTGAAAATTGGCAGTGAAGCGCCGACTGAAGTCGCTCCAGTCATCGATGCAGTGTCGGGGTAGATGTCGCAGCCATTGCAGCGCGTCTTGCCCAAGGACAATGGGTAAGTACGCGGTCATCACGTCTTCGGATGCTTCGGCGGCTCGAGCGGCGGTAGTGTAGACGGCCAGCCAGCCTCCTGGGTCCTGCTTAGGTTCATATTTATCGACATTGGATACCTTGAAGTTTGGGGGCCATTGAATGGCCCTAAGGCGTGGAGTGAGGGCTGACACTCCGCATGTGTCCTCCTGTCGTCGGTGATGATGTCTGTCCCGGGGAGGGGAGTAGTTGTTGTGGTTTCTCGACCGTCCCCGGGCAGTTCCACCAGTCGAGGCCATCGTTGATTCGGTTCTGGTGGCTTGACTCCGAGTGGGAATGCCATGATCCCTGTCGTATTCCTCCCGGCGGCGTATCTCGTTCTCATGCCGTCGTTCGCGCGAAGCGTTGATAGAACTCCACGCGTCCCGGCGACTGTTGATGGCATGCCGCAAATCGTTCGGCGGGTGAGCGAGAGGTAGAAGATGGTTGGCTGCCTAGGTGAGCAGGCGTCGATAGCCCTCGGTGTCTGGAGTCCGAGGGAGTCCGTCAGCTATCCGAGCTAGCACTCCTCCGACTTCACTCGGCGTATTCATGGCTCGGGCGAAGTCGGGGTTCAGGTTACGGCCGAGTAGTGGATTTCTCGGCGTTGCCTTGCGTCTTGCTCGGCTTGTTCCTGAGCTCGTCGACGATCACGTCGTCGGGAGTTCCTTCGTTCCCTGAAGATGCGTTCTTCTGGAGTTTCTCCCATCTCCGAGACCTCGTCTCGCGAGACGGGCTGCTCTGGATCCCGTTCTCTGGCTTGGTGGTGTCTCCGGATGTTTCGGCGCCGATTTCTTCGTCGACGGGATTCTCGCTGAGGTGGTTCTTCCCCAGGTGCGGTCGGCTCGTCGTCAGAGACGGGAGGTGACTCCGCTCTTCCGATGAAGAGAACGTCGGGGTAGAATGGCGTAGCTGTCGTGGCGATCTTCTTTCGGAGTTTGTTGGTGAAGGCTTCCTTCCCGGCGGATCTGCAATGCGGTGCAGAATTCCTTTTTCGTCGGCTATGGATGAAATCGTCCCAAAGCAGAACATGGATCCGGGACGAAAGGTGATCCTGCTGTTGATGATGACGGCCATTGAGCTAGCTTAGATCGTTGACACCACCCCTACCTGGCGCGCCAGCTGTCGGTGTTTTGGGTCCGACCGCACACCCGGGGTTGCCCCTCAAGGTGTTTTTAGGAGTAGGACAGTGTCGACGACTGTAGCAAAATGGTTCGTGCCGATTGCACGAGGGACAGTGGACAATGTTTACAGGTTCGGGCCGCTTAGAGATGCGTAACACCCTACGTCCTGATGAGTATGCTGGGTGAATGAGGTTACAAAAGAGTTCTCTGAATTGAGAATGCAGAGAGTTGAAGTGGGTGGCTAGGTAATGGAGTCGATTGATCTGAAGGGGTGCCCCTAGGCCTTATATATTCGACCGTGGGGCAATACATGTGGATATGATAACAACGTGCGCCTAAAAGATAGTGAACTGCTCGGGTCTATCTCCCTATGATTCTGCCGACCTATCCTCGCGTGGCTCCGTTGCATGAGAGCTCCAGCGCGGGAAAGTCGGATCTCTGTTGTGATTGCTCGCTCAACTTTGTGGACCGTCCAGGTTTACACCGGTCCGGCCTCGTGTCATCCTGCCCTGCTGATTATTCCTTCCCAGGCCCACGAAAGAATGGCCTCACGATTTATTGGGCCCTTAGGCCTTTCGTGAGGTCTTTTACTCTTTTAATGGACCCGGGGGATATCTGTCCCCCACACATTCAACCACCAAAATCATTTATAGGAAAAGGTTAAACCCTATTTCCCTTTCAATCTCCCATTTTTGGTGATTGATGCCAACACAAACCAAAGCAAATATATAAGTGCAGAATTGAACTAGTTTGCATAAGGTAAGTGCATAGGTTACTTGGAATTAAACCAATTTATAGTTTTACTAGATATGCATGGTTTGTTTTCTTTTATTTAATATTTTGGACCATGCTTGCACCACATGTTTTGTTTTTGCAAATCCTTTTGGAAAATCTTTTCAAAGTCTTTTTGCAAATAGTCAAAGGTACATGAATAGGATTGCAAGAAGCATTTTAAGGATTTGAAATTTCTCCCCCTATTTCAAATACTTTTCCTTTGACTAAAAACAAAACTCCCCCTGATTAAAATTCTCCTCTTAGTTTTCAAGAGGGTTTTAATAGATACCAATTGGAAATATATTGAGATGCTTTTGAAAATATACTAATTGAAAATCAACATACCAATTTGAAAAATTCTTGAAAATTTTGAAATTGGTGGTGGTGCGGTCCTTTTGCTTTGGGCTAATACTCTCCCCCTATGGCATTAAATGAGCTATGTGTGCAAAGTTTCAATCAAAGTTCCGAGAATCAAGAATGTTAGCTCATTCCTAAGTTTGGTAAAGGGTTTTCTCATCTGATGGTTTGGTAAGGATATCGGCTAATTGTTCTTTGGTGCTAACATAAGCTATCTCGATATCCCCCCTTTGTTGGTGATCCCTCAAAAAGTGATACCGAATGTCTATGTGCTTAGTGCGGCTGTGTTCAATGGGATTATCTGCCATGCGGATTGCACTCTCATTGTCACATAGGAGAGGGACTTTGCTCAATTTGTAGCCATAGTCCCTGAGGGTTTGCCTCATCTAAAGTAATTGCGCACAACAATGGCCTGCGGCAATGTACTCGGCTTCGGTGGTGGAAAGAGCTACTGAGTTTTGTTTCTTTGAAGCCCAAGACACCAAGGATCTCCCCAGAAACCGACAAGTCCCTGATGTGCTCTTCCTATTAATCTTACACCCTGCCCAATCGACATCTGAATAACCTATTAAATCAAAAGTGGATCCCTTGGGGTACCAAAGACCAAACTTAGGAGTGTAAACTAAGTATCTCATGATTCTTTTCACGGCCCTAAGGTAAACTTCCTTAGGATCGGCTTGGAACCTTGCACACATGCATATGGAAAGCATAATATCCGGTCGTGATGTACATAAATAGAGTAAAGATCCTATCATCGATCGGTATACCTTTTGATCTACGAACTTACCTCCCGTGTTGAGGTCGAGATGCCCATTGGTTCCCATGGGTGTCTTGATGGGCTTGGCATCCTTCATTCCAAACTTGTTAAGCATGTCTTGAATGTACTTGGTTTGGCTGATGAAGGTGCCATCTTGGAGTTGCTTGACTTGAAATCCTAGGAAATACTTCAACTCCTCCATCATAGACATCTCGAAATTTCTAAATCATGATCCTACTAAACTCTTCACAAGTAGTTTTGTTAGTAGACCCAAATATGATGTCATCAACATAAATTTGGCATACAAACAAATCTTTTGCAATGGTTTTAGTAAAGAGAGTAGGATCGGCTTTACTGACTTTGAAGCCATTAGTGATAAGAAAATCTCTTAGGCATTCATACCATGGTCTTGGGGCTTGCTTGAGCCCATAAAGCGCATTTGAGAGTTTATAAACATGGTTAGGGTACTCACTATCTTCAAAGCTGGGAGGTTGCTCAACATAGACCTCTTCCTTGATTGGTCCATTGAGGAAGACACTTTTCACGTCCATTTGATAAAGCTTAAAGCCATGGTAAGTAGCATAGGCAAGTAATATACGAATTGACTCAAGCCTAGCTACGGGTGCATAGGTTTCATCAAAATCCAAACCTTCGACTTTTGAATATCCCTTGGCCACAAGTTGGGCTTTGTTCCTTGTCACCACACCATGCTCATCTTGCTTGTTGCGGAATACCCACTTGGTTCCTACAACATTTTGGTTAGGACGTGGAACTAAATGCCATACCTCATTTCTCGTGAAGTTGTTGAGCTCCGCTTGCATTGCCAACACCCAATCCGAATCTCTTAGTGCATCCTCCAACCTGTATGGCTCAATAGAGGACAAAAAAGAGTAATGTTCACAAAAATGAGCGACTCGAGATCGAGTGGTTACCCCCTTATGAATATTGCCGAGGATGGAGTTCACGGGGTGATCTCTTTGAATCGCTTGGTGGACTCTTGGGTGTGGCGGTCTTTGACCCTAAATCTCTTGATCATCTTCCTTGTCTTGACCAACTTCATCTCCCCCTTGATCGTTGTCCTCTTCTTGAGGTGGCTCATCCTCTTGATCTTCATTTTCATTGTCTTAAGCCTAATCCTCATCTTGAGTTGGTGGAGATGCTTGATTTGAAGATGATGGTTGATCTTGTGCTTGAGTGGGCTCTTCGTATTCCTTAGGACACACATCCCTAATGGACATGTTCCTTAGCGCGACGCATGGAGCCTCTTTATCATCTAATTCATCAAGATCAACTTGCTCCACTTGGGAGCCATTAGTCTCATCAAACACAATGTCACAAGAAACCTCAACTAATCCAGTGGATTTGTTGAAGACTCTATATGCCCTTGTGTTTGAGTCATATCCTAGTAAAAAGCCTTCTACAGCCTTAGGAGCAAATTTAGCCTTAGGAGCAAATTTAGATTTTCTACCTCTTTTAACAAGAATAAAGCATTTGCTACCAAAGTCTCTAAAATATGAACCATTGGGCTTTTTACCGGTGAGGAGTTCGTATGATGTCTTCTTGAGGTTTTGGTGAAGGTAGAGTCGGTTGATGGAGTAGCAGGCGGTGTTAATCGCCTCAGCCCAAAACCGGTCCGGAGTCTTATACTCATCAAGCATGGTCCTTTCCATGTCTAGTAGAGTTCTATTCTTCCTCTCCACTACACCATTTTGTTGAGGTGTGTAGGGAGAAGAGAACTCATGCTTGATGCCCTCATCCTCAAGAAAGCCTTCAATTTATGAATTCTTGAACTCTGTCCCATTGTCGCTTCTTATCTTCTTGATTCTTAATCCGAACTCATTTTGAGCTCATCTCAAGAATCCCTTTAAGGTCTCTTGGGTTTGTGATTTTTTTTTGCAAAAAGAATACCCAAGTGAAGCGAGAATAATCATCCATAATTACAAGACAATACTTACTCCCGCTGATGCTTATGTAAGCGATCCGGCCGAATAAATCCATGTGGAGTAGCTCAAGCGGCCTGTCAGTCGTCACGATGTTCTTGTGTGGATGGTGGGCGCCAACTTGCTTTCCTGCTTGACATGTGCTACAAACCCTGTCTTTCTCAAAATGAACATTGGTTAGTCCCAAAATGTGCTCTCCCTTTAGAAGCTTGTGAAGAATCTTCATCCCAACATGGGCTAGTCGGTGATGCTAGAGCCAACCCATATTAGTCTTAGCAATTAAGCAAGTATCAAGTTCAGCTCTATTAAAATCAACTAAGTATAGCTGACCCTATAATACTCCCTTAAATGCTACTGAATCATCACTTCTTCTAAAGACAGTAACACCTATATCCGTAAAAAGACAGTTGTAGCCTATTTTACATAATTGAGAAACAGAAAGCAAATTGTAATCTAAAGAATCTACAAGAAAAACATTGGAAATAGAATGGTCAGGTGATATAGCAATTCTACCAAGTCTTTTGACCAAACCTTGATTTCCATCCCCGAATGTGATAGCTTTTTGGGGATCTTCGTTTTTCTCGTAGGAGGAGAACATCCTTTTCTCCCTTGTCATGTGGTTTGTGCACCCGCTATCAATTATCCAACTTGAGCCCCCGGATGCATAAACCTACAAAACAAGTTTAGGCCTTGTTCTTAGGTACCCAAACGGTCTTGGGTCCTTTCACATTAGAAACAAGCACCTTGGGTACCCAAACACAAGTCTTTGATCCCTTGTGTTTGCCCCCAACATATTTGGCAACTACTTTGCTTGATTTGTTAGTTAAAACATAAGATACATCAAAAGTCTTAAATGAAACATTATGATCATTTGATGAAGCAGGAGTTTTCTTTTTAGGCATTTTAACATGTGTAGAATGCCTAGAGCTAGATGCCTCATTCTTATACATAAAAGCATGGTGTGAAATATTATGAGGTTTCCTAGCATGAATTCTCCTAATCTTATGCTCAGGATAACCAGTAGGATATAAAATGTAACCCTCGTTATCCTGAGCCATGGGAGCCTTGCCCTTAACAAAATTAGACAATCGTTTGGGGGCATTAAGTTTGACATTGCTTCCCTGTTGGAAACCAATGCCATCCTTAATGCCAGTGCGTCTCCCATTATAGAGCATGCTTCTAGCAAATTTAAAATTTTCATTTTCTATCTCATGCGCGGTCTTGAGCACATCCCAAATCTCCTTGGCACTCTTCAACCCTTGCACCTTATTATACTCCTCTCGACATAGAGAGGTGAGGAGTATAGTAGTGCTTGGGAGTTGAAGTGCCGGATTTGGGCGACCTCATCTGAATCATATCCTTCATCCCCTACAGATGGTACCTACGCTCTAAACTCAACAATGTCCCATATGCTAGCGTGGAGTGAGGTTAGGTGATGCCTCATTTTATCACTCCACATACAATAACCTTCACCATAAAAAACTGGTGGTTTGCCTAATGGGACGGAAAGTAAAGGAGTGTGTTTGGAAATGCGGGGATAGCATAGGGGGATCTTACTAAACTTCTTGCGCTCATGGCGCTTGGAAGTGACGGACGGTGCGTCGGAGCCGGAGGTGGAAGGCGACGAAGAGTCGGTCTCATAGTAGACCACTTTCTTCATCTTTTTCTTCTTGTCGCCACTCCAATGCGACTTGATGCGGGGAGGTGATTCCTCCCTTCCTTTGGTGCCGGACTCCCTTGATGGAGCCTTCTCGTGGCTTGTGCCCGTTTCCATCTCCCTCTTGGCGGATCCTCCCAACATTACTTCGAGTGGTTATACTCTAATGAAGTATCGGGCTCTGATACTAATTGAAAGTCACCTAGAGGGGGGTGGATAGGCGGAAACTGAAATTTACAACTTTGAACACACTACAAGCCGAGGTTAGCGTTAGAATAAAATCCGAGTCCGGGAGAGAGGGGAAAACAAATCAACCAAGAAAATAAAGCGGATGACACGGTGATTTGTTTTACTGAGGTTTGGTTCCAAAGAACTTAGTCCCCGTTGAGGTGGTCACAAAGACCGGGTCTCTTTCAACCCTTTCCCTCTCTCAAATGGTCACTTAGACCAAGTGAGGCTTCTTCCTTAATCTCACGGGTCACTTAGACCCTGCAAGGACCACCACACAATTGGTGTCTCTTGCCTCGCTTACAAAGCTTGAGAGTAAGAAGTGAGAAAGAAAAGAAATCCAAGCCAAGCAAACAAGAGCAACAAGAAACATAAAGAATCCTCTCACAAGTACTAATGCGCTAGAGTTGAATTTGAGACTTTGAGCGGATCGATCACTTGAATTGTGTCTTTGGAGTGAAGTATATTGCTCTTGTATTGAATGCACTATTGTGAATGCTTGGATGGTTGGAGTGGAGGTGGTTGGGGGTATTTATAGCCCTCAACCACCAATTCAACCGTTGGGGCAAGCTGCTGTCGATGGGCACACCGGACACTGTCCGGTGCGCCAGCCACGTCACCCAACCGTTAGGGTTCTGGCGGTTTCTGAGAGCACCTAGAGGGGGGGGGTGAATAGGTGATCCTGTAAAAATAAAAAACTAATAGCCACAAAACTTAGTTATTAAAGTTAGAACGACTAAGTAGCTTGAGACGAGCTCTTGTGAACATGGACAATCAAAGAGAAAGCACACAAGAGACACACGATTTTTATCCCGTGGTTCGGCCATGTAATACTTGCCTACTTCCAAGTTGTGGCATCCCAATGGACGAGGGTTGCACTCAACCCCTTTCAAGTGATCCGATGATCAACTTGAATACCACGGTTTTTTTCTTTCTTTTTCTTTCTCCCATTTGCGAAGAATCTCCACAACTTGGAGCCTCTCGCCCTTACAATGATGATCACAAAAGAAGCACAAAAGTAAGGGAGGGGAGAGCAACACGCACAAGACTCAAATCACAGCACAATCACGCACACAAGTCACAACTTGAGCTCAAAACACAACCACAGAGTTCTCAACTCAAATGGAGCTCAAGTCACTATCTCAAAGAATCAAATGCACAAAGTTGGAGTCTTGGAGTCTTAGAATGTTTCTTGTAAGCTTGGGTGACTCCTCCATGCGCCTAGGGGTCCCTTTTATAGCTCCAAGGCAGCTAGGAGCCGTTGAAGGCCAACAAGGAAGGCTATCCTTGCCTTCTGTCCGGTGGCGCACCGGACAGTCTGGTGTGCCACCGGACAGTCACTGTAGACGGTCCGGTGCTGATCTCTTTCCTATTCTGGCATAGACGACCGTTGCAGATTTGTGGTAGTTGGCGCACCGGACACTGTCCGGTGCCCCCTGCCGACCGTTGGCGCGGGCCACGCGTCGCCCGCGGATTGCGCGGTCGACCGTTGCGCTGGCGGTCGTTGGCTCACCGGACAGTCCGATGCACCACCGGATAGTCCAGTGAATTATAGCCATACGTCGCTGATTTTTCCCGAGAGTGGCCTGTTCACCGGAGGCTGGCCTGACGCACCGGACACTGTCCGGTGCCCCACCGGACAGTCCGGTGTGCCAAGCCGAGCTGGACTTTGGCTGTACCAAGCCAAGTCTTTTGCATTTCTTCTCTTCTCTTCTTTTCTCTGTTTCTAGCACTTAGACAATATATGTTAGTACTCAAAACAATGTACTAAGTCTAGAAACATACCTTGTTACATGATTTGCACTTCTTGCTTGTTTGGCATATAATCAACTCATATAATATGTGTTAGACACTTAATCACCAAAACATTACAGAAATGGCCCAAAGGCACATTTCCCTTTCAATCTCCCCCTTTTTGGTGATTTATGCCAACACATCAAAAAGCAACACAAATAAGTGCAAACATCGATGCAAATAAGGACTAAATCGTTTTTTACTCTAATTTGGTATATTTGGATCATTCTTTGCCACCACTTGGTTTATTTTTGCAAATCAAATTCATTTTCCTATCTCTAAGTCAAACTCACTTGTTTGGGCACAAAGAGAGATATTCCAATGGAAAAATTTATCAAGTGCCAAAAACTCCCCCTTTTCCCATAATTATAAATTCTCCCCCACAAGAGACCAAATTTTGCAATAAGAGTATTTTGGACAAATCAAAAATTCTAACTCTACTATTTTCAAAATTCTCAAGTGGTAGCTGATACATTTGCTTTGGCCTTAATTTCTCTCCCTTTGGCATTAAGCACCAAAACAGGATTATTTTTGGACCTTTAACCCCATTGCCTCACCAAAAATTGTCAATTAAGAGCAAAAGACAATAAGAGCATAAGAATGAACTTGGAATTAAGTACACTAATACCGGAGTGCAGTGGAAGTCTTTGCATGGTCCAAGTTCACCTTTCCCTTTCAATCCACCTTTGAGACTACATCAAGTATACTCAAACAAACGGATTAGTCTCAAAGGGTCAAATTGTAGCACTTCTCCCCCTAAATATGTGCATCATTCACACATGGACTTGTGAGGTTCGGGGATCCCTTGCACAACTTGAGCACCATAAATAAGCAACAAATTGCATAAATGTATAAGTAACATGATCAAAGGCATAAAACACATGTATGCTATAGATCAATCCAAGTTACGCGAACCTAAGACATTTAGCTCACTACGCAGCCTACAAAAGGTTTTCTAATCTAATGGCTTGGTAAAGATATCGGCTAGCTGGTTCTCGGTGCTAATATGGAACACCTCGATATCTCCCTTTTGCTGGTGGTCTCTCAGAAAGTGATGCCGGATGTCTATGTGCTTAGTGTGGCTGTGTTCAATAGGATTATCTGCTATGCGGATTGCACTCTCATTGTCACATAGGAGTGGGACTTTGCTCAGATTGTAGCCAAAGTCCCGAAGGGTTTGCCTCATCCAAAGTAGTTGCGCGCAACACTGTCCAGCGGCAACATACTCGGCCTCAGCGGTGGATAGGGCAACAGAGGTTTGTTTCTTTGAACTCCAAGACACCAGGGACCTTCCTAGGAATTGGCACGTCCCTGATGTACTCTTCCTATCAACCTTGCATCCAGCATAATCAGAGTTTGAATATCCAATTAAGTCAAAGGTAGACCCCTTTGGATACCAGATCCCGAAGCAAGGCGTAGCAACTAGATATCTAAGAATCCGCTTAACGGCCACAAGGTGACATTCCCTTGGGTCGGATTGAAATCTAGCACACATGCATAAGTTAAGCATAATATCCGGTCTACTAGCACATAAATAAGGTAATGACCCTATCATAGACCGGTATGCATTTTGATCAACGGACTTACCTCCTTTGTTGAGGTCGACATGTCTGTCGGTTCCCATTGGTGTCTTCGCGGGCTTGGCGTCCTTCATCCCAAACCGCTTGAGAAGATCTTGAGTGTACTTCGTTTGGGAGATGAATGTGCCGTCCTTGAGTTGCTTCACTTGGAACCCAAGGAAGTAGTTCAACTCGCCCATCATTGACATCTCAAACTTTTGAGTCATCACCCTGCTAAACTCCTCACAAGACTTTTGGTTAGTAGAACCAAATATTATGTCATCGACATAAATTTGGCACACAAAAAGATCACCATCACAAGTCTTAGTGAAAAGAGTGGGATCGGCTTTCCCAACCTTGAAAGCATTAGCAATTAAGAAATCTCTAAGGCATTCATACCATGCTCTTGGGGCTTGCTTAAGTTCATAGAGAGCCTTAGAGAGCTTAAAAACGTGGTCAGGATACCTGTCATCCTCAAAGCCAAGGGGTTGTTCCACGTAAACCTCCTCCTTGATTGGCCCGATGAGGAAAGCGCTCTTCACGTCCATTTGAAACAACCTGAAAGAATGGTGAGCGGCATAGGCTAATAGAATGCGAATAGACTCTAGCCTAGCCACAAGAGGAAAAGTCTCCTCGAAATCCAAACCTGCGACTTGGGCATAACCTTTTGCCATAAGTCGAGCCTTGTTTCTTGTCACCACCCCGTGCTCGTCTTGCTTGTTGCGGAACACCCACTTGGTTCCCACAACATTTTGCTTGGGATGTGGCACCAGGCTCCAAACTTCGTTCCTCTTGAAGTTGTTGAGCTCTTCCTGCATGGCCAACACCTAGTCCGGATCTTGCAAGGCCTCTTCTACCCTAAAAGGCTCAATAGAAGAGACAAACGAGTAGTGCTCACAAAAGTTAGCTAGACATGAGCGAGTTGTTACTCCCTTGCTTACGTCACCCAGTATCTGATCGACGGGGTGATGTCGTTGGATCATCGCTCGGACTTGAGTTGGAGGGCCCCGTGGTGCTTCTTCCTCCATAGCTGGTTCTTCTTGTGCTCCCCCTTGATCACGCGCCTCTTCTTGAGGAACCTGTTCATCATCTTGAGTTGGGGGATGTACCATCGTTGAGGAAGAAGGTTGATCTTGCTCTTGTTGTTCCTGTGGTCGCACATCTCCAATCGCCATGGTATGTATTGCTGCCGTTGGAACATCATCTTCATCTACATCATCAAGATCAACTTGTTCTCTTGGAGAGCCATTAGTCTCATCAAATACAACGTCGCTAGAGACTTCAACCAAACCCGATGATTTGTTGAATACTCTATACGCCCTTGTATTTGAGTCATACCCTAGTAAAAACCCTTCTACTGCCTTGGGAGCAAATTTAGGATTTCTACCTTTCTTCACTAGAATGTAACATTTGCTCCCAAATACACGAAAGTATGAGACATTGGGTTTGTTACCGGTAAGAAGTTCGTACGAGGTCTTCTTGAGGAGGCGATGTAGGTAGAGCCGGTTTATGGCGTGGCAAGCTGTGTTCACAGCTTCTGACAAAAAGCGCTCGGGCGTCTTGAATTCTCCAAGCTTCGTTCTCACCCATGTTCATAGCCGGTTTATAGAGTGGTCTGTTCACCAGAGGCTGGCCTGGCGCACCGGACACTGTCCAGTGCACCACCGGACAGTCCAGTGTGCCAAGCCGAGCTGGACTTTGGCTGTACCAAGCCAAGTCTTTTGCATTTCTTTTCTTCTCTTCTTTTCTCTATTTCTAGCACTTAGACAATATATGTTAGTACTCAAAATAATGTACTAAGTCTAGAAACATACCTTGTTACATGATTTGCACTTCTTGCTTGTTTGGCACATAATCAACTCACTTAATATGTGTTGGACACTTAATCACCAAAACATTATAGAAATGGCCCAAAGGCACATTTCCCTTTCAGTTTCGACCGTTGGAGCTTTGTCTTTTTGTGGCACCGGACAGCCCGGTGTCGCACCGGACAGGTACTGTTCACTGTCCGATGCGCCTCTGGCGGCTGCTCTGACTTCTGTGCGAACTGTCTGCGCACTGTAGCACTTTGCAGGTGTCCGTTGCAGTCGACCGTTGCGCTGGGAGCTGTTGCTCCGCTGGTGCACCGGACAGTCCAATGAATTATAGTGGAGTGGCTTTTCTGAAACCCGAAGGTGGCAAGTTCAGAGTGGTACGGCCCTGGTGCACCGGACACTCAGTCCGGTGCGCCAGACCAGGGTTCTCTTCGGTTTCTTTTGCTCCTTTCTTTTGAACCCTAACTTTGATCTTTTATTGGTTTGTATTGAACCTTTATGTACCTGTGGAATATATAATCTAGAGCAAACTAGTTAGTCCAATTATTTGTGTTGGGCATTCAACCACCAAAATCATTTATAGGAAAAGGTTAAACCCTATTTCCCTTTCACAGTCGCTTTGCCACTTTCTTGATTTCATAAGGCTTCATTGAGGCCAAGACGGACACCTTCTGCGGTCTCTTCCCACGATCATCTATGGCACATCATCTCCTCTCTCTAGTAGGAATTCATGATGAAGGACCTCGGTGAGCTACACCACTTCCTAGGGATCACCGTCGAGTGCTAGGCAGTTGGCATGTTTCTCCACCAGCGCTAGTAGACCATTGACATCCTCGAGGGTGCTGGCATGACTGATTGCAAGTCCTACAACTTCGGTGGACACTCAGGGCAAGGTCTCCTCCTCCAACGGCCCTTCGGTGGCTGATCTGACCAACTATCGGAGTCTCGTCGGGGCCCTACAGTACCTCGTCTTCACCCGCCTCGACATCGCCTACATCGTCCAACAGGTATGCCTCCATATGCATGTCCCGTGAGAGCCACATCTCACCGCTATGAAGCAGATCCTGTGGTACCTCCGAGGCACCACAGACTTCAGCCTCCTTCGATGATCTGCGACCACCGACCTCGTTGTCTACATCGACGTCGACTAGGCCGTCATCGTGTTCCTTGGTGACAGACTTGTCTCCTGATCTTCAAAGCGACAGGTTGTCGTCTCCTGCTATAACGCCGAGGTCGAGTACCACGCTGTGGCTAACAGCGTCGCCGAGGCGGCATGGCTTCGTCAGCTGCTCTAGGAGGTACACAGTCTGCTAACGCGGAGCACACTTGTCTACTGTAACAACGTCAACACCATGTACCTCTCCACCAACCTAGCCCGTCCAGCACCAGCGCATGAAGCATGTTGAACTCGACCTCCACTTCGTTCGCAAGTGTGTCACATTGGGATGTGTGAGTTATCCATGTACCGGCCACTTCTTAGTTCGCCGACATATGCACCAAAGGCCTACCTACGTCGGTGTTTGAGGAGTTTCGGTCCAGTCTCAATATCTGTCGTGGATAGAGTTTCGACTGCGGGGTGTTAGAGTTACTTGTGGCTTTGTATTGTTTTTTTGAAAGGGATGTGGCTTTGTATTGTGCTGGGCTATTTCCAGTGTAATGGGCTTAGGCCCAACAACTATATTATAAATATATCGCTCCCAACCCTGGTTAGGGTTTCAGTCTAACACGAACAGCTAGCTTTAATCTAAAGCGAATGTAACAACCCCGAAACTTCACATTGCCCAGTAACTAGTACAACATCCTCACAGGAGTAGCTTTTTTCTTTTGTAAGTAAAATGGGTTTTCCTTGTTCCTCTATTAATTGGAGGTATGGGCTTCCCTGCTACTGTACAGGCAGATCATGGATGAGATTGAAGCGAATGGCTACAACAACTTCACTAAGAGGGCCTATGTTGTGGCGTATGGGAAATCACTACTGCTCCTGTGTTCATTGAGAAATAGCCAGACCTAGCCGCCGCTGCAAGAAAATTATAGAGGTTCGGGTTAGGTTAGATATTGTTGGTCACTTGTTCTCAAATGCTATGAATTAAGAACAAGGCAACACAAATGTTAATAGTTAAAAACCTTCGTCCTTCGAAGCATTATTTCCTTTAGGATATAATGATCTTCAGACGAAGGTCATGAAGGACATACCTTCATCATTTTAATACGTAGGAATATAAACATGGACGTATGAAACATATAAAGCATGAGTAATTATATTGAATCATTAATGAACTCATGTTGTCATTATATAATCATGAACAAATATTAATGATACTAAATTACATTTGTACCTTCGGCTTGACAGAAGGTAAGTGTAAGGAAAATGGACCCCGGGCCATTTGGCTAATTGAGTTTTGGTGTTTGATGATTAACACAACCTGTGGACTAATATGTTTGCTAGTGTTTATAATTTTAGTTCACAGGATGCAAAGAGAATTGGACCAAGGCAATGAGGATGCAACACCTCAAAAGAAGACATAAAAAGATGCATAGGAGTCCAATACTCAAGAACAAAAGAAGCCCGAAGAAATCAGCAAAGGAATCCAAGAAACGGGCTATCAGCCAGCGCCTGGTGGTGCACCGGACATTGATGTCCGGTGTGCACCGGACTGTCCGGTGAGGCACGGGACAGTCTGCGCAGAGAGGCCACGGACAGGCGCTCTCTGGCTGTAGCACCGGACTGTCCGATGTGCACCGGACTGTCCGGTGTGCCACGGGCAGACGGCAACGGTCGGATCCAACGGTCGACTGCTACAGGCGCCAACGGTCGGCTGACGTGGCGTGCACCGCACACTGCACAGTAGATGTCCGGTGGTGCACCGGACTGTCCGGTGCACCCGTCGACAGAAAGCTGCTGCTTTCTATCCAACGGCTAGTTGGGGGTGTGGAGGCTATAAATACCACCCCAACCGGCCATTCTCAAGTGTGGGAGCCCAAGCAACATACCAAGGCATATAGTGCACATTTCCAAGAGCTCAAACACCCAAGTGCTTAATAGAATCACTCCGTGATTAGCGTAGGTGCTTTGCGAAGTGCTTAGGTTAGTTAGACCGCTTTAGCGCTTGCTCTAGGTGAACCCTAGTTAGTTGAGTGAGTTTTGTAAAACCACACAACCCCTCGGCTCTTGTGTGAGTCGTTGTAATTGTACCGAGTGGGGCGAGAGTCTTGCGAGACCGTTACAACCGCGTTTGTGTCACGGCCGCCACCGTGTACCGGAGGGAACGAGGCCCGCGGCATTTCGGCCGGAAGCTCGATAGTGGAGACGGCGGGGAGCGTCCGAGAGGAGCCAGAAGCGGAGCACCACTTGCGCGTGGAGAAGGCCCGTGGCTCTCTACGGAGTTACTCGACCATGGTGCTTGGCCCTCGCATGGGCTTCCCTTTGCGTAGGGGCACCAACGAGGATTAGTCGGAACCTTGCGTGGTTCCGGATACCTCGGTAAAAATACCGGCGTCTTCCACGAGAGTTTGCTTCTCTACTTAGCTCTTTACATTCCGCATTCATATTAAGCATTTAAGTTTCAATCTTATTGTCATACTTATTTAGTGTAGATTGAAACTTAGCCTTTGCGGTAGAGATAGCAACACTTAGACAAAACCGAGTTTGCACATTCTAGTTTTGATTATTTGCATAGGTTTTGCTCTAGGGATTTAATTGTGGCCTAGTTTAGTAAAAGTTTTAGAAGTCCTAATTCACCCCCCCTCTTAGGCGTCACCCGTTTCCTACAAGTGGTATCAAAGCCCGGTTTGGCTCATTTGAAACGCTTTAGCTTCACCGCTAAAAAGAGTCGACGCTTTTTAGAGGAAGGGATGGATACCCATAGGCCACCACACTTCGACGGCACTAACTTCCCATATTATAGTGCTAGAATGGCTTGTTACCTAGAGGACGTTGATCTAGGTGTTTGGAGAGTCACTCGTGACGGGATGAAACCTCTCAAGAATCCCGAGAAACCCACCACGAGTGAGGAAAAAGAAATTCATTTAAATGCTAGAGCCAAAAATTGCTTGTATGAATCTCTTAGCATGGATATTTTTAATCAAGTATTTACCTTGAGAACTGCTAATGAGATTTGGCTAAAATTGCATGAGCTCCATGATGGCACATCCAATGTCCGTGAGCAAAAACATTGCCTAGTCTTGAATGAGTATAATTCTTTTGCTATGAAAGATGATGAGCTTGTTAGAGACATGTATTCTCGTTTGAATCTAATTATCAATGAGCTCAATTCTATTGGCATTAATAAGCTAGGTGATGCGGACATTGTGAGGAAGATTATCTCCCTGCTACCACAACAAAGATATGGGAGCATCATCACCATCCTTCACAACATGGAGGATTTGAGCAACATGACCCCGACCATTGTGATTGGGAAAATCGCGGCCTTTGAGATGTCGCGAAAAATGAGTCGGGGAGAGGAGCCAACTTCCTCAAGGCCATATGCTTTTGCATGTGATGAAAGGAAGGGCAAAAAGAAGGCTCCCACTCCAAGTTCCTCAAGTGAAGAAGAGGAAGAAGAAGAAAGTGATGATGATGAAGATAATCAACCATGCACATCATCCTCCGAGGACGAAGAAACAATCCGACGCGTCGGAAAGGTAATGAGGATGATTCGCAAGATTAATCTAATGGGTGTGCCCCTGCAGGTCGAGGATCTTCTCTTTAATATTGACAGGAAAAAGCAAAGGAAGAGAGGATGCTTTGCATGTGGGGAGAAGGGCCACTTCAGGGACAATTGTCCAAATATGGCCAAACCCAAAAAGGAGAGGAGCAAAGGCAAGGCGCTAACAAGTGTTAGAACTTGGGATGATTCTTCAAGTGAAGATGACCCTCCAAGGACGCGCAACCACCGGTCCTCGTCACGATCATCACGGTCATCACACAAATGCCTTATGGCAAGAGGTAACAAAAGCATTCCATCCTCTAGTGATGAAAGTAGTAGTGATGATGAAGGTGAGGGAAAGCCCTCTCTAGATGAGCTTGCGGAAGCCATAGAATTTTTCTAGGATGTTTGCACTAAGCAAAAAGCTCAACTTAAAACTTTGAAAAATAAGTTGGTTAGCTCTCAAAATGATTACAAAGGTTTGCTAGAAAAATTTGAAACTTTTGCAAACTTAAATAGTGAGATATCAACTAAAATTGAGCTATTAGAATCTAGTGCTCCATCCACTGCTACCGATGATAGCCTTATTAAAAAGAATGAAAAACTTAAGGCAAAGTTAGCTAGCTCCCAAGAAGCTATTGAAAATTTGCTAGGGAAAATGGAAATTCTTAGCATACACAATAATGAGCTAACTACTAAGCTAGAAAACATTGGTAGCACCCCAGCAGCATCTTTAGTTGAAATACCTGAAATAATTAAGAAAGATGCTTCTACTTCCTGCTTTGATTTAATTGATGATTCTAACCCCTGCAACCAAGTCGTTGTTGAGAATATTGTTGTAGAGACATGTTCGGATGAGGTTGCAAAGGAAAATGAACAATTAAAGCAAGAAGTGGCTCGCCTTGGCAAGGCTTTGTATGACAAGAAAGGCAAAGCCAAACAAATCCGACCTCCACAGGATAACACCACTGCGCGGGTGAACAAGCCTGTAGAGGGAGAAACTGTGATTTGTAGGCTAAGCCACATGGAAGGCCACAAGTCTTTCCAATGCAAGGCGATGACCGGGGATAAACAAAGGCAAAAGCTCAAGCAAAAGCCATCAAGCAAAATCTCCAACACCTACATCAAAAAGGTGAACAAAAAGGATGCTACACCATATTTGATCAAGAAGAAAAAGAATGGAAAGGTGATAGCAATCAAGGCCAACAAGCAAGCCAACAAAGGAAAGGGGGCCAAACGCATCTGGGTGCCAAAGGAAATAATTTCAACCATGAAAAGCACCAAGAAGGTTTGGATCCCGAAAGGGAAGTGAGTGAACCAAAGGTCTGCGGGAAATTTGGAGACTTGGCAAAGTTGGGATGTATATCATGGGATACATCATATTGGATCAAGTTTATTGCCAAGTGGGTTAGTGAAAATTTTGGACCCAAATTTCCCACCCATGACTAAGGTAACTAGATTTATTGTATCTCTTGTTTTCAGATATGCATATCTATTTACCTTGTATCTAGTTTACCTTTCTTGCCTAGTATTACATTTGTTATTTACCTTTGTTTTAAATTATGCATACTAGGTGAATCATATGGTAGGATTGCTTGTTTTCAATTCATACACTTAAGCAAACCTACATGGCTTAAAATATTTATTTAAGCACGGCACATAGCTTCTATATCACTCCATAGTAAATGATGCATCAATTGAAAATTTTGATTTCTACAAGTTGTATCATTTAACTTATATGTGCCAAAGTTCGGATTATAGATAATTTTCCCCTCTTGATATCAAATCAAAGTGCATGTCTCCAACAAGTATTCAAAACTTGTATGCACATCTTCAGGGGGAGGTTACTCTATAATCTAATACTTTGAGACTAACACCTTTTCAAGTCTATTTCATGTGACAGTCTCATTGTAAGGAAAATGAGGTCCCCGAAGAAAGACAACAATCTTCCACTGCAAAATCTCCAAGAACTCTCATGTCTCTCAAGCTCGCCATTGAATTTCAATCGGTATCTTTTGAGACTACATCTAGTATCATTTACATGTCTTCTCCAATATTTGATTAGACTATATTTCATATCATATACTTCCATGTTGCTAAAAATGTATAAGTGGTTAACTCATAATCTGTTACCTATGCATAAGGGAAGTTAGTCTTTTCAAATCATGTCTTGCACCTCTAATTTTCACATGCTTTTTCCTAAGATCTCTGTTAGGGGGAGCTTTTCTTCATCTGTAAAGGGGGAGAAAAACTCTTTCTAAAGGAGAACACTCATTTAGGGGGAGTAATCTTTTGAGGACAAGCTTTTATTTACTTCCTACATGCTTTTAATGTCTTCCTTTTCGGTGGTTGATGCCAAAGGGGGAGAAGTTTAGGGACCAAAGCAATGAAAACTATATCAAACACCAAACACCACAAATTTAAAATTTTATATCTACAAATGGTATTTCAAGTGGTTTTTGGTTATTTGGTCCTAAAATAGGAAGTAAGTGAATTATGGAGTTAGGGGGAGGCTAAAGTCCATAATATCACATTGTGGGGACATTCATGCATCTTAGCAAGTAGATTGCATATTTTAATTCAAATACTTGTATTATTTGCTTGCTTTGGTTGTGTTGTCATCAATCACCAAAAAGGGGGAGATTGTAAGGAAAATGGACCCCGGGCCATTTGGCTAATTGAGTTTTGGTGTTTGATGATTAACACAACCTGTGGACTAATATGTTTGCTAGTGTTTATAATTTTAGTTCACAGGATGCGAAGAGAATTGGACCAAGGCAATGAGGATGCAACACCTCAAAAGAAGACATAAAAAGATGCATAGGAGTCCAGTACTCAAGAACAAAAGAAGCCCGAAGAAATCAGCAAAGGAATCCAAGAAACGGGCTGTCAGCCAGCGCCTGATGGTGCACCGGACATTGATGTCCGGTGTGCACCGGACTGTCCGGTGAGGCACCGGATAGTCTGCGCAGAGAGGCCACGGACAGGCACTCTCTGGCTGTAGCACCGGACTGTCCGATGTGCACCGGACTGTCCGGTGTGCCACGGGCAGACGGCAACGGTCGGATCCAACGGTCGACTGCTACAGGCGCCAACGGTCGGCTGACGTGGCGTGCACCGGACACTGCACAGTAGATGTCCGGTGGTGCACCGGACTGTCCGGTGCACCCGTCGACAAAAAGCTGCTGCTTTCTGTCCAACGGCTAGTTGGGGGTGTGGAGGCTATAAATACCACCCCAACCGGCCATTCTCAAGTGTGGGAGCCCAAGCAACATACCAAGGCATATAGTGCACATTTCCAAGAGCTCAAACACCCAAGTGCTTAATAGAATCACTCCGTGATTAGCGTAGGTGCTTTGCGAAGTGCTTAGGTTAGTTAGACCGCTTTAGCGCTTGCTCTAGGTGAACCCTAGTTAGTTGAGTGAGTTTTGTAAAACCACACAACACCTCGGCTCTTGCGTGAGTCGTTGTAATTGTACCGAGTGGGGCGAGAGTCTTGCGAGACCGTGACAACCGCGTTTGTGTCACGGCCGCCACCGTGTACCGGAGGGAACGAGGCCCGTGGCGTTTCGGCCGGAAGCTCGATAGTGGAGACGGCGGGGAGCGTCCGAGAGGAGCCGGAAGCGGAGCACCACTTGCGCATGGAGAAGGCCCGTGGCTCTCTACGGAGTTACTCGACCGTGGTGCTTGACCCTCGCGTGGGCTTCCCTTTGCGTAGGGGCACCAACGAGGATTAGTCGGAACCTTACGTGGTTCCGGATACCTCGATAAAAATACCGGCGTCTTCCACGAGAGTTTGCTTCTCTACTTAGCTCTTTACATTCCGCATTCATATTAAGCATTTAAGTTTCAATCTTATTGTCATACTTATTTAGTGTAGATTGAAACTTAGCCTTTGCAGTAGAGATAGCAACACTTAGACAAAACCGAGTTTGCACATTCTAGTTTTGATTATTTGCATAGGTTTTGCTCTAGGGATTTAATTGTGGCCTAGTTTAGTAAAAGTTTTAGAAGTCCTAATTCACCCCCCCCCCCCTCTTAGGCGTCACCCGTTTCCTACAGTAAGAATCCAAGAGTGACGTGCGAGTGATTACAAATCAACATGAACAGTACGGTGTTACTGTTCATCTATTTATAGGCACAGGACTCGGCCTGGGTAAAATTACATTTATGTCCCTGACATTTTCTAGTAGTCAAAAGGTAATATGTCGAGGACTGAGCAGTCTTTTCCTTTTAAGTCGGTTTCGTCCTTCATCATCATCCTTGTGCTAAGCCGAAGCTTCTCCATCCACAGCTTCGAAGCTGGTTCATCCTTCTTCCAGATTGCGCCTTTCATACCATGTACACCTTCATCTCAAAGCCAAAGCTCCCTATGATAGTACATTATACTGAAAAGTATGTTAGTCATGTTTTTGAGGACCTTCGGAAGACGAAGGCCCCCAACAGTAGCCCCTCACAGTATTAATTTATTGTTTAACAAATTCAGACTGCGACGTGAACGAAGGCCTTTAGCCGAAGGTCCGAAAAAACACCTTTCCTTCGCTAGAATAGCGAAAGTCAATGACAAATGGGGCCCGCCAAGTTGCAATGCACTAGGCATATAAATAGAAACCCACAGCGGTAGCATTTGTTGCGCCATTTCAGTTGCTTGTGCTATTTTCTCAAATTTTGATTCTCTTGCTATCAGCTCTCTCTTAATTTGTGAGCTTCGTGATATACACAAGTGCTTGTTGAATATCTGAAGAGAAGATGTCTAAGGAGAAGAAAGTTGTGGACCCTACTCTTGTTGGGTTTTATGAAGCTATGGAAAAAACAAATACAGAGAAAATTATGAATGAGATAATGGCTGATTTGTCTGAAGATTCTGACGATAGTGGTGACTATGATGTGGAAAGTGAAGACGAAGATGAGGAAAATCGGCCCTTGCGACCAAGTCACACCATCTTCGGGAAATCATCCATTAAACAGAGTTAAATTGACGCTATGAAAGGGAAATATTTCCGAGATATTTCAATTGTGAGAGCTGGAGGAGATAGTGTTGCACCTGCTCCCGAAGAGAATGAGGTAGTTGTCTACAGGAGCTTTATGAAGGCTGGGCTTCGGTTCCCATTGAGCAAATTTGTGGTTAAGGTGATGAAGACCTTTGAGATTTTCCTGCATCAAATTACTCCCGAAGCCATTATTAGGATGGGAGTTTTTATTTGGGCCGTGAGAAGCCAAGAGATGGAACCTAGCGCAAAATGCTTCTACAATTTGCACGAACTGCTATACGAGACGAAGGCTACTGGCAAGGAACAATATCACAACAATTTTGGTTGTTATGGCTTCATTCCTCGTTCTGATGTAAGTTATCCGGTTGCAACATTTCGGAAAAGGTGGCCTAGGGCCTGGATGGAAGAATGGTTCTATGTTGAAAATAATTTAACCGAGAGGGAAGATATAAGAGGAATTATTTAACGTCCCATCTGGTCTCGCTTCGGCATCAGGAGGCCAGCCACCGCTCTTGGAAATGATATAGAGGCATGCCAGAGAAGCTTCAACACTGTGTGCACTTTTATTGGCACCAGAGACCTGGTTCAAGAACACATCACCTACAGAGTATGGCCTCTCGTGAATGAGTGGGAGATGCCGAAGGAAGCTGCTACCGAGTCTAGTCAGGGTGGCCTAGTTTACCTAAAGTATACCTTTAGATATAGAGGTGAGTTTGATGAGCCAAATGATAAATGGTTGAGCAGTATTGAGGCAACTAGCGATGAATTGCTCGGGGCTTATAATAGAGCTGAAGATGATGCTTTGACCTCAGCCTTCGGAGGTCGAGGCAAGAAAAGATTGAACAAAGTTTTCGACATGATCGGTTTCATATACCCTAATTATTGCTATCCCTTGCGAAAACAGGGAAAGAAAAGGAAAACAGCCGCTTCGGCCATCTCTATTGTGCCGAAGGGCAAAAAGATCAAGGTCTTGACGCACCGGCCGAGATACATTGAGACGGCCACATTGCCGAAGCTAGGTGAAGGGACATCTTCCGTTGTCGAAGCAAAACAACCTTCTCCTGCCATCCTGAGCGTCGAAGAATCCACTGTGGTGCTGAAGGTTGCTATAGGTGAGCCAGCCGAGGCTAAAGAAGAGACAGCCAAAAAACCAGAGCTAGAAAAAGTAATAATGGTACCAGAAATCTTGAGCCCATCGGTAGAAGCACAATTGCCGAAAGTGGCAAAGGCTCCCACCACAACTCCCAAGAGGAGGAGAATGGCTAGCGTGCTAGACGTTGTCATAGAGACGACAAGGTCACTAACTCCTACCCCTTTGAAGAAGGTTGCCGAAGCTGTTACGGCTTGCACTAAAACCGAAGCTGGGCCCTCAGTGCCCACAGAGGCAGAACCTGCCGCAATTGAGCAGAGGGCTGAACAAGAATTTCTAAATGCTAGCATAGCTCTGGAGAAGGATGTGGCCGAAAAAGCCAAATCTCCTGCTCCCGAAGATCTTGACTTTCGACATGCTTCGGGAAAGAGACTATTTGAAGAAGAGATTGCAGAAGCCAAACACTATGCCCGGGAACTAAAATACCCGAAGGGGGCCTTAGTGTTTAATGGCACGGACGAAGACGATTTCCTATACTGTCTCCAGGACAACAAAGAAATATCCGTCTGCCGGGAGATGGCTAAAAATATGGGATTTCCGAAGCTCGAAGCTGGCCTCTCCACAATGTCAAAAGATGACCTTGCGGATAGCCATGCATACAATAGTCTGAAGGTACAAAAGTGGAGAATCTATAAATAGATTATCTTGTCTTGTATTCTCGTGTTAATTCTATCTTCTTGCAGGGCTTAATTCTCAGCAACACTTTGAGGGCACAAAAGAACGCTGAAGATAAAAGCTGCGTGATAGCCCTCAGCAACCTTCAATCAGAAGTTATCAAGCTGAGAAATAAAGCTTTGGAAAAGGATAAAATTCTACTTTCATTGGTGGATAAAGTGAAGGAAGATGAAGCGAAATTTAACGCTCAATCCGAAGTTCATAAAGCCGAAGTTGAAGACCTTCGGAAAAAGCTTGCCGAAGCAAATGAAAATTTTGAAGTTGCAAAAGCTAGTCAAGAAATAATCGAATGGTCGAACACTAGGCTGGAGAAAAATGTTGAGGAGCTTCACGAATCCAAGGAGAGGTGCTTCGAGAAAGCCTTGGATTGCGTGAGAAAATTGAAGACCAACTTTTCTAGGGTGGGTGCTTATTCTTCTGAAGAGAACTTCATTCGAGGCGACCCCGAAGGTGTTATTGATTGAATAAGCGGGGGAGTGAAGCTTTTGAAGAGATCCTGACCGATCACGGGGACATCTATGCTTTCACCGGTGCTCGAGGGATTGCGGCAATTTTGGAGAAGGCGGGTTGCGACCATGTTAAAGCTACAGCCCAGGCTGAAGCCGCCTTATCCACAGACGACACGAAAGGCCCTTCGGCCGAAGCTACTTTGGCGGGAGGAAAATTTTATTCTGATGTCTGGGTGAACGGTGGTCAGGAATTGGCCAATGAAATCATAAAGAAGAATGAAAAAGAAACCCATGAAGCCCGAGAAGAAGCTAGGCGAGCCGAAGAAGCTAATGAGCGCGAAAGTCATATAGGTATTGTTTTTGAATTTTAACTTTGGTGTTTGTTTTCTGGCTTCGAACTAAAGTTTGCCTATCCCAGCTGAACTATCACTGCTGCCCGAGCCATACAAACCCCTAGCCGATCCGGTTATGAAAGAAGCACTGGATATAATGAACGTTGCTAACTCCATCGTCGACAAAGTCATCGATAAGCTGCTAAACGAAGCTACGGAGAAGATACTTAAGGAAGATTAGACTTTATTGTAATGATACTATGTAACATTTGGTGTATGAAACAATTAATCAGTGATGTAAATTATTGTAATATATTTCTTTACGATGCATGAAATTTACGCACATACCGTTTTTGAGCCTTCGGCGAAAAAACACCTTCCCTTCTTTTCATGCTTCGTAAAGAAAAAAAGGCTCTTTTTAATGGCGAATCTGTTGTGATGAAATTGTGTTTTTCGAAGATTTGCTTCGTGCCTCAACACATTTTTATTCAACACAGTATTGCCGAATACCTGCTTCGTATCCAATCTTTTTGCCGTTGATGCTATATGATGTATGATGTAATGTTATGTGGAATGATGCGATGAAATGATGCAATATGGTGGTGATGCCGAACACACACGCATACACACCCACACTGGAACACAAGACTCTGCATCCCCTTAGGAACGACTTTGGAGTCTTTAAGCTCTGCATCCCCTTAGAAACGACTTTGGAGCTTCTTCACCTTATATTTCGGTGGTATTTAAGCTCTATATCCCCTTAGGAACGACTTTGGAGCTTCTTCACCTTCTATTTCAGTGGTATTTTGGCTCTGCATTCACTTAGGAATGACTTTTGAGCTTCAAAAACTTACTCTGCGCCCCCTTAGGAATGACTTTTGTAGCTTCGGAACTTACTCTGTGCTCCCTTAGGAACGACTTTTGTAGCTTCGGAACTTACTCCACGCTCCCTTAGGAACGACTTTTGTAGCTTCAGAACTTACTCCGCGCTCCCTTAGGAATGACTTTTGTAGCTTCGGAACTTACTCCACGCTCCCTTAGGAACGACTTTTGTAGCTTCAGAAGTCCATTTTAGACATTTTACTCGTTGATACAGGCACAATTATTACATAAAATTGTAATTTAGTCCTTCATGACTTGTTTCTTATTCAAAAATTAAAATATCATAAAAGATAAAGATACATCAAGAATAGGATATTCTTTAATAGATATGCTTGGATTCTGGCACAGTGCTGTTGACTGTGTGAGCTTCAGATTCCTCCCAAAAATCACGCTGCTGCTGTGCGTGTTGATGCCCTTCTGGCTGCTGGCTTCGGGTCTGAGTGGGTGGTAATGGTGGTGGTAATGGGAGCTGGGCCCAAGAAGTTTGAGAGTGACTTGCCGAAGCGACAGAAGCCGAAGGTTGTTGATTACCTACGTACTCTGGTACATAGGGAGAGTAGCATGAAGCAGTATGTAAGACCTGCTTTGGTTGATTCTGCCATGCCTCAGCTTCGGCAATCTCTTTTTGCTTCTGGATTGTAACTTGGCACGTTCTTGTGGTGTGGCCCTTATCTTCACCACAGAATAAACAATATAGCCTTCTGGGCTGATCTCTGTATCTTCCTCCGAAGCCCCTGCCACCTCTGCCCCTTGGGACTGGTGGCCTGAAAGAGCTTTATTGTTGCCCTGAAGATTGGGAGCTGTGTTGTGGCCTTGGAGGCTGGCTTCCTTTGTCATCACTTGGGTTAGAATTATGAATAGATCTGACATGCCTGGGGTGGATTCTTACTCCGAAACCCCTGGTCATCTCAGAAAATCTGTATGCTTCTTCCCTTCTCTAGCGAAAATCATTATCAGCCCAGATGTATTCATCCATCTTCTGAAGAAGCTTCTCCAGGGTTTGTGGGGGTTTCTTGGCAAAATACTGAGCCGTAGGTCTTGGCCGAAGCCCTTTGATCATGACCTCAATGACAATTTCATTGGGCACTGTAGGCGCTTGTGCTCTCAGACGCAGGAACCTTCGGACATACGCCTGAAGGTACTCCTCGTGGTCTTGCGTGCACTGGAACAAAGCCTGAGCTGTGACTAGCTTCGTTTAAAATCCTTGGAAGCTGGTGATTAGCATATCCTTAAGCTTCTACCATGATGTGATTGTCCCTGGCTGGAGAGAAGAGTACCAAGTCTGTGCGACACTTTTAACTGCCATGACGAAGGATTTCGCCATAACCACAGTGTTGCCCCCATATGAAGATATGGTTGTCTCGTAGCTCATTAGAAACTGCTTCGGGTCTGAGTGCCCATCATACATAGGAAGCTGAGGTAGCTTGTATGATGGGGGCCATGGGGTAGCCTGCAACTCTGTTGCTAGAGGAGAAGCATCGTCAAAAGCAAAATTACCATGATGGAAATCATCGTACCATTCATTGTCATTGTGCGAATTGTCTTGACGAAGCTCTCTGTATTGAGGCCTTCGGTCTTGGTCATCTTGGGTGAGATTACGCATTTTCTCAGCGGCCTCATCAATCTTCCTTTGAAGATCAGCGAGACGAAGCATCTTTTCTTTCTTCTTCTGGACCTGTTGATGAATGGCTTTGAGGTCTCTTATTTCTTGGTCCAATTCCTCCTCCTGAGGTGTCGGATTGGTGGCCTTCCTCTTTTGGCTCCTAGCTTCGCGTAGTGTTTCTTGATTGATATCCAGTGGCTGCAGTGTAGCCCCTGGCCCTGATGACTTCTTCGGCGGCATGATGAAGGTCACAGCTTGCCGAAGGTGGTCAAATGAGTTCACCGGAGGTGGACGCCAATGTTGGTCATTTGTTCTCAAATGCTATAAATTAAAAACAAGGCAACACAAATGTTAATGGTTAAAGACCTTCGTCCTTCGAAGCATTATTTCCTTTAGGATATAATGATCTTGAGATGAAGGTCATGAAGGACATACCTTCATCATTTTAATACGTAGGAATATAAACATGGACGTATGAAACATATAAAGCATGAGTAATTATATTAAATCATTAATGAACTCATGTTGTCATTATATAACCATGAACAAATATTAATGATACTAAATTATATTTGTACATTCGGCTTGACAGAAGGTAAGAATCTAAGAGTGACGTGTGAATGATTACAAATTAACGTGAACAGTACGGTGTTACTGTTTATTTATTTATAGGCACAGGACTCAGCCTGGGTAAAATTATATTTATGTCCCTGACATTTTCTAGTAGTCAAATGGTAATCTGTCGAGGACTGAGCAGTCTTTTCCTTTTAAGTCGGTTTCGTCCTTCATCATCATCCTTGTGCTAAGCCGAAGCTTCTCCATCCACAGCTTCGAAGCTGGTTCATTCTTCTTTTAGATTGCGACTTTCATACTATGTACACCTTCATCTCAAAACCAAAGCTCCCTGTGACAGTACATTATACTGAATAATATGTTAGTTGTGTTTTTGAGGACCTTCGGAAGACGAAGGCCCCTAACAGATATATAGAGATTAAAACAGGGCAAAAGCTTGTGATCCGGTGTTGTATGAATTGCTGGGATCAGGTACCGTACAGCACAGAAGCAACATGTCTTTCGCAGGTATATGTAGCTAGGAGGATATACCGTGTCTGCAGGAAAGAACCAACAAGTTTTTGAACCAATCAGTAGCATGTGAAAAAGCCTCAAAATCGGAGAGAATTGAGCTGGACTCACATCACATGCAAGCAGGTGGAGGAAGGTCCGGAGTTTCCGCGCGGCCTCTGTTTGGTTTGGAGATGGATGGGGGTGTAGTGTATGTCGCATGCAGTGCGAGCTAGGATCGCTAGGCATTCGTGGTCGGGAATTCTTGCATGCCCGTGCTACGTCGTCCATCGTCTCCCCGGCCGGCTGGAGCTAGCTAGGGTCCGGTGATCATATCGTCGATTGGAACTGAAGATCAAGCGATCGATAGAATAAATTAAAGGCGCGGGGGCAACAGCAACAATGGGGGGCGGTGGCGGTGGCGGCAACTCGCGGGAGCTTGACCAGACGCCGACATGGGCGGTGGCGTCGGTGTGCGGCGTGATCGTGCTCATCTCCATCCTGCTGGAGAAGGGGCTCCACCACGTGGGCGAGTTCTTCTCCCACCGCAAGAAGAAGGCCATGGTGGAGGCCCTGGAGAAGGTGAAGGCGGAGCTCATGGTGCTGGGCTTCATCTCGCTCCTCCTCGTGTTCGGCCAGAACTACATCATCAAGGTCTGCATCAGCAACCACGCCGCCAACACCATGCTCCCCTGCAAGCTCGAGGCCGCCGCCGTCGAGGGCAAGGACGGCCACGGCAAGGAGGCCGCCGCCGTGGTCCCTGGCAAGAAGAAGGTCGCCGTCGCCGTCCCTGGAAAGAAGAAGAAGAAGGCCGCCGCCGCCGCCGACCATCTTGGCGGTGTGGTGGACTGGCCGCCGCCCTACTACGCGCACAACGCCAGGTTGCTGGCGGAGGCGAGCATGGCGACCAAGTGCCCCGAGGGGAAAGTGCCGCTCATCTCCATCAACGCCCTGCACCAGCTGCACATCTTCATCTTCTTCCTCGCCGTCTTCCACGTCTCGTACAGCGCAATCACCATGGCGCTCGGCAGGGCCAAGGTGATCGATTTTGATTATATATTGCGTCCGGTCCGGTCCTTCCTACATGTCATCAATGAATGAAGAAGCTAAGGATGAGTTGCATATGCATGCATGCATGCATGTCTTAATTTGAAAGCATGCAGATACGTGCTTGGAAAGAGTGGGAGAAAGAAGCTGCAGGACAAGACTACGAGTTCTCCCATGGTAAGTAACGTACATATATATGATTGATTGATGCTGATGAATTTGAATCTGAATTTGACTGATATTTTCCCTTGTTAATTGGGTGGGTCGGGCGACTGCAGACCCGACGCGGTTCAGGTTCACCCACGAGACTTCCTTCGTGAGGCAGCATATGAATGTGCTGAACAAGTTCCCAGCATCATTCTACATCGTAATAAGATTAAATTCTAAGCATCATTCGACCTAATATATATGCTAGCTAGCTACAGGTCGATAGACTGACGACGACGATCATGCAGAGCAACTTCTTCCGGCAGTTCTTCAGGTCCGTGAGGCAGGCAGACTACTGCGCGCTGCGCCACAGCTTTGTCAACGTCCATCTGGCCCCTGGCAGCAAGTTCGATTTCCAGAAGTACATCAAGCGGTCTCTGGAGGATGACTTCAAGGTGATCGTGGGGATCAGTCCTCCTCTGTGGGCTTCTGCTCTCATCTTCCTCTTCCTCAACGTCAATGGTACGTAATCGAGATCCATGCATGCATCTTCTATCTATTACTATTATATATATACATGCATGCATGCATATGCGTGCATGAATCATGAATGCAGGATGGCACACCATGCTCTGGATCTCCATCATGCCGGTGGTGATCATCCTGTCGGTGGGGACGAAGCTGCAGGGCATCATCTGCCGCATGGCGATCGACATCACGGAGCGCCACGCCGTCATCCAGGGCATCCCGATGGTGCAAGTCAGCGACTCCTACTTCTGGTTCGCACGCCCCACCTTCGTGCTCTTCCTCATCCACTTCACCCTCTTCCAGGTTAATGCTCTCTATCTAGCTACCTGCCTGCTGCTTAATTTGTCTTTAATTATATTAATTGTGCTCAGTCAGTCTCATGTCTCTCTCTCTCTCTCTCTCTCTCTGTCTCTGTCTCTCCAGAATGGCTTCCAGATCATCTACTTCCTCTGGATTCTGGTACGTACATACCTGGCCACTTCTGTCTAACAGCATGCATAATCGATCTACGTATAGCGTACACTTCAGCTACGACTGAATCTGCGTGTGTTCAGTATGAGTACGGCATGGACTCGTGCTTCAACGACTCCGAAGAGTTCGTCTTTGCACGACTCTGCCTTGGGTACGTAATCGCCGTCCACATCCTCCTCTTTTCTCATCTGATCTGAGATACGCATGCAGATGCATCATGTCTGTGTGCTTGCAATTGCATGTCTGCAGCGTGGTTGTCCAGGTGCTGTGCAGCTACGTGACGCTCCCGCTGTACGCGCTCGTCTCCCAAATGGGCTCCACCATGAAGCAGTCCATCTTCGACGAGCAGACCTCCAAGGCGCTCAAGAACTGGCGCGCCGGCGCCAAGAAGAAGGCTCCCACCGGCGGCTCCAAGCACGGCGGTGGTGGCTCCCCCACCGCCGGCGGCAGCCCCACCAAGGCCGACGGCGACGCGTAGAGAGGAACACGCTAACTTTAATTTCTGTGTGCTTAATTATTGCCTAGGCTCGTTAAGTCAGAACATGCATGTAACACCACTGCTGGTTTTCATATAGTGTCGACAGATGGTCAACGTACTTTTCGCGATCCCACTTGTATTGTTTTTTTTTTACAATGAAGCACCCGTCCGCGTCCGTGGACACTGCAAGTGCCTTGCCATGTCATGCGCCAAGTCATGAATTACATATTTACTATGAGTTTATGGGAAAAAACCCTTTAATAACCGAATAGATGTGGATCATACATCAGCAAAAGGCTAGCATATCCACAAGAGACCTTGAACACACCAATAAGCATCCTGGATCGAGGTCAAAAATTGTGGCCCGTATCCGCTCGTCTCATTGGTTGGGTTGGTCAGGTCAGGTGACCCATCATTAAGCCTACCTTGAACATACGGGATGGACAAAACCTATCTAGAGATCATTGAAGCTGACGTTGACATGTTCTTCGTCGTTAAAACTTCCAAACACCTATCGGAAAGACCCAACGGACCTAGGTAGAGCCGACTGAGGATACATGGCTCCGTTCATTTCTATGTTGTAAGTAGTGGAGTCTAGATTTTTATCATGAGGTCCTCTGCTTAGTCTAATTTAGATGTTCCGACTCTAGTATTCTGGTGCTCGTACTTACAAGTATATCGTCAGTCATATTTTGTCTTAGACCCGCCCCTGCATCTATGAGCACGTGGAGGTTGTTTTAGGATTGTTAAGATCGCCTAGAACGTCGTCAAATCTCACCATATACTTGAGGAACAACATGATAGAGAGGAACAAAGGAATGGAGGGGATAGTATATATACGTGTTTTGATCGATTGAATACTGGATGCCTGAAAGCGGTCGTGACTCTCTCGTATATATAGAGCGGATGATCTTATGCTAATAGAGAACAACTCTAAAACATGTTTAGTATGTTTCTCAAGTCAAAAACCGATTTGGAAATGAATCGATAATGTTATCTCAAGAAAAATATGTATAAGATGCTTTAAAAAGGGCATGTACGCGAATAAGTGCAAGTCGGTCAGCTTACCTATGTTTATGAATGAAAAAATATTTGCCGTAGAAGGCACATAATTTGGGCCCAATAATACTTTTTATTATAGGATCTTTTGTTAAATCTCTAAGTACCTCACATTGTCACGACCAAATATTTTCTTGGCAATGAATAAGGTATGTCAATATCTTAATAATCCTACCACAAACCACTAAACGTCGCAATAAAATGTATTCTAATACATATCAAATATTTAATTAGGTGCCCTTAGCGTTAAGTTAATCAGATCCAAATCGATGTTAGTTAGTGCCTTTTTCATATGCACATTGGTCCGGATGCTTAGGTGACAAAAAACCTACAAGTGGTTTTTTTTTAGACTGAATCTCGTGTCATGGTGTGACAAGAAACAAGCGGCCATATCGAGACTAAGCACAAAAGTAGAATATAAGGCTATAGCCAATACTATTACAGAGATGACGTGGGTACAAAGCACTACTACAAAAAAATAGAGTTCAGACATTTAAAGCAGCAAAGTTATGGTGTGGTGTGTGTTTGGTTTTGCTTTTGGCTTTGGCTTTTTTGCCCCCTAAAAGTCAAAAGCCAAATCAAATGGTTGGATCTAGGAAACAACTTTTTCTGAAAGCCGACTTTCTCATATTGCAAAACTGACAGATCTGAACAAACGTTGAAAGGAATTGAAATTGACTTCAAGCCAAGGTGTGACTAACTCAAACGAGGACTAGGCAAGTATTTCAGGCTTGGCCGAACCCCTGAATAAAACCCTATATCTATGTGCTCCGCTCTGTGTTGTATTCTGTATCTTTGTCTTTATTGCTTTTATACTTGCACTTCAATATTTATTTGTGGTATAAGCTGTCTTTCACTAGTACACAGAAGCTCTATAGTGGCGGTTCTAAACCTATTTACACTGGCGTTTTTCAGTACCGCCAGTGCTAGGGGTCAGTGGAAATCAGCATTTCCACTGGCGGTTATTTTGGAACCGCCAGTGAAAAGTGCATTTTCACTGGCGGTTTTTTTAAGGAACCGCCAGTGAAAAGTGCATTTCCACTGGCGGCTGAATAAAGAAAACCGCCAGTGAAAATGCATTTCCACTGGCGGTTTTATAAAGCAAACCGCCAGTGGAAATGCACTTTTCACTGGCGGTTTTCTTTATTTAGCCGCCAGTGGAAGTTTTCCCGCCTTTTTTCAAAATTTCAAACAATACTGAATTATATATATATTTATTTACACACACACAAACATATATATATATATATAGATCTATATTGATATTGAAAGCAACATGAAATTAAATTCTATCATACATTTATATACATCAAAGTATTCTGTTTACAACCATATATGCTTCATGCATTCTATACATCATAAGTTTTCACCTAAGCTCTAATAACTATCTCGGCTAAGAGATAATCTACTAATTTCTGTTAGTATTCTAAACTCTGGCAAAGCTAATGTCCCGGAAGCATCGTGATATTTTCCTTCTGCGGGTATGACCTCTTTCAATATGAATGTGCAGAGGTCCTCGATTATGCCATACAATGCAGCTTCGGTCAAGTTCTCCGGGTTTCCTCGTTGAAATTGCTGTAAAGGAATTTTATAAACATCATCTATTTATACTCAATAATAACACATTTGCATCTTTAATGACATAAATACATACTTGACTATTACTAATAATACCTTGTCAGGGTTCGTGATGTATCGTCCGTTCACTCTCATGAACTCGCACGCATAGAATCCACATAGGACCGATCCTTGTGGTTGCTTGTGGCACTACATAACGGGAGATTGGTTATTTAGTTGCAACATTGTGTATGATATGTATTCATAAAATCACATACTTACCGGCCAGTGATGATGGATGTCTAGTGGCACGCCTTTTTTCGACAGGTCGTACTTTCCACCTCTCATCTTATAGAATCTATAAGCCCTGTGATCTCAAATAGAATCACCATGTTATTCTCAAATTTTAATCGATAAAAGTATGCATGCATAGAAAAGGCTTACAGCTCTAAGATGCTGAGGAATTCTGCATATGTCGAAGGGTCGAAGTTTAAGGAGTCGAGCACCAGCACCTTTCCAACTTTAGGATAAATGAGGAAGCATATCCAGTGGTCCCTGTACGAATCAAATCTGTGATGCATGTGTATTGAAATTATTAATTTTATTTATACAAAATCACACTTACTTAAAGTTGTACGGGGCCATTATGGCTTCCCTGTCTTGAAATTGAAGCATTGCATGTCCTATATAGGTGGCGTATCGAGCTTCAAAATCCTTCTTCATATCCTTTATACGCTTCTCAACTTCTTCGTCCGTCTTTCCCCGTAATTCATCGTTGTCTTTCCCGATTCTAAAAGTGTGGCTTTCCTCGGATATAAGTATTGGGTTGAGATACCCAACCCTTTTACTGGCACTAGCATTGGGCTTCGTACCGTAAAGGATCTCCTGCTGATCATGTTGCATTCTGCAAGTCACACGTGCATGTCAGATATTGAAATTTTATACAGCTCACTAATAATAACACACATATGTGGAAGTATGAGCGACACTTACAATGCAAACATCGTTACAAGTTGCACGTCGAGTCTCTGAAGGTTCATCATTAACCACATGTCCTCGAATGTAACAACGGCCTTTTGGTCCGAACCAATAAAAGCATGGTCTGGTATATGCACACTGATGGTGTCGATGCCAACCGATGATGCCCGCATGTACCAGTCATGCAACCTTTTAACACCAGCCGGGACCTTTCTTAGTTTCTCAAGAGGTAGCAGAGGTCTGCCCGGCACATATTTTTTAGGCACGTTTTTGTAATCTGCCTTAGTTGGCTTCTTTATCTTTGCGGCCATTGCCTCAGCCTTTTTTGCAGACTTCTCGTGCTTGGCCAAATCAACAGTTTGTGACGTGAGGCTCCGTCCAATCCCTTTCAAAAACCGAGCTGTGCCAGCAGTAGTAGCTTTACTCTTCTTTTTCTGATATGGGGACACCAATTTTGGAATAGGAAGTTTAGATTTCTTTGATGGCCTTGGATCCTTTGATGGTTGTGGAGAAGGTGGATCCCTTGATGGTGGCGTAGGCAGTGGGTCACCAAGAGGATGGGGAGGAGAAGGTGGTGGAGCCCTGAATGGTGATGCTTGTGGCGGAGACGGTGGGTCAGAAAAAGGATGAGGAGCAGCATGTGAAGTTTGAGGAGGTGAGGATGATGGATGTACAATAGGAGCAAAAATTTGAGAAGGCGGAGACGGTTGGGCCTGCGACGCCTGCGACGAATTCGACCAATCAAGCAAATCGACATCCCTTCGAGGCCAAAGGATAAAATTATTGATAGCTTGTCCAAGTTTCTCGATACCTTCGGGCCCAGGGATGTCTAGCATGTCGTCCTCGGATCCTTGGACGACCGACGTCACTTCTACTTTGCAATAATCATCTGGAATATCGTTTCCATGGAACTTACGTCCTGGGATCGCAAGGCCTGTGGCTACTTTCTTTGTACGTTTATTGTTAATACCATATCTTATAACCAGTGTGCACGCCACAGGCCTTGTGATGTCATCAACTGGATAACGGTCCTTATTTCCCGTTGAAGCAACAGAGCTTGGTAATGTCGTACAATCTGTGGAAGCCGGCGGTTGAGCTGCTGGAATTATTTGTATTTGTGGAGTGGTCATCTGTTGAACAGACATCGCACTCGCCAACTGTTGCATCAATTCTGGAGGAGGATTCGATAGCATTTGAGACATCATGGCTTTGAACTCTTTCTTGGCCTCCTCCTTAAAATAATCCGCCATCTCTTCCTTGTATCGATCACGTTTCCTGTACAGACTTTCCCACTGTTGTCCGAATCCTTCCTTCCATCCTTCCTTAGACGAGATTCCTCGTACACGGCCAGGATGCTCAGGGTTACCGAGACCAGCCGTTAGGATGTCTCTTTCCCTTTGTGGCTTAAAAGTTCCTTGGCTCTGCTTAGCTGCCATTGTATATATGTTTTTTGCCGCTTCTTCGACAATGGGATCATCAAAAGATACACCGGTCTCGGTTTCCCTTGGTTTTCTAGCACGGAGCCAATTTGCCGCCCTTTCACCAAGTTGCTCGGACAGCGTCGGCAACCCTGCGGCCTTCTTATTAACAAATAGTATAATTAAATACATCCTCAGGCACTAAACCCTTAACCCTAACCCTAACCCTAAACCCTAACCCTAAAACCTTAATCCTAACCCTAACCCAAAACCCGAACCCTTAACCCAAAACCCGAACCCTTAACCCAAAACCCGAACCCTTAACCCTAAACCCTAACCCTAACCCTAACTATAACCCTTAACCCTAACACTAACCCAAAACCCGAACCCTTAACCCAAAACCCGAATCCTTAACCCTAACCCTAACCCTAACCCTAAACCCTAACCCTTAACCCTAACCCTAACCCTAACTATAACCCTTAATCCTAACCCTAAACCCTTAACCCTAACCCTAACCCAAAACCCGAACCCTTAACCCAAAACCCGAACCCTTAACCCTAAACCCTAACCCTAACCCTAACTATAACCCTTAACCCTAACCCTAACCCAAAACCCGAACCCTTAACCCAAAACCCGAACCCTTAACCCTAACCCTAACCCTAACCCTAACCCTAAACCCTAACCCTTAACCCTAACCCTAACCCTAACCCTAACCCTTAACCATAACCCTAACCCTAAACCGTAACCATATAGTATCGTATAGTCGTATAGTATCGTGTAGGACGGGGAGAGAGTCGCATAGGACGTATAAAGAGGGAGAGAGGGAGAATCGTATGGATATTATCGAGTTACGTATAGAGAAGGAGAGAGGGAGAGTCGTATAGGACGAGGAGAGGGAGAGAGGGAGAGTCGCATAGGACGTATAGAGAGGGAGAGAGGGAGAGTCGTACGGAAATTATCGAGTTCAGATCGAATTCGGATCGGATCGGATACGTATATTATCGAGTTGTGACGGATAAAATTACAATGTATATATTCAACATACATTTGAACACATATGAACACACATATATATATTGAACACATACATTTGAACACATATGAACACACATATATATTGAACACATACATTTGAACACATATGAACACATATATATATTGAACACATACATTTGAACACATATGAACACACATATGAATAAAAATAAGTATTGTATGAATACTCTCATCTCCTCTCCTCTCTCTATCTCTCTCCTCTCCCTCCTCTCTCTCTCTCACCCTCCTCTCCCTCCCTCTATCTATCTCCTCTCCCTCTATCTCTCTCCCTCTCTCTATCTCTCTCCTCTCCCTCCTCTCTCTCTCTCACCCTCCTCTCCCTCCCTCTATCTATCTCCTCTCCCTCTATCTCTCTCCCTCTCTCTATCTCTCTCCTCTCCCTCCTCTCTCTCTCTCACCCTCCTCTCCCTCCCTCTATCTCTCTCCCTCTCCCTCCTCTCTCTTCCCTCTCCCTCTCCTTCCTCTCTCTACCTCCCTCTCGGCGGCGGCGGCGCGTGCGCCCTCCTCTCTCTCTCTCTGCAGAGACGCGCGCAGGGGTCTCCCTCTCTTCCCTCTTCCTCCTCTCTCTTCCCTCTCACTCTCTCACTCTTCGTAGCCTTAGTGTTTAGCCGCGCGGCGGCGGCGGCGGCGTGCGCCCGCGTGCGCGGCGGCGGCGCGCATGGCGCCCGAGCCCGAGCGATCATAGACGAAGAAAGGGAGAGAGAGAGAGAGAGAAGAACTTACCTACGGCGCGGGGACGATGACGTGGACGACGGCGTGAACGACGGCGGCGCACGGCGGAGAAAATCGCCGGGCGAAAATTTTGGCAGCCTGACGGCGGGAAGATGGAAAGACAGGGCGCCAGAGACTTAGTGAAATTTTTCGGCCCCGCGCGCGCTCCTTTATATAGGAGATATTTCTACTGGCGGTTGACAATGAAAACCGCCAGTAGAAATCATTTCTACTGGCAGTTGTCATAGAGAACCGCCAGTAGAAATGCCATCCACATACTGTGGAGGCCATTTCTACTGGCGGTTTTCATCGACAACCGCCAGTAAAAATGATTTCTACTGGCGGTTTTCATTGTCAACCGCCAGTAGAAATGTTTTTAGTATATTATTTTTTATTGTATATTCATACATTAAGTATATAAATTTTTGTACATATTAAATATATAAATATATATATTTAGTATACATAATATATATATTTATATATTACTTCTCTCTCTCTCCCCTCTCTCTCTCCTCTCTCTCCTCTCTCTCCCATCTCCCTCCTCTCTCTTCCCTCTCTCTCCCTCCTCTATCTCTCCCTCTCTCTCTCCTCTCTCTCCTCTCCCTAGCTCCTCTCTCTCTCCTCTCTATCCTCTCCCTAGCTCCTCTCTCTCCCCTCTCCCTCTCTCTCTCCTCTCTCTCTCTATCCTCTCTCTCTCCTCTCTCTCTCCTCTCTCTCCTCTCTCTCTCTATCCTCTCTCTCTCCTCTCTCTCTCTCCTCTCTCTCCTCTCTCTCTCCTCTCTCTCTATCCTCTCTCTCCTCTCTCTCTCCTCTCTCTCTCCTCTCTCTCCTCTCTCTCTCTCTATCCTCTCTCTCTCCTCTCTCTCTCCTCTCTCTCTCCTCTCTCTCCTCTCTCTCTCTCCTCTCTCTCTCCTCTTTCCCTCCTCTCTCTTCCCTCTCTCTCCCTCCTCTGTCACTAGAATGCCCGTTCTTGTAGTGTTTAAATACTACGTCGTCTCATGGCTTCGCGTCTCTCATCACCATTGGTGTGAAGTTCTTTCACAAGTATCAGATCTGGTAAACATCTTTCCAAGTTCTTTTACAACATGTTCTTTGAAGATGCTTGTTTCTTACTGCCTGATATGTATATATTAGTCGAATAGTCCTCCCTGCTTTTATTTTACCTCGTTCTAGGTGATAAACCATGACGGCGGCACTCCAAAGAAAGCCAAGGTGGTGGTGGAGGATGAGGAAGAGGCGGGGTTGGAGGATGAGGAAGAGGCGACTGTGACACTATCCATGGAGAAGGACGCGCTGGAGTGTGACATCTGCTGCCTACCCTTCCAGTCCGAAGTTTTCATGGCAAGTCAGATTACCATGCATGTATATATACAGTACATATTGATCGGTAGGCTCCAGCATGATGCTCTGCTCTGTGTAAAATCAGTGCAAGAACGGGCATTCTCGATGTGCAAAGTGCTGCATCCGCACAGACGGTAAGTGCTGGACCTGCTCCGAGCGCATTGGCAACAATAGCTCTCTCTCCCTCTCCCTCTCCTCTCTAGAAAGTCGTGTAAAATTACATGCTTCGGTTTGTCGCTAACAATAATCAATTACATGACATGTCCTAACAATAATCAATTACATGACAACTATATAATCTAGGGAGCTATTGTTCTGCCTTGTCCATCGTGGCGTACCCAGGGCATCGAATTGCGTGGGATGCTTCGCTCAACGTTCCTTATCTTGGTTGGATGGTCTATGAAAAGAGACATGTCATTGAACTGGTTAAAATCCTCTAAATCAGATACACCATCAACTCCTATAGCTTGTTGTTTTCCAGGAAAAACTACATGCTTCGGTTTGTCGGTGCTTTTCTTCTCATTGTTAGAAATGATCTGTTCAGCATAGAAGACCTGTGCAGCACGATTAGCAAGGATCCATGGGTCATCTTTGTAACCTACCTTACTTAGATCAAGAACTCTGACCCCATAGTTGTCTACCGTGACATGTTTGTCTTCAACCCATTGACATCGGAAAACCGAGATCTGAAATGTACCATAGTCTAGTTCCCATATGTCCTCAATAAAGCCAAAATATGTAATAATCTCACCAGTTTCATCATCTATGGCTTCGCATCGAACACCACTGTTTTGTGACATGCTCTTTTTGTCCTTGGACTTGGTACAAAATGTGAATCCACTAATGTCATAGGTTTGCCATGTTGTGACCTGGCGTGATGGTCCAGATGCCAAGCCCTTGATGGTTTGTTCTTCTATTGTTTCTCCACGTGGAATGTCCTTCACCATTAGCCATGTGTTGAACCGCTGCTTATGTTGCTTCATTACCCAATCATCCGTATGCCCAGGATTTTGCTCGCGAAGCTCATTGATGTGTTGTTGGATAAATGGCTCCATTATCGTTAGCTGATGTAGGATGCTCTGATGTGCCTCAAGTACTATATCGTAATCCGGTGGGATGAAAGATTTCCGTCCCATCCTCCCGCTTCCATACAGTCTACCCTCGTGTCGTGACGGAGGCAGACCTATTGCAACCTGGTCTTTTAGGATACTATTGCAGAATGGACCTCCGGACTCAATGGCCTCTTCGGTACAGTACCCCTCTATCATGGATGCCTCGGGACGAGCACGGGTTGATACATAGCCATTCAGTATTGACATGAAACGCTCATACGTCCACATTTCATGCAAGTACATAGGACCCAATGCTTCTATTTGTGGCACCAAGTGCACCACAAGGTGCACCATAATATCAAAGAACGATGGAGGGAAACACATCTCAAACTGTGATATTGTCTCCACTGCGAATTCCTGAAGAGATGCCAACTCATCACGGCCAATTACCTTTTGTGAAATCCTGTTGAAAAAGTAGCACAACCGTGTGATTGCCATCTTTAAAAACAAAGGATTTATAGCCCTGATGGCAATAGGTAGGAATGTAGTCAGCATGACATGGCAATCATGTGAGTTGTAGTTGGTGATTGTCAGGTCTTTCATTGACACAATACTCCGTATGCTAGAGCAGAATCCGGATGGGACTTTCAAATTCTTGAGCCAAACACACATCGCATGTTTCTCATCTACATTGAGATTGTAGCTTGCTGCTGGGAGATGGTACTTCCCATTTTCTTGAAGAACGGGATGTAGTTCCTTTTTTATGCCTAAATCTACCAAGTCCATGCGTGAATTGAGCCCTTCTTTTGTTTTGCCCTTTATGTCTAGCAAGGTGCCCATTATGCTTTCAAACACGTTCTTCTGAACGTGCATACCATCGATCGCATGCCGCACATCTAACTCTTTCCAGTAAGGCAAGTACTCGAAGAAAATAGACTTCTTCTTGAATATAGCCCCCGAAGCTGGTTTGGCATCCTTCCTTGTTTTTCCGTCTTTTGTCTTCTTCCCGAAAACAAACTTGATATTCCTGACTATTTCAAAAACTCTATGACCTCTATTGTTACCCGATGGAGCAGTAGAATGCAGTTCACCATTATTGTCGAAGTGCTTATCCATCTTTCGCATGCGGTACCTGTGTCCTTCCAATAAAAAGCGTCTGTGCCTCATGTAAACTATCTTCCTAGATGCAGCAAGGGATACGTAAGCAGTTCCATCAATGCATACTGTGCAACCAACCTTTCCCTTAAACTGGCCTGATAATGTGAAGAGAGCAGGGTAATCGTTGATCGTAACAAAAAGAATTGCTCTCAGCGTGAATGAACCTTTACGATACTCATCCAACATTTGAACACCCGTTTCCCACAATATTTTCATATCCTCCATTAAGGGCTCCAAAAATACATCCATGTCAACTCCAGGTTGTGTAGGTCCAGAAATAAGGATGGTTAGCAAAATGTACTTCCGTTTCTGCATCAACCATGGAGGAAGGTTGTATATGGTGAGGATCACCGGCCATGTGCTATGCTTGCTGCTCCTCTCAGCAAATGGGTTCATTCCATCAGTACTCAGTGCGAACCTAACATTTCTCGGTTCATCGGCAAAGTCTCGGTGGTTGTCATTGAAATCTTGCCACTGCTTCCCATCGGCTGGATGTCGAAGCTTCCCATCGTTTTTGTGCTCATCAGAAGCATGCCAGCTCATAAGTCTGGCATCCTCAGGATTAGCGAACAAACACCTCAATCGATCGACGACGGGGAGGTACCATATCACCAAAGCAGGAATCTTTTTGAGCGCATAATAGTCTACTTCTTCTTTTTCTTTGCTCGTGGATTTTGAAGTCTTTTTTTGGGCTTTCTTTCGCTTCTTCCCTTTAGACACGGATGCAACACACTCTTCGTCCTCTCGATAGTCTTTATTCGTCTTGTACCTACTTGCACCGCACTTTGGGCAGCTCTCCAAGTCTTTATAATCATCACCTCGATAAAGGATACAGTGATTTCTACACGCGTGGATCTTCTCCACACCCATAGTGAGCGGACTGATTAGTTTCTTTGCATAGTACGTGTTAGCAGGCACATTGTTCTCCTTTGGAAGCATGTCTGCGATAATACTCAAGAACGCATCGAAGCCAGCATCAGACACACCATATTTAGCTTTTAACATCAACAGCTTTAGCACAGACCGGAGCGTCGTGAACTCTTTGGTACAACCCTTAGACTCGTCGTACAAAGGCTCTTCTGCTGCCTTCTTCAGGGACTCCATACCTTTCATTAAGAACATCGATTGATCTGTATGACGACGCAACATTGCCTCTAGCAACTCTGCATCTTCCTCATCCATAACACTTGGCAGAACATGAGGTCTATCATGTTCATTTCCTCCAGCGTAACCATGATCAGTAACATTTTGCACTACATGTTCGCTCTGTGGAAGAGGTTGGTGTGTCTCGTGAACGAACTGAAATCTGTCGTCGATGTTCTCAGGGTTTCCAGTCGTATAAGGCGAAGAGCTACCCTCTCCATGCTTTGTCCAAATTGTGTAATCCTTCATAAATCCTCGGCATACCAGATGAGATATGATTTGTTCTGTGTCATTAAATACAGCAGCATTTTTGCAGTCCATGCATGGACAATATATGTGTTTTGTCTTTGTTCTCCAAGCATGGTTCGTAGCGACATCAATAAACCTATGGACCTCGGATATGTATGATGGATCTAGCCTTGATAAGTTATACATCCAGGATGTCCTCTCCATCACCACCTGTAAAAAAGTAACATAAAACACATGGTGAAACCCTATATCCAAAAATGTGGCTAAAATGTGAAACCCTCTCTCTCTCTCCTCTCTCTCTCTATGGAGGATGAGGCGGGGTTGGAGGATGAGGCGACTGTGACACTATCCATGGAGAAGGACGCGTTGGAGTGCGACATCTGCTGCCTACCCTTCCAGTCCGAAGTTTTCATGGCAAGTCAGATTACCATGCATGTATATATACAGTACATATTGATCGGTAGACTCCAGCATGATGCTCTGCTCTGTGTAAAATCAGTGCAAGAACGGGCATTCTGGATGTGCAAAGTGCTGCATCCGCACGGACGGTAAGTGCTGCACCTGCTCCGAGCGCATTGGCAACAATAGCTCTCTCTCCCTCTCCCTCTCCTCTCTAGAAAGTCGTGTAAAATTACATGCTGCACATGGAGGATGAGGAAGAGTCGGGGTTGGAGGATGAGGAAGAGGCGACTGTGACACTATCCATGGAGAAGGACGCGTTGGAGTGCGACATCTGCTGCCTACCCTTCCAGTCCGAAGTTTTCATGGCAAGTCAGATTACCATGCATGTATATATACAGTACATATTGATCGGTATATATACAAATGTAGTTAGACTACTTTATCTCTTCCAATAAAAGTAGTTAGACTACTTTATCTCTAACACATGGTGAAACCCTATATCCAAAATGTGGCTAAAATGGAGGAAAAATGAACAAAATTTGGCAAAAGAAACATAAGCCAAACTTTCCTAGCAACTAATAAACAAAAAAAATTAATACCCAAACCTATCTTTAACATATGGTGAAAGCCTAGTTTCAAAATGTAGTTAAAATTGAGCAAAAATAAACAATAACTAACAATTGAAACATAATTAAACCAATCTTCCATACAACACATTCACCATTCATTAAGCAACTAAACATGAAAAAGAGAGGGAATAGACAAAAACTAACCATCTTATGCAACCTCATTTGAGGAAATAGAGAAAATTACCTAGCTATACTCTTCTCTCTCACATGTAAAACCCTAGATCCAAAATGTGGCTAAAATTGAGCAAGAATGAATAAAAATTGACAAAGAAACATAAACCAACCTTTCTTATCCACCTTCTTCCAAGAAATGAAGACCAAAACCTCCCCCCTTATATTTTTGTGAAATCTGGACCTCCAAAATCGCCTCCAATGGAAGCTGGCTGCGAGCATACAGTCCACTGTCGCGGGGAAGAAGAGGGGTATTTATAACAGACAGTTCACTGGCGGTTGGCTTGAAAAACCGCCAGTGGAAACCTATTTCCACTGGCGGTTATCTTAACACAACCGCCAGTGTAAATAGGGTATTTACACTGGCGGTTCTGTTACACCAACCGCCAGTGGAAATTGTTTTATACTGGCGGTTCTGTTACACCAACCGCTAGTGGAAATACCCTATTTCCACTGGCGGTTGTGTTAAGATAACCGCCAGTGAAAATGGGTTTCCACTGGCGGTTCCTAAGTCGGGTCCACCTTGTTTTTTTACTGGCGCGTGATAACTGAAACCGCCAGTGATAATTTATGGGTGCCGCAGGCTATGAGCTCTTTTCTACTAGTGTTTGAAGTGTAGGGTATTTTGAGACAGGAACTTCATTTCAGTTGCGATATACTCGAAGTGTCTTTCATTCCTCTGTGAATCCCATCTTCGAGTAGAGTAAGAAACTCCAGTTTTGAAGTGATATTTTTTATTCGCCAATTCACCTCCCTCTGGGCAACATCTAGATCATGTTCCCGGACAAAGGAAACTTTAACCTTGGGCTGTGGGGCTCATTTGGTCGGGCGTTGCTATGCCGACCTTCTTGTCGTGATCAATCGATAATGTTGATCGACCTGTGATCATATGGTGCGTTGTGGTTCAACCATGTAGGGGCGAAACATACTGCTGTTGTGGTGTGTAATAAATTGGTGCATAGTGTGCAATAGTAGGTTCTGTGTATGCGTATCCGGACTGCTGCAATAGTAGGTCCCTGGTGTCATAGTAGGTCCGGCGTGATGCCAGATTGTCCGGTGGTAAGTCTAGACTGTCCAGTTGTGTTCGCTACTATTGGGGCGCCACGTGGTGGTCCTGGTGTAGCCTCGGACTATCTGACAGGGAAAGTCGGACGGTCCGCGTAAGGGACGGATGGTTCGGGCAAAGGCTCAGATGGTTCGCATAAGGGCCAGACGGTCCAGGAAAAGGCTAGGCTAGTCCGTGTTTAGGGGCGCTGATCTAACAAGCAGGGACGGTGGTAATGGTATTTGCCCTCGATATGAGTTCATCGGCATACCTTATAATGGTTGGTGCTATGAATCCCCATTTGTTGCCAATGTATTAGACATAGATATCCTATTACTAGTTTCGAATGATGGAAAACTAGGAGCAACAAATTTCTCCAACGAACGTGTTAATTTTCTAATTGATTCTTCTAACACTTCAATCTATTGTTTCATTTGATTCTACTACTGATCTGCATATTGTTTAATACATTGAATGTCGTCGGGTTTACTTATGTTGGGCATTTGAAGCGAAGATAGAAGAGATGCGACGTCGATCTCTCCATATTTGACAACCTTCTAGTGGTGATCCACCGTGTATTGTGACAAGAATTTCTCCTTCGCTTTGCACATGTACTCTTCGTATTTCTATTGCTCATCGACCGACAGGCTTTCAATAGCGGGGGCTTCACGATATTGTATGGGGAGATATCGGTGTGATCTTTAGAACCAATCATTTGAGAGGCCCGATTTTTAGTGGATCTAGACATCTGGTCCCTAGCGGAGTCACCAAAAAGTGTGTTAGCGCCGATCTGGACGCCGAACACTGGAACGAGCCACCTAGCAGTGCTCTCTGTAGAGGCGCGGATGGTCCACGACCTAGACGCAGGAGTGGCTCCTTCTCTGCATACGTCCAGACGATCCGCAATGCCGCAAAGAGCCGTCTTCTTCGCAGCAGACCTAGATCTCGCCTCCCGGGAGGGACCCCGTCGGAGAAGAGAGATCCTAGGGTGTGTCTTAGCATCGGCAAGCCACCGCCTGTAGTCGACATAGAGCCGAAGAGAGGTGAAGATTCGAGGTTGAGGAAGACTAAATTAGGGCTACTTCTAATGCATGAGGTAAAAACGAGAAGTAGAGTTGTTTGGATCGATTTTGGGGTTCAATCGGCCATATTACTTCATCTATATAAAGGGTTGAGGTCTAAAGCCGTTACAAGTCGATTCTAGAGTTAATCTCGTAGATTTAGGGCATGTTTGTTTGAGCTTGTAGATTATATAATCTGGATTATAATCTAAATTATATAATCCATATTATAATCTATAGCTGTTTGGTAGTTTAGATTATACATATGTAGATTATTCACAAAGAAAACAATATCCTTGTTTGTTTATTTGAGGTGATGAAAGAAGGATGATATATATTGTAATTTCTATTTACATAATTATGGGTATTGGGTCTTTTGCCAAAAATAATCTCAAATAAGTTACTCTTAAGGAAATTATGAGATTGTCATAATCTGAGTTTTAGATTATATAATCTGAACCCATAATCTAGGTGTTTGTTTACTTACTGGATTATATAATTTAGAGATATTATAATCCAAAACAAATAGAACCTTAGCTAATAAATCCCTCAAGAAATCTTAAACCATAACATGGGCGAGGACAATTTTAGCGTTCAACATACCGTCATTGATTTTGACATGCATGGATGGAAGGGGCTTTTGACTTTTGATGTGGGTGGTTCAAAATTGTCTGCATGCTCGCTCGACGGTGGACGCCTCTTAACCGCTATCGTCGTCTGCCACTCCTATTTTTCCTGCTGTTAACCAAAACCAACCATTCACCCCGCTTTTAACAGATCAACTATCTAGAACTCCTCCTTTCACCGATCGATCCAATCTCATCCATCAACCCATCACCATAACGCACATACACGCCGCCCCCGCCGTCGTCTCGACGAGGGTCTCGTCATGCAAGGGGCCGTGTTGGTGGCCATCGCGGCTGCCATCGGCAACCTCTTGCAGGGGTTGGATAACGCGGCCATCGCCGCCGCGGTGCTCTACATCAAGCGCGAGTTCCACCTGGAGACAGATCCAGCACTCGAGGGCGTCGTGGTTGCCACCTCCCTCTTCGGGGCGACGATCGTCACCATCTTCTCCGGCCCCGTCTCCGACGTCGTCGGTCGCCGCCCGATGCTCATCGCGTCCTCGCTGCTCTACTTCGCCGGCGGGCTCCTCATGCTATGGTCCCCGAGTGTGCCGGTGCTCCTCGTGGCGCGCCTTGTGGACGGCTTCGGCGTCGGGCTCGCCGTCACGCTCGTCCCCGTCTACATCTCCGAGACGGCGCCCCCTGAAATCCGGGGTTTCCTCAACACACTGCCGCAGTTAACGGGATCCTTGGGCATGTTCCTTTCCTATTGCATGATCTTCTACATGACGCTGGGCGATAGCCCCAGTTGGCGGTTCATGCTCGGCGTCCTCTCCGTGCCCTCCCTCGCCTACCTCGCGCTCACCGTGCTCTACCTCCCCGAGTCGCCGCGCTGGCTCGTCAGCAAGGGCCGGATGAAGGAGGCCAGGACCATTCTCCAGATGTTGCGCGGCAGGGAGGACGTGTCTGGCGAGATGGCGCTCCTCGTCGAGGGCCTCGGCAGCAGCGACGACACCGTCATCGAGGAGTACGTGTTGGGCCCGGCGGCAGCCGGGGACGAGTCGGAGCACGACACCAGGGACCAGGTCACGCTGTATGGGCCCGAGCAGGGGCTGTCGTGGGTGGCGCAGCAGGTGCAGGGCGCGCGCAGCAGCGTGCTCGGCAGCGCCGTCGGGCTCGCGTCGCGCCAGGGGAGCATGTACGAGCAGATGAAGGACCCCGTGGTGACGCTGCTGGGGAGCGTCCACGACAAGATGCCCGACTCTGGCGCCAGTGCCAGGGCCAGCACGCTCTTCCCCAACCTCGGCAGCATGCTCAGCGTGACGGAGCGGCACGGTGGCGACTGGGACGAGGAGAACGTGCCGCCCAACGACGACCTCGACGACGATGAGGACGAGGAGGAGTACCTCTCCGACGATGAGGACGCGCCCGCCGGAGCAGCAGCACGAGGAGGGGGAGGAGGAGGAGGCGCGCTGCACGCGCCGCTGCTGTCGAGGCAGAGCACGGACGTTGACGTCACCAGCGGCACGAGCAAGAAGGACGGCAGCCACCCGCCTGAGAGCAGCCCCATGCAGAGGTACAGCAGCATTACCAGCGGGGAGGCCGCGAGCACCATGGGCATCGGCGGTGGCTGGCAGCTGGCGTGGAAGTGGACAGAGATGGTCGGGGCCGACGGCGTGAGACGCGGTGGCGTCAAGAGGATGTACCTACATGAGGAAGGCGGCGGCGATGGGGACTCATCGGACCCGGCAGCTCGAGCAGCAGGGGGTTACGTGCACGCGGCGGCGCTGGTGAGCCAGTCCATCCTCTACACCAAGGACGTGCTCATCGGGCAGAGCCCGACCCCGGCGTTCGACAGCCCGCCGCCGGAGACGGTGGCCAACAAGGCAGGCGGGGGGCCCTGTTGGAGAGAGCTCCTGGAGCCGGGTGTCAAGCGCGCGCTTTTCTGTGGCGTCATGATTCAGATCCTGCAGCAGGTATGTTGGCCGCCGGTCTGTGTATTGTTTTTGGTTGGTTATATTTAGTAGATAGCTAAATTTGGATTGGAGGCCACCCATGTTGTTGTTGTTGTTGTTGTGTATGTAGTTCTCTGGCATCAATGGTGTGATGTACTACACGCCCCAGATCCTTGACCAGGCCGGTGTGAGCGTCCTGCTCTCTAGCCTGGGCCTCAGCGCCGACTCCGCGTCCATCCTCCTCAGCGGCGTCACCATGCTGATGATGCTCCCTTGCATCGTCGTGGCCATGCGCCTCATGGACGTGGCCGGCCGGCGCTCGCTGCTGCTGCGGACCATCCCGGTGCTGATCGTGTCGCTGGCGGTGCTGGTGCTGGCGAACGTGGTGCCCATGGCGGCCAAGGTGCACGCGCTGCTCTCCACGGCCTGCGTGATCGTGTACTTCTGCTGCTTCGTCATGGGGTTCGGGCCCATCCCCAACATCCTATGCGCGGAGATCTTCCCCACGCGCGTCAGGGGGATCTGCATCGCCGTGTGCTCCCTCACCTTCTGGGCGTGCGACATCATCGTCACCAACTCTCTCCCTGTGATACTCAGAACCATCGGCCTCGCGGGTGTCTTTGGCTTCTACGCCTTCGTCTGCTGCTTGTCGCTCGTCTTCGTGTACCTCAGGGTGCCCGAGACCAAGGGGTTCCCACTCGAGGTCATAATCGAGTTCTTCAACGTGGGTGCCAAAGCTCAGAAGCCGGAGCAGCATGAAGAGGAGGAGAACCACGACTAACCCGTATATATTTGGATTCATTAATAATAACTGTTTTTTCTTTCTTTCTTTCTTTCTGGATTGTGAGTTGAATGAATGATGTCGATCAGAGAGCTTGATGACCATCATGTTAGCGATCCCATGAAATATGTTTGAGGACGCATTTGGATGTTTCTATATAGGCTAGTCGCATGTCTCGTTGTTGGGACCAGATCCTAAATCCATTATCTAGGCATGTAAGATTTCCTCTGAACCTGGCTCCTCATATACGCCTCAATCGATCTTCTCTAGGACGCACAATAGAGATATGTTTGCAAACCACAATCCTAACTTGGTGAACTTCAGTCTCCACTCGTCAATCCTTTGATTTCTCTGTCTAGGCTGCCGGATCTAGGGTTTCACTTGTTACTAGGTACAAATTAGTCCCTATTGTGCTCGTTCGTGCCGTTGTTGTTCTGATTGCTCGGTATATGCCAACTTTGTAACACCTCAGGTGTTACCATGGTTAGAACCCACCTTGGCATTAAGGGCTGTGATCATATGTGGTAGAGACTTAAGGAACTACATAAGAACTTTGGAGCTCATGTGTTAATCAAGTTTGTTAATGACTTAAGAGGTATTACTCAAAGCTTTATGCACTTACTACCTTGGACAAGAGGGGGAAAACCCTAGGCCTCTCTTTAACCCTATATCTTAAGGCCATGAATGAGAAGGGGAGAAAGAGTGAGCAAATGTGAAAAACATGGGTAATCTTCAACCAAACCTTAAGTAACCTTATAACCAGCAATTAAGGAAAGGAAATATTGCAAAAAGGCCCCTGGAGAAACCCCAAATCAAATCTCCAAGTGGAGAGAGAGCTAGAGCTCCCAAATTCTCTCTAAGTTAAAAACTACACCTACACCAAAGATCAGCCGTGTTCACCTCGAAGCTGGCACCAAATCCACCTATGTTTTATACCAAAAATGTGGCATACCACCTAAGGCACCCACTGGAAAAAGCTGAGCCCGAGACTTGGACGTTTGACATGCCTTGGCATGGTTTTTGTCGCGAGGTGGGCAGTGAGACACACCCGATTTGGCGACCCAAGATCTCCCTCCCTAGGCCGTATCTGCCATGGAGCCTCACAGTTGAGTGATATCCCTAGGTGCCAGGAAAAGACTCGCGCCGAATTTATGCCAAGATTCGCACGTTTGCGACTTGGGTGAGATGTGGAACAAGGGCAGAAGAAAAGCTCCACGTGTTCGACGCGCTCTGCCGCGCCAGAGCATGCCCACGCCCGACCCCGCGCCGCGCCGAGCCGCGCCCGTGTCCCCTGTGTGCGCCCGCACCTATAAAACCCACTAAGGCATCGGCCACACTTCTTCGCGCACCCTCAAGCCTCACCGAAGCTTAGCTCATCGCCGTTTGCCCGTGCGCGACGTGTTCAAGGCCACCCGACCCCCTGCCGCCGTGGACCGGCCAGCCCAGCCCTTCCCAGCCCCGTCCAACCCTCGGAGACGACTAAGTACACCCCCGTGAAGCTCCCCGAGCGAGGAATCGAAACCTACTTCGCCGGAGAGGCCAGTTGAGGGTCACCGGAATTCGCAACCCCGCCGGAGTACGTGGACCGGGTAATCCACTCAACCATTTTCCAATTCCGTGTGCACACAGTCTCTACATCACCCCGTGAAGCTCACTGTGCCCTTGGATTGAACCAGATCACCGTAGTTTGGCTGGTACGCTCGCCGCCGACGAGAACACCCGCCTGCGCACGTGGACCGGACGATTCCGGCCATCCCCGCCGTCGAGCCGCACCTCGCTGTGACCGCCAGAGCCTCCCCGAGCCAACCCTGCCCTTTGCCGGACCTATCTCGCCGCCGGTAAGCCGCGTTATCCTTTTCTTTCCCGCGGGTACTGTTTACATTGGGGGAAGGACCCCGGGGAAGAAGAAGGAAAGGTCAGGGGGCTTTTTGAACTGTCAGCGACCCAGGGGAATAGTGGCGCAGGGGTAGATCTGGGCGAGTTGATTTAGTTTAAACCCAGTGACCTCGGTGTAAACTGTTTTTCCAGGAAACTCTTATTAAATCTGTTTTTAATTTGAGCAGAAACTTTGAAAATCCATAACTTCTGTTTAGTTCATCCAAATTTGGTCAAACCAATTTTGTCTGACTCTAGATAATGTAACCTACTTAAGAAAAATATAAAACCCCCTATGTACTATAGAAAACTTTAAAGCTCTGATTTAATTATAGTTTTGGCCAAAAGCTCAATAATAGAAAGAAAAATAGTTGTATTATTTGACTAAGGTTAGAAAAATTGGGAGAAGTTTATATCTACCTACTGACCTGTTTAAAAATGTTAAACCTCTCTGTCCACTCCATTAAGTTAATTTTTACCCCTTATTTTATAATATGCTTAAGGTTAAGAAAAATAGAAAAGGTGGATTAAATACTGAACCAGAGGGCACCCCTATTTTTGTCAAGGTACTTATCCCATGTAGTTCACTAGAAAAATCTACCCTACCCTGGTTTAGTATGAAATAAGTAGGATACCTTTTATTTGAATAAAACAAGGATAACCTAGAAAAACCCTACAAAAATAACCCTAAGGTGAAAACACCTCAAACCTTGGGATAACTAATGTTTGGTTATTATGAACATAGGAAAAATATAAAATCTGTTGTTTGATATTTTTCAAATGACAAGTTAGTTATAAGCACCTTTTTGGCATAAAACTTTAGAAAATCACAACTAAATAATCACCAATTAACTTTCTGTGAATTTTGGCACAGAGGTTTAGTATTACTATTAGATCCCAACAAAAATAACCCTTAGGAAGGAACTCAACTCTATTGGAGAGATGTAGTGTAAAGTGGCCCATTTTACACCACTCTTGTTATTTTTGTCTAAAGCATAGCCTTTATAGTTTAAGCCTCAAATTCTTGAAACCAGCTAGAATAGCAAATGGCAACCCACTGTAATTTTTACAGAATTTTTGGAAAATGTTAAATCATTGTCGTAGTTCAAACCTACACTGGAAACCATAAGTAGAAAATGGAGGAAAGGGAAAAGTGAATAACAGGAAAGTGGTGTCATCCTAACAACTCTTTATAACTTGTTCATGGAAGTATATAAAGGCAATACCAATTCCCTATACTTATCCTCAACAAAAACTTAAACCTAAAGGTGATAAACATAAACCACCAAAAGCCACGTATGACCCGGAAACCCTAAGTTACTCATTAATTTAGTGTTCTTCTCTTAACATAATGTTTTTAAATCCTGCATAATCATGACATACATGTTCATTGCATTTCGATAGACTGTAACCTTGCTGACGGAGAGTACGTCCTCGTGCCGGAGCAAGGAGCTGCTCAGGAGGTAGCCCCGGATCCAGCACCCGAGCCTGCACCAGAGGATCTGCCTGCCACAGCCTTGGAAGGCAAGCCCCGGTTTTATGCATAACCTGTTATTTATGCTATTTTACTTCACTTAATGATTGTAGGATTGATTGTGCACTCAGGTGTAGGAATTGCTTGAAACCCTAGTTGCATGATCTCAGGAGTCCTTTTGAGATGAATACTAGTATGATAGGTCGAGTAGTTGCTTTATCTAATTAGGATCTCGGTAGAAGACGAGTGATTTTTCTAGCACTCGCGCGAGATCAGGATTTGGTTGTACCCACCTTCATACTATTATGATACTAGTGGTAGACAGCAATCCATGGGGATTGATTGTCTACGAGATGGGAAAATGGAATAAGGATTAACGTGCGGATACCTGTGTCAAGCGTTTGAACGTACTAAACACATACCGAGAAATATGGTAAATCGGTAAGCCTAGTACCTGAGTGAACCTGCCCGCAGACTTTACCCCTCACGCGACCTGAGACGTGGTCTCCCATTCCGGTTATGGTGGGTACAAGTGCGGTCACTGCACGACGGCAGTCGGGGTCAGTGAGGCATTGTACGCCAAGGTGGTGAGCCCTGATCTGTTGCCAGGGATCGATGGGGACGGTTGATGTGTGTGGGGACGGAGTGCCTCGCCATGTCGTGTGTTTAGGTTTACCTTGCAAGGATAAAAACTCGATTCGAATCGTCTGCTTCTCGCAGCTAATGAGACTGCTTGATCCATTGTACTGCATTGAGTAACAAGTGGAAATATGGTGAGTTGATACAAGATGTTGATTGCTAAAAATGTTTGCTACTATGTATGAGTAGATAGTACATGTTTAGCCTTAAGAGAGTCACACTTAAATTTGACAAAGTTAAAACTTGATTTAGAAACTCAGCTAGTGCTTTTGGCAACCAAACCCCACAGCCAAACAGCTGCATGTCTAGAGGTAGAGGAGTAGACTCCTCACACCGGGTAAGTCTAGCTGAGTATTAGTATACTCAGCCTTGCTTGTGGCATAATTTTTACAGGTTCTCTGGAGGACATGGTTGCTGGAGTGACTTGGCTGTCCACCTTACCACCGGGTTGGACTGTCGAGTGGGACCCCGCCTCGGCTGAGGAGGAGCATGAGGAGTGATGGGACAGGCTTCCCCATCTCTCTGTTTATTTGCCGTTAGTTTATTTCCGCTGCACTTCGAACAATGATGGTTACTTTTGCAAAACTCCGATGATGATGATGATGATGATGTAATAATTTAATACTCTCACATGCATGGTTTTATGCTTTATTGTATTTGCTCTGTGACTCACCATCGCGTGAGATTGTGGCACTTGATTCTGTCAGTGGCCGTGTCGGACTAGATCCGAGGAATTGACGGGTTATTCCCATTTAAGTGTGGTCTAGCCTCTAAGGCAGGGCTTAGGCACTTAAGTTGGAATAATTCGGGCAGTTCCGCCACAAACTTAACCCTCTTTTTCAACCCTTCTTAATCATGCTTGTGCATTTTTATCTTACCGCGGTCTCTAATTTGGTTACTGAGAAATTAAATCTGAACTTGTGTGGTTGGCAATGATGTTTGGGTATAAGTTCTCACCATTTGTACATGCATAGCTTTTCAATCTGATCGTATTGACAAGATCTTTATGCCTATAATGCTATATCTTGTCTCTGCAATATACTTTGGTAGTGTGTATCGAGTATTTTTTTATTACTAATTATATTGCACCGCTAGATGCATATGCAAAAAAGACATTCATTGTGTGTTCAAGCAGGAGCTCTCGTTAGTTCTCTACATACATTTCTTTTGTGCTAACTACGTGAAAGAGAAATATGCTAGATAACCATTTCTACCTGTTTTGATAATTAAGTGTCCAACACACCATCATGGACTAACTTGGTTGATATGAGTATAAGCACAGGGTCACTGCAATGCAATTTGTAGGCATTAAATCCAAATGAGCTTGAATGGGGGCTACAAAGTGCAACTTGGGTAAATTGGTAAAACCATCAGGTTTTAATGTTTAAATAAGTTGCACATGCCTAATACTATGTGTTTAGCACTTTTGTTTGACCACTAACTTAATTCTGTGAGAAAAATGCATTTTGAACTTAGCATGAGCTAAACTGCAAAATCTAGAGAAAGTACAAGTAAAAGGTGAGTATCCCACACTTAGACAATTGGATTATGTACTAATGATGTTTGTCTCGTAGGGAAGCTCACAAGAATAGAAAAAAAAGGTTTGGAGAAGATTGGCTCAAGAGAGCCTCAACTTAGCTGTTCTGAGCCTCGCCAGACCGGTCCAATGCCCAGGAAAAGCTGGAAATTCAGCATCTTTTTAGAAGGAAGGGGCAACGACCATGGGGCCTTTTGGGGCTATAAAAGGACTCCCATGGTGCACCTCTTCAGCACCCAAGCACTTAAAGAGCAACACATCACTTCGACTCTCTACTGCAATGCATTCTAGTGATTTAGTGAGATCCAAGCGTCGTTTCTAAGTTGTTCTTGTGTCTTTGTGACTTTCTGCTCTTGTGATCTTCTCTCTTGCATTGTGTTGATGTGTTTTGCTATTGTGTGTGTACTCTCTCTATCTCTCTCTCTCTCTTCTGCTAAAGTTGTATCTCTAATCTTGTGTACAGCTGCAATAGATCCCAATTTGTGGAGATTCCTTGCAAGAGGGAACTATATTGATATAAGGAAGACCGTGACACTCAAGTTAGGTCTTTGTATTACTTGGGAGGGGTTGAGCGTAACCCTTGTCCGTTGGAACACCACAACATGGAGTAGGCAAGCATTTTAGGCTTGGCCGAACCACGAGATGAAATCGCCTGTCTCTCTTTTGCATTTACTTTCTTGCGATTTTATTTCTTCCTAAGCTCTCAATATTCACTTGGAATATTGTTCTTAGTCTATTTTGCATCTTGAAAGGGCAATCAAGTGAAGAGAACTTTCTCTCTTCTTCTCCTTTGAACTTGGTTTATTTTGCGTTAACTCAAAACTTTTAGACCAGGTTTGTGTTTTTAGTGATTATTTTGTAGGATCACCTATTCACCCCTTCTAGGTGCTCTTACTATGTGTGCATTAGAGATCATGGTCTATACTAACCTATGATTTGTCGGGCAAAATGGATGAGCAAAGATAACACAATCTGAATTTAATTTACAACTGTAATGATGTTGAGTGCGTAAATAGGCTTAGAATGAGAAGAGAACCTTTTCCCAAGCTTTGCAACCTGCTTAGAGAGAGGAACCTTCTAAGGGACAACTCACGATTTTGTATAGAAGAGCAAGTTGAAATGTTTCTTTATATAGCTGGGCACAATCAAAGATTTAGGGTTATCCATCAAAATTGGAGAAGATCTATAGAGACTGCTAGTAGGCATTTTAGAGAAGTGTTGTTTGCAATTGCAGAACTTTGGCAAGATATGAGTAAGCCACCATCAGCCAAGATACAAAACAATATCAGGAACAATTTGTAATACCCAAATTGTAAATAATGAGAATAGAATCGGTCTCCATATTTGTGTGACTCCTATTTATTAGCATATGTGAACACCCACACCTAAAAGTGAATAATTAACAAATGACACGTGAACAACTTGTGCATCATGTCGGAGTTATTTGGTTGTGCATTTAATAATAATATTGACCATAGAGGCAGAAATAAATTAATATCCAAATTGGAGATTAATACCTAATTTAAAATTTTAGAAATGGGAAATAACAAAGAAAAGAGGAGAAAGAAAATACTATATATATATAAATATATATATATATACTATTTATACTGGGATTTGAATTTGTGCAATAGGCCAAAGTGTGAAACCCACAATCAAAGTTGAATTCAAATTTGAAACAAAAAATTAGAAAAAAAAGAAAGGAAAATAAAGCAAAAAGAGGAAAGAAAGCCTACCTGGGCCTTAGACCCCAATTCGGCCCACTAACCCTCCATCCGCGTGGCCCAGCTCCGTGGAATCGGCGCCGACACCGTGGCCCCATTGGGCAGTCGCGCTAGCGCATCCACGTATTCCCTCTCACTGCTCCGTGGGTCCCGCACGCCAAATCCATTACCCAACTGCACCGCGCTCCTCCTTATCGCCGACAACCGGGGCCACGCGGTAAGTGAGCCCTGTGCTTGGTGTTCCTTTGCGGCGTGGGACCCGTCTGCCGGTCCCTCTGAACTTCCCCGTAACAGCCCTCGCGAGATCGTCGCTGATCGGACCGGGCTGCTACCCTCAGCTAGCTTGGGGCCTCGCCGGGATAAAAGGATAGCTCGTGGGCGCCTTTCCTTCCCTTTCACGTTCCATCGTCGACACCGAAACCACCTGTGCAAAAGAGAGAAGGGAACCGCCGCCACCGTCGAACCACACCATCATCACCATTCTGCTCCAGTAACCGGGTTCCGGGCGTTCAGGCGTGTGCATGGGTTGCGCTCGGGGAAGAAGCCGGGTGCGCGAGGCCTCGGGAAGATAGGAATTTCTCGCCGAAGTTGAAGCTCCACCGCGGGCTCGCGCCACTGCGTGGACGGGAGGACCTTCACCCCGAACCATGGTAATCGGAGCACCATCCTTTCCGCTTTTCTCTAGGCGTCACATAGAGTGATTCGGATTAGGTTTTAGTGCCCTGCTGCGCGGAATAGTGCAAAGTCTGTCCATGGGCCGCCGTGCTTCAGGCAGCGTCGCCGCGGATGACCAAGAGGAAGAAGGCGAGCACTGGACCGTTTGATCTGACACGGACGTATGGGATTAGATCATAACTTACCGTTCCGTTCAATGCAATCTGGATCGTTGAAGCAGTAGCGAACGACTTAGATCAGGATTAGGGTGTGGACCGATCCTGACCGTTGGTCATCGATCGTGCGATCGCGGGTGAAACTCAACTCAGGAGTGGCGATCGATCTAATCGTGCGCGTTGGCACCTGATCGGATGGCTAGGATTACACCATACCCATTCGGCTGGCCGGTTTAGCAAATTAGCCCCTGTGAAACACAGAAACCAACCCACAATCCATAGCAAAGAGTTCTGAGTCTTAGGAATCTTTGCGTTGAGGCCCCTGGGCTATCTGTTATTAGTGCGTGTAGTCCAGACATTTAATAAAACCGAGAAATTTATTTAGAAAATGATTTTTAGTACAAAATTAATTGCAGAAACTTGTTTAATTCCTAGAAAATTTATTCTAACTCCTTTTTAATCCATTCCAGTTCCTATAATTTTATATTAATATTGTCTATTAATCGGTAACACTGTCTTAACATGAAACCCATATTAGAATTTATCACTCAATTAATTTTGTACTAAACACTTAAGAACTCGGAAAATCATAACTTAAAATCCGTAACTCCGAATTTAGTGATGTTTTTTCCTACGATCTCGTTATGATACGTAGATTATTATTATGTACTTTATATTCATGTTTGGTGTGATGTTAATTTATCGCTTGTATCATGTTTGTTTGTATTGTGGCGAGTAGACGAACCAGTGGCTGAGGATTCAGGTGTTCAGCAGGTAGAAGTTGCTGAGCAGGAGCTCATTGAAGGTAAGTTGTACCCTTGACCACTTTTATTTACCCGATAATGTTCTCTATAATCATTTTATTATGCATAGGCTTAATTTTGATGGAACCTAAAAGGCCACCCTAGTCTGGTTATCTTTATACCTTATTTACCCCTGAACTTTTGGGTAGTCTTTGCTATTGCTATATATGGTTTTGGGTGTTGAGATAACTATTACACCTGATCATTCTTTATTATTGTTCTATATCTGTTCATGATAAGACAATTATGTTAATTGGAACATCGAGTTTAACTTGAGAAACACGTGCCACCACAAGGGTGGAATGGGATGCCCTTGGCTGACTAACTAGGAAAGCTAGTGGAGGACTACCTTACCCGAAAGGGGCAAGGGCAGTAGGGGAGTAGGCGTGTAGGGAGGTTCTTAGGTTGATTTTGCTGCGATGGCGGTCAGACGGGGGATTCCTGTATTGCTCTTCCTAGAAACTGTAGCGGGTTTTCTGAAGCTAGTGGAACTTTGTAAAGACCTCGTAGTGGACCCCTAGCCATTCACCTCGGCAGTGTCTAAGGGCCTTGCAAACCCAGGCTAGACGAGATACACGACTTGTGGGTACAGGGTACAACCTCTGCAGAGTGTAAAACTGGTATACTAGCCATGCTCGCGATCATGAGCAGCTTAAGACTCTGGCATGATTAATTTATGGAATTAAATTCAATTTGTCATTTGCATCGCATTGTGATTTATTATTAATTTTGATATATTATTACACTGGTTTGGTATCTATTACATTTAGTAATTGCTAATAAAACTTGACCAACTTATTAAAAGCAATGTTCAGTTTAACCCTTATTTATTGGTCAGCCTTACACTTCACATGAACTCCCACCTTTGGTGAGTTCATGAACATTATTCCCCACAACTTGTTGAGGTATGATCTTTTGTGAGCTCACCCTTGCGATATATAAACCCCCACAGGAGAAGAACATGTGGTCCAGAAGGAGCCTTACAATGAAGAGTACGAGCTCATCTAGGTGGCGTCTCCTAGTCATCTTAATGGCGCCAAAGGATAATATTTAGTTCGCTTTATTGTTATCATTTATTTTTGTAAGACTTCCGCTATGTACTAATGATACTTGTGACATTTATATCTATACACTTTGTCATTATATGTGATGTTCTTCTTTGGCGCACATATGAGACACATCCGGCTTTATCCCTTAAATTTGTGTGTGACACAATCCCATATGTGTTAGTGTTTTGAACCTCGCTCTGACAAGTAAATTTATTATGCACGTTCCGGGCTCTAGACGGTGTGCGCGGTGGGCACAAAATCTATGATAGTTCGGCAGAACATCCCTACATCCAGTCATCGGCGGCTTGCGCTACCGGCATCATTGATGATCAAAGCTCGTAGTAGGGGTTACAAGCAGGGTGAGAGAGGGAGGAGAGGCTCCCAAGTCTCTTGTTCGTGGTGGAGGTGGTTAGAAGGTAGATTCCTAGCTAAGTCTTCGCTTGGCAACAGGCTCTGGCCTCCGGGTCCTCCTCCTGTTCATCGATCTTCTGGGCATCATCTCGTCTAGGGTCCATCCTTGCGTCATTTGTTCGAGAGGAAGGAAGCTCTGAGTGCCCTCTCTGCAATGGGCATATTTCGTGTGCTCCTCCAGACAAGGGTCCCCCCGTGCGTTCCTCTAGTCGGGGGGTCGCCCCTTGTGTCCGGGACCAGCCTCCCCCTTTATAGGCTAAGGAGGGGAGGGTTGTCCTGTGGTGGCTTCCATGGGAAGGAGCCACCATGCAATGGTAAAACTGGGTATCTTACCGTGGGGTAAATCCATGCATGCTTTGCGGTCGCTTGGTTGTCCCATATTCTTTATTACGGACGGTGCCGACAGCGTGGGTCTGGGCACCATCATTTGGACAATGCTGACCCCTGGCCTTTGTAGCCCTGGGCTTGGTGTAGCTCATCGCATTGCGCCCTACCTGCAGTCTGTGCACTTAGGCCTAGTCTCGATAGGTCATGAGTGCTCCACTAGCTAGGAATGCATGAGCCATAAATGCGCCACAAACTGAGGGGCTGGTAGATCATGAGTGCTCTACGCCCCAAGGGTTCGTAGGTCATGAGTGGGAGGCTGACCGACACCTCTGTCGTGGTTTGGCACTAGGCATAATTAATGTGGCTGGTCACTTTTGATGGGTCAGTCTCGAGCCAGGCACGAGATCCACTTAAGTGGTTCCCTTCGACATGTTTGTCCCCCCTGTCTGGTTCTGCCGTGCCCGACCCCAGGCTTAGTGCCACAGGGATTCATACCAGGCAAGTTCTTTCAGGGTAGACATTACCTATCTCCTCCGTCTAACCAACGGGTCCTAGTTGCCAAAAGCCCTTTCCCCGGTGTGCCCGTTGATTTGTGGGTCCTAGGGACCAGGGATCATATCCCTGACAGTAGCCCCTAAGCCCCGAGGGGAGAATGTTATGTTATGTCCTTTCCGTCGTTGACAATTTACGAGAGACTCGCGAAGCCTGCTTTTAGTATTTAGTCGAACGCTATAGGTAGAAGGTCCTTTTGAACTTACCCCACTTGACCTCAGTCGTCGCTTCTTTGCTTCCCAAAAACGACACCTTGTCGGGAGTGTAACGTGGCCCAAAGCCCTTCGAGATCCTCTCGGCCAACCATGGATAACGGCAAGCATCCAACACTGGAGTGCCCTCATCAAGGTTGCTCCAAGAGTCGCTCTCCGCGGGACAGGTGGGTGGTTTTTGGGAACTTGCCCCTTCTTGCTCCTCTATCATTTCGATGACGGGCCTTCTTTGTAGGGTGGGGGCTCAAGCGTCGGAGGAGAGATCATCTTGCTGTCATCCTCACCATTGACCTTTCCAACGGGTGAATCAAGGGCCATACCCAAAGGCAGTGAGCCCATGTTGTTGTTATCTCTAGCGACCGATGCCGCTGGCGCCCCAGCCGTCGGGCATCCTTCGGCGGCCATGGGGATGATCGAGGTCAGTCTCCAACCCAGCCGTGTCATTTTGTGTAGGAGGGTCATTATGGTCCCCTCTCCTTCTAGCCACATGTTGCCCCAGGAGACTAGAACCTTGGCCCTTCCATTGTTGGCGATAGTCGAGGTGTGGGGCTACTGGAGGCATCTCGCTCAGTCGTGAGGACATCCAACGTGCGCATCGAGGGTCTTTAAGCATGGCTTGCCGTCATGGAGGTGCGCATGTCTAGTAAGCTTCTCGCTCTTCTCTTCATCATTCTCCATTTTCTAGGGGGCGCTCAGGACTCCATCCCCTTTTTGCTTCTAAGCAGGGCAGGAGGCCGAGCTGGTGGAGCTTCTTCGAGAGGTTGATGAAGTCACTAGGAGCATCTATGCTCGTGGGCAACCCGCCTAAAATGCTTGCTCGACACCCTAAGCCTTGCCCGACACGTAGTGGAACTCAATGTCCACTACGGAGTCGCCTTTGCCTTCGCTGTACACAGTTTCGTACTGGGGTTGACCTCCATGCTCCAATGGCACTTCCCTAGGGCGCCTCATCCGTTGCCTTCAAGATCCTGATTCAGGGTTATGACGAGGCCACGAGTGGGATTGCTGGTGTTGTGTCCTTGGAGGATCTGTTCAATGGGCATCTTAGAGCCTCCTTTGGCATTCGCCTTTTGTTCCTCAGTGTAGGCTTTTGCTTTTGTGGCTGCACTAGGTGTTACAATGGGAGGGGGAGCAGACGAGCTTCCCGCTGTGCACCAGTTCGTAGTTTCCCCTATTTTTGGATGTTTTTGGCCCGAGGCCCAGCCCCCCGAGCCTTGAATCATGGCAGTGGGAGACTCGGGGCCCCTTTTATGTAAACGATGATGTAATCTGGGGAAACCCCCACCCTAGTGGCATTTATAAGTGTTCCCTCATTTATTGTGCACATAGGAGTAATTTACTCACGCGGCCCACTTTTGGGGTAGTAGCGTAGGCTGGCACGTTGGTGGGTTAAGCCTGCTTCCTCATTTGTTAGGTCATCTCCGCTGGCAACGAGTTATAGGGTTTCACAGGATGGCCTTTATTTAGTCACACCTCTCCACCTGTCTTGTCTATCTTGCTTTTGGTTCCCTTATTCCTCGTATTTCTCAATTGGCCTATCCTTCTCGCACTCGGGGTCACTTGTTGCACTTCATTATGGCAAACTGGCACCATTCCTTGTTGAGCCACGAGATCCTTCCGGCCCTCGTTGGGTGCGGTTAGTTGATGACAGCGAATGGCTGATCCCGAGCGCCGAAGAGGCCCCCACCCCGCCTCTTGGTTACATGGGTTCTTTTGTTTGTTTCCATGAGCAAGGGCTCGCCTTTCCCCTTCATCCTTTCACTTTGGCCCTCTTTAAGTATTTGCAGGTGTAGCTTCACTATCTGAATCCCAACAGAATTCAACACATAGCTGCCTTCATCACCCTGTGTGAAGGGTATCTAGGCACGAGCCCAACCTCACTTTATGGCGATATTTCTTCAGTGTCGAGCTATTGAGAAAAAGGAAGAGTGGGGAATAATGGGGTCGTGGTTGGTCGGGTGCGCCAGTATCCATCTTCGCAGTGCAAGGTCACGCGAGTATATCTTGATCCCCTTTCCATTGTCTAACAAGGGCTAGCACATGCAATGGTTCTATTTGCGAGATATCGGTCAAAGGCCCTTGTCGAAGTCGCACCTTATCTATGCCGATCAAATGTTCCGCTCGAGGCTCCCTTCAACTGGAGCCACTAGGACTGAGCATTCGGTTAACCGATTTTTTTGGTTCGGTTTTTTAGTTTTTCTAAAAATTTCGGTTTACAAATGATGGTAACTAAAATTCTACATGGATAAATAAAAATCGGTCCTTTGATTAACTATAAAATTTGATTCGGTTTTTGGTTTAACCGAATGAACCAAACTTTGTGACAAATTACTAGCGATGAAGGCTGCAAATACTAGGAGCGTGGAAAGCTTCTCAAGCGGTGATGACTGGTGAAGGTTGTAGGTCCTTACAATATGGCGATGAAAGCTATGCGTTGCGCAACGGCTGGCGGATGCCAGACAATGAGGGTGGGACGTGGCAAGGTCTCGTAGCGTCTTCGCATGTGGCTCTACCTATGCATAACTGTGACCGTGCCGTGAGGGACTAGCCTTAGGGACGTGTCCACTCCACGAGACTACGGGAGGATCCGAGGGAGTGAGTCATTACATCGGTGGTCGGCTAGTAGCTGCATCGAGCACGCACCTGTGGCCGGACTCTAACTAGGCAAACTGCCAAGGAGCAAAGCAAATCTATTGTCCTCTAGTTCTCGAAACTCCAATAGTTGGTGCCCTAGGTAGGGGACCACAAGCGTGCCAAAGCGACATTTTTCATTTTGATGGCATCTACTCAGCATTCGCCGGGAGTGAGACCTTCGATCCTGAGAGCCAGATCACCTTCGGCTCCCTCAACTTCCTTGCCTAGGAGACCGACAAACTCCGCCATGTCAGCCATGATGAGGCCAATGCCATAGGCCTAGGGCCTAGGCGTTCCACCCAAACTAAGGTGGAGAAACGTCACCTCAAGAGATGTGCCACCATCCTGAAGCGATGCCTCAATGCATCCGTCGTTGCTGCTAAACAGTGGGTGAAGGCGGCCCCGCTTTCAACCATCATGTAACACCCCTAGTGTTACTGACACTAAAACTTGAACATAACATCATGTGCATTGAAATTTCATGTGTTTGTTACACCTAAAATGCATTCACTAGGTAAAATTTTCAAACAAGTTGTGATGATAGGACTTGAAGAGTGCTTAACCTTAGGGTAGGGTACTTAACCCTGGAATTAGGACCTATGGATTAAAGTGAAGCCAAAATGATTAAAAATCTCATAAGCCATGAGAAATGTTCACAAGGTATAACATGTGATGAGCTTTAGTGGCACAAAAACCCTAAAGTACTCAAAACCCTAAGGACAAACCCTAGAAAAACCCTAATTGGAACCCTAGGGGGGTAAATGTAAATTCTAGGTACTTTTGGACCAAGGTGCAAATATCAAAGTAATAGAACACCACAAACCAAGTAACTTTTACATTGGAGAATTTTCAAGTGGAGTGGTGAAATTTGGGACTTATTTGCAAAAGATCCAAGAAATCCTATGTGACTAAGTTCTAAAATTCAGTGAAAGTGAGTCATGTTTGGAGCTTGGTATCTGTGAATTCATAAGGGATTTGTCCTAGGTCAATACATCAAAATTGTAGAGCTATGATAGGGGTATAACTTTGCTTAAGTGACTAAGCCTTGATGCTATACAAAAATTAGAGTATAGTGGGCAGAAAGTTTGGCTGTCAATCGAGTCAGAAGACTGAAACTTGGCTAACTGTGAACCCTGACGAACTTTAGAGCCAATTTGAGCTTGATCGAGCGAGCGGATGACCAAGGTCCCTATGGTCAAATTGGAGCTTGTATATAGGTTAATAGCTTTGTTGTAATCCGGTCGGTAACTTATCATGTAGAAATTGAAGAAAAACACCTCTGAAGATGCTCTGTCAGAACAACTAAAGAAGATCCTGATGGTATAGTAGCGAAAATATTTTCAGATTCAGTGTATCTCGCCGTCGGTGACCTTACACCACGATTGACGCCGGTCATCGCGATTCGTGTGCCCTAGTATGCGGATAACGACTGGCGGTGAAAGATCTCAAGGCAGGGAAGGGTTGGAGCCTTATCACCAGACTGTTCACCATGCCACTTGCCGCGCGATTGACCGACGTGTCCTCGCCGGAGTTCGCCGCCCTGCATAGCTGCGCCACGTACTTAGAAGAGTTAGCACGTCGCAGTAGATCGCCGTTGGTAGTCTGTCCATCGCCTGAGACATTGCCCCGATGAACGCCACGATAGTTTGCGTCAGTGACTCACCCCCTCTCTTTAGCCGCCAGTCTTCCCCTTCAAAATTTGGAGCCACCGCTCTCGGACACTATAAATTGAATGCACCGCTAGCTCTGCTAGGTTGTTACGAAGCCAGAGCACCCACCCTTGCCCTCGATTAGCCACCATAGCCGGAGAATTTCGTTCTTCCCCCAAATCTGTTGTCTGTGCCACTGTGAGACGTCGCGCCGTGGCCAGCCATCTCCAGGTCCGCCCTCGCTCTCCTTTGTCCGTGTTTTAGCACCCACACATGCTTGTGATACTCATCAGCTCAACCCATTGAGCTAGACCACGCTCAATCGACCGGAACACCTTGATTTGTATGCTGTGTTCGCCGTCACCGTGGGTGGGAGAATCCAGGGCAGGATTGGTTCAATTGAGGCATGTTTTAGGTTTGCCTCGGCTCAGGGATGCTAGCCCAGCATGTAGTTTAGGTAGTCGACGCCGGTCCTAGCCGGTCTTAGCAACGAGATGGCCGACGGCGAGCGCGTCGTTGCTAGGTTCGTTTTGGAGAAGAAATAGAAAACAGAGGGCCTTAGTGCAAACGTCAGAGACACATATGAATAGTGCGCAAGGATTCTTAATTAGTTATTCAAAAGGTCGGGGTCCTCTGCGCAAATTGAACATCACGGGCGCGCGCGGGCGCGTTTCGCCTGGACGTGGGCCGGTTTCAGCCCATCACTATTAATCATTTTCCCTTTTCTTTTTCTACCAGACTTAGGGAATTTATAGGAAATTATAGAAAAATGATACAATCATGAGACCAATTTTACTGGACTTCTAAAATCCCCTAGTATTTAATAAAAATAGTTTCAAGATTTTTAGCCCCAACCATGAATTATTTGGTATTTAAAAAGGCCTAAACCTAGACTTTTGAAATTTTAAAAATTACGGGATGGCTCCAAAAATCATAAAACTTTTTGGGTAAGCTTAATTGGATAATTAGAGTCCTTGGGTAAAGTTTGACATATTTTGGACATTGTTTGATCCCCAAACCCAAAACCCTAGTTTTCTGGGTAATATTTGCCTTATTCTAGTGAAGTTTTGACTCAGAGAGCCCTAGTTACCCAGGTGTACCATGAAGGAAAGTTGTATTCAAGATACAACTTGATGTATCTCTATTATAATTGCATATTCATAGCATCACATGAGCATTCATGTTTATATATGGGTATGTATAGAAAACGAAGAAGAAGTAAGTGTCAAAGAAGGAGAGACTACACCACCAACTCAGACTCCACCTACCGGGAATTGTTTTTATTTTGATATTTGTGGGACAGATCCCGAATCCCCTACAACACAAGGCAAGCCCTGGTGCATTTACCCTTCTTTGATGTTTTAAATTCTTTATCACTTGAAATGATGCATTAGGTGATAGGAATTGAGTGATGAACTATTGCTGCATTACCTTCCTTGGAACTGTTTACCCTTCCTTGATTACCTATTTTGCTTAAAAGTTTTATGATGCTTAGTATTGCTTTAGAAAACAAAAATGTTTTGTTTTAACAAAAGATGATGCTTCAGATTGGATGGGGTGTTTTCAAAAATAAAACTTGATGGTGGATCCATCATGGTCGTAATGGGTTCAACATCGAAAAAGATGTACCTCTGACAGGTACCAACTTTTGGGATTAAAAATGATAAAGATGAGACCAGGCGGGTGACTTGCACGAGAAGGAAGTCTCGGTGTAGTGTCTCCGTCTGAGTCGATTAAGGACCGTACCGATGTAGGCTTGCTGATTGAGGACCTTTTAACTAGCCACATGCCTCGTCATGGGTAAGCTTTGCCTTGGGTAGACCAATACCAGAAAGGCCAACATGCAATGGGAGTGGAGAGATGGCGAGAGTAGTGTGTACCCTCCATGGCAAGAGGCTGGACGATGGTGTATCTGTGCTCTCGGTTGGCGTGAACCTAGTCTAGTCTTGAGAACCCCGGTGGCGAGTTGACATATGTAAGGGTTAAGTGCTACATATGTCGTTTGGTTGGAGATCCCCAGCTGGGTATTAATCGATTCGGATCGCCGTTACTTCTCGGACATGAAGACTTGGTCACTGCCCTGCACATAGCAATCCAATAAAGAAAAAGGGTTATAAAAGACGGCTAGCATAGGCCAAGTGCTTGAACTATGATAGAAAGAACTCTAGATGCAGGTAACTTTACTTAACCTGACAAGTAAAATTGGATTTTAAGGATCCACTGATAGTAAGCATTTTTGCAAATAGAGTCTTTGATTCTTGAGTAGCCTTACCTTGACTCCCTCAAGCCAGCATATCCTTGAGAGTCTTTTTTTATCGGGTAAGACTTGCGAAAGTACACTCCGTACTCAGGGTTTTCGAACCCATGTTGTTGTAGGTGAGGAAATAGTAGACTTTTGCTGTTTTTGTTCAAAGGTGGTACCCAAGGAAGAGCCCCAACAGTGAAGTGGTCGTGGGAGGATGTTGGCCTCCCACTTTAAAAAAACAATAAACTTGTATGCGGGAGGGTGTTTTGCCTCCCTGGTCTGTAATAATACTCTATGCACTCGTAATACCCTGGTATTGTAATAATAATACTCTCTCTATATATTTGATGAATGTAAATTAAGTTATTGTAATATGCTTCCGCTTATTCTATCCTCCAATGTGATGTAATATCTACGTGACGGGTAAAGCGCTCTTGGACGAAATGATGACGATACAGTTACCGAACTTGTCGAGTGATTATGTGCATCTACAGGATTGTCCAAGGTCCTTAGGACAAGGACACTGTAGGTGGGCCTAATACCTTGGGAGGTTCCGTCACACATCGTGCCATTGTAGGACGCTAGCCAGCATCCATCCTCGATTTTCTTGAGGATGACTCGAGCTGTGCCTTGACGGAGCCCGCTTTGGACTCCAACGAGGTGCAAGAAAGATCCTGTGTCGTGGCCACACCACCACGAGGCAACAACGATGGGGCGAACTTCGGACTCCCCATCCAAGAAGAGGAATACCAGTGCCAGCGTCAGGCACACATCCTCGCCCATGAAGCCACCCTCTGATAGCAGGAGGAGGAGCTCGATGCACTCGTCGAGAGGCTCGACTGGGTTTACGGCAACATTGAGAGGAGACGCCTCAAAGCTGAAAAGCCTAGGGCGAGGAAGACCTACGACTAGATCATAGAAAAGTAGTGATGGCGCACAATACTTCCTCAACCCTGGGCAAAACATGGCTACGACAGCCATGATGCTCCGATCAATACATGAGCCAGGTGAGCCTAAGGCTAAAGTAATGTATCAGAACCTCTGCAACCTGGTGGAGAGAGTTATGGTACAACAAGCCGATGTTAATTGGCGGTAGCGTACCGGCACGGAGAGCCATGTCACACACATGGCCTCATCTTAGAGCAGGGGGCGTAGGCCTCCCAGTCTACTCCGACACATGTCCACATAAAGCATCGCATTGGAGGCATCTGCGATGCTTGACGCATCCTCAACAACAGACATCAGGAATAAGAAGAGGTCGAACAACTATGCGAAAGAAGACGCGCGCGTAGCCCTAGCCCACCTAGGGTGGGACCATGCACCTTTCGGCGCGAGATCCGAAAGGCGCAATTTCCCACAAAGGTGCATGTGTTGGCCACGTCACCAAGTATGATGGCTCCATGAATCCTGATGTGTGGCTAGAAGACTACCGACTCGCATGTCGCATGGCTGGAACAAGGATGACCACTTGGTCATCCAATTCCTTCATGTCCACCTTGTGGAAGGGGCAAGGGCTTGGGTCGAGCACCTGCTCATCGCCACCATACATGACTAAGCCGACCTCCAAAGAGCATTCATCGGAAACTTACAAGGCACCTACAAGCGCCCTAGGAGCTCTTGGGATCTCTAGAGGTGTGCCCAAAAGAGTGGAGAGAGCCTTCGGGACTACATCTAGAGGTTCTCACAAAAAAGGAACGAACTCCCGAATGCCACCGACGTTGATGTGGTGAGAGCCTTTACCTATGGCACCACCAATGAGGCCCTAGTCCGCGAGCTCGGACGGGGGTGACCAAAGACGGTCACCGACCTCTTCGACATTGTGACCAAGTTCACTGATGGGGAAGATGCAGTGGGGGTAAGAAAAAGCTCGCGCGACGCCGGTGAGCCTAGCAGTGAAAGAAGGGACTGGCGGGAGCACCCTGATAGACACTAGAGAAATTATTGCCCCACACGCACCGAGGAAGGAGAAGTTGCCACCGCAGATCGGCCACCTAGGCCATCGGTAAAGAATAGCAATGACCATATCCAGAGTTGATGGACTCGTCGTGCCAAAATCTTGACTTTCTTGTCCGCCACAAACTCCAGGAGTGTGAACTTCTGAAACACTTCGTCTCTAGGCCCCCGGCCAAGAAGGCGAAGCATGAAGAGCCGGCAAAGCCGATAGAACAAGAAGCCCCCAACGAAGCGTTTCCTGGAACCACTGGGTGCCTCATGATCTTCGATGGGGGAGAGGTATACGGTGATTGACGCCGCCGAAAGGCGGCCTGACAGGAAGTATTGGCCGTGGAGCCCACCATCCGTGGTACTTACGATGTTCGGAATTCCCTATCGTATTTGACCTCCACAGCCACCTCGATGTAATCCCGCATTCTGGGATGTACCCCCTCATCATAAAGCTGATCATGGGGTCAAAGTACCTCACCAAGGTGCTGATGGATGGGGGGAAACGGTCTGAACATCATGTACATCGATACCTTCGATGGTTTGGGCTTTGCTCACTCAGCGTTGCACCCCAGCTCGGCGCCATTCCATGGCATCACCCCAGACCATCAGGCCTATCCCCATGGGTGGATCACCCTCCCCATCACATTCGAGGACCCGCCAACTTCTGCATTGAATGACTGCACTTCGAGGTAGTGGATTTCCTGGGATGCTACAATGCCATCCTTGGGAGGCCGTGTTACACCAAGTTCATGGTTGTGCCCAAGTACACATATCTAAAGCTGAAGATGTCGGCGCCACACGTTATCATAACAGCCACCGATTAGTTCAAGGAGGTGTATGCCTGCGAGCGTGCTAGCTTCGAGCTGGTCCTAGCGCTTGTTCAATCCCAGGGAGGTGACAATCTAGGCACCACCGACGCGACTATGATCGGCCCTGATGCTGCCAGACACAAGGAGCGAGGAGGTGGCCCAGAGACGACCCCAAGCCTCACCGACGTCCCCAAGCGTGTGAGACTCAATGGATAGGAAGGCGCAGGTGCAAAGAGCAAGGACGTCCCAGTGATGGAGTCTGGGAAAAAGCTATCCCACCTTGGCAAGGCGCAGTAATGTACGCTCCCCCGAAAAAATCAATGAAAGAAGAGAATGCACATTGAAACTATTGCCTACACCTTGTCCACACTAAGGCACATAGAAAAACAGAAAGCAAGCATTCTTATATATACAAAGGTGCCACACCGAGGCATGATACAAAAATCATAGGAGTCACCATCTAAATAGAGGAAGGTGGGACACCGGTGGGAGGCTCCTTAGTTAGGGAGTCAGTCAGGAGGGACCTAATGTCAACCCGGTTTGCAATTGACTGAATGAAGGGATAGACTTGATCCTCGATGGCATCCAGCTCCTCGTCGCTATGGCCAGTGGCGTAACCCTCGGCGATGACGACGACGTCGATCTCATCAAAGTGAGAAACCATCTGGCCAAGGGCGACACCACCACCTCGGTAAACGCCTTCGGCGATAGAGCACTCCACGCGATCGAGAAGCTCCTGCAAGCGACAATCAAGTGTGTTTCGATCAATGGCAGATGACAGAGGTGGTCACACACCATGCTACTGACCAGACATATCACTTGGAGTTTGGAGCTCCTCTCCAAAAAGAAGGGCGTCCGCGCTAGCACCCCGCGGCAATGACATTTTTGCGAGCGAGTAAGAGCTCGCACATTTTTTCTATGGCTGCCGCCCTCACCTCATTCGTCGCGGCCTTCGCATCCTGCGCCTGAATGAGCATCTTGCAGAGCTCTGTGGGAGAAAAAGCATGAAGCAATCAGAGGCGGTAGTTGATCAAGATGTGAAGGATAGAAAGGGGGTGGACCTTCGGTCGCGTCGGGCTCCCTTGCAAGCCCCAATCCCGCCTGCACCAGGCGAACCTCCACCTCCCGTGACGATGGTTTGGCCAACTCGGCACGATACTTCACTCCACGGAGTGTCTCCCTGAAAGTTCCCTTTGCCCGGGAGCAGGATCTGGATGTCGCCTAGAGGGGTGGGGTGAATAGGCGAATAAAAATTATCATTTTAAAACTTAAATTCTTACTCTACTCGAAGACTAGAACGCAGTGGAGTGAAGGACCCTTCGAGTAGGTTGCAGCGGATTTGAAATTCATGTCTTAAGAATATCCTGCACTTCAAAGAAAGCTAGTACCACAAGTAAGCAGTAAAGTGCAGATGTAAGAACTGAATAAGACAGAATCAGCACACAACACCGAGTAGAGCACGTGGACACATGAATTTATCCCGAGGTTCGGCCAAGCCTGAAATGCTTGCCTAGTCCTCGTTGGAGTTAGCCACACCTGGGCTTGGAGTCTATTTCAACTCCTTCCTCCGTTTGCTCAGATCTGTCAGTCAGACAGATAGAGCCTTCCACTATGTTGAGTTGGTTACAACGAAACCGCGGCTGCTTACAATCTTCTTGGCAGCACTCCGACAGAGTAACGATATGCTCAAGACCTTGCTCTAGCTCTTAGCAGCTCTTCTCCACTCTCTAAAGGCTTATAGCTTTGCCTTCTACACAAACTAGAGAGATACACACAAGAGGGAGAGTGAGAATTGATCAGAGTGATGTCTACACTTGTTGGCTGCACTTATGTCTTTGTTGGAGGCGCCTAGGAGTCCCTTTTATAGGCCCAAGGGGCCTAGGAGCCGTTGGAATCCCATTTGGAAGGCAATACTTGCTTTCTGTCGGGTGGCGCACCGGACAGTCCAGTGCACCACCGGACATCCACTATTCACGGTCCGGTGCGGATCTCCTTCCAAACTTGGCGTAGTCGACCGTTGCAGACTAGGAGCCGTTGGCGCACCGGACACTGTCCGGTGCACACCGGACAGTCCGGTGCCCCCATCTGACCGTTGGCTCGGCCACGCGTCACGCGCGGATTGCGTGGCCGACCGTTGGCCCGGCCGACCGTTGGCTCACCGGACAGTCCGGTGCACCACCGGACAGTCCGGTGATTTATAGCCGTACGCCGCCGGACTTCTCCCGAGAGCGACCTGTTCACCAGAGTTCAGCCTAGCGCACCGAACACTGTCCGGTGAACCACCGGACAGTCCGGTGTGCCAGACTGAGCTGAGTCTTGGCTGTACACAGCCAAGCCTTTTGCATCTCTTTTCTTTTTTCTTTTCTCTGTCTCTAACACTTAGACAAATACGTTAGTACACAAAAACCAATGTACTAAGTCTAGAAATATACCTTCTCTTGGACTTTCACCTCTCTATCATTTGACATGCTTAAGATTGATGTTGGACTCATAAATCATCAAGTCAGCTTAACTTGATCTAGACTAACATTTCTGAGCTCCAACATCCTGCAAAGGTCACATAGAATATCTCCAAACATGGGAACAACCCAAACTTAAGGTCAAAGTGCACTTAGCTCTTTTAGGTTGCTTCCAGTTCTTATTTTGACATTTGTTCTCCTTCTAGTGACTTTGTTCCCTTCTTAGAGCTTGATCTTGAGCCTTATGACTTACACCACATAACTATAGATGTTTCCTCATTGGTTGTAAGTCACGTCCTTATTTAGTGATCCTTGATGTGCCATATCTCTTCTCAACTCGATCACCCTTGACTTTGCAAGTCTTCTTCTTCACCCTTGGCTTTGGGTTCCTCAGCCTCTTTGACCTTCTTCCGTGCACTTGTTACCTCGAAGCTCTTCTTGCCTTCATCCTTGGCTTGATCAGTTGACTCCGAGCTATGCACCCGAGTCTCACTTTATGCAATGTCCATCTTACTTGTGATGCCCATTATCTATCCATCATCTAGTCCTTGGACCATCACACTTGTTCACTTGTGTTGAACCCTATTAGCTTTACATTAAGCACCTGTTCAACACTTAGTACACTTGTTAGTCCTTTAATTGAGTTGTCATCCAAACACCAAAACCCACAAGAGAGCTTTCACTTCCCAAGTCGATAGCCCTCGTCCCGGAGGCAGTCCACGTCACCATGGGCACCGTCACACTCTGCGCGCAAAGGTGATGCCTCGCTTCGAAGATGGCAGATTTCAGAACGGAGGTCAGCGAGCTCACGCTCTTCCTCTTTGCCATAGGCGGCACTCGCGCGGAGCTGCCCCACCTCCACCTAAGATGATCACAGTGTCTCCACCCAAACTTCTGCTCGAGCAAGAAGTCATTGGATACAGAGACCATACAAACAATCCGAATGAACAACAGATAAAAGAAAGAGCAACTACAAAAGAAAAACTTACCCGCCCAAAGGAGACGAAGTCCCCCGTCAACGATGCCCAAGCAATCAAGACCGCATCCACAAAACCACTAAGCATGCACTCTGAAAGTCGCCTAAAGGGGGGGTGAATAGGCGAAACCTGAAAATTATAACTTTAAACCCGGACTTGATCCCTCAATTAGCGATTAGAACAAGATGAACAATTATCGGAGTATAAAACGAAGTCCTTTGCTTGCAAAGAGTATTGCTTTCAAAGAATGCGGAATTAACAAAATAAACACAACTAAAATATCTATGAAGAATAAAGCAAGAGGGCTTAGATAAGAAGAGGAATAACACAAGTTCTTTCTTGCAAGGCATTGCTTCTATATATGAGAATTGAAGTCGAAGCAACACAAAGTAATATCAACAAAGAATAGTGCAAGAGAACATAGAGAGGGAGACAACAAACATATCACAAGAACCTAAGAAAACACAAGTGACACTGGTGATTTGTTTTATCGAGGTTCGGTTCACCAAGAACCTAATCCACGTTGAGGAGTCCACTAAGAACAGTTCTTTTTCAACCCTTTCCGTCTCTCCACCCATCACTAAGACTGGCGAGTGCTTCTTATTAATCTCAAGGATCACTAAGACCCCGCAAGAACCACCACACACTTAGATGTCTCTTGCTAGATTTACAAGTCTCCAAAAAGTTTGGAGGAAGATGAATGGGAGTCAAAACTCCACGCTCAAATAATTATAAGATGTAGCACACACTTTCTCTCAATGATTCTCACAAGGCACTATCGCTAAACACACACGAGTAGCTCTTTATTGCTTGATCTCTCTTTTGTGGCACTTGTGAGGCTTTGATGTGGCCTAACTCTTGTGTATGAGATAGATCAATGAATGGAGATGGTTGGGAGGGCTTGGATATGTCTACTATATGCCTTGATATGTTGTTTGGGCTCCCACACCTTGAAATGGCCAGTTGGGGTGGTATTTATAGGCTCCAACCACCATATAGTCGTTGGACAGAAAGCAACAGCTTTCTATCGACGGGCACATCGAATAGTCCGGTGCACACCAAACACGACACTGTTCAGTGTCCGGTGTCTATCACGTCAGTCACTCGCTAGAGTCGACCGTTGGATTCGTCTGCCCCTGTTCAGTGTTCGGTGCGTCTGACTTTCTCTGACCACTCCTGACCTTCTATCCTTTCTAACTGTGTGGCAGTCTCGCGGCAGTCGACCATTGGCGTAGATGACTATTGGTCGAGGGCTCACCAGACAGTCCGGTGCACACCGGACAGTACGGTGAATTTTAGTCGTGGAGCTGTGCGTTTTCTCGAGAGCGGGTAGTTCGTTGGGCGCTCCAGCCTGGGCATCGGACACTGTCCGGTGCACACCGGACAGTCCGGTGCACCTCAGGCTGGTGCAATTCTGTCTTGCCCCATACTTATAGAATTGGTCCATGGGTCATTTTCCTTATAGATGTATATGAACTTTATGCACCTGAGAAAAGATCAACTAGGCAAACTAGTTAGTCCATGAGTTTTGTGTTGGCCGTCAAACACCAAAATCGATTATAGGAAATGGTTGAGGCCATTTCCTTTTCAATCTCCCCCTTTTTGGTGATTGATGCCAACACAAAACAAAGCAAATACAAATTGTAGAAATGTAGCTAGTTTGCTTTTGACAGATGTGCATAAGTTACTTTGAAATGAAAGCAGCTCTAAGCAAATATGATTGTTTTGATATAGCTAACATTTTGGACCACATTTGCACCACTTATCTTGTTTTTGCAAATTTTTTGAAAAGGTCTTTTCAAATTCTTTTGTGATTAGCCAATGATATAAGAATATGATTTTTAAAGCATTTTCAAGTTTTGAAAGATTCTTCCCCTTTTTCAAATGCTTTTCCTTTGGCTAAATAAAAGCTCCACCACATTTGCACCACTTAGCTTGTTTTTGCAAATCTTTTGAAAAAGTCTTTTCAAATTCTTTTGCAATTAGCCAATGATATAAGCATATGATTTCTAAAGCATTTTCAACTTTTGAAAGATTCTTCCCCTTTTTCAAATGCTTTTCCTTTGGCTAAATAAAAGCTCCCCCTGAAAAGTTCTCCCCTTAACTGTCAAGAGGGTTTTTGCAAATGCAATTTTTGTAAAAAGTTTTCAGAAAATAGGGTGGTGGTGCAGTCCTTTTGCTTTGGCCTAATTCTTTCTCCCCCTTTGGCATTAAGCACAAAAAATGAAGAAATTTTGAGGCCTTTTCAATAGACAAGGAATTGAAGTACATGAGTTTGAGCAAGGGTGTTTGATACCGAACGAATGTGAAGTGGAAGTACCCCCTTTGCCCGAAACTCCATTTCCCTTTCAATTTGAGACTAAGCACAACATATACTTGCAGAATGGTTAATCTCAAAGATTTAATATGTAGAGAATTGCTCCCCCTAAACTTGTGCATACAAGTGATGAATACTTGTAGATCAATGCACTTTAGAACATGTGAGGTCCGAGGAAGCAAGTTCTACACATTGAACCTTGGTATAAGCAAAAATATGAATGAAGAGCAAGTACTAACTGAAAGAGATATTTTAGATCAAAATATATGGCAATTGAGCTTTATCATAGTTCTATAAAATATAGATTGCTCCCCCTAAGTATGCGCCTTGAGAGGAATAAATATTTTGGCCTTAAATGCCAAATGCACATAATGAGGTCAGTGAGAATATATCTTTATCATAGTAATTGTGAAGTATGATGATCATGACTGACTATGCACTGACGAAAGCATGTTATAAACATTTGATGCATTTACCCTTAATGGTTCAAGGAAGCTTAAGGAACCTCCACCTTTGGAACAAAGGTAGGTTGTCCTCGTTACAAGGTAAGCTTTAAGCTCTTTGACAAGAATATCACTTCACCCAGTTTTAACAAAAATGCATCAAAGCAAGAATGAAATTTTGAGAGGTTAAACTAGGTATGAAGCAGGGTTATGCATAGACATGCTTTTTCTTCCTCTTGTAGGTTTAAAGATATGCAATATGCGTATAAGAGGAAAGTCTAGGTATATGTGTAAACGATAGGAAATAGTTTACCCTTTTGTACCTTCATAGAGAGATGCTCTCTTCATTGTGCTTTGTCCTTAGTCTTGGTTACTTAAGTCCTATACTCAAGACAATATATAGAATTATTTTGCACAAGAGATAATTCTACAACTAGTGATCCTTTTCTTTAAACAAATCATTATTATCACATATCAAGTAGATCACAAGTTGCATAAATTTATCCTAAACTCTCCTTTTGACTCAGTGCATATATACGAGAAACAACAATTGATAGTACATGAAGCACTAAGTAACATGAGTATCAATTGAAGTTATTCAATGATCAAAGATATAACAGATGTGATCAAATGAACAACATATGCACCATTTTATCATATAAGTTTATAACGGGAGAATCCAATAATTATGCTACTTTAATAATGAAGGTTGCAATCCTGGATTAAAGTGATACTTCTTTACCAAATTGGATTGAGTTGTAGTAGCATACTTCATGAAAAACTTATTCTCATTCTTGAGACTACATGAGATTACTAATAGAAGTGTTAGTCGCAACATGATCAAGATATAGAAATGGGCTCCCCCTAAAGATGTGCATCAAGAATGTGAATGACTTGGTTGGATGCATTCTTAAAGACAAATAGGGGAATCCATTGATCATCTTGGTCAAGGCATATAAAATTTACAATAATCAGCTTATGCCTAGTATTCTCAAAATTAAAAAGGTTTAGAATACTTACAACCATACCATTGGCTGTTTTGAAGATCTTACAGTCTAAGTTGGTGTTGTTATTCTTGACATCTTTTTCATTTGAGTGTCCTCCCTTTATAGTTGTATCTTTTCCCTTTCAAACTTATTGAAAATACTCAAAAAGAAATATTAGCAGCACAAGGGAGCATATGACAAGTGATGATTTCTTTAGATAAGAGATACATACAAATCATCATCCACAAGTCACACAGACATGAAGTAAAATCCTTAATATTAGTGCATAGCATCAGGAATGAAGAATATGCACCTTTTAACATTTATAATCAAATCATAGGAAATTTACTTCTTCATATTGATGTTTCTTCACACGGAATTGATTAACATAACTTAGAAGCATATCAATATGAGAACGGATATAGCAAAGGCATGAGTTAGATTCTAATGGACTAGTGCACATATGTGAGCAAGATTGTATGCACTTTTAGCCGATTTAAATCGAATAAGGAATCTAATATTCACATTGGTAGATTATGATAGTTTAGAAGAAATACCAATTGATGAGAACTATTATTGATTGGATATTGATTAAGGAGATGAGTTCCCATACCTTTGCTTTTACCTTTCTTGCTTTAGGTGAAGAGCAACCCTAAGGCTTGTGTCTTTTAATAAATTGAACATGCCCTCGCTCTCTTGTAGATTTTTATAAATATGCTCAAGAGAGATGTCATGAGTAATACAAGCACTAGTTTCCTTTTTAGTAACCATTTTTTAGAAGGAATGATAGGTAGATTACTAAAACATGGAATCTTCATAACATGAACTAGATTATCCCATAAATGATGTTATGCACAGTTTTAACTCATAAAACAAGCATATTTAATCTCTCAAGATCATGGGAACAAATCTAATTCATAGCGTGGAGAGCGATTAATGTAGAAGAATCATATCCAATTTAAGCAAGAAGAAATACATCATAAATCATTGGATTTATTTTTCTTTCTATGTTAGATTACACATTTCCATAGAGAAACTCATTCTCTAGATGTGAGACTACCTGAGTCACTTAGACAAAAGCATAAGTCTCACGATTCTAGTCATAAGGAGAAATTCCTTTTTATAAGTGTCCTAAGGATTTGAATTCCTTATTTGACACCTTATTCCTTTAAGAATCTTGGATTATTTCTCTCAATGTCTAGAGCATGGCAACAATAGGATAATTAATGTAAAACATGCCATGAGGTACTTATAACTATTTAGAGCATGTAGATTGCCATAACATAGAAGTGGTGAAAATGCAATCTACCATATGAGAGGAACTTTCTCCAAAGAACGGTGACATAATTTAACAACATTCTTAAGTGCTTCCTTTTCTATGTGACTACACAAGACACAAGAGAAATGATGATTGAAGATACTTGAACTTAAAGACATAAGTGTTACCATCCTTTGCCTTTCCTCTATGTTGTAGGCTTTGATTTTCCACACAGGATAATCCTTTATTCCCTACAACATCAATATCTTGCTCGAGATGATATGAGTTTTAGATATAATAATTCAAAATATCTTTGGTTCAATCTTAGAGATGTAAAACATTGTAAGAATGATAGCTTGAGTTAATAACAATTGAATTAAACCGCTCAAGCACATCCAAAGCTTCATACCATCTCCTTTTCCATGCAAAGCTTGTCAAGCATATTTTGGTCCCCATCTCTTGATGGGTCCATCACGGTTAGTCAACAAAGATCTAGGAACTCAAATGTCCTTTGTGCTAGCACTTGGTAAACTCATTACCTTTCTAGCACAAGTTGCAATTTTGGGTTGCCTAGTTATATATGAATCAATTGACAAGCTAGGAGTGGAATAGTTACCAATGGGACAATCCTTGCATAGATGTCCCTTCTTTCGGCATATGAAGCAAAGGTGATCTTCATGTTTTGAAGATTTCTTCTTTCCTTGTCTCTTGCTTGCTACATGGTTAGTAAATATTTTCTTTTCTAAAACTATGTTTTTTTGTTTTACATAGGGACATGACTTAACCATATGTCACTTCTCAGAGCATCTAAAACATTTTTTATCATCCTTGTTAATAACCAAGCCATTTTATTTAATGCAGGGACATGACCTAATCAAGTGCCCTGTTGGTCACTTATCCTCAAATGTTGTGAATCAAGAATAAGGCAGCACAATTGTTAAAGATTAAGGACCTTCATCCTTCGAAGCATTATCTCCTTTCGGATATAACGATCTTTAGACGAAGGTCGTGAAGGACACACCTTCATCATTCATAAGAATAAAAGTTTAGAGTGAAAGTTCATAGATATATCATTCATTCATTCATATCTTTATTCTCATGACATACATATGAATATTGATAGGATTTGTATTACAGTGATACCTTCGACTTGTTTGAAGGTGTTGATGCAAGAGCAATTACAATCCAACATGAACAGTATGGGGGTACTGTTCACCTATTTATAGGCACGGGATGCAACCCGAGTAAAAATACATTTATGACCTTAACATGTACTCATAATTGTAGCATAAATCACTAGGGACTAAATAGTTCTTTCCTCTTCAGCTCGACATCATGCTTGATCTTCGTCACCATTTTAAGTCAAAGTTGTTGCTCTTCGACTATAGCTTCGACAGTCATTGTTGTCATTTTTAGGCAATATCTTCATCTTAAGGACCTTTGGCGGAGAACAAGACTCCCATCACAAAACTCTACTTGTGACGAAGCTCCTGTAATATTCAATATTATGCTAGAAATAAATGGTTAGTCGTGTTTTTGAAGACCTTCGGAAGAGGAAGGCCCTCAATAGTAGCCCCTCGTAGTATTAATTTGTTTCTTTGTAACAAGTTCAAACTGCAAAATGAACGAAAGCCTTTAGCCAAAGGTCCGAAAAAAACCTTCCCTTCGCTAGAATAGCGAATCATTTTGTGTCATGGGCCCCATCGCTCAGTGGTGCTTTGTGTATATATACAGGGGCTTGTGCTGAGAATATTTTTCGTGCTATCTAGCTTTTGTGCTATGATTATCGTTTTAGCTTTCTTCTTCTTTGAGCGCAATTGTTTTTTGAGCTTCGACTTTCCGTTGTGATCATCATCAAAATGGTTGAAGATAAGAAAAGCGTAGACTCCACGCTCGCTGGTTTCTACGGAGCCATGGAGAGAACCAACGTTGAGAAAATCACTGATGAAATGCTAGCTAGGTTATCTGGGGACTTCAGGGACAGTGAGAGCTTTGATGTTGAAAGTGAGAACGAAGATGCCGAAGATCGGCCGTGGAGGCCAAGCCATGTTGTTTTCGGGAAATCGACTGTCAAACAAGGACAAATTGAAGCGATGAAGGGAAAGTATTTCCATGATATATCCATAGTGAGGGCTGGAGGAGAAAGCACTGTTCCTCTTCCTAAAGCAGATGAAGTGGTAATATTTAAAAATTTTATGAAGCCTGGACTTTGTTTTCCGCTGCAGAAGATGCTGGTCGAAGTGCTAAAGACATTTGTGAGAGCACCTAGAGGGGGGTGAATAGGTGATCCTGCAAAATTCAACACTAATAGCACAAACTTGGTTTATAAGATGTTAGTTAGATTAAACCAAGTTGCTATAGAACGAGCTCTTGAGAAGAAATCAATCACAGAGAAAAGCAACACAAGGGACACGGTGTTTTGTCCCGTGGTTCGGTCAAGTAATACTTGCCTACTTCCACGTTGTGGCGCCCAATGGACGAGGGTTGCACTCAAACCCTTTCAAGTGATCCAACGATCCACTTGAATACCATGGTTTTCTTCCTTAGACTTGTTTTCCCGTTTGTGAGGAATCTCCACAAGTTGGAGCCTCTCACCCTTACAAAGTTGTTCACAAGAAAAGCACTAGAGTAAGGGAGGGAAAGAAACACATGCAAGAATCGCAGCAAACACACGCACACAAGTCAAGACGTGAGCACAAAACACGGAGCAGGGAGTTTACAACTCAAACGGTGCTCAAATCTCTAACACAATGATTCGAGTGCGTGGTGGTGAAGTCTAGGCGTCTTAGAATGATTAGAGAATGCTCGGTGTGCTGCTCCATGCGCCTAGGGGTCCCTTTTATAGCCCCAAGGCAGCTAGGAGCCGTTGGAGATCTAATTGGAAGGCAATTCTTGCCTTCTGTCGGGTGGCGCACCGGACAGTCTGGTGCACCACCGGACATGAACAGTAGTTGTCCGGTGCCTGATCTCCTTCCTTATCGGGCGCACCCGACCGTTGGACCTTCGGTCCCGTTGGCGCACCAGACAATGTCCGGTGCACACCGAACAGTCCGGTGTGACCAACTCACCATTGGCGCGTGCCACGCGTCGCCTGCTGATTGCGCTGCCGACCGTTGGCGCGGGCGCCTATGGCTCACCGGATAGTCCGGTGCACACCAGACAGTCTGGTGAATTTTAGCCGCAGCGCCACTGTCTTTTTCCTGAGAGCGATGAGTTTGTCGCCGGGCGAGCCTAGGCACCGGATAGTCCGGTGCACCACAGGCTGGTGCTGGTTTGGCTAAACTCAGCCAAATCTTCTCCAATTCAATTTCTTTTGATTTGACTAGATTCCTAGCACTTAGATAAATATGTTAGTACCCAAAAACAATTTACTAAGGCCGGAGACATACCTTGTTCTTTGATTTGCATCTTAGCACTTATGAACCAACGTATTTTGTGTTGGGCATCTAATCACCAAAACATTTATAGAAATGGTCCAAGGGCACATTTCCCTTTTAATCTCCCCCTTTTTGGTGATTTATGCCAACACACCAAAAAGCAACTAAAGAGTGCGAATTGAAGACCAAATTTTTCTTCACTTAGGATTTTGCATATTTGGATCACTTTTGCCACCACTTGGTTTATTTTCACAAAAAAATTCTTTTTCCTATTTCTAAGTCAAACACACTTGTTTGGGCAAATCAAGAGATCTATCAAGAGCAAATTTGATCAAGTGCATAAAACTCCCCCTTTTCCCATAATCAAACTTCTCCCTCATAAGAGAACAATTTTGAAATAAAAGGGTTTTGATCAAATACAAAGTTTCTACCTTTACATTTTTTAAATTCACAAGTGGTTGGCTGATCCATTTGCTTTGGCCCTTAATTTCTCCCCTTTGGCATTAAGCACCAAAACGGAATAACTTTGGGCCCTTAACCCCATTGCCTCACCAAAATGTCAAATAGAAGCGAAAAGGCAATGAGAACACAATAAAGAACTTAGGACAAGATACATTTTACCGGAATGCAGTGGAAGCTCTTTTCTTTGTCCAAGTTCACATTTTCCTTTCAATATCCCTTTGAGATTATTACAAGAGTACTCACAAACAGGTTAGTCTCAAGGGAGTCAAGTTGTAACACATCCTCCCCCTAAACATGTGCATCATTTGCATAGGGACTTGTGAGGTCTAGGGATGATTTGTACAACTTGAGCACCAAATATAAGCAATAAAGACAATAAAGCTTAAAGTAACATGATCAAAGGCATAGAACAAATGTATGATGTAGATCAATCCAAGTTACGTGAATCTAAGACATTTAGCTCACTATGCAACCTGCAAAACCTTTTCTCATCTAAAGGCTTAGTGAAGATATCGACTAGCTGGTTCTCGGTGCTAATATGGTAAATGTCGATATCTCCCCTTTGCTGGTGGTCTCTCAGGAAGTGATGCCGGATGTCTACGTGCTTAGTGCGGCTGTGTTCAACAGGATTATCTGCCAAGCGGATTGCACTCTCATTATCACATAGGAGTGGGACTTTGCTCAGATTGTAGCCAAAGTCTCGGAGGATTTGCCTCATCCAGAGTAGTTGCGCGCAACACTATGCTGCGGCAACATACTCGACCTCAGCGGTGGATAGGGCAACGGATGTTTGTTTCTTGGAGCTTCAGGACACCAGGGACCTTCCTAGAAACTGGCACGTCCCTGATGTGCTCTTCCTATCAACCTTGCACCCAGCATAGTCAGAATCTGAGTATCTGATTAAGTCAAAGGTAGACCCCTTTGGATACTAGATCCCAAAGCAAGGCGTAGAGACTAAATATCTAAGAATTCGCTTAACGACCATAAGGTGACATTCCTTGGGTCAGATTGAAATCTAGCACACATGCATACACTTAGCATTATATCCAATCTACTAGCACAAAGATAAAGTAATGATCCTATCATTGACCGGTATGCCTTTTGATCAACAGACATACCTCCTTTGTTGAGGTCGAGATGTCCGTCCATTCCCATAGGTGTCTTCGCGGGCTTGGCATCCTTCATCCCAAACCTCTTTAGAAGATCTTGAGTGTACTTCGTTTGGGAGATGAAAGTGCCTTCCTTGAGTTGCTTCACTTAAAATCCAAGGAAGTAGTTCAACTCGCCCATCATCGACATCTCAAATTTCTGCATCATTACCCTGCTAAACTCCTCACAAGACTTTTAGTTAGTAGAACCAAATATGATGTCATCGACATATATTTGGCAAACAAAAAGATCACCATCATAAGTCTTTGTGAAAAGAGTGGGACCAGCTTTCCCAACCTTGAAAGCATTAGCAATAAGAAAATATCTAAGGCATTCATACCATGCTCTTGGGGCTTGCTTAAGTCCATAGAGCGCCTTAGAGAGCTTGTACACATGGTTGGGATACCTGTCATCCTCAAAGCCAGGGGGTTGTTCCACGTATACCTCCTCCTTGATTGGTCCATTTAGGAAAGCGCTCTTTACGTCCATTTGGAACAACTTAAAGGAATGGTGAGCGGCATAGGCTAATAAAATCTGAATTGATTCTAACCTAGACACAGGAGCGAAAGTCTCCTCAAAATCCAAACCTGCGACTTGGGCATAACCTTTTGCCACAAGCCGAGCCTTGTTTCTTGTCACCACTCCGTGTTCGTCTTGCTTGTTGCGGAACACCCACTTGGTTCCCACAACATTTTGCTTTGGACGTGGCACCAGGCTCCAGACTTCATTTATTTTGAAGTTGTTGAGCTCTTCCTGCATGGCCAACACCCAGTCCGAATCTAGCAAGGCCTCTTCTACCCTGAAAGGCTCAATAGAAGAAACAAACGAGTAATGCTCACAAAAATTAGCTAATCGTGAGCAAGTTGTTACTCCCTTGCTGATGTCACCGAGAATCTGATCCACTAGATGATTTCTTTGGATCGTCGCTTGGACTTGAGTTGGAGGGGCCCGTGATGCTTCTTCCTCCATAACCTGTTCTTCATGTGCTCCCCCTTGATCCTGCCCTTCTTCTTGAGGTACCTATTCATCGTCTTGAGTTGGGGGTTGCACCACCGTAGAGGAAGAGGGTTGATCTTGTTCCTATAATTCCTGTGGTCACACATCACCTATTGCCATTGTTCGCATGGCGGTCGTCGGAATCTCATCTTCATCTACATCATCAAGATCAACTTGCTCTCTTGGAGAGCCATTAGTCTCATCAAATACAACGTTGCTAGAGACTTCAACCAATCCTGATGATTTGTTGAAAACTCTATACGCCTTTGTATTTGAGTCATATCCTAGTAAAAACCCTTCTACGGCCTTGGGAGCAAATTTCGAATGTCTACCTTTCTTCACGAGAATGTAGCATTTGCTCCCAAATACACGGAAATAAGAAACATTGGGTTTGTTACCAGTTAGGAGTTCATAGGAGGTCTTCTTAAGGAAACGGTGCAGATAGAGTCAGTTTATGGCATGGCAAGCTGTGTTCATAGCTTCTGACCAAAACCGCTCAGGCGTCTTATATTCCCCGAGCATCGTCCTTGCCATATCAATTAGTGACCTGTTCTTCCTCTCTACTACACCATTTTGCTATGGTGTGTAGGGAGCAAAGAATTCGTGCTTGATGCCTTCCTCCTCAAGATATTCTTCGACCTGAAGATTCTTGAACTCGGACCCATTATCGCTTCTTATCTTCTTCACCTTCAGCTCAAATTCGTTTTGATCTCTCCTTAGGAAGCGCTTTAGGGTTCCTTGGGTTTCAGATTTGTCCTGTAAAAAGAACACCCAAGTGAAGCGGGAAAAGTCATCTACAATAACAAGACCATACTTACTTCCCCCGATGCTGAGATAGGCAACGGGTCCAAAGAGATCCATGTGTAGAAGTTCCAGTGGTCTTGATGTTGTCATCACATTATTGCTATGATGAGTGCTTCTCACTTGCTTTCCTACCTGGCATGCTGCACAAGGTCTGTCTTTCTCAAAACAGACATCGGTTAGTCCTAACACATGTTCTCCCTTTAGAAGTTTATGAAGGTTCTTCATTCCAACATGTGCTAGACGGTGATGCCAAAGCCAGCCCATATTAGTCTTAGCAATTAAGCATGCATCTAGATCGGCATTTTCTTTCGAGAAATCAACTAAATAGAGCTTGCCGTCTAATACACCCTTAAAGGCCAATGAACCATCACTCCTTCTAAAGACAGATACACCAATATTTGTAAATAAACAATTATAGCCCATGTTACACAATTGACTCACAGACAATAAATTATACCCGAGTGATTCAACTAAAAACACATTAGAGGTTGAATGCTCGGATGTGATGGCTATCTTGCCTAAGCCTTTGACCTTGCCTTGGTTCCCATCTCCAAAGACAATAGTATCCTGGGAATCCTTGTTCTTGATGTAGGAGGTGAACATTTTCTTCTCCCCCGTCATGTGGTTTGTGCATCCGCTGTCGATAATCCAGCTTGAGCCCCCGGATGCATAAACCTGCAAGGTGTTTAAGCTTGGGTTTTAGGTACCCAACTCTTGTTGGGTCCTACAAGGTTAGTTACAACAACTTTTGGAACCCAAATACAAGTCTTGTCTCCCTTTCATTTAGATCCCAATTTTCTAGCAATTACTTTGGCATTTTTGCATGAGAGTACAAAAGAAGCATTACATGCATGATAAATAGTAGTAGGACCAGTGCATGCTTTCCTAGACGCATGAGACACAACATGATTATGCCTAGGCCTATTTCTATCATAAGCATATGTAGAGCTAGATGCAGCCATAGCATGAAGATTAAATGCAACATTATGAGAAACAATATTATCATAGCACCTATCATTATGAGCACGACTAGTAAATTTCTTATCATAAAGATAGGCATGGTTCTTTTGAGAACTACTAGCCATAGGAGCCTTCCCTTTCTCCTTGTTGAGACTGGAGGTCCTTTGGCATGTTAAGTTCTTGGTTTCCGTTCGGAAACCAAGTCCATCCTTAATTGAGGGGTATCTACCAATGGTGTAGGCATCCCTAGCAAATTTTAGTTTTTCATAACTGTGGCAGAACCACCCGAATTATTCCAGCTTAAGTGCCTAAGTCATGCCTCAAGGGCCGTGACACACTTAAATCGGAATAACCCATCGGTCCTTCAGATCTAGTCTGATAGAGCCACTTAACCAGGATCAAATTCCACAATCTCACTCGAAGGTGAGTCACAGAAGAATTACAATAAAACAGGAATCCTCAAATTAAGTACTGAATTATTACATAAATCGGAGTTTTGGAGTAGCAAATAAAGTTCATTAAGTAAAGTGCAGCGGATAATCGATGTCGTCGGTAATGAGGAAATGAGCAAGGCCTAGCCCACTACTCATGCTCCTCTCCTGCCGGAGCAACGTCCCACTCGACCGTCCAACCCGGTGGCAGGGTGGTAGGCCAAGTCACACCATCAATCAAATCTTGCATGGTACCTACAAAAATGGTGCCACAAGCAAGGCTGAGTATACTAATACTCAGCTAGACTTACCCGGTGTGAGGAGTCTACTCCTCTACCTCTAGACTATGCAGGTGTTTGGCTGAGGGGTTTGGTTTGCCAAAAGCACTAGCTGTTTCTAAAATCATCTTTTAGCTTTTCAATTTCTACCATCATTAACTTAGCTAGATTTGCTCCTTCTAAGCATACATGGTAGCAATCAATTAATTCAATCAACAAGTTATCTCATGTAACCACATTTCACTTCTTACTCGATGCAGTACAAGGAATCAAGCAGTCTCATTAGCTGCGAGAAGCAGACGATTCGAATCGAGTTTTTAAACCTTGCAAGGTAAACCTAAACACACGGCATGTCAGGGTACTCCGACCCTACACATGACAACCGTCCCCATTGATTCCCCGTTCGCGTCCAGGCCTCACCGCCTTGGCATACAATGCTCCACTGACCCCGGCTGCCGCCGTGCAGTGACCGCACTTGTACCCACCATAGCTAGCATGGGAAAACCAGTCTCAGGTCGCATGAGGGATAAAGTCCACGCCCGGCTTCACTCAGGTACTAGGTTTACCGGTTACCATTTTTCCCGGCATGTGTTTAGTACGTTCAAACGCTTGACTCAGGTATCCACACATTAATCCTTAATTCATTTTCCCGTCTCATGGACAAGGCATCCTCCCTGGATCCAAGTCCATAGACCAACATATATCCCATTATCAAGATGAATACAATCAATTCCTGACCTCGCGCGAGTGCTAGAAAAATCACTCGACTTCTACCAAGATCCTGATTAGCAAGCAGCTACTCGGTCTAACATACTAGTATTCATCTCAAAAGGGGATCCTAAGTTCATGCAATCTAGAGGTTTCAAGCAACTCCTACACTTAAGTGCACATTACAATCCTACAAGCATTAAGTGTAGTAAAATAACATAATTAACAGGTTATGCATAAAACCGGGGCTTGCCTTCAATTGCTGGGGCTGCGGGGAGATCCTCAATGGCAGCCTCGGAAGCCTGCTCCTGGTCCTCCTCTTGGACAGGTCCTTGCTCGGGGATGAGCACGTACTCTCCGTCGGCTAGATTACAATCTAATGAATGCAATGCGTAAGATATATGCATGATATGATATGTGCTTTTAGAAATCACAACTTAAAAGGTGTATGATCTTTCTTGAGTTAAACAAAGTTAACTTTACTTATGCACGACCCTTGGGTGGTATACTTGGTAAACTAGTTCAAATTTAGCTAAGGTAAATGGTAGGTTTACTTTTGGGGTTCCACTGAATTCTTTTTAAGTCTTTAGGGACAAATGATAAGTACTCAAGTTAGACTGATTGAGGTGGGGTTTATTTCTTCTTTCCTTTTTCTTTATTCTCTTTATTGTTTTGGAGTAGGTTTGAACTACAAGTTGCCTAAAAAAAATTCTAAAAATTCTGTAAAAATTACAGTGGCTTGCTACTAGTGTGTGTTTTTCTGTCTTAAAATTTGGGGATCAGAAAGTGAATAGTTTTCTCTGCACAAAATTACTAAATTCTAGGGTAGAAGGGGTGCTTTGAACTACAACCATTATTTAACAGTGGGTAATTCTTCAGAACTTATTTTTGCTGGCTTTTAGGTGTTATAACATGACTTGATACAAATTTCTAGCCATTAATACCTTTCAATTATTTTTCTATGGTTTTCTCAAGTTTCTAGCCAAATAGGTGCTTTCTACTACCACTATATTTGAAAAATATCAAACAACAGAGTTCTTATTTTTCTTAGTTATTGTTTTGTGCAAGAGCAATCATTCTGAAGTTTGGCATCTTTTTGCTTAAGGGAAGGGGTGGTATGCATTATTTGAATTAAATGGCTTTTCTCTTAAATCATTAGCAATTGGTAAGAGTTTGCCTCCTTTTCATGGGTTTGCATTTTTCTCTGGTAGTTCACCTCATCATGGACTTAGCTAATTTTTGGTTGCCCATTATCACAATATTTGAGGTTGTTCAAGAATTATTGGGAAAATGCCTTATTTTCATCATGTATTTATTTCCCTTACTTAAAAAGTTGGGCTGAGGTGCTCTGTATTTTTGTAGTGGGGTTCTGGTGGTTATAAGTTCACTGGATTTTTGTTAAGCATTTTGGTTATAGTTTTGCCTCTTTAATAATTAATTTTCAGTCTTATTTAGGCTAAACAAATCATTTTAATTTAACCTTGATCCAAATTAATGGTCTCTGTATTTTTCCTAAGTTCTCTGTTACATAAGTAAACTAGGAAAAATAATATTAATCACTGTTCATTAATTTCTAATAACTTTCTGATTTTCTCTAAGTTTTGGACAAAACATCATTAAATGAGGAACTACATCATAATTTCTAATGCTGGGGTTCCTATTATTTTTAAACAGTGTCTAAATAGGGTATAAACATCTACAAATTTTCTTAAGTCTAGCACAGAAGAAAAACTAATTTTCCTTGATTAAATAAGGTTTAGTGGGTTTCTGTTTTTAATTTTAAACTCTAAAATTTTGAACAGAAGGCATAGGGTCTACTATTTTTAAATGATAGATTATAATATACAGGGGCTAGCAAAATTGGTTTGACATTTTTTGATTAAGAATTTATCAAGTTATGAATTTTACAAGTTCTTTGGTTATTTAAAAAGAATATCAGAATCGATTTAATTGAAAATCTACTTTGCACTGGGGTCCCTGGCGGTTTTCTAAGTTTTTCCTCGCAAATCAGTCCTTAGGCTACTATTCACCAGAGTCTCTGACATTACAGAAAACCCCTCGGGTTCTTCACCTCCTAACCCGAGGTCCTTAGTTTAACGTAAACAGTAGCTGCGGCGGGGAAAAGGGCGGAGGGGCTTACCGGCGGCGAGACTGGTCCGGTGAAGAGGTCGAGGATGAAGGGGAGGTCCTGGGGATCACAACGGTGTGCGGAACGCCGTCGGAGATGGCCGGAGTCGGTCGGTCCACGCGCGCAGGCGGGGATGCTCGTCGGCGGCGAGGAGACCAGCCTAGTCACGGCGAGACAGTTCAATCAAATGGGTCAGGGAGGTCCACGGGATGCCAGAGAAGACATGAGCGAGAGGAATTGGGCGGAGACTCACTGGATAGCTCGGTCCACGCGCGGCGGCGGAAGACCGAAGTCCGGTGAAGTCGATCTCGGGCCTCCGGTGAAGTCCGGCTGGGTCCGAGGGCTTGGCAAGCTTCACAGGCTGCTGGTGGAGCTGGCCGAAGCACTGGCTTGACTTGAGGGTGGCTGGAGGGAGCTGGCCACGGTGGCCGAAGCTCGGGCGGCAATGGCGGGCGGAAATCAAGCTCGCCGGAGCTAAGGAAAGCGGCTGGCCGACGAGGGTGAGTGCGGGGCGAAGTGAGGCGCGCCTGGGGAGGCTTTATAGGCGCGGGCGGGCATGGCCGAGGGCGTGAGCGCGCGGCGGACTTGACCGAACGCCGGGGAGCGCGCGCGCGCGGGTTGGGCGAGCTCTGGCGTGCCGACCAGGGTCGAACACGTGTGAGCGCGCGTTCTGCCCAAGCTCTGGCGCGTGTAGTCGCTCATCCGAGCCTGCTCTCGCCTTGGTCAATGCACAAAACCTCTTCCCCTCCCTACAAGCTACCAATCTTGTGTGGGGGTCATAGGATTTTGCCTACTGGTTGCAGAGATATGGAGCCAGGAAATCTGGTCTGTCTCCCTGCGCAAATCCGAGGCAAATCCAAGGTTTAGTCGTGTCTAGGGCTCGCGTCCCAATGCCATCTTCTAGCACACGACAGAGGGGTTAGTTAGGCACATTTTTGTCAATGGGGCCATTAGGATTTGAGTTAGGGATCAAGGTGAACATCCCTGATCTTTGGCTCAAGGTCTGAATTTCAGAAATCTGAATTTCAGAATTCTCATTAAGTCCACACATGGAAAGCTTGATTTGGGGTTTTATTTGAGTTATTTTGGCTAAGCTTTCTCAGCCTTTCTTGTTGCCCATTAAATATACTTCAATTTTTATAATTGGCTCAACTCAAAATTTTAAACTTTTCACTCCCTTTTTCTTATTTTTTGAATTTTGCTCATGGGGCTCATTTAGGATTTTTAAACTAGGGTTGTACAATCTGATCTTTTAAGGGACTTAATTGCTTTGATCATGACACTTTTAAGTATGAACTTGGTGACTTCATTATTACTTAAGTTATTTTGATGCTCATGCTTACTTTGGTTCACATAAAATGATGGCTCTTGGTTAGGCGTTTTGAGAAAAACCCTGAGTGACACTGGGGTGTCACAGCCTTCCCCCCTTAAAGGAATCTCGTCCCGAGATTCGGGCCAGAGTCCTCCCGGGGTAAAGCGAAGGGTGAGACTGATAGGAAAAAGGGTGATGATTGCTATTATTAGGATAAACTGCTCTTCGAATGTCATTCTCTTTGCAACTTCAGAAGGAAGCCCTTTTAAGTTTTACTTTATAGTTACTTCATTCTGAATTAAGATCATATTTTTGGAAATTAGATTCGAAAGGCAGGAGGAGGGGTTGGGGGTGATTACGTACCAGCTTCCTTAGGTAGGCAATCGGGGAAGTTGGATCTCAGGAATTCCTCGGTTTCCCAAGTAGCTTCCTCCTCTGAGTGATTACTCCACTGGACCTTGAACATCTTGATCGATTTAGCCCGAGTTGATCTTTCCTTGCAATCCAGAATCTTGGAGGGGTACTCTTGGTACGATAGATCTGGCTCTATCTCCAATTCTGGCTCTGCTAAGATTTCAGTCGGCAATCGAACACACTTCTTCAGTTGAGATACATGAAAAACATTGTGAATGGCAGACATCTCCGAAGGTAACTTCAGCTTGTATGCCACGGGTCCACATGCTTCTATGATCTCATAAGGTCCAATGTAACGAGGGGCTAGCTTGCCTTTGATCCCAAACCTCTGCATTCCCTTGGTGGGTGATACCTTGAGGTATACAAAACTTCCCACCTCGAACTGGAGAGGTTTCCTTCTTCTATCATGATAACTCTTCTGTCTGGCCTGAGCAGCTTCTAGATTCTTCCTGATTAGCTTGACCTTCCTTTCGGCTTCAGTCACTAAATCAGGTCCAAAAACTTCTCTTTCACCAGACTGAGACCAATTGAGTGGTGTCCTGCACCTTCTTCCATAGAGAGCTTCAAAAGGTGCCATCTTTAGGCTGGATTGATAACTATTGTTATAAGCAAACTCTGCCAAGGAGAGGTGCTTATCCCAGTTCTTGCCACAATCGATCGCACAAGCTCTCATCATATCTTCCAGAATCTGGTTTACCCTTTCCGTCTGACCATCAGTCTGTGGGTGGTAAGCTGAACTCCTGATTAGCTTGGTTCCCAAAGACTTTTGCAATTGTTCCCAAAATCTGGCAACAAATTGGGCTCCTCGGTCAGAAACAATGGTCCGAGGTAATCCGTGCAAACACACGATCCGGTCGATATACAATTCTGCATATTTCTGAGCCTTATCAGTGGTGTGCACAGGAAGAAAATGTGCCACTTTCGTCAATCGGTCCACAATAACCCAAATTGAATCATGATGACGAGAGGTGTTGGGCAGACCCACAATGAAATCCATGCTGATGTCGTCCCACTTCCACGAAGGTACGGAGAGTGGTTGCAAAGCTCCAGCTGACTTCAAGTGGCTTGCCTTTACCCTCTGACAGGTGTCACATTCTGATACGTACTGGGCTATCTCCCTCTTCATTCTGGTCCACCAGTACAAAGGCTTCAAATCATGGTACATCTTGGTGCTTCCCGGATGCATAGAGAATTTGGAGAGATGAGCTTCATCCAAAATTTTCCTCTTGAGATCCTGGTCTTTAGGAATTACCAATCTGCTTTTGAACCATAACACACCCTTCTCATCCTGGCGGAAACAATTATACTTCTCAACCTTCTGATGGAGATTCTTCTTGATAATTTGCACTCCCTTGTCACTGAGCTGGGCCATGATAATCTGGTCTTGCAAAGCTGGCTCAACAGGAATATGAGACAAAGAACCAGAAGAAATCACTTCAATTTGCATCTTGCTCAACTCATCACACAAGGTGTTAATGCGAGAATCCATCAGAACACAGTTGCACTGCAACTTCCGACTCAAGGCATCAGCTACCACATTAGCCTTCCCTGGGTGATAATGTACCTCCAGGTCATAATCCTTGATCAGTTCTAGCCATCTTCTCTGCCTCATGTTAAGATCAGCCTGAGTAAAAATGTACTTAAGGCTCTTATGATCAGTGAAGATGTTGCAGTGGGTTCCCATTAGATAGTGCCTCCACATCTTCAATGCATGAACCACTGCTGCTAACTCAAGGTCATGAGTGGGGTAATTTTGCTCGTGAGGCCTGAGTGCTCTTGAAGCATAAGCAATGACTCGGTTGTCTTGCATCAAGACACAACCTAACCCGGTGCCCGAGGCATCACAATATACATCAAAAGGTTTGCTGCTGTCGGGTTGCGCCAATACTGGTGCCGTGGTCAGATGTTGCCTTAATGCATGGAAAGCATCTTCGCACTTCTGACTCCACACAAATCTGACTTCTTTCTTCAGCAACTCAGTAATAGGCTTCGCAATTCGAGAGAAGTCCGGAATAAATCTTCGGTAATAACCAGCTAATCCCAGAAAACTCCGAATCTGACGAACAGTCGTTGGTGGCTTCCAGTTCATCACCTCTTGCACTTTATCAGGATCAACAGCTATTCCAGCTTGAGAGATAGTGTGACCCAAGAATTTGATTTCCTTTAGCCAAAAGTCACACTTGGATAACTTGGGATAAAGGTGGTGCTCTCGCAGACGTTGAAGCACTACATGCAAATGCCCGGCATGTTCTTCTTCGTTCTTTGAGTACACCAGAATATCATCGATGAAAACCACCACGAACTTATCCAATTCCGGCATAAAAACAGAATTCATCAGATACATGAAATATGCTGGTGCATTTGTCAGCCCGAATGACATCACCAAGAATTCATATAGCCCATATCTGGTTGAGAATGCCGTCTTCGGAATATCACTCGCTCGTATTTTGATCTGATGGTAGCCAGAGCGAAGGTCTATCTTGGAGAATACCTTGGCCCCGACCAACTGGTCAAAGAGAACATCAATACGAGGCAAAGGATACTTGTTCTTGATAGTTACCGCATTAAGAGGGCGGTAATCTATACACACCCTCAAGCTTTCATCCTTCTTCTTCACAAACAGTGCTGGACATCCCCAAGGCGAAGTGCTTGGGCGAATAAAACCCTTGTCCAGCAACTCTTGCAATTGCTTCTTCAACTCTGCCAACTCAGCGGGTGGCATCCGATAGGGCCTTTTGGAAATTGGGGCCGTTCCCGGTTGCAACTCGATGGCGAATTCAATATCCCGGTCCGGTGGCATTCCTGGCAATTCATCAGGAAAGACATCTGCATACTCACAGACCACTGGGATCTTCTTCAGGGGTATCTCCGTCATAGAGAAAGCACATGACTGAGAAGAACCCCGACTAGGCAAAATCAAGGTGAAGTTCCCGCAGAAAGGAGAATTAACTTCCACGGTACGGCTGGCTACATCAAGCACAACTTGGTGCAAGGTCATCCAATTTGCCCCTAGAATAATGTCCACATTTTCCAATCCCAACACAAGAAGAGTGGTTTTGATAATGTGGCTTCCCAGTTGAATAGGCACACTTTGGTTTAATTGATTAGTTGCAATTTTACCCCCAGGTGTGACTATCATGAATGACCCTTTTGAGTGAGAGAATGGCAGTTTGCAATTAGCACTGAACTTTTGGCTAATGAAACTATGGGATGCACCAGAATCAAATAGAATTAAAGCAGGTTGATTATAAACTGAAAAGGTACCAGTCATGATAGGAGCTCCTTCTGGCACTTCCTCAAGAGCAGTGAAGTTGAGCTTCCCTTGCCTGACTTGCACCTTCTGCTTTCTTCCCTTGTCTTGATTCGGTGCTGGCATCTGCCTCTGCTGGTTCCTGGGACAATTCTTGGCATAGTGGCCCACATTGCCACAAGTGAAACACTTGTTCCCATTGCCCTGGCGGAACTGCTGCTGCTGTGGAGGCTGATTGTTCCTTGGGGCGGGAGCTGGGTAGCGGTTGGGTGCCGGCTGCTGCTGCTGCTGAGGTGGCCTGATCACCCATCTGCCTGCCTGCTGCTGAAAACCCCTGCTTTGGTTGTGGGAAACAATCCGGAACCTCTGAGCCTGAGCGGATGGTGCTGCCATTGGTGCCTTTCTCTTCTTCTCTGCCCGGTGAGCAACAATGCAATCCTCCTGAGAGATGGCCATATTGACCAACTCATTGAAGCTATCAGCCCGGACAGTGTTGAGGCGTTCCCGCAGTTTGGTATTGAGACCCCTGCAGAAGCGATCCCTCTTCTTCTCATCAGAATCAGCATGATACCCTGCATACTGGCATAAGTCATTGAAGGCTTGCGCATACTGCAGTACCGTGCGGGTTCCTTGATTGAGGGCCAGAAATTCATTCAACTTCCGATCAAGAATGCCAGCTGGAATGTGGTGTCCTCTGAAGGCAGTCTTGAATTCCTCCCAAGATACTTCACGATCAGCGGGGAGCATAGCACGGAAGTGATCCCACCAAGTCCGAGCAGATCCGTGAAGCTGCTGCGCGGCGAAGCGGGTCTTGGTAGCATCAGGGCAGTCTCCCGTGAGGAGGGGAAACTTGGACTCGACGACGCGAAGCCATACGTCGGCGTCCAACGGATCCTCTGCCTTGGCGAACAAGGGCGGCTGCGTGCTCAGAAACTCCTGGTATGTTGCCATAGCCGGAGGTCGCTGAGGCTGGCCTCCACCATGCTGCTGGGGGTGGGGCTAGCGCTGCAAGAGCTGTCGCAGAATCTCATTCTGCTGGGCCATCAGCTCCTGCACTGTGGGAGCTGGGGGAGGTGGCGGGGGAACCTGCTCGTTCTGCCCGCGACGCTGCCTAGCTGCCATCTGAAAACAGAGATTGTCGCCATTGTTATCCCAACTCACAATTTCGAACGGCAAAATATCATTTCATATGGAAGGAAAAATGCCATAATCATAATATTAGGTTCGAAATGAAGATAACATGGTGACAAATATCCCACAGATTTCAAAAGTTCACAGGGTTACATTAATCAGGGGAAAGTACCCACAAGCCTAGTCCAAAATGTGATACTACTAAGCTCGCATAGGTTTCTATCCACCTAAAAATGTCGAAGCGACTGCTTAACCCTGAGCGGTGGAAGCGACACTGGATACGGGTGAAGGGGGCATCGCGGAGGTAGTCCCATTGGCACCAGGGGCTGGTCCTAGCTCCTCGGGAGCCTCTTCTCCCTCGCTTCCTGCTTCATTGGCCTCCATCTCCAGGTGGTGCATGTCCAAGTGGTCATTTGCTTCCTCGAGTTCCCTCTGCACATCGTGAAGTTGGTTCTCCAAGACATCAATAGTGTTGTCTCGGATCTCCACTTGCTGCTCTAGGGTAGCGATACGCTGGTTCAGCCTCTCCACCTGCAGATCCTTCTCCACCAACTCTGTGGATAGGTCGACCACAAAATCTTCCCGACTGTCGAGAGTGAGCTTGGCAGTCCGAGCGGTGTTAGCAAGAAGTGTCATAGCATCGCTCTGAAGGGCCTGAAGGCGGTACAGCGCACTCATGCACTGAACAGTGACCCTCCCAACCAAGTCAGGATACATGGCCCACACGTCCTTCACATGGCTCACACGGTTACACCACATGGGATCATCCTTCCTCTCAGCAGGGAAGAGCCCCAAAGGGTGCATCACCATCTCCAGGGGATGGTAGCCACAGAAAGTCGTCAGAGCCTTCATGGCTGCTGCCTCCACGGTGTCGTCCGTCCTGAGTCCAATCGTCTCAGAGTCAAGAGAACGCCAACCCGGCTGAAGGGGATGAGCCTCCAAAGTCAGCCAGACCCGACAACGAGGTACCCGATGCTCCTCATACAGCTGCACCGTGTACAAAGGGGGCGTAGGGTAACCGGCGGAGTTAAGCACTTCCCACAAGATGGAAGGAAAGCCATCGCGAGAAAGGAAGTCAGAACTGAAACGAGAGTCTCCTCCACTAGCGGGGGTGGGTGAATTCATCTGCGGAAGGGAATCAAAGATAAAGATTATGGTGGAAGGAAAAGAAAAAGAGAGCCCGAATGGTTTTAAGGAAAAAGGGGTTAGCTCAAATTTTAATTCCTCTTCATGTTTTATAATGCATGCATGCTGGAAGAAACGTTGCCTCTCAAAAAGAAAATAGGGTGCCTATTTAGGGCATCCTAAAATATAAGTATTGGCCCATGGGGCCTAATTAATTAGCCACCTATTTCCCTCTATGCCTAAGGCCTTTCGTCCTAGGTCTAGCGGTCTAGTCCTGACGATCCTTAGCAGTTTCTAAGCAAGTTTTAGGTTTTGAAAATTGGTATTCATGGTTTATTGTCCTTCTCTGTGGTGAAATTTGCTCCGATACCAGCTGTGGCAGAACCACCCGAATTATTCCAGCTTAAGTGCCTAAGTCATGCCTCAAGGGCCGTGACACACTTAAATCGGAATAACCCGTCGGTCCTTCAGATCTAGTCTGATAGAGCCACTTAACCAGGATCAAATTCCACAATCTCACTCGAAGGTGAGTCACAGAAGAATTACAATAAAACAGGAATCCTCAAATTAAGTACTGAATTATTACATAAATCGGAGTTTTGGAGTAGCAAATAAAGTTCATTAAGTAAAGTGCAGCAGATAATCGATGTCGTCGGTAATGAGGAAATGAGCAAGGCCTAGCCCACTACTCCTCATGCTCCTCTCCTGCCGGAGCAACGTCCCACTCGACCGTCCAACCCGGTGGCAGGGTGGTAGGCCAAGTCACACCATCAATCAAATCCTGCATGGTACCTGCAAAAATGGTGCCACAAGCAAGGCTGAGTATACTAATACTCAGCTAGACTTACCCGGTGTGAGGAGTCTACTCCTCTACCTCTAGACTATGCAGCTGTTTGGCTGAGGGGTTTGGTTTGCCAAAAGCACTAGCTGTTTCTAAAATCATCTTTTAGCTTTTCAATTTCTACCATCATTAACTTAGCTAGATTTGCTCCTTCTAAGCATACATGGTAGCAATCAATTAATTCAATCAACAAGTTATCTCATGTAACCACATTTCACTTCTTACTCGATGCAGTACAAGGAATCAAGCAGTCTCATTAGCTGCGAGAAGCAGACGATTCGAATCGAGTTTTTAAACCTTGCAAGGTAAACCTAAACACACGGCATGTCAGGGTACTCCGACCCTACACATGACAACCGTCCCCATTGATTCCCCGTTCGCGTCCAGGCCTCACCGCCTTGGCATACAATGCTCCACTGACCCCGGCTGCCGCCGTGCAGTGACCGCACTTGTACCCACCATAGCTAGCATGGGAGAACCAGTCTCAGGTCGCATGAGGGATAAAGTCCGCGCCCGGCTTCACTCAGGTACTAGGTTTACCGGTTACCATTTTTCCCGGCATGTGTTTAGTACGTTCAAAAGCTTGACTCAGGTATCCACACATTAATCCTTAATTCATTTTCCCGTCTCATGGACAAGGCATCCTCCCTGGATCCAAGTCCATAGACCAACATATATCCCATTATCAAGATGAATACAATCAATTCCTGACCTCGCGCGAGTGCTAGAAAAATCACTCGACTTCTACCGAGATCCTGATTAGCAAGCAGCTACTCGGCCTAACATACTAGTATTCATCTCAAAAGGGGATCCTAAGTTCATGCAATCTAGAGGTTTCAAGCAACTCCTACACTTAAGTGCACATTACAATCCTACAAGCATTAAGTGTAGTAAAATAACATAATTAACAGGTTATGCATAAAACCGGGGCTTGCCTTCAATTGCTGGGGCTGCAGGGAGATCCTCAATGGCAGCCTCGGAAGCCTGCTCCTGGTCCTCCTCTTGGACATGTCCTTGCTCGGGGATGAGCACGTACTCTCCGTCGGCTAGATTACAATCTAATGAATGCAATGTGTAAGATATATGCATGATATGATATGTGCTTTTAGAAATCACAACTTAAAAGGTGTATGATCTTTCTTGAGTTAAACAAAGTTAACTTTACTTATGCACGACCCTTGGGTGGTATACTTGGTAAACTAGTTCAAATTTAGCTAAGGTAAATGGTAGGTTTACTTTTGGGGTTCCACTGAATTCTTTTTAAGTCTTTAGGGACAAATGATAAGTACTCAAGTTAGACTAATTGAGGTGGGGTTTATTTCTTCTTTCCTTTTTCTTTATTCTCTTTATTGTTTTGGAGTAGGTTTGAACTACAAGTTGCCTAAAAAAAATTCTAAAAATTCTGTAAAAATTACAGTGGCTTGCTACTAGTGTGTGTTTTTCTGTCTTAAAATTTGGGGATCAGAAAGTGAATAGTTTTCTCTGCACAAAATTACTAAATTCTAGGGTAGAAGGGGTGCTTTGAACTACAACCATTACTTAACAGTGGGTAATTCTTCAGAACTTATTTTTGCTGGCTTTTAGGTGTTATAACATGACTTGATACAAATTTCTAGCCATTAATACCTTTCAATTATTTTTCTATGGTTTTCTCAAGTTTCTAGCCAAATAGGTGCTTTCTACTACCACTATATTTGAAAAATATCAAACAACAGAGTTCTTATTTTTCTTAGTTATTGTTTTGTGCAAGAGCAATCATTCTGAAGTTTGGCATCTTTTTGCTTAAGGGAAGGGGTGGTATGCATTATTTGAATTAAATGGCTTTTCTCTTAAATCATTAGCAATTGGTAAGAGTTTGCCTCCTTTTCATGGGTTTGCATTTTTCTCTGGTAGTTCACCTCATCATGGACTTAGCTAATTTTTGGTTGCCCATTATCACAATATTTGAGGTTGTTCAAGAATTATTGGGAAAATGCCTTATTTTCATCATGTATTTATTTCCCTTACTTAAAAAGTTGGGCTGAGGTGCTCTGTATTTTTGTAGTGGGGTTCTGGTGGTTATAAGTTCACTGGATTTTTGTTAAGCATTTTGGTTATAGTTTTGCCTCTTTAATAATTGATTTTCAGTCTTATTTAGGCTAAACAAATCATTTTAATTTAACCTTGATCCAAATTAATGGTCTCTGTATTTTTCCTAAGTTCTCTGTTACATAAGTAAACTAGGAAAAATAATATTAATCACTGTTCATTAATTTCTAATAACTTTCTGATTTTCTCTAAGTTTTGGACAAAACATCATTAAATGAGGAACTACATCATAATTTCTAATGCTGGGGTTCCTATTATTTTTAAACAGTGTCTAAATAGGGTATAAACATCTACAAATTTTCTTAAGTCTAGCACAGAAGAAAAACTAATTTTCCTTGATTAAATAAGGTTTAGTGGGTTTCTGTTTTTAATTTTAAACTCTAAAATTTTGAACAGAAGGCATAGGGTCTACTATTTTTAAATGATAGACTATAATATACAGGGGCTAGCAAAATTAGTTTGACATTTTTTGATTAAGAATTTATCAAGTTATGAATTTTACAAGTTCTTTGGTTATTTAAAAAGAATATCAGAATCGATTTAATTGAAAATCTACTTTGCACTGGGGTCCCTGGCGGTTTTCTAAGTTTTTCCTCGCGAATCAGTCCTTAGGCTACTATTCACCAGAGTCTCTGACATTACAGAAAACCCCTCGGGTTCTTCACCTCCTAACCCGAGGTCCTTAGTTTAACGTAAACAGTAGCCGCGGCGGGGAAAAGGGCGGAGGGGCTTACCGGCGGCGAGACTGGTCCGGTGAAGAGGTCGAGGATGAAGGGGAGGTCCTGGGGATCACAACGGTGTGCGGAACGCCGTCGGAGATGGCCGGAGTCGGTCGGTCCACGCGCGCAGGCGGGGATGCTCGTCGGCGGCGAGGAGACCGGCCTGGTCACGGCGAGACAGTTCAATCAAATGGGTCAGGGAGGTCCACGGGATGCCAGAGAAGACATGAGCGAGAGGAATTGGGCGGAGACTCACTGGATAGCTCGGTCCACGCGCGGCGGCGGAAGACCGAAGTCCGGTGAAGTCGATCTCGGGCCTCCGGTGAAGTCCGGCTGGGTCCGAGGGCTTGGCAAGCTTCACGGGCTGCTGGTGGAGCTGGCCGAAGCACTGGCTTGACTTGAGGGTGGCTGGAGGGAGCTGGCCACGGTGGCCGAAGCTCGGGCGGCAATGGCGGGCGGAAATCAAGCTCGCCGGAGCTAAGGAAAGCGGCTGGCCGACGAGGGTGAGTGCGGGGCGAAGTGAGGCGCGCCTGGGGAGGCTTTATAGGCGCGGGCGGGCACGGCCGAGGGCGTGAGCGCGCGACGGACTTGACCGAACGCCGGGGAGCGCGCGCGCGCGGGTTGGGCGAGCTCTGGCGTGCCGACCAGGGTCGAACACGTGTGAGCGCGCGTTCTGCCCAAGCTCTGGCGCGTGTAGTCGCTCATCCGAGCCTGCTCTCGCCTTGGTCAATGCACAAAACCTCTTCCCCTCCCTACAAGCTACCAATCTTGTGTGGGGGTCATAGGATTTTGCCTACTGGTTGCAGAGATATGGAGCCAGGAAATCTGGTCTGTCTCCCTGCGCAAATCCGAGGCAAATCCAAGGTTTAGTCGTGTCTAGGGCTCGCGTCCCAATGCCATCTTCTGGCACACGACAGAGGGGTTAGTTAGGCACATTTTTGTCAATGGGGCCATTAGGATTTGAGTTAGGGATCAAGGTGAACATCCCTGATCTTTGGCTCAAGGTCTGAATTTCAGAAATCTGAATTTCAGAATTCTCATTAAGTCCACACATGGAAAGCTTGATTTGGGGTTTTATTTGAGTTATTTTGGCTAAGCTTTCTCAACCTTTCTTGTTGCCCATTAAATATACTTCAATTTTTATAATTGGCTCAACTCAAAATTTTAAACTTTTCACTCCCTTTTTCTTATTTTTTGAATTTTGCTCATGGGGCTCATTTAGGATTTTTAAACTAGGGTTGTACAATCTGATCTTTTAAGGGACTTAATTGCTTTGATCATGACACTTTTAAGTATGAACTTGGTGACTTCATTATTACTTAAGTTATTTTGATGCTCATGCTTACTTTGGTTGACATAAAATGATGGCTCTTGGTTTGGCTTTTTGAGAAAAACCCTGAGTGACACTGGGGTGTCACAATAACTTTCTTTGCAAGTCTTAAGTTGAGCATTAAGACTTGCAACATCATTGTTTAACTTAGCAATAGTAGAAACATGTTCATTACAAGCATCAACATCAAAGTCTTTACATCTGTTGCAAATAACAACATGCTCTACACATGAACTAGTTACATTAACTTTCTCTAGCTTAGCATTCAAATCATCATTTAAATTCTTTAGACTAGAGATAGATTCATGACAGATAGACAATTTAGATGATAGTATTTCATTTTTCTTGACTAGCTTCCAAAGCAAGAGATTTTTGAAGACTAATGAGTTTATCATGTTCCTCATACAAAATATCTTCTTGCTTTTCTAGCAATCTATCCTTTTCATTAAGAGCATCAATTAATTCATTTATTTTGTCTACCTTAGTTCTATCTAATCCCTTAAACAAATCAGTATAATCTACTTCATCATCAGACGATTCTTCATCACTAGAAGAAGTATATTTGGGAGTGTCTCGAATACATACCTTCTTCTCCTTAGCCATAAGGCACGTATGGCGTTCGTTGGGGAAGAGCGAAGATTTTTTGAAGGCCGAGGCAGCTAGTCCTTCATCTTCGGAGTCGGATGAGGAACAGTCGGAGTCCCATTCCTTCCCGATGTGTGCCTCGCCTTTGGCCTTCATGTAGTTTTTCTTCTTTTCCCTCTTCGCATGCTTCTCTTGTGCCTGGTCATTATCATTATCAGGGCATTGTGCAATAAAGTGACCAGTCTTACCGCATTTGAAGCAGGAGCGTTTTCCCCTTGACTTGTTCTTGTTGGGGTACTCCTTGCGTCCTTTTAGTGCGGTCTTGAAGCGTTTGATGATGAGCGCCATCTCATCCTCATTGAGCCCAACAACCTCCACTTGTGCTACCTTTCTAGGTAGCACCTCCTTGCTGTTGGTTGCTTTGAGAGCAACGGGCTGCGAATCGTAGATGGGAAGTGGACCGTTCAAGGCATCGACCACATATTGTGCTTCTTCCACCATCATGCGCCCGCTTACAAATTTTCCGAGGATTTCCTCGGGCGTCATCTTGGTGTACCTGGGGTTCTCATGAATAAGATTTACAAGATGGGGTCAATAACCGTAAATGACCTGAGCATGAGTCGGACGACGTCATGATCCGTCCATCTTTACTCCCGTAGCTTCGGATTTTGTTGACAAGGGTCTTGAGCCTGTTATATGTTTGTGTTGGCTCTTCTCCCCTTATCATTGCGAATCACCCCAGCTCGCCTTTCACCAATTCCATTTTAGTGATCATGGTGGCATCATTTCCCTTGTGAGAAATCTTGAGGGTGTCCTAGATTTGCTTGGCATTGTCCAAGCCACTTACTTTGTTATATTCATCCCTGCAAAGAGATGCTAGCAAAATAGTAGTAGCTTGGGCATTTTTATTTATTTGTTCATTAATAAATATGGGATTATCAGTGCTATCAAAATGCATTCCATTTTCTACAGTTTCCCAAATGCTAGGATGGAGGGAAAATAAGTGACTACGCATTTTATGACTCCAAAATTAGTAGTCTTCTCCATCGAAGTGTGGGGGTTTTCCAAGTGGAATAGAGAGTAAATGAGCATTTGAATTGTACAGGATGCGAGAATAATCAAAGGAGTAGTTTTGATTAACCGTTTTCCTTTTGGATGAGGAGTCGTCGTCGTCATCCCTTGGTGAAGAGGAGGAGGCATCACTGTCGTAGTAGATAATCTTCTTGATGCACCTCTTCTTCTTCCCGTCCTTCTTCTTGTGACTCGAGCCTGAGTCAGGGGCTTGTCCTCTCTTGGCTCATTGAGGAGGGACTCCTTCTTCTCGTTGATCACCATCCCCTTGCCCTTAGGATCCATCTCTTCGGGCGGTTAGTCCCTTTAATGAAGAGTACGACACCGATACCAATTGAGAGCACCTAGAGGGGGGTGAATAGGTGATCCTGCAAAATTCAACACTAATAGCACAAACTTGGTTTATAAGATGTTAGTTAGATTAAACCAAGTTGCTATAGAACAAGGTCTTGAGAAGAAATCAATCACAGAGAAAAGCAACACAAGAGACACAGTGTTTTATCCCATGGTTCGGTCAAGTAATACTTGCCTACTTCCACGTTGTGGCATCCCAATGGACGAGGGTTGCACTCAACCCCTTTCAAGTGATCCAACGATCCTTACAAAGTTGTTTCCCCATTTGTGAGGAATCTCCACAAGTTGGAGCATCTCACCAAAGTTGTTCACAAGAAAAGCACTAGAGTAAGGGAGGGAAAGAAACACACGCAATAATCACAGCAAACACACACACACAAGTCAAGACGTGAGCACAAAACACGGCGCAGGGAGTTTATAACTCAAATGGTGCTCAAATCTCTAACACAACGATCCGAGTGCGTGGTGGCGAAGTCTAGGCATCTTAGAATGATCAGAGAATGCTTGGTGTGCTGCTCCATGCGCCTAGGGGTACCTTTTATAGCCCCAAGGAAGCTAGGAGCCGTTGTAGATCCAATTAGAAGGCAATTCTTGCCTTCTGTCGGGTGGCGCACCGGACAGTCCGGTGCACCACCGGACATGAACAATAGCTGTCCGGTGCCTGATCTCCTTCCTTATCGGGCGCACCTGACCGTTGGACCTTCGGTCCCGTTGGCGCATCGGACAATGTCCGGTGCACACCGGACAGTCCGGTGTGACCAACTGACCGTTGGCGTGGGCCACGCGTCGCCCGCTGATTGCGCTACCGACCGTTGGCGCGGGCGCCTTTGGCTCACCGGACAGTCCGGTGAATTTTAGCCGTAGCGCCACTGTCTTTTTCCCGAGAGCGACGAGTTCGTCGCCGGGCCAGCCTAGGCACCGGACAGTCCGGTGCACCACAGGCTGGTGCTGGTTTAGCTGAACTCAGCCAAATCTTCTCCAATTCAATTTCTTTTGATTTGAAAAGATTCCTGGCACTTAGATAAATATGTTAGTATGCAAAAACAATTTACTAAGGCCTAAGACATACCTTGTTCTTTGATTTCCATCTTATCACTTATGAACCAATGTATTTTGTGTTGGGCATCTAATCACCAAAACATTTATAGAAATGGCCTAAGGGCACATTTCCCTTTCAATTTGAGATATACCTTCATCAGCTTACTCCTGAATCCTTAATTAAAATTGGAGTTTTTATTTGGGCAATGAGAAGCCAAGGGCTGGAGCTAGATGCCAAGTGCTTCTGCAACATCCATAAATTATCCTACCAGACGAAGGCAATTGGGAAGGAGCAGTATCATAACAACTTCAGATGTTACAACTTTGTGCACCATTTTGATGTGAGGTATCATGTGCCAACATTCCAAAAGAAATGGTCGGGCTCTTGGATGAAGCAATGGTTCTATGTCAAGAATGATCTGAGTGAGAGGGAAGATGTGAGGGGTATTGTCCATCATCCCATACGGTCACGCTTCAGCATCAGGAGGCCATCTATCGCGAGTGGGAATGAAGTGCAGGCATGCTTGATGGTCTTTAACACGGTATGTACATACATTGGCACCAGGGATTTAGTTTAAGAGAATATTGCCTATAAGGTGTAGCCGCTTGTTAATGGTTGGGAGATGCTGAAGGAGACTGTTGCTGGCTCCAGCGAAGGTGGTCTGGTCTATTTAAGATACACCTATCGCTATAGGAGTCAATTTGACAAGCCGAATGATGATTGGCTTAAGGCTATTGAGGCTACCAGCGACGAACTGTTGGGAGCTCATATGAAGGCAAAGGATGAAGCTATGACCACTGCCTTCGGCGCTCGCGGTAAGAGGACACTAAATAGGGTCTTTGATGTGATTGGATTTTTTATCCTGATTACTACTTTACTGCCCGAAAACAAGGGTTGAAAAGAAAAATGGAAACTTCATTTTCTTCCACCGCGCCTAAGCCAAAGAAGGTTAAGGTTTTAACTCGTAGGCCGAGGCCACATTCTTTAGAGAGGACAGCTGTAGTGCTTGATACAGAGAAGATAGAGATTGCTGAACAGGTCGAAGCTACGCCCTTGGCTTCTGAGACAATTCTTGCCGTGACAGTGGAAGCTAGTGACGATCCGATAGAAGAGACGAAAACAAAGAGTTCAATGGAAGAAGAGCATCCAAATTTGCAAAGTCCTCCAACCATGATGGGGTTGCCGAAGCTAACAACCACTGCAACAATAACTCCTAGAAAAGGAGAATGGCTAGTGTTTTGGATGCCGTTTTGAAATCTACAAAGATGCCAACTCTTGTTTCTACCGAAGCTCCCGAGGACAAAACTGAAGATTTAAGAGAAGTAGTCGTAGCACGCGCTTCTCCTATTCATGTTGAAGCGGGACCTTTGGGAACTAAGCCAGTAGAGCTGGTGAAGGAAAGTCTTGTGGAAAAGCCAACATCACCTATGCTCGAGGGCATCCTCTCAAGGTGATTTAGAATATATTGTTCGACATGCTTTGGGGATACTACTATCAGAAGAGCAAATTGCCGAAGCACAACATTATGCAAAGGACCTGAAATACCCCAAAAGGTCCTTGATATATGGAGGAAACGACGAAGATGACTTCCTTTACTATCTACCATACATCAAGGAGATAAATGTCTATCGGGAGATGATGGACAACATGGAATATCCAAAGCTTGAGCTTGGCCTATCTGCAATGATAAAGGACCAACTTGCAGACAACCTTGCTTATAACAGCTTGAAGGTTCATATATTTTTATTTCTGCATTTATTGATTTTTTGCTAGGCGAGTTTTCGGCAGACGATTTGTGGTAATACTTACTAATATTTGTATATTTTTTGTTTTGTCAGGGTCTAATCCTCAACAAAGCTTTGAAAGCCTAGAAGGATACCGAAGACGAAAGCACTCAGATAGCTTTTGAAAACCTTTGTTTGGAAGTTATAACACTTAGAAACGAAGCTCTTGAGAAGGATAAAATCCTGCTCTCCTTGATTGAAAGGTTAAAATCTAGTGAAGCTAGGTTGTCTAGCCTTTTCCAAGTAGATCAAAGAATCAAGGAGTTTGAAAGGAAGCAAGAGAAAGATGCGAAGCGTATTGCTGACTTAGAATATGCACTATCTATTCAGGTGGGATTGCATAGATCTGAAGTGCAAGGATTGGAGAACAAGCTCGATGAAGTAACTGAAAATTTCAATGTGGAACAAACTAAACGTGAGATATCTGATATGGAACGATTGAGGGTTTAGAAAAATATCGAGGAGCTTTGTCAAGCTAAAGAGGAATGCTACAAGGTTGCTATGGAATGTTGTAATAATTTGAAAAATAGTTTCGTTAAGGTTGGCGCATTCTCTTCGGAGTAAAACATTATTCATGGTGATCCTGACGAGGTTATCCGGTGGATTAGCGGCGAAGCCAAAGCTTTTGATGAGATTCTTAGCGATAGAGGAGACTTCTGCGCCTTCGCCGGTGCCCGAGGAGTCGTCTCACTCCTTGAGAAAGCTGGCTGCGAGCATGCAATGGTTGTAACTCAGCAGAATTCTCAATCTCAGCTAATGACATTAAGACCCCTTCAGCCGAAGCCACTGCGCTAAGTGGAAAGTTTTACTCTAAAGTCTAGTTGAAAGGTGGATGAGAGATAGCCGACGAAGCTATCAGAAAAAATGAGAAGGAATCTCATACTGCCTTGGAAGAGGCAAGAAAAGCTGAAGAAGCTACATAGCGTGAAATACATATAGGTATACTTGTCATGATTTAGCTTCGCAAAATTGTTTTAAATTCGGAACTAACAAACACTTATACTATTGTGCAGCCAAACATTCTCCCCCTCCGAAGTCGTATGACCCTAAAGTCGATCCATCTCTGAAGGGGGCTCTTGAAGTAATCAGAATAGCTAACGAAGCTATAGACGAAGCTGTGAATAGGCTTCTTAACAAAGCCACTAATAAATTCCTAAAAGAGGATTATTAAACCTTGTTTATTTGAACTGTAGAATTTTTGTATGTGGTTTCCTTTTGTAAGAAACAATTATCAACTATATGTATATTCATTGATGTATTATATTTTTTTGTGGAGCATGAAACTTTCGTACGCGCCATTTTTGAGCCGCGGGTGAAAAACACTTTCCCTTCTTTTCACGCTTCATAAAGAAAAAGTTCCCTTTTGCCGAAGCAACTTATTGGACACGAAGGTCCTGCCGCAAATCTTGTATAAGAGTACCATTTTTGAAGGCATGAATCTTGTTTGAAAACTCCGCTACTGAAGGCATAGATCTTGCATTGTTGATACAACCTTTCACAACTCTTTGTCGAAGATAGACTTAACCTCATGGGTTAGCCAGTATGTTTGAAGAAGCAATTTCCCTTTTTTGACTATTTCGGATGATGCAAAATGTTGAATGATGCGATGCTATGCAGTATGATGAAATGATGCAACTGATGTTAATGCTCAAATGCTTCATAAAAGTAAGACTCTTCACTCCCTTAGGAACGACTTTGGAATCTCTTCACCTTTTACATAGGTGGCGTTTTAGCTCTGCATCCACGTAGGAACGACTTTGGAGCTAAGCTCTGCATCCCCTTAGGAACGACTTTGGAGCTTCTTCACCTTTTACTTAGGTGGCATTTTAGCTCTGCATCCCCATATATAATACCCTAAAAACCAAACCATGTTTATAATCCTAATATGGTGTGTCCTACTGATGATCGGAGACCGTAGATGCATAGCTATCGTCGAGACGATTCCGATCGACTACTAGTTTGCCTTGTTTGGAGTCTGAATGAGTTTTTTTTCAAGTGCCGGTCGATCTGAGCCATTGGATATTAGGATTGAGGGAGTTTTCTTCTATTTATACCTCCCTAACCCTAGCAGCCACGTCCTCCCACCTAGCAGCCATCCCCTTTTGTGCCTTGCCCAAGAGAAGAAAGGAAGAACAAGGGAGAGAAGAGAGGGAAGATTAGGGCACACAGTCGCCTGTCGTCGTCATCGTTCCTCTTCAACAATTGGTTGGATTTCCTTTCCTCTCTCCATTGTCCCCACTTGATGGATGTTTTACCTTGTTTTGGATGAGTTTTAGGCCCTGCAATTAGCCCTTTATGTTGGATTAGATGGGAGATTAGATTTTTGATCTCGAAATTAGTCTTTGCAGAATAACAGATTCGATAGTTTTTGTTCATGCCAGTTTTCCGTGGTCTTAGAGGCCTCAAAAAAATAAAAAAAGTATATTTATGAGTTGTAGATAATTTAGATATCTTTCCGTGGCCGCGAAGAACACCTCAATCGGACATCAGATCAGAAAGTTATTGCAGTTTTATTATAGCAGTTTTTCAGTCTCATAATTCTGTGCAGAATCTGTTCTATTAAGATTTAGGCAATTTTATCAACAGAATTCAACCTTGAGTTTGTAAGAAAAGTTGTAGATAATTTCATAAGCTTTCCAGATTGTTAAAGAGTGCATTCATATGAATTATGAAACTCTAGTTATGTTTGTTTTATGGTGGCTGTTTCTGTTGGCCTGACAGAAATGAGCGGGTCTGTTCACTGGTAGGTTTCATCAAGTAAATGGCCGAATTGGCTCTCCCAGCTATGGAGACTTTTGTAGAGGGATAAAAGTTCTTACTTCCAGCAGAATTTCATGATTTTTGGTTGAGTAGTTTGTGAGATATCGAATTTTGAAAGTTAACTATGCGGCTGTCTAAAACAGATTCAGTCAGTTATCTTGTAATATGTTTTAGACTTATAGATGGCAGAATTTAATTATCTATTGAATACCGAAGTTGTAGAGTATTTTGTGTAGATACTTCTAGAGTATTTGTTTGATATCACCACTGTTATAATTTTAAAGATACAAAATTAACAAACAACGCTGCTGCTGTTTGACATGTGGTTCACGGTGGGAGTCTTTTCACTAGGTCTTGGTTTCATGCGTAGGAACGATTTGTTGATTGTTGGCAAATGTTTATGAAATATTTGTACTAAGTTTTATGCCCCGCAACAGGTGGTTATGCTCCGGATCATGCTTAGTACATTTTCTTCTTCGATGAAGGCAAGTGAATGTAGCGGTGGTTGCTACCGTTTTGACTTGTTGTTTCATCGCCTACACTCTAATATTCAGAATCATCGAATTCTTTCATAATTGAACTCTATGGGATGCTTTACTTGATTGTATTATATTGATGCTTAATCATATATTGATGATGATGATGATTCGAGTATGACCCACGAGATTAATTCACACTCCTGAAGGTGAATGAAGTATTATTTGAGGTTTGTATTGTATCTGAAGGTAAACGAAGTATTGTTTAAGGTTTGCATTGTATTTGAAGGAAGTGAAGTATATTGATAAATGCAGCATGCCATATACATTGCATGATTCACTTGCATCTGAAGTTTTGTCGTGACCTATGGTCCGACCGTACCGGTACAACTTAGCATCGTACGTTGCCCGAGGAGGGGTACGATGCGGCTTCATACCCTTAGAGGTATGAAGGCAGAGGACATATGCATTGCATTCATATGCATTCATTGAAGTGATATTTGCAGATGGTGTGGTTTTATACTCTAAGAGATATGAAGGCAGAGGACTTACACATTGCATTCCTATGCATACATTGAAGTGATATTTGCAGGTATTGTTGACGCAGGGAAGTGTTATACAACCTATTGTGGTCGTTCGAGGAAATGAGATGGCATTGGTTATTTTGGGACTATTGAGTTCTATATCTACAAGTATTTCTGATCTCAATTGTGATCCCTTTTAAAATGTTGATTAATTCAATTCTTTTGGTTTAAATATCTCGTCAAAATATTTTACTTGCTGAGATGTTTCATCTCACTCTTGCATTACTCAATGCAGGTACTTAATTCATGTTGGGAATGAGGGAAGTAGCAGCACGTCCACCTTCACTCTCATAATAACGCTGCCCAGGCACAACCATGATTTAATTAGAAACTTCTTGTCAAGAATGTTTGTTTTTAACTAGTCGTGCACACTAGTTAATTTAGTTTATGTCGTTATGGTTATCTTCCCATTGCTAGCAGATTATTAATGTCTAGTATGTTTTCTTATCATGATATCTGTTTATACTCTGTTGCTTCCACGTTTATGCAAATTTCCAAAGGAGATGCTGTCGAAATTTTATATATGAATGTTAGTTGTGTAGTTTAGTAGCATTTCAGGGTGTTTATGGATCCTGGGGTGTTACAGTTGGTATCGAAGCATAGGCTTTAGATTCTTGGCAATTTGAAGATAAATTTGACACACTTGCACATATAGGAAGGTTGTGGGTTCAAATATCTTTGATATATGTTAATGTCTTTGAAGTGCAGATGAAATAATTTCACCCTCCCTAATCCTTTACGGTGATGTGGTAAGTTATTTATGACTTAATGCCTGATATAATTCATTTCTAAATTTTGATATTGTTTATTAATAAGATTGATATCGCTGTTCTTTTGTAAGATTGAAGTCGTTATTATGCTTGTGATATACGTGTATGTCTATGTTGTTTTCAACATGTTTTTCATGGTTGAGTTTTATTACAATAATATTGTTATATATGTTTGATTGAGGATGTTTCCAAGAGGAGTGTGAATTGCATGTTTTGGGTTACAAGGTAACCATCGATTTGGATTTAAGTTGTTGGGCGGTTGGTGGATAGCTCCAACTATCTTTGCAAGGAATGATTGTTTATGCCGAGAAACCAGTTCTGAAAGAAATGAATATTGGTACTTTTATATGGATTTTGGGGGGAAAGTCTTTACATAGCTAGCCAGAGTGGATTACATGTCTCCCTTCTATCTTGTGTTTTAGTAGCCACAAAGCCTAGATGTGGTTTAAAGTGGTTGCATGTTAGTCATGCTAATTGTAGAATAAATCTTTTATTTTCTTGATCCATTGATTATATATTAATACGTTGAGGATCTGATGGTTATCTCCCTGATGCATGCTTGTGGAGCCATTGTTGGACCACTTATCTATTGGTTTGAATGAAGTCATTGCCTAGCCTAGAGTTGGTTGGGTGTGGTTAGTCACCTATTTCTAAATGATGTGGTTCTTACATCAGATTGAGATGTTTGTCATGTGTGTGAAGGATTACAGGGTTATTATTGACCCTGTATGTCTGGTACTTTGAGTGCATCGTATGATGGAATGAAATGTAAGTTTCTGAACTACAGTAGATGAAGACTTATATTATGAGTAGGTTAACCTTACTAGTTTGGATATTTTTTTAGTTGAGTTGTTGGATGAAGTATAGTGACATTAGTTAAGCAAAGTATTGTGTTGTTGCTGTGCTGTCAGTGCTCTTTGTGGAGTTTTTGGCATTTGTTCGATGAACTGTGCCGCACAGAATGTTATTGGCTTCTTGTTGGCTTTATTGCTCCATTAGTTCTGTAGACTTTCTCCCTTTTGTGGGGTGTAAAGAACGTTAGATTACATGATTATCTTTTTCATGACGTCAAGAACAAGGTTTAGGAAGATTAGGAGTTTTGTTTCAATAGAACGACTTGTTTCGTGGTGCTTTGATGTGAGGTGTTTGATCTTCTTATACATTCATCTGGTGTGGATGTTTGACAATTGAATTAAAATGAATTGTTGAAGTTGGTAAGAGTTGTTCTTAGTGCATATTACCTCTTCATAAAAAGAGTGTTGTTTTAAGACATTGATCTTGATGTATAGTTGCATCCAAATTCAATGATAGCAAATCCTAGTGTTGATTGCACCTATGACAATGCCTTGGGAATTCACTTTATATTGTTTTATGATTGTTGTCAAGGTGTGTCATTTTCTTTGGTAAATTAGTCCGATTTAGAGGTTATTTCATGAAAAACTCTTTTCATGATCTCGTCAAGGCTACTAGTCTACTATATGAGTCTATTTAGGGTGTTTGGCCGAGTTTTACCGTTGGTGAATGTCTTGATTTGTAGAAGTGGCTGAATTCGAGGACGAATTCTTTTAAGGGGGGTAGAATATAATACCCTAAAAAACCAAACCATGTTTATAATCCTAATATGGTGTGTCCTACTGATGATCGGAGACCGTAGATGCATAGCTATCGTCGAGACGATTCCGATCGACTACTAGTTTGCCTTGTTTGGATTCTGAATGAGTTTTTTTCAAGTGCCGGTCGATCTGAGCCATTGGATATTAGGATTGAGGGAGTTTTCTTCTATTTATACCTCCCTAACCCTAGCAGCCACGTCCTCCCACCCTAGCAGCCATCCCCTTTTGTGCCTTGCCCAAGAGAAGAAAGGAAGAACAAGGGAGAGAAGAGAGGGAAGATTAGGGCACACAGTCGCCTGTCGTCGTCATCGTTCCTCTTCAAGAATTGGTTGGATTTCCTTTCCTCTCTCCATTGTCCCCACTTGATGGATGTTTTACCTTGTTTTGGATGAGTTTTAGGCCCTGCAATTAGCCCTTTATGTTGGATTAGATGGGAGATTAGATTTTTGATCTCGAAATTAGTCTTTGCAGAATAACAGATTCGATAGTTTTTGTTCATGCCAGTTTTCCGTGGTCTTAGAGGCCTCAAAAAAATAAAAAAAGTATATTTATGAGTTGTAGATAATTTAGATATCTTTCCGTGGCCGCGAAGAACACCTCAATCGGACATCAGATCAGAAAGTTATTGCAGTTTTATTATAGCAGTTTTCAGTCTCATAATTCTGTGCAGAATCTGTTCTATTAAGATTTAGGCAATTTTATCAACAGAATTCAACCTTGGGTTTGTAAGAAAAGTTGTAGATAATTGCATAAGCTTTCCAGATTGTTAAAGAGTGCATTCATATGAATTATGAAACTCTAGTTATGTTTGTTTTATGGTGGCTGTTTCTGTTGGCCTGACAGAAATGAGCGGGTCTGTTCACTGGTAGGTTTCATCAAGTAAATGGCCGAATTGGCTCTCCCAGCTATGGAGACTTTTGTAGAGGGATAAAAGTTCTTACTTGCAGCAGAATTTCATGATTTTTGGTTGAGTAGTTTGTGAGATATCAAATTTTGAAAGTTAACTATGCGGCTGTCTAAAACAGATTCAGTCAGTTATCTTGTAATATGTTTTAGACTTATAGATGGCAGAATTTAATTATCTATTGAATACCGAAGTTGTAGAGTATTTTGTGTAGATACTTCTAGAGTATTTGTTTGATATCACCACTGTTATAATTTTAAAGATACAAAATTAACAAACAGCGCTGCTGCTGTTTGACATGTGGTTCACGGTGGGAGTCTTTTCACTAGGTCTTGGTTTCATGCGTAGGAACGATTTGTTGATTGTTGGCAAATGTTTATGAAATATTTGTACTAAGTTTTATGCCCCGCAACAGGTGGTTATGCTCCGGATCATGCTTAGTACATTTTCTTCTTCGATGAAGGCAAGTGAATGTAGCGGTGGTTGCTACCGTTTTGACTTGTTGTTTCATCGCCTACACTCTAATATTCAGAATCATCGAATTCTTTCGTAATTGAACTCTATGTGATGCTTTACTTGATTGTATTATATTGATGCTTAATCATATATTGATGATGATGATGATTCGAGTATGACCCACGAGATTAATTCACACTCCTGAAGGTGAATGAAGTATTATTTGAGGTTTGTATTGTATCTGAAGGTAAACGAAGTATTGTTTAAGGTTTGTATTGTATTTGAAGGAAGTGAAGTATATTGATAAATGCAGCATGCCATATACATTGCATGATTCACTTGCATCTGAAGTTTTGTCGTGACCTATGGTCCGACCGTACCGGTACAACTTAGCATCGTACGTTGCCCGAGGAGGGGTACGATGCGGCTTCATACCCTTAGAGGTATGAAGGCAGAGGACATATGCATTACATTCATATGCATTCATTGAAGTGATATTTGCAGATGGTGTGGTTTTATACTCTAAGAGATATGAAGGCAGAGGACTTACACATTGCATTCCTATGCATACATTGAAGTGATATTTGCAGGTATTGTTGACGCAGGGAAGTGTTATACAACCTATTGTGGTCGTTCGAGGAAATGAGATGGCATTGGTTATTTTGGGACTATTGAGTTCTATATCTACAAGTATTTCTGATCTCAATTGTGATCCCTTTTAAAATGTTGATTAATTCAATTCTTTTGGTTTAAATATCTCGTCAAAATATTTTACTTGCTGAGATGTTTCATCTCACTCTTGCATTACTCAATGCAGGTACTTAATTCATGTTGGGAATGAGGGAAGTAGCAGCACGTCCACCTTCACTCTCATAATAACGCTGCCCAGGCACAACCATGATTTAATTAGAAACTTCTTGTCAAGAATGTTTGTTTTTAACTAGTCGTGCACACTAGTTAATTCAGTTTATGTCGTTATGGTTATCTTCCCATTGCTAGCAGATTATTAATGTCTAGTATGTTTTCTTATCATGATATCTGTTTATACTCTGTTGCTTCCACGTTTATGCAAATTTCCAAAGGAGATGCTGTCGAAATTTTATATATGAATGTTAGTTGTGTAGTTTAGTAGCATTTCAGGGTGTTTGTGGATCCTGGGGTGTTACACCATAGGTACGACTTTGGAGCTTCTTCACCTTTTACTTAGGTGGTATATTAGCTCTGGATCCCCGTAGGAACGACTTTGGAGCTAAGCTCTGCATCCCCTTAGGAACGTCTTTGGAGCTTCTTCACCTTTTACTTAGGTGGCATTTTAGCTATGCATCCCCGTAGGAACGACTTTGGAGCTTCTTCACCTTTACTTAGGTGGTATTTTAGCTCTGCATCTCTGTAGGAACGACTTTGGAGCTAAGCTCTGCATCCCCTTAGGAACTACTTTGGAGCTTCGTGACTTTCTGTTACACTCAATGGTGTAACCCTAGATTTATTACAATAGGCCGATGGTTGTACCTTCTCATATTGTCTTCGAGTAAAAACATAAAAGCAAGAGAAACAAAGATTACATTGAGGATGTATGAATTTTTTTGATTGAACCCATGTACTGCTTTAGTAAATGTGTCTCGACTATGGTACTGTGTTGTTGACTATCCGAGCTTCAGACTCTTCGTGTGCATCATGTTATTGTTGTACCTGGCGGTGCCCTTCTGGTTGTTGGTTGTGAGACGAGGTTGGAGCCATGAGAGGTGGTGGTGGTAGAGGGGCCCATGCAGCTTGTGAGTGGCTTGTCGAAGCAACTGATGTTGTAGGTTGTTGGTTACCCACATACTCAGGGATGTATGGGGAATAGCACGAAGCAGTATGTAGGACCTGCTTCGGCTGATTCTGTCGTGCTTCGGCTTCAGCCATTTCTTTTTGCTTCTGTATCGTGACTTGGCATGTCCTTGTTGTATGCCCCTTATCTTCTCCACAGAATATGCAAAACAACCTTCTTGGTTGGGAGCTAAATCTTCCATTGAAGCTTCTACCTCCTCTCCCTCTTGTGGCTGGTGGCCTGAAGGAGCTTTGTTGTGTCCCTGATGATTGAGAGCTTTGCTGATGGCCTTGAGTGTGATTTCCCCTGACGTCGCTTGAGTTGGGATTATGGATCGTCCTCACATGCCTAGGGTGGAGTCTTCCTCTGAAGCCCCTAGTCATCTTGGAGTATCTATAGGCTTCTTCCCTTCCCTGTCGAAAGTCATTGTTGGCCCTGATGTACTTGTCCATCTTTTGCAGAAGCTTCTCCAAAGTTTGTGGTGGCTTCCTGGTGAAATATTGCGATGTCGGTCCTAGTCGGACCCCTTGATCATAGCCTTAATAACAATCTCATTTGGCACTGTTGGCGCCTGGGCTCTAAGACGCAGAAACCTTCGGACATACGCTTGCAGGTATTCCTCACGGTCCTGTGTGCATTGGAACAGAGCTTGAGCAGTCACTGGCTTCGTCTGGAAGCCCTAGAAGCTGGTTACCAGTATGTCCTTTAGCTTCTGCCATCACATGATTATTCCCGGTCGAAGGGAAGAATACCACGTTTGAGCCACACTCCTGACGGCCATGACGAAGGACTTCGCCATGACGACAGTGTTGCCACCATATGATGATATGGTCGCCTCATAGCTCATAAGGAACTGCTTCGGGTAGCCTGCAATCATGGGGAGTTGTGGTGGTTTGTAGGATGGTGGACATGGGGTAGCATGCAACTCTGCTGCTAGAGGAGAATCATCATCAAAAGCAAAGTTACCATGATGGAAATCATCATACCATACATCATCACAACTTGGGCGTTCTTGACGAAGCTCTCTCTATTGTGGCTTTCTTCCTTGCTCATCTTGTGTGATATGGCGCATCTCTTTGGTAGCTTCATCAATCTTCTTCTAAAGTTCAGCTAGCCAAAGCATTTTCTCTCTCTTTCTCTCCACCTGTTGGTGGATGGCCTCTAGGTCTCTGATCTCTTGGTCTAACTCCTCTTCTTATGGTGTTGGGCTAATGGCCTTCCTTTTCTGGTTTTGAGCTTCTCTTAGAGGGAGCCCTTCTTGGTTAATGTCCAGTGGTGCAAGGGCATGACGAAGGTGGTTGCTCGAGCTGTTGTCAAAGGTGGTCGTTTGAGTTCACTGGAGGTGGGCGCCAATGTTGGTCACTTGTTCTCAAATGCTGTGAATCAAAAACAAGGAAACACAATTGTTAAAGATTAAGGACCTTCATCCTTCGAAGCATTATCTCCTTTCGGATATAACGATCTTCGGGCAAAGGTCATGAAGGACACACCTTCATCATTCATAAGAATAAAAGTTTAGAGTGAAAGTTCATAGAGACAACGTATAAATCATTCATTCATTCATATATTTATTCTCATGACATACATATGAATATTGATAGGATTTGTATTATAGTGATAGCTTCGGCTTGTTTGAAGGTGTTGATGCAAGAGCAAATATAATCCAGCGTCAACAGTATGGGGGTACTGTTCACCTATTTATAGGCACGAGACGCAACCCAAGTAAAAATACATTTATGACCTTAACATATACTCATAATTGTAGCATAAATCACTAGGGACTAACTAGTCCTTTCCTCTTTAGCTCGGCATCATGCTTGATCTTCGTCACCACTTTAAGTCAAACCTGTTGCTATTCGGTTATAGCTTCGGCAGTCATTGTTGTCGTTTTTAGGCAATGTGAAAGGGAAATAGGGTTTTAACCTTTTCCTATAAATAATTTTGGTGGTTGAATGCCCAACACAAATATTGGACTAACTAGTTTGCTCTAGAGTATATGATATACGGGTGCATAAAGGTTCAACACAAACCAGTAAAAGATTGAAGGAAGGGTTCAAATTCAAAAGGAGCAAGAAACCGAGTATGCCCTGGTCTGGCGTACCGGACTGTCCGGTGTGCCACCGGACAGTGTCCCATGCACCAGGACCATACAATGTCCAACTCTCCACTCTCAGGTTTCTCAGGGCGCGCTCCGCTATAATTCGTCGGACTGTCTGGTGTGCCACCAGACTGTCAGGTGCACCAGCGGAGCAACGACTACTCGCACAACGGTTGACTGCAAAAGCTGAAGAATCAGATGAACAGTGAAGAACAGTGCACGCAGAGTCAGAGCCGCCCGTCAGAGGTACACCGGACACTGAACAGTGCCTGTCCGGTGTGGCACCGGACTATCTGGTGCCACAAGAAGACAAAGCCTCCAATGGTCGATGGCTCCCGAACCCTAACGGTTGGGTGACGTGGCTAGCGCACCGGACAGTGTCCGGTGTGCTCATCGACAGCAGCCATCCCCAACGGCTATGTGGTGGTTGAGGGCTATAAATACCCCCCAACCACCACCACTCCAAGCATCCAAGTTTCCAGCACTTCACATTCAATACAAGAGCTAGTGCATTCACTCCTAGACACAATTCAAAAGAATCAAAGCCTCTCCAAGTCCCAAATTCACTCCAAACACCTAGTGACTAGAGAGTGTGTTTTGTTTGTGTTCTTTGCGCTCTTGTTTCTTGGATCGCTTTCTTCTTCCTCATTCTAGTTCTCAAAGTGACTTGTAATCAAAGCAAGAGACACCAAGTGTGTGGTGGTCCTTGCGGGGTCTAAGTGACCCATTTGATTAAGGAGAAAGCTCACTCAGTCTAAGTGACCGTTTGAGAGAGGGAAAGGGTTGAAAGAGACCCGGTCTTTGTGACCACCTCAGCGGGGACTAGGTTCTTTAGAACCAAACCTCGGTAAAACAAACCACCGTGTTCATCCGCTTTATTTCTTGGTTGATTTGTTTTCCCCTCTCTTTTGGACATGGATTTATTTCTAACGCTAACCCCGGCTTGTAGTGTGTGCTTAAGTTATAATTTTCAGATTCCGCCTATCCACCCCCCTCTAGGCGACTTTCAATTGGTATCAGAGCTTGGTACTTCATTAGAGTCTAACAACTCGAAGTGATGTCGGGAGCATCTGCCAAGAGGGAGATGGAAACCGGCGAGAAGGCCACAAGTCATGGGAAGGCTCCATCAAGGGAGTCTGGTGCCAAAGGAATGGAGGAATCCCCTCCCCACGTCAAGTCGCATCGGAGTGGCGACAAGAAGAAAATGAAGAAAGTGGTCTACTACGAGACCGACTCTTCATCACCCTCCACATCCGGCTCCGACGCGGTGTCCATCACTTCTAAGCGCCAAGAGCGCAAGAAGTTTAGTAAGATCCCCCTACGCTATCCCCGCATTTCTAAACGCGCTCCTTTACTTTCCGTTCCATTAGGCAAATTACCATATTTTGATGGTGAGGATTACTGTATGTGGAGTGATAAAATGAGGCATCACCTAACCTCACTCCACGCAAGCATATAGGACATTGTTGAGTTTGGAGTACCTATCGTAGGGGATGAGGGCTATGACTCGGATGAGGTCGCCCAAATCCGGCACTTTAACTCCCAAGCCACTACTATGTTCCTCGCCTCTCTATGTCGAGAGGAGTATAATAAAGTGCAAGGGTTAAAGAATGCCAAAGAGATTTGGATGTCCTAAAGACCACGCATGAAGGAGATGAGGTGACCAAGATCACCAAGTGAGAGACGATCGAGGGGGAGCTCGTTCGATTCGTCCTCCACCAAGGAGAGGAGCCACAAGCAATGTACAACCGGCTCAAAACCATGGTGAATCAAGTGCGCAACCTCAGGAGTTCAAAATGGGATGACCATGAGATGGTCAAGGTTATTCTTAGATCCCTCGTATTTCGTAATCCTACTCAAGTTCAATTAATACGTGGTGATCCTAGATATAAGCTAATGTCTCCCGAGGAGGTAATTGGGAAGTTTGTGAGCTTTGAGTTGATGATCAAACATTCCAAACACATCGTCGACTTGGAGCAAGGCGGCACCTCCACACCTGAGGTGCAACCCGTCACATTCAAAGCGACGAAAGAAAAGAAAGAAGTCTACATCAAGTAGGCTCCCCATCGACGCCTCCAAGCTCGACAATGAGGAGATGGCGCTCATCATCAAAAGTTTTCGCCAAATCCTCAAGCAAAGGAGGGGGAAGGACTACAAACCCCGCTCCAAAAGGGTGTGCTACAAGTGTGGTAAGCCTGGTCATTTTATCGCTAAATGCCCTATGTCTAGTGATAGTGACAGGGACAACGACAAGAGGGGGAAGAAGAAGGAGAAGAAGAGGTATTACAAGAAGAAGGGCGGCGATGCCCATGTGTGTCGGGATTAGGACTCCGATGAGAGCTCCACCGACTCCTCCTCCGATGACGATGCCGCAAACATCGCCGTCAACAAAGGCCTCCTCTTCCCCAACGTCGGCCACAAGTGCTTCATGGCAAAGGACGGCAAGAAGAAGAAGGTACAAATTAGAACCACCCCCAAGTATACTACATCTAGTGATGAGGGTAGTTCTAGTGATGATGAAGATGATTTGCTTACACTTTTTGCCAATCTTAACATTCAACAAAAGGAAAAATTGAATGAATTGATAGGAGCTATTCATGAGAAGGATGAACTTTTGGATAGCCAAGAGGAATTCCTTATTAAAGAAAACAAAAGGCATGATAATGTAAAAAATGCTTATGCTCATGAAATTGAAAAATGTGAAAATTTAAATAAGGAGCTTAGCATATGCCATGATTCAATTACCAATCTTAGAAATGAAAATGCTAGTTTAAATGCTAAGATTGATAAATTGAATGAATCAATTTCTAGCCTTAGGACTAAAAATGCTAGTTTAATTTCCAAGGCTAAAGAATTAAATGTTTGCAATGATTCTATTTCCAGTATTAGAAATGAGAATGCTATTTTAAATGCTAAGATTGAGGAATTAAAATTATGCAAACCCTCTACATCTACTATTGATCATGTTTCTATTTGCACTAGATGTAAAGATGTTAATGTTGATGCTATAAATGATCACCTTGCTTTAATTAAACAACAAAATGATCATATAGCTCAATTAACTGCAAAAATTAATGAGCATAAAATTGAAAATAAAAAATTTAAATTTGCTAGAAGCATGCTCTATAATGGGAGAAGCCCTGGCATTAAGGATGACATTGGTTTCCAACAGGGAAGCAATGTCAAGCTTAATGCCCCTAAAAGATTGTCAAATTTTGTTAAGGGCAAGGCTCCCATGGTTTAGGATAATGAGGGCTATATATTATATCCTGCTAATTATACTGAGCACAAAATTAGGAGAATTCATGCTAGGAAATCTCATTCTGTTTCACATCATGCTTTTATGTATAAGAATGAGGCTTCTAGCTCTAGGCAATCAACCCATGTTAAATTGCCTAAAAAGAAAACTCCTACTGCATCAAATGAGCCTAACATTTTATTTAAGACTTTTGATGCATCTTATGTTTTAACTAACAAATCAGGCAAAGTAGTTGCCAAGTATGTTGGGGGCAAACACAAGGGCTCCAAGACTTGTGTTTGGGTACCCAAGGTGCTTGTTTCTAACGTGAAAGGACCCAAGACTATTTGGGTACCTAAGAACAAGGCCTAAATCTGTTTTGTAGGTTTATGCATCTGAGGGCTCAAGTTGGATTATTGATAGCGAGTGCACAAACCACATGAGAGGGGAGAAAATAATGTTCTCCACCTATGAGAAAAATGGAGATCCCCAAAGAGCTATCACATTCGGGGATGGAAATCAAGGTTTGGTCAAAGGATTGGTAAAATTGCTATATCATCTGACCACTCTATTTTAAATGTTTTCTTGTAGATTCTTTAGATTACAACTTGCTTTCAGTTTCTCAATTATGTAAAATGGGCTACAACGCTATATTTACAGATATAGGTGTTACTGTCTTTAGAAGAAGTGATGATTCAATAGCATTTAAGGGAGTATTAGAGGGTCAGCTATACTTAGTTGATTTTAACAAAGCTGAACTCGATACTTGCTTAATTGCTAAGACTAATATGGGTTGGCTCTAGCATCGCCAACTAGCCCATGTTGGGATGAAGAATCTTCACAAGCTTCTAAAGGGAGAGCACATTTTAGGACTAACAAATGTTCATTTTGAGAAAGACAAGATTTGTAGAGCATGTCAAGCAGGAAAGCAAGTTGGCACCCATCATCCACACAAGAACATAATGACAACGGACAGGCCACTGGAACTACTCCACATGGATCTATTCGGCCCGATTGCTTACATAAGCATCGGTGGGAGTAAGTACTGTCTAGTAATTGTGGATCTCTATTCTTGCTTCACTTGGGTATTCTTTTTACAGGCAAAATCTCAAACCCAAGAGGCCTTAAAGGGATTCTTAAGACGGGCTCAAAACGAGTTCGGATTAAGGATCAAAAAGATAAGAAGCAACAATGGGACGGAGTTCAAGAACTCTCAAATTGAAGGCTTTCTTGAGGATGAGGGCATCAAGCATGAGTTCTCTTCTCCCTACACTCCTCAACAAAATGGTGTAGTGGAGAGGAAGAATAGAACTCTACTGGACATGGTGAGGACCATGCTTGACGAGCACAAGACTCTGGACCGGTTTTGAGCTGAGGCGATTAACACCGCCTGCTACTCCATCAACCGGCTCTACCTTCACCGAATCCTCAAGAAGACATCTTATGAACTCCTCACCAGTAAAAAGCCCAATGTTTCATATTTTAGAGTCTTTAGTAGCAAATGTTTTATTCTTGTTAAAAGAGGTAGAAAATCTAAATTTGCTCCTAAGGTTGTAGAAGGTTTTTTACTTGGTTATGACTCAAACACAAGGGCATATAGAGTCTTCAACAAATCCACTTGATTAGTTGAGGTTTCTTGTGATATTGTGTTTGATGAGACTAATGGCTCCCAAGTGGAGCAAGTTGATCTTGATGAGCTAGATGATGAAGAGGCTCCGTGCATCGCGCTAAGGAACATGTCCATTGGGGATGTGTGTCCTAAAGAATCTGAAGAGCCCACTCAAGCACAAGATCAACCGACATCTTCCAATCAAGCATCTCCACCAACTCAAGATGAGGATCAGGCTCAAGACAATGAAGATGAAGATCAAGAGGATGAGCCACCTCAAGAGGAGGACAATGATCAAGGGGGAGATGAAGTTGATCAAGACAAGGAAGATGATCAAGAGATTCGGGGTCAAAGACTGCCACACCCAAGAGTCCACCAAGCAATTCAAAGAGATCACCCCGTCAACTCAATCCTCGGTGACATACATAAGGGGGTAACCACTAGATCTCTAGTTGCTCATTTTTGTGAACATTACTCTTTGTATCCTCTATTGAGCCATATAGGGTGGAGGACGCACTAAGAGATTCAGATTGGGTGCTAGCAATGCAAGAGGAGCTCAACAACTTCACGAGGAATGAGGTATGGCATTTAGTTCCACGTCCTAACCAAAATGTTGTAGGAACCAAGTGGGTATTCCGCAACAAGCAAGATGAGCATGGTGTGGTGACTAGGAACAAAGCCCAACTTGTGGCCAAGGGTTATTCACAAGTCGAAGGTTTCGACTTTGGTGAAACTTATGCACCCGTAGCTAGGCTTGAGTCAATTCGTATATTACTTGCCTATGCTACTTACCATGGCTTTAAGCTCTATCAAATGGACGTGAAAAGTGCCTTCCTAAATGGACCAATCAAGGAAGAGGTCTATGTTGAGCAACCTCCCGGCTTTGAAGATAGTGAGTACCCTAACCATGTGTATAAACTCTCAAAGGCGCTTTAAAGGCTCAAGCAAGCCCCAAGAGCATGGTATGAATGCCTGCGAGATTTCCTTATCACTAATAGCTTCAAAGTCGGTAAAGCCGATCCTACACTCTTTACTAAAACTATTGCAAAAGATTTGTTTGTATGCCAAATTTATGTTGATGATATCATATTTGGGTCTACTAACAAATCTACTAGTGAAGAGTTTAGTAGGATCATGATTCCAAAATTCAAGATGTCTATGATGGGGGAGTTGAAGTATTTTCTAGGATTTCAAGTCAAGCAACTCCAAGAGGGCACCTTCATCAACCAAACCAAATACATTCAAGACATACTTAACAAGTTTAGAATGAAGGATGCCAAGCCCATCAAGACACCCATGGGAACAAATGGGCATCTCGAGCTCGACATGAGAGGTAAGTCCGTAGATCAAAAGGTATACCGGTCGATGATAGGATCTTTACTCTATTTATGTGCATCTCAACCAGATATTATGCTTTCTGTATGCATGTGTGCAAGGTTCCAAGCCGATCCTAAGGAAGTTCACCTTAGGGCCGTGAAAAGAATCATGAGATATTTAGTTTATACACCTAAGTTTGGACTTTGGTACCGCAAGGGATCCACTTTTGATTTAATATGATATTCAGATGTTGATTGGGCAGGGTGTAAAATTGATAAGAAGAGCACATTAGGGACTTGTCAGTTTCTAGGAAGATCCCTGGTATCTTGGGCTTCAAAGAAACAAAACTCAGTAGCTCTTTCTACCGCCGAAGCCGAGTACATTGCCGCAGGCCATTGCTATGCACAATTACTTTGGATGAGGCAAACCCTCACGGACTATGGCTACAAATTGAGCAAAGTCCCTCTCCTATGTGACAATGAGAATGCAATCTGCATGGCAAATAATTCCATTGAACACAGCCGCACTAAGCACATAGACATTTGGTATCACTTTTTGAGGGATCACCAACAAAGGGGGGATATCAAGATTGCTTATGTTAGCACCAAAGAACAATTAGCTGATATCTTCACCAAGCCTTTAGATGAGAAAACCTTTAGCAAACTTAGGAATGAGCTAAATATACTTGATTCTCAGAATTTTGATTGAAACATTGCACACATAGCTCATTTATATACCTTTGATCATATTTCTTTCATGACTACGACTAATGTGTTTTCAAGTATATTTCTATGCTAAGTCGTAGATTGAAAGGGAAATGGAGTCTTCAGCGAAGGCAAGGCTTCCACTTCACTCTAACGGTATCATTTACCCTTCACCATCACTCCACATCACTCTCTGATTGGTATAATCTTTCACTCTTATTTACTTGTACCAATGGGGAGAAAGTTTAAAGGGCTCACTAAGTCTCTGTTTTTGGCGATTAATGCCAAAGGGGGAGAAAGTATTAGCCCAAAGCAAAAGGACTGCACCACCCCAAAGCAAAAGGACCGCACCACCACCTTTCGAAAATTTAATTGATATATTGGTATGTTTACTTTAAATTGGTATATTTTCAAAACTAGCATCTCAATATATTTCCAATTGGTATCTATTAAAACCCTCTTGAAAGATAAGAGGAGAATTTCATTGAGGAGGAGTTTTTGTTTAAGTCAAAGGAAAAGCATTTGAAACAGGGGGCGAAAATTTCAAATCTTGAAAATGCTTCTCGAAATCTTATTCATATACCTTTTACTATTTGCAAAAGACTTTGAAAAGATATTCCAAAAAGAATTTGCAAAAACAAAACAAGTGGTGCAAGCGTGGTCCAAAATGTTAAATAAAAGAAAGCAATCCATGCATATCTAGTGAAACAATAAATTGGTTTAACTCTAAGCAACCTATGCACTTACCTTATGCAAACTAGTTCAATTTTGCACTTATATATTTGCTTTGGTTTGTGTTGGCGTCAATCACCAAAAAAGGGGAGATTGAAAGGGAAATATGGTTTTAACCTTTTCCTATAAATAATTTTGGTGGTTGAATGCCCAACACAAATATTGGACTAACTAGTTTGCTCTAGAGTATATGATATACAGGTGCATAAAGGTTCAACACAAACCAATAAAAGATTGAAGAAAGGGTTCAAATTCAAAAGGAGCAAGAAACCGAGTATGCCCTGGTCTGGCGCACTGGACTGTCCGGTGTGCCACCGGACAGTGTCCGGTGCACCAGGACCGTACAGCGTCCAACTCTCCACTCTCGGGTTTCTCAGGGCGCGCTCCACAATAATTCACCGGACTGTCTGGTGCACCAGCGGAGCAACGGTTACTCGCACAATGGTCGACTGCAAAAGCTGAAGAATCAGATGAACAGTGAAGAACAATGCACGCAGAATCAGAGCCGCCCATTAGAGGCGCACCGGACACTGAACAGTGCCTGTCCGGTGCGGCACCGGATTGTCCGGTGCACCAGCAGAGCAACGGCTTGTCGCACAATGGTCCACTGCAAAAGCTGAAGAATTAGATGAACAATGAAGAACAATGCGCGGATAGTCAGAGCCGCCCATTAGAGGCGCACCGGACACTGAACAGTGCCTGTCCGGTGCGGCACCGGACTGTCCGGTGCGGCACCGGACTGTCCGATGCCACTAGAAGACAAAGCCTCCAACGGTCGACAACGCCCAAACCCTAACAGTGGGGTGACCACCGGACTGTCCGGTGGCCCATCGACAGAAGCCATCCCCAACGGCTATGTAGTGGTTGAGGGCTATAAATACCCCCCAACCACCACCACTCCAAGCATCCAAGTTTCCAGCACTTCACATTCAATACAAGAGCTAGTGCATTCACTCCAAGACACAACTCAAAAGAATCAAAGCCTCTCCAAGTCCTAAGTTCACTCCAAACACCTAGTGACTAGAGAGAGTGTTTTGTTCGTGTTCTTTGCGCTCTTGTTTCTTGGATCGCTTTCTTCTTCCTCATTCTTGTTCTCAAAGTGACTTGTAATCAAAGCAAGAGACACCAAGTGTTTGGTGGTCCTTGCAGGGTCTAAGTGACCTGTTTGATTAAGGAGAAAGCTCACTCGGTCTAAGTGACTGTTTGAGAGAGGGAAAGGGTTGAAAGATACCCGGTCTTTGTGACCACCTCAACGGGGACTAGGTTCTTTAGAACCAAACCTTGGTAAAACAAACCACCGTGTTCATCCGCTTTATTTCATGGTTGATTTGTTTTCCCCTCTCTTTCGGACTCGGATTTATTTTTAACGCTAACCCCGGCTTGTAGTGTGTGCTTAAGTTATAATTTTCAGATTTCGCCTATCCACCCCCCCTCTAGGCGACTTTCACAATGTCTTCGTCTTAAGGACCTTCGGCGAAGAAGAAGACTCCCATCACAAACCTTTACTTGTGGCTAAGCTCCTGTAATATTCATTATTATGCTAGAAACAAATGGTTAGTCGTGTTTTTTAGGACCTTCGGAAGAGGAAGGCCCCCAACATGCCCCTTTTCAAAGCATTCACTACACTTCTTATTTTTCTTAGTGTGATGTGTGGCTTGATCATTACCTTGTATGTTACCTTGTATGGAGGCATGGTTGAGGCTTTTGGCAGAGGTATTGATTTTCTTCTTTTATTCCTTCCTCTTGACATTCCTCAAGTCCTTGACATTTTCTTCGAGGGATTTTGTGCATGCTATAGTTGTACCCGTCTCAAGCTTCTTCACCATGTCATCACAGTTATCTTGAGAAGGTTGAGCAATGCACTTCCCTTTCAGTTGTGTCAAGTTCTTTCTTAGCCTCTCATTTTCTTCCTTGAGCTCTTGATGGCAATATAGTTTCAATTTGAACACATGTGCATGAGTGAGGTTGTTGAGATTTTAAGTTTGTTACCACAACCTCATGAGCAATATTTAACATGATATGATCATCCATAAGATTTTCATGAGAACATAGAAGCATATCATGTTTATCTTGACAAGCTAGATTTTCAATTTTTAGCCTTTCTACTTGGTCCTTGAGTATGGTATTCCTATTTGCTAATTGAGTGACATAATAAAGAGTTATCTTGCTCAATTGAAATAGTTTCATACCTTTGGACCAAATAAACATGAGAGCACTTTAGCTCTTCATGTTCTTTAGTCAACTCTTCCGAGCTTTGGATTTTTGTGATGAGGACATCTTCTAGCTTGTGAAGAGCTTCACTTTGCTCTCTCACTCTTTCTAAAAGTTTGAGCTTGATCGTCTTATGTTCTAGGCTTAGATGAGCATAGAGTTGCATGAAGCTTCTTTCATCCTCCTCATCCTCATTTGTGCTTCCACTATCATATTCATTAGCCATACAACATATGTGGGAATCCAAATGGGAAGACAAAACTTTTGGAGAGGTGGATTCACCGTTTGGTCTCTGATGTTCATTTCCTTCTTCTTCCTTCAAAGGGTTAGTTTCACAAGGACTAAAGGAAGTAGAAGCATGATATGAACTAACATGTTTGGACTCATCAAATCTATTTATAATTCTAGTCCAAATATCATGTGCATCATGAATGGGTTCATCATATCTAATTATGAAGGCATGATAATCTTCTTTGCTAAGAGAATTACATAAGATGTCAAAAGCAAGATAATGGTAAGTAGCATAGGAAAGTAATATAAGAATTGACTCAAGCCTAGCTACGGGTGCATAGGTTTCATCAAAATCCAAACCTTCGACTTGTGAATATCCCTTAGCAATAAGTCGGGCTTTGTTCCTAGTCACCACACCATTTCTCATCCTGTTTGTTGCAGAATACCCACCTAGTACCTACAACATTTTGGTTAGGACGTGGAACTAAATGCCATACCTCACTCCTCGTGAAGTTGTTGAGCTCCTCTTGCGTTGCCACCTCCTAGTTCGGATCTCTTAGTGCATCCTCTATCCTATATGGCTCAATAGAAGACACAAAAGAGTAATGTTCACAAAAATGAGCAATTCGAGATCTAGTGGTTACCCCCTTGTGAATGTCACCAAGTATGGAGTTGACGGGATGATCTCTTTGAATTGCTTGGTGGACTCTTGGGTGTGGTTGGCTTTGACTTTGAATTTATTGATAATCTTCCTTGTCTTGATCATCTTCATCTCCTCCTTGATCAATGTCCTCCTCTTGAGGTGGCTCATCGTTTTGGTCTTGATCCTCGTCCTCTTGAGCTAATTCCTCATCTTGAGTTGGTGGAGATGCTTGTATGGAAGATGATGGTTGATCTCATGCTTGTGAAGGCTCTTCAGATTCTATTGGACACACATCCCCAATGGACATGTTCCTTAGCGCGACGTATGGAGCCTCTTCATCATCTAGTTCATCAAGATCAACTTGCTCCACTTGGGAGCCATTAGTCTCATCAAACACAATGTCACAAGAAACTTCAACTAATCCAGTGGACTTGTTGAAGACTCTATATGCCCTTGTGTTTGAGTCATAACCAAGTAAAAAATCTTCTACTGCTTTAGGAGCAAATTTAGAATTTCTACCTCTCTTAATAAGAATAAAGCATTTGCTCCCAAAAACTCTAAAATAAGAAACATTGGGCTTTTTTCTTGTGAGGAGTTCATATGATGTTTTCTTGAGGATTTGGTGAAGGTAGAGTCGGTTGATGGAGTAGCAAGCGGTGTTAATCGCCTCCGCCCAAAACAGATCCGGTGTATTGTACTCATCAAGCATGGTCCTTGCCATATCCAAAAGAGTTCTACTCTTCCTCTCCACAACACCATTTTGTTGGGGTGTGTATGGAGAAGAGAACTCATGCTTGATGCCCTCCTCCTCAAGAAATCCTTCAATTTGAGATTTCTTGAACTCTGTTCTATTATCGTTTCTAATCTTTTTTATTCTCAATCCAAACTCATTTTGAGCCTGTCTTAAGAATCTCTTCAAGGTTTCTTGGGTTTGAGATTTTTCCTACAAAAAGAATACCCAAGTGAAGTGAGAATAATCATCCACAATAAGAAGACAATAATTACTCCTGCCGATGCTTATGTAAGCTATCGGACCGAATAGATTTTTCAATAGCTTGTGTGGATGATGTGCTCCAACCTGCTTCCCTGCTTGACATGCGCTACAAATCCTGTCTTTCTCAAAATGAACATTTGTTAGTCCTAAAATGTGCTCTCCCTTTAAAAGCTTATGAAGATTCTTCATCCCAACATGAGCAAGTCGGCGATGCCAAAGCCAGCCCATGTTAGTCTTAGCAATTAAGCAAGTGTCTAATTCAACATTGTTATCATTAAAATCAACTAAATATAGCTGACCATCTAAAACTCCCTTAAAAGCTATTGAATCATCACTTTTTCTAAAGACAGTAACTCCAACATCAGTAAAAAGACAGTTGTAACCCATTTTGCATAGTTGAGAAATAGAAAGCAAGTTGTAATCTAAAGAATCTACAAGAAAAACATTAGAAATGGAATGGTCAGGAGATATAGCAATTTTACCCAAACCTTTGACCAAACCTTGATTTCCATCCCCGGATGTAATTGCTCTTTGGAGATCATAATTTTTCTCATATGAGGAGAACATCCTTTTCTCCCCTGTCATGTGGTTTGTACACCCGCTATCGATTATCCAACTTGTCCTGCCGGATGCATAAACCTACAAAACAAATTTAGGCCTTGTTCTTAGGTACCCGAACGGTCTTGGGTCCTTTCACACTAGAAACAAGCACCTTGGATACCCAAACACAAGTATTGGGACTCTTGTGTTTTCCCCCAACATATTTGGCAACTACTTTGCCTGATTTGTTAGTAAGCACAAAAGATGCATCAAAAGTCTTAAATGAAATGCTATGTTCATTTGATGCATTGACAATCTTCTTTTTAGGCATTTTTGAGAGCACCTAGAGGGGGGTGAATAGGTGATCCTGTAAAATCAAACACTAAATAGCCACAAACTTGATTATTAAAGCGTTAGTGTGACCAAGTAACTACGAAGTGAGTTCTTGTGAACAAAACAATCACAGAAAAGCAACACAAGAGACACGTGATTTTTATCCCATGGTTCAGCCAAGTAACACTTGCCTACTTCCACGTTGTGACGTCCTAATGGACGAGGGTTGCACTCAACCCCTTTCAAGTTATCCAATGATCGACTTGAATACCACGGTCTTTTATCTTTTGAGTATCCTTCCCGATTATGAGAAATCTCCACAAGTTGGAGCCTCTCGCCCTTACAATATAGATCACAAAGAAAGCACAAGAGTAAGGATGGGAGAGCAACACACGCAAGACTCAAATCCGCAGTACAACCACGCACACAAGTGAAGAAGTGAGCACACAAACACAGCGCAAGGAGTTTACAACTCGAACAGTGCTCAATTCTCAAGAACGATGATCCAATTGCGTGAATGCAGAGTCTAGGTGTCTTAGGATGTTTCTTGTAAGCTTGGTGTCCTGCTCCAAGCGCCAAGGGGTCCCTTTTATAGCCCCAAGGCAGCTAGGAGCCGTTGGACATCAATTTGGTAGGCAATTCTTACCTTCTGTCGAGTGGTGCACTGGACAGTCCGGTGCACCACCGGACAACCACTATAGCAGTCCGGTGCTCGATTTCCTTCCATATCGGGCACAACCGACTGTTGGCCTCGGGGCCGGTTGGCGCATTAGACACTGTCCGGTGCACACCGGACAGTCCGGTGTGCCCAACCGACCATTGGTGTGGACCACGTGTCGCGTGTTGTTCGCGCAGACGATCGTTGGCTACTGACGCCTTTGACTCACCGGACAGTCCGGTGAATTATAGCCACGTCGCCTTCCTCTTTTCCCGAGAGCAGCCAGTTCGCCGTTGACCAGCCTAGGGCACCGGACACTGTCCAGTGCACCATCGGACAGTCTGGTGTGCTAGGCCCGAGCTGGTTTTGGCTGTACTTAGCCAACTCTTCTCCAATTCAAGTCTTCTTTTCTTGGCACTGTTTCTAGCACTTAGATAGACAATATTAGTACTCAAAAACAATTCACTAAGTCTAGAAACATATCTTGTTCTTTGATTTGCACTTCTCACTCATTTAGCACATAAGAACTTAATCAATATGTGTTGGACATTTAATCACCAAAACATTATAGAAATGGCCCAAGGATGCATTTCCCTTTCAATCTCCCCCTTTTTGGTGATTTATGCCAACACATCAAAAAGCAACAAGAGAAGTGCAACATCAATTCAAATAAAGACCAAATTCTCTTTACTTAGGATTTGGCATATTTGGATCATTCTTTGCCACCACTTGGTTTGTTTTTGCAAATCAAATTCTTTTTCCTATCTCTAAGTCAAACACACTTGTTTGGGCAAATCGAGAGATATTTCACGAGTAATATTGATCAAGTGCCAAAAATTCCCCCTTTTCCCATAATCAAAGTTCTCCCCCATAAGAGACCAAATTTTGTAATTAGAGTATTTTGGCAAAAGAACAAATTGTAACTTTTCTATTTTCAAAATTCACAAGTGGTTGGCTGATCCATTTTGCTTTGGCCTTAATTTCTCCCCCTTTGGCATTAAGCACCAAAATGGGATCATTTTTTGCCCTTTTAACCCCATTGCGTCACCAAAATGTCAATTAAGAGTAGAAAGGCAATGAGAGCACAAGTATGAACTTGGAATGAAATACACTAATACTAGAGTGCAGTGGAAGTCTTGTCGTCGTCCAAGTTCATTTTCCTTTCAATGTACCTTCGAGACTACATCAAGTGTACTCAACCAAACTAGTTAGTCTCAAAGGGTTCAAGTTGTAGCACATCTCCCCCTAAATATGTGCATCATTTGCATATGAACTTGTGAGGTCTGGGGATGACTTGTACAACTTGAGCACCATAAGTAGACAACAAATGATGTAAATGCTCAAAGTAACATGATCAAAGGCATAGACTACATGTATGCTATAGATCAATCCAAGTTACGTGGATCTAAGACATTTAGCCTACTACGCAACCTGCAAAACCTCTTCTCATCTAAAGGCTTGGTGAAGATATCGGCTAGCTGGTTCTCGGTGCTAATGTGATACACATCGATATCTCCCTTTTGCTGGTGGTCTCTCAGGAAGTGATGCCGGATGTCTAGTGCTTAGTGTGGCTGTGTTCAACAGGATTATCCGCTAGGCGGATTGCACTCTCATTGTCACATAGGAGTGGGACTTTGCTCAGATTGTAGCCAAAGTCCCGGAGGGTTTGCCTCATCCAAAGTAGTTGTGCGCAACACTGTCCTACGGCAACGTAGTCGGCCTCAGCGGTGGATAGTGCAACGGATGTTTGTTTCTTAGAACTCCAGGACACCAGGGACCTTCCTAGAAATTGGCACATCCCTGATGTGCTCTTCCTATCAACCTTGCACCCTGCATAATCGGAGTTTGAGTATCCAATTAAGTCAAAGGTAGACCCCTTTGGATACCAGATCCCGAAGCAAGGCGTAGAAACTAAATACCTAAGAATTCGCTTAACGGCCACAAGGTGACATTCCTTGGGGTCGGATTGAAATCTAGCACACATGCATACACTAAGCATAATGTCCAGTCTACTAGCACAAAGATAAAGTAAGGAAGCTATCATTGACCGGTATGCCTTTTGATCAACGGACTTACCTTCTTTGTTGAGGTCAAGATGCCCGTCAGTTCCCATCGGTGTCTTCGCAGGCTTAGCGTCCTTCATCCCAAACCTCTTGAGAAGATCTTGAATGTACTTCGTTTGGGAGATGAAGGTGCCATCCTTGAGTTGCTTCACTTGGAATCGAAGGAAGTAGGTCAACTCGCCCATCATCGACATCTCAAACTTTTGCATCATCACCCTGCTAAACTCCTCACAAGACTTTTGATTAGTAGAACCAAATATTATGTCATCGACATAAATTTGGCAAACAAAAAGATCACCATTGCATGTCTTTGTGAAAAGGGTGGGATCGGCTGTAACACCCCTGGTGTTACTACCACTAAAACTTGAGCATGACATCATAAGCAATGGCATTTCATGTGTTTGTTACACCTAGAATGCATTCACTAGGCAAAATTTCAAACAAGTTGTATTGTTATGACATTTTATGGGTAGAACCCTAGAGTAGGATACCTAACCCTAGATTGGGCTTAATAGAGCAAACCAGGCTTAAACAGGAGAAAACTTCAAAACTCAATTGAAATAACCATATAATATCACCATGAATAGGCATACATGGTATTCAAACCCTAGAAGTATCAAAAACCCTAATTAGGACCCTGGAAAGCCCTAGACTTAAACCCTAGGGGGCTAAGTGCAAAATTAGTGCACTTTTGGACTAAAGTGCAAAAACCATGAAATTAAGGTGTCTTAAGTCATATGGTTCACAAATATGTGGATTTGCAACTTAAACCCTAGGTTTTGGGCCTATTTGCAAAAACACCACTTTTGTGACCATATAGCTAAGTCTGAAAACAATTGATCAGGGCAAACTTTGGAGCTCTGCAGATCGAGAAATTCAAAGAATTTGCCCTGGGTCGATGTAGCAAAGTTGCAGAACCATTGTAGTGGAACAAGTTTGCTATAGGTGTTTGGTCTTGGTACTATGAGGAATTTGGAGATATTTTGATCCGAAGAGGGGCTGTCAAGCGAATTTTAACTGAATCTGGCGCACTGTTCATCGGACTGCAGAAAAGATCTCACCGGCAATAAGAATGCCATCGCGGTCGGGGATGGGTCGGCGGCCACGGTAAAGATCATCCACGACGTGGCGTTAAAACGCTACGGTGGCACCACCCGGTTAATCGGCGGTCACCGGACCATCGTCGTGGCTCTGCCCACGCGGGTGAGCTCGCCAGCGCGGTTACAGCTCCGCGATTCTCATCCAATTCCAGCCATCAGCCTATAAATTAAGCCCGGATCGTGCTTCTTCACCGCATCACGCACACAAGCCCTTGAGCAATCGACTCAATTTCACCAGAAGAACTCCCACCGCCCGCATAACCATTCCGCCCGGCTCTTCGCGCTGCCGTGAAGAACTCTTCCGTGGCTAGCACTCCTCAGGTTAGTAACTCCCCGATTGCTTTGTGTTCTAGCTTGTTTATAACTTCCTATTGCTCTCAGAGCCGACCAATTGAAGTTTGCCAGAATCCCATCACCAGAACACTCCTCTGCTACGTAGAACGCCGCCGCGACACCCTCTCTATCGAACCACTTTCCTGCTCTTGCCCAGCCCAAATTCCAGCATGTGCATAACCTCTGGTGAACCCGTGAAACTTCCCCAAGCCTCAATTTGGTCATCCATGTCATGGGTTGTTCAGAACGCGTTTATCCATCCGATCATCCGCACTGTCGCCGTGAACCGGTTGATTCAAAGCCCGATGGTGAAATTAATTGAGGGGAAATGTGTGGGAGGGGTCCAATCTGGTGTCTGCCGCACGGGAGCCCCAGCAGTTGCGGTATCCGGCCGGCGTAGGCTCACCGGAGTTCGGCCTGTGCTGTTCACCATCGTGGACCTCGGCCTGCGAAGAATTAGAACATGGGGGGTCCTTGTAAACTGTCAGCGACTCACAGAAATAGTGCAGGGCACCAAGTTCGGGTTATTCAAAATGACAGGGGTTTATTCGCAAAGCCTACGCGGGCGCGCGTGCACGAGCGCTTTCCTTCTGTCATGGGCTAGCTTGGGCCGGTTTAGGTCCAATACTTTTCACAATTTTTCTTTTTCTACCAGAGCTAAAGAAATTCTAGAAAATTGTAAAAAAATGATAAAAATACCAGACCAATTTTGCTAGGTTTCTAATTTTCTATAGTATTTAATAAAAATAGTTTCATGATTTTTAGTCCAAAAGGGAAATTATAGAGTATTCAAAACAGCCCAAGACCATGCTTCTGGATTTTTAGAAAATAAAAAATAAATCCAAAATTCACTAAATTTTTAGGATAAACTTTAAATAATATTTAGAAGCCTTGTGTAAAGTTTGGTATGTTTTGGACAATGTTTGATACTTAGAACCCAAAACCCTAGCCCCCCTGCCCTGTGAACTTCACTATTGACTCCGGAAACCCTAAGTTCTCGGAGAACCGTGAAGGAAAGTTGTATTCAAGACTTTAGATAATAAACTTTTATTATCTTTGCACTCTCATGAGCATTACATGGGCATTCATTATTATGTATGATTATATTTAGAAAACGAAGAAGAAGTAGAAGTAGAAGTCGAAGAAGCGAAGACTTCACCACCACCACCTGAGGAACATCAGGCAGGCAACTGTTTTTATTTTGATATCTGCGGAACAGAGCCTGATTCACCAGTAACACAAGGCAAGCCCCGTTGCATTTGCCACCTCCTTGTTCCTTTAAAAATCTTTCTCACTTACTTGATGCATTAGGTGATAGGAGTTGTGTGCTAAACTATTGCTGCATCTCCTTCCTTGGACTTGATTATTTCCTAAATCCCTGTTTTACAAAAGGTTTTTCTTATGCTTAGCTTTGCTTTAGAAAAACAAAATGTTTTGTTTTCTCAAAAGATGATGTTGCAAAGTGGGTGGGATGTTTTCAAAAATAAAACTTGATGGAGGATCCATTATGGCCATGATGGACTCAACATCAGAAAAGATGTACCACTACCAGGTACCAAACTTTGGGTTTAAATGATAAAGCTAAGACCGGGCGGGTGACTTGCACGAGAAAGAGAGTCTCGGTGTAGTGTCTCCGTCTGAGTCGATTAAGGACCGTGTCGATGTAGGCTTGATGATCGAGGACCCTTTAACTAGTCACATGCCTCGTCATGGGTAAGCTTTGCCTCGGGCAGACTAATACCAGAATAAGATACCACACAATGGGAGTGGAGAGATGGCGATAGTAGCATGTACCCTCCGTGGCAAGAGGCTGGACGGTGGTGTATCTGTGCTCTCAGTTGGCGTGAACCTGATCTGGTCTTAAGAACCCCGGTGGCGAGTTGACATATGCAAGGGTTAAGTGCTACATATGTCGTGTGATTGGAGATCCTCAACTGAGTATAATCGGTTCGGATCACCGTAACTTACATGTAGCAATCCAGTAAAGATGAAGGGTTATTAAGAAATTGGCTAGTATAGGTCAAGTGATTGAACTAGGGTAGAAAGAACTCTAAATGTAGGTAATCTTACTTAACCTGACAATTAAAATTGGATTTTTAAGGATCCACTATTAGTAAGCATTTCTGCAAACAGAGTCATTGATTATTGATAAGCCTTGCCTTGACTCCACAAAGCCAGCATATCCTTGAGACTCTTTTACTTTGTCGGGTAAGTCTTGTGAAAGTACACTTTGTACTCAGGGCTTTGTCCCATGTTGTTTTAGGTGAAGAAGCGGCAAACTTTTGTTGCTTCTGTTCAAAGGTGGTATCAAAGGAAGAGAATCAAGACTAAAGCTGCGGGAGGAAAGGATCCTCCGTAAAACTTTTGTTTAATACTTGTCGGGAGGGGTTTTTGCCTCCCATGGTTTGTAATAATAATACTCAACACTCATATATTTTGTTCTGGTCTGTAACTATATAACTTTGTCTTACTTTTCAATAAAAGTAAGTTATTGTAATTGCTTCCGCATTTTCGTACCTCCGATGTATTGTAATGTCTGCGTGACGGGTGAAACGCTCTTGGGAAAGGTAAGGAAAGCAGATACCAAACTTGTCAAGTGATTTAGGGGCACCTGCAAGGTTGTCTGAGGTCCGTTGGACAAGGACAACTGTAGGTGGGCCTAATGACTTGGGAGGTTCCGTCACAGCTGGTATCGGAGCGAAGCCCATCTCTACAGCGGTTATGAGGCATTTTCAAAAAGAGTTTTCCAAGACTTATCTAGAAAATTTCTTTCTTCCTTATCTAACCACCTTCTGAGTACTTAATTGAAAGACCAGATAATAGAGTGCAATGTATATGTAACACCCCTGGTGTTACGAGAAACTAAAACTCGCATGACATCATATGCACCAGCATTAACTTGCTTGATACACTTAGAATGCATTCACTAGTGTAAAAATTTGCAAAATTGTGAGGTTGTGCCGTTTCGAAGAGAGCAAGAGAAATTCAGAGACCTTGTTTGAAATCTAGTACAAGCAAACAACTTTTAAACCAATGGAAATTTGGACATGGGCTCTACACACCAAAGTTGGGTTTAAGATTAAGGTTAATCTTGTTTTTAGTAGGATGCAAAAAATTGATGAAGCACTTGAAGCAGATCAAGTCCAATTTCAACTCTAAACTAGCCCAAAAGTGGATTTTAAGATCTAGCTATGTTTTGTTGAAAGTCCATATATCAAAGTTGTGGAGCTTGAAAAATGAACAATTTTCATATTTGGAGCTCTCCAAGTGGTGTGGGAGAATTTGAAGTAAATTGCAAAAGTTCAGATTTGGGTCAGTTTGGAATCAGCCCAAAACAGTTTTGTTTATCTGTTTTTGAATCCCTGTAACTTTTAATCCATGAGTATTTTGGAAACAGTTGTTATAACAAACTTGTAGAGTAACTATAGGAGAACAACTTTTATTAAGTATGGTAGCCCTAAAACCATATGCAACTGAGTGAAAAAGTGGTCCAAAGTGGGGTTGGTCGGTTTCAAAAATTTCAGACTTGGTGCAGTTAACTAAAACTGAATTTCAGTGCATTTTGCTTGACTTCAGAGCTCTTTTGTGGCCAATCCATAAAGTGTTGGACAAAGGTGTCTATAGTGAATTGGTAAACCATAGAAAGGTGAACAAATATCTTAAAAAGAGTTTGTCCTGGTGCTGTATAGAAATTGGAGTAAAGTGTGCCCAAAAACCTACTGTCGGACATATGGTGACCAGCTTAATATTCAGTTAGCTGTAGCTGAATTCAGTATTTTTGTCCCACTTTGGAGCACCATAATTTTTTTATTTGTGAGCCTTCAGCCTTGGGTTACTGCAGCAGGTTTGTACTGCTTTGTTTGGTGAAAAAGTTTTATTAACAAAGCTTGACATGTATTACTTGGAATCGGGAGAAACAGAGGGGTTAAAAGTAGGGTTTCAGTTTGGTGCAAAGTGCTATTTCAGAATCTGAAACGAGTTTTAGTGTTGCTGATATTTTTAAAACAGTGTATTCCTCTCCACTCTGGACCCATTTAGTTCCTAATTCTTAAGCTTTTGGTGGATAATCATTATATCAAACTTGGAGAAGATGAACTTGGTACTGCATAGGGTTATGGGCGAATTGTGCTCACTGGTGCACTCCCAGGCTGCTTTGGGACTGCAACTGAATTTATTACTGAACATCTGTGTCAGTGTCATGTGCTCTACTTTAGAGTCTTTCAACTTGTGATCTGTGCGCTTTTGGCCTTGAAATGTTCTGGCAATGTGAAAGGCCAAACAAAGGTGAATAAGTCTCTTGAAGTGATTTTGTCTTTGGGTTGTACCGAAGTTGGAGAAATAAGCCCCAAAATGTCCACTGTCAGGTGTCGTTTCTGTTAACTGAAACCAGTTTTCAATGTTGTCCTAACCATTTTGTTGGACCTGATAACTCTTGATCCTTGCACCCTTGGTTTTGAGCAAGTGAGTCAAGTTGATAGTGCGATGGTCTGAGGACATGTTTGTCTAACTGTATTGATTTGGTGCCATTGAAATTTTGGAGCCAGATGAGGGATAAAATTATAGGTTCAGTCGAGCTAATGTGGCTGGGGTTTAGAAAACAGAAAAATATCTGTAAAAAATCCCTGACCACTTCTCCCTCTAGGTGATTCTAGACCGGTTGTAGATAAGAACAACTTGTACTCAAAGAAATGGGGGGGGGAATAACGTGATGTATTTCACTGTGCAGATGCTGAAATTTGCTCAGTTGAGCCTTATCCCAATTGGTGACTCTGCTACCTATCGGATGTCTTCCTGGCCAACATGCAGCAACTAGTTTCTGATTCCCCCACCTCCTTCCTGTGTTGGGCTTGCGTGGGCTAGTGGGGTGTGTCCACGTGCTCCTCAGCATGTAGCTAGTAATCCTTGGAGTTTCCTTCTCTCCCCCCCCAAAACAAAATCCCATTGCGTCCAGGGAAACTTACACCCTGCTCCTACATGTGTCGCCCGCACGCCCTGGTCTCCAGCATCCGGACGCCGCCGTCCCTGCTGCCGTTGGGCTCGGTCACGCAGCTAGACATGCGTGCACCTCAACCTCGCTGACGCTCATCATGGAACCTTGCTCGTTGTACTCGCCATCTGTTGGGATCATGCTTCGTCGCCGAAGGTCCTGCAGGAAGAAACACCTTCGGCAAATCTGTTTATACGTGATACCGAAGCTACCGCTCATGAAGCTTCGACACTATACCGTATCCGAAGACGAAGGATCGAACCGACTTAAAGATGGAATGACTTTTTAGTCCATAAGAGTCTGAGTCATAATTGTGATCTTCTATAAGGGGCATGATTGTAATTTTCTTACAGGCTGCGTCCTGTGCCTATAAATAGGTGAACAGTACTCCTTTACTGTTCATGGAATCCTGTAATTGCTAACGCAGTATTCTGGAATTATTGTTTTCTGCCAAGACGAAGGTATAAATGTACCTAAATATTATGTTTTAATATTTGAGTTCACTTTATAAAATAAATAAATAAATAAATAATGTTATTTATTCTTGGTATTCTGTAACGTTTTGTATGTTATATTTCATTTCACATTGTTTTATTTTTGATCACGAAGATGCAATCTTCGTGATATATTATTCATAACCTTCGTCCGAAGCTCATTAAATCCTTGGGGAAATAAAGCTTCAGCGGACGAAGGGCTTTAATATCTAACATTCTATGTTGCCTTGTTCCTAATTCATAGCATTTGAGAACAAGTCCCCAACACCGTCGTTCCCCGTCCATGCCGTGAGCTACAGCATGCTCGTCGTTGCCGCCTCCTTGTCGGCCACGCTCAACCCCGCAGCTCCTTCGTGTCATCAATTTCCTCGACGCACAGCCTCTCCACCAACCTCGTTGTGCTTGCGGTGTTATCAGGAAGCCGTTAGCCGCCTGCCTTGCCGGTTTGTCGTCGAATTCTTTTCAGTTGGAAAATGATAGCCGAGTACCTTCTTTATGAAATGTGTTTCCATACCATAGTAAACATTCATCTACATGTAATTGACTTGTAGAACACACAGAAAAAGTGGTGTCTGAAGAAGGAGTTCACTTCAGTGTCTGCTGATCCAGTGGTGGAGTTTCATCTAACTGCTTTCCTGAGTAAAAGGGTTTTAGATCTTCTCCTGCAATAAGGCAAGCCCCGGTGCATTTGCCACCTCCTTGCTATTTTAAAATCTTTTATCACCTTGTTTGATGCATTAGGTGATAGGAGTTGTCTGCTAAACCGTTGATGCATTTCCTTCCTTAAAAATTGATTACCCTTCCTTGATACCCGTTTTGAAAAGAATTTTATGATGCTTAGCCTTGCTTTAGCAAACAAAAAAATCTTTTGTTTTAAAACAAAACTGATGCTTCAGTGGGTGGGAAGTTTTCAAAAATAAAACTTAGTGGTGGATCCATCAGGGCCTTGATGGGTTCAACATCGGAAAAGATGTACCTCTGCCAGGTACCAAACTTTGGGTTTAAATAATAAAGCTGAGACCGGGCGGGTGACTTGCATGAGAAAGGAGTCTCGGTGTAGTGTCTCCGTCTAAGTCGTTTAAGGACCGTACCGATTGTTGGCCTGCTGATCTAGGAGCTTTTATCTAGCCACATATCTCGTCATGGGTAAGCTTGAACCCGGCTATTCCATACATGAAAAGACAATCGCGCACTAGGAGTGGAGAGATGGCAAGAGTGGCACGTACCCTCCTGGCAAAGGACCGCCTAAAAGGGGTGGTGTGCTCTCGGGTGGCGTGGACCTGTTCATGTGGTGGAGGATCCATGGGAATGGTAGACATGTGCAAAAGAGTTAAGGGAAGCATATGTCGTGTGGTTGGAGATCCCCAGCTGGGTATTAATCGATTCAGATCGCCGAACTTCTTGGATATGAAGACTGGATCTTTGACCCTCATCGTAGATAACAAGCGAAACAAAAGTTGGATTTTAAAAGAAAGCTAGTGTAGGACAAGTGAATGCTCTAGATTAAAAAAATCTAGATTCAGGAAAAGTACTTAACTTGTGATGTAAAATTTTGGCTTAAGGACCCACTTCTAGTAAGCTTTTCTGCAAAAGAGTCTTTGATTCTTGATAAGCCATACCTTGAATCCCTCTAGCGAGCATACCCTTGAGAGTCTTTTCTTTAGTCGGGTAAGTCTTGCTGAGTAATTCCATACTCGGGGTTTTATCCCTTGTTGTTTTTGTAGGAGAAGTTTTATTCCCTTATCTTTGGGTTAGTTACTTCATATGGAGGACTTGAAGCTTAGATTGTTTTTATATATCTCTTTTGGAAAGGCTTCACCCTTCCTATTATTGTAATAAGTTATGCACTTCGTGTACTATCAGGACTTGTAATAAATACATCTCTTTCTACCATGTAAAACTTGAGTTTTGAAATGTAAAGTGTACTTTGTAAAAGTCTTCCGCTCTATCTCCAATGTGTGTGTATCAAATGTGATTACTGTAATATACCTGTTATGTGGGAGATCCTAGGGATGATGAGTTCCAGTTGACGAACTCGATAGCCTTGTTAAGTTACTCGGTACATGTGCACAACCATCTGAGGTCATTAAGGCAAGGATTGGTGCATGTGGGCCTGATAACTTGGGAGGGCTGTCACAGCGTGGTATCGGAGCGATCCCCCATTAGAATGGATATTAAAGTAATTCTTTGACAAACTTCAAAATGATTTTGCGTCCAAATTATTTTGGAAAACTTAATAATGGATAAGCAAATTCTGATAGTAGCAGTGCAAATAGTTGGTGGTTATGACTAAGGACTATAAGGTGGCTTAGATTAAGATGCTAACCACTAACCCACAACCTGGGAGAATTTTTTGCAGGTACACTAACTAAACACTAGGAAAGTGCGACTAGTGATCAATGACGGAGTGAGTAGGTATGCCACCACCATAGAACGTGATAGCCACTGAGTTGGCAAGAATTGTGAGGACGAATAGGCCGAGCATGCATCATGACATACAACTTTAAGTTAAACCCCCTGCGTAACCAACTTAGTGCGTGTTTTATCCACCCCGTTCATGCTACCTGTCTTTACTTTTCTATCCTGCCTTTCCTATTCGTGAAGATTGGAAGCTAAGTTACCTTTTTAATTGGCAGAATGAGGACTCGTTCTGGAAAGGATCATGGTGCTTCCCAGAGGAATGCCAATGCACCCAATCCACCTCCGGCATCAACTTTGGATGATGTTGTGGCTCAACTTGCGAATGTGAGCACTGTTCTACAGCAAATAGCTCAGCCTACAACATCAACTCCATATGGTTATCATGGTTCTGATGCTGCTATCCTCTATAAAGAGTTTCTCAACACGCAACCACCGGTATTCTCCAAAGCGGAAGATCCGTTGGAGGTGGAAGATTGGGTTCGAACCATTGAACAGAAATTGGGACTCATCCGTTGTGATGATGTTCAGAAAACTCAGTGTGCAGCACAACAACTTCAGGGTCAAGCTGGAGCCTGCTGGGCAGAATACCTTGCGCTACAGCCAGACGGGCATCAAATTTCTTGGGCCGAATTCCGGGAAGTATTCCGGACACGTTATATTCCGAAAGCCCTGATGGAAATCAAATTCAATGAGTTCTTAGATTTGAAGCAAGGGAAAGAAGAGAGTGTAATGGAATATTTTGAGAGGTTTACCCACTTATCCCAATATGTTTTGGATTTTGTGAATACCAATGAGAAGAAAAGGTTCTACTTCCACTACAAAATGACCCCCCCCTTTAGCAATGCATATATGTGTTGGTACAAGCCTATATAAGCATTGCTAGGGTCTATACCAATGCATAATTATGTGTTGCCTATACTGCCGTTCCTAGGGGCTACTGCAACGCTTGTACATACGTTGGTAAGTCATATAAATAAGCGTTGGTAAACTGCAACAGATTTTTATAAGATACAACAACGCTTACATGTGTTGGTGCCGCCCAAGACCAGCTCGTTATCATAGGATGCTACAACATTTAGTTTCGAGTTGTAGCAACATTTTTATCCGTTGCAAGCAATAAACCAATAAAAAATATTTGAATATTTTATTTTGAGGTTAAGATTACAACATGCTGAACAATGCACATTTGATATTTCTGTAATCATCCACACACACATGGCAAATAAGCAAAATATATATATTTAAAAATCAATAGTTGCCTTACAAAAAGTTGATCCATAGTTTCATATATAATTGCACACAACATGGAGACTGAGACTAAGCTGCTAATTAGAGGGTGTAGACGAGAAGAAAAAGGCTGTTCAACTGTGGACATTTTTTCTAGAAATCTGACCAGAGGCAATTATCCCTAGCGCTGGCGATGACAATCCTTTGAATGGAGGGGATAGCTAGGGGCATAGCAAAGCTCCACCTCCACAGTAAGTGCCGCAACATGGGAGCACCAGGTTTATTACAAAGAAAGTTCGAAGTACATATTCATGCATCCTTAAATCTTTCGCTGCCACTATGTTTTGCGCTGAGGATGGGCACAAGCATGTCTAAAGTTCCTTCAATTCACCCTTGCAAAAGAAATAGAATACTCAATAAACATCATCGAAGAAGTATTTGACATGTTTTTTTGACAAATAAATAGAGAGTAGAAGAAGGAAGCGCCCTACCAGGCGAATGTACCAGCCACTTATACACAGACCTTAATTGAATATTTTCTCTGTAAATAATAGGAAAGTACTCTATACCTTTGCACTTAATTGGTGCCTACTGTCTTGCTTTACCAGGCGGATGTACCAGCCACTTATACACAGACCTTAATTGAATATTTTCCGAGAAAGCACCTCTGGTGCAATATATGCTGGTGTCCCCACTGCTGACTTTGGCCTTGAATGTAGTACTGATGACTGTTATGAATTAGCAATTAAATGGTATTCTCAAGCAAGCTTACAGACATGTCAAAGAACTTAAAGCTACCAATACAACGAGAAATTAGTGACAACCTTGGAGTAGCCAAAATCACATATCTTAAGCCGTGGAGCTGGGCTGCCATCCAAGAGAACATTCTCCAGCTTCAATCTCTATGACATATTTGTTGAAAAGTAGACAAGATTCCAGCATTTAAGCATATGTTCAGGCCCCATTGGTAACTCATTAAAAAAACACCTGCACTTCCCACAAGAAAGCATATCTAGTATATGTGAACTGTAACTACTAGACGCTAATTTATAGTTTCTTCATACCATGTGATGGCAATAGCTCACTCCACAGATCAATTGCTGGAAGAAATACCTGGCCTACAATGAGCAGAAGAGAATATATTAAAATTTGTTATGGGGGATTAATAACACATTAAGGGCTAGTTTGCCACTAATTTTCCTTGGACTGATCAGGATTCAACAAACATAAGGGAAACCCTTTCTTTTATCAGGTTTTCTTCTTCTTGGACTGGGTAAAATACCTGCTAAATCATGCCAGACTATTCAAATGATTCCTTCAAACTACCTTTACATGTGTGATTACTGCTGGGACCCTGGCTCTTGGAATTAGTACTGTGTCTGGTTATATCGACCCTTTGACATGACGATTTTACTCCATGCTTGATCCTAACTATGCAAAGGATTATAACACTATCTCCATGGTAGAATTAGTACTGTGCCCTGGATCGGGTATGACAAATTATCTATGTAATTTTAGTAAGTAATCATACAGATTTCTCCAAATCAACACTAATTCCCATACTAATCTTGTTTTTCGCTTCTCATACCCACAGCATCTAATTACACGAACATGAAGCTAGAACATCACAACATAATTGCCAAAAAAACAAAGCAGCATGGACACGTTAACTAGAATTTTACCTTGAACAGGCATTTCATCAAACACCTAAAATACAAGGGTCCTCACCTTATTGGGGAAAGAGACCTGAGTCATTGGGTGTGTATAGGAGATTGCAGACTGCCGCGACCGGCAGTGTTGGAGATTGGAGAAACCTACAGGGTAGATAGAAGGGAACGAGGTAGAGACTGGCGGCCGGATGGCTGGGTAGGGATAGAGGTGGCACCATGGCAGGACGGCAGGGTCGACACCGGCGTTTGCTCGGTACAGGCGTACAACTGTAGAGCAACTATGGAGATGGAGCCATGGAGGGATTGGAGCCTGGGAGTCTGGCGCTCGGTTTCTGGCGGCTGGTGGTGGCTGGCTGAGAGAGAGACGGTGAGGCCGTGAGAGAGACCGTGACTGCGTTTGGGAGACTAGGGTTTCTGGTGAATAAAGATGGAGAATGGGCCAGTCCGCCGGTTTCTGGTGGGCTGAAAAGTGAAAACTGAAATAAATAGAGATATAACAATTATTTTAATAAGTGCTTCACAGTATCAAACAAGATAAAATAATAATTTTATCTTATAAAACGATACGAAGTGGAGTAAATTGTATTGTTGTTCAATTCCTCACTTTACACAGTTTTTGCGTAATTAGCATCCCCAACTACTATGCTTTAGTTGAAAATAAAAGCCATAGTTGCAAAATTGCTTAAGTACCAAAATTAATCTACAGATACGGATTACAACGCATGTAAACGTTACAATAATTCTAGTTACTCTACGCATACAATTGCAACACATGGTAAATGTTGCTATGATCGTATTTACTCTACGCATACGGTTTGCAACACATGTTAAACGTTGCCAGTATCATTGTAATTTAACAGATATAGGTTGCAACACATAACATGCGTTGGAACCTAATAACTTCCAACGCATATAACTATACATTGCCAGGTATACGTTGCTATAGGGGGGTTTGTTTTGTAGTGTTCCTGCGTGGCCTTAATGAGAAGCTCCAGTGCTTGATGGCAACCAGTTTGGCTGAAAGATATAATGAAGTGGTCAGTCAGGCTGTTTTGGGTGATAACAAGATTCGACTTCATCAGGAGTCTAAAAGAAAGAAATTTGTGGAAGAATCCTCTGGTAAAATCAAATAGTGCCGGAGGGTTGTTTATCAATCTGTTTATTATCCTCTTTCTTCTCCACTCCAGCTGCCTAGCTCACCACAGTCATGCGAAAGACAGGTTGTTATCCCTTTCATTCCACCTAAGCCGGATGTCCTAGACATTTATTCTAAAAATATTCCATCCAATACCAAACCATGTGAGAAGTGTGGTAAGTCAGGACACTCTACTCAGGATTGTGCTTCTCTAAGCTAGTGGATGTGCGGCAATCACCTGTGAATTTCCCTCGAAGTAGCCACCAAAAAGCAAGGAAGAATGAGATTGTTCTTAAACTGGGTCAGGTCTATTATACAAAAATCAAAGCTATTCCTGAGGGTGAACCAGTTATGATGGGTGCTTTTTCGGTTGCCAATCATTTGGCGAGTATTTTATTTGATTCTAGTGCCTCACACACCTTCATAAATCGGACATTTGTGTTGAAGCACTAGTTACCTATGGAAGTGGTGGATACTGGGTATTGTATACAATCTCCTGGAGGACTCTTACATACTAAAGAGATGGTATATCAGATACCCATAAAGTTGGTTGGTCACATGTTCCCTACCAACATGCTAGTTCTTCAAAATCAAGATATAGATGTGATTCTTGGTATGAATTGGCTTCGTCAGCATGGGGCGGTGATCAACGTGTTGAAACGGACAATATAGTTGGACTCACCCAATGGTAAGTATAAGTTGTTGATCCAGGTATCAACACCAAGGAGAGCAGTAGAAAGAGTATGTGCTGCTACCGTTAAAGAGGTGAAAGATATACCTGTTGTCAGGGAATTTCCTTATGTATTTCCTAAAGATTTACCTGATTTGCCTCCAGAAAGAGACGTTGAATTTGTGATTGAATTGCAGCTAGGTACTGCACCTATATCTATGTAACACCCACTTTGTATTTGCTAGAGAGAATACCAATAGAGAAACAATTTCTCTTTATATGAGTATGACCTTTATGCATCATCATATGAGAACACCATGTCCAAGAACAATTAATAAAAAGATATGCTACTAAATTGTTGCATCATGCTGGATATTTTATTTTGTGTGCATTTTGTGACAAAAAAAGATTAAATATTCAAATGGGAAATTAAATCCTAAAAGAAATGCTAAAATTTGGAAAGAAAGAAAGAAATAATAGAAAATATAAAACAAAAATTTATAAATAAACAAACTCAACCCTACTGGTATGATTAAAATTTATCTATACTTTGAGTACAAATTCAAAGTCATATTTGGAATTCAAATTGGGAAATTGAAAAAAATAAAAAGAAAAGAAAACAGAAAATAGAAAAGGATTAAGTGGCTTTGTGGGCCGTTCACCTGACTTCGGCCCATTTGGCCAGCTGCGTGGCTCGGCCCTGCTAACCAACCGGCGCCGACACGCGGGGCCCGCACGTCAGCCGCCTTTCGCGCACGGCTCGCAGTCTCGCGTGACACTGCAACGTGGCCCCACATGTCAGCGTGCGTGTTCATCGTCTCCAACAGAATCCGCCGCGACCCCGTCGAAATCGCTCGGCGAAACGACCTCCGAGCTGTGCGGCGCCGTTGCAGGGTTCCTCGGGTTGACCTCCTGGGGTCCATATAGTTGGCCCTCGGGCTAGACCTGGCCAATCGTGCTCCCTCGTTGCCGCCACCATAGCCATTACGAACGGAGTGCGCCGCCGTCGGTGATTACCGTCTCCATTGCCGCACCGCCATCAGAATTCAGGGCCGGGACTCCGCCATTCCGTGTGGTGTGCTTGCGCGGCGTCGCGGTGATCGGAGAGCCAACTGGGCGCAAGTAATTCCTCGCCGGAGACTTTACCTCGACCCCAATCCGCCGCGCACCGCGGCCGTGTCTCCCTGCCCTCTTCGATCAACGGTATGTGACCCTAATCGATACGCTACAGTTCGGGCATCGTGTATAAGTCTTCGGATTAGAGAATGGCACACTGGGGCGCCTAATCGCTTGACTCCGGCGATGGTCCGCCGCGCGCTCCCTGGGCAGCGCCGCCGTGTGCTGGTGGATGCTAGGGGAGTAGCTCCGGGCCGTTAGATCCACCAGCGACGGCTCAGATTAGATCTTCCGTAACGATTCGGCCAAAGTCGATAGCTACCGTTGATCCTTGATCGGATGGCGGGGAGATCGCATAGTCCAGGATCTTTTATGGGCTGTTGGATTTGGATCCGAGGCCTTACGTCGCGTACCGCTTCAATCCATTGGGGATCTAATCTGGGCCACAGAACCGTAATCGTGCGGCTCAGATCAAACAATACCCCTTCGTGTGGACAGTTTTCATATGAGCCCTCGGGTTTTAATGGAATCAACCCGCCGTCCACAGATCCTGTGCGCTGTGTCTCGGGCAACTTGCCCCGAGCCCCCTGGGTTTCTCTAAATTTGAGGCCCAGTCCAGCAGAGTTTTAAATTAATTAAATGATTAGGAAATTGGATTTTTAATACAAAAATAAATTCTAGAACTTGAATAAATCATATAAAATCCATTTTTAGTCCAAATTCATCCATTCCAGTTCCTAAAATTTTGTAATTTTATTATTTATCACTTAGTGTCTCTGTTTTGGCATAAAAACAGTAAGGAAATTTATTTATCACTTAATCCTATTTAAAGCACATAAAACCTTTGAAAATGCATAACTTAAAATCTATAATTCAGAAAATTATGATTTCTGTTCCTAGGATTTTATTTTAATATGTAGAATATCTCTGTGCATTTTGTTTATATGTTTGATGTAATGTTAACTTCTCTATATGCACTGTGCTTGTTTGTATTGTGGCGAGTAGAAGAGCCCGTTGCTGAGGATACTGGTGAGCAGCAGGTTGAAGTAGCTGAGCAGGAGCTCATTGAAGGCAAGTTGTGCCCTTGACCACTTTTTACCCAATAATGTTCTTTAATATCACTTATCCATGCATAGGTTAATTTTGATGGGACCCAATAGGTCACCCTAGATTTGTTTATCTCATTACCTTGTTTACCCCTGAATCACTTGGGTAGTTTGCTATTGCTTTATATGGTTTTGGGATAATCATTTATTACTTCTATGTTCCAATTCTTGTTGTTATTCGGTTTATGTTCATGTTGAGATCATTAATGTTAATTGGAACATAGAGCTTAACTTGAGAACCACGTGCCACCACAAGGGTGGAATGGGACGCCCTTGGCTGACTAATTAGGAAAGCTAGTGGAAGACTACCTTACCCGAAAGGGGCAAGGGCAGTAGGGGAGAGGTCAGTGCGGGGAGGTCCCTGGTTGATTTTGCTGCGATGGCGGTCAGCCAGGAACCCTTTACTGGATCTTCCCATAAACTGTAGCGGGTTTTCGGAAGCTAGTGGAACTTTGTAAAGGCCTCGTAGTGTTGCCCTGCCGTGCTTCCTAGGTAGAGGTATATGGGATTCATGACCCCTTGGCAGATGGGTAACATGACTTGTGGGTAAAGGGTACAACCTCTGCAGAGTGTAAAACTGGTATACTAGCCGAGCTCACGGTCACGAGCAGCTCAGGACTCTCTGATGTTTAATTATGGAACTTAAAGTCAATTTTGTCATTTGCATTGCATGGGTTTATTATAAATTGTGTTCTATTACTTTACTTATGGTTTGGTATTTACTTACACTTAGTAACTGCTAATAAAATTTTGACCAACTACTTAAAAGCAATGCTCAGCTTTAACCTCTATCATTGATTAGCCTTACACATCACATGGACTCACACCTTTGTGAGTTTGTGTCCACTGGTTCCCCACAACTTGTTGAGCTATGATCATGTGTGAGCTCACCCTTGCTGTCTCACACCCCCCCACAGGAGATGATCAGGTGGTTCAGGAGGAGCCGCCTAACACGGAGGAGTTCGATCTGATCTAGGTGGCGTTTCCCAGTCGACATTGGCGCCGTCGATCCTTAGTTTGTTTTATCTTTATTACTTCATTTTGTAATAAGTCTTCCGCTATGTAATAGATACTCTGATGTTAATGACATTTATCTCTATACACTCTGTTATTATATATGTTGTCTTCTTGGCGCATGTATGAGATGCACCCGGCTTTGTTCTTTAAAACCGGGTGTTACAGAAGTGGTATCAGAGGAAATGTTGACTGTAGGACGAAACCTAGATAGAAATGGACAAACCCTTACCTACTTATCTCATTCTGATTCATTCTACACTCACCTTACTCTGATTCTTTCTACACTTATCTTGATCCTGTCTCACCTTCTACTGTTCTACTCTGATCCTTCTTACCTTTGCTACTCCGAGACAAGATGGATTTCAAACCTTGGAATCCCTACCCCTATGACATTCTTAAGAGTTAGGGAACCCAAAACAAAAGTTAAAACTATTTTCTCTATTAAAAATATTGGCTGATTGTGCTGATGCTAAATGCCTGATTTGCTTCTTTGATTGATTGAATTATAGATGGACATCTTAGTATGTACCACCATAAGGTATTGAATTAGCTAGGATAGGTGAAATATTAATCTGCTTAGCTAATAAATCCCCCAAAGTAACCTGATTTGTAAAAACCTGCCTTGTCTATTATCTTCTTACCATATGTATCTAACTCAGATGGTCAATACCAGGCGGGGTGGTGGAATTGACTTGCCTCCTAACCAACACACTCGAAGACAACCTCAGCCACAACCTGCTGGGATGAATCCTCCCAATCCTCCACCGGGCGGAGTTGACCCACTGGTTGCTGCTCAGATGGCAATGATGCAGCAAATGGCAGATACTATGGCCGATATGCGTGCTCAGATGCAGCAAGAACGCCAGGAGATGCGTCAAGAAAGAGAGGATATACGACAGGAGTTACGCCAGGAGCGAGATGAGATACGCCAGGAAAGGAGGGCGCAACAACAACAGCTGCAACAGCAAATGCAACAACAACAGCAACAAGTACCACTGCCTCCACCACCACCACCAGTTCCACCCCGAGACAAGCATAGAGAGTTTATGAGTCATAAGCCACCTACATTTGCTAGCTCACCTGATCCACTGGACGCGGATGATTGGCTGAAGTCTGTTGAGAAGATGCTGAATATTGCACAGTGCACTGATAGGGAGAAGGTTTTATATGCTTCTGGACGTCTGATTGGTCCTGCTGCTGACTGGTGGGATTCTTACACTGCTGCCCACGATGCTGCTGATACTATTACCTGGGCAGAATTTAGTACACAATTCAGGAACTACCATATTCCAGCTGGGATGATAAAGATCAAGAAGAAGGAATTTTTGTCGCTGAAGCAAGGGAGTATGTCAGTCAGCGAGTACAGAGACAAGTTTATTCAGTTATCCAGATATGCCCCTGAAGAAGTTGCTGAAGACGAGAGGAAGCAGGAGCATTTTATTGAAGGACTTAATGGACCCTTGCAGTATGCTCTAGTGGCACACACATTTCCATCATTTCAGAGGCTGCTTGATAAGGCACTGGCTATTGAACACAAGCGTGTTCAACTGGGAGATTTGAAGAGGAAGGCAATATCTCAAGGACAAGGAAGCAGCAGTGTTCGTCCTCGCTACAGTTCACCCCAGAGTACACCGACTCGACCAGGAGGACCACGCCCAGTTCAGCAGTCACCACTGAGGACTCCACCTCCTCGACAGGCTACCCCTACTGGCACCCCGGCGAAGTTTTCAGGACAGAGTCCGGGCACTCAATGTTACAAGTGTGGGAAGATTGGTCATTATGCAAATGTCTGCCCACAGAGGATTGCTACTACTCCAGTACAGAACAGGCAGCAAACACCAAGTTCTGGCAAGGGATATTCTATTGCCAAGGTTAATCAAGTCAGCGTTGATGCTACTCCGGATGGAGGGGACCTCGTGATTGGTATGTTTTATGTTAATGCAATTCCTGCAACTATATTATTTGATTCTGGTGCTACACATTCATTCATGTCTGCTAGATATGCCAACACAAATGAAATACCACTGCTAAATATGAGAAACCCTCTGATAGTAATTACACCTAAAGGGCCTGTTGAGGCGAATCAAATGACACGTAAATTGACATTAACCATTATGGGTAGAGAATTTGGAGCTACTGCTATAATATTGGAGTCAAGCAGTATAGATTTGATTCTTGGTATGTCATGGCTAAGAAAGGCAAAGGCCGTTATAGCATGTGGCAGAGGTACCGTAGAACTCACTACTACTAAAGGAGAAAGGTTTCAAGTTAACATTGCCGTAACCTCCTCATCTATGCGTGCAATGTTCTTTATGCCTGAGGAGTTTGTTGGTGACAATATCCGGGTGGTTAGAGATTTTCCGGATGTCTTTCCAGAGGAGTTACCAGGAATGCCACCTGATAGAGAAGTTGAGTTTGTGATTGACCTCTTACCTGGAACCGCCCCTATTTCTAAACGGCCATATAGGATGTCCGTAGAGGAGTTGAAGGAACTTAAGAAGCAGTTAACTGAGTTACAAGAGGCTGGGTACATTCGTCCGAGTTCCTCACCTTGGGGAGCACCGGTCTTGTTTGTACAGAAGAAGGATGGATCGCAACGGATGTGTGTGGATTATAGATCTCTTAATGATGTTACAGTGAAGAACAAGTATCCGTTGCCCCGTATTGAAGATTTGTTTGATCAAATGAGAGGTGCAAGAGTATTTTCGAAGATTGATCTCCGATCCGGTTATCATCAGATGAGGATTAGACCATCGGATATTCCCAAGACGGCTTTCTCGACTAGATATGGATTATATGAGTTCACAGTTATGTCGTTTGGATTGACTAACGCACCAGCTTATTTTATGAACTTAATGAACAAGGTGTTTATGGAGTATTTGGACAGATTCGTCGTGGTATTCATCGACGATATTCTTATTTATTCTCAGAGTGAAAGTGATCACGAGGAACATCTGAGGATGGTGCTACAGAAGCTACGAGATAATCAACTCTATGCTAAGTTCAGCAAGTGCGAGTTTTGGATTGGCGAAGTGCCATTTCTTGGTCATATTATTTCTAATGGAGGAATAGCAGTGGATCCTGCTAAGGTTAAGGAGATAATGGAATGGAAAGTCCCCACTACAGTTACTGAGATTCGAAGTTTCTTAGGACTTGCTGGATATTATCGGAGGTTTATTGAAGGATTTTCTAAGATTGCTAAGCCGATGACTTCGCTTTTGGAGAAAGGAAAAGAATTTAAGTGGGACGAGAAGTGTCAAGACAGCTTTGATCTATTGAAGAAGAGGTTGATGTCGCCACCAGTATTGGTTATGCCAGATCTACAAAAAGGATTTGATATCTATTGTGATGCATGTGGCCAAGGCTTAGGATGTGTGCTCATGCAAGAAGGACATGTGATTGCTTATGCTTCTCGTCAGTTGCGGAGACATGAATTGAACTACCCTACTCATGACTTGGAATTGGCAGCCGTTGTGCATGCACTTAAGATTTGGAGACATTATATCATGGGGACCAAGTGCCAAGTGTACACGGATCATAAGAGTTTGAAGTATATATTCACTCAGAAAGATCTCAACCTTAGGCAACGCCGTTGGTTGGAGCTTATTAAGGATTATGATTTGGAGATTCACTATCACCCGGGCAAGGCAAACTTGGTTGCAGATGCCTTGAGTCGCAAGGAGCATGTTCATTCAGCTGTTGTTGCCCAGCTACCCGATGAGATTGTTGAGGACTTCAGGAGACTTAACCTGGGGATAGTTGCTCATACTGAAGGAGTTACAATTGATGTGGAACCTACTTTGGAGCAAGAGATCCGCAAGGGACAAATTGGTGATGCTAAGATAAAAGAGATTAAGGATCTGATTACTGAAGGTCGAGTTCCGGAGTTCACGGAAGATGAGCAGGGCACTATATGGTTCAAGGACAGGATATGTGTTCCTGATATTAAAAGCCTTCGAGAGACTATATTGAAGGAGGCCCATGACTCGGATTATTCTATTCATCCTGGTAGTACCAAGATGTATCAGGATTTGAAACGGAAATATTGGTGGTATGGATTGAAAAGAGATGTAGCTGCACATGTGGCTATGTGCGATGTATGTCAAAGAGTTAAGGCTGAACACCAGAGGCCAGCTGGACTATTGCATCCACTGAAGATACCCGAGTGGAAATGGGAAGAGATTGGTATGGATTTCATTACTGGATTGCCTCGCACCCAGAAAGGATATGATGCTATATGGGTGATTGTGGATAGATTGACTAAAGTGGCTCACTTTATTCCTGTCAAGACTACTTATAAAGGTTCTCAACTAGCAGAGTTATATATGGCTCGGATTGTGTGTTTACATGGAGTACCGAAGAAGATCGTGTCTGATCGAGGTTCGCAGTTTACCTCAAGATTTTGGAGAAGCTTTCATGAGAACATGAGTACGAAGTTGAATTTTAGTACGGCTTATCACCCTCAGACTGATGGACAGACTGAAAGGACTAATCAAGTATTGGAAGATATGTTGAGAGCATGTGCCCTTCAGCATGGAGGAAGTTGGGATAAGAGTCTACCTTATGCTGAATTCTCGTACAATAATAGCTATCAAGCCAGTCTGAAGATGTCACCTTTTGAAGCTTTATATGGGAGGAAGTGCAGAACTCCTCTATATTGGGATCAGACTGGAGAGAGACAGTTCTTTGGGCCTGAATTGATTCAAGAAGCAGAAGAACAAGTTCGTATAATTCGAGAGAATTTGAGAGTGGCTCAAACCAGGCAGAAGAGTTATGCTGATAATAGAAGGAGGCCACTGGAATTTGAAGAGGGAGATTATGTGTACCTCAAGGTGTCACCACTGCGTGGAATGAGGAGATTTAAAGTTAAGGGCAAATTGTCCCCTCGCTACATTGGACCATTCCTGATCTTTAGGAGAGTTGGGGAGATGGCATACCAACTTGAGTTACCTGCTAGCCTATCAGATGTGCATAATGTGTTTCACGTATCTCAACTGAAGAAGTGTCTCCGTGTTCCCGAGGAACAGTTACCCATGGATGAGCTCAGTGTTCAAGGTGATTTGACTTACACGGAGTACCCGATCAAGATTTTGGATACATTGACTCGAGTTACAAGAAATAAGGTGATAAAGATGTGCAAAGTTCAATGGAGTCACCACAGTGAAGATGAAGCAACTTGGGAAAGAGAAGAAGAGCTTCGCATAGATTTTCCCCACCTTTTCCCTAGATCTTCTTAATCTCGAGGACGAGATTATTTTTAAGGGGGGTAGGATTTGTAACACCCACTTTGTATTTGCTAGAGAGAATACCAATAGAGAAACAATTTCTCTTTATATGAGTATGACCTTTATGCATCATCATATGAGAACACCATGTCCAAGAACAATTAATAAAAAGATATGCTACTAAATTGTTGCATCATGCTGGATATTTTATTTTGTGTGCATTTTGTGACAAAAAAAGATTAAATATTCAAATGGGAAATTAAATCCTAAAAGAAATGCTAAAATTTGGAAAGAAAGAAAGAAATAATAGAAAATATAAAACAAAAATTTATAAATATACAAACTCAACCCTACTGGTATGATTAAAATTTATCTATACTTTGAGTACAAATTCAAAGTCATATTTGGAATTCAAATTGGGAAATTGAAAAAAATAAAAAGAAAAGAAAACAGAAAATAGAAAAGGATTAAGTGGCTTTGTGGGCCGTTCACCTGACTTCGGCCCATTTGGCCAGCTGCGTGGCTCGGCCCTGCTAACCAACCGGCGCCGACACGCGGGGCCCGCACGTCAGCCGCCTTTCGCGCACGGCTCGTAGTCTCGCGTGACACTGCAACGTGGCCCCACATGTCAGCGTGCGTGTTCATCGTCTCCAACAGAATCCGCCGCGACCCCGTCGAAATCGCTCGGCGAAACGACCTCCGAGCTGTGCGGCGCCGTTGCGGGGTTCCTCGGGTTGACCTCCTGGGGTCCATATAGTTGGCCCTCGGGCTAGACCTGGCCAATCGTGCTCCCTCGTTGCCGCCACCATAGCCATTACGAACGGAGTGCGCCGCCGTCGGTGATTACCGTCTCCATTGCCGCACCGCCATCAGAATTCAGGGCCGGGACTCCGCCATTCCGTGTGGTGTGCTTGCGCGGCGTCGCGGTGATCGGAGAGCCAACTGGGCGCAAGTAATTCCTCGCCGGAGACTTTACCTCGACCCCAATCCGCCGCGCACCGCGGCCGTGTCTCCCTGCCCTCTTCGATCAACGGTATGTGACCCTAATCGATACGCTACAGTTCGGGCATCGTGTATAAGTCTTCGGATTAGAGAATGGCACACTGGGGCGCCTAATCGCTTGACTCCGGCGATGGTCCGCCGCGCGCTCCCTGGGCAGCGCCGCCGTGTGCTGGTGGATGCTAGGGGAGTAGCTCCGGGCCGTTAGATCCACCAGCGACGGCTCAGATTAGATCTTCCGTAACGATTCGGCCAAAGTCGATAGCTACCGTTGATCCTTGATCGGATGGCGGGGAGATCGCATAGTCCAGGATCTTTTATGGGCCGTTGGATTTGGATCCGAGGCCTTACGTCGCGTACCGCTTCAATCCATTGGGGATCTAATCTGGGCCACAGAACCGTAATCGTGCGGCTCAGATCAAACAATACCCCTTCGTGTGGACAGTTTTCATATGAGCCCTCGGGTTTTAATGGAATCAACCCGCCGTCCACAGATCCTGTGCGCTGTGTCTCGGGCAACTTGCCCCGAGCCCCCTGGGTTTCTCTAAATTTGAGGCCCAGTCCAGCAGAGTTTTAAATTAATTAAATGATTAGGAAATTGGATTTTTAATACAAAAATAAATTCTAGAACTTGAATAAATCATATAAAATCCATTTTTAGTCCAAATTCATCCATTCCAGTTCCTAAAATTTTGTAATTTTATTATTTATCACTTAGTGTCTCTGTTTTGGCATAAAAACAGTAAGGAAATTTATTTATCACTTAATCCTATTTAAAGCACATAAAACCTTTGAAAATGCATAACTTAAAATCTATAATTCAGAAAATTATGATTTCTGTTCCTAGGATTTTATTTTAATATGTAGAATATCTCTGTGCATTTTGTTTATATGTTTGATGTAATGTTAACTTCTCTATATGCACTGTGCTTGTTTGTATTGTGGCGAGTAGAAGAGCCCGTTGCTGAGGATACTGGTGAGCAGCAGGTTGAAGTAGCTGAGCAGGAGCTCATTGAAGGCAAGTTGTGCCCTTGACCACTTTTTACCCAATAATGTTCTTTAATATCACTTATCCATGCATAGGTTAATTTTGATGGGACCCAATAGGTCACCCTAGATTTGTTTATCTCATTACCTTGTTTACCCCTGAATCACTTGGGTAGTTTGCTATTGCTTTATATGGTTTTGGGATAATCATTTATTACTTCTATGTTCCAATTCTTGTTGTTATTCGGTTTATGTTCATGTTGAGATCATTAATGTTAATTGGAACATAGAGCTTAACTTGAGAACCACGTGCCACCACAAGGGTGGAATGGGACGCCCTTGGCTGACTAATTAGGAAAGCTAGTGGAAGACTACCTTACCCGAAAGGGGCAAGGGCAGTAGGGGAGAGGTCAGTGCGGGGAGGTCCCTGGTTGATTTTGCTGCGATGGCGGTCAGCCAGGAACCCTTTACTGGATCTTCCCATAAACTGTAGCGGGTTTTCGGAAGCTAGTGGAACTTTGTAAAGGCCTCGTAGTGTTGCCCTGCTGTGCTTCCTTGGTAGAGGTATATGGGATTCATGACCCCTTGGCAGATGGGTAACATGACTTGTGGGTAAAGGGTACAACCTCTGCAGAGTGTAAAACTGGTATACTAGCCGAGCTCACGGTCACGAGCAGCTCAGGACTCTCTGATGTTTAATTATGGAACTTAAAGTCAATTTTGTCATTTGCATTGCATGGGTTTATTATAAATTGTGTTCTATTACTTTACTTATGGTTTGGTATTTACTTACACTTAGTAACTGCTAATAAAATTTTGACCAACTACTTAAAAGCAATGCTCAGCTTTAACCTCTATCATTGATTAGCCTTACACATCACATGGACTCACACCTTTGTGAGTTTGTGTCCACTGGTTCCCCACAACTTGTTGAGCTATGATCATGTGTGAGCTCACCCTTGCTGTCTCACACCCCCCCACAGGAGATGATCAGGTGGTTCAGGAGGAGCCGCCTAACACGGAGGAGTTCGATCTGATCTAGGTGGCGTTTCCCAGTCGACATTGGTGCCGTCGATCCTTAGTTTGTTTTATCTTTATTACTTCATTTTGTAATAAGTCTTCCGCTATGTAATAGATACTCTGATGTTAATGACATTTATCTCTATACACTCTGTTATTATATATGTTGTCTTCTTGGCGCATGTATGAGATGCACCCGGCTTTGTTCTTTAAAACCGGGTGTTACAATCTAGAAGGTCAAACAGAATGGCACCTAAGGAGTTAGCAGAACTAAAGACTCAATTGCAGGACTTGCTCAACAAAGGGTTCATTCGCCCAAGTTCATCACCTTGGGGTTGTCCTGCCATTTTTGTGAAGAAGAAAGATCAAACACTCCGGTTATGTGTTGATTACCGGCCACTTAACGAGGTGACCATTAAGAACAAATATCCTCTCCCTCGTATTGATTTGTTGTTTGATCAACTTTCTAGAGCTAAGGTATTTTCTAAGATTGACCTTAGATCGGGTTATCACCAGATAAGAATTCGTCCTAAAGATGTTCCTAAGACAGCTTTTACTACCCGATATGGTCTGTATGAATATTTGGTTCTGTCTTTTGGTCTGACCAATGCTCCAGCACATTTCATGTACTTAATGAACTCGGTGTTCATGCCCGAGCTTGACAAGTTTGTGGTGGTCTTTATTGATGACATCTTGATATACTCCAAGACCAAAGAAGATCACGCAGAGCACTTGCGTATTGTTCTGACAAGGTTAAGAGAACATCAACTATATGCCAAGTTTAGTAAATGTGAATTTTGGATGGACACAATTCCGTTCTTGGGTCATATCTTGTCTGCCGAAGGTGTTGCGGTCGACCCAAGTAAAGTCAAGGACATTTTGCAATGGAAACCACCTACTACAGTGCATGAGGTCCGAAGTTTCCTTGGAATGGCGGGATATTACCGTCGTTTTATTCTAGATTTCTCTAAGATACCTAAGCCTATTACTGAGTTGCTCAAGAATCATGTCAAGTTTGTGTGGTCATCCGAGTGCAACAAAGCTTTTGAAGAGCTAAAGAAGTTGTTGACTTCAGCACCAGTATTGGCTCAACCCGATATTGAGAAATCATTTGATGTTTATTGTGATGCTTCGGGCATTGGCATTGGGTGTGTACTTATGCAAGAGGGCCGGGTGATTGCCTATGCATCTCGGCAACTCAAACGTCATGAAGAGCATTACCCAACCCATGATCTTGAATTGGCTGCTGTTGTTCATGCACTCAAGATCTGGCGCCATTATCTGCTGGGTAATACATGTCATATATACACGAACCATAAAAGTTTAAAGTATATCTTCACTCAATCCAAGCTAAATATGAGGCAACGAAGATGGTTAGAGTTGATAAAGGACTATGATATCGAGGTTCATTACCATCCTAGCAAAGCTAATGTGGTGGCAGATGCTCTAAGCCAGAAATCTCAGTGTAATTATCTTTTGGCAGAACCTTTAACTGTCACCTTGTGTCAGGAAATAGAAAGGATGAATTTGGGAATAATTCAGCATGGAACCATAGCCAATCTTGTTCTTGAATCAGCTATCCAGAGCCAAATTATTGATGCTCAAAAAGTAAATAAGGGTATAGCCCATATAAAAGAACGGGTTGAAGCAGGAAAGGCTACATGTTTCAGAATCGATGAAAATGGTGTCCTTTGGTTCAAGCACCGATTGGTAATTCCAAAGGTACATGAACTACGTCAACAAATACTGGACAAAGCTCATTTGTCTCGATATTCTATTCACCCAGGAAGCAATAAGATGTATCAAGATCTAAAGCAAAGGTTTTGGTGGACTAAGATGAAGATAGAAATTGCTCGGTATGTGGCTAAGTGTGACATTTGTCAACGAGTGAAAGCCGTCCATTTGAAATCTGCCGGGCCATTGCAACCTTTACCCATTCCGGCCTGGAAGTGGGAAGATATTAGTATGGACTTCATTGTTGGTTTACCCAAAACCTCAAAAGGGTATGATTCTATCTGGGTGATTGTTGATCGTCTCACCAAGCTAGCACACTTCTTGCCAGTGAAGACTTTATACCCGGCAAGGACCTATGCTGATCTGTATATTGCTCGTATCCTGAGTCTGCATGGAGTGCCTAAAACAATTGTATCCGATAGGGGACCACAGTTTGTCTTCAGGTTTTGGGAAGAATTGCATAAATCTCTGGGTACTAAGCTAATTCATAGTTCAGCATATCATCCGCAAACCAGTGGACAAACAGAATGGGTAAATCAGATTTTGGAGGATATGTTAAGATCATGTGTGCTTGCTTATTCAGTTAAGTGGGATGAATGTCTGCCATTGGCCGAGTTTTCATATAACAATAGTTACCAAGAAAGCATAAAAATGGCACCTTTTGAAGCTCTTTATGGTCGAAGATGTAGGACACCGTTAAATTGGTCAGAACCATGAGAGAAATACTTCTTTGGGCCTAATCTTGTAAAGGAAGCTGAAGAAAAAGTTCAAGTGATCCAACGGAATTTGCAAATGGCACAATCTCGTCAAAAGAGTTATGCCGATAAAAGACGTCGGTCTTTGGTTTTCCATGTTGGTGATCATGTGTATCTAAAGGTGTCACCCATGAAACGCGTAACTCGATTTGGTGTCAAGGGAAAACTAGCACCCTGCTATGTTGGTCCATTTCCAGTGCTTGAGCGGTGTGGACTTGTGGCTTACAAGGTGCAACTGCCAGAAAGTCTTTCAGCTGTGCACAATGTGTTTCACGTATCTCAGCTGAAGAAATGTCTCCGAGTCCCCAAACAAGTAGTAGATGTTTCAGATGTCAACCTCGAGCCTGATCTGACTTACTCTGAGTATCCTATTCGGGTGCTGGACCAGAAAGACAGAGTCACGCGAAGAAAGATCATCAAGTTTTACAAAGTACAATGGAACCAGCACTCCGAGGATGAAGCTACTTGGGAATCGGAAGACTACCTAATGGAGCAATTTCCTAAGTTTTTAGATTCTTGTAAATCCTAAGCCTTATGTAAATTGTCATCATGTGAACCAACATGGGCACACCCCTGCCTTGTAAGAACAAATGTGGAATAAGAGCGTGACACATTTCTTTTTCCATCACATAGCCTGGAATTTTAATCTCGAGATGAGATTCCTTTTTAGGGGGGAAGGATGTAACACCCCTGGTGTTACGAGAAACTAAAACCTGGCATGACATCATATGCACCAGCATTAACTTGCTTGATACACTTAGAATGCATTCACTAGGGTAACAAATTTGCAAAATTGTGAGGTTGTGTCGTTTCGAAGAGAGCAAGAGAATTTTAGAGACCTTGTTTGAAATCTAGTACAAGCAAACAACTTTTAAACCAACATGGGCTCTACACACCAAAGTTGGGTTTAAGATTAAGGTTAATCTTGTTTTTAGTAGGATGCAAAAAATTGATGAAGCACTTGAAGCAGATCAAGTCCAATTTCAACTCTAAACTAGCCCAAAAGTGGATTTTAAGATCTAGCTATGTTTTGTTGAAAGTCCATATATCAAAGTTGTGGAGCTTGAAAAATGAACAATTTTCATATTTGGAGCTCTCCAAGTGGTGTGGGAGAATTTGAAGTAAATTGCAAAAGTTCAGATTTGGGTCAGTTTGGAATCAGCCCAAAACAGTTTTGTTTATCTGTTTTTGAATCCCTGTAACTTTTAATCCATGAGTATTTTGGAAACAGTTGTTATAACAAACTTGTAGAGTAACTATAGGAGAACAACTTTTATTAAGTATGGTAGCCCTAAAACCATATGCAACTGAGTGAAAAAGTGGTCCAAAGTGGGGTTGGTCGGTTTCAAAAATTTCAGACTTGGTGCAGTTAACTAAAACTGAATTTCAGTGCATTTTGCTTGACTTCAGAGCTCTTTTGTGGCCAATCCATAAAGTGTTGGACAAAGGTGTCTATAGTGAATTGGTAAACCATAGAAAGGTGAACAAATATCTTAAAAAGAGTTTGTCCTGGTGCTGTATAGAAATTGGAGTAAAGTGTGCCCAAAAACCTACTGTCACACATATGGTGACCAGCTTAATATTCAGTTAGCTGCAGCTGAATTCAGTATTTTTGTCCCACTTTGGAGCACCATAATTTTTTTATTTGTGAGCCTTCAGCCTTGGGTTACTGCAGCAGGTTTGTAGTGCTTTGTTTGGTGAAAAAGTTTTATTAACAAAGCTCGGCATGTATTACTTGGAATCGGTAGAAACATAGGGGTTAAAAGTAGGGTTTCAGTTTGGTGCAAAGTGCTATTTCAGAATCTGAAACGAGTTTCAGTGTTGCTGAAAATTTTAAAACAGTGTATCCCTCTCCACTCTGGACCCATTTAGTTTCTAATTCTTAAGCTTTTGGTGGATAATCATTATATCAAACTTGGAGAAGATGAACTTGGTACTGCATAGGGTTATGGGCGAATTGTGCTCACTGGTGCACTCCCAGGCTGTTTTGGGACTGCAACTGAATTTATTACTGAACATCTGTGTCAGTGTCATGTGCTCTACTTTAGAGTCTTTCAACTTGTGATCTGTGCGCTTTTGGCCTTAAAATGTTCTGGCAATGTGAAAGGCCAAACAAAGGTGAATAAGTCTCTTGAAGTGATTATGTCTTGGGGTTGTACCGAAGTTGGAGAAATTAGCCCCAAAATGTCCACTGTCAGGTGTTGTTTCTGTTAACTGAAACTAGTTTTCAATGTTGTCCTCACCATTTTGTTGGACCTGATAACTCTTGATCCTTGCACCCTTGGTTTTTGGCAAGTGAGTCAAGTTGATAGTGCGATGGTATGAGGACATGTTTGTCTAACTGAATTGATTTGGTGCCATTGAAATTTTGGAGCCAGATGAGGGATAAAATTATGGGTTCAGTCGAGCTAATGTGGCTGGGGTTTAGAAAATAGAAAAATATCTGTAAAAAAATCCCTGACCACTACTCCCTCTAGGTGATTCTAGACCGGTTGTAGATAAGAACAACTTGTACTCAAAGAAATAGGGGGGGATAACATGGGAGGTATTTCACTACGCAGAAGCTGAAATTTGCTCAGTTGAGCCTTGTCCCAATTGGTGACTCTGCTACCTATCAGATGTCTTCCTGGCCAACATGCAGCAACTAGTTTCTGATTCCCCCACCTCCTTCCTATGTTGGGCTTGCGTGAGCTGGTGGGGTGTGTCCACGTGCTCCTCAGCATGTAGCTAGTAATCCTTGGAGTTTCCTTCTCTCCCCCCCAAAACAATATCCCATTGCGTCTAGGGAAACTTACACCCTGCTCCTACATCTGTCGCCCGCACGCCCTGGTCTCCAGCATCCGGACGCCGTCGTCCCTGCTGCGGTCGGGCTCAGTCACGCCGCTAGACGTGCGTGCGCCTCAACCTCGCTGACGCTCACCGTGGAACCTTGCTCGTTGTACTCACCATCGTTCCCCGTCCATGTCGTGAGCTACAGCGTGCTCATCGTTGCCGCCTCCTCGTCGGCCACGCTCAACCCCGCAGCTCCTTCGTGTCATCGATTTCCTCGACGCACAGCCTCTCCACCAACCTCGTCATGCTTGCGGTGTTATCGAGAAGCCATTAGCCGCCTGCCTTGCCGGTTTGTCGTCGAATTCTTTTCAGTTGGAAAATGATAGCCGAGTACCTTCTTTATGAAATGTGTTTCCATACCATAGTAAACATTCATCTACATGTAATTGACTTGTACAACACCCAGAAGAAGTTGCGTCTGAAGAAGGAGTTCACTTTAGTGTCTGCTGATCCAGTGGTGGAGTTTCATCTAACTGCTTACCTGAGTAAAAGGGTTTTAGATCTTCTCCTGCAATAAGGCAAGCCCCGGTGCATTTGCCACCTCCTTGCTATTTTAAAATCTTTTATCACCTTGTTTGATGCATTAGGTGATAGGAGTTGTGTGCTAAACTGTTGATGCATTTCCTTCCTTAAAAATTGATTACCCTTCCTTGATACTTGTTTTGAAAAGATTTTTATAATGCTTAGCCTTGCTTTAGCAAACAAAAAAAATCTTTTGTTTTAAAACAAAACTGATGCTTCAGTGGGTGGGAAGTTTTCAAAAATAAAACTTGGTGGTGGATCCATCAGGGCCTTGATGGGTTCAACATCGGAAAAGATGTACCTCTGCCAGGTACCAAACTTTGGGTTTAAATAATAAAGCTGAGACCAGGCGGGTGACTTGCACGAGAAAGGAGTCTCGGTGTAGTGTCTCCGTCTGAGTCGTTTAAGGACCATACCGATTATTGGCCTGCTGATTTAGGACCTTTTATCTAGCCACATACCTCGTCATGGGTAAGCTTGAACCCGGCTATTCCATACATGAAAAGACAATCGCGCACTGGGAGTGGAGAGATGGCGAGAGTGGCACGTACCCTCCTGGCAAAGGACCGCCTAAAAGGGGTTGTGTGCTCTCGAGTGGCGCGGACCTGTTCATGTGGTGGAGGATCCATGGGAATGGTAGACATGTGCAAAAGAGTTAAGGGAAGCATATGTCGTGTGGTTGGAGATCCCCAGCTGGGTATTAATCGATTCGGATCGCCGAACTTCTTGGATATGAAGACTGGATCTTCGACCCTCATCGTAGATAACAAGCAAAACAAAAGTTGGATTTTAAAAGAAAGCTAGTGTAGGACAAGTGAATGCTCTAGATTAGGCAAATCTAGATTCAGGAAAAGTACTTAACTTGTGATGTAAAATTTTGGCTTAAGGACCCACTTCTAGTAAGCTTTTCTGCAAAAGAGTCTTTGATTCTTGATAAGCCATACCTTGAATCCCTCTAGCCAGCATACCCTTGAGAGTCTTTTCTTTAGTCGGGTAAGTCTTGCTGAGTAATTCCGTACTCAGGGTTTTATCCCTTGTTGTTTTTGTAGGAGAAGTTTTATTCCCTTATATTTGGGTTAGTTACTTCATATGGAGGACTTGAAGCTTAGATTGTTTTTATATATCTCTTTTGGAAAGGCTTCACCCTTCCAATTATTGTAATAAGTTATGCACTTCGTGTACTATCAGGACTTGTAATAAATACATCTCTTTCTACCATGTAAAACTTGAGTTTTGAAATGTAAAGTGTACTTTGTAAAAGTCTTCCGCTCTATCTCCAATGTGTGTGTATCAAATGTGATTACTGTAATATACCTGTTATGTGGGAGATCCTTGGGATGATGAGTTCCAGTTGGCGAACTTGATAGCCTTGTTAAGTTACTCGGTACATGTGCACAACCATCTGAGGTCATTAAGGCAAGGATTGGTGCATGTGGGCCTGATAACTTGGGAGGGCTGTCACAGTATAGAAGGTGTGAATCGACTAAGGTTGATTATGTAATTATACATGCATCATGCTAAAAACTATGTAAATAAGATTTTCCCCTCATGGAGATATGCCGCCGCGCATGTGACACCCCAGTGTCACCTAGGGTTTCTCTCAAATGCTAACCCAAGAACCCTCATCTTATGTGAACCAAAATGGAGCATGAACATCAAATTGACTTAAGAATAAAGGATCCACTAAGCTCATATTTAAAAGTATCATGTTCAAAACAAATGGGTTTTTCAAAAAGGAAAAATGTGCAACCCTAATAAAAACCCTAATTGAGCCCTATAAACAAAATTCAAGAGAAAGGGGAAAAGAGTATGAAAAATATAAAATCATGACTTGGGCCAATTATAAACATTAAAGTATACTAAATAAGCAACAACAAAGATTATGGAAGCTTGGCCAAAACAATTTAAATAAAACCCTAAACAAGCCTCTCAAGTGGGAGTTCATTAGGGAATTCTGAAATTCAGAATTCTGAATTTCAGACCTTGAGCCAAAGATCAAGCGTGTTCACCTTGATCCCTAACTCAAATCCTAATGGCCCCATTGAAAAAAACGTGCATAACTAACCTCTCTGTCTTGTGCCAGAAGATGGCATTGGGACGCGTGCCTCGAACACGTCAAACCAGAGATTTTCTCCCTGTGTGCGACAGTGAGACAAACCAGATTTCTTCCCTCTCTATCTCCTAATCCAGTCAACCAAACCTGCTAGCCTCCACACACAAACGACAAAGGGACCTGAGAGGAAGAGATCCCTCAACGGGATCATGGCCATAATTTCAAAGATTTGGGGCCAATCCGCGCTTGAACTCGACCTCTCTCTGCACTGCCTCGTGCTCGACGCTGTGCCAGGCGCTAGAGCGCGCACTGGCGTTCGCCGCGCACGCCCCGAGCGCTTGTCAGAGCCCCGCCCTTGGCCGTGCTCGCCCGCACCTATAAAGCCTCCCCGGGCGCGCCTAACTTCACCCCGAGCTCACCATCGCCGGCTAGACGCCCCTCCTTAGCTCCGGCGAGCTCTTTTCCGCCCGCCATTGCCGCCAGAGCCTCGGCCACCGTGGCTAGCCCACTCTAGTCACCCCCAAGTCGCGCCAGCGCCTCGGTTAGCTTCGCCTTTGGCCCGTGAAGCTTTCCAAGCCCTCGGACCCGGTAAAACTTCACCGAAAGCCCGAGATCACCCTCGCCGGACTTCGGTCGCCCGCCCCCACGCGTGGACCGAGCTCTCCGATAAACCATTCTTCAATTCCTTGCGCTCACACCTTCCTTGACCCCTGGTGAAGCTCTCTGACCCGTTCAATCGGTCAATTATGCCCTGGATAGGCCGGACTGCTCGCTGCCGACGAGCTTCCCCGCCTACGCACGCGGACCGGCCGACTCCGACCATCCCTGACGGTGACCCGCACATCGCCGTGACCCTCAGGACCACCCCTACACCCTCGGCCACCTCACCGGAGCAATCTCGCCGCCGGTAAGCCCCTCCGCCCTTTCTTCCGCCGCGGGTACTGTTTAGGTTGGGGAAAAGACCTCGGGTTAGGATTAGAAGAACCCAGGGGGTTTTTTGAGATGTCAGTGACTCAATTGAATAGTAGCCCAGGGACTAGTCTGTAAGGAAAACTTAAAACACCCGCCAGGGACCCCGTTGCAAAGTAGTTTTCCATTTAATCATTTTTGTTTAATCTTTTTAATGAACATAGAACTTAGAAAATTCATAACTTGATGAATACTTTACCAAAAATTGTGAAACCAATTTTGCTAAATTCTAAATATTATGAACTATCAATTAAAAATGTTGAACCCTATGCTTTCTATTCTAATTTTTAGAGTTTAAAATTAAATACAGGAACTGACCAAACCTTGTTTAATTAAGGAAAATTGGTTATGTTTCTATGCTGAACCTAAGAAAATTTGTAGATGTTCAAACCCCATTTAAACACTGTTTAAAAATAGTGAGAACCCCAGTATTAAAAAAATTAGTGTAAATATTCATTAGAAGCTATTTCTGCCCAAACCTTAGGAAAATCAGAAAGGCCTTAGAAATTAATGACCAGTGGATGAAATTATTTTTTCTAGTTTGCTTAAGTAACAAAGAACCTAGGAAAAATAAAGGAACCTCTAGTCTAGATCAGATTCAAAGAGAAATGTTTTATTTAGCATTATTCCAACTAGAAATCAATTATTAGAATTATAAAACCAAACCCAAAATTGATAATAAAACTCCAGAGGACTTGTAACCACCAAAACCCCACTGCAAAAATAATGGCCATCTAAGCCCATCATTTTAAGTAAGGTAAATAAATATAATGTGATAATGAGTCATATTCCAATTAAATCATGAGTAACCCAAAATAATACAATAATGGGCAAATAAAATTTTGCTAGATCAATAATGAGATAGGCCACCAGAGAAAAATACAAACTCATTGGAAAGATGCAAACTAATACCTATTGCCAATATTTTGTAAAAAGGGCCATTTAATCCAATTAATGCACACCACCCCTTCCCTTAAGCAAAAAGATGCCAAACTTCAGAATGATTGCTCTTGCGCAAAGGAGAAGCTAGGAAAAATTAGAAATCTGTTGTTTGATATTTTTCAAATATAGTGGTAGTAGAAAGCACCCCTTTGGCTAGAAACTTTAGAAAATCCTAGTAAAATAACTAATAAGTATTAATGGCTAGAGATTTGTACCAAGTCATGTTATAGCATCTAAATGCCAGCAAAAATAAGTCTTAGAGAATTACCTACAATTGAATGATAGTTGTAGTTCAAATCACCCCTTCTGCCCTAAAATTTGGTAATTTGTCTAGAGAAAACTATTCACTTCCAGAACCTCAAATTTTGAGACAAAGAATCATACACCAGTAATAAGCCACTGTAATTTTTTGCAGAAATTTTGAAAACTTATTAAGGAGACTTGTAGTTCAAACCCCCCCTAAAACCCTAAAGAAGGTCAAGGGAAAAAGAGGAAAGATAAACCTCACTCCAATAAGTCCAACTTGAGTTCTTGACAATTCTCACTAAAGACCTTAAAAAGAATTCAGTGGAACCCCAAGAATAAACCTACCACTTAACTTAGCTAAGTTTGATCCAATTTACCAAGTATACCACCAAAAAAAATCTCGTATCAGGAAGACTTAGCTCTATCTAGCCCATATAGATCATACACCATCAAAAGTTTAAATTACTAATGCACATATCATATCATACATATATCTTACGCATTGCATTCATTAGATTGTAATCTAGCTGACGGAGAGTACGTGCTCATCCCCGAGCAAGGGACTGTCCAAGAAGAAGACCAGGAGCAAGCTCCCGAGGCTGCTATTGGGATCTCCCCGCAGCCCCAGCTATTGAAGGCAAGCCCCGGTTTTTTATGCATAACCAGTTATATATGCTATTTTACTATACTTAATGTTTGTAGGTTTGTACTGTGCACTTAAGTATAGGAGTTGCTTGAAACCTCTAGTTGCATAAACTTAGGATTCCTTTTGAGATGAACACTAGTATGCTAGGTCGAGTAGCTGCTTTGCTAATCAGGATCTCGGTAGAAGTCGAATGATTTTTCTAGCACTCGCGCGAGGTCAGGAATTGATTGTATTCATCTTGATAACGGGATCTATGTTAGTCTATGGACTTGGATCCAGGGAGGATGCCTTGTCCATGAGACGAGAAAAAGGAATTAAGGATTAATGTGTGGATACCTGAGTCAAGTGTTTGAACGTACTAAGCATATGTCGGGAAATATGGTAATCAATAAACCTAATACCTGAGTGAAGCCGGGCGCGGACTTTATCCCTCATGCGACCTGAGACTGGGTCTCCCATGCTAGCTATGGTGGGTACAAGTGCGGTCACTGCACGGCGGCAGCCGGGGTCAGTGGAGCATTGTATGCCAAGGCGGTGAGGCCTGGACGCGAACGGGGAATCGATGGGGACGGTTGACATGTGTGGGGATGGAGTGCCTTGACATGTCGTGTGTTTAGGTTTACCTTGCAAGGATAAAAACTCGATTCGAATTGTCTGCTTCTCGCAGCTAATGAGACTGCTTGACCCCTTGTACTACATCGAGTAAGAAGTGAAATGAGGTTACATGAGATAATTTGTTGATTAAACTAAAATGCTTGTTACCATGTATGCTTAGAAGGAGCAAATGTAGCTAAGCTAATAATACTAGAATTTGAAAAGTTAAAATGGATTTTAGAAACAGCTAGTGCTTTTGGCAAACCAAACCCCTCAGCCAAATAGCTGCATAGTCTAGAGGTAGAGGAGTAGATTCCTCACACCGGGTAAGTCTAGCTGAGTATTAGTATACTCAGCCTTGCTTGTGGCATAATTTTTGCAGGTACGATTCAGGATATGGTCGATGGTGTGACTTGGCCTACCACCCTACCACCGGGTTGGACGGTCGAGTGGGATGTTGCTCTGGCAGGAGAGGAGCACGAGGAGTAGTGGGCTAGGCCTTGCCCCTTTCCTCGATACCGACGACATCGATTATCCGCTGTATTTTATTTCGTGAACTCTTATTTGCTACTTGAAAAACTCCGATCCATGTAATAATTCAGTACTTAATTTGAGGTTTCCTGTTTTATTGTATTTTTTCTGTGACTCACCTTCGAGTGAGATTGTGGAATTTGATCCTGGTTAAGTGGCTCTATCAGACTAGATCTGAGGGACTGACGGGTTATTCCGATTTAAGTGCGTTGCGGCCCCTGAGGCGTGACTTAGGCAATTAAGCTGGAATAATTCGGGTGGTTCCGCCACAGCTGGTATCGGAGCAAATTCCACCATAGAGAAGGACAATAAACCATGAATATCATCTTCAAAATCTAAAACTTGCCTAGAAACTAATACGGATCGTCAGGACTAGACCGCTAGACCTAGGACGAAAGGCCTTAGGCATAGGGGGAGAAATAGGTGGCTAATTAAGTAGGCCCCATGGGCCAGTACTTAGATTTTTAAGGATGCCCTAAGAGCACCCTATTATCTGGAGAGGAGACGTTACTTCCAGCATGCATGCATTATAAACACAAAAGGGAATTAAAACTTGAGCTAACTTACTTCCTTTAAAAACCATCCGAGCTCTTTCTTTTTTTCCTTCCACCATAATCTTTACCTTTGATACCCTTCCGCAGATGAATTCACCCACCCCCGCCAGTGGAGGAGACACCCGTTTCAGTTCTGACTTACTTTCTCGCGATGGCTTTCCTTCCATCTTGTGGGAAGTGCTTAACTCCGCCGGTTACCCTACGCCCCCTTTGTACACGGTGCAGTTGTATGAGGAGCATCGGGTACCTCGTTGTCGGGTCTGGCTAACTTTGGAGGCTCATCCCCTTCAGCCGGGTTGGCGTTCTCTTGATTCCGAGACGATTGGATTCAGGACGGACGACACCACTGAGGCAGCAGCCATGAAGACTCTGACGACTTTCGGTGGCTACCATCCCCTGGAGATGGTGATGCACCCCTTGGGACTCTTCCCTGCTGAGAAGAAGGACGACCCCATGTGGTGTAACCACATGAGGCATGTGAAGGATGTGTGGGCAATGTATCCTGACTTGGTTGGGAGGGTCACCGTTCAGTGCATGAGTGCGCTGTACCGCCTTCAGGCCCTTCAGAGTGATGCCATGGCACACCTTGCTAACATCGCTCAAACCACCAAGCTCACTCTCGATAGTCGAGAAGATTTTGTGGTCGATTTATCCTCCGAGTTAGTGGAGAAGGATCTGCAGGTGGAAAGGTTGAGCCAGCGCATTACCACCTTGGAGCAGCAGGTGGAGATCCGAGACAACACTATTGATGTCTTGGAGAACCAGCTCCACGATGTGCAGAGGGAACTCGAAGAAGCAAATGACCACCTGGACATGCACCACTTGGAGATGGAGGCCAATGAAGCCGGAAGCGAGGGAGAAGAGGCTCCCGAGGAGTTAGGACTAGCCCCTGGTGCCAATGGGACTACCCCCATGATGCCTCCCTCACCCGTATCCAGTGTCGCTTTCACCGCTCAGGGTTGATCAGTCACTTCGACGCTTTTAGGCGGAGAGAAACCTATGCGAGCTTAGTTAATGTCAGATTTTGGACTAGGCTTGCGGGTACTTTCCCCTGATTGATGTAACCCTGTGAACTTTTGAAATCTGTGGGATGTTTGTAACCATGTTATCTTCATTTCGAACCTAATATTATGATTATGGCATTTTTCCTTCCATATGAGATAATATCTTGCCGTTCAAAATTGTGAGTTGGGATAACAATGGCGACAATCTCTGTTTTCCGATGGCAGCTAGGTAGTGTCGCGGGCATAACGAGCAGGTTCCCCCGCCACCTCCTCCAGCTCCCACAGTGCAGGAGCTGATGGCCCAGCAGAATGAGATTTTGCGACAGCTCTTGCAGCGCCAGCCCCACCCTCATCAGCATGGTGGAGGCCAGCCTCAGCGACCTCCAGCAGCGGCAACCTACCAGGAGTTCCTGAGCATGCAGCCACCCTTGTTCGCCAAGGCAGAGGATCCATTGGACGCCGACGTGTGGCTCCGCGTCGTTGAGTCCAAGTTCCCCTCCTCACGGGAGACTGCCCTGATGCTACCAAGACTCGCTTCGCCACGCAGTAGCTTCGCGGATCTGCTCGGACTTGGTGGGACCACTTCCGTGCTATGCTCCCCGCTGATCGTGAAGTGTCTTGGGAGGAATTCAAGACTGCTTTCAGAGGGCATCACATCCCAGCTGGCATTCTTGATCGCAAGCTGAATGAGTTTCTGGCACTTAATCAAGGAACCCGCACGGTACTGCAGTATGCGCAGGCCTTCAACGACCTATGCCAGTATGCAGGTTACCATGCTAATTCTGATGAGAAGAAGAGAGACCGCTTCCACAGGGGTCTTAGCACCAAGCTGCGGGAACGACTCGACACTGTCCGGGCTGACAGCTTCAATGAGTTGGTCAACCTGGCCATCTCCCAGGAGGATTGCATTGTAGCTCACTGGGCAGAGAAGAAGAGAAAGGCACCAATGGCAGCACCATCCGCTCAGGCCCAGAGGTTCAGGATTGTTTCTCACAATCAGAGCATGGGTTTTTAGTAGCAGGTAGGCAGATGGGTGATTAGGCCATCTCAGCAGCAGCAGCCGGCACCCAACCGCTTTCTAGCTCCCGCTCTAAGAAACAATCAGCCTCCGCAGCAGCAGTTCCGCCAGGGCAATGGGAACAAATGTTTCACTTGTGGCAATGTGGGCCACTATGCCAAGAATTGTCCCAGGAACCAGCAAAGGCAGGTGCCAGCACCAAATCAAGACAAGGGAAGAAAGCAGAAGGTACAGGTCAAGCAAGGGAAGCTCAACTTCACTACTCTGGAGGAAGTACCTGAGGGAGCTCCTATCATGACCGGTATCTTTTTAGTTTATAATCAACCTGCTTTAATTCTGTTTGATTCTGGTGCATCTCATAGTTTCATTAGCCAAAAGTTCAGTGCTAAATGTGAACTGCCATTCTCTCACTCAAAAGGGTCATTTGTGATAGTCACACCTGGGGGTAAAATTTCAACTAAGCAATTAAACCAAAGTGTGCCTATTCAACTGGGAAGCCACATTGTCAAAACCACCCTTCTTGTTTTGGGATTGGAAAATGTGGACATTATTCTGGGAGCTAATTGGATGACCCTGCACCAAATTGTGCTTGATGTAGCCAGCCGCATCGTGGAAATCAATTCTCCATTCTGTGGGAACTTCACCTTGATGCTGCCCAGTCAGGGTTCTACTCAGTCATGTGCTTTCTCTATGATGGAGTTACCTCTGAAGAAGATCCCAGTGGTCTGTGAGTATGCAGATGTCTTTCCTGATGAATTGCCAGGAATGCCACCCGATCGGGATATTGAATTTGCCATCGAGTTGCAACCGGGAACGACACCAATTTCCAAGAGGCCTTACCGAATGCCACCCGCCGAGTTGGCAGAATTGAAGAAGCAATTGCAGGAGTTGCTAGACAAGGGATTTATTTGCCCAAGTACTTCGCCTTGGGGATGTCCAGCACTGTTTGTGAAGAAGAAGGATGAAAGCTTGAGGCTGTGCATAGATTACCGCCCTCTTAATGCGGTAACTATCAAGAACAAGTATCCTTTGCCTCGTATTGATGTTCTTTTTGACCAGTTGGTCGGGGCCAAGGTGTTTTCCAAAATAGACCTTCGCTCCAGCTACCATCAGATCAAGATACGAGCAAGCGATATTCTGAAGACGGCATTCTCAACCAGATATGGGTTATATGAATTCTTGGTGATGTCTTTCGGGCTGACTAATGCACCATCATATTTCATGTATCTGATGAATTCTGTTTTCATGCCTGAATTGGACAAGTTCGTAGTGGTGTTCATTGATGATATCTTGGAGTACTCTAAGAACGAAGAAGAACATGCTGGGCATTTGCATGTAGTGCTTCAACGTCTGCGAGAGCACCACCTTTATGCCAAGTTGTCCAAGTGTGATTTTTGGCTAAAGGAAATCAAATTCTTGGGTCACACTATCTCTCAAGTAGGAATAGCTGTTGATCCTGATAAGGTGCAAGAAGTGATGAACTGGAAGCCACCAACGACTGTCCGTCAGATTCGGAGTTTTCTGGGATTAGCTGGTTATTACCGAAGATTTATTTCGGATTTCTCTCGAATTGCGAAGCCTATAACTGAGCTACTGAAGAAAGAAGCCAAGTTCGTTTGGAGTCAGAAGTGCGAAGATGCCTTCCATGCATTAAGGAAGCATCTGACCACAGCCCCAGTATTAGCGCAACCCGACAACAGCAAGCCTTTTGATGTGTATTGTGATGCCTCTGGCACTGGACTAGGTTGTGTCTTAATGCAAGACAACCGAGTCATTGCTTACGCCTCAAGAGCACTCAGGCCTCATGAGCAAAATTACCCCACTCATGACCTTGAGTTGGCAGCAGTGGTTCATGCATTAAAAATGTGGAGGCACTATTTAATGGGAACCCACTGCAACATCTTCACTGATCATAAGAGCCTTAAGTACATCTTTACTCAGGCTGATCTCAACATGAGGCAGAGAAGATGGCTAGAGCTGATCAAGGATTATGACCTAGAGGTACATTATCACCCAGGGAAAGCCAATGTGGTAGCAGATGCCTTGAGTCGGAAGTTGCAGTGCAATTGTATTCTGATGGATGCTCGCATTAACACCTTGTGTGATGAGTTGAGCAAGATGCAAATTGAAGTGATTCCTTCTAGTGCTCTGTCTCACATTTCTGTCGAGCCAGCCTTGCAAGACCAGATCATCATGGCCTAGCTCAGTGACAAGGGAGTGCAGATTATCAAGGAGAATCTCCATCAGAAGGTTGAAAAGTATAAATGTTTCCGCCAAGATGAAAAGTGTGTATTATGGTTCAAAAGCAGATTGGTGATTCCTAAAAATAAGGACCTTAAGAAGAAAATCTTGGACGAGGCTCATCTCTCCAAATTCTCTATGCATTCGGGAAGCACCAAAATGTACCATGATCTGAAGCCTTTGTATTGGTGGACCAGAATGAAGAGGGAGATAGCCCAGTATGTATCGGAATGTGACACCTGTCAGAGGATAAAGGCATGCCACTTGAAATCAGCTGGAGCTTTGCAACCCCTATCTATACCTTCGTGGAAATGGGATGACATCAGCATGGATTTCATTGTGGGTCTACCCAACACCTCTCGTCATCATGATTCGATTTGGGTTATTATGGACCGACTGATAAAAGTGGCACATTTTCTCCCTGTGCACACCACTGATAAGGCTCAAAAGTATGCAAAGTTGTACATTGACCGGATCATGTGTTTGCACGGATTACCTCGGACCATTGTTTCTGACCGAGGAGCCCAATTTGTTGCCAGATTTTGGGAACAATTGCAGGAGTCTTTGGGAACCAAGCTAATCATAAGTTCGGCTTACCACCCACAGACTGATGGTCAGACTGAAAGGGTAAACCAAATTCTGGAGGATATGCTGAGAGCTTGTGCAATCGATTGTGGCAAGAACTGGGATAAACACCTCTCTTTGGTAGAGTTTGCTTATAACAACAGTTATCAATCCAGCCTAAAGATGGCACCCTTCAAAGCTCTTTATGGAAGAAGGTGTAGGACACCACTTAATTGGTCTCGGCCTGGAGAAAGAGGAGTTTTTGGACCTGACTTAGTGACTGAAGCCGAAAGGAAGGTCAAACTAATCAGGAAAAATCTAGAAGCTGCTCAGGCCAGGCAGAAGAGTTACCATGATAAAATAAGGAAACCTCTCCAATTCAACGTGGGAGATTTCATGTATCTCAAGGTATCACCCACCAAAGGAGTGCAGAGGTTTGGAATCAAAGGCAAGCTAGCCCCTCGTTACATTGGACCTTATGAGATCATAGAAACCTGTGGACCCGTGGCATATAAGCTGAAGTTACCTTCAAAAATGTCTGCCATTCACAGTGTGTTCCATGTATCTCAGCTAAAGAAGTGTGTTCGATTGCCGACCGAGATCATAGCAGAGCCAGAATTGGAGATAGAACCAGGTCTATCGTACCAAGAGTACCCTTCCAAGATTCTGGATTGCAAAGAAAGATCAACTCGGGCTAAATCGATCAAAATGTACAAGGTCTAGTGGAGTAATCACTCAGAGGAAGAATCTACTTGGGAGACTAAGGAATTCTTGAGATCCAACTTCCCTGATTGCCTACCTAAGGAATCTGGTACGTAATCACACCCAACCCCTCCTCCTGCCCTTCGAATCTAAAATTCAGAAATATGATCTTAAATCAGAATGAAGTAATCATAAAACAAGATTTAAAAAGGACTTCCTTCTGAAGTTGCAAAGAGAATGACAATCGAAGAGCAAATTGCCCTAATAATAAGAGCATCCACTTCCTATAAGTCTCACCCTTCGCTTCACCCCGGGAGGACTCTGACCCGAATCTCGGGACGAGATTCCTTTAAGGGGGGAAGGCTGTGACACCCCAGTGTCACCTAGGATTTCTCTCAAATGCTAACCCAAGAACCCTCATCTTATGTGAACCAAAATGGAGCATGAACATCAAATTGACTTAAGAATAAAGGATCCACTAAGCTCATATTTAAAAGTATCATGTTCAAAACAAATGGGTTTTTCCAAAAGGCAAAATGTGCAACCCCAATAAAAACCCTAATTGAGCCCTATAAACAAAATTCAAGAGAAAGGGGAAAAGAGTATGAAAAATATAAAACCATGACTTGGGCCAATTATAAACATTAAAGTATACTAAATAAGCAACAACAAAGATTATGGAAGCTTGGCCAAAACAATTTAAATAAAACCCTAAACAAGCCTCTCAAGTGGGAGTTCATTAGGGAATTCTGAAATTCAGAATTCTGAATTTCAGACCTTGAGCCAAAGATCAAGCGTGTTCACCTTGATCCCTAACTCAAATCCTAATGGCCCCATTGACAAAAACGTGCATAACTAACCTCTCTGTCTTGTGCCAGAAGATGGCATTGGGACGCGTGCCTCGGACACGTCAAACCAGAGATCTTCTTCCTGTGTGCGGCAGTGAGACAAACCAGATTTCTTCCCTCTCTATCTCCTAATCCAGTCAACCAAACCTGCTAGCCTCCACACACAAACGACAAAGGGACCTGAGAGGAAGAGATCTCTCAACGGGATCATGGCCATAATTTCAAAGATTTGGGGCCAATCCGCGCTTGAACTCGACCTCTCTCTGCGCTGCCTCATGCTCGACGCTGTGCCAGGCGCCAGAGCGCGCACTGGTGTTCGCCGCGCACGCCCCGAGCGCTTGTCAGAACCCCGCCCTCGGTCGTGCTCGCCCGCGCCTATAAAGCCTCCCCGGGCACGCCTCACTTCACCCTGTGCTCGCCATCGCCGGCCAGACGCCCCTCCTTAGCTCCGGCGAGCTCTTTTCCGCCCGCCATTGCCGCCAGAGCCTCGGCCACCGTGACCAGCCCACTCCAGTCACCCCCAAGTCGCGCCAGTGCCTCGGTTAGCTTCGCCATTGGCCCATGAAGCTTTCCAAGCCCTCGAACCCGGCAAAACTTCACAGGAAGCCCGAGATCACCCTCGCCGGACTTCGGTCGCCCGCCCCCACGCGTGGACCGAGCTCTCCGGTAAACCATTCTTCAATTCCTTGCGCTCACACCTTCCTTGACCCCTGGTGAAGCTCTCTGACCCGTTCAATCAGTCAATTATGCCCTGGATAGGCCGGACTGCTCGCTGCCGATGAGCTTCCCCGCCTGCGCACGCAGACCGGCTGACTCCGACCATCCCCGACGGCGACCCGCACATCGCCGTGACCCTCAGGACCTCCCCTACACCCTCGGCCGCCTCACCAGAGCAATCTCGCCACCGGTAAGCCCCTCCGCCCTTTCTTCCGCTGTGGGTACTGTTTAGGTTGGGGAAAGGACCTCGGGTTAGGATTAGAAGAACCCAGGGGGTTTTCTGAGGTGTTAGTGACTCAATTGAATAGTAGCCTAGGGACTAGTCTGTAAGGAAAACTTAAAACACCCGCCAGGGACCCCGTTGCAAAGTAGTTTTCCATTTAATCATTTCTGTTTAATCTTTTTAATGAACGGAGAACTTAGAAAATTCATAACTTGATGAATACTTAACCAAAAATTGTCAAACCAATTTTGCTAAATTCTAAATATTATGAACTATCAATTAAAAATGTTGAACCCTATGCTTTATGTTCTAATTTTTAGAGTTTAAAATTAAATACAGGAACTGACCAAACCTTGTTTAATTAAGGAAAATTGGTTATGTTTCTATGCTGAACATAAGAAAATTTGTAGATGTTCAAACCCCATTTAAACACTGTTTAAAAATAGTGAGAACCCCAGTATTAAAAAAATTAGTGTAAATATCCATTAGAAGCCATTTCTGCCCAAACCTTAGGAAAATCAGAAAGGCCTTAGAAATTAATGACTAGTGGATGAAATTATTTTTTCTAGTTTGCTTAAGTAACAAAGAACCTAGGAAAAATAAAGGAACCTCTAGTCTAGATCAGATTCAAAGAGAAATGTTTTATTTAGCATTATTCCAACTAGAAATCAATTATTAGAATTATAAAACCAGACCCAAAATTGATAATAAAAATCCAGAGGACTTGTAACCACCAAAACCCCACTGCAAAAATAATGGTCATCCAAGCCCATCATTTTAAGTAAGGTAAATAAAAATAATGTGATAATAAGTCATATTCCAATTAAATCATGAGTAACCCAAAATAATACAATAATGGGCAAATAAAATTTTGCTAGATCAATAATGAGATAGGCCACCAGAGAAAAATACAAACCCATTGGAAAGATGCAAACTAATACCTATTGCCAATATTTTGTAAAAAGGGCCATTTAATCCAATTAATGCACACCACCCTTTCCCTTAAGCAAAAAGATGCCAAACTTCAGAATGATTGCTCTTGCGCAAAGGAGAAGCTAGGAAAAATTAGAAATCTGTTGTTTGATATTTTTCAAATATAGTGGTAGTAGAAAGCACCCCTTTGGCTAGAAACTTTAGAAAATCCTAGTAAAATAACTATTAAGTATTAATGGCTAGAGATTTGTACCAAGTCATGTTATAGCATCTAAATGCCAGCAAAAATAAGTCTTGGAGAATTACCTACTATTGAATGATAGTTGTAGTTCAAATCACCCCTTCTGCCCTAAAATTTGGCAATTTTGTCTAGAGAAAACTATTCACTTCCAGAACCTCAAATTTTGAGACAAAGAATCATACACCAGTAATAAGCCACTGTAATTTTTTGCAGAATTTTTGAAAACTTATTAAGGAGACTTGTAGTTCAAACCCCCCCTAAAACCCTAAAGAAGGTCAAGGGAAAAAGAGGAAAGATAAACCTCACTCCAATAAGTCCAACTTGAGTTCTTGACAATTCTCACTAAAGACCTTAAAAAGAATTCAGTGGAACCCCAAGAATAAACCTACCACTTAACTTAGCTAAGTTTGATCCAATTTACCAAGTATACCACCAAAAAAATCTCGTATCAGCAAGACTTAGCTCTATCTAGCCCATATAGATCATCCACCATCAAAAGTTTAAATTACTAATGCACATATTATATCATGCATATATCTTACGCATTGCATTCATTAGATTGTAATCTAGCTGACGGAGAGTACGTGCTCATCCCCGAGCAAGGGACTGTCCAAGAAGAAGACCAGGAGCAAGCTCCCAAGGCTGCTATCGAGGATCTCCCCGCAGCCCCAGCTATTGAAGGCAAGCCCCGGTTTTTTATGCATAACCAGTTATATATGCTATTTTACTACACTTAATGTTTGTAGGTTTGTACTGTGCACTTAAGTGTAGGAGTTGCTTGAAACCTCTAGTTGCATGAACTTAGGATTCCTTTTGAGATGAACACTAGTATGCTAGGTCGAGTAGCTGCTTTGCTAATCAGGATCTCGGTAGAAGTCGAGTGATTTTTCTAGCACTCGCGCGAGGTCAGGAATTGATTGTATTCATCTTGATAATGGGATCTATGTTAGTCTATGGACTTGGATCCAGGGAGGATGCCTTGTCCATGAGACGGGAAAACAGAATTAAGGATTAATGTGAGGATACCTGAGTCAAGCGTTTGAACGTACTAAGCACATGTCGGGAAATATGGTAACCGATAAACCTAGTACCTGAGTGAAGCCGGGAGCGGACTTTATCCCTCATGCGACCTGAGACTGGGTCTCCCATGCTAGCTATGGTGGGTACAAGTGCGATCACTGCACGGCGGCAGCCGGGGTCAATGGAGCATTGTATGCCAAGGCGGTGAGGCCTGGACGCGAACGGGGAATCGATGGCGATGGTTGACATGTGTGGGGACGGAGTGCCCTGACATGTCGTGTGTTTAGGTTTATCTTGCAAGGATAAAAACTCGATTTGAATCGTCTGCTTCTCGTAGCTAATGAGACTGCTTGACCCCTTGTACTACATCGAGTAAGATGTGAAATGAGGTTACATGAGACAATTTGTTGATTGAACTAAAATGCTTGTTACCATGTATGCTTAGAAGGAGCAAATGTAGCTAAGCAAATAATACTAGAATTTGAAAAGTTAAAAATGGATTTTAGAAACAGCTAGTGCTTTTGGCAAACCAAACCCCTCAGCCAAACAGCTGCATAGTCTAGAGGTAGAGGAGTAGATTCCTCACACCGGGTAAGTCTAGCTGAGTATTAGTATACTCAGCCTTGCTTGTGGCATAATTTTTGCAGGTACGATTCAGGATATGGTCGATGGTGTGACTTGGCCTACCACCCTGCCACCGGGTTGGACAGTCGAGTGGGATGTTGCTCCGGCAGTAGAGGAGGACGAGGAGTAGTGGGCTTTGCCTTGCCCCTTTCCTCGATACCGACGACATCGATTATCTGCTGCATTTTATTTCGTGAACTCTTATTTGCTACTTGAAAAACTCCGATCCATGTAATAATTCAGTACTTAATTTGAGGTTTCCTGTTTTATTGTATTTCTTCTGTGACTCACCTTCGAGTGAGATTGTGGAATTTGATCCTGGTTAAGTGGCTCTATCAGACTAGATCTGAGGGACTGACAGGTTATTCCGATTTAAGTGCGTTGTGGCCCCTGAGGCGTGACTTAGGCACTTAAGCTGGAATAATTCGGGTGGTTCCGCCACAGCGCATAAGAAAAACCGCGCGCAAGTCTACCGGGCTGATTGTCGTGCCCCACCATCAGCTTGCCCCACGGCATGAAGACAGTAGCAGTGGTAGCAACGATCCAATCGGGGATCTGGAAGCCTAGGTTGATCAGCTTCGATCAGAGCTCCATCGCAGGAACGATATATGGGTCGCGGATGGTGAGAGAATAAACGAATTAAGAACAGACATCCACCAACTGCAAGATCAGCTCGCGGAACGAGATCTAGCGCTCGACTGGGCGGTTAACTCTTGTTCGCTTGCTTGGGCTAAGGAAGCTAAAGCTCGAGCCCGCGTGGAGGAGCTTAGCACCGCCATAGACCACTTGCAAGTGTATTGTAATACACTACATGAAGAAGTTCATGTATTGTATTCCCAACTGCACCCCAACGTACATGTGGATCCAGTCGGAATAGAAGCCGGACCTTCTGGGACAGCGGGAGAAGCCTTTGGTGGTGAACTAGACCTTTTCAGGCCTCCTCCCTCTATGAAGTTGGTGGATAAATGGTCTCCTACTCCCGACAGTGAGGCTACTAAAAGTGACAAGAAGCAAGAGTAGTATAGTGTAGAAGTAGTAGTAATGTATAATAGGTAATGTAATCCTGTTGTAAAATTCTAGTCTGTAACATTACCCTTTTTAGTAATGTAAAAATGGATGGTTTTCTTTGGCATATTATATTCTTCCAAATGTTTGTTGCCTCAGATGCCTTCCAAGACTCGTGCACAGGATGGAGCAGGGACCTCCCGTGGGAGGGAAACAACTCCGAACCAACCCCCAGTACCTCCAACATTAGCTGAGGCCATCGCTGCCTTGGTTAACGCTACAGCTGATAACACCCACTTTCTGCGGGAAATGGCGAGACAACAAATGTAGCAACAAGGTGGGCAAGCGTATCAGCAAGGACCCCGTGAAACGTCATATCTGGATTTCTCAGAGACACGTCCCCCATTGTTTGTCAAGGCGGAAGATCCTCTCGAAGCGGATGAGTGGATCCGCGTTATTGAGAAGAAGTTCGGGCTTCTCCGATGCACGGAGATTCAAAAGCCCTTATTTGCAGCACAACAATTGCGAGGCCCTACTAGTACCTGGTGGGAAATTTTGTAGCCGTTCAACCGGCTGGTCATCAAATAACTTGGGATGAGTTCAAGTTGGCTTTCCGGGAGCACTATATACCTGAAGGGGTGCTCCACATGAAGCAGGAGGAGTTTATGAAACTGAAACAGGGTGGGGATACTGTCACTCAGTATCTCAATAAATTCAACCACTTGTCTCAATATGCTATTGATCAAGTCAACACGGATTTAAAGAAGATAAATTGCTTCATGAGAGGCCTTAATGATCGAATGCAACAAAAGATGGCCACCTGCATTGATCTTTCATATGGAAGGGCTGTCAGTACTACACTGGCAATCGAAGCTAAATATGCAGGTTCGGGAAAATCAAAGGGTTACGGAGGCGACAGGCCCAGTCAGGGGTCTGAGAAAAGACAAAGGTTGGTAATCCGACCTTTTAATCTGAATCGCTCTTCCCCACGTCCACCCTCCTACCCTTTCAAACAACCGGTCTTCATTCATCCCGCTACTGCCCCCACTCCAACAAATCAGTTGAGTGCCCCTGGTACTCGTTACCCTGCCCTCCCCAGCTCTTCAACTGGTTGCTTCAACTATGGAAAGTCCGGACACTTTATTAACGATTGTCCATACCCGAAGCAAAATTGATCAAGTAATCAGCAAGGTTCTGGGAATTCCGCTCAAGGAAAGGGAAATGCAACAAACAATATCGCGGGAAAAAATACAAGAAAAACGGGGCGGATTTATTATACTCAAGTGGCCACAACACCGGAAGGCGAACCGGTTATGATGGGTACGTTTCTAGTGGCCAATAACCCTGCAATTATTCTTTTTGATTCTGGCGCTTCGCATACTTTCATAAGCAAGAAGTTTGTGGAGCAATATTGCATTCCATACCATGAATCAAGGGAAGGGTTTAAAATTCATTCGCCTGGGGAACAAATATTTACTAAAGAAGTGGCTTTCCAAGTGCCCGTAACATTGGCTGAACGGGACTTTCCTACGAATATGATTATTCTGAAAGGCCAAGATGTAGATGTAATTCTGGGCATGAATTGGTTAGCCCAACATAAAGCTATTCTCAACACCAATTTGAGAAATGTCAAGTTGAGTTATGGCCAAGAAGAGGTTCTCTTGACCATCCCCGTAGCCATTCCAGCTAAACCAATTGGCAGAGTATATGAAGCTATCATACCGGAGATCCAAGATATTCCGGTAGTATGTGAGTTCCCAGACGTCTTTCCGGAAGATTTGCCCGGATTGCCTCCAGAGAGAGATGTAGAATTTGTGATTGAGTTGAAGCCCGGTACGACTCCAATTTCTAGAAGGTCGTACCGAATGCCTCCAAATGAATTGGCAGAACTCAAGACCCAATTACAAGATCTACTGGAGAAAGGATTCATCCGGCCAAGCTCATCACCATGGGGATGTCCATCCATCTTTGTTAAGAAGAAGGATCAAACACTACGGATGTGCATGGATTATAGACCCCTGAATGAGGTTACCATAAAAAATAAGTACCCTCTTCCCCGGATTGACATTTTATTTGATCAACAAACTGGAGCGAGGGTATTCTCTAAGATTGACCTCAGATCAGGCTATCACCAGATCCGTATTCGACCCAAAGATATACCAAAGACCGCATTCACTACGCGGTATGGTTTGTTTGAATACCTGGTTATGTCTTTCGGGCTAACAAATGCTCCTGCCCACTTCACCTATCTTATGAACTCGGTATTCATGCCTGAGCTGGATAAATTTGTGGTGGTATTCATTGATGATATCTTAATATATTCTAAGAATGAAGAGGAGCATGCCCGGCATTTATGGATCGTGTTAACACGCTTAAGAGAACATCAATTATATGCTAAGTTCAGTAAGTGCGCATTCTAGCAGGAGGAGATCCAATTTCTAGAACATGTATTATCTGCCAAGGGGATTGTGGTGGATCCCAGCAAAGTCAAGGATATTTTGGAGTGGAAACCCCCAACCACTGTACATCAAGTCTAAAGTTTCCTTAGACTGGCTGGATATTACCACCGATTCATACCAGATTTTTCTAAGCTTGTGAAACCTGTAACACCCTGAATTTAGAGGTATAAAATTTCTTTTCTAATATTCACCAAATTCATGTGTTACCCTCTATTTTCCTTACTTTTCATTTTTTTTCTCTAAATAATGGAGTGTTATTTTGTTATATATTAGCATAAGCCTAATGAATTGAACCCTAGAGAAGATTTGCGTGCTGCATTTAAATTTCATGCTGAAGCATAGTTTTGTTTGCCATCGCATTTAAGTTATTTGGGCATCATCTAAAATTAACAAATAAACTTATTTATACGAATGTATATCTATGCCCATATATATAACAAAAGAGAAGAGAGAAAAAGCTAAATTCAAAATGAAAATAGAAAAGACCTACATTTATTCCCTCCCCTCGGCTCGGCCTTTTGGCCAAGCTTCCGCGGCCCACCTAGCGCGCAGCCCAGTCTGCGGCCCCGTGCCATGCTTCCCCGTTGCGCGTCGGGTGGCCCAGCCAGCCAAGCATGTCGTGCGCCCCGTGGCCAGCGCGCTTGCACGAGCGCTGCGCGCCTGCGCTCGTCCTACGCGTGGGCCCCACCCACCAGTCCGCCCACCTCCTGTTCCTCTTCTCCCAAACCACCTCCCACGCATCTCTCCCTCGCCAGTTCAATTTGGAGCCTCATCACCCTATTTCCCTCTCCCTCGCGCGCGCCCACACCTCTACTACCGAGCCGCCCTTGCTCCTGCGCCCATCCGGTGGACGCCCGCCCGCCATAGCACATAGTGCCCATCAGTTCTGTGGAGGAGCCCTGCCGTTCTCGCCGAATCGCTGGTTCGGTGCTCGCTGTCGAACTCCGTCGTGGTGAGTCTGCTTTCCCTTCCCCAACTCATCCCTCCCCTTTCTGCCCCCTGCTGAGCCGTTCGTCCCCTCCCGGCGCGGCTGTCAGCCGGCGTGGCAGACAACCAGCGTAGCGGCTTGCCAGCGCAGCGCACGCGGCGACAGCACCTGCGTCGTGGCCAAGCCCCTTCTTAGGCATGCGTTGTGCAGCATGTCGTGCTTCCCTAGCCCCTGCTCTTCCATGCGGCTGCACATCTCCCCTGCCATGCATCTTGCCGTCACGGCCGCGCCCAGTCTCGTCTCTGCCACCGCCATGCCCCTCTGCGCAGTAGTCGGCCCCTCCATACCTCTTCCCCATCGCGGTTTCTTGAGTACTGACTAGTGAGTAGAGGAAAAAGAAACCACTTCGAGTCCGATCCTGCATGTAGTGCATGCCCGTCGTGGATGGTGGTTGAGAAAATAACGCAAGTGGTCCCCACTCCCACCCACGTGCACGCATGTGGCCCAATTTGAGTGAGTCGTTTCATCCACCCCACATAGTCATGCGACACTTTTTTTTACAGACTACTTGATCCAATGATCTTCTGTGACTACTTTTTGGGTAGTCTTCCATGTGGCAAGCCTCCGGTCAATCCAATCGCAACACGTCGCAATAAATCTATTAAATGTATGCTATCTGTTGCGTATTAAACTCGTTTTATGCCGTTCTAGATATGTTAGCTTCATAATGATATTGTATACACATAAAAATATTACCTTATCATAACTCATGTTACATTTAGTTAATTAATTATTTGTTTAATCTTCGATTATTAAAATGGAAATATAATAAAAACTAAGTTATAGTTTTAATTTATGTTTTATAAGTACATGTTAATGTGATTAATAACAACATAAATATTTAGATACAATATTGGTCTAGTGTAAACGTAATATCGGTTATTGACTCTCGTGTGTCGCGCGTGTTGTCTGCATGCTGTGTGGCGTACTCTATTTGTGCATCGTTCGCGCGCGTGTTGTCCACGCGCGATATTAAACTGTTCGCTTATAATCACTCATGTCAATTAATTAGGTATTTATTTAATCATCCAAGTTTAAAATAGTGAGTTAATCAAAACTAAGTAGTTTTATTTTATATTTCATAAATAGCAATTAATATAGTTACGTCAAATTAAATATTCTAACTAATAATTGTTTAGTGTAAACACGATAACTTCTCGACCGTAGCTTCGACCGTCGCGTTTCTTATCCTCGCGTAACCGTAGAGGCGCTCTCTATTTTATATTGCTCGCTTTTATAACATTTTATCTTGTATGGTGTAATGTTCTTATGTATATGTATATGTTTGTTTGCTTGTGCCTGTTCGTCTTTGCTTCGCGTTGCGATTAGATCGTGATTCGTTTCTGAGCTTCGAGGAATCGACGGTCAAGCTTCGACGACCAAATGATCTAGTTCTTCGAGTTCTACGAGATCGAAGACCCTGAGCATCTGTTTGGTGAAGGCAAGTATCATCTGACCTATTATGTCCCATTTACTTTATAATTCATCAACCCGCATACCATGATCAACCTAAGGATTGACTAGCTTTGTATTTACCTTGTCCTTGATTACCTGTTGGGTTACTATGGTTAGCTTCATGCTATTGCTTTACTTTAATCAACGAACATGATGTGAACACTTATGATACGATGTTGTCATTATGATTATGATGTTGGACTAGCGATACTTTAGGGGGCTCGAGCGATTTCTCGAGTGCCTCTCCGTAAGGACCTGTTCGTTGGATGACCGCCCGGGAAAACAGTGCAACCATGAGGGTGGAATGGGACGCCCTTAGCTAAATAATTAGAGGAACTGGGGTGTAGTTCGCTTTGCCGTCGTGCCGTTAATGGGGCTCGGTGTATGCGGCTCGCTCTGCCAAGGTTGGTTCACCCCTTGGGGAGGAGTGCGGTGCATTTAGGAAACCTAACGTGCGGCTACAACCCCAGGGAATCTTTGTAAAGGCTATGTAGTGAGACCCTGTCTATTCACCTTGGTAGTGTTTAAGGGTTTGATTAGCCCGAGGCAAGAGGGAATCACGGCTTGTGGGTAAAGTGTGCAACCTCTGCAGAGTGTTATGAAACTGATATATCAGCCGTGCTCGCGGTTATGAGCGGCCAAGGGAGCTCCATTGATTAGAGATACTTTGATCAGAGATGGTTGGTTTACAGGTGGTGATGAGGACGATGGTTTTTTTATTATGATTATGGTAATGGTAAGTGGTATTCTTTCCGTTTGGAAAGGGTACTTTGGGTTAAGAACTTGGGTTAATGCTAAAACCTGGCTTTCTACTAGTAATAATAACCTGACCAACTAAAAGCAACTGCTTGACTTAACCCCACATAAAGCTAGTCCACTACAGCCAAACAGGACATTTGCTGAGTATGTTGATGTGTACTCACCCTTGCTTTCACAAAACACTAGGTTGCCTTTGGTGCAATCTATGCTCAGGTAAAGAAGGTGTCGAGGCGGATCTCCAGGAGTTCCAGGACTTCGACGAGTTTGAGGATTAGGCTAGCGACCTCCCCCAGTCGGCTGCCTGTGGTGGGTTGTTTACGTTGGCTATGTTTCGATTCTGTGTACTTTGATTTATATTATGTAAATGGCTCTAGTCTATAATATTATTACTTACTCTTTATTGTAATTCGAAGCATTGTGTTATGATGAGTCATTTATGTAATCGCTGTGTACGTGAATTACTGATCCTGGCACGTACATGGTTCCCATTCGGTTTACCTTCAAAACCGGGTGTGACATAAGTGGTATCAAAGCCGTGCTGACTGTAGGACCGCTAGCCTAGAGTAGCATTGGCCGTTTTAAGGACTTATTGATTATTACTTCACCCCATCCTTGATTCTGCTTCAAAATATTAGTCACCTCGACTAATTCTATGTTGTGCTCCTATATGCCCCCTTGCCAAAAGTATTTTATTCTACTATGGTCTATACTTCTCTCAATCCATTAGATCTGATCTCACTCTTGTGCTTGCGACATCTTTGTAGATGCCCCCTGACCATAACCTTCTTGTTTTTTGGGATTCTTTCCTCTTCCATCGTTAAGTTGCTATCATTTCGCAATATCTATTCCATTGGTATTGACATGCTCGTATCCTTGTATTTTTAATATCCTTATCCCTTAATTCAAAGTACTTACCCTTGTACCTCTGCTGCCTATTTAAACAATTGAGTTTATATGACCATGACCTTCCTGTCTTTTGAGATCCTTTCCCATTCCGTTGTTAAGTCGTTATCTTTCGGCAATTTCTATTCTCTTGGTATTGGTATGCTCATATCCTTCGAGTCTTGCGTACTCTCATATTTTCATGTATGCTTACCTTCATACCCCAATGACTATTCAAGACATTTCAGTTAACATGCCCTTGATCACCCTTGTTTCCTAATAATCCATGAGCAGTCATTTTTATTTTGCACATCCTTGGTGATCTCGTTAATTCCTTGTAACTTCCTTCGATAATGAACTTTTACTTCAACTCTTATGTCAGAATCTCACTTATCTTTTCCTTGATTGTTTTCTCCACTTCATCATTTTGTGAGTCTTGCCTTAACTCTGTCCATGGATTATGCTTTTCATTGTTATCACCTTGCCCTTATCGCCTCTATAACTTACCTTGATGTTTATCACCTTTTCCTCTTCCTCGCAACTCCATCCTTCGTTGAGCTTTTGTTTGTTGTCGCCTTTACCTTTCCCATTTCTCGCCCACACCTTGTTGATTACGTCATATCTGTTATCTAAAATCTCCAATCTTCTATCTCAATTTGTGAGCGGTGCTTTACTTATCTCACCCTTGGCAATCTCCTCTTCTTTACCGTGTGCAAGCCTTGACGTAACTCCATTCTTTGTTGTACTTATACCACTAGATCTTTTGTGCCTTTGTCTTTTCCCTTATGCCCTTGTCTATTATCGCCTTTGACCCTTGTGATATTTATGTCTTCTACCTAAATTCTTACCTTGAACTTATCCTTTAAAAGCCTCCCTTTCTTTCGATCCGATTTGAGAGCGGTGAGTTACCTATCTCTCCCTTGATCGCTTCCCCTCTTCATCATCGTACAAGTTTTGTCTTAATTCCATCATTTGACTTGTTTCGGTTTGCTGTCACCATTACCGTTGTCAATCATTGACCTTACCTTGATACTTATCTTTATGCCTGCTCTTTAAAAATCTTCTCTCTTCTACCTCAATTTTTGAGTGGCAATTTACCTATCTGGCCCTTGGGCGCACCCTCTCCTTTTCCATTTGTAGATCCTGTCTTAACTCCATCCTTTATGGTACTTATAACTTTTGTCTTATGCCTATTTACCTCCTATCCTACATCCTTGTCCGTTGTTACCTTTAGAACCCTCGTGATATCTATGCCCTTGCCCTCATGCTTATCTTGAACCTATCCTTTGAAGCCTCCTCTTTTCCATCACTGTTCAAGGATAGTGCCTCATCTATCTCATCATTGACTGCTCCCCCTTCTCTAACACCTTGCTAGATTTTTCTCAAATACATCCTTTGTCGTGTGTTTGTCCGTTATCACCTTAACCCTTGTCATCCCTTGATCTGTACCTTGATGCTTATCATGTACCCGTATTTTAAAGCTTCCCCTCCCATTTCATTTCAAGAGTGATGTCTTATCCATCTCGCTCTTGTTCGTTCCCTTTTCCTTTGTCGCATTGTAGATCTTAGCTCTTGCTCGATATCACCCTTACCTTCCTAATATCTAGATCGTTCCATGATGCTTAACTTATGCCTACCTTTTGAAATATTATCTTTCCCATCTTGATTCGAGAATGGTGTTTTACCTACCCTGTCCTTGGTTGCATTTTCTCCCTTGTCGATTACAATTCTTGCTTTAACTCCACCCCTTATTGTGCTCATGTCCCTATCCTACCCGTCTTGTTTTTTCTCCTTGTCCTCCAACAACTTAGAGAGTAGTTATTCCCCTTTCAGGAAAGACCACCATTTAATTGAAAGGAACGTATAGCAACGAGATGTTTGTTATTGTATGCTTGTGCTGGTTGTCCTTGTGTTATGACTGATTTGCTTCTTTGTGATGAGTGTTGAAGTGTTGTGGCCCTTGGTCCACAATGGCATCTGTTTACTAGCTGAGTACCATAGAGTTAAGTAGTTGGGTTCTCTCCCTGCTCTCTCTAATCCATCTTTACTTACCTTTTCTCACTATTCTTTCCTCTTGCACCTGTCCATTTGGCAACCTCCAACCTCTCTTAATCAGTCAAGATCAGAATCGACATCATCTTCACCAAGTGCGTATCAATGCTCCTGTTAAGGGGGTTAGCCTCTAACCCTAATGAAGACAATGCGATCAACATCAACCTACAATATTAGAGTAGCACGGTGGAAGCGTGCGTGGGTCATAACCCACAGGTCCAGAAGATCCTCAAGAATTGCATCGGTGGGTCATGAACATCTGAAGGTCAAAGCAACCAGTCCACAAGTTAAGCTTGCAGATTCAAAGTGAACTCAAGAAAGTCGTGAACATCCTATGAACCAACCTTGTTTTCTTGCTATCTTCTTCTTGAATCTCGGGGGCGAGGTTCCTGTTAAGGGGGTTAGATTTGTAACACCCTGAATTTAGGGGTATAAAATTTCTTTTCTAATATTTACCAAATTCATGTGTTACCCTCTATTTTCCTTGCTTTTCATTTTTTTCTCTAAATAATGGAGTGTTATTTTGTTATATATTAGCATAAGCCTAATGAATTGAACCCTAGAGAAGATTTGCGTGCTGCATTTCATGCTGAAGCATAGTTTTGTTTGCCATCGCATTTAAGTTATTTGGGCATCATCTAAAAACGACAAATAAACTTATTTATACGAATGTATATCTATGCCCATATATATAACAAAAGAGAAGAGAGAAAAGCTAAATTCAAAATGAAAATAGAAAAGACCTACATCTATTCCCTCCCCTCGGCTCGGCCTTTTGGCCAAGCTTCCGCGGCCCACCTAGCGAGCAGCCCAGTCCGTGGCCCCGCGCCATGCTTCCCCGTTGCGCGTCGGGCGGCCCAGCCAGCCAGGCACGTCGTGCGCCCCGTGGCCAGTGCGCTTGCGCAAGCGCTGCGCGCCTGCGCTCGTCCTACGCGTGGGCCCCACCCACCAGTCCGCCCACCTCCTGTTCCTCTTCTCCCAAACCGCCTCCCACACATCTCTCCCTCGCCGGTTCCATTTGGATCCTCATCACCCTATTTCCCTCTCCCTCGCGCGAGCCCACACCCTTGCTCATGCGCCCATCCGGTGGACGCCCGCCCGCCATAGCACATAGTTCCCATCAGTTCTATGGAGGAGCCCTGCCGTTCGCGCCGAATCGCTGGTTCGGTGCTCGCCGTCGAACTCCATCGTGGTGAGTCCGCTTTCCCTTCCCCAACTCATCCCTCCCCTTTCTACCCCCTGCTGAGCCGTTCGTCCCCTCCCGGCGCGGCTGTCAGCCAGCGTGGCAGACAACCAGCGTAGCGGCTTGCCAGCGCGGCGCGCGCGGCGGCCAGCCCCTGCGTCGTGGCCAAGCCCCTTCTTAGGCATGCGTTGTGCAGCATGCCGTGCTTCCCTAGCCCCTGCTCATCCATGCGGCTGCACGTCTCCCCTGCCATGCATCTTGCCCGCCGATGAGCCGTCGCGGCCGTGCCCAGCCTCGTCTCTGCCACCGCCATGCCCCTCTGCGCAGTAGCCGGCCCCTCCATACCTCTTCCCCATGGCGGTTTCTTGAGTACTGACTACTGACTAGTGAGTAGAGGAAAAAGAAACCACTTTGAGTCCGATCCCGCATGCAGTGCATGCCCATCGTGGATGGTGGTTGAGAAAATAACGCAAGTGGCCCCCACTCCCACCCACGTGCACGCATGTGGCCCAATTTGAGTGAGCCGTTTCATCCACCCCACATGGTCATGCGACACTTTTTTTACAGACTACTTGATCCAATGATCTTCTGTGACTGCTTTTTGGGTAGTCTTCCATGTGGCAAGCCTCCGGTCAATCCAATCGCAACACGTCGCAATAAATCTATTAAATGTATGCTATCTGTTGCGTATTAAACTCGTTTTATACCGTTCTAGATATGTTAGCTTCATAATGATATTGTATACACATAAAAATATTACCTTATCATAACTCATGTTACATTTAGTTAATTAATTATTTGTTTAATCTTCAATTATTAAAATGGAAATTTAATAAAAACTAAGTTATAGTTTTAATTTATGTTTTATAAGTACATGTTAATGTGATTAATAACAACATAAATATTTAGATACAATATTGGTCTAGTGTAAACGTAATATCGGTTATTGACTCTCGCGTGTCGCGCGTGTTGTCTGCATGCTGTGTGGCACACTCTATTTGTGCATCGTTCGCGCGCGTGTTGTCCACGCGCGATATTAAACTGTTCGCTTATAATCACTCATGTCAATTAATTAGGTATTTATTTAATCATCCAAGTTTAAAATAGTGAGTTAATCAAAACTAAGTAGTTTTATTTTATATTTCATAAATAGCAATTAATATAGTTACGTCAAATTAAATATTCTAACTAATAATTGTTTAGTGTAAACACGATAACTTCTCGACCGTAGCTTCGACCGTCGTGTTTCATATCCTCGCGTAACCGTAGAGGCGCTCTCTATTTTATATTGCTTGCTTTTATAACATTTTATCTTGTATGGTGTAATGTTCTTATGCATATGTATATGTTTGTTTGCTTGTGCCTGTTCGTCTTCGCTTCGCGTTGCGATTAGATCGCGATTCGTTTCTGAGCTTCGAGGAATCGACGGTCAAGCTTCGATGACCAAATGATCCAGTTCTTCGAGTTCTACGAGAACGAAGACCTTGAGCATCTGTTTGGTGAAGGCAAGTATCCTCTGACCTATTATATCCCATTTACTTTATAATTCATCAACCTGCATACCATGATCAACCTAAGGATTGACTAGCTTTGTATTTACCTTGTCCTTGATTACCTATTGAGTTACTGTGGTTAGCTTCATGCTATTGCTTTACTTTAATCAACGAACATGATGTGAACACTTATGATACGATGTTGTCATTATGATTATGATGTTGGACTAGTGATACTTTAGGGGGCTTGTCACACCCGGTTTTTAGAAGGCAAACCGAATGCGAACCATGTACATGCCAGGATCAGTAATTCACGTACACAGCAGTTACATAACATGGACATCATCACACAGTGCTCAAATAGTATTAAAAAGGGAAATAATAGTCGATTACATCATACGTCTGAGACGTCTATATAGTCCTTACAATAATTAAAGTGCGAAAATGAAACGTAGATAACCGCGGCCTTCACAGGCAGCCGACTGGGGGTTGCCGCTAACCCACACCTAGAACTCGTCGTAGTCCTGGAACTCCTGGAAGTCTCCTTCCACAGCTTCATCTTCGCCTGAGCAGTGGTTGCAATGCTGACAACCTGGGGATGGGGGGTTTGGTGTGTAGAGCAAGGGTGAGTACACATCAACATACTCAGCAAGTATCCTGTTTGGTTGTAGTGGACTAGCTTTATATGGGGGGTAAGTCAAGCAGTTGCTTTTAGTTGGTCAGATTATTATTTACTAATAGAAAGCCAGGTTTTAGCATTAACCCAAGTTATTAGCCCGATGTACCCTTTCCAAACAGAAAGAATACCACTTACCAGCACCATAGTCATAACCAAAACCATCAGTCTCATTGCCACCTGTAAACCAAAATGTCTCTGATCAAGTACCGCTAATCACTGGAGCTCCCTTGGCCGCTCATAACCGCGAGCACGGCTGATATATCAGTTTTCAAACACTCTGCAGAGGTTGTGCACTTTACCCACAAGCCGTGATTCCCTTTCTGCCCGGAGATCATGACTCTCCATTGATCACTACCAAGATGACCCAGCAGGGCATCACTACGTAGCCTTTACAAAGATTCCCCGGGGCTGTAGCCACCCGATAGGTTTCCTAAATGCACCGCACTCCTCCCCAAGGGGCGAACCCAAACTTGGCAGAGCGAGCCGCATACACCGAGCCCCATCGACGGCACGACGGCTAAGCGAACTACACCCCGGATCCTCTAATTATTCAGCTAAGGGCACCCCATTCCACCCTCATGGTTGCACTGTTTTCCCAGGCGGTCATCCATAGAACAGGTCCTTACGGAGAGGCACTCGAGAAACCGCTCGAGCCCCCTTGAAGACCACAAGTACAACATCATAATAAGAGAAGGGAAAACAGCGTATCATGGATAATCTCATCATGTTCATTGATTAGAGTTGAGCAATAGCATAAAGCTAAACAATAATAATCCAACCCAAATAGGTAAACAAGGACATGGATAACAAAGCTAGTCAATCCTTAGGCATAAATGTGTAAAGTGGGAGGTGAATTAAAGAATGAATAGGACAGAGATAGGTCAAGGGATACTTGCCTCGACCAACCGACTGCTGCTCAGGGGCTTCTCCTGCGAGTTCCTCGGGCTCTTCAACCAGATCGTTCTCTATGCGATTGCAAGCATACATACATCCATCCATTCAAATTAGGGAACAAACAGTACACCATACAAGAGAACAAATAAATTAAATATGCATAGAATATCACATACGATAATGAATTTACCTTGGTTAGAAAGAGGCGGGGAAAGGTCTCGCGAGGGTTAAGGCTTATACTCGAGGCGCACTACGGGTAAACGAATAACTAGACGTTACATGCTCTAATTCAATTGGTTCTAACAAAAGAATTAGCTACATGCACTAATGTAAACGTGACCACTTTTAGTAGATTAACGTTGAATAAGATAGATGATTAGCTATACAAATTAACTAACGTAACCAATTTCCAAATTGAGACTCCTATCTTATTAATATAAACACGTGATTAGCGCGCATAGGACACGGCCGAGGGCGGGGCCGAGCGTGAAGCCGGGGGCGGGGCCGAGGGGCGCGGCCGAGCGTGGGACGGGGCGGGGGCTCGCCGGAGCGGCCGGGCGCAGGCTCGCCGGAGGCGAGGCGGGGCGGCGTGGGGCAGCCGAGCCGGGGGCGGCCGAGCACGGGACCGACACGGGGAGGGGCTGGGCGGGCGCGGCCGGGCGCGGCCGAGCCGGGGCGGCCGGGGTCAGGGACGAGCGGCGCGGCCGGGCGCGGGAGGCCGGGGCCGGAACCGGGGCGGCCGAGGGCGGCCGGGCGTGGGGCCGAGCGGGGCTCGCGCGGGGGCGGGGGACGCCGGCGCGGGACGGGGGCGCCGGGGCGGCCGAGCCGAGCGGCTGGGCGGGCGAGGTCGGGGCCGGGGCTGAGCTCGCCGGGGCGGCCGAGCTCGCCAGGGCCGGGGCCGAGCGCGCCCATGGCGTGGGGGAGGGCGCCGACGGGAGGGAAGGAGGAGGGAGGGGAGGAGAGGAGGGAGGAGGGGGGAAGAAGCCTCACTGGAGGGGAGGACGGCGCGGCGGCGGCGCCGGGGAGGGGCGGCGGCGGCGCGGGGGTTGGGAGAGGGCGGCGGCGGCTAGGGTTAGGGTGAGGGGGAGAGAGAGAGGATGACGGGCGGGGCCCACGGGGAGGATTTTTGGAAAAAAAGAAAAGGGGAGGGGGCGGTTGGGCCGGCTGGGCCCAAAAGGGGGGGGGAGGGGCGCGCAGCTGGGCCGCCAGGCCGGCCCATGGCGGGGGAGCGGCGGCTGGGCCACCGCGGGGCCCACGCAGGAAGGGGAGGGGGCGGCTGGGCCGCTTGGGCCAAGGGGAAGGGGCGGTTGGGCCAAAAGGGGAGAAGGGGGGAGAGAGAAAAAGAAAAGGCTTTTCTTTTTCTAATTTCCACAATTTCTTGTATGCCTAATTCTCCACTTCACTCAACCGCAAACAAAAGGGTGCATAATCCGGCATGATGCAACAAATAAAAGTAGTTCTAGGTTTTGGTTACACAAGATGTCGAGCTAATTCTCGCTATAACTTTAGAAAAGATCAAGGCTTAGCGAGAAGAAAAGGGAAAAAGGAAAGAGTAACGCCTGAATTTGGTGAGAGAAAAGAAGAAAAAATTCTACCCCCAAATTCAGGGCGTTACAAACCTATCCCCCTTAAAAGAATCTCGCCCTCGAGATTCAGGGTTGGCTAGCAAAGAGCTCAGGGTATTTAGCCATCAGATCATCTTCACGCTCCTAGGTTGCTTCTTCCTCTGAATGGTGATTCCATCTAACTTTGCACATTCTGATGGTCTTCCTTCGGGTGACTCTATCTGCAACCTCAAGGATTTGCACTGGCTTCTCAACGTAGGTCAAGTCCTCCTGGACTTCAAGACCTTCCACTGGCAACTGCTCTTCTGGCACACGCAAGCACTTCTTCAACTGAGACACATGAAAAATATCATGCACTGCGGACAGATTCTCTGGCAGGCTGAGCTGATAGGCCACTTCTCCACGCCTTGAGAGAATTTGGTACGGACCAATGTAGCGGGGTGCTAGCTTGCCTTTGACTCCGAACCTTCTGACTCCTCTGATCGGTGACACTTTCAGATAGACAAAGTCTCTGACTTCGAAACTCAGCTCTCTTCTTCTCGTGTCTGCATAGCTTCGCTGCCTCGATTGCGCTATCTTCAGATTCTCTCGGACCATCTTAATGTTCTCTTCAGCTTCAAGTAGAATGTCTGGCCCAAACACTTGCTTTTCTCCAGGCTGATCCCATTGCAACGGAGTTCTACAACTCCTCCCATAGAGCGCCTGAAATGGTGACATCTTCAAACTGGCCTGGTAACTATTGTTATAGGAAAACTCTGCATAAGGCAATCTCTTATCCCATCCGGAATGATCTTTTAATGCATAGGCTCTCAACATGTCTTCAAGAATTTGATTGCTTCTTTCGGTCTAGCCATCTATCTGCGGATGATAAGCTGAACTGAAATTCAGATGTGTGCCCAAGGCTTCATGCAACTGCTGCCAGAAATGAGAGGTGAACTGCGTTCCTCTGTCTGACACTATCTTCTTTGGCACACCATGAAGACAAACGACCCGAGACATATACAACTCTGCCAATACTGCACTGCTATAGTTGGTCTTGACAGGTATGAAGTGGGCTGACTTGGTCAAGCGGTCCACTACTACCCAAATGGAATCGTAGCCGGCTCGAGTGCGAGGCAATCCGACTATGAAATCCATACCGATTTCATCCCATTTCCACTGAGGGATCTGCAATGGTTGCAACAATCCAGCTGGTCTCTGGTGCTCTGCCTTAATTCTTCGACAACTATCACACATAGCCACATGCTCTGCGATTTCCCTCTTCATTCCGTACCACCAGAATTTCTTCTTCAGATCTTGATACATCTTCTCACTACCAGGGTGAATCGAATAAGTTGTCTCATGGGCTTCCTTGAGAATCAACTCCCGAATGGATTGGACATTGGGAACACACAAGCGGTCTTTGAACCATACCACACCTTCTGCATCTTCTCAAAAATCTTTGCCTCCGCCATCCAGAATCAGTCGCTGGATCTCACTGATCTTCTCATCATTCTTCTGCGCTTCTTTGATTTCCCGCTCCAGGGTAGGTTCCAACTCAACTGTGACTCCTCGCGAATTGTTCAGAAACCCGAGACTCAACCTGTCAAACTCCTTGGCCAACTCATAAGGCATCGGATGAGCGACCATCAGATTGACTTGACTCTTCCTGCTCAAAGCATCTGCCACTACGTTTGCTTTGCCTGGATGGTAATGGATCTCCAACTCGTAGTCTTTGATCAGCTCTAACCATCTTCGTTGCCTCATATTCAACTCCGACTGAGTGAATATGTACTTCAGACTCTTGTGGTCTGTGTAAACATCACATTTCTGTCTATACAGATAGTGCCTCCACGTCTTCAGTGCGTGAACCACTGCTGCTAACTCTAGATCATGAATTGGGTAACTCTTCTCATGAACCTTTAGTTGTCGGGACGAGTAAGCCACAACTCTTCCCTCTTGCATCAACACACATCCCAAACCAGTGTAACAAGCATCACAATACACCGAGAAGGGCTTGTGCACATCAGGCAAGACTAGGACAGGCGCTGTTGTCAACTTCTCTTTTAGTGCTTCAAAGGCCTCTTGACATTTCTGGGTCCACTTGAACTCAACTTTGTTGCCTAGCAACGCTGTCATTGGTTTCGCAATCTTCGAGAACCCTTCAATGAATCGCCAATAATATCCGGCCATCCCAATGAAGCTCTTGATTCCTCGAGCATCTGTTGGCGCTTTCCAGTTCAGAATGTCTGCCACTTTCTTCGGATCCACAACCAATCCTTCTTTGTTGATTATGTGACCCAAGAACAAGACTTCATTGATCCAGAATTCACATTTGCTCAACTTTGCATACAACTGGTGCTCCCGCAATCTCTGCAATACCATCTTCAAATGACCTGCATGCTCTTCTTCGCTTTGAGAATAAATCAGAATGTCATCGGTGAATACCACCACAAACTTATCAAGATAATCCATGAACACACTGTTCATCAGATTCATGAAAAAGGCTGGTGCATTGGTCAAACCAAAAGACATCACTGTGAACTCATACAACCCATACTTGGTAATGAATGCCGTCTTTGGAATGTCCGAAGGTCAAATCCTGAGCTGATGATAACCTGACCTCAGATCAATCTTGGAGAACACACTGGCTCCTCTCAACTGGTCGAACAGATCTTCTATTCTAGGTAAAGGGTACTTGTTCTTGATGGTGACTTCATTCAAAGCCCGGTAATCGATACACATCCTTTTGGTGCCATCTTTCTTCTCCACAAACAGGACAGGGGCGGCCCAAGGCGAGGTGCTTGGCCGGATGTAACCTTTCTCTGACAGCTCATCAATCTGCTTCTTAAGTTCAACCAACTCTGGCCCAGATATTTAGTAAGCTCTCTTAAAGATAGGGGCGGTTCCAGGAAGAAGCTCTATAGCGAATTCAACTTTCCGCTCTGGTGGCATACCTGGCAGGTCCTTTGGAAACACATCTGGGAACTCGGACACAACCTTGATACTCTCAATTGGATCTGCTTCACTGCTATCAACGGCCATTTGATAACAACTTCCTTTCTTCGGCTCAGGCGGGACTAGCTCCGTCACCACTTCCTCTCCTAGTGGGGACACCAACTTGATTGTCCTCTTATCACAACTGATAACTGCCTGATACTTATCTAGCCAATTCATCCCTAGGATGACATCTATTCCCTGAGTACCCATTACTATAAGGTTAGCGGGAAACGCTATCCCCCTTATTTCCACACTTACATTCAAACATATGCTATCAGCTCGAATTCTACCACCGGCTGAGTCAATTTGAATGGGGGTTGACATGGTAGTAATTGGGAGATTATGTGCTTCTACCCAAGATGCAGTAATGAAAGAATGTGTTGCTCCAGTATCAAATAACACTTCTGCAATATGGGAGTCGACTGGGAACATACCTACTATCATGCCGGGGGTCTCCTGAACTGCTTCAGCCTCCAAGTGGTTCAGTCTCCCATGATTATAACGCGGCTGAGAGCGGTTGCCTGCTCCTGGCTGAGGCACATTCTGCTTTGCCGGGGCATTGGGGCCTAACTGTTGCTGGGCTGCCTTCTTCGGACATTGCATCACCCAATGGCCTTGCTCTCCACAGTGGAAACATGCTCTGTTTCCAACCTGAGCTGGTGCTGCCTGACTGTTCTGCTGGGTTGCTGGGGCAGGAAGACGAGGTGTCTGCTGATTCTGCCTCTGAAACTGACCTCCTGACTGATTGCTCTAACGGTTCTGATACTGGTGCTGAGGATACTGCCTTTGGAACTGCTGAGGTTGCTGAGGTGGACGCTGGTTCTACCTGAACTGCTGAGGTTGATTGCCTGAGAAACGAGGACGACTGCTGCTTCCAGGCTGGGGTCCACTGATCTTGCGCTTATGATCCTCCATCTCCTTACGCTTCCTCTCTGTCATGATTGCTCTGTCAATCAAGTGCTGGAATGTCGGGAAGGTGTGATTCATCAGTTGATAGTGCAGAGGGTCAACCAAGCCTCTCAAGAAACGGTACTGTCGCTTGGCATCGGTGTTGACATCTTCAGGAGCATAGTGGGACAACTGCAGAAACCTGTCTCGGTACTCACTGACTGACGATGACCCTTGCTTGAGGGCCAAGAACTCCTCCTTTTTCACTGTCATCAGACCTGCAGGCACATGGTACTGACGAAAGCTACCTCTGAACTCTTCCCAAGTGATGGCGTCAGGGTTGGCATGGGTGGCGAGATAAGACTCCCACCATGATTGGGCTGCTCCTCTCAACAGACGGGGACCATACAGTACTTTCTCTCTGTCATCACACTGAGTGGTGTGCAACTCCCGCTCCACAGTGCGCAGCCAATCTTCAGCATCCGTGGGGTCAGAAGAGTGAGCAAACGTTGGGGGATGACCTCTCATGAATTCAGCACGCTTGTCTCTGGGCATCTGAGGCATCTGAGGCTGAGGTGGGGCCTGCTGCTGTTGCTGCTGCTACTGCTGAATGGCGGCCAGAGTCTGACCGATGGCTTGAACTGCTTGAGTCTGCATCAGAAACATCTGCTCGATCGACATCGGGGGCAGGGGCGGCAGGTGCTGCTGCGGAGGCACCTCATCTCGCTGAGCGGCTCGCTCCTGCTGAGCACGCCTTCCTCCTCTGCGCCTGTTCTCTGACATCTGCAGAATGCAACCACACATCAGAACTAATCTGGCAAATCTTGCAGCATAAGAAAAGAGTATAGAATTCTTCAACAGCACTGAACAGATGAGCATCTTCACTGATCTCCAATGCAGACCACACAGCTTCTCAGATAAAGAGGAAAGTGGAATAAAAGGTTTCCCAACTATATAACTAACTCCATTAACATAATATGTAAACCAAAATGCAGGGGGGGTACCCACACTCTGGTGACAGCCATTACAGAGATCCAAACCAAACATAGTTCATCATGACAAACATAGATGCACAGGATATAGCAAACTACCCTGTCTAACTAAGACTAACTAAAAGCGAGACTAACACTAAGACTGTAGCTTCTACGTATATATTTTGTATTAATTACAAGATCCGACTCTAATGATCTATGGTTCTAGATTTATCTTGGTCTTGCAGTCGGGATTGCCATAAGACTGGCGTCCACGCCGAGGTGAGCGGTACGGGTGCTGAGTCCCGACGGGAGCGGGGGAACCATCATCCAGGTGACGACGTTCCGCGCACTCAGCCCGCAGCAGGGCGATCTCAGCACGAGCCCTACTCAGCTCGTCTAGTGCATGGTCCAGCTCCGTGTTTAGCACGGCGGCTAGGTTGACTGTGCTGCTCAACCTAGGATTGTCCTCACCGATAGGTGAAACAATCACGCCTCCTGTGCTGCCAGATGGACGGTGGGGGTAATACTTCAGGTCGAGACCGTCAGCTACCCACCAAGAACCGAGCAGTAGTGCGAAAGCGCACGCCATGCAGCATCTTGCATGGCCGCCTCAGCTGAGTCCCGCTCAGAGATGGAATAGTGCTCTGAGCAGACCTCAGCACCCTGGAGACTGTTCTCCGGACGGCGCACCAAGCAGGTTGCCTCCCAGCGGTCCGGGTAGACCCCGCGACTATGCTGGTAGACCACACAGCGATACTCGATGGACCAAGTACGCCGGTTAAGTGCCCGACGTAGCAGGGTGTCGAGCGCATCGTGGAAGTGACACCCGCGAGCAGCGTCGCGAGTGATGGGTCGAGCAACCCATCCTTCCGGCTCCTGGTCAGCAGGGAAGTCGGTGTCATGGCTCGAGCTGTCGTCGCCACCTCCGTCGTCTGGGTCTCCTCCAGCAGCTACTCCAGGGGCTGGGGCGCCCAGTGGCGGTGCAGGGGCGCCTCCAGAGGAAGCACAGGAGAGCAGCTCCTCACAGACTCTATCTCCTGCTGGAGCGAGAAAGAAGAGCCCTACTGCTCCTGTCGTCGATGTTCCTGCTCCTCATGCAGGCAGTGGTGCAGTCTCTCCAAGCGGCTGGACTGTCCGGCCACGGGACGGCGAAGCGGATGCTCAGCAAGGCGGGAGGGTAAGAAGGGGATGACGGACTTTCGTGCAGTGTGTCTAAGACGAGCCATCTACAAAAGACATCGCAAGCAAGAGAGTGAGAACAGAATTAATATGACCAGCAATTAATGAATCATGAATAAATGAAGGATTAGAATAAAACATAATTTTCAGCAAGGTATAATATATAGTAGAACATAGGTTTGGTCGGTATGACCAACTTTTGAAGGGATATCAAAGTCAAGGCAGGGGCAGAGGTCTATAGTCCTTAGAACGACCATTCTATTCTAGGTTAGCGGTCCTACAGTCAACATGGCTTTGATACCACTTATGTCACACCCGGTTTTTAGAAGGCAAACCGAATGCGAACCATGTACATGCCAGGATCAGTAATTCACGTACACAGCAGTTACATAACATGGACATCATCACACAGTGCTCAAATAGTATTAAAAAGGGAAATAATAGTCGATTACATCATACGTCTGAGACGTCCATATAGTCCTTACAATAATCAAAGTGCGAAAACGAAACGTAGATAACCGCAGCCTTCACAGGCAGCCGATTGGGGGTTGCCGCTAACCCACACCTAGAACTCGTCGTAGTCCTGGAACTCCTGGAAGTATCCTTCCACAGCTTCATCTTCGCCTGAGCAGTGGTTGCAATGCTGACAACCTGGGGATGGGGGGGTTTGGTGTGTAGAGCAAGGGTGAGTACACATCAACATACTCAGCAAATATCCTGTTTGGCTGTAGTGGACTAGCTTTATATGGGGGGTAAGTCAAGCAGTTGCTTTTAGTTGGTCAGATTATTATTTAATAATAGAAAGCCAGGTTTTAGCATTAACCCAAGTTATTAGCCCGATGTACCCTTTCCAAACGGAAAGAATACCACTTACCAGCACCATAGTCATAACCAAAACCATCAGTCTCATTGCCACCTGTAAACCAAAATGTCTCTGATCAAGTACCGCTAATCACTGGAGCTCCCTTGGCCGCTCATAACCGCGAGCACGGCTGATATATCAGTTTTCAAACACTCTGCAGAGGTTGTGCGCTTTACCCACAAGCCGTGATTCCCTTTCTGCCCGGAGATCATGACTCTCCATTGATCACTACCAAGGTGACCCAGCAGGGCATCACTACGTAGCCTTTACAAAGATTCGCCGAGGCTGTAGCCACCCGTTAGGTTTCCTAAATGCACCGCACTCCTCCCCAAGGGGCGAACCCAAACTTGGCAGAGCGAGCCGCATACACCGAGCCCCATTGATGGCACGACCGCTAAGCGAACTACACCCCGGATCCTCTAATTATTCAGCTAAGGGCACCCCATTCCACCCTCATGGTTGCACTATTTTCCCGAGCGGTCATCCATAGAACAGGTCCTTACGGAGAGGCACTCGAGAAACCGCTCGAGCCCCCTTGAAGACCACAAGTACAACATCATAATAAGAGAAGGGAAAACAGCGTATTATGGATAATCTCATCATGTTCATTGATTAGAGTTGAGCAATAGCATAAAGCTAAACAATAATAATCCAACCCAAATAGGTAAACAAGGACATGGATAACAAAGCTAGTCAATCCTTAGGCATAAATGTGTAAAGCGGGAGGTGAATTAAAGAATGAATAGGACAGAGATAGGTCAAGGGATACTTGCCTCCACCAACCGACTGCTGCTCAGGGGCTTCTCCTGCGAGTTCCTCGGGCTCTTCAACCGGATCGTTCTCTATGCGATTGCAAGCATACATACATCCATCCATTCAAATTAGGGAACAAACAGTACACCATACAAGAGAACAAATAAAGTAAATATGCATAGAATATCACATACGATAATGAATTTACCTTGGTTAGAAAGAGGCGGGGAAAGGTCTCGCGAGGGTTAAGGCTTATACTCGAGGCGCACTACGGGTAAACGAATAACTAGACGTTACGTGCTCTAATTCAATTGGTTCTAACAAAAGAATTAGCTACATGCACTAATGTAAACGTGACCACTTTTAGTAGATTAACGTTGAATAAGATAGATGATTAGCTATACAAATTAACTAACGTAACCAATTTCCAAATTGAGACTCCTATCTTATTAATATAAACACGTGATTAGCGCGCATAGGACACGGGGGGGGGGGGTAGACGGGGACACGACGGGTCGTGCCAAGGCACGCGCACTACGCGAGGCCGCACGTACACGCCACGAACTAGCAGTGCGCTAGCCGGGCTCAAAGCCGCGCGCCATAGGCACGCTGGGCCGAGCTTGAGGCCACGCCGGGGCCGTCACGACACGAGCAAGGCACGGCGGGGCGAGCGGGCAAGCACGCCGGGGCAAGCGAGCACGGGCGAGCGAGGACGCGGCCGGGCGAGGACACGGCCGGGCGAGGACACGGCCGGGCGAGGCCGGGCGCGGGGGCGGGCGGCAGAGCCGGGGCGCGACGGGGGCGGCCGAGCCGGGGCACGGGGCTCGCCGGAGGCGAGGCGGCCGAGGGCGGCCAAGCCATAGGCGGGGCCGAGGGGCGCGGCCGAGCGCGGGACGGGGCGGGGGCTCGCCGGAGCGGCCGGGCGCGGGCTCGCCGGAGGCGAGGCGGGGCGGCGCGGGGCAGCCGAGCCGGGGGCGGCCGAGCACCGGACCGGCGCGGGGAGGGGCTGGGCGAGCGCGGCCGGGCGCGGCCGAGCCGGGGCGGCCGGGGTCGGGGACGAGCGGCGCGGCCGAGCGCGGGAGGCCGGGGCCGGAACCGGGGCGGCCGAGGGCGGCCGAGCGCGAGGCCGAGCGGGGCTCGCGCGGGGGCGGGGGACGCCAACGCGGGACGGGGGGCGCCGGGGCGGCCGAGCCGAGCGGCCGGGCAGGCGAGGTCGGGGCCGGGGCTGAGCTCGCCGGGGCCGAGGCCGAGCGCGCCCATGGCGCGGGGGAGGGCGCCGACGGGAGGGAAGGAGGAGGGAGGGGAGGAGAGGAGGGAGGAGGGGGGGAAGAAGCCTCACCGGAGGGGAGGACAGCGCGGCGGCGGCGCCGGGGAGGGGCGGCGGCGGCGCGGGGGTTGGGAGAGGGCGGCGGCGGCTAGGGTTAGGGTGAGGGAGAGAGAGAGGGGATGACGGGTGGGGCCCGCGGGGGGATTTTTGGAAAAAAAGAAAAGGGGAGGGGGCGGTTGGGCCGGTTGGGCCCAAAAGGGGGGGAGGGGCGCGCGGCTGGGCCGCCAGGCTGGCCCACGGCGGGGGAGGGGCGGCTGGGCCGCCGCGGGGCCCACGCGGGAAGGGGAGGGGGGGCGGCTGGGCCGCTTGGGCCAAGGGGAAGGGGCGGTTGGGCCAAAAGGGGAGAAGGGGGGGAGAGAAAAAGAAAAGGCTTTTCTTTTTCTAATTTCCACAATTTCTTATATGCCTAATTCTCCACTTCACTCAACCGCAAACAAAAGGGTGCATAATCCGGTATGATGCAACAAACAAAAGTAGTTCTAGGTTTTGGTTACACAAGATGTCGAGCTAATTCTCGCTATAACTTTAGAAAAGATCAAGGCTTAGCGAGAAGAAAAGGGAAAAAGGATAGAGTAACGCCTGAATTTGTTGAGAGAAAAGAAGAAAAAATTCTACCCCCAAATTCAGGGCGTTACAAGGCTCGAGCGGTTTCTCGAGTGCCTCTCCGTAAGGACCTGTTCATTGGATGACCGCCCAGGAAAACAGTTCAACCATGAGGGTCGATTGGGACGCCCTTAGCTAAATAATTAGAGAAACTGGGGTGTAGTTCGCTTCGCTGTCGTGCCGTTAATGGGGCTCGGTGTATGCGGCTCGCTCTGCCAAGGTTGGTTCGCCCCTTGGGGAGGAGTGCGGTGCATTTAGGAAACCTAACGGGCGGCTACAACCCAGGGAATCTTTGTAAAGGCTACGTAGTGAGACCCTGTCTATTCACCTTGGTAGTGTTTAAGGGTTTGATCGGCTCGAGGCAAGAGGGAATCACGGCTTGTGGGTAAAGTGCGCAACCTCTGCAGAGTGTTATGAAACTGATATATCAGCCATGCTCGCGGTTATGAGCGGCCAAGGGAGCTCCATTGATTAGAGATACTTTGATCAGAGATGGTTGGTTTACAGGTGGTGATGAGGACGATGGTTTTTTATTATGATTATGGTAATGGTAAGTGGTATTCTTTCCGTTTGGAAAGGGTACTTTGGGTTAAGAACTTGGGTTAATGCTAAAACCTGGCTTTCTACTAGTAATAATAACCTGACCAACTAAAAGCCACTGCTTGACTTAACCCCCAAGTCCACTACAGCCAAACAGGACATTTGCTGAGTATGTTGATGTGTACTCACCCTTGCTTTCACAAAACACTAGGTTGCCTTTGGTGCAATCTATGCTCAGGTAAAGAAGGTGTCGAGGCGGATCTCCAGGAGTTCCAGGACTTCGACGAGTTTGAGGATTAGGCTAGCGACCTCCCCCAGTCGGCTGCCTGTGGTGGGTTGTTTACGTTGGCTACGTTTCGATTCTGTGTACTTTGATTTATATTATGTAAATGGCTCTAGTCTATAATATTATTACTTACTCTTTATTGTAATTCGAAGCATTGTGCTATGATGAGTCATTTATGTAATCGCTGTGTACGTGAATTACTGATCCTGGCATGTACATGGTTCACATTCGGTTTACCTTCAAACCGGTTGTGACAGAATCACAAGTTTATTGAAGAATGATACTAAATTTATTTGGTCATCAAAATGCAATGAAGCCTTTGAACAGTTGAAGGTATTATTAACCACTGCTCCGGTATTGGCTCAACCGGATATTGAAAAACCCTTTGATGTGTGTTGTGACGCATCAGGCAGTGGTCTCGGCTGCGTTCTAATGCAAGAAGGCCGAGTGATAGCTTATGCTTCAAGGCAGTTGCGTCGGCATGAGGAACATTATCCAACTCATGATCTGGAGTTAGCTGCAGTGGTTCATGCCCTAAAAATCTGGCATCATTATCTGCTGTGGAATATCTGTCACATCTATACAGATCATAAAAGCTTGAAGTATATCTTCACCTAGTCAGAATTGAACATGAGACAGAGGCGATGGCTCGAGCTTATTAAGGACTATGAATTGGAAATTCATTATCACCCAGGCAAGGCCAATGTAGTGGCGGATGCACTCAGCCGTAAGGCTTCCTATCACTGTCTTACCATGAAGATCTCTGACATTACACTATGCCAGGAGATGGAGAAGTTAAACCTAGAAATGATCCAACATGGAACCTTAAATCAAGTAAAGCTTGAGTCAGTCCTTTTACAAAGAATAATGGATGCTCAAAAGGATGATGAGGGTATGAAACACATCCGTGAGAAAATAGAGGCCGGAAAAGCCAATTGCTTTAGAAAAGATGATCAAGGTATCGTATGGTCTAATAACCGCATAGTTGTGCCTAAGAATGAAGAGGTCCGCCAGCAAATTCTAAATGAAGCACATCTTAGTCGCTATTCTATTCATCCTGGAAGCACTAAGATGTATCTTGATCTAAAACAACGCTATTGATGGACAAAGATGAAGATTGAAATCGCACGCTATGTGGCAAAATGTGACACATGTAGACGTGTCAAGGCCATACACTTGAAAGTTGCGGGTCCATTACAATCTTTACCCATCCCTACATGGAAATGGGAAGATATAAGCATGGACTTTATTGTGGGATTGCCCAGAACAGCAAAAGGGTATGATTCCATCTGGGTTATTGTTGATCGGCTTAAGAAAATTGCTCATTTTCTGCCATTCAAAACATATTACCCGGTCCTCACATATGCGAAACTGTACATTGCTCGCATTCTCAGTTTGCACGGTGTTCCGAAGACTATAGTGTCGGATCGTGGACCTCAATTTGTGTCCAAATTCTGGGAAGAACTTTACAAGTCCTTGGGTACTAAATTGCTCCACAGTTCGGCCTATCATCCTCAAACCAGTGGGCAAACTGAGAGAGTAAACCAGATACTTGAAGACATGTTGCGAGCATGTGTTCTGGAATTCCCACAGAAATGGGATGATTGTTTACCATTAGCAGAGTTCTCATATAATAATTGCTACCAAGAAAGCATTAAGATGGCACCCTTCGAAGCTTTGTATGGCCGACGGTGTCGTACTCCATTAAACTGGTCTGAACCTGGTGAAAGAAGTTTCTTCATGCCAGATATGGTGAAGGAAACAGAAGCAAAAGTTCAACGAATAATTCATAACTTGAAGAAGGCCCAAGCTCGACAGAAAAGTTATGCAGACAAGCGACATCAACCCTTGTATTTTCTCGTTAGAGATCATGTCTACCTGAAAGTCTCACCAATGAAGGGGGTAACATGTTTCGGGGTAAAAGGGAAGCTTGCACCCTGGTACATTGGCCCTTTCCTTGTTCTTGAACAATGTGCACCAGTGGCATACCGACTCCAGCTACCCGAAACCTTGTCTGCTGTACATAATGTGTTCCACGTGTCTCAGTTGAAGAAGTGTCTTCAGGTTCCCGATCGAACCATTGAAGTAACGGATGTTGCCTTAGAACCAGACTTGACATATTCAGAACACCCTATTTGAGTCTTGGATCAAAAGGACAGGATTACCCGGAGAAGAACTCTCAGGTTTTAGAAGATACAGTGGAACCAACATTCAGAACATGAGGCTACATGGAAAACTCAGGACTTCTTAGAAAAGAATTTCCCAGGCTTTTTAGCCTCATGTAATTTGTAAAGTGTATACAATTATTGTAATACAGGAGTGAGCCCCAAACCACCCCTGCCTTGTACCAAGAATAAGGAAATAAAAGAGTGAAGCATTTCCTTTCCCATTACTTGCCCTAGGGCTTTTAATCTCGGGACGAGATTCTTTTATGGGGTGAAGGATGTAACACCCTTGGTGTTACTGCCACTAAAACTTGAGCATGACATCATAAACATTGGCATTTCATGTGTTTGTTACACCTAGAATGCATTCACTAGGCAAAATTTCAAACAAGTTGTATTGTTATGGTATTTTATGGGTAGAACCCTAGAGTAGGATACCTAACCCTTGATTGGGCTTAATAGAGCAAACCAGGCTTAAATAGAAGAAAACTTCAAAACTCAATTGAAATAACCATATAATATCACCATGAATAGGCATACATGGTATTCAAACCCTAGAAGTATCAAAAACCCTAATTAGGACCCTGGAAAGCCCTAGACTTAAACCCTAGGGGGCTAAGTGCAAAATTAGGGCACTTTTGGACTAAAGTGCAAAAACCATGAAATTAAGGTGTCTTAAGTCATATGGTTCACAAATATGTGGATTTGCAACTTAAACCCTAGGTTTTGGGCCTATTTGTATAAACACCACTTTTGTGACCATATAGCTAAGTCTGAAAACAGTTGATCAGGGAAAATTTTGGAGCTCTGCAGATCGAGAAATTCAAAGAATTTGCCGTGGGTCGATGTAGCAAAGTTGCAGAACCATTGTAGAGGAACAACTTTGCTATAGGTGTTTGGTCTTGGTATTATGAGGAATTTGGAGATATTTTGATCCGAAGAGGGGCTGTCACGCGAATTTTAACTGAATCTAGCGCACTGTTCATCGGACTGCAGAAAAGATCTCACCGGCGATAAGAACGCCACCGCGGTCGGGGATGGGTCGGCGGCCATGGTAAATATCATCCACGACGTGGTGTTAAAACGCTGCGGTGGCACCACCTGGTTAATCGGCGGTCACCGGACCATCGTCGTGGCTCTGCCCACACGGGTGAGCTCGCCAGCGCGGTTACAGCTCCGCGATTCTCATCCAATTCCGGCCATCGGCCTATAAATTGAGCCCGGATCCTGCTTCTTCACCGCATCACGCACACAAGCCCTTGAGCAATCGACTCAATTTCTCCAGAAGAACTCCCACCGCCCGCACAACCATTCTGCCCGGCTCTTCGCGCTGCCGTGAAGAACTCTTCCGTGGCCAGCACTCCTCGGGTCAGTAACTCCCTGATTGCTTCCTGTTCTAGCTTGTTTATAGCTTCCTATTGCTCTCAGAGCCGACCAATTGAAGTTTGCCAGAATCCCATCACCGGAACACTCCACTGCTCCGGAGAACGCCACCGCGACACCCTCTCTGTCGACCCACTTTCCTGCTCTTGCCCAGCCCAAATTCCAGCATGTGCATAACCTCTGGTGAACCCGTGAAGCTTCCCCAAGCCTCAATTTGGTCATCCATGCCATCGATTGTTTGGAACGCGTTTATCCATCCGATCATCCGCACTGTCGCCGTGAACCGGTTGATTCAAAGCCCCGATGGTGAAATTAATTGAGGGGAAATGTGCGGAAGGGGTCCAATCTGGTGTCTGCCGCATGGGAGCCCCAGCCGTTGCGGTATCCGGCTGGCGTAGGCTCGCCGGAGTTCGGCCTGTGCTGTTCACCGTCGTGGACCTCGGCCTGCGAAGAATTAGAACATGGGGGGTCCTTGTAAACTGTCAGCGACTCACAGAAATAGTGCAGGGCACCTAGTTCAGGTTATTCAAAACGACAGGGGTTTATTCGCAAAGCCTACGCGGGCGCACGTGCGTGGGCGCTTTCCTTCTGTCGTGGGCTGGCTTGGGCCGGTTTAGGTCCAATACTGTTCACACTTTTTCTTTTTCTACCAGAGCTAAATCAATTCTATAATATAGTAAAAAATAATAAAAATACTAGACCAATTTTGCTAGGTTTCTAATTTTCTATAGTATTTAATAAAAATAGTTTCATGATTTTTAGTCCAAAAGGGAAATTATAGAGTATTTAAAACAGCCCAAGACCATGCTTCTGGATTTTTAGAAACTAAATAATAAATCCAAAATTCACTAAATTTTTAGGATAAACTTTAAATAATATTTAGAAGCCTTGTGTAAAGTTTGGTATGTTTTGGACAATGTTTGATACTTAGAACCCAAAACCCAAGCCCCCTGCCCTATGAACTTCACTATTGACTCCGGAAACCCTAAATTCTCAGAGAACCGTAAAGGAAAGTCGTATTCAAGACTTTAGATAATAAACTTTTATTATCTTTGCACTCTCATGAGCATTACATGGCATTCATTATTATGTATGATTATATTTAGAAAACGAAGAAGAAGTAGAAGTCGAAGAAGCGAAGACTTCACCACCACCACCTGAGGAACATCACGCAGGCAACTGTTTTTATTTTAATATCTGCGGAACAGAGCTTGATTCACGAGTAACACAAGGCAAGCCCTGATGCATTTGCCACCTCCATGTTCCTCTAAAAATCTTTCTCACTTACTTGATGCATTAGGTGATAGGAGTTGTGTGCTAAACTATTGCTGCATCTCCTTCCTTGGACTTGATTATTTCCTAAATCCCTGTTTTACAAAAGGTTTTTCTTATGCTTAGCTTTGCTTTAAAAAAACAAAATGTTTTGTTTTCTCAAAAGATGATGTTGCAAAGTGGGTAGGATGTTTTCGAAAATAAAACTTGATGGAGGATCCATCATGTAACACCCCTGGTGTTACTGCCACTAAAACTTGAGCATAACATCATAAGCATGGGCATATCATGTGTTTGTAACACCTAGAACTCATTCACTAGGTAAAAATTTCAAACAAATTGTATTGATATGACATTTTGTGAATAAAACCCTAGAGTAGGGTACTCAACCCTAGATTGGGTCTAATAGAGCAACAAGGCTTAAACAAGAGAAAGCTTCAACATTCAATTGAAATAGTCATAAAGTATCACCATGGATAAACTTAAATGATATCCAAACCCTAAGAGTGCTAAAAACCCTAAATAGAACCCTGGAAAGCCCTAGATTTAAACCGTAGGGGGCTAAGTGCAAAGTTAGTGCACTTTTGGACTAAAGTGCAAAAACCAAGGTATTAGGATACCCAAAGTCATAAAGTTCACATACGTGAGGATTCCTAAGTCAAAAGTTGTGAATTGGACCTATTTGCAAAAAGTACCACTTAAGCCCTATGGAACTAAGTCTGAAATTCAGTGTAATTAGCTCAACTTTGGGGCCATGTAACTTCCAAGCCATAAGGATTTTGCCCTAGGTCAGTACATTAAATTGGTAGCGCTATGTAAGGAGAGCAACTTTGCTACAGAGATTATGCTTGGGTTACATAAGAAATTTGGAGGACTCCAAGTTGAACTGTCAGGCTGTCTTAAGTCTGAAATCAGACTGACAGTGGCCTAGAACTAGGTTTGTGAGCCATTTTGAGCTAAATCTGTTGCTCGATTGATGGTTGTTGCTATAGCAAAAGTGAACATGGATTATTGATCTATAACTTTGATACAGAGAGTTGAATCAGTTGTTATATGAAATCAAGAAAGAATCGAAGCCAAACTTGGTCTGTCAGGTGCTCTATCAGGCATTCCCATGGTACAGTCACTAAATCAGATCACGGGTTCATTCCCCTCACCACCGGCGATCACGCGCGTAGATTCACGCTAGTGAGGTGATTCGTGCTCACCGACGCTCGGATAATGCTCCAAGGTGAAAAGATCTTCTTTCCCCCGGATGAGCCTTGGGCACTGTTGGTCCAGCCACCGTGTCCGCTCAATCCCGATCACCTTGAATCACCCCTCGCCGGAGTTAGACATCTCACAGTCTGATGCCACGTGCCTCAGCGCTTTAACCACGCCGCAGTGACTTGTGCTAGCCTATCCAGCGATCACCGGTGAGGTTGCCATGGTTACATCCACTAATCTCGTGCGCTAGTGACCTCTTCCTCCGGCCGCCGCGTGTCTTTCCCAAATTCACCGGCCACCGCTCTTTCCTTCTATAAATTGAGCGCACCGTTGAGTCCGTAGGATAATCACGCACCAAACCACCAAGTATTGCCTCCAATCGTATACCCGAGAGCTCCAATTTTGGATTTTCCCAAAACACTCAAGAACATCGCTCGGTTTGCCCTTATCGTGGCCAGCTTGCCCCAGGTTAGTTCAAGCGCTCTGGTTGTTTGTTCTAGCGTCCTTAGGTCCTCCTCAAGCTTTACGACCCCTTTGATTAAACTAGACCACCCTGGGTTGCCATGAACGCCCGTGTTCTTCCGTTGCCCATGCGGTCACCGTGGTCAGGGCGTTTTAGTGCGCCATTAGTGAAATTGATTTAGGGGAAACTTCGGTTGAGGTGTGAATTAGGTGCCAGTCGACAGAGAGCGCCAGTCATTGCGTAAATCGGCTAGTACAGGCACGCCGGTGATCGGTGTGTCGCCGTCCACCGTCGTGGACTGAGCTCTATGAAGACATAGGAGTTCGAGGGTTGATTTGAAAGTGTCAGTGACTATCTAAAATATTGTCTTGGACTCTTTTGGGTTATGCCAAAAGATAGGGACTTCTTGCAAAGTCTACACGCGGGTGCGGGCGCGCGTTCCCGTCCGTAGTTGGGCCGACCTAGGCCGAATTCGACCCAGAACTATTCATAATTTTCCTTTTTCCTTTTCTACCAGAGCTAAAGAAATTCTAGAAAATTGTAGAAAAATCCTAAAAATGCAAGACCAATTTTGTTAGACTTCTAATTTCCTATAGAATTTAATAAAAATAGTTTCATGATTTTTAGTCCAAATAGGAAATTATAGAGTATTTAAAACAACCTAAGATCATGTTTCTGGATTTTTAGAAAATAAATAGTAAATCCAAAAGTCACTAAATTTTTTATGGTAAACTTTAAATAATATTTAGAAGCCTTGTGTAAAGTTTGGTATGTTTTGGACCATGTTTGACACCTAGAACCCAAAACCCTACCCCCTGCCCTGTGAACTTCACTGTTGACTCCGAAAACCCTAAGTTCTCGGAGATCCGTGAAGGAAAGTTGTATTCAAGACTTTAGATAATAAACATTTATTATCTTTGCACTCTCATGAGCATTACATGGGCATTCATTATTATGTATGGTTATATTTAGAAAACGAAGAAGAAGTAGAAGTCGAAGAAGCGAAGACTTCACCACCACCACCTGAGGAACATCAGGCAGACAACTGTTTTTATTTCGATATCTGCGGAATCGAGCCTGATTCACCAGTAACACAAGGCAAGCCCCGCTGCATTTGCCACCTCCTTGTTTCTTTTAAAATCTTTCTCACTTACTTGATGCATTAGGTGATAGGAGTTGTGCGCTAAACTATTGCTGCATCTCCTTCCTTGGATTTGACTACCCCTTAAATCCCTGTTTTACAAAAGGTTTTCTTATGCTTAGCTCTGCTGTAGAAAAACAAAATGTTTTGTTTTCTCAAAAGATGATGTGGCAAAGTGGGTGGGATGTTTTCAAAAATAAAACTTGATGGTGGATCCATCATGGCCATGATGGGTCCAACATCAGAAAAGATGTACCTCTGCCAGGTACCAAACTTTGGGTTTGAAATGATAAAGCTGAGACCAGGTGGGTGACTTGCATGAGAAGAGAGTCTCGGTGTAGTGTCTCCGTCTGAGTCGATTAAGGACCATGTTGATGTAGGCCTGCTGACCGAGGATCCTTTAACTGGTCACATGCCTCATCATGGGTAAGCTTTGCCTCGGGCAGACTAATACTAGAATAAGATACCATGCAATGGGAGTGGAGAGATGGTGAGAGTAGCGTGTACCCTCCATGGCAAGAGGCTGGACGGTGGTGTATCTGTGCTCTCGGTTGGCGTGAACCTGATCTGGTCTTAAGAACCCCGGTGGCGAGTTGACATATGCAAGGGTTAAGTGCTACATATGTCGTGTGATTGGAGATCCTCAGCTGAGTATAATCGATTCGGATCGCCGTAACTTCGTGGTTATGAAGACTTGGTCACTGACTTACACGTAGCAATCCAGTGGAGATGAAGGGTTGTTAAGAAATTGGCTAGTGCAGGTCAAGTGATTGAACTAGGGTAGAAAGAACTCTAGATGCAGGTAATCTTACTTAACCTGACAAATAAAATTGGATTTTTTAAGGATCCACTATTAGTAAGCATTTCTGCAAACAGCGTCATTGATTATTGATAAGCCTTACCTTGGCTCTGAGAGCACCTAGAGGGGGGGTGAATAGGTGATCCTGTGAAACTTAAAATCTTAAGCCACAAAACTTGGTTAATCGTTAGCACAATAATTGCCAAGTGGCTAAAGAGGAATCCTCAACAAAACACAATAACCAACAAGGATCAATCACAGAGATGGCACGGTGGTTATCCCGTGGTTTGGCCAAGACCAACGCTTGCCTACTCCACGTTGTGGCGTCCCAACGGACGAGGGTTGCAATCAACCCCTCTCAAGCGGTCCAAAGACCCACTTGAATACCACGGTGTTTTGTTTGCTTTACTCAATCCCGTTTGCAAGGAATCTCCACAAATTTGGAGCCTCTCGCCCTTACACTTGAAATTCACAAAGAACACGGAGCAAGGGAGGGATTAGCAACGCACTCAAGACAAGAAATCACAGCGACACCACGCACACAAGTCGCAACGAGAGCTCACAACACAACTCACTGAGTTCACCACTCAACTAGAGCTCTAATTGCTATCGCAAAGAATCAAAGGCGCGGAATCGATGTCTTGGTGCTTAAGAATGCTTAGGAGATGATTGTTGTTCTCCTCCATGCGCCTAGGGGTCCCTTTTATAGCCCCAAGGCAGCTAGGAGTCGTTGAGAGCAATCTAGGAAGGCTGATCTTGCCTTCTGTCGACTGGCGCACCGGACAGTCCGGTGCACACCGGACACTGTCCGGTGCCCGATTTCCTTCCATAAACGGCACAGTCGACCGTTGGCAGCCAGAGAGCCGTTGGCGCACCGGACATGTCCGGTGCACACCAGACAGACCGGTGCCCTCTTCTAGCCGTTGGCTCGGCCACGTGTCCCGCGCAGATCGCGCGGCCGACCGTTGGCCCTGCCGACCGTTGGCTCACCGGACAGTCCGGTGCACACCGGACAGTCCGGTGAATTATAGCCGTACGTCGACGATGAATTCCCGAGAGCGACGAGTTCGCCTGTGAACGGCCCACCGGACAGTCCGGTGCGTCACCGGACAGCCCGGTGAATTATAGCCGTACACCGCCGTCGAAGTCCCGAGAGCAGCCTTTTCCCTCGAGCCAGCCTCGCGCACCGGACACTGTCCGGTGCACCACCGGACAGTCCGGTGCACCCAGACTGAGCAGACTTTGGCTGCTCGAGCCATCTCTTCTCCAACTCGATTTTTTCTGTTTCCAGCACTTAGACACAATACATTAGTCCATAAAACAATGTACTAAGTCTGAGAAACATACCTTTATCCTTGATTTGTACTTTGTCCACCTTTTTACAATTAGGCACTTGTGTTGGACACTAAACCACCAAAATACTTAGAAATGGCCCAAGGGCACATTTCCCTTTCAATCTCCCCCTTTTTGGTGATTTATGCCAACACAACATAAAGCAAGTAGAACAAGTACAAAATCACTTCAATTAAGAACTCAAATTATTTTGATTCAAATTTGACATATATGGATCACTCTTTGCCACCACTTGGTTTGTTTTTGCAAATCAAATTCAAATTTCTATCTCTAAGTCAAACACACATGTTAAGACATAAAGAGAGTCATTCCAAGAGAAATTGATTCAAGATTTCAAAAACTCCCTCTTTTTCCCATAATCAACATTTCTCCCCACAAGAAGCCAACTTTTGACAAGAGAGACAACAAAAGAGTTTTGACAAACCAAAAGCTCTATCCTACTATTTTCAAAATCTCTCAAGTGGTAGCTGATCCATTTATCGCTTTGGCCTTTATTTTCTCCCCCTTTGGCATCAAGCACCAAAACGGGATCAATCTTGGCCCCTTAACCCCATTGCCTCACCAAAATCTTCAAATAAGAACACATAGGCAATAAGAGTATAAAGATGAACTTGGAAAAGTTACTCTTTTCATCGGAGTGCAGTGGAAGTCTTGCATGGTCCAAGTCCACCTTTTCCCTTTCAATCCTCCTTTGAGACTAAAACAGCCAAACTCAAGTACATGGTTAGTCTCAAAGTGTCAAGTTGTAGCACAGCTCCCCCTAAATATGTGCATCACTTGCAGAAAGGACTTGTGAGGTCCAGGGAGTGTTTGTACAACTTGAGCACCACAATAAGCAACAAGATGCAGAATGAACATGATCAAAGACATAAACACATGTATGCTACATTTCAATCCAAGTTCCACGAATCCAAGATATTGAGCTCACTACGCAGCCTGCAAAAGGTCTTCTCATCTAGAGGCTTGGTAAAGATATCGGCTAGCTGGTTCTTGGTGCTAACATGAAACACTTCGATATCTCCCTTTTGCTGGTGGTCTCTCAAAAAGTGATGCCGGATGTCAATGTGCTTTGTGCGGCTGTGCTCAACAGGATTTTCCGCTATTCGGATAGCACTCTCATTGTCACATAGGAGTGGGACTTTGCTCAGATTGTAGCCAAAGTCTCGGAGGGTTTGCCTCATCCAAAGCAGTTGCGCGCAACACTGTCCTCCGGCAACATACTCGGCCTCAGCGGTGGATAGGGCAACGAAGGTTTGTTTCTTAGAGTTCCATGACACCAGGGACCTTCCTAAAAATTGGCACGTCCCTGATGTACTCTTCCTATCGACCTTACATCCAGCATAGTCGGAATCTGAGTATCCAATCAAATCAAAGTTAGACCCCTTTGGATACCAGATCCCGAAGCAAGGCATAGCGACTAAATATCGAAGAATTCGCTTCACAGCCACTAAGTGAAACTCCTTAGGATCGGATTGAAATCTAGCACACATGCATACGCTAAGCATAATATCCGGTCTACTAGCACATAAATAAAGCAAAGAACCTATCATGGACCGGTATGCTTTTTGATCAACGGACTTACCACCTTTGTTGAGGTCGGTGTGTCCGTCGGTTCCCATCGGCGTCTTTGCGGGCTTGGCGTCCTTCATCCCAAACCTCTTTAGCAAATCTTGTGTGTACTTCGTTTGGGAGATAAAGGTGCCGTCCTTGAGTTGCTTCACTTGGAATCCAAGGAAGTAGTTCAACTCGCCCATCATCGACATCTCGAATTTCTGCGTCATCACCCTGCTAAACTCTTCACACGACTTTTGATTAGTAGAACCAAATATTATGTCACCGACATAAATTTGGCACACAAAAAGATCACCATCGCAAGTCTTAGTAAAAAGAGTTGGATCGGCTTTCCCAACCTTGAAAGCATTAGCAATTAAAAAGTCTCTAAGGCATTCATACCATGCTCTTGGGGCTTGCTTAAGTCCATAGAGCGCCTTAGAGAGCTTACACACGTGGTCGGGGTACCGTTCATCCTCGAAGCCAGGGGGTTGCTCTATGTACACTTCCTCCTTGATCGGCCCGTTGAGGAAAGCGCTCTTCACATCCATTTGGTACAACCTGAAAGAATGGTGAGCGGCATATGCTAGCAAGATACGAATTGATTCTAGCCTAGCCACAGGAGCAAAAGTCTCCTCAAAGTCCAAACCTGCGACTTGGGCATAACCTTTTGCCACAAGTCGAGCCTTGTTCCTCGTCACCACCCCGTGCTCGTCCTGTTTGTTGCGGAACACCCACTTGGTTCCCACAACATTTTGCTTGGGGCGAGGCACCAGTGTCCAAACTTCATTGCGCTTGAAATTGTTGAGTTCCTCCTGCATGGCCAACACCCAGTCCGGATCTAGCAAGGCCTCTTCTACCCTGAAAGGCTCAATAGAAGAGACAAAAGAGTAATGCTCACAAAAATTAACTAATCTTGAACGAGTAGTTACTCCCTTGCTAATATCGCCCAATATTTGGTCGACCGGATGATCCCTTTGGATCGTCGCTCGAACTTGGGTAGGAGGTGCCTGAGGTGCTTCTCCCTCTTCAACTTGAACATCTTGTGCTCCCCCTTGATCATGTGCCTCCACTTGAGGTACCTGTTCATCATCTTGGGTTGGGGGATGCACCATAGTTGAGGAAAACGGTTGATCTTGCTCCAAATGTTCCTGAGGCCGTACATCTCCAATCGCCATGGTGCGTATTGCGGCCGTTGGAACATCTTCTTCATCTACATCATCAAGATCAACAACTTGCTCTCTTGGAGAGCCATTAGTCTCATCAAATACAACGTCGCTAGAGACTTCAACCAAACCCGATGATTTGTTGAAGACCCTATACGCCTTTGTATTTGAGTCATAACCTAATAAAAACCCTTCTACAGCTTTGGGAGCAAATTTGGAATTCCTACCCTTCTTCACTAGAATGTAGCATTTACTCCCAAAACACGAAAGTACGATACATTGGGTTTGTTACCAGTTAGCAGCTCGTATGAGGTCTTCTTGAGGAGGCGGTGAAGATAGACCCTGTTGATGGCGTGGCAAGCCGTGTTCACGGCTTCCGACCAAAAGCACTCGGGGGTCTTGAACTCTCCAAGCATAGTCCTCGCCGTATCTATGAGCGTCCTGTTCTTCCTCTCTACTACACCATTTTGCTGAGGTGTGTAGGGAGCGGAGAACTCGTGCTTGATCCCCTCCTCCTCAAGGAACTCCTCCACTTGAAGATTCTTGAATTCGGATCCATTGTCGCTCCTTATCTTCTTCACCTTGAGCTCAAACTCATTTTGAGCTCTCCTGAGGAAGCGCTTGAGGGTCCCTTGGGTTTTAGATTTATCCTGCAAAAAGAACACCCAAGTGAAGCGGGAAAAGTCATCAACAATAACTAGACCATACTTACTTCCTCCTATGCTCAGATAGGCGACGGGTCCGAAGAGGTCCATATGCAGCAGCTCCAGAGGTCTTGAAGTCGTCATCACATTCTTGCTGTGATGTGCTCCTCCCACCTGTTTACCTGCTTGACAAGCTGCACAAGGTCTATCTTTTTCGAAATGTACATTGGTTAGACCTATCACGTGTTCTCCCTTTAGAAGCTTGTGGAGGTTCTTCATCCCCACATGTGCTAAGCGGCGATGCCACAACCAGCCCATGCAAGTCTTAGCCATTAAGCATGCATCTAGACCGGCCTCTTCTTTTGCAAAATCAACTAAGTAAAGTTTGCCGTCTAGTACACCCTTAAAAGCTAGTGAACCATCACATCTTCTAAAGACAGACACATCTACATTTGTAAATAAACAATTATATCCCATATTACATAATTGACTGACAGATAGTAAATTATATCCAAGAGACTCAACTAAAAACACATTAGAGATAGAGTGCTCATTAGATATTGCAATCTTGCCTAAACCTTTCACCTTGCCTTGGTTCCCATCACCGAATATGATTGAATCTTGGGAATCCTTATTCTTGACGTAGGAGGTGAACATCTTCTTCTCCCCCGTCATATGGTTTGTGCATCCGCTGTCGATAATCCAGCTTGAGCCCCTGGATGCATAAACCTGCAAGGCAAATTTAGGCTTGGGTCTTAGGTACCCAACTCTTGTTGGGTCCTACAAGGTTAGTCAAAACTATCTTAAGGACCCAAATGCAAGTTTTATCGCCCTTGCATTTTGCCCCTAATTTCCTAGCAACTATCTTCCTATCCTTTCTGCAAATAGCAAAGGAAGCATTTAAAGCATGATAAATTGTAGAGGGTCCATTCATAACTTTCCTAGGAGCATGATGAATATTTTTCTTAGGCACATGATGAATATTTTTCCTGGGCATATTTCTACCATGCATATAGGAAGAGCTGGGGGCAAACGTAGCATAAGAGTCATAGGCATGCGAGTCAAAAGCATTACAATTCCTATGAGACTGTCTTCTATCATTGTACATAAAAGCATGGTTCTTTTTAGTACTACTTGCCATAGGGGCCTTCCCTTTCTCCTTGGCGGAGATGGGAGCCTTATGGCTTGTTAAGTCCTTGGCTTCCCTCTTGAAGCCAAGTCCATCCTTAATTGAGGGGTGTCTACCAATCGTGTAGGCATCCCTTGCAAATTTTAGCTTATCGAAATCACTTTTGCTAGTCTTAAGTTGGGCATTAAGACTAGCTACTTCATCATTTAATCTCGAAATTGAAACTAGGTGTCCATTACAGGCATCAATATCAAAATCCTTACACCTAGTGCAAATCATAACATGTTCTACACAAGAATGAGATTTATTTGCTACTTCTAATTTAGCATTTAAATCATTGTTAACACTTTGTAAAGTAGAAATGGTTTCATGACACGTAGATAGTTCATAAGAAAGCATTTCATTTCTTTTAACTTCTAAAGTATAGGATTTTTGTGCCTCTATAAATTTGTCATGTTCATCATACAACAAATCCTCTTGCTTTTCTAAAAGCCTATCCTTTTCATTCAAGGCATCAATCAATTCATTGATTTTATCAATTTTATTTCTATCCAATCCCTTGAACAAGCTAGAGTAATCTATTTCCTCATCACTAGATTCATCTTCACTTGAAGAAGCATAAGTAGAGTCTCGAGTACATACCTTCTTCTCCCTTGCCATGAGGCATGTGTGACGCTCGTTGGGGAAGAGGGATGACTTGTTGAAGGCGGTGGCGGCGAGTCCTTCATTGTCGGAGTCGGACGAGGAGCAATCCGAATCCCACTCTTTGCCAATATGTGCCTCGCCCTTTGCCTTCTTATAGTTTTTCTTCTTCTCCCTCTTGTTCCCTTGTTCCTGATCACTATCATTGTTGGGACAGTTAGCAATAAAATGACCAAGCTTACCGCATTTGAAGCATGAGCGCTTCCCCTTGGCTTTGGTCTTGCTTGGCTGTCCCTTGCGACCCTTAAGCGCCGTCTTGAATCTTTTGATGATGAGGGCCATCTCTTCATCATTAAGTCCGGCCGCCTCAATTTGTGCCACCTTGCTAGGTAGCACCTCCTTGCTTCTTGTTGCCTTGAGAGCAAGGGGTTGCGGCTCGTTGATCGGACCATTCAAAGCGTCGTCCACGTACCTCGCCTCCTTGATCATCATTCGCCCGCTGACGAATTTTCCTAGGACTTCTTCGGGCGACATTTTGGTGTACCTGGGATACTCATGAATATTATTCACCAAATGAGGATCAAGAACGGTAAAGGACCTTAGCATCAGTCGGACGACGTCGTGGTCCGTCCATCGCGTGCTTCCATAGCTCCTTATTTTGTTGATAAGAGTCTTGAGCCGGTTGTATGTTTGAGTTGGCTCCTCGCCCCTTATCATCGCGAACCGTCCAAGCTCGCCCTCCACCAACTCTATTTTGGTGAGCAAGGTGACGTCGTTCCCCTCATGAGAAATCTTGAGGGTGTCCCAGATCTGCTTGGCGTTATCCAAGCCGCTCACTTTGTGATATTCATCCCTGCACAGTGAAGCTAGAAGAACAGTAGTAGCTTGTGCATTCTTATGGATTTGCTCATTAATGAACATGGGACTATCCGAACTATCAAAGTGCATTCCACTCTCTACAATCTCCCATATACTAGGATGGAGAGAGAATAGGTGACTACGCATTTTGTGGCTCCAAAATCCGTAGTCCTCCCCATCAAAGTGTGGGGGCTTGCCGAGTGGAATGGAGAGCAAATGTGAATTTGAACTTTGCGGAATACGAGAGTAGTCAAAAGAAAAGTTCGAATTAACCGGTTTCCTTCTCTCGTAGTCGTTGTGGTCGTCGTCCTTTTGGGAAGAAGTAGACTCATCGCTGTCGTCGTAATAGACGATCTCCTTGATGCGCCTCGTCTTCTTCTTCCCTTCCTTCCGTCTATGGCCCGAGCCGGAGTCGGTAGGCTTGTCGTCCTTCGGCTCGTTGACGAAGGATTCCTTCTCTTTGTCGTTGATCACGATTCCCTTCCCCTTAGGATCCATCTCTTCGGGCGGTTAGTCCCTTTGTGAAGAGAACGGCTCTGATACCAATTGAGAGCACCTAGAGGGGGGGGTGAATAGGTGATCCTGTGAAACTTAAAATCTTAAGCCACAAAACTTGGTTAATCGTTAGCACAATAATTGCCAAGTGGCTAAAGAGGAATCCTCAACAAAACACAATAACCAACAAGGATCAATCACAGAGATGGCACGGTGGTTATCCCGTGGTTCGGCCAAGACCAATGCTTGCCTACTCCACGTTGTGGCGTCCCAACGGACGAGGGTTGCAATCAACCCCTCTCAAGCGGTCCAAAGACCCACTTGAATACCATGGTGTTTTGTTTGCTTTACTCAATCCCGTTTGCAAGGAATCTCCACAAATTTGGAGCCTCTCGCCCTTACACTTGAAATTCACAAAGAACACGGAGCAAGGGAGGGATTAGCAACGCACTCAAGACAAGAAATCACAGCGACACCACGCACACAAGTCGCAACGAGAGCTCACAACACAACTCACTGAGTTCACCACTCAACTAGAGCTCTAATTGCTATCGCAAAGAATCAAAGGCGCGGAATCGATGTCTTGGTGCTTAGGAATGCTTAGGAGATGCTTGTTGTTCTCCTCCATGCGCCTAGGGGTCCCTTTTATAGCCCCAAGGCAGCTAGGAGCCGTTGAGAGCAAACTAGGAAGGCTGATCTTGCCTTCTGTCGATTGGCGCACCGGACAGTCCGGTGCACACCGGACACTGTCCGGTGCCCGATTTCCTTCCATAAACGGCACAGTCGACCGTTGGCAGCCAGAGAGCCGTTGGCGCACCAGACATGTCCGGTGCACACCGGACAGACCGGTGCCCCTTCTAGCCGTTGGCTCGGCCACGTGTCCCGCGCAGATCGCGCGGCCGACCGTTGGCTCACCGGACAGTCCGGTGAATTATATCCGTACGTCGACGATGAATTCCCGAGAGCGACGAGTTCGCCTGTGAACGGCCCACCGGACCGTCCGGTGCGTCACCGGACAGTCCGGTGAATTATAGACGTACACCGCCGTCGAAGTCCCGAGAGCAGCCTTTTCCCTCGAGCCAGCCTAGCGCACCGGACACTGTCCGGTGCACCACCGGACAGTCCGGTGCACTCAGACTGAGCAGACTTTGGCTGCTCGAGCCATCTCTTCTCCAACTCGATTTTTTCTTTTTCCAGCACTTAGACACAATACATTAGTCCATAAAACAATGTACTAAGTCTGAGAAACATACCTTTATCCTTGATTTGTACTTTGTCCACCTTTTTACAATTAGGCACTTGTGTTGGACACTAAACCACCAAAATACTTAGAAATGGCCCAAGGGCACATTTCCCTTTCAGGCTCCCTTAAAGCCAGCATACCCTTGAGAGTCTTTTCTTTAGTCGGGTAAGACTTGCTGAGTAAATCCATACTCAGGGCTTTGTCCCATGTGGTTTTAGGTGAAGAAGCAGCAAACTTTTGCTGCTTTTGTTCAAAGGTGGTGCCCAAGGAGGAAAACCAGGAGTAAAGCTGCGGGAGGAAAGGATCCTCCGTAAAACTTTTGTTTAATACTTTTTGAGAGGGGTTTTTGCCTCCCATGGTTTGTAATAATAATACTCAGCACTCATATATTATGTTCTGGTCTGTAACTATATAACTATGTCTTACTATTCGATAAAAGTAAGTTAATGTAATTGCTTCCGCATTTGTGTACCTCCGATGTTTTGTAATGTCTGCGTGACGGGTGAAACGCTCTTGGGAAAGGTAAGGAAAGCAGATATCGAACTTATCAAGTGATTCAGGGGCACCTGCAGGGTTGTCTGAGGTCCGTTGGACAAGGACAACTGTAGGTGGGCCTAATGACTTGGGAGGTTCCGTCACAGTTGGTATCGGAGCGAAGCCCATCTCTGCAGAGGTTATGAGGCATCTTCAAAAAGAATTTTCAAAGACTTATCTAGAAAATTTCTTTCTTTCTTATCTAGCTTCCTTCTAAAGTACTTATTTAAAGACTAGATGGTAGAGTGCAATGTATAGAAGGTGTGAATCAACTAAGGTTGATTCTGTAATTACACATGCATCATGCTAAAAATTATGCTAATAAGAATTTCCCCCTTAAGAAATTTCGCCGCGCACAAGAAAGACTGCGCGCAAGTCTACCGGGCCGATTGGCGTGCCCCGCCATCAGCTTGCCCCATGGCATGAAGATAGCAGCAGTGGAAGCAACGATCCAATCGGGGATCTAAAAGCCCAAGTTAATCAGCTTCGAACAGAACTCTATCGCAGGAACGACATATGGGTCGCGGATGGTGAAAGAATAAACGAATTAAGAACAGACATCTGCCACCTGCAAGATCAGCTCGTGGAACGAGATCTAGCGCTCGACTGGGCGGTTAACTCTCGTTCGCTTGCTTGGGCTAAGGAAGCTAAAGCTCGAGCCCGCATGGAGGAGCTTAGCACCGCCATAGACCACTTGCAAGTGTATTGTAATACACTACATGAAGAAGTTCATGTATTGTATTCCCAACTGCACCCCAACATCCCTATGGATCCTGTCGATAAAGAAGCCGGACCTTCTGGGACAGCGGGAGAAGCCTTTGGTGGTGAACTAGACCTTTTCAGGCCTCCTCCCTCTATGAAGTTGGTGGATGAATGGTCTCCTACTCCCGACAGTGAGGCTACTAAAAGTGAGAAGAAGCAAGAGTAGTATAGTGTAGAAGTAATAGTAATGTATAATAGGTAATGTAATCCTGTTGTAAAATTCGAGTCTGTAACATTACCCTTTTTAGTAATGTAAAGTGGATGGTTTTCTTTGGCATATTATATTCTTCCAAATGTTTGTTGCCTCAGATGCCTTCCAAGACTCGTGCGCAGGATGGAGCAGGGACCTCCCGTGGGAGGGAAGCAACTCCGAATCCACCCCCAGTACCTCCAATGTTAGCTGAGGCCATCGCTGCCTTGGTTAACGCTACGGCCGACAACACCCGCTTTCTGCAGGAAATGGTAGGTCAACAATTACAATAGCAAGGCAGGCGAGCATATCAGCAAGGACCCCGTGAAACATCGTATTTGGATTTCTCCGAGACACGCCCTCCGTTGTTCGTCAAGGTAGAAGATCCTCTGGAAGCGGATGAGTGGATCCGTGTCATTGAACAGAAGTTCGGGCTTCTCCGATGTACGGAGATTCAAAAGCTCCTATTCGCAGCACAACAATTGCGTGGCCCTGCCAGCACCTGGTGGGGAAATTTTGTAGCCGTTCAACCGGCTGGCCATCAAATAACTTGGGATGAGTTCAAGTTGGCTTTCTCGAGCACTATATACCTGAAGGGGTGCTCCACATGAAGCAGGAAGAGTTTATGAAGCTAAAACAGGGTGGGGATACTGTCACTCGGTATTTCAATAAATTCAACCACTTGTCCCAATATGCTATCGATCAAGTCAACATGGATTTAAAGAAGAGGAATTGTTTCATGAGAGGCCTAAATGATCGAATGCAACGAAAGATGGCCACCTACATTGATCTTTCTTATAGAAGGGCTGTCAGCACAGCGTTGGCAGTTGAGGCTAAATATGCAGGCTCCGGAAAATCCAAGGGTTATGGAGGCGACAGGCCCATTCAAGGGTCTGAGAAAAGACAAAGGTTGGTAATCCAACCTTTTAATCTGAATCGCTCTTCCCCACGTCCACCCTCCTACCCTTTCAAACCACCGGTCTTCATTCGCCCCGCCACTGCCCCTACTTCAACCACTTAGCCAGGTGCCACTGGTACTCGTTTCCCTGCCCTCCCAAGCTCTTCAACTGGCTACTTCAACTGTGGAAAGTCCAGACACTTTATCAAGGACTGTCCATACCAGAAACAAAATCAATCAAGTAATCAGCAGAGTTCTAGGAATTCCGCTCAAGGAAAGGGAAATGCAGCAAACAATATCGCGGGCAAAAATACAAGGAAAACGGGGCAGATTTATTATACTCAAGTAGCCACAACACCGGAAGGCGAACCGGTTATGATGGGTATGTTCCTCGTGGCCAATCACCCCGCAATTATTCTTTTTGATTCTGGCGCTTCGCATACTTTCATAAGCAAGAAGTTTGTGGAGCAATATTGCATTCCATACCATGAATCAAGGGAAGGGTTTAAAATTCATTCACCTGGGGGACAAATATTTACTAAAGAAGTGGCTTTCCAAGTGCCCGTAACCTTGGCTGGACGGGACTTTCCTACTAATATGATTGTTCTGAAAGGCCAAGACATAGATGTAATTTTGGGTATGAATTGGTTAGCCCAACATAAAGCTATTCTCAACACTAATTTGAGAACTATCAAATTGAGTTATGGTCAAGAAGAGGTTCTCTTGACCATCCCTATAGCTATTCCAGCTAAATCAATTGGCAGAGTATATGAACCTATCATACCGGAGATCCAAGATATTCCGGTAGTATGTGAGTTCCCAGACGTTTTTCCAGAAGATTTGCCTGGATCGCCTCCAGAAAGAGATGTAGAATTTGTGATTGAGTTGAAGCCCGGTACGGCTCCTATTTCTAAAAGATCGTACCGAATGCCTCCAAATGAACTGGCAGAGCTCAAGACCCAATTACAAGATCTACTAGAGAAGGGATTCATCTGGCCAAGCTCATCACTATGGGGATGTCCAGCCATCTTTGTCAAGAAGAAGGATCAAACACTACAGATGTGCGTAGATTATAGACCACTGAATGGGGTTACCATAAAAAATAAGTACCCTCTTCCCTGGATTGACATTTTATTTGATCAACTAACTAGAGCGAGGGTATTCTCTAAGATTGACCTTAGATCGGGTTACCATCAGATCCGTATCCGACCCGAAGATATGCCGAAGACCGCATTCACTATGCGGTATGGTTTATTTGAATATCTGGTTATGTCTTTCGGACTAACAAATGCTCCTGCCCACTTCACCTATCTTATGAACTCGGTATTCATGCCCGAGCTGGATAAGTTTGTAGTGGTATTCATTGATGATATCTTAATATATTCCAAGAATGAAGAGGAGCATGCTCGGCATTTATGGATCATGTTAACGCGCTTAAGAGAACATCAGTTATATGCTAAGTTCCGTAAGTGCGCGTTCTGGCTGGAAGAAATCCAATTTCTGGGACATGTATTATCTGCCAAGGGGATTGCGGTGGATCCCAGCAAAGTCAAGGATATTTTGGAGTGGAAACCCCCAACCACTATACATCAAGTCTGAAGTTTCCTTGGGCTAGCTGGTTATTACCGCCGATTCATTCTAGATTTTTCCAAGCTTGTGAAACCAATCACAAGTTTATTGAAGAATGATACTAAATTTATTTGGTCTTCAAAGTGTAATGAAGCCTTTGAACAATTGAAGGTATTATTAACCACTGCTCCGGTATTGGCTCAACCAGATATTGAAAAACCCTTTGATGTGTATTGTGACGCATCAGGCAGTGGTCTCGGCTGTGTTCTAATGCAAGAAGGCCGAGTAATAGCTTATGCTTCAAGGCAGTTGCGCCGGCATGAGGAACACTATCCAACTCATGATCTGGAGTTAGCTGCGGTGGTTCATGCCCTAAAAATCTGGCATCATTATCTGCTGGGGAATATCTATCACATCTATACAGATCATAAAAGTTTGAAGTACATATTCACCCAGTCAGAATTGAACATCAGACAGAGGCAATGGCTCGAGCTTATTAAGGACTATGAATTGGAAATTCATTATCACCCAGGCAAGGTCAATGTACTAGCAGATGCACTCAGCCGTAAGGCTTCCTGTCACTGTCTTACAGTGAAGACTTCTGACATTACCTTATGCCAAGAAATGGAAAAGTTGAACCTAGGAATAATCCAACAAGGAGCCTTAAATCAACTAAAGCTTGAGTCAGTCCTTTTACAACGGATAATGGATGCTCAAAAGGATAATGAGGGTATGAAGTACATCCATGAGAAGATAAAGACTAGAAGAGTCAAATGTTTCAGAAAAGACGATCAAGGCATTGTATGGTTCAACAACCGCATAGTTGTGCCAAAGAATGAAGAAATTTGCCAACGAATATTAGATGAAGCACATCTTAGTCGCTATTCTATTCATCCCGGAAGCACTAAGATGTATCAGGATCTAAAACAACATTATTGGTGGACAAAGATGAAGATTGAAATCGCACGCTATGTGGCAAAATGTGACACTTGTAGGCGTGTCAAAGCCATACATATGAAGACTGCTGGTCCATTACAATCTCTACCAATACCAACATGGAAATGGGAAGATATTAGTATGGACTTCATTGTGGGATTGCCCAGAACAGCAAAAGGGTATGACTCTATTTGGGTTATAATTGATTGGCTTACAAAAATTGCTCATTTTATGCCAGTCAAGACAGATCACCCGGTTGTTGTTTATGCCCAATTGTACATTGCTCGCATTCTCAGTTTGCACGATATTTTGAAGACTATAGTGTCGGATCGTGGACCTCAATTTGTATCCAAATTCTGGGAAGAACTTCACAAATCCTTAGGTACTAAGTTGCTCCATAGTTCGGCCTATCATCCTCAAACAAGTGGTCAAACTGAGAGGGTAAATCAAATACTTGAGGACATGCTACGAGCTTGTGTTCTGGAATTCCCACAGAAATGGGATGATTGTTTACCATTAGCGGAGTTCTCATACAATAATAGCTATCAAGAAAGCATTAAGATGGCACCTTTCGAAGCTTTATATGGGCGACGGTGTCGTACTCCACTAAACTGGTCTGAACCAGGTGAAAGGAGTTTCTTCAGCCCAGATATGGTAAAGGAGACAGAAGAGAAAGTTCAACGAATAATTCATCATTTGAAGAAAGCTCAAGCTCGACAGAAGAGTTACGCAGACAAACTACGAATGCCCCTGTACATTTTAGTTGGAGATTATGTCTATCTAAAGGTCTCACCAATGAAGGGGGTAACACGTTTCGGGGTAAAAGGAAAGCTTGCACCCCGATACATTGGTCCTTTCCCTTTGCTTGAGCAATGTGGACCAGTGGCGTACCGATTTCAACTACCCAAAACCTTGTCTGTTGTACATAATGTGTTCAACGTGTCTCAATTGAACAAGTGTCTTCGGGTTCCCGATCGAACCATTGAAGTAACGGATGTTTCCCTAGAACTAGACTTGACATATTCAGAACACCCTATTCGTGTCTTGGATCAAAGGGACAGAATTACCCGAAGAAGAACTCTCAAATTTTACAAGATACAGTGGAACCAGCATTCAGAAGATGAGGCTACATGGGAAACTCAGGACTTTTTAGAAAAGAATTTCCCAGGCTTTTTAGCCTCATGTAATTTGTAAGTGAACCCCAAACCACCCCTGCCTTGTACCAAGAATAAGGAAATAAAAAAGTGAAGCATTTCCTTTTCCATTACTTGCCCTAGGACTTTTAAATCTCGGGACGAGATTCTTTTATGGGGGGAAGGATGTAACACCCCTGGTGTTACTGCCACTAAAACTTGAGCATAACATCATAAGCATGGGCATATCATGTGTTTGTCACACCTAGAATGCATTCACTAGGTAAAAATTTCAAACAAATTGTATTGATATGACGTGAATAAAACCCTAGGGTAGGGTACTCAACCCTAGATTTGGTCTAATAGAGCAACAAGGCTTAAACAAGAGAAAGCTTCAACATTCAATTGAAATAGTCATAAAGTGTCGCCATGGATAAACTTAAATGTATCCAAACCCTAAGAGTGCTAAAAACCCTAAATAGAACCCTGGAAAGCCCTAGATTTAAACCCTAGGGGGCTAAGTGCAAAGTTAATGCACTTTTGGACTAAAGTGCAAAAACCAAGGTATTAGGATACCCAAAGTCATAAAGTTCACATATGTGAGGATTCCTAAGTCAAAAGTTGTGCATTGGACCTATTTGCAAAAAGTACCACTTAAGCCCTATGGAACTAAGTCTGAAATTCAGTGTAATTAGCTCAACTTCGGGGCCTTGTAACTTCCAAGCCATAAGAATTTTGCCCTAGGTCAGTACATTAAATTGGTAGAGCTATGTAAGGAGAGCAACTTTGCTACAGAGATTATGCTTGGGTTACATAAGAAATTTGGAGAAAATTTGACTCCAAGTTGACCTGTCAGGCTGTCTTAAGTCTGAAATCAGACTGACAGTGGCCTAGAACTAGGTTTGTGAGCCATTTTGAGCTAAATCTGTTGCTCGATTGATGGTTGTTGCTATAGCAAAAGTGAACATGGATTATTGATCTATAACTTTGATACAGAGAGTTGAATCAGTTGTTATATGAAATCAAGAGAGAATCAAAGCCAAACTTGGTCTGTCAGGTGCTCTGCCAGGCATTCCCATGGTACAGTCACTGAATCAGATCATGGGTTCATTCCCCTCACTATCGGCGACCGCGCGCGTAGTTTCACGCCGGTGAGGTGATTTGTGCTCACTGGCGCTCGGATAATGCTCCAAGGTGAAAAGATCTTCTTTCCCCCGGATGAGCCTTGGGCACTGTTGGTCCGGCCACCATGTCCGCTCAATCCCGATCACCTTGAATCACCCCTCGCCGGAGTTAGACATCTCACGGTCGGATGCCACATGCCTCAGCACTTTAACCACGCCGCCGTGACTCGTGCTAGCATATCCAGCGATCGTCGGTGAGGTTGCCACGGTTACATCCACTAATCCCATGCGCCAGTGACCTCCTCTTCCTCCGGTCGCCGCGCGTCTTTCCCAAATTCACCGGCCTCCATTCTTGCCTTCTATAAATTGAGCGCACCATCGAGTCTGTAGGATAATCACGCACCAAGCCACCAAGTATTGCCTCCAATCGTATACCCGAGAGCTCAATTTTGGATTTTCCCCAAAACACTCAAGAACATCGCTCGGTTTGCCCTTGTCGTGGCTAGCTTGCCCCAGGTTCGTTCAAGCGCTCTGGTTGTTTGTTCTAGCGTCCTTAGGTCCTCCTCAAGCTTCACGACCCCTTTGATTGAACTAGACTGCCCTGGGTTGCCGTGAACGCCCGTGTTCTTCTGTTGCCCATGCGGTCACCGTGGTCAGGGCGTTTTAGTGTGGCATTAGTGAAATTGATTTAGGGGAAACTTCGGTTGATGTGTGAATTAGGTGCCAGTCGACGGAGTGCGCCGGTCATTGCGTAAATCGGTCAGTACAGGCACGCCGGTGATCGGTGTGTCGCCGTCCACCGTCATGGACTGAGCTCTGTGAAGACATAGGAGTTCGAGGGTTGATTTGAAAGTGTCAGTGACTGTCTGAAATAGTGTCTTGGACTCTTTCGGGTTATGCCAAAAGACAGGGACTTTCTTGCAAAGTCTACACGCGGGCGCGGGCGCGCGCGTTCCCGTCCGTAGTTGGGCCGACCTGGGCCGAATTCGATCCAGAACTATTCATAATTTTTTTTCCTTTTCTACCAAATCTAAAGAAATTCTAGAAAATTGTAGAAAAATCCTAAAAATGCAAAACTAATTTTGTTAGACTTCTAATTTCCTATAGAATTTAATAAAAATAGTTTCATAATTTTTAGTCCAAATAGGAAATTATAGAGTATTTAAAACAGCCTAAGATCATGTTTCTGGATTTTTAGAAAATAAATAGTAAATCCAAAATTCACTAAATTTTTTAGGGTAAACTTTAAATAATATTTAGAAGCCTTGTTTAAAGTTTGGTATGTTTTGGACCATGTTTGACACCTAGAACCCAAAACCCTACCCCCCCTGCCTTGTGAACTTCACTGTTGACTCCGGAAACCCTAAGTTCTCGGAGATCCGTGAAGGAAAGTTGTATTCAAGACTTTAGATAATAAACTTTTATTATCTTTGCACTCTCATGAGCATTACATGGGCATTCATTATTATGTATGGTTATATTTAGAAAACGAAGAAGAAGTAGAAGTTGAAGAAGCGAAGACTTCACCACCACCACCTGAGGAACATCACGCAGGCAACTGTTTTTATTTCGATATCTGCGGAACCGAGCCTGATTCACCTGTAACACAAGGCAAGCCCCAGTGCATTTGCCACCTCCTTGTTTCTTTTAAAATCTTTCTCACTTACTTGATGCATTAGGTGATAGGAGTTGTGTGCTAAACTATTGCTGCATCTCCTTCCTTGGATTTGACTACCCCTTAAATCCCTGTTTTACAAAAGGTTTTCTTATGCTTAGCTCTGCTATAGAAAAACAAAATGTTTTGTTTTCTCAAAAGATGATGTGGCAAAGTGGGTGGGATATTTTCAAAAATAAAACTTGATGGTGGATCCATCATGGCCATGATGGATTTAACATCGGAAAAGATGTACCTCTGCCAGGTACCAAACTTTGGGTTTAAATGATAAAGCCGAGACCAGGCGGGTGACTTGCACGAGAAAGAGAGTCTCGGTGTAGTGTCTCCGTCTGAGTCGATTAAGGACCGTGTCGATGGAGGCTTGATGATCGAGGACCCTTTAACTGGTCACATGCCTCGTCATGGGTAAGCTTTGCCTCGGGCAGACTAATACCAGAATAAGATACCACGCAATGGGAGTGGAGAGATGGCGAGAGTAGCGTGTACCCTCCGTGGCAAGAGGCTGGACGGTGGTGTATCTGTGCTCTCGGTTGGCGTGAACCTGATCTGGTCTTAAGAACCCCGGTGGCGAGTTGACATATGCAAGGGTTAAGTGCTACATATGTCGTGTGATTGGAGATCCTCAACTGAGTATAATCGATTCGGATCGCCGTAACTTCGCGGTTATGAAGACTTGGTCACTGACTTACACGTAGCAATCGAATAAAGATGAAGGGTTATTAAGAAATTAGCTAGTATAGGTCAAGTGATTGAACTAGGGTAGAAAGAACTCTAAATGTAGGTAATCTTACTTAACCTGACAATTAAAATTGGATTTTTAAAGATCCACTATTAGTAAGCATTTCTGCAAACAGAGTCATTGGTTATTGATAAGCCTTGCCTTGACTCCCTCAAAGCCAGCATATCCTTGAGAGTCTTTTACTTTGTCAGGTAAGTCTTGTGAAAGTACACTTCGTACTCAGGGCTTTGTCCCATGTTGTTTTAGGTGAAGAAGCGGCAAACTTTTGTTGCTTCTGTTCAAAGGTGGTACCAAAGGAAGAGAATCAAGACTAAAGCTGCGGGAGGAAAGGATCCTCTGTAAAACTTTTGTTTAATACTTATTGGGAGGGGTTTTTGCCTCCCATGGTTTGTAATAATAATACTCAGCACTCATATATTTTGTTCTAGTCTGTAACTATATAACTCTATCTTACTTTTCAATAAAAAGTAAGTTATTGTAATTGCTTCCGCATTTTCGTACCTCCGATGTATTGTAATGTCTGTGTGACGGGTGAAACGCTCTTGGGAAAGGTAAGGAAAGCAGATACCAAACTTGTCAAGTGATTCAGGGGCACCTGCAGGGTTGTCTGAGGTCCGTTGGACAAGGACAACTGTAGGTGGGCCTAATGACTTGGGAGGTTCCGTCACATCGGCTTTCCCAACCTTGAAAGCATTAGAAATAAGGAAATCTCTAAGGCATTCATACCATGCTCTTGGGGCTTGCTTAAGTCCATAGAGCGCCTTAGAGAGCTTATATACATGGTCGGGATACCTATCATCGTCAAAGCCAGAGGGTTGTTCCACGTATACCTCCTCCTTGATTGGCCCATTGAGGAAAGCGCTGTTCACATCCATTTGGAACAGCTTAAAAGAATGGTGAGCAGCATAGGCTAATAAAATTCTCTAACCAAGCCAAAGGAGCAAAAGTCTCCTCGAAATCCAAACCTACGACTTGGGCATAACCTTTTGCCACAAGTCGAGCCTTGTTTCTTATCACCACCCCATGCTCATCTTGCTTGTTGCGGAACACCCACTTGGTTCCCACAACGTTTTGCTTTGGACGTGGCACCAGGCTCCAGACTTCATTTCTTTTGAAGTTGTTGAGCTCTTCCTGCATGGCCAACACCCAGTCCGGATTCTGCAAGGCCTCTTTTACCCTGAAAGGCTCAATAGAAGAGACAAACGAGTAATGCTCACAAAAAGTAGCTAATCGTGAGCGAGTGGTTACTTCCTTGCTGATGTCACCCAAAATCTTGTCGATGGGGTGATGTCTTTGGATTGACGCCCGGACTTGAGTTTGAGGGGTCTGTGGTGCTTCTTCCTCCATAACCTGTTCTTCCTATGCTCCCGCTTGATCATGCTCCTCTTCTTGAGGTACCTATGCATCGTCTTGAGTTGGGGGATGCACCAGTGTCGAGGAAGAAGGTTGATCTTGTTCCTGCAGTTCTAGTGGTCGCACATCTCCTATCGCCATCGTGCGCATTGCGGCCGGCGGAACTTCATCTTCATCTATGTCATCAAGATCAACTTGCTCTCTTAGAGAGCCATTAGTCTCATCAAATACAACATCGCTAGAGACTTCAACTAATCCCGATGATTTGTTGAAGACCCTATACGCCTTTGTATTTGAGTCATATCCTAGTAAAAACCCTTCTACTACCTTAGGAGCAAATTTAGAATGTCTACCTTTCTTCACCAGAATGTAGCATTTGCTCCCAAATACACGAAAGTAAGAAACATTTGGTTTGTTACCGGTAAGGAGTTCGTAGGAGGTCTTCTTGAGAAGGCGATGCAGATAGAGCCGGTTTATGGCGTGGCAGGCTGTGTTCACAGCTTCCGACCAAAACTGCTCAGGCGTCTTGAACTCTCCAAGCATTGTTCTCACCATGTCGATTAGCGTCCTATTCTTCCTCTCTACCACACCATTTTGCTGTGGTCTGTAGGGAGCGGAGAACTCGTGCTTGATGCCTTCCTCCTCAAGAAACTCTTCAACTTGTAGATTCTTGAACTCAGACCTATTGTCGCTTCTTATCTTCTTCACCTTAAGCTCAAACTCATTTTGAGCTCTCCATAAGAAGCGCTTTAGGGTCCCTTGGGTTTCTGACTTATCTTGTAAAAAGAATACCCAAGTGAAGCGATAAAAATCATCAACAATTCCAATACCATACTTACTTCCCCCAATGCTGAGGTAGGCAACGGATCTCAAGAGGTCCATGTGAAGAAGCTCCAATGGTCTTGATGTTGTCATCACATTCTTGTTGTGATGAATGCTTCCCACCTGTTTCCCTGCTTGACATGCTACACAAGGTCTGTCTTTCTCAAAACAGACATCGATTAATCCTTACACATGATCTCCCTTTAGAAGCTTATGAAGGTTCATCATCCCAACATGTGCTAGACGGTGATGCCACAACCAGCCCATATTAGTCTTAGCAATTAAGCATGCATCTAGATCGGCATTCTCTTTCGAAAAATCAACTAAATATAGCTTGTCGTCTAATACACCCTTAAAAGCTAGTGAACCATCACTTCTTCTAAAAACAGATACATCTACATTTGTGAATAAACAATTATAACCCATGTTACATAATTGACTCACAGATAACAAATTATACCCGAGTGATTCAACTAAAAACACATTAGAGATAGAATGCTCGGATGTGATGCTATCTTTCCCAATCCTTTGACCTTGCCTTGGTTCCCATCTCCAAAGATGATCGAATCCTGGGAATCCTTGTTTTTGATGTAGGAGGTGAACATTTTCTTCTCCCCCGTCATGTGGTTCGTGCATCCGCTATCGATAATCCAGCTTGAGCCCCCGGATGCATAAACCTACAAGGAAATTTTAAGCTTGGGTTTTAGGTACCCAACTCTTGTTGGGTCCTAAAAGGTTAGTCACAATAACTTTTGGAACCCAAATGCACGTTTTGTCTCCCTTTCATTTGGATCCCAACTTCCTAGCAACTACTTTTGCATTTTTGCATGAAAGCACAAAAGAAGCATTGCAAGCATGATAGACAGTAGTAGGACTATTGCAATTTCTCCTAGGCGCATGAGACACAACATGATTACGCCTAGGCCTATTTCTACCATAAGCATAAGTAGAGCTAGAAGCAAATGTAGCATGTGAACCATTATAAACAGCATGATCATAACTCCTATTATACTGAGAAACTTTCTTAACATGAGCATAAAGATAGGCATGTTTCTTTTGATCATGTGAGGAATGTGAGCTACTAGCCATAGGAGCCTTCCCTTTCCCTTTGAGATCGGAAGTCCTTTGGCTGGTTAAGTTCTTGGTTTCCTTTTGAAAACCAAGTCCATCCTTAATTGAGGGATTTCTACCAATAGTGTAGGCATTCCTAGCAAATTTTAACTTATCATAATCATCTTTGCAAGTCTTAAGTTGAGCATTAAGACTTGCAACCTCATTGTTTAATTTAGCAATAGAAATAACATGTTCATCACACATATCAACATCAAAATCTTTACATTTATTGCAAATTACTACATGCTCTACACATGAACTAGTTTCATTAACTTTCTCTAGCTTAGCATTTAATTCATCATTTAAATTCTTTAAGCTAGAATTGGATTCATGACATGAAGACAGCTCAGATGACAGTATTTCATTTTTCTTAATTTCTAAAGCAAGAGATTTTTGAACACTAACAAACTTGTCATGTTCCTCATATAAAATATCCTCTTACTTTTCTAGCAGTCTATCCTTTTCATTAAGAGCATCAATTAATTCATTAAGTTTGTCTACTTTAGCTCTATCTAACCCCTTAAATAAATTAGTATAATCTACTTTATCATTGGAAGATTCCTCATTGCTAGAAGAAGAGTACTTAGGTGTGTCTCGAATACGTACCTTCTTCTCCTTGGCCATAAGACATGTATGGCATTCGTTGGGGAAAAGCAAAGATTTGTTGAAGGCCGAGGCAGCTAGTCCTTCATCCTTAGAGTCTAAGGAGGAGCAGTCAGAGTCCCATTCCTTCCCGATGTGTGCCTCACCCTTGGCCTTCCTGTAGTTCTTCTTCTTCTCCCTCTTCCCATGCTTATCTTGTCCCTGGTCATTATCATTATCGGGGCATTGAGATATGAAGTGACCAGTCTTACAGCATTTGAAGCAGGAGCGCTTTCCCCTTGTTTTGTTCTTATTGGGGTACTCCTTGCGTCCTTTTAGCGCGGTCTTGAAGCGCTTGATGATAAGCATCATCTCATCCTCATTGAGCCCGGCAGCCTCCACTTGTGCCACCTTGCTTGGTAGCGCCTCCCTGCTGCTAGTCTCTTTGAGGGTAATGGGTTGTGGCTCGTAGACGGGTAGTGGACCGTTCAATGTGTCGTCCATGTATCGAGCTTCTTTTACCATCATACGCCCGCTCACAAATTTTCTGAGTATTTCCTCGGGCGTCATCTTGGTGTACCTGCGGTTTTCACAGATAAGATTCACAAGATGGGGGTCAATTACTGTAAATGACCTGAGCATGAGTCGGACGACGTCATGATCCGTCCATCTTGTGCTTCCATAGCTTCGGATCTTGTTGACCAGGGTCTTAAGCCTGTTGTAGGTTTGTGTTGGCTCTTCTCCCTAATCATGGCGAATCTCCCCAGCTCGCCTTCCACCAGTTCCATCTTGGTGATCATGGTGGCATCATTTCTGTTGGGGCTATGCTTCGTCGCGCCGAAGGTCTTGTAGGAAGAAGCAGCTTCGGATAAAGCTGTCCGCAGGAGATGACCGAAGGTTCCTCTTTATGAAGCTTCGGTATTACAAACCGACTTAAAGATAGAATGACCTTTTAGTCCATAAAGGTTTGAGTCAATGTTGTAAACTTTTATGAGGGGCATAATTGTAATTCTTCACAGGCTGTATCCTGTGTCTATAAATAGATGAACAGTACCCTCGTACTGTTCACGCAGACTTGTACTCGCTCGTGCATCACACTTGTATTTTTGCCTTCTACCAAACCGAAGGTACAAATGTAATTCAATATTGTTCTTATTCTTCCATGATTATACGATAAGAACACGTAATAATGTTATGTGATTATTCATGTTATTCTTTCATGTTTCATATGCTTCTCCTTTTATCAATATAAACTGTGATGATGAAGGTATGTCCTTCATGACCTTCGTCTGAAGATCGTTATATCCTAAGGGAAATAACGCTTCGAAGGACGAAGGGCATTAACCATTAACTTCTTTCTATGTTGCCTTGTTCTTAATTCATAGCATTTGAGAACAAGTCCCCAACATTGGCGCCCACCTCCGGTGAACTCACTTCCACTTTTTTGAGCTGATGGCTTCGTTCAACGATCAAGCTGGAGCTGCTTCGGCTCCGAAGCTGCTACTCCCGATAACAGGCGGTTCATGTTCAGAGCCAGCCAACAAGAAGCAGAAGAAGGAAGCACAGAGAAGGGTACAGCATGTTGGGGTGCAAGGACCCTTCATCAAGTCGAGATGGTCTCACATTCCTATTACCTTCTCCCAAGAGGACCTTCAACTCAAGGATTACCCACACAACGATGCCATGGTTATCTCTTGTGTTATCAAAGGATTTCTGGTCCACAATGTCTTGGTTGATACAGGCAGTGCAGCTGATATCATATTTGCTAAGGCCTTCAGGCAAATGCAAGAGCCAGAAGATAAGATTCATGATGCTACGCACCCTCTCTGTGGCTTCGGAGGAAGACAGATTGTAGCGCTGGGCAAGATCACCATGTCAGTGACCTTCGGGTTCATCAACAACACTAGAACTGAGCAAGTTGTCTTTGACATTGTTGACATGGAATACCCTTACAATGCAATTATTGGTCGTGGCACCCTCAATGCTTTCGAAGCAATTCTTCATCCTGCCTATCTTTGCATGAAGATACCTTCGGATCAAGGACCCATCGCTATTCATGGAAGTCAGGAAGCTGCCAGAAGGGCCGAAGGAAACTGGACTGACTCAAAAGCAATCCATAACATAGATGGAGCTGAAGTTTGTGAACAGTACAAATTCAGAAGGGAGAAAGCAGCTTCAGCAGATCAGCCGAAGCCCATGCTCTTATGTGAGGACATAGCAGAGCAGAAGGTGCTGTTGGGCTCTCAATTATCCGAAGAGCAGGAGAAAACCTTGATAAGGTTTTTGTTCAACAACAAAGATGTTTTTGCATGGTCAGCTAATGACCTCTGTGGAGTAAATAGGGATGTTATTGAACATTCGCTCAATGTTGACCCATCCTTCAGACCCAGAAAGCAGAGGCTTCGGAAAATGTCTGATGATAAGGCCGAAGGTGCTCGTAATGAAGTCAAAAGACTCCTCAGTGCAGGAGTTATCAGAGAAGTAAAGTACCCAGAATGGCTAGCTAACACCGTTATGGTAAAAAAGGCCAATGGCAAGTGGCGAATGTGTATCGATTTTACAGATCTCAACAAGGCTTGTCCGAAGGACGAATTCCCATTGCCAAGGATAGACTCTTTAGTTGATGCAGCAGCTTCTTCAGAGCTCATGAGTCTGCTAGACTGTTACTCAGGCTATCACCAAATCTGGATGAAGAAGGAAGATGAGCCGAAGACTAGCTTCATAACCCCAAGTGGCACAAATTGCTATCTTCGGATGCCTGAGGGGCTCAAAAACGCTGGAGGAAGTTTCAGCAGAATGACTGCGAAGGTTCTCCAGTCTCAGATAGGCAGAAATGTGCTAACTTATGTTGATGACATCATTGTAAAAAGCACGAAACAAGAAAATCATATTGCTGATTTGCAGGAGACCTTCGCCAGTTTCAGACAAGCTGGCTTAAAGTTGAATCCAGAAAAATGTGTCTTCGGAGTAAAGAAGGGGAAATTTTTTGGATGCTTGGTTTCAACAAAGGGAATTGAAGCTAATCCAAGTAAAATTGAAGCTATACTTCGAATGGAGCCACCAACTACAAGAAAGGGGGCCCAAAGATTGACAGGGATGCTGGCATCTCTCAATAGGTTCATATCCAGATCAGCAGAAAGAAATTTACCATTCTTCGAAGTGCTGAAATCAGCCGAAGTTTTTCAATGGGGACTAAGCCAACAAAAAGCCTTTGAAGAACTGAAGCAATATTTGATAGATTTAACAACATTAACTCCACCAACGCCAGGGGCTCCTTTGTTGTTATACGTGGCAGCTTCGCACTCAGCGGTAAGTGCAACACTTGTCCAGGAGAAGCTTGATGGCCAAGTCAAGAAGCAGGTTCCAGTGTATTTTGTATCTGAAGTTCTTAGTGTATCAAAGAAAAACTATACAGAATTGGAGAAGGTATTATATGCTGTTTTGATGGCATCCAGGAAGCTTCGGCATTATTTTCAAGCATACAATATTGTTGTTCCTTCTTCGCAGCCGTTGAAGGATATTATGAGAAATAGAGAAGCTACTGGACGGATTGGAAAATGGGCTGCAGAGCTCAATGAATTTTACATTGATTATGTGCATAGATCCTCGATCCAGTCTCAAGCGTTGGCAGATTTCATTGCCGATTGGACGCCAGGGGCTCAGGATGAAGAAACAAATAAAGATGTCGAAGTGTGGACAGTGTTTTGCGATGGGTCTTGGGGAACCTTCGGAGCAGGAGCAGCCGCTGTGTTGGTCTCACCATCCAAAGTTAAAACTTGTTATGCGGCAAGACTCGATTTTAGCTGTACAAACAATATTACTGAGTACGAAGCCCTGCTTTTGGGCCTTCGGAAATTAAAAGCAATGGGAATCAGAAGGGCCATCCTTAAAACTGATTCCCAGGTTGTTTCGGGTCATATCGACAAGAGTTGCAAGGCTAAAGATCCGAAGCTTGAAAAATATCTAGACACGGTCCGAAAAATCGAAGCTTCCTTCGAAGGATTTTCTGTCAAAAATATCCCTCGAGGGCAAAATGAGCATGCTGATTTGCTAGCTAAGTCAGCAGCACAGGGGCTGCCTTTATCTTCAGATGTGTTCTTCGAAACAATAAAGGCACCTTCAGTGGAACTCCTTGAAAGAGCAGTCCTCAATATATCTCCTGTTTATAGCGAAGATTGGAGAACTGAGATCATCTCTTACCTTCAGGGTAAGTTCCTTTCAGATGACGAAGCTTATAACAGGAGGATAGAAGCAAGAGCTCGTCCATATGTCATGATAGAAGGGGAGTTGTACAAGCATGGAATTTGCGCTCCGCTACTCAAGTGTTTATCTAGAACCGAAGGTATAGAGTTGATGAAAGAAATACATGCAGGCCTGTGTGGATCTCACATTGGATCTAGGTCGTTACTCGGAAAAGTTTTCCGCCAAGGGTTTTATTGGCCGAAGGCAGCTTCGGATGCAGCGAAATTAGTTCAAAAGTGCAAAGGCTGTCAGAAATGTGCAAGAGATCAAAAACAACCTTCGTCTTTAACACAGCTCATACAACCGATCTGGCCATTGCAAAGGTGGGGCCTTGACTTGTTAGGTCCATTGCCACCGGCTCAAGGGAATTTAAGATATGTTGTAGTGGCTGTGGAATATTTTTCTAAATGGATTGAGGCAAAGCCATTAGCCACAATAACTTCGGCCACTGTCCAAAAGTTTTTCTGGCAGAATATTGTTTGTCGTTTCGGGGTACCAAAGGCCATTACTGTAGATAATGGAACACAATTCGACTCCGAAGCTTTCAGGGATTTCTGTGATCAAATTGGTACGAAGATCCATTTTGCATCAGTCAGGCATCCGGAGTCAAATGGGCTCGTTGAAAGAGTCAACGGCATTATAATGACAGGAATAATGAAGTTAATCTTCAATCAACCCAGGGGAAAGTGGCCAGATCAGTTAACCAAAGTGGTGTGGAGCCACAATACAACAACATCAAGGTCTACAGGCTTTACTCCATTCAAGTTATTTTTCGGTGACGAAGCAATAACTCTGGAAGAAGCTAAAACTGGATCAATAAGAGTAGTAGCTTCGACAGAATCAGGTCCTGAAGATGCTTGTTTTGTGGAAAAAGATGCTTTAGAAGGGATCAGGCTTCAAGCTGTGGAGAATATCAATAAATACCAAGCCGAAACAGTCAAATGGCGAGATAGAAAAGTTCGGCTAAAGAATATTGAGCCAGGACACTTGGTGCTTCGGAGAGTGGCCAACCCAGACACAGTGGGCAAGTTACAGTTGAAATGGGAGGGACCTTTCTTAGTAGCATCTTTGTCAAGACCTGGTTCATACAGATTGAAGGACATGGACGGCAACGACATTCCTAGATCTTGGAATGCGGATGAGCTTCGGCGATATTATGTGTAACTTGATGTAACTTTTTATGTTTTTTCTTTTTCATGGCACCCTTTTCCTTTCTAAAGGGGGAGAAAGGTTTTTAATGGGGCCATCATATGTAATTTCCTTTTTTAGTTCTATAAGAGCAAAATCCCCCAAGGAATGTAAATGTAAAAGCTGAGAACGCACCATTGAGTGCCGAAAACTAAAAAAGCGAAGAAGCTCCAAAGTCGTTCCTAAGGGAATGCAGAGCTTACAGCGAAAAGTCAACGCTGATTCCGCCGAAAGTAAAAGGCGAAGAAGCTCCAAAGTCGTTCCTAAGGGAATGCAGAGCTTACAGCGAAAAGTCAACGCTGATTCCGCCGAAAGTAAAAGGCGAAGAAGCTCCAAAGTCGTTCCTAAGGGAATGCAGAGCTGATGTGTGATTGTTTCTAAGGAAATAATGGCTGAGGGTATGGCTTCGGATATGTGTTTGGACATTCATTCGCACATCACATTACATCATAGCATTTGCATTCATAAACATTCATTCAGGCATATGTAGGATAATCATCATCATGGCATAAGTGGTTGCTTCGGCATAAGAGAAGAGCTTCTTCGCGTACAAAAAGGAGAGCTTCGGAAAAAAGGGAAATGTTGTTTTCTATGCTTCGCTGTGTACGAAAAGAAGGGAAGGTGTTTTTTTCGCCTTCAGGCTCAAAAAAGATAATTTCGTCCACAACAAAGCACTTCACATACATTAATAGAAGGGTAAGAGCATAATACAAGGTATGAACAGAACTCATTAAAGACAAGTTTAGTTACATTTACACAAGTTATCTCAAAAGTTTCCTGAGTCTGTCTACAGTCTACTCCTACTTAATCTTCGATGGATTTCAGCTTCGGCGTCACTCTTGTTAATCATCGACTTCGGCTTCATCATCCTACATGAATTAAGTAGTTATAAATCAAAATCGAGCTTGAAGGATGAGGTAAGCGCAAGGTAAGATTTCTTACTGGTTCAAGATGACTCCGAGCTTCATCTCCAGCCTTTTCTCGCCCGCCTTTTGTCCATATCATTTTTATAAATCTATTGGAAATACTTCGGGCGAGATCAAGGATGTCATCTAGCATTGATGGTGATAAAGTGAAATTGGGCCTATTGACAATCTTTCCATGGTCGCAGCCAGCTTTTAGGAAAGCTGCAGCAGTGCCCCGAGAAGCTACCCAGGCACAGAAGTCGCCATGCCCAGCTATAACTTCGTCGAGCTCGTCAATTTCACCCTCAATATGTTCGAAGCTCTTCGGCAAATCTTCAGCTGAGGGGGTGAACTTCTCACTGCTGGCTCCCACTGAGTGAAAAATTTTTCTTAGTCGTTGAATGCATTTGTTGCTAAATTCCAAACATTTTTCTTGAAGGTCCGCCAATAGTTTTTTCAAATCTGAATTTTGTTGAGCTTCGGCTTCAAGTTTTGCCTTAAGTTCTTGCTTTTCTTGTTCAAACTGCTTAGATTGGCAAAGAAGCTTCGTGTTCAGTTCTGTTATTTTTGCTTCGGCTTTCGCCAATGAACCTTCAGTTGCCTGGAGCTCAAAGTTTTTCTTCTCAATGTCAGCTGATTGCTCCTTTATTTTGTTTTCTAAATTTTCAATTATAACTTCGTGTTTCTTGTCTTCAAAATCTTGCTGCATTTTCAAGGCCTTGCTCAACAGCATACTCTGCACGAAAACAACCTTCGTTAGACATGTTTTCATTATTAAAAACAATAAAAGTCAAGGGAATAGTAGTTCACCTTGAAATTGGAATAAAATAAACTACCAACGATATGTTGTCGTCGGTAGCGGCTAATGTCCATTTCCAGCTTCGGAAAACTAATACTCTTTGACAGAGTACTGATAACTTTGGCTCCAGTTTGGTTTCGGATACAATCTAATTTTTCATCATCAATACCTCCGAAGAGGAGTGCTCCTGGTTTGTACCCGCAAGATTTGGCATACTCTTTAAGCTCTTCTATTTCGGGTTTTGACAATTCTTCTCCAACTAAATTTTGAAACATGAAGGCTTCGTTCTCTGAAGCTTTGTCAGCAATTTCCTTTCCTTTCCCCGACGCTGCGGCCACGGCCCCTTCGGCGGCAGCGGTACCTTCTTCTGTGGCCATGTCTAGCAGTATTTTGTTGATGTGTTCGATTGTGCTTTCCAGGTTCACATCTTCAGTTGAGGCAGCTTCGGCAGCTGCGACCTCCGAAGGTGTGATTTCAATATTTGTTCTTTCCTCAGCCGCTGGTGTCTTCTGAGCCGAAGCTCTTGGTGGTGTCTTGTCAATAACCTCTGTCACAGTGATAATTCTTTGCCTCTTTGTTTTAGTCGTCTTCTTTGTTTTTTCGGGCTCCTTTTCCTTCTGAAAAAACTTTGTCAGTTGAGGCCCCAATGGACTTAGCTTTGCAGGCAGGGATTCAGTCATTACCTTCAAAATTTCCTCCACGTCAGTGGCAGAGGGTGATGCGGGGGTTTCTTCTTCGTCAGATATTTTTTGCTTCGGAGAAGACGCTTTCCTCTTCTTCGGAATTCTCTTTTTTGATGGTTCTTTCTCATCTTCATTTAAGGCTTCAGTTGTCCTTTTCCTTTTCTGGCCCCCGGCACCTTTGTTCAGATTTTCATAGTCAGGGTATTCAAAACCCAGGGCGTCCAGCACTCGATTCAGTCTTCGCTTTGGACGAGTGCCGAAGGCCGCAGTCATCAATTGATCTTCTTTTTTGGAGTAATTGCCAAGTATTTCATTGCACATTACTTCAATTGTATCCAGCCACTCTTGACAAGGTGTTTTAAAGTATTTCTTAAACTTGAAATAGTAAGGTAAATGCACAAGTTCACCTTCTTTCTTCTCCCCCTCTAGCTTCGGCATTTCCCATTCTTTTAAAGTAGGAAAAACCCTGAAGGCCAAGAACTCCTGAACCAGGTCTCTTGTACTGATATGCTCTGCAATAATTCTGAATTCATCCATTGCCTATTGTGTTGGACCTTCTGGTGTCATGTTGCAGCGAGGTCGGGTTTCTCCGAAGATCAGTTCGAGTGGACTTTGCACAAGCTTCTCCTTGTCGTCATCAACCTTGACATAGAACCATTCTGATTTCCAGCCTGCCGGCCATTTGCTTCGGTAGCTGATTACAGGAAACTTTGTGGTTTTCCGATAAGCAAAATTATAGCAACCAAAATTGTCATGCAATCCATCTTTTCTAGCCTTCGTCTGATAGTGCAGTTCGTGAACTCGACAAAAACTGTCTGCAAACGGCTCCACCGCTTGGCTTCGGAGGGCCCAGATATAAACGCTAAGCCTAACGATAGCGTTAGGAGTTAACTGATGAAAGTAGATACCAAACCTCTTCAGTACCTCTGCAATAATCTCATGTAGGGGGAATCTCAACCCAGCCTTTAGAAAACTCTTGAAAATGACAATTTCATCCTTCTCCGGCTTTGGGGTAGTCTCTTCTCCCCCGAAGCGTAACAGCTTCTTCTGATTCTCATTGAAAAAGCCCGACTTTACCATTTTGGAGAGATCAGCCTTCGAAACAGTAGACTTTCCGAAGTCCAAGTGGCTGGGCTTACTGGGCATGGCTATACGGTAATCATCTTCGGGATCAGTTTCTTCAACGTTCTCTTCTTCTGCTTCGGCAGTTGCTTGTTTTGCTTCAACAGTGGGGGTTCCTTCCGAAGTTACCAGTCCGGAACGTTGCATTGCTTCGGAGATGGGAACAGTCTCCGAACCTTCAACTTCGCCCCCCTCACGCTCAACCCTAGCGGTAGATCGCACTCTGGCCATTTAATTCTGAGTTTGTGGAAATTGAATACTTTTTTCTTCCGAAGTCTTTCCTTCTGACGAAGCAGGCTTCAAGTTGGAGCTTCGTTCGATTCCGAGAGTCAAGCTTCGGCGATGGTTAAAAATTTTGGCAGCAAAACAGTGCAAATAGCAATGAATGCTGTGGTAACTTCACACCTACTTGTCTGTTTATATAGTGTTGCAGGTAAGAAGCCAAAACGCCAGGATTTTTACACCAGGCGGACAGCCGCTTGCACTCGCTGCGCGGTGGACCGCAGAGACCAAACAGTAACTCTGCAAGGTGGGACCGCTACGCGCTCGAAAACCGAATCGTTTCTCGACAACGAGCTCAGGGAAGGTGTTTTTTGGACCTTCGGCTTCCCGAAGCTTAAGAGGCTTTTTTCACGGATCAAGCTCGTTACGAAAAACGATCTAGCGCCGCGAAAGGGGCTACTGTTGGGGCTATGCTTCGTCGCGCCGAAGGTCTTGTAGGAAGAAGCAGCTTCGGATAAAGCTGTCCGCAGGAGATGACCGAAGGTTCCTCTTTATGAAGCTTCGGTATTACAAACCGACTTAAAGATAGAATGACCTTTTAGTCCATAAAGGTTTGAGTCAATGTTGTAAACTTTTATGAGGGGCATAATTGTAATTCTTCACAGGCTGTATCCTGTGTCTATAAATAGATGAACAGTACCCCCGTACTGTTCACGCAGACTTGTACTCGCTCGTGCATCACACTTGTATTTTTGCCTTCTACCAAACCGAAGGTACAAATGTAATTCAATATTGTTCTTATTCTTCCATGATTATACGATAAGAACACGTAATAATGTTATGTGATTATTCATGTTATTCTTTCATGTTTCATATGCTTCTCCTTTTATCAATATAAACTGTGATGATGAAGGTATGTCCTTCATGACCTTCGTCTGAAGATCGTTATATCCTAAGGGAAATAACGCTTCGAAGGACGAAGGGCATTAACCATTAACTTCTTTCTATGTTGCCTTGTTCTTAATTCATAGCATTTGAGAACAAGTCCCCAACAATTTCCCTCATGAGAGATCTTGAGGGTGTCCTAGATTTGTTTGGCATTGTCCAAGCCGCTAACCTTGTCATATTCATCCTTGCATAGAGATGCTAGCAAAACAGTAGTGGCTTGGGCATTTTTATGAATTTGTTCATTGATAAGCACAGGGTTATCAGTACTATCAAAATGCATCCCATTCTCTACAATTTCCCAAATACTAGGATGGAGAGAAAATAGATGACTACGCATTTTATGGCTCCAAAATGAATAGTCTTCTCCATCAAAGTGTGGAGGTTTTCCAAGAGGAATTGATAGTAAATGCGCATTTGAATTGTATGGCATACGAGAATCATCAAAGGAGTAGTTTTGATTAACTGTCTTTTTCTTGGACGAGGAGTCGTCGTCGTCGTCCCTTAGTGAAGAAGATGAGGCATCACTGTCGTAGTAGATGATCTTCTTGATACGCCTCTTCTTCTCCTTGTCCCTCTTCTTGTGACTCGAGCCTGAGTCAGTAGGCTTGTCGTCTCTTGGCTCATTGAAGAGGGACTCCTTCTCCTTGTCATTGACGACCATCCCCTTACCCTTAGGATCCATCTCTTCGAGCGGTTAGTCCCTTAAATGAAGAGTATGGCTCCAATACCAATTGAGAGCACCTAGAGCGGGGGGTGAATAGGTGATCCTGTAAAATCAAACACTAAATAACCACAAACTTGATTATTAAAGCGTTAGTGTGACCAAGTAGCTATGAAGCGAGTTCTTGTGAACAAAACAATCACAGAAAAGTAGCACAACAGACACGTGATTTTTATCTCGTGGTTCGGCCAAGTAACACTTGCCTACTTCCACGTTGTGGTGTCCCAATGGACGAGGGTTGCACTCAACCCCTTTCAAGTGATCCAATGATCGACTTGAATACCACGGTCTTTTATCTTTTGAGTATCCTTCCCATTTGCGAGGAATCTCCACAAGTTGGAGCCTCTCACCCTTATAGTATAGATCACAAAGAAAGCACAAGAGTAAAGATGGGAGAGCAACACATGCAAGACTCAAATCTGCAATACAACCACGCACACAAGTGAAGAAGTGAGCACACAAACACAGTGCAAGGAGTTTACAACTCGAACAGTGCTCAATTCTCAAGAACGATGATCCAATTGCGTGAATGCAGAGTCTAGGTGTCTTAGGATGTTTCTTGTAAGCTTGGTGTCCTGCTCCATGTGCTAAGGGGTCCCTTTTATAGCCCCAAGGTAGCTAGGAGCCGTTGGACATCAATTTGGTAGGCAATTCTTGCCTTCTGTCGAGTGGTCCGGTGCACCACCGGACAGCCACTGTAGCAGTCCGGTGCTCGATTTCCTTCCATATCGGGCAACCGACCGTTGTCCTTGGGGCGGGTTGGCGCACCGGACACTGTCCGGTGCACACCGGATAGTCCAGTGTGCCCAACCAACCGTTGGCGCGGACCACGTGTCGCACGTTGATCGCGCGGACGACCGTTGGCTCCTAGCGCCTTTGACTCACCAGACAGTCCGGTGAATTATAGCCACGTCGTCTTCCTCTTTTCCTGAGAGCAGCCAGTTCGTCGTTGACCAGCCTGGGGCACTGGACACTGTCCAGTGCACCACCGGACAGTCTGGTGTTCCAGGCCCGAGCTGGTTTTGGCTGTACTTAGCCAACTCTTCTCCAATTCAAGTATTCTTTTCTTGGCACTGTTTCTAGCACTTAGATAGACAATATTAGTATTCAAAAACAATTCACTAAGTCTAGAAACATACCTTGTTCTTTGATTTGCACTTCTCAATCATTTAGCACATAAGAACTTAATCAATATGTGTTGGACATTTAATTACCAAAACATTATAGAAATGGCCAAAGGACACATTTCCCTTTCAATTTTGATATGAGTTGTATGCCTAGAGCTAGATGCCTCATTACTATACATGTAAGCATGATGAGAAATAGTATGGGATTTTCTAGCATGATTTTTCTAATTTTGTGCTCAGGATAGTTCTCAGGATATAAAATGTAACCCTCTCTATCCTGAACCATGTGAGCCTTACCCTTAACAAAATTAGATAGTCTGTTCTTGGGAGCATTAAGTTTGATGTTGCTTTGGCTCCCTTGTTGGAAGCCAATGCCATCCTTAATGCCAGGGCGTCTCCCATTATAAAGCATGCTTCGAACAAATTTAAAATTTTCATTTTCTAACTCATGCTCGACAATTTTAGCATTTAATTTAGTTATGTAATCATTTTGATCTTTAACCATAGCAAGGTGATCATTCATAGCATCAATATTAACATCTCTACATCTAGCGCAAATGGTGACATGCTCAACAGTAGATGTAGAAACATTGCAAGCACTCAATTCTTCTATCTTAGCATTTAAACTAGCATTTTCAGTTCTAAGATAGGAAATTGAGTCGTTGCAAACATTAAGCTCTTTAGACAAATTTTCACATTTTTCTACTTCAAGAGCATAAGCATTTTTTAGTTTAACAAACTTCTTAGTTTCCTTAATGAGTAAGTCTTCTTGGCATTCCAAGAGATCATCCTTCTCGTTAATGGTTTCTATTAATTCATTTATCTTTTTATTTTGATCCTTGGTAAGGTTTGCAAAAAGAGAAGTTAAATTATCATTGTCATCACTAGAGCTACCATCATCATCATCGAATGTAGTATATTTGGGGGTATCTCTAGAATGTACCTTCTTTTTGCTCTCCTTAACCAAGAGACATTTGTGGCCGATGTTGGGGAAGAGAAGTCCCTTGTTGACGGCGATGTTGGCGGCATCCTCGTCGTAGGAGGAGTCGGTGGAACTCTCGTCGGAGTCCCATTCCCGCCCCATGGCGCCTCGCCACCCTTCTTCTTGTTGTAGTATCTTTTCTTCTCCATCTTCTTCCCTTTCTTGTCGTCGTCCCTGTCACTGTCACTTGTATATGGACATTTTGCAATAAAGTGACCAAACTTACCGCACCTATAGCACACCCTTTTGGAATAGGGTTTATAGTCCTTACCCTTCCTTTGCTTGAGGATTTATCGAAAGCTCTTGATGATAAGAACCATCTCCTCGTTATCAAGCTTAAAGGCGTCGATTGGGAGTCTACTTAGTGTAGACTCTTCCATCTTTTCTTCTGTTTCTTTGAATGCAACGGGTTGCACCTCGGGTGTGGAGGTGGCATCTTGCTCCAAGTTGACAATATGTTTAGAGTCTTTGATCGTAAGTTCAAAATTCACAAACTTGTCAATAACCTCCTTGGGAGACATCTATTTATATCTCCGATCTCCACGGATTAGCTGCACTTGAGTGGGATTATGAAAAACAAGAAATCTAAGAATAACCTTGACCATTTCATGGTCATCCCACTTGGTGCTCCCGAGGTTGCGTACTTGGTTGACCATTGCCTTGAGTCGGTTGTACATCACTTGTGGCTCCTCTCCATTGTTGAGGACAAATCGACCGAGCTCTCCCTCTATCATTTCGCGTTTGGTGATCTTGGTCACCTCGTCCCCTTCATGCGTCGTCTTGAGGATGTCCCAAATTTCTTTAGCACTTTTCAACCTTTTCACCTTGTTATACTCCTCTTGACATAAGGAAGCAAGGAGTATAGAGGTTGCTTGGAATTAAAGTGCCTTATTTGGGTGGCCTCATCGGAGTTGAAGTCCTCGTCGCCCACCTGTGGTGCCTGCGCTCCAAACTCAACAATACCCCATATGCTTTCGTGGAGTGAGGTTAGATGGTGCCTCATTTTATCACTCCACATTCAATTATCCTCACCATCAAAATATGGTGGCTTGCCTAGGGGTACGGAAAGTAGAGGAGCGCGTTTAGGGATGCGAGGGTAGCGAAGAGGCATCTTACTATACTTCTTACGCTCTTGGCACTTCGAAGATGTAGACTCGGTGCTGGATGTGGAAGGTGATGAAGAGTCGGTCTCATAGTAGACCACCTTCTTCATTTTCTTTATCTTCTTGTCAACCTTCCTATGTCACTTGATGGAGTCGGCGGATTCTTCCTTGTGCTTGTCGCCGACCTCCTGTGACAGAGTCCGTTCTTCGTTCTTCTTTCGCGAGGCTTCAGGCTTTTCACTGGTGACCATCTCCCTCTTGACTTGTTCTCCCGACATCACTTCGAGTTGTTAGACTCTAATGAAGCACCAGGCTCTGATACCAATTGAAAGTCGCCTAGGAGGAGGGTGAATATGTGAAACCTGAAATTTATAAACTTTGAACTTGCACTTGACTCAGTGTTAGGGTTAGAAATAAATTGGAGTGCGGAAGATAGTTCCTCTTGCTATGAGTTGCTCAATCAATGTGGATAACTTTAGGAGCAAACTCAAAACAATACGAGCAAGGGAACTTTAGAGAGAGAGGAGAGGGGATAAACAAATTGAGTGAGATCAACACAAATGAACACGACGATTTGTTTACCGAGGTTTGGTTCCAAAGAACCTAGTCCCCATTGAGGAGGCCACAAAGGCCGGGTCTATTCCAACCCTTTCCATCTTTCAATCGGTCACTCAGACCGGTTGAGTGCTTCTCCTTAATCACTTGGGTCACTAAGACCCCGCAAGGATCACCATACAATTAGGTGTCTCTTGCTAGCTTTACAAAGCACTTAAGAAGTTTAGAGTGATAAGAAGAAACCAATCCAAGCAACAAGAGCAACAAAAGAAACACAAATGATCCTCTCTCAAGTCACTAAGCACTTGAGTTGATTTTGGAATTTGAAGAGGATTCGATCCTTTGATTGTGTCTTGGAGTGTATGTCTTTGCTCTAGTATTGAATGTGAAGGTCTGAAAACTTGGATGGCTTGAATGGTGGTGGTTGGGGGTATTTATAGCCCCAACCACTATTCTATCTATTGATGTCGATGGGCACACCGGACAGTCCGGTGGTGCACCAGACATGGCACTATTCACTGTCCAATGTGTGCCACATTAGCTAACCGTTGGGGTTTGGAGCGATTGACCGTTAAAGTCCTTTGTCCTCTTGCGGCACAGGACAGTCCGGTGGCACACCAGACAGTTTGGTCTGTTCTGACTTTGCAGTTCTGACTTCTGACTTCTGCAATGTTCATTGTTCCTCCCGTCAGCGTACTCGACCGTCGATGAAGTTGACCATTGCTTCGTTGGCTCACTGGACAGTCCGGTGAATTTTAGTGGAGTGGCTCTGAGAAACCCCGAGAGCGGCTAGTTCGCGAGGTGCCTCGGTCTAGGTACCGGATAGTGTCCGGTGCGCCACTAGCAGCACCAATACTTGTTTTTGCTCCAAACTTTGTAGAGTTCCCCAAATCATTTTATTTGTTGGTTTATGTTGAACTTTATGCACTTGAGATAAAATGACAACTAGACAAACTAGTTAGTCCACGTGGTTTGTGATGAAGTCAAACACCAAAATCGATTATAGGAAATGTTTAAGCCCATTTCCCTTTCAAGTATTGCCACAACTTCCAGTGGCGATCTGTCACACCTGGGTTTCGGGGCACCAAGACCCGGGCGCGAACATAATCACCAGGTGTGCTGGGACCAAGTCTCACACATATGATGAATCATGGCACAGGATCGAATGTCACAACTTTATATATAATAGGAATTCTATACAAAATAAACAATTACATTATAAGGAGACAACGGTCCAGCAACCCAAAGTTGACTGGGAGACGACGGCCTAGACCTCTCATGAACTCGTCACAGCATCCTCCTTGCGCCTCATCCTGCGGTACCTGTTCTTAACCTGTGGGGTGTGTGAGACAGCAAGAGTGAGCTCACATACGTTCATCGCTCAACAAGTTGTGGGGAAATAATGTGCATGAACTCGCCAAAGGTGGGAGCTCACGTGAAGTGTAAGGCTTACCAAAGAAGATGGTTAGAGCTGAGCATTGCTTTTAAAGTTGGTCAAAATTTTATTAGCAATTACTAAGTATAAGTAAAAACCAACCCAATTAAGTAATCGAACAAAAGTAACCACATCACCTGCGATGCAATGCATATGACAAATTGAATTTAGTTCCATAAATTAATCATGTGAGTGTCCGAGCTGCTCTTGACCGTGAGCACAGCTAGTATACCAGTTTTACACTCTGCAGAGGTTGCGCATCTTTACCCACAAGTCATGTTACCCATCTGCCAAGAGACGGCCAATCCCATACACCTCTACCGAGGAGGCGAGGCAGGGTAACACTACGAGGCCTTTACAAAGTTCCACTAGCTTCAGAAAACCCGCTACAGTTTATAGGAAGCTCCAATGCAGGAATCCCTTGCAGGACCGCCATCGCAGCAATATCCTCCCGAGGGCCTCCCTACACTGACCACTCCCCTACTGCCCTTGCCCCTTTCGGGTAAGGTAGTCTTCCACTAGCTTTCCTAATTAATCGGCCAAGGGCGTCCCATTAAACCCTTGTGGTAGCACTGTTTTCCCGGGTGGTTCTCCATGTTCCAATTAACATAATGATCTTAACATGAACAGTAAATGACAACTGACAATAAAAGTATAATCATGAATAGTAATGTGTGTCTCTATACCCAAAACCACATAAAGCGATAGCAAGTACTACCCAAGAATTCAGTGGTGAACAAGGTATAAAGATAGTCAAACTAGGGTAACCTATTGGGTCCCATCAAAATTAACCTATGCAGATCATTATGATTAATTAGAACATGAGTGGGTAAAAAGAAGTGATCAAGGGCACAACTTGCCTTGCATTTGAGAATCCAGGTACCAACTTGCTCTTCAGGTGACTCGTGACCTCACTACTAAACGTAGCAATACATACAAACATGTATAGACAAAATTAACATCACACCCAACATAAGAACAAACTGTGTAATAATATTCTACGCTTCATAACGAGATCGTAGAAACAAGAACCACTAAATTCGGAGCTACGGTTATTAAGTTATGAATTTCCGAAATTATTTAGTGCTTAGAATAGATTAAACCAAATGAACAATTTTAATTCAATTTTCATGGCTAAAAACTATTACTAGTTGATAGAGAATATTAATACAAAGTTATTGCAACTGGAATGACTCAATTTGGAGTTAGAATGAATTTTCTATGAATTAAATAAGTTCCTAGAATTATTTTAACATTAAAAATCATTTTCCAAACGAATTCCTCGGTTTTAATAAGTGTCTGGTCTACGCTCTAAATAAACGGAAGTACGGGGTCTAACTCGCAAAATTCCATAGACTCATGTAACAGTTGAACAAGGACGGCGGGTTGGTTATCAGTAAGCCTAGGGACTCCTTTGAGATTTTGCCAAGCGAATGGGTACGGTTATATCCTGGCTGTTGGATCACTGATCTACGGTCGAGATTAAAACCCTAATACAGAAACTGACCCCGCCTTCCTGACCACCGGATCCTGATCCGATGATCAAGAATCAACCAAGCCAACAAGTTCATAGGGCCAAATCTGAGTCGTCCACGGTTCGATCAACGAATTGGATCAAAAGACTCGAACCGGAACGATAGGACCTAATCTCAAGCGTCTATTTTCTGATGTGCGGCTACCGACATTCCCTGCATCCCCGAGCCGAGGCGCGGCGGCGCTGGCAGCAAGCGCGGTGGTGCCATCGCCGGCAGCCCGCATGGTCGGCCCCAGGAGTCCCCCCCCTTCGCACCAGAAGCGAGCTACGCATAGGAAAGACGGAGACGGACACAATAGTATGCTTCTTACCTAGGTTGGTCATGCCAGGGTACTAAGTCATCGGAGGGAAGCGACCAGGCGGTGGATTTTCAAGTCCGGCGAGGAATCGCCCCAGCATTGACGTCGTACTTCATGAATTGATGGTCGCCGTGCCTTCCATGCGCTCTGGCGATTCTACCCGGCCACAATTGAAGCACCAGCGCTAGCGCGGATAGGAAATCAGCCCACGGCGGCAATCCCAGGTAGCGGCGGCGAGGCTTTTCCCTCCCTCTCTTTCACTCTGCGCACCATTGTTTGAGGAGGAGTGACCGCAGATTTATACCCAGGCGGCACCAAGTCCGAGCCGGGGCAAGAGAGCGAGATGCGCGCGGCGCCCGCACGAACGGCCCGAGCTTCGTGGAGCCATTCCACGCATCCGCTGCGCAGGAATCAGAGAAGAGTTTGGGAGAGGAAACGAGGACGAACCTGACTGCGTGGATAGGTAGCTGCGCGGACCTCCCCAGCCGGCCGAACACCTCGGAGGCAGCTACGCCAACGCGCTAGCCTCGGTACCTGTTCGTTACGGAGGTAGGAGGTGAGGGAGATGAGTCCGACCATGAGGGCCCACAGGTAAGTGACACTGGTTGCGCGCGGGTGGCAGAAGAAGCTGGTGGTGTGGGACCCATGTGTAAGTGGCAGCAATGAGCCAGCGCGCGTGGGTGAAGGAGGATTTGGGCCGAGGAGAGGGGAGATTCGGCCCAAGAGGGGGTTTTCTGTTTTCTTTTTTTTTAATTTCCTTTCTTTTCTATTTCTTTTCAAGTTCCAAATTTAAGGATTCAAACTAACTTTTAACATCCTGGTTTATGTTTTAGATTTCCAATTATTAATTACCTCCCTAATGTGAATATTAATCCCACTAATCATAATATTATTATTTATCCTCCTTTCTTTTCAAATCTTAAAAGTAAGATACGAGTATTACACTTTCTTTTTTTTTGTTTCTATTTTACATTCCCGAATCAATTCAAATGCAGTTCTAAATTACAAATTTATTTAGAATGCACGATTCAAGAAATCCAGCATGAATATAATTCGTTTAATTAATTAATTTATTATATTATTTAATCAAATGCTTTCAAATACAAAGTTCATACACACTTAACATAGAAAATCGGTATTTTAAGAAATATATTCTCTAATATAAAATTGTTTAGAGAATAAATATTCATTTCAACCAAGGGGTAACAAATTCATATATAGATTCTTTTATTTAAATCTTTATTAGGAACATGTTTACTTTAGGTGATGTTGCATCAAACGTAAGAAAATTTTATTGGAAGGCATTCTAGCATCACAAATCTTGGAGAACTTTTTTTTTTACTAAATTTTCAAAATCAGATTTTGGGTGTTACACGATCGATCCCCAGGAACGCCTCGCACAAGCTGATAAAACATGTCATGTGCAAGTTGGAGTTGGGATGGAGGTTCTGAATCTCTAGCCCATAGAAGAACAACAGCCCCCGAACGAAGGGATGCAGGGGAAGCCCTGTAACACCCCTGGTGTTACTATCACTAAAACTTGAGCATAACATAATGAGCATTGGCATATCATGTGTTTGTTACACATGGAGTGCATTCACTAGGTAAAACCTTCAAACAAGTTGTAATGATGTGATTTGATGTGTGATTAAACCGAGGGTAGAATGCTTAACCCTAAATTATGGCTTATGGATGTAAGTGAAGCCCAAATAAGTTAAAACCTCAAAAGACATGAGAAATGATCATAAGGTATCACATTTGATGGACTTTGGTGGCACCAAAACCCTAATGTGCTTAAAACCCTAAAAACAAACCCTAGAAATCCTAATTGAAACCCTAAGGGGGTAATTGTAAATTTTGTGCACTTTTGGACCAAAGTGCAAATATCAAAGTAATAGAACACTACAAATCAAGTACTTTTCACTTTTGAGGATTTCCAAGTCAAATGATGAAGTTTGGACTTAAGTGCAAAATACCCCATGAATACTATATGATGAAGTTCTGAATTTCAGTTGATTGAGGTCAACTTTGGAGCTCTATATCTCCCAATTCATAAGGAATTTACCCTAGGTCAACACATCAAGTCTGAAGAGCTATGATAGGAGTGTAACTTTGATTAAGTGACTAAACCTTGGTAACATACAAAATTTGAAGAAAAACAGACCAGAAGTTGGTTTGTCAGTCGGGTACAACTCTGAAATTGGACTGACAATGAAATAGGACCAAGTTTGGGAGCTATTTTGAGTATGATTTAGTGAGAACTAAAGTATGGTTGCTATAGCAAAATCAAAGTTGGATTATAGGACAACAACTTTGTTAAAGGTGGATTAGCAAGTTATCATATGAAAATTGGAGATCTGGGCACTGCAAATTGCTTTGTCAGGCGTCCTGATAAGGTTTCTGATGGTACAGTACACAGAAAGATCTCAGCTTCAGCCACCCTCGCCGCCGGTGACCTCAACGCAAGGATTCGCTCTGATCGTGGTGATTCATGCAGGACTCAGGCAGGATAGTACCGGGAGGGTGAAAAGATCAAAAGGGGAGTGGATTTGGTTGCGGGGTGAAGCTTATCAACTGCGTCTGTAGCCGTGCATCATGGCCGGACCGCCGGTGCCGTCGTGGAGCTCCGGCGACCTCAATTATGCCATGCCATGGCTCTTTACTGCGCAGTAGTAACCGTGGCACGCCTAGGCTTACCATCTTAGAACTGTTGCACCGGTGAGCGCCACGACTGAGCCACCAGTGACCTTCTTTCTCTCCGGCCGCCAGCGTGCCATTCCAAAATTGAGTGCCACCGCCCTTGGATACTATAAATTGGTGCCCCAGCCTGCTCCGCTAAGTAATTGTGCACCCAGTGAACCAGCCCTCACCTCCAATCGTCCCCCACAGCTCCCCAATTTAGTTTTTTCCCCAAATCAGTCAAGAACCCCGCCGTCTGTGAGCTCGTCGTGGCCAGCTCTCCATAGGTCCGATCACGCCCTCCTCGCTCTTGTTTCAGCACTCTTGTGTGCTCTTGATGCTTCTTGACCTGGCCAATTGAGCTAGAACGTGTAGGATCACCGGGAATGCCTCGGTTCATCCGTAGTTCCCGCTATCACCGTGGACAGAGAGATTAGGAGCTAGAACTTTGCAATTGTTTGAGAGGTAATGGTCGTTAGGGGTTGAATTAGGTGTTAGCCATACCTGAGCGTCGGTCTTACGTTTTCCGGCCGGTACAGGCTCACCGGAGCCACTGCTCTACCACCGTGGTCGGGGATCTCGACTTGTGAAGAAATAGAAAATGGAAGGGCCTATTTGCGAATGTCAGTGACACAGAGAAATAGTGCAATGGCCTCTTTAAAGGTTTTTCAAATACCCAGGGTCCTCTGTGTAAACCTGACACCACGAGCGCGCTTTCACCTGTGTGTGGGCCGACTCGGGCCAGTTTCAGCCCACCACTATTCATCATTTCTCTTTTTCTTTTTCTGCCAGGATTAGAGAAATCATAGAAAATTCTAGAAAAATGCTAAAAATATAAGACCAATTTTTCTAGGTTCCTAAATTCCTCTAGTATTTAATAAAAATAGTTCCAAGATTTTTAGCCCAAACCAGGAATTATTCAGTATTTAAAAGGGCTTAAACCTATACCTTTGGAATTTTAGAACATACTTGGTGACTCCAAAAATCATAAGACTTTTTAGATAAGTCTAATATGGTACTTAGGACCCTTGGTTGAAGTTTTACATGTTTTGGACATTGTTTGATCCCCAAACCCAAAATCCTAGCCTTCTACTTAATAATTGCCTTAGGGAAATGAGATACTGACTCAGAAAACCCTAGTTTCCTTGGTGCACCGTGAAGGAAAGTTGTATTCAAGATACAACTTAATGTATCTCTTCTATCATTGCATTTTCATAAGCATTACATGAGCATTCATGGTTATATATGGTTATGTATAGAAAACGAAGAAGAAGTAACTGTTGAAGAAGAGGAGACTGCTCCATCAACAGAAAATCCACCTGCCAGGAACTGCTTTTATTTTGATGTTTGTGGAGCAGGGCCCGACTCCCCTACAACACATGGCAAGCCCCGGTGCTTTTGCCACCTACTTGCTGTTTTAAAATCTTTATCACCTTATATGATGCATTAGGTGATAGGAGTTGTGTGCTAAACCAATTGCTGCATTTCCTTCCTTGGAATTGTTTACCATATCTGGATTGCCTGTTTTATTAAAAGGTTTTTAGATGCTTAGTCCTGCTTTAGAAAAACAAATGTTTTGTTTTAAAATAAAAGTGTGATGCTTCACAGTGGATGGGATGTTTTCAAAAATAAAACTTGATGGTGGATCCATCATGGCCATGATGGGTTCAACATCAGAAAAGATGTACCTCTGCCAGGTACCAGACTTTGGGTTTTAAATGATAAAGCCGACACCAGGCAACTGACTTGCACGAGAAGAAAGTCTACCAGAAAGGCCAACACGCAATGGGAGTGGAGAGATGGCGAGAGTAGTGTGTACCCTCCGTGGCAAGAGGCTAGACGGTGGTGTATCTGTGCTCTCGGTTGGCGTGAACCCGGTCTGGTCTTAAGAAACCCGGTGGAGAGTTGACATATGCAAGGGTTAAGTGCTACATATGTCGTGTGATTGGAGATCCTCAGCTGAGTATTAATCGATTCGGATCGCCGTTACTTCTCGGACATGAAGACTTGGTCACTGACTTACACGTAGCATTCCAGCGAACAACAAGGGTTGATAAAAGACGGCTAGTGCAGGTCAAGTGCTTGAACTAGGGTAGAAAGAACTCTAGTGACAGGTAATGACTTAACTTGCTAATAAAACTAGATTTTTAAGGATCCACTTTTAGTAAGCATTTCCGCAAAATAGAGTCTTTGATACTTGATCAGCCTTACCTTGACTCCCTCAAATCAGCATATCCTTGAGAGTCTTTTCTTTTGACGGGTAAGACTTGCGAAAGTACACTCCGTACTTAGGGTCTTCGAACCCATGTTGTTGTAGGTGAGGAAACAACAAACTTTTGCTATTTTTGCTCTAAGGTGGTGCCCAAAGAAGAACCTCAGCAGTGAAGCCGCGGGAGGATGTTGGCCTCCCACGTGAAAAACAATATACTTTTATGCGGGAGGGGTTTTTGCCTCCCAAGTCTGTAATAATAGCACTCTATGCACTCTTATAACTTGGTAATGTAATAATAACACTCTCTCTATATTTTGATGAATGTAAATTAAGTTATTGTAATTCACTTCCGCTTATTCGTTCCTCCGATGTGTTGTAATATCTGTGTGACGGGTGAAACGCTCTTGGGCGAGGAAATGTGGATACAGATACCGAACTTGTTGAGTGATTATGTGCATCTACAGGGTTGTCCAAGGTTCGTTGGACAAGGACAACTGTAGGTGGGCCTAATAACTTGGGAGGTTCCATCAGAGCTGGTATCGGAGCGAAGCCCATCTCTTCAGATATTACGAAGCACTTCAAAAAGAATTTTCAAATACTTGTCCAAGAAATATTCTTTCATTCTTACCTTGCCACTTTCTGGAAGTTCTCATCATGTAAGACCAAGTAATAGAGTGCAATATATAGGAAGTTGGGGATCAACGAAGGTTGATTCCGTAATGGTTGGGTTATGCATGCATCATGTTTAAAAATTATACTAATAAATCTTCCCCTCTTATGGAGACATGGCACGTACGAGGAAAACTGCACGCAAGTCCACTGGACCTATTGGCCTGCCTCGTCATCAGTTGGCTTCCCGACATGAAGGAAGCAGTAGCGGTAGCAACAATCCAATCAGAGACTTGGAAGCTAAAGTGGAACAGCTTCAGACGGAGCTACGTCACTGAAATAGGGTGTGGGCGCAGGACGGTCAGCGTATAACTGAATTTGCAGCTGACGTCAGACGCTTGCAAGACGAGCTTGCTGAACGAGATTTGGCGGTTGATTGGGCTGTCAACCCACGTTCGATTGCCTGGGACCACAAAGCCAAAGCTCGTGCTCGTGTGGAAGAGCTTAGTGCGGCCCTCGACAGCTTGCAGGTGTACTGCAATATGTTACACGAGGATGTACATGTACTGTATGCACGACTGCACCTGGACGTGCCAACCGACCCTGTTGCAAAGGGGGTCGGACCATCAGGGACAGCAGATGAAGGACCTGTTGGGGAGTTGGACCTTTTTAGGCCTCCTCCTTCCATGAACCACGCTGATGATCGGTCTCCTGCAGCAGGAAATGAAGAAACCAAGGACGACGAAGACTAGACTAGTATAGTTTAGAAACTATACCTATGTAAAATAAGTAATGAAGTCATGTTGTACGCTTGAGTCTGTACCATTACATTTTGGTAATGTAAAATGATGGTGTGTATTGGCATGTTATATTCTTCCCTAATGTTTTTTTGCCTCAGATGCCATCACGGACTTGTGCGCATGACGGTGCGGGGACTTCCCGTGGTCGGGAAGATACTCCTAATCTGCCACCTATACCACCAACACTGGCCGAGGCTAATGCTGCCTTGGTCAATGCTACTGCAAAATAATACCCACTTCTTGCATGAGATGGCGGGTAATCAATTCTAGCAGCATGGCGGGAGAATTCCTCCACAAGGACCGCGTGAAACCTCGTATCTGGAATTCTCTGGAACGCGTCCTCCACTCTTTGTTAAAGCAAAAGACCCTCTTGAAGCTGATGAGTGGATAAGGGTAATGGAGCAGAAGTTCGGATTGGTCCGTTGCATAGAAACACAGAAGCCGTTATTTGCTGTCGAACAATTGAGAGGCCCTGCCAGTACCTGGTGGGTGAATTTTGTAGCAGTTCAACCGGCTGGACACTAGGTCACTTGGGATGAGTTCAAACTAACATTCCATGAACACTATGTTCCAAAGGGAGTGCTTCACATGAAACAAGAGGAGTTTATTCGACTAAAGCAAGGGGGAGATACTGTAATGCAGTATCTCAACAAGTTTAACCATTTATCCCAATATGCTATTGATCAAGTGAACACTGACCTGAAGAAAAAGAATGCTTCATGAGGGGACTCAACGACCGGCTCCAATGGAAAATGACCACCTGTCTGGATCTTACTTACAGCAGAGCTATCAGCACAACGCTGGCAGTATAAGCTAAGAACGCAGGCCAAGGAAAATCAAAGGGTTTTGGAGGTGACAGGTCTAATCAGGGACCTGAGAAGCGAACCAGGTTGGTAATCCGACCTTTTAATCAGAATCGTTCTTCGCCTCGTCCACCCTCCTATCCATTCAAACAGCCTGTTTTCATTTGTCCTACCACTACCCCCACTTCTACAAATCAGCTGAGTGCCCCTGGTGCTCGTTTCCCTGCTCTCCCTAGTTCTTCTACTGGCTGCTTCAATTGTGGAAAGTCTAGTCATTTTATAAAAGACTATCCATATCCGAAGCAGAATAAGTTCAACAATCAACAGAACTCTGGGAACTCCAATCAAGGAAAAAGGGAACATGGCTACTAATTCAGCGGGCAAAAATGTCAAGAAGACTGGGTGAATTTATTATACTCAAGTGGCCACTACACCGGAAGGAGAGCCGGTAATGATGGGTACGTTCCTTGTGGCCAATCACCCAACATTTATTCTCTTTGATTCTGGTGCTTCCCATACATTCATAAGCAAGAATTTCGTGGAAAAGCATTGCATTCTTTGCACTGAATCAAGGGAAGGATTTATTATCCATTCACCTGGGGGCAAATATTTACTAAGGAAGTAGCCTTCCATATGCCAGTAACATTGGCTGCACGGGACTTTCCCACCAACATGATTGTCTTAAAAGGCCAAGACATAGATGTAATTCTGGGCATGAATTGGTTAGCCCAGCATAAAGCTATCCTCAACACTGACTTAAGGACTATCAAGTTGAGCCATGGTCATGAAGAGGTTCTCTTATCCATCCCTGTAGCTGTCCTAGCCAAACCATTTGGACGGGTCTATGAAGCTGTCATCCCAGAAATCCAGGATATTCTGGTAGTATGTGAATTCCCGGATGTCTTTCCTAAAGATCTGCCTGGATTACCTCCAAAAAGGGATGTAGAGTTTGTGATCGAACTAAAGCCCGGTACAGCTCCTATTTCTAGAAGGTCGTACCGAATGCCACCAAATGAATTGGCGGAACTCAAGACTCAATTACAAGACTTGCTTGAAAAGGGATTCATTAGGCCCGGTTCATCACCTTGGGGATGTCCCGCAATTTTTGTCAAGAAGAAGGATCAAACACTTCAAATGTGCGTGGACTACAGACCCCTTAATGAGGTCACTATCAAGAACAAGTACCCTCTTCCCCAGATTGAAATCTTGTTCGATCAACTTACTGGAGCTCAAGTATTCTCCAAGATTGACCTCCGATCAGGTTATCACCAGATCCGTAATCGACCCGAAGATATACCCAAGACCGCATTTACTATGCGGTATGGATTATTTGAATATTTGGTTATGTCCTTCGGATTGACAAATGCTCCAGCCCACTTCATATATCTAATGAACTTGGTGTTTATGCCTGAGTTGGATAAATTTGTGGTGGTCTTCATTGATGATATCTTGATCTATTCCAAGAATGAAGAGGAGCATGCTAAACATTTACGGATCGTGTTAACGCGCTTAAGGGAACACCAATTATATGCTAAATTCAGCAAATGCACGTTTTGGTTGTAGGAAATCCAATTTTTGGGACATATATTGTCCGCAAATGGGATTGCGGTTGATCCCAGCAAGGTCAAGGATATTCTAGAGTGGAAACCACCAACCACTGTACATCAAGTTCAAAGTTTCCTTGGGCTGGCTGGCTATTACCGCAGATTTATTCCAGATTTCTCCAAGATTGTGAAACCAATCACAAGTCTGTTGAAGAATGATACAAAATTTAACTGGTCCTTAAGATGCAACGAAGCCTTCGAGCAGCTGAAGGTATTGTTTACCACTGCTCCGGAATTGGCTCAACCGGACATTGAAAAGCCTTTTGATGTGTACTGTGACGCATCGGGCAGTGGCCTCGGATGTGTCTTAATGCAGGAGGGCCGAGTTATAGCATATGCTTCAAGATAGCTACATTGGCATGAGGAGCATTATCCAACTCATGACATGGAATTAGCTGATGTGGTTCATGCCCTTAAAATATGGCGTCATTATCTGCTGGGAAATATCTGCCATATATATATATAGATCATAAAAGTCTAAAGTATATTTTTACCCAGTCAGAACTAAACATGAGGCAGAGAAGATGGCTTGAGCTGATTAAAGATTACGATTTAGAAATCCATTATCACCCAGGAAAGGCTAATGTGGTGGCAGATGCGCTAAGTCGCAAGGCTTCCTGCCATTATCTTACAGTGAAATAACCCCTGACATCACATTATGTCAAGAAATGGAGAAGTTAAATCTGGGAATGATACAATATGGAACCTTGACCCAATTAAAGCTTGAGTCAGTTCTTCTGCAAAAGATTATTGATGCCCAAAGAAATGATAAGGGTATGAAACATATTCATGAGAAAATAGAAGTCGGCAAAGCTAATTGCTTCAGAAAGGATGATCAAGGCATAATATGGTTTAATGATCGCATAGTTGTGCCTAAAGCTGATGAAGTCCGCTAGCAAATTTTGGATGAAGCTCATCTTAGTCGATATTCCATTCATCCCGGAAGCACTAAGATGTATCAAGATTTAAAGCAACTTTATTGGTGGACAAAAATGAAGATTGAGATTGCACGCTATGTGGCTAGATGTGACACCTGTAGACGTGTCAAAGCAATACATATGAAGACTATGGGACCATTGCAATCTTTGCCCATCCCAACTTGGAAATGGGAGGACATTAGCATGGACTTCATTGTGGGATTACCCAGGACAGCAAAAGGATTTGATTCTATCTGGGTTATAATTGATCGGCTTACCAAGATAGCCCATTTTCTGCCCATCAAGATAGATCACCCAGTTGTTGTCTATGCTCAGTTATATATTGCTCGTATTCTTAGTCTGCACGGAGTTCCAAAGATAATAGTGTCGGATCGCGGACCGCAATTCGTATCCAAGTTTTGGGAAGAACTACATAAGTCCCTGGGTACTAAGTTGCTCCATAGTTCGACATATCATCCTCAAACAAGTGGACAGACTGAGAAAGTGAATCAAATACTTGAAGACATGTTGCGGGCATGCGCTCTAGAATTCCCACAAAAATGGGATGAATGTTTACCATTGGCAGAGTTTTCGTATAACAATAGTTATCAAGAAAGTATTAAAATGGCACCATTTGAAGCATTGTATGGACGACGGTGTCGTACCCCCTTGAATTGGTCTGAACCAGGAGAAAGGTGATTTTTCAGGCCTGACATGGTTAAAGAGATGGAAGAAAAGGTTCAACGAATCATACATAACTTGAAAGAGGCACAAGATCGACAAAAGAGTTATGCAGACAAACGACGCCGACCCTTGTACTTTCAAGTCAAAGAATATGTGTACCTGAAAGTATCACCAATGAAGGGTGTGACCCGTTTCGGTGTAAAAGGAAAGCTTGCACCCTGATACATTGGTCTGTTCCCTATTCTTGAACAATGTGGACCAGTGGCATACCGACTCCAACTACCCGAAACATTGTCTGCAGTGCACAATGTGTTCCATGTATCCCAATTGAAGAAGTGTCTTCGGGTTCCAGATCGAACCATTGATGTGGTGGATGTTACCTTGGAACCAGACTTAACATATTCAGAACATCCCATTCGAGTCCTAGATCAAAAGGACAGGGTCACCCGAAGAAGAACTCTTAAATTCTATAAGATACAATGGAACCAACATACTGAAGATGAAGCTACCTAGGAGACTCAAGATTTCTTGGAAAAGAATTTTCCTAGGTTTTTAGCTTCATGTAACTTGTGAGATATGTACATTTGTTTGTAAAGATGAAATAGACCCCATACCACCCCCGGCTTTGTAAGACAGTTAAGGGAATAAAAATGTGACGTGTTTCCTTTTCCATTATTAACCCTAGGACCTTAAATCTCGGGACAAGATTCTTATATGGGGGGAAGGATGTAACACCCCTGGTGTTACTACCACTAAAACTTGAGCATAACATCATTAGCATTGGCATATCATGTGTTTGTTACACCTAGAGTGCATTCACTAGGTAAAAATTTCAAACAAGTTGTAATGATGTGATTTGATGTGTGATTAACCCTAGGGTAGAATGCTTAACCCTAAATTATGGCTTATGGATGTAAGTGAAGCCCAAATAAGTTAAAACCTCAAAATACATGAGAAATGATCATAAGGTATCACATTTGATGGACTTTGGTGGCACCAAAACTCTAATGTGCTTAAAACCCTAAAAACAAACCCTAGAAACCCTAATTGAAACCCTAAGGGGGTAATTGTAAATTTTGTGCACTTTTGGACCAAAGTGCAAATATCAAAGTAATAGAACACTACAAATTAAGTACTTTTCACTTTTGACGATTTCCAAGTCAAATGATGAAGTTTGGACTTAAGTGCAAAATACCCCATGAATACTATATGATGAAGTTCTGAATTTCAGTTGATTGAGGTTAACTTTCGAGCTCTATATCTCCTAATTCATAAGGAACTTACCCTAGGTCAACACATCAAGTTTGAAGAGATATGATAGGAGTGTAACTTTGCTTAAGTGACTAAACCTTGGTAACATACAAAATTTGAAGAAAAACAGACCTGAAGTTGGTCTGTCAATCGGGTACAACTCTGAAACTGGACTGACAGTGAAATAGGACCAAGTTTGGGAGCTATATTGAGTATGATTTAGTGATAATTAAAGTATGGTTGCTATAGCAAAATCAAAGTTGGATTATAGGACAACAACTTTGTTAAAGGTGGATTAGCAAGTTATCGTATGAAAATTAGAGATCTGGGCACTGCAAATTGCTCTATCAGGCGTCCTGATAAGGTTTCTAATGGTACAGTACACAGAAAGATCTCAGGTTCAGCCCCCCTCGCCGCCGGTGATCTCTGCGCAAGGATTCACGCTGATCGCGGTGATTCGTGCAGGACTCAGGCAGGATAGTACCGGGAGGGTACAAAGATCGAAAGAGGAGTGGATTTGGTCGCAGGGTGAAGCTTATCAACCGTGTCTGTAGCCGTGCGACGTGGCCGGACCACCGGTGCCGTCGTGGAGCTCCGGTGACCTCAGTTATGCCATGCCATGGCTCTTTACTGCGCAATAGTAACCGTGGCACGCCTAGGCTAACCATCTCAGAACTGCTGCACCGGTGAATGCCACGACTGAGCCACCAGTGACCTTTTTTCTCTCCGGCCGCCAGCGTGCCATTCCAAAATTGAGTGCCACCGCCCTTGGATACTATAAATTGGTGCCCCAGCCTGCTCCACTAAGTAATTGTGCACCCACTGAACCAGCCCTCACCTCCAATCGTCTCCCACAGCTCCCCAATTTAGGTTTTCCCCCAAATCAGTCAAGAACCCCGCCGTCTGTGAGCTCGTCGTGGCTAGCTCTCCACAGGTCCAATCACGCCCTCCTCGCTCTTGTTTCCGCACTCTTGTGTGCTCTTGATGCTTCTCGACCCGACCAATTGAGCTAGAACACGTAGGATCACCGGGAACGCCTCGGTTCATCCGTAGTTCGTGCTATCACCGTGGACAGAGAGATTAGGAGCTAGAACTTTGCAATTGTTTGAGGGGTAATGGTTGTTAGGGGTTGAATTAGGTGTCAGCCATACCTGAGCGTTGGTTGTCGCATTTTCTAGCTGGTACAGGCTCGTCGGAGCCACTGCTCCGCCACCGTGGTCCGAGATCTCGACTTGTGAAGAAATAAAAAAGGGAAGGGCCTATCTACGAATGTTAGTGACACAGAGAAATAGTGCAATGGCCTCTTTAAAGGTTTTTCAAATACCCAGGGTCCTCTATGTAAACCTGACAATGCGAGCACGCGCGGGCGCGCTTTCACCTGTGTGTGGGCCGACTCGGGCCAGTTTCAGCCCACCACTGTTCACCATTTCTCTTTTTCTTTTTCTGCCAGGATTAGAGAAATCATAGAAAATTCTAGAAAAATGCTAAAAATATAAGGCCAATTTTTATAGGTTCCTAAATTTCTCTAGTATTTAATAAAAATAGTTCCAAGATTTTTAGCCCAAACCAGGAATTATTCAGTATTTAAAAGGGCTTAAACCTATACCTTTGGAATTTTAGAAAATACTTGGTGACTCCAAAAATCATAAGACTTTTTAGATAAGTCTAATATGGTACTTAGGACCCTTGGTTGAAGTTTGACATGTTTTGGACATTGTTTGATCCCCCAAACCCAAAATCCTAGCCTTCTACTTAATAATTGCCTTAGGGAAATGAGATACTGACTCAGAAAACCCTAGTTTCCTTAGTGCACCGTGAAGGAAAGTTGTATTCAAGATACAACTTGATGTATCTCTTCTATTATTTCATTTTCATAAGCATTACATGAGCATTCATGGTTATATATGGTTATGTACAGAAAAAGAAGAAGAAGTAATATCTTGATTACCTGTTTTATTAAAAGGTTTACAGATGCTTAGTCCTGCTTTAGAAAAATAAATGTTTTGTTTTAAAATAAAAGGGTGATGCTTCACATTGGATGGGATGTTTTCAAAAATAAAACTTGATGGTGGATCCATCATGGCCATGATGGGTTCAACATCAAAAAAGATGTACCTCTACCAGGTACCAGACTTTGGGTTTTAAATGATAAAGCTGAGACCGGGCGGGTGACTTGCACGAGAAGAAAGCCTCAGTGTAGTGTCTCCGTCTGAGTCGATTAAGGACCGTGTCGATGTGGGCCTGCTAACCGAGGACCCTTTAACTGGTCACATGCCTCGTCATGGGTAAGCTTTGCCTCAGGCAGACTAATACTAGAAAGGCCAACGCGCAATGGGAGTGGAGAGATGGCGAGAGTAGCGTGTACCCTCCATGGCAAGTGGCTGGACGGTGGTGTATCTGTACTCTCGGTTAGCGTGAACACGGTCTGGTCTTAAGAAACCCGGTGGAGAGTTGACATATGCAAGGGTTAAGTGCTACATATGTCGTGTGATTGGAGATCCTCAGATGAGTATTAATCGATTCGGATCGCCGGTACTTCTCGGACATGAAGACTTGGTCACTGACTTACACGTAGCATTCCAGTGAACAACAAGGGTTGATAAAAGACGGCTAGTGCAGGTCAAGTGCTTGAACTAGGGTAGAAAGAAATCTAGTGACAGGTAATGACTTAACTTGCTAATAAAATTGGATTTTTAAGGATCCACTTTTAGTAAGCATTTCCGCAAAACAGAGTCTTTGATACTTGATCAGCCTTACATTGACTCCCTCAAACCAGCATATCCTTGAGAGCCTTTTCTTTTGACGGGTAAGACTTGCGAAAGTACACTCTGTACTCAGGGTTTTCGAACCCATGTTGTTTTGGTGAGGAAATAGCAGACTTTTGCTATTTTTGCTCTGAGGTGGTGCCCAAAGAAGAACCTCAACAGTGAAGTCGCGGGAGGATGTTGGCCTCCCACGTGAAAAACAATATACTTTTATGCAGGAGGGGTTTTTGCCTCCCAAGTCTGTAATAATAGCACTCTATGCACTCTTATAACCTAGTAATGTAATAATAACACTCTCTCTATATTTTGATGAATGTAAATTAAGTTATTGTAATTCGCTTCCGCTTATTCGTTCCTCCGATGTGTTGTAATATCTGCGTGACGGGTGAAACGCTCTTGGGCGAGGAAATGTGGATACAGATACCAAACTTGTCGAGTGATTATGTGCATCTACAGGGTTGTCCAAGGTCCGTTGGATAAGGACAACTGTAGGTGGGCCTAATACTTGGGAGGTTCCGTCACAAGCCCGAACAGGCGCTCGTAAAAAGGTGCAAGCACCACCACCTCATCATCCCAAGGCAGCGACACATTGCATTCTTTATCCAATCTCCACTGAGAGACTTCCTTGGAGGGAGGAACCCTTTCTTCTCCAGGCCATGGAGGCAAAGTCTTGAATGGAGCAGGCGGGGAACGACGCCATTACCGCGAAGCTACCAGGAGGGAAGCAAGAATGTAGAAGTTAGAAGAGGGGGCAGAAGACGCGCAGGCGAGAAGACATGGTGAGCAGAACCAATTCCAAACACATCCATGTCCTTTTTGTATGCAGGAATGAGAAAATAAAGTGGTGCCTAGAGAATGGGCCCCATAGGCCACATAGGGGGATCCGCCTCGTCGGTAACTCCCCTGCCTTAGGCACCGCAGGGAAGGCTATATGTAGGTACATCTTGCAGGGCTTGCACACCTCAGAAGACGCACTGGGAGATACATGGGGGGTGCAAGTGCAATCAACCCTAAGTGAGGGTTTTGGTGATTTAATGACAAAACAAATAAGGGTACTAATGTTTTTGTTCCCAGTATGTATTTAGAATGTATAGGAACTAAAGGAAGTAGCAAGGACAAAAAGAAACACTATGCAGGTTCCTTGCCAAGGACTTCATGCGACAGACGTATAAAACTCTATGTAAATCTTGAGTTGCATGATGTAATTCTTCCTTAGTAGTTTTTGCACAGGTAATGGTGTTTGCTATAGCTCAAGCCCCCAAATTCAAAAGCTATTTTTGAAAACCAAAAATCTCTTTAACATTCTTTTGTTGACCATGGTTAGGTTTAAGAAACCTAGAGCGTCCTTGTTGAAAAGCAGCTGAACTTCTTCAACTGCAGCTAAGCTTTTCAGCTGAACTTGACTTTAGCTGAGTTGAGCTTCTTCAGCTGCAACTGAGCTTTTCAGCTGAGCTGAATTTCAGCTGAGTTGAGCTTTCTCAACTCCAGTTGAACTTCAACTTCAGCTGTGGACCTCTTTGACCATACACCAGCTGAACTTGCCTCCGGGCAGTTGAGCTGGGGTTTTCTCTCCTAAACTCTCTGGTCAAGACCAGCTGAACTGGTCCTGAGGGGCAGTTCAACTGGTCTCTGACCCCTCTGACTTCTGACCTACAGTCTTCCAGTCAGACTGACAGACAGGTCGCTAGAGATGTCAGGTGGCGGTTCAACCACCCTAGGGGGGTTCAACCAGTCTGGTCAACCTGGTCAGACTGCAGGTCAGTCTGCCTGACCTGCCAGGGGCGGTTCAACCGCCCTAGGGGGTGGTTCAACCGGTGTTCAACGGGGTCCTAGGTCAAACGGCTAGTTTTTGAGCCTTGGCTATAAATAGGACCCCACACCCCTCTCTTTAATGCTGCTGAACACCCCTACACTTATTGCTCACCTAACTTGAGACAAAAGCACTCCTCTCCCTCTCTCTCTCTCACTTAAATCTTGCTCTAGATTCAACTTTGTTGGAGGAGCTCTTGGGTGTGAGGTTTGTGCTTGTGCTCATGATTTGGTTTTCCTCTCCCATCTCATTTAAGATCTTGAGCTTGTTGCAAACACCTCTTATGCGTTCTTTGTGTTCTTGAAACCTTAGGTTTCAAGACGGTTTGAGGTTTCTTGGGAGTCTCCAAATTTGTGGACGACCCCAAGAAGTTTGTAATTCTGTTCTTGTGAGCAACATTTGAGATAAGGAATCCCTTGACCTTGGTGGTTGGGTTTTGGAGGATTAGGGTTGAAAAAGACCCGGCCCTTTGTGGGCTCCTCAACGGGGAGTAGGACACCTTTGTGGTGTGGCAGAACCTCAGGATAAATCTTGTGTCTTGTGTTCTTGCTTGCTTTGCGCTAAGATATTTTTGTTAGCAATATAGACATATAGATTTTCTCGTCGTGTGGATCTTGTGGTGAAATAGATTTTATATATCCACTCTCCACACTTTGACCTAGTTATATTCCACTTCTCGAAAGGATTCGCAACTTACATTTTCTCTTAAAAATAGTCTAAAGTTTGCATAACAGTTGGATTGGTTCAGAGTGGTTCAACTTGCCCACGTAGCAGTTGAACCAGCCTGCACCTGTTGAACTGTGAATTTAACAGTCTTTCGAAGTTTGTGTTGAAAATTTTCAGATTAGCCTATTCATCCCCCCTCTAGGCTACTTTCAATTGGTATCGGAGCTTCATGCCTCATTTTACGCTTAACCGCGTGAGGTTGCGATCATCGACCAAAAGTAAAGGTAAGTCTCAACACCAAAGCATCATCGACCAAAAGTAAAGATACCGAATTCAATAAGGTTCAATTTGATTACTCTAGAAATTTTATTCCCAACTTCTCTTCGGCTCCACTTGAAAAGTTACCAACTCTTAGTGAGTTGAACTATGATGAGTGGGCCGATAAGATGAAGTCACATTTAATCAGTGTGCATCCTAGTCTTTGGGAGATTGTTAATATAGGTATGCATAAGCCTACCCAAGTAGAAGAGATGACATCGGAAATGATGCAAGAGGTGCATCGCAATGCTCAAGCAGTGAGCATAATCAAAGGAAGCCTTTGTCTGGAAGAGTACCGGAAGGTTCAAGGAAGAGAAGATGCACGTGACATTTGGAATATTTTGAAAATGTCACATGAAGGAGATCCCAAAGCTAAAAGACATAGAATTGAAGCTTTGGAAAGCCAACTTGCAAGATATGATTGGTCTAAGGGTGAATCTCTTCAATCACTCTTTGACCGGTTAATGGTATTGGTCAACAAAATACGGGTGTTGGGTAGTGAAGATTGGAGTGACTCGAAGGTCACTAGGCTATTCATGAGAGCCTATAAAGAAAAGGACAAAAGTTTGGCAAGGATGATAAGAGATCGTGATGATTATGAGGAGATGACTCCTCATCAACTATTTGCCAAAATTCAACATGAGTCCGAAGAAGCTCCAATCAAAACAAGAGACTCACATGCCTTGTTTACAAATGAGCAAGATTCTTCAAAGAAAAGCAAAGACCACAAGTCAAAGAAGGTGGTTAAAACATCAAGCGATGAAGAGAGTTCAAGTGATGAGGACACTGCTATGTTCATCAAGACCTTCAAGAAGTTTGTAAGGAAGAATGACAAATATCAGAGAAAAGGAAAGAAGAGGGCATGCTATGAATGGGCTAGACCGGTCACTTCATAGCGGATTGTCCAAACAAAAAGAAAAAAGATGCCAAGAAGGATTACAAAAGGGACAAGTTGAAGAAGGGAGGCAAGGGCAAGGGATACTTCAAAAAGAAGAAGTATGGCCAAGCCCACATAGGTGAAGAATGGAACTCCGACGAAGAGAGCTCAAGCTCAGAGGAAGAGGAAGAGGTGGCTAATGTCGCCATTCAATCCACCTCGACCTCGCAACTCTTCACCAACCTCTCCGACGACTTCTACACTCCCACTTGCCTCATGGCAAAAGGAGATAAGGTAACTTTATTTAATGATGATGATGAACAAATTGCCATGAAAAATAAAATGATTAAAGAATTTGGTTTAAATGGATACAATGTAATCACTAAACTGATGGAGAAGCTAGATAAAAGATAAGCAACCCTGGATGCTCAAGAAGACTTGCTCATCCTTGAAAAGGAGAGAAACCTAGAGCTTCAAGAATTGCTATCCAATAAAGATGAGATGCTTGAAGTTTTGACTAAGGAAATATCTTTACTCAAAATAACTATAGAGGATAAAGAAAAACAAATGGCTAATGTAAAAACCTCTATAGTTAGTCTTGCAAACGAAAAGGATGCACTTGAATCAAGCTTGTTAAGCTTAACTGTTCAAAATCAAGAACTCCAAGTGCAACTTGAAAGCTGCAAGAATTTCAACACTTCATCTTTAGCTGAAAAGTTTAAGGCTAGCTCCTCAAATAATAATATTTGCAAGCATTGTACAAAATATCATGCTTCTTGTTGCTTGACTAACCATGCAAGGAAGGAAAGCTCTCAGATTAAAGTCAAGGAAATATTGAAGAAATGCTCTAGCAATGATGGGTTAAAGAAAGTTGAACCCAAGTACAGTCCTTGAAGCCCAACAATGGGAGAAAGGGGCTTGAGTACAACTCATACAAGGTGAACCCTAGCATAGAGCATAAGGGATGGAGATCCCCCAAGTTCATAGAGGGAACTACCCTATATGATGCCTTGGGGAGGATTCATTCCTCAAATGACAAGTCAACTCAAGTAAAGGTAAACTTGAGTCACACAAAGGACAAGATCAAGGATGTTGTCTCCAAAAATGGAGAAAAGCATATAACTCCCATTTCTCACTCTTACCTTTGTGATTATATGTTAACCTGGGATTCAGGTAAACTAGTTGTGAAATATGTGGGTGCCTACACAAAGAGGAAAGTTATGAAGAGGAGTGTGTGGGTACCCAAAGCAATAACTAACACTACAAGACCCAATTCAATTTGGGTACCTAAAGCATAGCTTAAACTTGTTTTGCAGGTCTACTCCTCCGATGGATCAAGCTGGGTGCTTGACAGTGGATGTACAAATCACATGACTGGGGAGAAAGACATGTTTCATTCCCCGCAACTAACTCAAGAAGCACAAGAAATTGTGTTTGGAGATAGTGGCAAGAGTGAAGTGATTGGTGTTGGTAACATCCCTATCTCTGACCACCAGTCACTTTCAAATGTTTTGTTAGTTGATTCATTAAGCTATAACTTGATGTCCGTTTCACAACTTTGTGGAATGGGATATGATTGCCTATTTACTGATGTTGATGTGAAGATCCTTAGAAGGGAGGATTTCTCTGTTGCTTTTACAGGTCGCTTGAAGGGCAAACTCTATCTTGTTGATTTCACAACAAGTAGGATGACGCCTGAGACTTGTTTAGTGGCAAAATCTGACAAGGGTTGACTTTGGCATCGCCGGCTAGCTCATTTGGCATGAGGAACTTGGCCAAACTTCAAAAGGATAATCACATTATTGGACTAACAAATGTTGTGTTTGAGAAAGATAGGGTATGTAGCGCATGTCAAGCAGGGAAGCAACATGGCGTTCCACATCAATCAAAGAATGTAGTCACAACCAAGAGACCTTTGGAGCTTCTTCATATGGATCTCTTTGGACCTATGGCCTACATTAGTATTGGTGGCAGTAAGTATGGATTAGTAATTGTTGATGATTTTTCTCACTTCACCTGGGTTTTCTTTTTGAGTGACAAAGGTGAAACACAAGAGACTTTGAAGAAATTTATGAGAAGAGCTCAAAATGAGTTTGAGTTAAAAAATAAAAAAGGTGAGAAGTGACAATGGGACAGAGTTCAAGAATACAGGTGTTGAAGAATTCTTAGGCGAAGAAGGAATCAAATATGAGTTCTCGGTCCCCTACACTCCACAATAAAATGGTGTAGTGGAAAGGAAGAATCGAACACTAATCGAAGCCGCCAGAACCATTTTGGATGAATATAAGACACCTGACAACTTTTGGGCAGAGGCGGTCAACACCGCCTGTCATGCAATCAACTGTCTTTATCTTCACAAGATTTATAAGAAGACGACCTATGAGCTTCTCACCGGTAACAAACCTAAGGTTGATTACTTTAGAGTCTTTGGTTGCAAATGTTTCATTCTTAACAAGAAAGTCAAGAGCTCGAAGTTTGCTCCTAGAGTGGATGAGGGTTTCTTGCTTGGTTATGCATCAAATGCGCACGGATATCGTGTCTTCAACAATACCACCGGTCTTGTTGAAATAGCGATAAACGTGACATTTCATGAATCTAATGGATCGCAAGGGCATGTTTCTAATGATATTGAAGGAAATGAAATCCCACCTAATGAAGCTATCAAAAAGCTTGCAATAGGTGAAGTGAAGCCACAAGAAAAGGACAATGATGAAGGGAGAATTTGGATGACAAATAGGGTCGTTGATAGGGGTGCTAAAGTGGTTGGTAAAAATCCTTCCATCCAAGCAAACCCATCAACCTCAAGTCCTCCAATCCTTGAAGAAGTGCTTCTACCACAAGATATGCCAACCATTATGGAAAATGAACAAGAAGAAGTTGCTAGTGAAGAAGCCCTTGAACAAGATGAAAGTGATGATCAAATTCAGAAGCATTCTCTGGTGCCTCATCCTCGAGTACACCAGGACATCCAAAGAGATCATCCTGTGGACAACATCCTAGGTAGCATCAGGAGAGGGGTAACAACTCGATCTCGTTCAGCAAATTTTTGTGAATTTTACTCGTTTGTCTCCTCTCTTGAACCACTTAAGGTAGAAGAAGCACTAAACGATCCAGATTGGATCATTGCTATGCAAGAAGAGCTTAACAACTTCATAAGAAATGAAGTCTGGTCCTTAGTAGCAAGACCCAAGCAAAACGTCATTGGAACTAAATGGGTCTTCCGCAACAAGCAAGATGAAAATGGCATGGTAACAAGGAACAAGGCACGGCTGGTTGCTCAAGGCTTCACTCAAGTAGAAGGACTTGACTTTGGGGAAACCTACGCACCAGTAGCAAGGTTAGAATCCATAAGAGTATTAATTGCCTATGCTACTAACTATGATTTCAAGTTATATCAAATGGACGTCAAAAGTGCATTCCTAAACGGACCAATGCAAGAGTTGGTCTATGTGGAGCAACCGCCGAGTTTTGAAGATCCTAAGAAGCCAAACCATGTCTACCTTCTTCACAAAGCGCTCTATGGGCTTAAACAAGCCCCTAGAGCATGGTATGAATGTCTTAAAGATTTATTGCTTAAAAATGGTTTTGAAATAGGAAAAGTAGATTCTACTCTATTTACTCGCAAAGTTGGCAATCAATTATTTGTGTGTCAAATATATGTCGATGACATCATATTTGGCAGTACTGATGAAACTTTCTGTGAGGAATTTAGTAGGGTTATGACAAATAGGTTTGAGATGTCCATGATGGGTGAGCTCAAGTACTTCCTGGGATTCCAAGTAAAACAACTCAGGGAAGGAACCTTTCTATGCCAAACCAAGTACAACAAGACATGCTCAAGAAGTTTGGCATGGAAAAGGCAAAGCACACCAAGACACCAATGGCTTCAAATGGACATCTCGATTTAAATGAAGAAGGTAAATCAGTAGATCAAAAGCTTTATAGATCAATGATAGGATCTCTACTATATTTATGTGCATCTAGACCAGACATCATGCTTAGTGTGTGCATGTGTACCCGTTTTCAAGCTAACCCGAAAGAGTGTCACCTAGTGGCTGTTAAGAGAATTTTGAAATATCTAGTTCACACCCAAAATCTAGGTCTCTGGTATCCCAAGGGCTCATTTTCGATTTATTTGGCTACTCTGACTTAGACTATGCCGGTTGCAAAGTAGATCGAAAAGGCACCTCGGGGACTTGCCAATTTCTTGGTCAGTCCCTGGTGTCTTGGAGCTCTAAGAAGCAAAACTCTGTTGCACTTTCCACTATCGAGGCCGAATACATAGTTGCTGGTGCTTGCTATGCTCAGTTGCTATGGATGAAGCAAACTTTGAAAGATTTTGGCTGTGAGTTTAAAAGAATTCCACTACTATGTGACAATGAGAGTGCCACTAAACTAGCCAATAATCTCGTGCAACACTCTAGAACCAAACACATAGACATAAGACACCATTTTCTGAGGGACCATGAAGCAAAAGGAGATATCAAATTATGTCATGTGAACACAGAAAATCAACTAGCCGATATCTTCACAAAACCCCTCGATGAGACTAGATTTTGCTTTCTTAGGAGTGAACTAAATATCTTAGATTCTCGTAACTTAGCTTGAAAACAGACACAAAAATTGTTTGATTCACTGATTTTTGCTTGAAAGGTTTAAACATTAGTGTTGTTCATTCAATCTATGCGTACATTTTAAAATTTGAAATGAGGTTTATTGTGGAAAATTATTTTAAAAATTCATTTCAAGCTCAACTGGTTTGTCCAGCTGAACTTTCTAGTTCAACTCGGGAAGCCAGCTGAACTTCAGAGTTCAACTTTAGCTCAGCTGGTGTTCCCCAGGAACCTCCCTGGCTGAAACCGGTTGAACCGGTCTGGCGCAGTCTGAGTAGCATGGCGCCGGTCAGACTGACCGTTTGACTGACAGCGTCAGTCACCTTTTTAGATTTTTTTCAGACACATCAGCTGCTTTTTTAGACTTTTGCAGACTTTACTTTTCCACTTTTCGCTTTCACTTTTTTAGCTTTTCTTTTTCAGATTCTGCAGCTTTACTTTTTCAGTCATGTCACTCACTTTTCAGTCGCGTCAGTCACTTTTTCAGTCGCGTCAGTCAACTTTTTCAGAATGCGTCAGCTGCTTTTTACTTTTTTAGAACATGTTAGCTCCTTTTTCCACTTTTGCAGACACGTTAGTCACTTTTCTACTTTAATTTTTGACCGTGCCTGCACAGTCAGCTGACCGCTCTGCCCTATACTGGTTGAACCGGCGTATAGGACCGGTTGAACCGGTCTTTGTCTGACCCGTTCAACTGCCTATTTATAGATCGCCCCTCCTTTCCTCAAATCTCACTCACTTAAGCCCCCAGTCCTCCAGCCACTTGAGCCTCCTCAAACACTCGCATTTCAACTGTTCATCTCCTCGGAGCTTCTCAACAAGATGGTGCGTCGCCGCAATCCTTCGGTGGTGGAGTCAGCAGTGACTCCAACAAAATCTAGGAGGAATCACTTGTTCCTTCTCCGCAACTTAGAGAGAAAGGGGTTGAAAAACATAAAGACTATGGAATACCCCTGGAACGACGAAGTGGTGGCTCAGTTCTATGCCACTCTCTAGGTGAAGAAAGTTGATGAAGAAGCTAATGGGTATGACTACCCAGTCATGTACTTCTTTATCCAGGGGGTCTGGCATAAAGTTAGCTACCGTTGTTTTGCCTATATCTTGGGCTTCTCTGATGTAGACATTCAGGGCAGCAACATGAAAGTCCATGACATTAGGCTGCCCATGCGGGAAGAGACTGAATTTATTCATGTCTCTATGGAGCGGGAGTTTTGGACCACTGCCAACATGCATAGGTACTATAGGTACCTTAACTCATTGTCCAGGATGATCGTTCTCCCGAAGGGCGGAAATCAAATGAATGTCCTTAGGGAGAGTCGGGTTTTCCTTCTTCTCCTTGCTCCAAATAGTCTTACCCGCATCAACGTGTTTGACATGATCTGGGAAGAGATCCTTCGTGCTTCCTGGTCTCCACTCAAGGGGTGTCTCCATGCACCCTTTATTATGAAGATGATCGAAGTGGTCACTCAGACTCGCTTCGAAAAGCCTGTCAAACACTCCCGCTATGTACCCTACTGGGTTAATTCCAGCAACCCAGCTGCTCGTACAAAGCGGGGTCCATCTGGGTCTGGAGGCCCTGCTTCTTCTGATGAGCCACCTCCACAGCCTCCTCATCATGAGTCCTCCTCTTGCACCGCCGCTGCCTCATGTCCGATGGACCGTAGCGGGAGAGGAAGTGGTCAGGGCCAGAGACGGGGTTGTGGCCGGGGACTCTTCATTCGTCTGGCCAAGGGCATTTTTGGTGCCTTCGCCATGTGTCGCGATCGGGCGATCGAGGAGTCTGTGCAATGGCGCCGGAGTGATAGGCTGCATGAGGACTTTCATCGTCATGCCGCTACCACGTGTCATCCCCTGCCTCCTAGGTCACCTCCGGCTCCGACCCCCACCTTCCCTGTGGACCTCAATGAATGGCACCAACAGGAATTTGGTGTGCCATTCATTACTCCTGAGGACGAGGCCGAAGAGTTTGATGACTCCTACTATACCTTGGCTCCTCCTCCTCCTCCCTACTCGGGTCAGGGACCCATTCCCGGTGACCCCAGGCCATCCGGCTCTGGTCACTTTCCTCCTCCCTACCCGGGTCAGGGACCCATTCCTAGTGATCCGAGGCCTTTTGGCTCCGGTTACCATCACCACCCTCCTCATCCTCATCCTCCTCATCAGGGTATGTCTTCCGCATCTGGTTTTTCTGATGGTGATGAGCTCCCTTGGGACTCCTCATTCGAGGAAGACATGATGCGGACCTTCTTTCAGGACTACCCTTCCTACCCTCCATCATATCCTCCTCCTGGAGGGTATTGAGTCATGTGCCTCTTTTTTCTCTCTTTCTCCTCGTTTTTGGTCCTTGCTGCCAAAAAGGGGAGAAAATCTAAAATCTCTGGTCAAGTCGGTTTTAGTTTGGTTCTTTAACTCTTATTTATTGTTTTGTTTTTTGGCCACTGTTGTGGCTTGTATCTTTTTTATGAATGGATGTAATAAAACAGCTGGCATATTATTCACTGTGTTATCTTGGTCCTCCAGCCATCATTTTTTGGACCTACCTGTTTGTAATAATATTGCCACAAAATACAAATGATGTGTGTTTAGAAATAATCATTTGCATCACAGCTCTCTTAATGACACACATGCACCCCTTGGATGATTGTATTTAGTGTGGACTTGGTCACTAACTCTAAATGTGTTGCCTATTTGACATATTATGTCAACACACTTGATTCAAAATTTGTGCACACATTTAGGGGGAGCCATCTACATACAATTGTTCAAAAGAACCTTACTACTTAAAATGTTTTTTCTTTATTTGTTTTGGCATCAATCACCAAAAAGGGGGAGATTATAAGTGCAATCAACCCTAAGTGAGGGTTTTGGTGATTTAATGACAAAACAAATAAGGGTACTAATGTTTTTGTTCCCAGTATGTATTTAGAATGTACAGGAACTAAAGGAAGTAGCAAGGACAAAAAGAAACACTATGCAGGTTCCTTGCCAAGGACTTCATGCGACAGACGTATAAAACTCTATGTAAATCTTGAGTTGCATGATGTAATTCTTCCTTAGTAGTTTTTGCACAGGTAATGGTGTTTGCTATAGCTCAAGCCCCCAAATTCAAAAGCTATTTTTGAAAACCAAAAATCTCTTTAACATTCTTTGGTTGACCGTGGTTAGGTTTGAGAAACCAAGAGCGTCTTTATTGAAAAGCAGCTGAACTTCTTCAACTGCAGCTGAGCTTTTTAGCTGAACTTGACTTCAGCTGAGTTGATCTTCTTCAGCTGTAGCTGAGCTTTTCAGTTGAACTAAACTTCAGCTGAGTTGAGCTTTCTCAACTCCAGCTGAACTTCAACTTCAGCTGTGGACCTCTTTGACCATACACCAGCTGAACTTGCCTCCGGGCAGTTGAGATGGGGTTTTCTCTCCTAAACTCTCTGGTCAAGACCAGCTGAACTGGTCCTGAGGGGCAGTTCAACTGGTCTCTGACCCCTCTGACTTCTAACCTACAGTCTGCTAGTCAGGCTGGCAGACAGGTCGCCAGAGATGTCCGGGGGCGGTTCAACCGCCCTAGGGGGCAGTTCAACCGGTCTGGTCAACCTGGTTAGACTACAGGTCAGTCTGCTAGTCAGTCTGATAGTCAGACTGGCAGACAGTCTGCCTGACCTGCCAGGGGCGGTTCAACCGCCCTAGGGGGTGGTTCAACCGGTGTTCAACAGGGTCCTAGGTCAAATTGCTAGTTTTTGAGCCTTGGCTATAAATAGGACCCCACACCCCTCTCTTTAATGCTGTTGAACACCCATACACTTATTGCTCACCTAACTTGAGACAAAAGTACTCCTCTCCCTCTCTCTCACACACTTAAATCTTGCTCTAGATTCAACTTTGTTGGAGGAGCTCTTGGGTGTGAGGTTTGTGCTTGTGCTCACGATTTGGTTTTCCTCTCCCATCTCATTTAAGATCTTGAGCTTGTTGCAAACACCTCTTGTGCGTTCTTTGTGTTCTTGAAACCCTAGGTTTCAAGACGGTTTGAGGTTTCTTGGGAGTCTCCAAATTTGTGGACGACCCCAAGAAGTTTGTAATTCCGCTCTTGTGAGCAACATTTGAGATAAGGAATCCCTTGACCTTGGTGGTCGGGTTTTGGAGGATTAGGGTTGAAAAAGACCCGGACCTTTGTGGGCTCCTCAACGGGGAGTAGGACACCTTTGTGGTGTGGCCGAACCTCGGGATAAATATTGTGTCTTGTATTTTTGCTTGCTTTGCGCTTAAGATATTTTTGTTAGCAATATAGACATATAGATTTTCTCGTCGTGTGGATCTTGTGGTGAAATAGATTTTATATATCCACTATCCACACTTTGACCTAGTTATATTCCACTTCTCGAAAGGATTTGCAACTTACAATTTCTCTTAAATAATAGTCTAAAGTTTGCATAACAGTTGGATTGGTTCAGAGTGGTTCAACTTGCCCACATTGCAGTTAAATCGGCCTGCACCAGTTGAACTGTGAATTTAACAATCTTTCGAAGTTTGTGTTGAAAATTTTTAGATTAGCCTATTCGCCCCCCTCTAGGCTACTTTTAGGCGAAGGGCATTAGTAGTGGTCAGAACAATTAACCACACCATCACACCAACTACACGCGATAAGGTGAGCGGACCGTTTCGCATCCCTTAAGCCGCCCACGCTAGACACAGCCATGATGGTTCTATTTCTACCACGCCGCCTCAAGTACCTCGCTTTGAGTAAGAATCAAATTTCACTCTATCCTAGTTTCACTCTTCCTCCTCGCAAAGAGCGAGGGGTGGGCCGAGCAAGCTCCCAGCGAGTCGCAAGTTAGGTGACCGACCCATAGGTCATTTGCTCGATCCACATTCAAGGTCATACCTCACATTCTCCTGCAGAAACCTGACTGATGGGGTGTCAACATGCCCCCTCCAGTCAGCTAGATCGACTAGAGGGCCAATACGGGATAGAATAATGAAGGTCTAAATGAGATGCCCTCGATGGGTTGAGCCCCCCCCCCCCCCCAATGGGACCGCTCGCCGAAACCAGACCGTATAAAAAGGGGTAGTCAGATCTCACTTGGATAACCCATCTGAAGCTCGACGACCCCTTCCCTCGCACCGACTAGGTAGAGGAAGACGACCCTCTCCTCAAAAGGGTCCAAAAACCCTTCCGAGGGGAGACATGTGCAAAACAAATGATTGGCAGGCACCAACGACCTGCTCGGAGGGCTAGATTAGGAAAACCCAACAGAAGGCAAGTCCCAAATTTCGTCAGAAACTAATTAAACCCCCAAGAAATCCTCACGGATTACTCGGGGATCGGGGGCTACATCATACCGATGCGCTCGCATTCAAGCCACGCTCCAGTAGGCACCGCCTCCAGGCAACTCCGTACCGGTCTGTCCCTAGAGACTACTCCCGGCAAATGCTCCCCTGGGCAATTACTTACGGGTTTGTCCCTAGAGATCACGCCTGCTCCGGTGAACTCTATCACTAGACAACTCCGTGCGGGACCAAAGCGACGCTCCACTCTAGCAGCCAAGCCGAAAGGCCGACACAAGAGTCACGACACAAATAGGGAGTACATCCGACATAGCTAGGAGAACGGAAGAGGTTGGCAAAAAGTAGGCCTATGGCTTCACAAGAAACTAACTAAACCCCAAGCAATCCTCATGGATTACTCAGGGGCTACATCATACTGATGTGCTTACGCACACTTAGGGCTCCCGGCCCCTGGCAGGAAAGCATCCGACTGACTCCAAGAAGTCGCGCAAAGGCTCAGCGACTACTGTCGGGTACCTAGGAAATAGGTACCCGAAGCAAGGCCCATAAACCTCTCTCTGGCCCATTTACCAACCAAGTCCCCGCCGAGCAAGTCTATGAGGCGGGGCAACTGACCAAGTTCTTGTCGAGCAGGTATGTGAGGCGGGGCGGCAGACCAAGTTCCCGCCGAGCAAGTCCACGAGGCGGGGCGATCGACCAAGTCCTTGCCTAGTAGGCCCGTGAGGCAGGGCGACCAACATTGAGCATATCCGCGAGGAAGGAACCTAGGGCAACACTGTTGGCCAACGACGGCCGTGACAAGACACAACGTCACCAAACCATGATCAGGTCGTACCTACAGTACCAAAAGGCATCAGATAGACACGATGGAATACCCCCGCATGCGCTCGCAGATATGCCCTCACTGACTCGCGGGGCCGATCAACTCCAGTCGTGGAGGGCTCGACACCGGAGTCCCTACGGTGACCCATACACCGGAAAGACAAGACAATACCCCATACCAGGCATATACCTATGCGAGCTTGATAGTGACGCAAGGGGTATGACGGAAGATGATTCTGTACCAGACCTTGAACCTTACCATAATCCCACTTTGTGGGACTCGCCAGGTATCGCAATGATGGCACTAAGCCAGCTATAGGAACTCGTATACTGTAACACTATAAAAACCATCAACTAAAAATAATGCATTTAGTTATTAATGGTAATTATGGTAATAAATTTTTCATTCAAGTGTTTGTTATTTATTTGCATTTGAAATAATTTTTGATTGCTCATGATTGATTTTGGATATTTAATAGCATTTCTTCTTAAATAAAAATCCAAATAAATAATATAATAATTATTAATCCAAAAACAAATATTTTATTTATAAATACTTTTGGTTTAATTATTATGAATTTTAGGGTTATTTAAAAATATTTTTTGAAATTAGAAAAGAAATAGAAAAAAGAAAATTCTAAAACCTAACCCTAACCCTAAGGCCCACTAGGGCCCATGAAGGAGCAGCTGCGTGCCTCCCTGGTTCCCAGCCGCCGCCGCCACCTTTCCTTTTCCCCCGGCTCCTCTCTCTCCTTGCCTCCCTTTCCCTTCCACGCGCGCCGCCAGGAACCCAGCCAAGTGCCCGAAGCATGCGCCAGGCTGCCGTCGCTTCCCTTCCCCGACTCCAGCCACCAGGACCCGAGCCCTGCACGGCTGCACCCGCGCAGCCGCACGCGCCCAGGCACCCGACCGCGCCAAGCACGCGCTGGCCCTACGACCCGACGCCGAGCGCGCCCAACCCCGTCATGCTAGGACCCAAGCCGCCATGAACCGCACCACCCGCGCCCGAAGCCCAAGTGTCACGCGTCCGTTCTTCATCGCGAGTGATGGAACTTCAAAGCTTCTGTTTCTCGTCCCCATTACCTCCCTCCATTGATGTCGACGCCATCAATGGCCTTGAACCCGCCGGCCAACTCTCTCTCTCCCCGGCGACCTCTCCTCTCCCCTCCCTCTCTCTATAAATACGTCGAGCTTCTCTCTCCCTCCTCCCTACCCGAGCTCGCCCCCTTCTCTCTCTCACTCTCCTCGCTGTTTGAGCCACCGCCGCCATCACTGGAGTTCGCCACGCCGTCGCCGGAGCCCGTGGAGCTCGTCGGAGCTACGCCAACTGTCGTACCAAACCTTCGCCTAGACGCACGCCTAAGCCCATCCGCTGTTCGTCGCAAGGTTGAAGACGATCCAAAATAATTTTATGTATTTTTGAAATCATTTTTTTGATTTAGTTGTGAATGTTATAATTATTGTGTTGTAATATGAGCATGTGGTGATTCGAAATTCATACGTATGTGCTCTATGGATTTTTTGGTAGATGTATGCGATAAATTAGTGCACCACGATTATTCATGTTATTTGTTTACACTGACTTTTAGAAAGTTGGATTAGAGAGAAGTATGACAAAAATGGATAGACACATGATGTTGATAAAAACACTAGATAGGTAATTTTATGGTTAATTTTGTTCACAATGCACTTTGGAAATTATTTAGAAGGTTATAATCATAAATTCATTTTAATAGATAATAGAAGCTTTTCTTAACATGGAATTAGTAAATGGTATAGAATTCATTGCAATATAAACATTATAGGTTATTAGATGATTTATCTCCAATTATTAATAATACTTTCTTTTAAAAAGAAAGAAGAAAACTAAAAGAATACCACTAGTCGTAATGAAAATAGATTTTTACTAGCCAAAATAAATGTGTTCATGGTTATAGCACTTAAATTCTTAAAATTAGTAAAATACTTGTTTATATCAAAATAACCATGTTTATGTTATAAAAAACTCAATTGGTGATTTACATTGATTCTTAGAATATTAATGTTAGTAGAATCATGCATAAACCATTTTTAGCAATACACATAAATTCAAGTTAGAAATAAAAGGAATAAAATCTATTAGTCTATTTATTAGTATTAAAGAAAATAGTTAGCCTTTATTTTCATAAATAATGTTAATACATATTAATACTAGTTAAAACTTTTATTATAGCCACCTACTCAAAATTTCATCATTTATGACTCGCAATAATAGACATAAATGAATTAATAAGTATTTACGCTTTAAGACGTATTTATGAGTGTGATAAGTGTGATGTATGAATGTGAATGTAATGGTGAATGATTACCCCTATACTCGTGTATGTTTATTTATTTGGCGTACGTATTCTTTTGTATGTGCGATACACAAATCGATGCTAGAAGTGGACTGTGAGTTAGACGAGCCTAACACGTTCGAGGACGACCCGCAGGACACGTTCAAGCAAGGCAAGTGGATTCTTCCTCTGTGTATTCTTTTTATACCCAATTAATGCATATAATAATGTTTACTTTTTAGATATATTGCATAATTTTATGGGATTTGCCTAATTAAGGATTTCCTAGATTTACCAACTGTATTCCTTGATTACCCTGGGACAATACTATGCTTTGCAAAATTGTGCTACCGCTCAACTTGATAATTTTGATGTCACTCATTATTTGATATTAATGTTTCAGAAATGGAATTGGCATTATGGCGTTAACCCGATGGTTAAACAAGATTATTTCATATTAATTGGAACATGGAGTGACCATCCAGGATAACAGTGCAACCACGAGTGCTATCATGGCTCTGGCTTTGGTAATTAGCTTTATATACTTAGTACCTAGCAACCTTACCTGAAATATGAGCAAGAGGGGGAGCGGCAGTGGTGGCAGCTCACGTTAACATGGGGACGTATTCTTGGCTAAGGTACCTCGCCTAGAGGGCCTCCACACCGACTTGGAAACCTTAGCGGGTTGCTTCGTATTAAGTGTATTTTGTGAAAGCCTCATAATGGATCCCTAGCTATTCACCTTGGTAGTGTTTACGGGTTCGATCAACCTAGGCTAGATGGGATACATGGCTTGTGGGTAAAGTTGTACCACCTCTACAGAGTGTAAAACTGATATGTCAGACATGCTCACGGTTAAGAGCAACCTGGACCCTCACATGATAATTGAACTTAAAGATGGACAATAAATCGAGATCTGATGATCTGCCAATGGTTTGCTTAAGTGGTTTCACTTAAGTGTTTTTGATATACTCTTATACCTTTGTTTAAATGGGATGCTTGGGATATACACTTATTAGTAAGACATGTGTTGTTAATAAAATATTGACAACTAAAATGCTTACTGCTCAACCTTAGCCTCACCTTGTTAAACTTGCATTAATTTTTCTCCCACTTGCTGTATTTTGATCAGAGGGTGATGAAGAAGACTTTGATGGAGATTTCGACGATGAGTTTTAAGTCTAACGATGCGCCGGTCATCTTCCTGTGGGAGATTACCCATATTTAATTCTACCTTACTTTGATGTTGATACTTGTTAAAGATACAATGATTCTGATGATGTAATAAAGTGCTCTACTCTCTTTACGCCTTTATTGCATTGTCTTTTGATATATTACACTTGTGACGTCAATATATGTGTGGAAATGGATCTTGGCACACATATGCTATGCACCCGGCTCTAACCCCAGAACCAGGTGTGACATATACCGAGCGGACAAGATGGAACACTATACTAGGGGTACGACAACGCACAACCCTGCGGACGACGTCAAGAGGACTACACCATCCAAAGGTAGTAAGCCGAGCCCCCCTAAGTAGAATACAAGTTCCCACTGTAAAGTCCACCCTTGAGCTATAAAAGGGGCTGGTCAACTTTCATTCTACACACAAGCACACCAGCTATACCACGCCTCAAAGCAATACTACGATCAACACTACACTAGACTAGGGCAAAAGCCTGAACCAGTATAAACCCCATGCCTTAGTTCCTTGCTCGGATCTCCGTGATCCACCATTCGGAGTGAGTCCACGCTTGCATCCCCACCAAACACAAATATATTGTCCCCAGTTCTCGAAACCCCGCCAGACCCCTTCGACGAAAGGCAAGAAAAAACTCGAAGCACTTAAATTCAAAAGAGAAAAAGAGTGACATAGTGTGTTCCCGCTCGTTACTCTATCTAGTTTGTTATTTGTTCGTCCTGTCTTGTTTAGCTCCTGGCATGCTTCCTAACCTAAAAGTCATCGAGGGAACACGAGAAAGGAAGGTAGAAAAGAGGGAAGGAAGGGAAAAAAGACCAAGGCCCTTGTCGAGGTTCTCCCCCTAATTACCGTGCTTTGCATTTGGTGTAGTTCCAAAAGAACGCTTTATTCACAATCGCTCAAGAGTTTTACAAGTGGGGCGCGGATCCGCTCCGTCCAGGTATCTACCATGGGCTCCCGTCCAAAGTGTTATGTCCGATGATCCCTTTGTGTCCTAACATGAGTAGCGCCCTACTTTGCTTGTCTCACCTACGGGGGCGCAACAGCCAAGCGATCTTCATTTTCCTTGTCGCCAGAGGGTCCTTCTTAGCCGCTCTTCGGGAGACTCAGATATGAGTTCAAGTCCGTGTAGAGTGCATCGAAGACGAGGTCCCCACCGCCAGCGACCACCCCTACGAACTCTAAGTCGTCGGGGGTGGGAACATGGTCGCGGGCCACTAAGGCAGCGATCACCCTAGGACATGGCGCAACTAAGGTGGGAAGGTTGATGAGGTTGTCTTGGTTGACATTGTTGGTGAGGGTGACATTGTTGATGTAAACCAACAACAGAATGCCCAGAAGCACCAGTGAAAGGGTAATGAGGTCGACTAGTGTGATGTCTTCCATTGTCCATCACCACATGTGTCAATTGATCTCAACTGGGTAAGGACTGATAAGGGGTTAAAGGAGGTACACCTCAATCAGGTAGCCAAGGTCCTACAAATGTTTAGTGGGAATGATGTCACATGAACTCAGGTGTATAATTACCGTAGAAACTGGAGGTAAAGGTGGGTTAGAGTTTTGGTTTCCAAGCTTAGAGACTTTAGTGGTGCACTATGTGATGATGAAATCTTTGTGATCTCACTTGATGATGAGCACTATGATGGCCATGTCAAGGTTTGTACTAACCCTAACTTTTGTTTTTGTCTTAACTATTATTTTCTACCAAACTAATTCATCTTCATCTTATCTACAGGTATATCTTATGGATGCTGGCTACCTCAACAAGCCTAAGGGTTTGTAATCATGATGGAACAAAAGTAAGAGAAGGCTGAGAGTTACGCCACCAGTTCTAAGAGTCGTAAAAGTGTAAATACCCTTGTTAAGTGGGGTAGCTATAGAGTGAGCCTTGTTTTGTTGGGCTTAAAGGGGAATCGAGTCAAGTTGAGTAACGAAAGATGCAAACAAGCTCCCAATGGGATCTTGACAAAAGGACACAATATCCTCCATATTATTCGTGTTAGCCTTTCCCAAGTATCTGCACCTTGTGAAATTATGTTTGGCTTTCCCTCTTATGCCTACTCAGTTGATGAGCTTCGATAGCAACGTGTGAACCATGAAAACAACAATGTTCCTGCCCTAACATCTACAAAGGAGTTAAGGGAGAACCATGAGTGACAAGAATGTTTGACAAACAAAGTAATGAAAAAATAAGAGTAACAGAAAAGCGTTTGGATACCTAATTAGCCCACCTCAAAGTAAAGTGAAAGCCCAAAGCTTGTTATGGAGTTTCTCTTATCCTTAGGATAGTTGAGGGCCAAGATCATGAAATAATGGCCGTCAACATATACTGAGCATACGCTTGTGCTAATTATGCTTGATATAAATTCTAGATGCCTTCCTATTATGCCACATATTGCCTTTTGTTGTTGTGATGGTTTACTGAGCACATGCATATGCCAATAATACTTGTTCTTATTGCCATCAATCATGAAACGGTATGTTGTAAAAGTTGGACATCAAACTAGGGTCTATTTCACCTAGGAGGAAGCTCATGCTCAAGTGGTAAGCTTCTCGAGGGCTTGCGTGAAAGATTACAAGTCAAGTGAAGAAGCATGTGGGACTCTTTGCAAGAAAGAAACTAGTAGCACATTAGATGCAAACCAAAAAGAAAGATCCTTCAGAATTAAGTGTAAAAATGTTGTTATACAGTTTAGGCATTAGTTATTGCCTTTTTAGTTTGGATTATTTTTATGTAATACTTAATTAGAACCCAGAAAATTTGTACAACCAAATCACTCTTCAATTTATTACTAGTGGCAACTTCACCAGTTGGATCCATGTGTGACCACAATTCCTTGCATATGGGTAACCAAACATACATAGTTGCATCAAACTTTTGAATTATGCACCGCAATTAGGGAATCGAGCAACATCTCATTTGGACCAGGATGCAGAGAGCTGACAACCGAACACATCATACACTCAGAATTTCAAACTTAGCATTGATTGGAGATGCGAGGCAGATTAAGCCGCTACAGTCAGGGCTAGAAAAAAGCTTGAGTTCGACAATTCGGCTTAGACTTGTAGCGGCTCAGCTCGGCTCAGAGCGACTCAATGCTCAAAACGAGCCCGAGCCGAGTCTGTTTTTGTGGTTCGTAAAAAGAGCGAGCAAGCTCGGCTCGGCTCGCGAGCTAGCTCGTGGCTCGATCCAACAACAATTTGTTACACAAAATCCTAATTAGCATATGGTGCTAGTACCAAATAGAGGATTAATTTATGTTAGTTGGGATTACAATACAAAATTAATCTAATTTCTATATTATAATAGTAATATATTTATTTTACTAATTTAAAATATGTTGCTTAAATTATTTTTGAGATTTTATATTATAATTTGGAGAGCAATTTCACATTTATGGTCAGGCTCGTTGAGCCTAGAGCGAGTCGAGCCAACTTTTCAGTCTCGCTAAAGGAGCGAGCCGACCTTGACTTGTTACTTGATCGAGCCGTAGCGAGCCGAGCTCGGCTCGGCTCGTTTCCACCCTTAAGAGCAACTCCAACCATGAGCCTCATAATTGGGTCCTATAATTTGATTTAGCTACATGTTCTAGTTGTTTAGGGCTCAAATATAAGTGTTGATTCCAACCATGGATCCTAAAAATGACGTAACTCTAAACTAACCAATCTTCCCGCCTACCGTCTCTGTTTCTCTCCCACGCCGCACATGTCTCCATCTCGCTCTTCCAGCCTTTTTTCAGTGGCGCTAGTACCAGCTTGCCGATCGAGCGACCGTCGAGAGGAGACGCCGTGTTTAAGAGTAATAAAAATACATGTGTGCTTCCTGCGGCCACCCTCGCCCTCCTGATTTGCCCTGCTATTTTCCAACCAATGAAAGAGCAAAAGTGTATTACTATTGCCCTATCGTTTACCCGTAAAGTAGCAGAAGACAATCGCGTTCCCTCACCATTTGCAGCGAGTGAGCAAGCCAGGTCAGGTGATGAGACGAGCGATGGCGTCTCGGAGCTGTCTCCGACTTGGATCGCCAAGTCATTTATCCCCGTTGGTGGCTGTCATTGTAGTTGGTCTAGCCCAAGAACACACAATTTTTTCTATCCGATTCTCTCGAGGTTGTGCGCGAGGCAGCAGGGCCATGCACGAGGCGACCGAACGCGCACTCACGGTCGTGGCTCACGGGCGCACGCACTGGAGCCGCGGGCAGGCCATGAATCGCGCCGCCCGACCCGACGACCCTGTCCTTGTCAGCCATGGCCACCATAGGTTAGGCCCTAAAATATTTAGATGAATTTTATTAAAATAAAACTTGTGTAGGAGTTGCTCTAACTACACCCAACCAAACACTTCCTAGTCACCTTCTCCATCATTTCTTGACTTCAAGTCTCCAATGGTGAGGGATGGACGCTGGCTTTTCGTCGGCCTGAAACCTATGGATGAGGCCTTGTTGGGCCGATTCGCCACCAGTCAGGCCGTGCCGTGTGTCGATTGTGCCTGTTATTCTCACCGGTCAGCAGGCAGACCACGCGATAAATGCTTGCGTAAATTTCGGATATACGGAGTTTGAAAAAGAATGGACCCGTTGCGAGTGCTGACCGCAAAACGACGAGCCTGCTTTTCTGTTGCGTTTGGGCCCATGTGCAGTGTACGTGGTTCTCTGTCCTCGTGCTGCCCAAGCCACTCTAACTTAGTGTTTGGTTGAAGAGCCAAGTATAACGGAGCCGTTCTGTTCTAGTTTTGTTGCTGTTTGGTTACAAAGTAAGTAGAACGGAATGACTCCAATTAGGGAATATTCTCCTCAGATCCGGAACCATTCCGCTCCAAAAAATCAACCGAACGGAGCCGCTCCGTTCTCATTCCGCTCTCACAGTCACGCTCCGCTCCGTTCACTCTGCAACCAAACAAAAAACAGAGCCGCTCCATTCCAAATTACCAAACACAGAACAGAGTCGCTCCGTTCCTAGAATCAGGGATGGAACGGCTCCGTTCTACTTGGCTCCTCAACCAAACACTACTTAAAGTAAAATCTTGTGGCAAAACCGTAGAATCCCACGGACCTCAGGCCTCAACTAGGGTCCCAAACTAAAAGGGTAACAAAGCCTAGCAAAACCTTTCCGTCCGTTACTGCTATAGCGTTCATCATCCCATTCCTTCCCCACCACCTCCTCCTGCTTCTACACTACTGGACTGCTGCTGCTGCTCTCCCCCTCCCCTCCCGTGCGCCGCCGCCGCCGCCGCCGCGTGTTCTCTCTCATCTAGGGTTTCATCTCCATCTAGTCGAGCATTCCCGTGCTGGGGTGGGGAGTGGGAGACTCGACTCGATTTGATTCGACTCCATTTCGTGCTAGCGCCTAGCGCTGCAGAGCGAGTGAGGTGACGGGAATGGCGGCTCCGGGGCGGAGGACGGCGGACGTGTCCTCGTCCTCGCCCTCTCCGTCCCCTGCCGCCCCCTCCACTGGCAGGCGCCTCCTGCGCACGCAGACCGTCGCCAACCTCGGCGAGTCCATCTTCGACAGCGAGGTCGTGCCGTCCTCGCTCGTCGAGATCGCGCCCATCCTCCGCGTCGCCAACGAGGTCGAGGTTGAAAACCCGCGCGTCGCCTACCTCTGTAAGTTGTAGCGCTGCCTGTTACTTTCTACCAATCGTTCGCCGTCCACCCGATCCGATGCCATTCCTCTCCAGGTCGCTTCTACGCTTTCGAGAAGGCTCACCGCCTCGACCCGACTTCCAGTGGCCGTGGTGTTCGTCAGTTTAAGACCGCACTTCTGCAGAGGCTTGAGAGGGTCCGTCCGTACTAGCACAACCCAACTCTCTCTCTCTCTCTCTCTCCCCTTAAAAAATTCTTCACCATCATTCCATTCATTTCATTCACCACGCACTGCTGCAATGCAGCTGCCACTGCGCGTCTGCGCCCGCTAACCAAGCGCACAAAGGCTTACCTTTTGGCTTCTCCAGGAAAATGACCCCACACTGAAGGGAAGGGTCCACAAGAGCGATGCTAGTGAGATGCAACGCTTCTACCGCGAATACTACAGGAAGTACATCCAGGCACTGCAAACTGTCGTTAATAAGGATGACCGGTGAGCCATTTCTCTTGCTTTTCGTCGTGCTGCTCGCTCGCTCGTTGGTCCTCCCTTCACTCTATCAATGCCTCGCAGTGCGCGCCTCACTAAGGCATACCAAACGGCTGCTATCTTGTTTGAGGTTTTGAGGGCTGTTAATGATTCCCAGTCCGTTGAAGTCGATCAAGCGGTATGCCATCCATCTCTTGCTCCTATGCTGGGGGTTTCTGTTTTCTTTCTTGACACTGCTACACCTTGTCTTGCACCTCTTTTTATCGACCATAACTGCGAGCCCTCTTTGTGTGTTGCTGCTGCACAGATTTTGGATACACACATCAAGGTCGAAGAAAAGAAAAAGCTGTTTCTACCTTATAACATTCTCCCGCTCGATCCTGAAAGTACTGGCGAAGCCATTATGCGATATCCAGAGGTTCTCGTCTTTCATCTTCTCTCATTAACAGCGCCGCCAAACTACACCTTCTACAAGCAAACCATTAATAGTGTCTTGTTCCTCATAATTATGTAGATTCAAGCTGCTGTTTATGCTCTTCGCAATACTAGAGGTCTGCCATGGCCAAAGGACCAAGACAAGAAGCCTGAAGAGAAGAATACTGGCAAAGACCTTCTTGATTGGCTTCAGGCTATGTTTGGGTTTCAGGTAATTGTGTCAAACCTATTTGATCCCCGCATTCTCTGTTTTGTAGCTTGCTTTAACCTTAAAAGTACAACACTTAGAAGTTAGAATATACGTTCAGCTAACTTAAAGTTCCTTTTCAGAAAGACAATGTGTCCAACCAAAGGGAACATTTGATACTGTTGCTTGCAAATGTTCATATAAGGAAAATACCCAAGGCTGACCAACAACCGAAGGTACAAATCCCCCCGCCCTCTCTCTATGTGTGTTTGAATCTTCTAGAGGAACCAGATGGCCTTTCTTTTTTGGACCTGCCCAATTTGCATATTGATGGTATGCTGGTGCTATGTTTTTTAGTTGGATGACAAAGCTCTGGATGATGTAATGAAGAAGCTATTTAAGAATTATAAGAAGTGGTGCAAGTACCTCGGCCGCAAAAGCAGTTTATGGTAGGTACAGAGGATCCATTATGAAATGTGTATGAGTCACTTGGACTGATTTCCTAGAGCCTGTGCTTACACTCCTCTGTTTCGTTTAGTTGGTTGCCATTCATGGCATTTCAGCCTTAGAGCTACTACACTTGAAAGGACATAAAGTGCATCTCTTGGTTAAGTTACTGCTTCTCTAAAGTCTAAACATTTTGTCGAATTGATCTCTAGGTTGCCAACCATCCAGCAGGAAGTGCAGCAGCGTAAGCTTCTTTATATGGGTCTCTACCTGCTGATTTGGGGTGAGGCGGCCAACTTGAGATTCATGCCAGAGTGTATTTGTTACATCTACCATCATGTAAGATTGACTTGCGTTTTTTTTTCCAAATTAACTTTGATATGCTTGCGGTACTGAAGATCATACCCTGAAATTCATGGCAATATATAGCAATATATGACCTGAAAATTTTAATATATGTGAGGCTATCTTGCTTGGCGTAGATGGCTTTTGAACTCTATGGCATGCTGGCTGGAAATGTGAGCCCAATGACTGGTGAAAATGTTAGACCAGCATATGGTGGTGACGAAGAAGCCTTTTTGACGAAAGTCGTGACTCCAATATACAAAGTTATAGAGAAGGTATAACATGTTCTATTTTGAATACCTGAATGTTGTCTTACTTCCATTTCAATTTGATCACAGTTTTTGGGAACTTAACAGGAAGCTGAAAGGAGCAAGACCATGAAATCAAAGCATTCACATTGGAGAAACTATGATGATCTGAATGAGTACTTTTGGTAAGCGATGAGCTGATTGCATTGCTGTTTACGATCTTGTTCCCCAGATTTTAATGAAACCCAAAACACTATTGTATGGCTTGCCAGGTCAGTTGATTGTTTTCGGCTAGGATGGCCTATGAGAGCCGACGCTGACTTTTTCAAAACTCCAAAAGATCCTTATCTGAATCGTTTGAATGGAGTAGGTTCTCTCAAAAATATTTGCTACAACCATTTCTTTTCTGGTGGATGCTCTAATTCTGGCAATTTGTTCATTTGATTTATAATTACTGCAGATAGGTTTGATTTGTTCGTTTTACATTCATTTTGCCTTTTTGCCTTGTCTTTTACACGTTGTAGCTTGGAGTACAGATCCACGATCTGATGTGGTGTTTAGTGTTCCCTTTAACTTAAAACAAGCAAAAAAACCCTCCATGCACTACCAGTCCTATTGAAACCCATTTTTCTTGTCGTCATCCAGGAGAACAGATCTGCAGGCAATGTCCATTGGATGGGAAAAGTTAATTTTGTGGAGATACGTTCATTTTGGCACATATTCCGTAGTTTCGACAGAATGTGGATCTTCTTAATATTGTCCTTACAGGTTAGTTGCTCTTTTGTGTGTGCTTTCTATCTATTAAACATTATCATTCCCTTAATTCAACATATTAGTGATGGTTTATGATTTCATATAGGCCATGATAATTATTGCTTGGAATGGTGGAACACCAAGTGATATCTTTGATGCTGGCGTATTTAAGAAGGTTTTGAGCATATTTATTTCTGCAGCAATTTTGAAGTTGGGTCAAGGTATTTGACACTCCCATCCTTCCCTTCATCTCTCTGTTTACATCTTTGCCATATCACTCCAAAAATTATTTAGTTGGAACCTCAGTTGTTGCTACTTGTAACAGAGACATGTCAAACCTGTTACAGTTCTATTTCTATAGTAGTCTTTGTGAATTTTGCAGCATCATGTACCTTATTAACTTTTTCTGCTCATTGAAATTCCCTGAATCTTATTCAGTTTTTGCCTATATTTTGATGGAATAAGTCCTTATGGTCTTTGTGGTCCTTTTGTGAAGGACATCATCTTTAGGACAACACCTTTAGGACAGTATCTTAGAGGACAACATCTTTAGGATAACATATTTAGGACAACATCTTAGACTAGCATCTTAGCATACGTTTAGCTGCCCTTGGCCAGCTATAAGTATGTAACCTCAACCTCTCATGTTGGCATGACACTGTGTGAGAAATAAACCAGAAAATTGTTCAACTCCTAGTGTCATTCTCTCGATGAGAGTATGAGTTCTGCTACCTACAATTGGTATTAGAGCCAAGTTGTCTTGCAACCTAAACATCTCATGCTTATCTCCTTCCCGCACCTCTCTGTCCACAATCGGTAGCAGAAGCACCGACAATTCCTACTCATCCCTTCTCTCCTGCACAGACAAGCAACAGTTCGTCTGAGGTAGCATCTTTCCCACGCAACAGCCCCTCACTAGCACGCCATGTCCGAAGGACAGTCTCAATGCTCGACCGCTTCGAGTGCGCGACACTAGCAAGAGGCCGAGGTCGCCGCGATAGAGGAACACGAGCGAGCAGTAGCAACAACGGTGACGAGGGCAGCAAGGCTGGCGGTAGCGGAACTGGCAGTAGCAAGGCCAAAAGTAGAGATAGCGGATGCAGCACGTGCGGCGACAACGGAGCTCGAGGCTCTGTGAGGCAGTAGCACCAACAACTTTGCTTCTGCTGACGGTGGCACCAAAGACGAGCTTAGGTTGGCAAGGGAGGCAACACGAGAGCAAGCGACTCACTAGGCAGCCGCACATCCCCATGGATGCAGACGTGCCAACGGCGCTTGGCGACAGCCTAGACGATCGCGAATGTGTCGGCGATGCTCTCAGCGGCAACGGTTGGGTGGGCGGAGATTACGACCTTTACAGGCGGCGCGACTTCCCTCCCCAGATCGGTACCATAGTCACCGCTGGATCCAGGCCGTTGTCAGGGACATCGGTCCTGACGGTGGGTGGCCTACTCTCATAGAGACCAACTATGTCGAGTGGGCCACGGTGATAAGGGTATGACTCTAGGTTCGACACATGTGGGAAGCAGTTCAGTATGGTGACGTCGACTACTACGAGGATCGACGGGCGCTGGATGCCCTCATTGCTATATTCCCGCTCGAGATGCCGTTTTTGCTTTCCTAGAAGCGGATTGCCGAGGAGGCCTGGGAAGCCATCGTGGCGGCACGCATCGATAACTACCGTGTCCACAAGACCACACTGCAGGCACTTCGCAAGGAGTGGGAGAACCTGACCTTCAAGCCAGGTGAGGATGTGGATGAGTTTGCTCTCCGTCTCAACACTCCGCTACAGAAGATGATGCAGTTCGGCGACAACATCTACGACGAGGAGAGAGCCTCGAGAAGCTCTTCCGTTGCATCCACGAGAAGTACAAGTAGATCGTTCGCTCGATCGAGTATCCACTGGACCTCTCCACGATGTCGATCGAAGAGGCGATAGGTCGTCTCAAGGTTGTCGACGGTGACTAACCACAACCTCTCTTGGGGCCTATCACCATCGGCGGTAAGTTACATCTCACTCGAGAGCAGTGGGAGGCCTGCCAGTGTGATGGGAAGAAGGGCAGTCCTCTTCCTCGACAGGCGACCACGAACGCGGCAAGGCGCGCATGGCACGGAGGTGCTCAAGCTAGGGCACGAAAAGGTGCCGAGGCTGGCACCTGCGGAGGCGCCCAGGGCGGCGCTGCCGGCAATAATAAGCTAGCACGAGATGATGCCTGTCATAATTGTGGCTAGATTGGCCATTGGGCCAAGGAGTGTCGACAGCCACGACTGTTGGCGCCGGCTGCCGGAATGGCTGCGCCGACGGCGATCTCTCAACGTTCGCGGTGACCGCGCACTTGCCGGAACACGAAATGGCCCACGATCTCAGACTCTCACGGTTTAAACAGGAAGAGCGATAAATATGGGCTGCCCAAACGTTGCAGCTGACTTGGTTCCTTCTCTGATATTTATTGCGGTGCATACACGTCTTAGACCTCGGATCCTCCCGCCATGCGTGCTCACGCTGCGACGTGCCCGCCTTGCGCGCGGGAGCGAGTTTTCTGCACAGCATGGCGGTGACCACTTCCTGGCCGCACAACGAACGCAACGTTGTTCTGGCCGTTACAACCGCTCGACACACATGCAGCTATATATTTCTTAGGAACATAAACGTGCAGCTAAATGCAAACTCCTAATTACATAATGATCAGATAACTATGCATGAGATTTGGTTAACATTTCACCCCCTAATCTCACTGCACCTCAATCACTCCTAGCTGCTGGCGTAGTTCGATGAACCTGACACGCCCAAGTGCCTTCGTCAGTATATCTGCAAGCTGTTCACCTGTGTTCACATGATCGATTTCAACTTCTCCTTTTTCAACACAATCTCTGACAAAATGATATTTTGTGACAATGTGTTTACTCCTGTCATGATGCACCGGATTCTTGCTTAAAGCAATTGCCGATTTGTTGTCAACCAACAGCTTTACTTTTGGTGCCTGGATTCCCAACAGTTCACCTAGAAGTCTGCTCAGCCAAATTCCTTGGCATGCTGCATTTGCACTGGCAATATATTCAGCCTCGCACGATGAGAGTGCCACCACCCTTTGTTTCTGCGACCCAAGTTACCAGACTGTTTCCCAGCAAGAACACCGAACCACTTGTGCTTTTTCTGTCATCGACATCACCAGCTAAGTCACTGTCACCAGTGGCGGATCCAGGATTGATCCAAGAGGGGGGCTACTAAGCTAAGGCTAATTAGGTCTAGTACCAATCAGTGCTACATTGGCTCACAGTTGATTAGCAAAAACCTTACTGCCATCCAAGCGGAAGAAGGCACTAACCTGGGCCTCTTGTTCGTAGCACCAGCAGCCGTAGAAACAACGTAGCCTTTCTCTGGTCGCTGTTCATTGATCCCTTCTTCTGCAAAAGAACCAACCAACCGAAACAGGCAGTAGCTTCAACACAAATTGTGTATCTACCTAATCCTAAACAAGTAAGGGCAAATAAATTGTCCTCAGAAGTTAATGAGGAGGCACGAGGCAGTTGCACATCATTACCCTCACTAAACAGACAATACCTGGTGTTCACAGAATGAACAATATGTTCATATTTTCTGCTTCAAATTTACTAAACGCTAGGGATATCATGAATCTGACAGCTAAATACAAAGGAACGGCAGAGGCTACACGAGCTACGGCCACCAGAACACACCACTCACCTGCGTCGCCGTCTGCGCGGCCTCATAGGCCTCGGTGGCGCCCAGGCGCCGGAGCCGCCTCCCGGCGCGACAGAAGACGTGCGGAGTCGGCAGCAGCCACGCCCGAAGGGGTCGGAGCGGTCGGACCGGCGCACGCCGGCTGGGCCTATTCGCTCGCTCGTACTGGGCCGCCACCGGGGCTGCAGCCCAGGCAGCCCCGGTCGCAGATCTGCCCCTGACTGTCACTGTAACCAAGCAGCTTGGTTTCAGTTGTGCCCAGCTTCTTGTACACACACCCATAGTTCACTGTCCCTGCCAGATATCTGAGAATTTGCTTGACTGCTGCCCAGTGTTTTGCTCTTGGATCTTCCATGAATCTGCTAACAATCCCAACAGCAAAGGCTATATCCAGCCTTGTATTCACTAAGTATCTCAGGCTTCCAATAATGCTTCTGTATTTTGTCTTGTCAACAGGCGGCGAATCATCTTTCTTGCTTAATTTCAGCCTATTCTCCATTGTAACACAGCAAGCATTACAGCCTTTCATCCCTGCCTGCTCAAGTATTTCCAGAACATATGAACTCTGACATAATGTAGTCACCCCATTCTTTTGTTCCACCTGAATACCCAAGTAATAGCTTAGCAGTCTTAGGTCACTCATACTGAAGCTGTTCTTCATTTCCCTTTTGAAAGCTTCAATGACTCCATTGCTTGATCCGGTAATTATCAGATTGTCGACATATACCCCAATCAGCAGCAAGTCTGTACCATGAGTCCTTCTGTACACAGCATGCTCTAATGGATTTCTGATAAAACCAAGCTTCAACAACTCCTTATCTAGCCGAGCATTCCAAGCTCTAGGAGCCTGACTGTCACACCCGTTTCCAAAGGCCAGAGCCGGGTGCATAGCATATGTGTGCCAGGATCTATTTCCACGCATATGTTGACGTCACAAGTGTAATATATCAAAAGAACAATGCATAAAAGCGTAAATAACGATTATATTAACACATTACACTTTGAACAGACATAATGTCTTAACCTTTATTCATCAAAGTACAGTGAAACAAGGACATCCATCCACAGGAAGGTGACCGGGGGTATCACTAGACTAGCATCCATGGAGTTCAGCATCATATCTTCATCTGCAACTTCTGATCAAAATTAAGCAAGGGTGAGCTCACTTATGGTCGGGGCTCAGCAAGTGGGGGAAAAACTAATGCAAGTCTAACAAGGTGAGGCTGAGGTTGAGCAGTAAGCATTTTAGTTGGTCAACATTTTATTAACAACACCTGTCTTACTAATAAGTGTGAATCCCAAGTATTCCCATTAAGCAAAGATACAAGATTATATCAAAAACACTTAAGTGAAACCACTTAAGCAAACCATTGGTAGATCATCAGATCTCGATTTATTTCCATCTTCAAGTTCAATTATCATGTGAGGAGTCCAGGCTGCTCTTAACCGTGAGCACGGCTGATATATCAGTTTTACACTCTGCAGAGGTGGCACATCTTTACCCATGAGTCGCGATTCCCTTCTAGCCCGGGTTAGCCAGACCCGTATTCACTTCCGAGGTGAATGGCCAGGGTCTCACTACGAGGCTTCTCCCTAGAGTCCTCATTACGCAAATGCTGGAAATGGTCAAACTGCATAAGGCACACCTACCGTAACCAACTTATAGTCCAGACTACAGGGTAAAGCTTTGGGAACTATGCCCGTATCCAATCTGCCTGAGCCGGAACTATAAGAGCTTGCCAGATGCCCCTGTTCCTGTCGACCACGACCAGCACCCAACATAAGACTTCCCTAGTTATTTAGCCAAGACCAGAGCCATGATAGTTCTCATGGTAGCACTGTTTTCCCGGGTGGTCACTCCATGTTCCAATTAATATGCAGTAATCTTGTTTAACCATCGGGTTAACAACAATAAAGTAAACTTACCATTTGAAACATTAATATCATAAACGGGAGTGACTGCATAAAGTTAAGTTGTAGCAATAGCATAGCTACGAAAGTAAAGTATAATACCCAGTTTTGATCAAGGAATAAGGTTGGAAAGGTTATCTAAATAGGTAACCCGTCAAATTATGCACATATATCCAAAAGAATAAACTTTATTAAATGTATTGTTTGGGATCAAACAGAGTATGCAGAGGGAGAAGTCCACTTGCCTTGCTTATTGAAAACTTGAGGTTCTTCCACGGATAGGAATAGATCTTGATTCTTAACTACTAGATCAACCACTGAATATCACACAAACAAACAAGAAGAACAAACACCACTCAATAACATACAATATTCACCATACGTAAAGCTAAAAGAAAGCATAACGAAAAGAGCGTTCGCTTTTCAAAAACGTCGTAAGTAATGGTTATAACAAGAGGGTATTCTTTTCAAAAATGTGTGATCTATACTTTATAAAACAAGACATGAGCTTAAAGAAAATATCTTAATCTTAATTAAAATATACAAATATTAGGTTCACTAATTTAATCTTTTATAAAACGTCATACGCGATACGTCTAAGATAAAGGATTTATAAGACGATAAAACACGTTGTAACGATATTAAACATTTTTAACTTTTTAGAATAGATATAAGTTATATATCTAGGGTTAATGGGCTACTAATCACGCTATTAATTTTAGAAGCATTATAGAGCTTATAATTCATTGTTAAACCTATCACTTATGATAAATTAAGATATAAGTCTAAATAGGTTTTATATGAAAAGATCATCATTATTATTAAACACCTATTTATGGAAAGTTATGATATATGCTTTAATGAACTTTTATGGAGAAGACAATGAACAACAATTACATTTTATTTTTATTAAAAAGTACATGTCCTATATTTTATTAAGAAAGCTATATACAAAACAATATACAAACTAACATTATTATTAGAGAACATGAACACTAATTTCCTTAGTTTATTCTTTAGGAAAAACTAAGTGACACATATATAAATAATATGAACTAATTTTGATTAAATAACTAAGCCTATATAACCAGTTGTAAACAAATCTAATTAACTAGGTTATGAGAGGACATAATTACTCTATTATTTATCTTTACATTTGGTTTAGAAACATATGACCTAAATATTTAAAATGAATATTATATTCATTGGTATGTTATTAACTATTGTTTTAGTTATGACGATGTGAGCACTTAATTAAGCCATTATATAATTGTTAGAAAAGTTATATGACATATTACTTTTAAGTTTCTATTTAATACGGCTATACTTAAACATCTATAATAAATCTTGTTAAATATGATAACTACTAAAAGTCATTTTAACATTAGAACAAATTATGTACTTTATCAGTAAGAAATCTATGTTTATTAACATAACTATCAACTTTATTTAGAAAAGTTTGAGCATCTAATTAGGTTATTTTAATATTATTATAAATTCTAAAATTTCGTTTTTCTTGATTCTTTTCTAAATAGAATTTATAAGTATAAGTAAAATTGTTTATTTAATTCTTCTAACATTAATATTCTAAGAATTAATTGTAAATTACTAAATGAGACTTTTAATAACATAATCATGATTATTATGACATAAATAAATGCCTTACCAATTCTAGGTACTTAAGTGCCATACTTATGATTTCATTTATTATGAATAGTAAAACCTATATTTTCATTTGACCGGAAATACATGGCTTAATACCTATATTAATACTAACCGATTATTGCTCCGCACACTAAAGCGAATTTAAATCTGTAAACGTTTTCTAGTATGAAAATCAATGAAGTAGTGAATAGTGATCGTGCTCATTTTAAAATTATAAAATCATACGCATATTCAAGGTATTGTCACGGTGTTTGATTTTAGCAACACTTATAAATCGGGATCTCTAAAATCATACACGAGAATCGCCAAATCGCATTATCTCAATATTACAACAATAATTCCTAAATTAATTTAAAACGTGATTTAGAACATAAATCAACTTTTGGGGTTGTTTTCAACCTTGGGATGAACGGCGGTCTTGGATGAACGTCGATGAGAGAGAGTGTTCGAACGGCGAGGTACAACGGCGAGCGGCGTGGACGAGGTCCGAGCACGTCTTCGGCGAGGCACCACGGACAGCGGGGCGGACGGCGACGACGTAGACGAACTCCGACAATGGAGTGGGCGAGTGGGAGAGAGAGGGAGCTTGGGGAGGAAGAGAGCTCGAGTAGGGGAGGAGAATAGAGGAGCTCGGCGTCCAATTTATAGAGGAAGGAGAGGGAGAGAGAGACGCCAGGGAGGAGAAGAAACGGCGGCCTGCCATTCAAGCTGTCATCAAAGGCATTCATCATCGGAGGAATTAATGGGGAGGAAAAGGAACGGACGTATTGAAGCTCCATTCACACAGAGGAGAAACGGACGCGGTAAAGTTCCTGGATTGGGCGCGGCTTCGGGTCTTGGGCTCGGCGCGCAGGCTCCTGGCGCGCAGCGTCGGTCTGCATGGTGCTGCTTCTGGCGCGGGCGCGTTGGGCGCTGGGCGTCGCGGTCGCGGGGCAGTCCTGCACGGCTCGGGCTGCTCGGCTGGAGTGCCTGGGGCGGGTCGCGCGGCTTGTGGCGAGCAGCTGGGCGCTGAAAGCTGGACCGGCGGCGTCGGACGAGCGAAGAGGCAGTGGTGACTCCGTTTCGTGCGAGCGTTTCTGTACGTAGAATTGGGAAGGAGAGGAGCAGGTACCAGGTGGAGACGAGAGCAAAAAGTGAGTGGGACCCACATGCATTGAAGTCATAGCAGGAAGAGCTCATGAGGTCCTAGGCTGAGGAGTGAGGACGTCTTGTGTGTGTGTTTTTTTTTGTTTTTTTATTTCTTTTTTTAATTTAGATGTGTGCGTTCATCTCTTTTTTATTTTATTTTTCTTTTATTTATTTATTTCGAAATTCATTTTTTTTCTTTTTTTAAATTACTATTTTTATTTTTATTTCAGAATATATATACAATTAATATATTCCAAAAACATAAATTAACCAAAAATATTATTAACATGTAAAAAAATATCTTTCTCAAAAAGTCGCTAGCAACTTATTATATATTTATTTAGAGAAAGAAACTCCGTCCAAGAATTAAATCCAAATAACAAATTTATACTTAATACATTTAAGGATATTATCAACACTTCAAAAATACTTATTTTAACAACTCACTATTATTTTATAACATGAGATTTTCTCACAAAATTAAATTAATGTATTAGATTTACAAATCGAGTCAAACAAAAATTGTGCTTCGGCATGAATGCATCAAACACTTGATAAAATTTTATTTACTCCAAAAAAAACTGTTCAATTTATTTATATCACCATTTTTTTTGAAAACATAAATATTTTTCCTTTCTATTGGAAACCAATAAATTATTGGGTTGCTTTTGATTGATGGATTTAGGATGTTACACTGACGCAGCCCATAAAGGGCTTTCTTCAGTTTGAGTACCTTCCCACCGCCATTCTTGACAACAAAACCAGGAGGTTGATGTACATACACCTCCTCAATCAGATCACCATTCAGAAAAGCTGATTTAACATCCATGTGATGCACTTTCCACCCATTCTGTGCAGCTAAAGCGATCAGCAACCTTACAGTCTCAATCCTTGCCACTGGGGCATATACTTCATCAAAATCCACCCCCTCACGCTGAGCATACCCCTTAGCGACCAACCTAGCTTTGTGCTTATTTATCTTTCCATCAGGATCTCTTTTTAATTTGAAGACCCATTTAAGCCCTATAGCTCGGTGTCCAGGTGGTAATACTGCAAGCTCCCAAGTCTTATTATCCTGAATTGAATTCATTTCAGTGACCATGGCTTCCCTCCAACACTTTTCTTCTAATGCTTCATCTACACTTCTAGGCTCCTCTGCAGCAAGATAGCACAAACCGCTATACTGAAAATCAGTGACTTCATCAGTGTCGTCATATACACTTTCAAGAGTTCTGAATCTCAGCTCTCCACTTGCTGCATCTGTGGGCGGTGTGGCAAACTGAAAGGGAAATGTGCCCTTGGGCCATTTCTAAGTATTTTGGTGATTGAGTGCCAACACATGTGCTTAATTGTGAATTTATGTTCATGGATGAACAAGGTGCAAATCATGAAGTAAAGGTATGTTTCTAAGTCTTAGTACATTGGTTTTGTGGACTAACATATTTGTCTAAGTGTTAGAAACAGAAAGAAGAAAAAGAGAAAAGGGGAGAGAATGACTTGGCTGTGTGCAGCCAAGTCCCAGCTCGGTCTGAAGCACCGGACTGTCCGGTGTGCACCGGACAGTGTCCGGTGCGCCAGACTGACTCGACTCGAACTGGCCGCTCTCGGGATTTTGGCCGGCGGCGTACGGCTAAAATTCACCGGACTGTCCGGTGTGCACCGGACCGTCCGGTGAGCCAACGGTCGGCCAGGGCCAACGGTCGGCCGCGCAATCCGCGCGGGACACGTGGCCGAGCCAACGGTCGGAAGACGGCACCGGACTGTCCGGTGTGCACCGGACTGTCCGGTGCGCCAACGGCTCGCAGATCTACGGCAGTCTTCCAACGGTCGGAAGCGCCAGAAAAGGAAACAAATCGGGCACCGGACAGTGTCCGGTGTGCACCGGACTGTCCGGTGCCCCCGACGACAGAAGGCCAGGATAGCCTTCCAGAATTGCTCTCAACGGCTCCTAGCTGCCTTGGGGCTATAAAAGGAGCCCCTAGGCGCATGGAGGAAAGACACAAGCAACTCTTGAGCATTCTTGATCATCCACACAAGTTCTTTGCGCATTCGTTTGTGATTCTAAGTGATTCGAGCTCTGTTCTAGTGTGAACTCTGAGATAGTCATTCGAGCTCGAGTCTTGGCCGTGTGTGTGCGCTTTTGTTGTGGATTTGTGTGTGTTGCTTCCCTCCCTTACTCTGTGCTTTCTTTGTGATCATACACTTGTAAGGGCAAGAGACTCCAATTTGTGGAGATTCCTTGCAAACGGGATAGTGAAAGGAAAAGCAAAACACCGTGGTATTCAAGTGGGTCTTTGGACCGCTTGAGAGGGGTTGATTGCAACCCTCGTCCGTTGGGACGCCACAACGTGGAAGTAGGCAAGCATTGGCTTGGCCGAACCACGGGATAAACCACTGTGTCCCTCTGTGCTTGATTCTTGTGGTATTGTGTTTTGTTGAGACTTCACCTTAGCCACTTGGCATAAATCGTACTAACGCTTAACAAGTTTTTTTTTGGCTTAAGTTTGAAGTTTTTACAGGATCACCTATTCACCCCCCCTCTAGGTGCTCTCAATTGGTATCAGAGCCGTTCTATTCACAAAGGGACTAACCGCCCGAATAGATGGATCCTAAGGGGAAGGGTATAGTGATCAACGACAAAGAGAAGGAGACCTTCGTCAACGAGCCGAAGGATGACAAGCCTACCGACTCCGGCTCGGGTCAAAGACGGAAGGAAGGGAAGAAGAAGAAGACCAGGCGCATCAAGGAGATCATCTACTACGACAGCGACGAGTCTACTTCTTCCCAAAAGGATGAGGACCACAACGACTACGAGAGGAGAAAACCGGTTAATTCGAACTTTTCCTTTGATTACTCTCGTATTCCGCAAAGTGCACATTCTCATTTGCTCTCCATTCCACTTGGCAAGCCCCCACACTTTGATGGAGAGGACTACGGATTTTGGAGTCACAAAATGCGTAGTCACCTATTCTCTCTCCATCCTAGTATATGGGAAATTGTAGAGAGTGGAATGCACTTTGATAGTTCGGATAGTCCCATGTTCATTAATGAACAAATTCATAAAAATGCACAAGCTACTACTGTTCTTCTAGCTTCCTTGTGCAGGGATGAATACCATAAGGTGAGCGGCTTGGACAACACCAAGCAAATCTGGGACACCCTCAAGATTTCTCATGAGGGGAACGACGTCACCTTACTCACCAAGATGGAGTTGGTGGAGGGCGAGCTTGGACGGTTCGCGATGATAAGGGGCGAGGAGCCAACGCAAACGTACAACCGGCTCAAGACCCTTATCAACAAGATAAGGAGCTACGGGAGCACGCGATGGACGGACCACGACGTCGTCCGCCTAATGCTCAGGTCCTTTACCGTACTTGATCCTCATCTCGTGAACAATATTCGTGAGAATCCCAGGTACACGATGATGACGTCCGAGGAAGTACTTGGAAAATTCGTGAGCGGGCGGATGATGATCAAGGAGGCAAGATACGTCGACGACGCGTTGAACGGACCACTCCACGAGCCTCAACCCATTGCTCTAAAGGCAACAAGGAGCAAGGAGTCGCTACCTAGCAAGGTGGCGCAAGTTGAGGCTGCTGGCCTTAATGATGAAGAGATGGCTCTCATCATTAAAAGATTCAAGACGGCGCTAAATGGTCGCAAGGGGCAGCCAAGCAAGACCAAGACCAAGGGAAAGCGCTCGTGCTTCAAATGCGGTAAGCTTGGTCATTTTATTGCTAACTGTCCCGATAATGAAAGTGACCAGGAAAAGGGGAACAAGAGAGAGAAGAAGAAGGCATACAAGAAGGCAAAGGGCGAGGCGCATCTAGGAAAGGAGTGGGACTCGGATTGCTCCTCCTCCGACTCCGACAACGAAGGACTCGCCGCCACTGCCTTCAACAAATCGGCTCTCTTCCCCAACGAGCGTCTCACTTGTCTTATGGCAAGAGAAAAGAAGGTAAGTACTAAAGACTCCACTTATGCTTCTTCTAGTGATAGTGAGTCTAGTGATGATGATATAGATTATTCTTGCTTGTTCAAGGGCTTAGATAGATCTAAGATAGATAAAATCAATGAATTGATTGATGCATTGAATGAAAAGGATAGGCTTTTAGAAAAGCAAGAAGATTTATTGTATGATGAACATGATAAGTTTGTAGAGGCACAAAAATCATATGCTTTAGAAGTAAAAAGAAATGAAATGCTTTCTAGTGAAATATCTTCCTGTCATGAAACCATTTCTACCTTAAGAAGTGTTAATATTGATTTAAGTGCTAAACTAGAAGTAGCTAGTAAATCAAATTCTTTTGTTGAACATGTTGAAATTTGTACTAGGTGTAAGGATTTTGATGTTAATGCTTGTAGTGAACACCTAGTTCTAATTTCCAAATTAAATGATGAAGTGGCTAGTCTTAATGCCCAACTTAAGACTAGCAAGAATGAAGTTGATAAAATAAAATTTGCAAGGGATGCCTACACGGTTGGTAGACACCCCTCAATTAAGGATGGGCTTGGCTTCAAGAGGGAAGCCAAGAACTCAACAAGCCATAAGGCTCCCGTCTTCGTCAAGGAGAAAGGGAAGGCCCCTATGGCTAATAGTGCTAAAAAGAACCATGCTTTTATGTATTATGATAGGAGACATGCTAGAAATGCTTATAATCATTTTGATTCACATGTTTATGATTCTCATGCAATGTGTGCTTCTAGTTCTTCTTATAATCATGGTAGAGATATGTGTAGGAGAAATGTTGTACATATGCCTAGGAGATATATTGCTCATGTACCTAGAAAGAATGTTATTCATGCTCATAGGAAAGTAGTGAATGAACCTTCTACCATTTATTATGCTTGTAATGCTCCCTTTGCTATTTGTAGAAAGGGTAAGAAGGTAGTTGCTAGGAAATTAGGGGCTAGATGCAAGGGAGATAAATCCTGCATTTGGGTCCCTAAAGACATTTGTGCTAACCTTGCAGGACCCAACATGAGTTGGGTACCTAAGACCCAAGCCTAAATTTGCCTTGCAGGTTTATGCATCCGGGGGTTCAAGCTGGATTATCGACAGCGGATGCACAAACCATATAACGGGGGAGAAGAAGATGTTCACCTCCTACGTCAAGAATAAGGATTCCCAAGATTCAATTATATTCGGTGATGGGAATCAAGGCAAGGTAAAAGGGTTAGGTAAAATTGCAATTTCTAATGAGCATTCTATTTCAAATGTATTCTTAGTGGAGAGTCTTGGATATAATTTGCTATCTGTTAGTCAATTATGTCAAATGGGATATAATTGTTTATTTACAAATGTAGATGTGTCTGTCTTTAGAAGATGTGATGGTTCACTAGCTTTTAAGGGTGTACTAGACGGCAAGCTTTACTTAGTTGATTTTGCAAAAGAAGAGGCCGGTCTAGATGCATGCTTAATGGCTAAGACTTGCATGGGCTGGCTGTGGCATCGCCGCTTAGCACATGTGGGGATGAAGAATCTCCACAAGCTTCTAAAGGGAGAACACGTGATAGGTCTAACAAATGTTTATTTCGAAAAAGATAGACCTTGTGCAGCTTGTCAGGCAGGTAAACAAGTAGGAGGAGCACATCACAGCAAGAATGTGATGACCACGTCAAGACCTCTGGAGCTGCTGCATATGGACCTCTTCGGACCCGTCGCCTATCTGAGCATAGGAGGAAGTAAGTATGGTTTAGTTATTGTTGATGACTTTTCCCGCTTCACTTGGGTGTTCTTTTTGCAGGATAAGTCTGAAACCCAAGGGACCCTCAAGCGCTTCCTCAGGAGAGCTCAAAATGAGTTTGAGCTCAAGGTGAAGAAGATAAGGAGCGACAACGGGTCCGAGTTCAAGAACCTTCAAGTGGAGGAGTTTCTTGAGGAGGAAGGGATCAAACACGAGTTCTCCGCTCCCTACACACCACAGCAAAATGGTGTGGTAGAGAGGAAGAACAGGACGCTAATCGATATGGCGAGGACGATGCTTGGAGAGTTCAAGACCCCCGAGTGCTTTTGGTCGGAAGCCGTGAACACGGCTTGCCACGCCATCAATAGGGTCTACCTTCATCGACTCCTCAAGAAGACTTCGTATGAGCTACTAACCGGTAACAAACCCAATGTATCGTACTTTCGTGTATTTGGGAGCAAGTGCTACATTCTAGTGAAGAAGGGTAGAAATTCTAAGTTTGCTCCCAAAGCTGTAGAAGGGTTTTTATTAGGTTATGATTCAAATACAAAAGCGTATAGGGTCTTCAACAAATCATCGGGTTTGGTTGAAGTCTCTAGCGACGTTGTATTTGATGAGACTAATGGCTCTCCAAGAGAGCAAGTTGTTGATTGTGATGATGTAGATGAAGAAGATGTTCCAGCGGCCGCTATACGAACCATGGCGATTGGAGACGTTCGACCACAGGAACAGGATGAACGTGATCAACCTTCTTCCTCAACAACGGTACATCCCCCACCTCAAGACGATGAACAGGTTCATCAAAAGGAGGCGTGTGATCAAGGGGGAGCACAAGATGATCACGTGATGGAGGAAGAAGCGCAACCGGCACCTCCAACCCAAGTTCGAGCGATGATTCAGAGGGATCATCCCGTCGACCAAATTCTGGGTGACATTAGCAAGGGAGTAACTACTCGATCTCGATTAGTTAATTTTTGCGAGCATTACTCTTTTGTCTCCTCTATTGAGCCTTTCAGGGTAGAGGAGGCCTTGCTAGATCCGGATTGGGTGTTGGCCATGCAGGAGGAACTTAATAACTTCAAGCGCAACGAAGTTTGGACGCTGGTGCCTCGTCCCAAGCAAAATGTTGTGGGAACCAAGTGGGTGTTCCGCAACAAACAGGACGAGCACGGGGTGGTGACGAGGAACAAGGCTCGACTTGTGGCAAAAGGTTATGCCCAAGTCGCAGGTTTGGACTTTGAGGAGACTTTTGCTCCTGTGGCTAGGCTAGAGTCCATTCGTATCTTGCTAGCATATGCCGCTCACCATTCTTTCAGGTTGTACCAAATGGATGTGAAGAGCGCGTTCCTCAACGGGCCAATAAAGGAAGAGGTGTACGTGGAGCAACCCCCTGGCTTCGAGGATGAGCGGTACCCCGACCACGTGTGTAAGCTCTCTAAGGCGCTCTATGGACTTAAACAAGCCCCAAGAGCATGGTATGAATGCCTTAGAGATTTCTTACTTGCTAATGCTTTCAAGGTTGGGAAAGCCGATCCAACTCTCTTTACAAAGACATGTGATGGTGATTTGTTTGTATGCCAAATTTATGTCGATGACATAATATTTGGTTCTACTAATCAAAAGTCTTGTGAAGAGTTTAGCAGGGTGATGACGCAGAAATTCGAGATGTCGATGATGGGCGAGTTGAACTACTTCCTTGGGTTCCAAGTGAAGCAACTCAAGGACGGCACCTTCATCTCCCAAACGAAGTACACGCAAGATCTGCTGAAGCGGTTTGGGATGAAGGACGCCAAGCCCGCAAAGACTCCGATGGGAACCGACGGACACACCGACCTCAACAAAGGAGGTAAGTCCGTTGATCAAAAAGCATACCGGTCAATGATAGGATCTCTACTTTATTTATGTGCTAGTAGACCGGATATTATGCTTAGCGTATGCATGTGTGCTAGATTTCAATCCGATCCTAAGGAGTGTCACTTGGTGGCGGTGAAGCGAATTCTTAGATATTTAGTCGCTACGCCTTGCTTCGGGATCTGGTATCCAAAGGGGTCTAACTTTGACTTGATTGGGTACTCAGATTCCGACTATGCTGGATGTAAGGTCGATAGGAAGAGTACATCGGGGACGTGCCAATTCTTAGGAAGGTCCCTGGTGTCATGGAATTCTAAGAAACAAACCTCCGTTGCCCTATCCACCGCTGAGGCCGAGTACGTTGCCGCAGGTCAGTGTTGCGCGCAACTACTTTGGATGAGGCAAACCCTCAGGGACTTTGGCTACAATCTGAGCAAAGTCCCACTCCTATGTGACAATGAGAGTGCTATCCGAATAGCGGAAAATCCTGTTGAGCACAGCCGCACAAAGCACATTGACATCCGGCATCACTTTTTGAGAGACCACCAGCAAAAGGGAGATATCGAAGTGTTTTATGTTAGCACCGAGAACCAGCTAGCCGATATCTTTACCAAGCCTTTAGATGAGAAGACCTTTTGCAGGCTGCGTAGTGAGCTAAATGTCTTAGATTCGCGGAACTTGGATTGAATTGTAGCATACATGTATTTATGCCTTTGATCATGTTCTTTCTGCATTTTGTTGCTTATTATGGTGCTCAAGTTGTACAAACACTCCCTGGACCTCACAAGTCCGTTGCAAAGTGATGCACATGTTTAGGGGGAGATGTGTTACAACTTGACCCTTTGAGACTAACCATATGTTTGAGTTTGCTTGCGTTAGTCACAAAGGAGAATTGAAAGGGAAAAGGTGGACTTGGACCATGAAAGACTTCCACTGCACTCCGATGAGGGGTAACTTATTCCAAGTCCATCTCATGAACTCTTATTGCCATTTGCTCTTAATTGAAGATTTTGGTGAGGCAATGGGGTTAAAGGGCCACAATTGATCCCGTTTTGGTGCTTGATGCCAAAGGGGGAGAAAATAAAGGCCAAAGCAATAAATGGATCAGCTACCACTTGAGAGATTTTGAAAATAGTAGAATAGAGTTTTTGATTTGTCAAAATTCTTAAGTTGTCTCTCTTGTCAAAAGTTGGCTTCTTGTGGGGAGAAGTATTGATTATGGGAAAAAGGGGGAGTTTTTGAAATCCTTGATCAATCTCTTTTTGAATGACTCTCTTTATGCTTAAACATGTGTGTTTAACTTAGAGATAGAGATTTGTGTTTGATTTGCAAAAACAAACCAAGTGGTGGCAAAGGATGATCCATATATGCCAAAATTGATTCAAAATAAATTTAAGTGTTATTTGAATTGAGTTTGCACTTGTTCTAGTGGCTTTATGTTGTGTTGGCATAAATCACCAAAAAGGGGGAGATTGAAAGGGAAATGTGCCCTTGGGCCATTTCTAAGTATTTTGGTGATTGAGTGCCAACACATGTGCTTAATTGTGAATTTATGTTCATGGATGAACAAGGTGCAAATCATGAAGTAAAGGTATGTTTCTAAGTCTTAGTACATTGGTTTTGTGGACTAACATATTTGTCTAAGTGTTAGAAACAGAAAGAAGAAAAAGAGAAAAGGGGAGAGAATGACTTGGCTGTGTGCAGCCAAGTCCCAGCTCGGTCTGAAGCACCGGACTGTCCGGTGTGCACCGGACAGTGTCCGGTGCGCCAGACTGACTCGACTCGAACTGGCCGCTCTCGGGATTTTGGCCGGCGGCGTACGGCTAAAATTCACCGGACTGTCCGGTGTGCACCGGACCGTCCGGTGAGCCAACGGTCGGCCAGGGCCAACGGTCGGCCGCGCAATCCGCGCGGGACACGTGGCCGAGCCAACGGTCGGAAGACGGCACCGGACTGTCCGGTGTGCACCGGACTGTCCGGTGCGCCAACGGCTCGCAGATCTACGGCAGTCTTCCAACGGTCGGAAGCGCCAGAAAAGGAAACAAATCGGGCACCGGACAGTGTCCGGTGTGCACCGGACTGTCCGGTGCCCCCGACGACAGAAGGCCAGGATAGCCTTCCAGAATTGCTCTCAACGGCTCCTAGCTGCCTTGGGGCTATAAAAGGAGCCCCTAGGCGCATGGAGGAAAGACACAAGCAACTCTTGAGCATTCTTGATCATCCACACAAGTTCTTTGCGCATTCGTTTGTGATTCTAAGTGATTCGAGCTCTGTTCTAGTGTGAACTCTGAGATAGTCATTCGAGCTCGAGTCTTGGCCGTGTGTGTGCGCTTTTGTTGTGGATTTGTGTGTGTTGCTTCCCTCCCTTACTCTGTGCTTTCTTTGTGATCATACACTTGTAAGGGCAAGAGACTCCAATTTGTGGAGATTCCTTGCAAACGGGATAGTGAAAGGAAAAGCAAAACACCGTGGTATTCAAGTGGGTCTTTGGACCGCTTGAGAGGGGTTGATTGCAACCCTCGTCCGTTGGGACGCCACAACGTGGAAGTAGGCAAGCATTGGCTTGGCCGAACCACGGGATAAACCACTGTGTCCCTCTGTGCTTGATTCTTGTGGTATTGTGTTTTGTTGAGACTTCACCTTAGCCACTTGGCATAAATCGTACTAACGCTTAACAAGTTTTTTTTTGGCTTAAGTTTGAAGTTTTTACAGGATCACCTATTCACCCCCCCTCTAGGTGCTCTCACAAACACCACTCCTTGCTCAGTTGGACTTCCTTGTGGTGTATTCTGATTTGAACCAGCACTATAACCAGTGTCTATCTGCCATTGACTTTGATTTGGTGACTGTGGATCTGAATCATCGCCTGCTGTTGTTTCTTGTGTTCCGTTCTCTACACTTTCAGTTGCTGTTCCTGGTCCTGCAATACTGTAATGCTCCACATCAATTACAGATGCTGATGGACCCGGCTGTTCTGTACCAATCCAGTCCCAAGCTTTGGCCTCTTCGAATATCACATCTCTTGATATATGAAGCTTCTTGGCTACTGGATCGTACACCCTGTAACCTTTAGTACCTTTCTCATAACCAATGAAGACCATGGGTGTCGATCTGTCGGTCAGCTTGGATATGCCCGGCCCTACTTTCTTCACATGGGCAACACAACCAAAAGTTCTCAAGTGGTGCACACTAGGTTTTCTGCTGTACCAAGCTTCATAAGGTGTTCTGCCTTGAAGACTTTTGGTAGGGGCACGGTTTAGCAGGTATACTGCAGTTGTGACAGCCTCTCCCCAAAATTCTCCCGGCAAATTCTTACTCTTCAACAAGCACCTAGCCATCTCGACCACAGTCCTGTTACGCCGCTCTACTACCCCATTCTGCTGTGGCGTGTATGGTGTGGTGGTGAAATGTTTCACACCATGCTGATCACAGTATTCTTTGAACTCTATGGAATTAAATTCACCTCCACGATCACTGCGAAAAGCCCGAAGTTTGCCACCATGTTCAGTTTCAGCTAGTGCCTTGACACGCTTGAAACACTTGAAAGTAGGAAATAATTCTTACCCCCTGGTGTCTTTGGCTTGATCTGGCCACAAAGATCAGCTTGAAACATGTCCAATTGACTTTCTGCCCTGTAGCTTGCTACTTGTGGGAATGGTTGTCGATGCTGCTTGCCAAGTGCACAGCCATCACAAAACTCTTCCACACGATCTAGCAGTGGCAATCCTTCCACCATTCCTTTAACTCCAAGCTCACGAAGTGCTCGGAAATTGAGATGACCATACCGGCCATGCCACAACCATGCCTTGTCAGTTGTTTTTGCAGCCAAACAAACAGGAGCAGATAGATTCAGCAAATAAAGACGGTTCCCAGCACGAGGTGCCCGAGCAAGCAGTGTGCGTTCCACATCAAACACATTACAGTAACCATCTTCTAGCACTACTTTGCATCCACCCTCTTCCAATTGGCCTAAACTGACTATATTACTTTTCAATTTAGGAATGAAATAGACTTCAGTCAATACCTTGTGCCCATTCTTCTTCATTTGGAGTATGACAGATCCCATACATTCGATAGCAACGAGTGATCCGTCGCCAAACCTCACCGCGCCGCCTACCGACGTGTCAAGCGACACCATCGCCTCGCTCCGCTCGGTCATGTGATTGCTGGCCCCGGTGTCCAGGACCCAGACATCACCGTCCTCCTCACGATCAGCAGGAATCACCTTTTCTTCATTCAGATGCACGACCTGGCTCAAAGCCCGTCGTGTTCCTCCCTGAATGCGCACGACGTTCACGGTGGCCAGCAACAGCGTCGACTCCTTCTCCGCTTGCACATGGTGTGCCTCCTCCCCGCGCTCTCCCTTTTTAGGCCTTTTGCAGTCCACCTTCCAGTGGCCATAAATGCCACAGTTCCTGCAACGACCCTTGCGCCTCGGAGTTCCTTCAGATGTGAACTTGATGACGGGCTCCTTTCGGTCACCCCGCCCGCCGCCATCACGCGCGACACCCTTGTGCTTGGCTGGGTTAAACCCGTTCCTCTTCTCGCCTCCACCTGTCGAAGATGGCTCTGGCAGGAGATGGTGGCGATTCTTGGACACCCATTCTTCCTCCGTCAACATGAGTTTTCCGGTCTTCTCGGTGACGGACTCCATCTCCATGCGGTCCTCGGCCATCCTTAGACGGCCGACGAGCTCCTCCAATGTCAGCGATTTCAGATCGAGTAACGTCTCGATTGAAATCGCAATCTGAGTATATCTCTTGGGGAGAACTCGCAGCATCTTCTTCACTACCTTGGCATCCTCGACTGTTTCCCCCATCGAGCGCAGATCTGACGCCATGCCGTTGATACGCATCGCGAAGTCGTCGACGGTCTCGCCATCGTTGAAGATGATGTTCTCGAAGTCCATCCACAGGCGCTGGGCATTGGCATCCTTCACGCGATCTGCGTCGACTCACATGCTTTTCACCGCCTCCCAAGCCTCCTTGACTGTACTCTTCTCACCTAGTAGTCTCCACATCTCCTTTGGCACCGATCTCAGGAGAGCACCCATCGCCTGCCTGTCATGCGCTCGCTTTACGCCGGCGCCGCCGGGCTCGATGACCTCCCAAATCTCCAAGGCTTTGTAATTACATCTCATCAGCATGGCCCACTCCGCATAGTTCGACCGGGTAAGCATCGGCCAGAGTAACGCACTCTCGCGGACGACGCTTGAAGGTCCTGCATCTCCTGCCATCTCCCTCGCCCCCGACGGTCTGCGCGGTGGAGTCGCGCGCTGCTTTCTCGGTGGCTCGCGCGGCGGACAGATGGGACCAAGTGCCTCTGATACCAGTTGTTGGCGCCGGCTGCCGGAATGGCTGCGCCGACGGTGATCTCTCAACGTTCGCGGTGACCGCGCACTTGCCGGAACACGAAATCACCCACGATCTCAGACTCTCACGGTTTAAACAGAAAGAGCGACAAATTTGGGCTACCCAAACGTTGCAGCTGACTTGGTTCCTTCTCTGATATTTATTGCGGTGCTTACAAGTCTTAGACCTCGGATCCTCCCGCCATGCGTGCTCACGCTACGACGTGCCCGCCTTGCGCGCGGGAGCGAGTTTTCTGCACAGCATGGCGGTGACCACTTCCTGACCGCACAACGAACGCAGCGTTGTTCTGGCCGTTACAACCGCTCGACACACATGCAGCTAGATATTTCTTAGGAACATAAACGTGCAGCTAAATGCGAACTCCTAATTACATAATGATCAGATAACTATGCATGAGATTTGGTTAACAACGACGCAGCCAGTCGCAAAGGCAAAGGAGGAGCCGACTTTGCTCTTAGCACACGTGAGCATCGAGCCACCTCCATCGGCATCAGCCACATCGGCTCTCCTCCACCTTGATGAGTCGAAAGCACACGCCTTCCTCAACGACGACTCCAACAACGACCTGATTGATGGGTGGTGCCTCGACACCGGTGCTACCCATCACATGACCGGTCGACAAGAGTTCTTCACTGAGTTTGACTCTTGTGTTCGAGGCTCTGTCAAGTTTGGGAACGCCTCCAACGTGTAGATCAAAGGCGTCCGCTCTGTCATCTTCACCCCCGAGTTTGGTGAGTATAGGCTGCTCATCGAAGTCTACTACATACCCACGTTGAGGAACTCTATCATCAACCTGGGACAACTGGATGAGAACGGTTCGCGTGTGGAGGTCAAGAACAGAGTCATGAGGATTTGGGGCCGCCATCGTCGCCTTCTTGCTAAGGTAACCAGAAGCACCAATCGACTTTACATCCTCAAGGTGCAGGTGACACATCCCCTCTGCCTTACTCCACGCCTGTCAGTGGCACGAGCACTTTGGGCACCTTCACATCGAGGCCCTGAAGTGGCTCAGTGCAAAGGAGATGGTATGTGGCCTACCGTGCCTTTACCACGTAGAGCAGTTTTGCAACGTCTGCGTGTTGACGAAGCAGGGGCAACTCCCATTTCCCCAGCAGTCGAGCTTCTGAGCCAAGCTCGTGCATGGGGACTTGTATGGCCCAGTGACACCGTCCACACCAGGAGGACAACTCTACTTCTTGCTGCTCATCGACGACCTCTCATGCTACATGTGGGTGATGGTCCTTGACAGCAAGGGAGAGGCTGCGAATAACATCTGGCGCGCGTAGGTCACTGCGGAAGCAGAGTGCGGCTGCAAGTTGCACGTGCTGCACAATGACAATGGCAGCAAATTCACAGCGACTGAATTCGCGTCGTACTGCGTGGATGAGGGCGTTCAGCGCCACTACTCCACACCGTACAACCCGTAGTAGAACAACGTCGTTGAGCGACGCAACCAAACGGTTGTGGGGATGGCTCGGACTCTCCTCAAGCAGAGGGGAATGTCGCTGTCTTCTGGGGAGAGGTGGTGGTGACGACTGTCTACACCCTCAACCGCTTGTCAACCAAGGCTCTCAATGAGAGGACACCGTACGAGGCTTGGCATGGGCACATGTTGGTGATCTCTCACCTACGAGTCTTTGGCTGCCTCGCGTTCACCAAGGAGCTTGGCCACATCGGCAAGCTTGACGATAGGAGCACTCCAGGGTGTTCATTGGCTACACGGAGGGCTTGAAGGCCTACCACATTCTTGACCTAGGAACACAACTTGTGCGGAATGAGCACGACATATTGTTCGACAAAGGGCGAAGATGGGCATGGGACAAGGTGGTGGACGATGATTCGACTCCGACGTACGACGACTTCACTGTTGAGTACGTCCACTTCGAGGGAGCTAGGGGAGTAGGTAGTTTTTCTATAAGCAACGGGACTCTTACTCTCATTGAGAGGATGGCACTACGAGTTGGGGGTAATTTTTGTTTATTTCTCACACACTACTCAAATGCCATACCCTTCTAAGGGTTGGGATACATACTTATAGCCTGGGGGTGGAGGGGGGCTGCCAGGCATATGGAATATGCTGTCCTACTACTTATAGGTCAGGGGGCTAAGTAGACTACCCAACAAAGGTTATAGGGTTATATAGATTTTTTTCCCTTAAAAAACATCATCTTGGGCTATTCTTTTACTGGAAATCAAGAGATGTATGTTTAACATCATCGTTTTTTGGAAATAATTGTCATTTTCTTCCATCTGCATATATGTGTTATGTTGAGAAAGGATTTAATTAATGCTAATGAATCTATCATGTGTGTGACAGCAATCCTAGATCTCGTATTTGGCTGGAAAGCAAAAAGAAGCATGTCATTTGCAGTCAAGCTACGATATGTCTTGAAATTAATATCTGCTGCTGCATGGGTTGTGATTTTACCAGTGACTTACGCGTACACTTGGGAGAATCCTACTGGTCTTGCAAGAACAATAAAAAGCTGGCTTGGGGATGGTCAGAATCAGCCATCTTTGTATATACTGGCAGTAGTGATATATATGGCACCAAACATACTTGCTTCTATGCTATTTCTTTTCCCATTTATGAGAAGAATCCTAGAGAGTTCAAATGTTAAGGTCATAACGATCATGATGTGGTGGTCTCAGGTAGCATTCCATTTCTTGTTTTCTGCTGTTAATTAGACGGTCAAGATTGTGGATGCTTTTTTTTTAAAGATTTGATGTTTGTCTGCAGCCTCGATTATTTGTTGGTAGAGGGATGCACGAAGGTGCATTCTCCCTCTTCAAGTATGTTAAAATGTTAACCCATCTTCACATTGTCTTGTCTTGTATTGCATCCTTCCCAATTACTGAACATTGTTGTCCTGACAGGTATACCATGTTCTGGATTATTCTTTTAGCAATGAAGTTGATTGTAAGCTTCTATATTGAGGTGACATTCATTTCTCTTATCATGTTCATTCCACCACTGTTGATGGATGCCACATTATGGTATCCTTGAACATGAAGTTTTCACTCTTAACTTGTAGACTCATTATCAAAGAACAAAAATATATCGATAAATCTGATGGTTTGAGTATTGATCTTGACTGTCCTAGGTGGAATTCTTTGTGGTTTTGCTAGTTGGAACACAGATAATGTAGAAACAATAAGTCCCAAATCATGTTGCTTGTGCATGGTAGTTTGTTGGCAAAATATGATTTGACTGCACAGCTCCATGAAGGCCTCAGTCATGTTTATCAAATTCATGTTTGAATTTCAGTCACAAGTTGCCCACCAGAAGCTATTCCCTGATCAGATGCGTCGATTGTTTTTTTTTCTCGAAGACGCAGGAGGACTGCGTCTCATTATATTAAGAAGAAATAAAGGTTATGGGGCCAGAAAAACAGCCCAGTTACAAGAGCCTCCTTATGGAGGATGAAAACATAAAAACATAAAAAGAGTCATAAGGAACCTATGGACAACATCCTCACAACAAGAAAAGCGGGGAGAGAGAAACTAGACTGCAAGAAGTCAGGGGGCAGGTTTTCCACACCCTTTTATAGTGGACAAAAGAGGTTGATCCTGAGAAAAGACCCTCATAAGCTGCTTTAGCAGAGTAGTTCCCATCTGCAGCTACACTGAAAATGTGTTTATCTTCAATATCTGGTTGCAAAACCATCTCTGAAATCAGCTCCCATAAGTGAAGGTAATCCACTAGAGCCCCCACAGTAAGAGCTCCCTTGATGTCCAAGATCCACCTTCCATTAGAAACAACATCCAAAACAGTCCTCTTCTTCGCACATCACCTTGGGATAGTATTAAAGAGTCTAGGAGCAATGTCTCTGACCCTCTGACCCATGATCCATCTATCCGTCCAGAAGAGAGTTGTAGCTCCATTCCTAACTTCAGAAATCAAAACAGCAGAGAAGAAGGCTTTTGCCTTTCCTGGAACTTGAATAGGGAGATTGGCCCAAGGACGCTGTGGATTAGTCTTGTGCAGCCATAGCCATCTCATGCGAAGAGCCCAACAAAGTTCCTTTAGACTGGAAATCCCCAAGCCTCCCATCTGCAAGGGCCGACATACCCTGTCCCACGCAACCAAACAGTGGCCTCCCCTGACTTCTTTTCGGCCACGCCATAAAAACCCTTTCTTGATTTTGTCAATTGCTTCCATAACCCAGGAGGGGATATCAATGGCCATAGCAAGTTAAATAATCATATTTGTGAAGACATGTTGGACCAGGACATGTCTTCCTGCCCTAGTCAAAAGATCAGCTTTCTAGTTTGGTAATTGGTCTGCAATTCTATCAATAATAGGCTGAAAATGCTCTTTGGATAATCTGCGCAAGGACAAAGGAAGTCCTAGGTACCGGCAAGGAAAAAAGGACCTCTCACAAGGCAGCTGATTTTGGACCACCAAAAGATCATCCTCTGAACACTGTATAGGATAAACATTAGATTTATGCTCATTGTTATGGAGGCCCGAGGACTTACCAAAGAGCTCAAGAATTGCCATGGTGACCGAGATATCAAATTCTGAGGGGTTTAAAAAGAGCTACATCATCGGCATACATGGAAATCCGATGAAGTTTGCATCTTGTTGATAACTGCTGCAGCAAGCCAGCTTCCTCAGCTCTAGAAAAGAGAAGGCCCAGAACATCCATCACCAAAATAAAAAGCATTGGAGCCTTCTATGCTTAATAAGAGCCCCTAGGAGACCATTAAGCAGCACCTGGGTGGATGAGGAGGCCAACAACCCACATATGATGTCTCTCCAGATTTGACCAAAGCCAATCTGTTTCATAACCTCAATGAGGAAGGGCCAAGACACAGAGTCAAAGGCTTTTGTGATATCCAATTTAAGAAGAAGACAAGCCTGATTCTGATGATGAAAAAGCTTCGAGGTTTGCTGCACCAACATGAAATTGTCCTGAATAAAACGGCCTTTAATAAATGCACTTTACATAGGAGAGACCATTTCGTTGAGCTTTCCAGCTAGACGATTGGCTAAGACCTTGGTGATTAATTTTGCAAAGCTATGGACAAGACTTATAGGCCGAAAGTCTTTCACTTGGTCTGCTCCCTCTTTTTAGGAATTAGGGTGATATAAGCCGTGTTGAGCTTAGGGTCAAATCTCCTGCTCCAAATAGCAGTAATAGCAGCCATAACTTCTTTTTTTGATGATGTTCCATCAACTTTTATAGAAACGACCTGTGAAACCATCCGGCCCTGGCGCCTTATCTGACGGTAAACCCTTAACAGTTTCCTGACTCCAAAATTGGGACTTCGGCAGGCTGCAACAAGATGGGAGGCAGAAAGACAGTTGTAGCACTTTCCTTGGAGGTCCACCGTGGACCCTCGACGAGGTAGGAAGTCACCACTACGCCGTCTTCTGTGCTCGATCACCTGCCAGCCGCCTTCTTCCTGACTTGGACAGCAAGCCGGTCGGCTATGCACCTTCAGCTGAGAAGTTGATGGAATAAGTCTTGAGCATCTAGAGGACAACAATCGCTTTTGACTGTCCTCTGTAGTCTCTTTAGCATCTAAAGGACAACAGTCGCTTTTTGACTGTCCTCTGTAGTCTCTTTAGCATCTAGAGGACAATCCCGTTGTGTAGTGTGTGTGAGAAGGTATGGTAGTGCAGCCTCTAGGGCTATAAATATGTGTCTCCAACCCTTAGATGGGTATGGCATTGTGTAGTGTTTGAGGAAATAAACAGAAAAATTGCCCCATCTCATAGTGTCATCCTCTTGATGAGAGTTAGAGTCCCTCTACTTACAATTGGTATCAAAGCCAAACTATCCTGCAGCCTAAACATCTCTTGCTCATCTCCTTCCCACGCCTCTCCCCACACTCAGTCGGCATCAAGAGCTCCAACTGTTCCTTCCTCTCCTGCTCAGACGAGCAGCCTTTCGTCTGAGACAGCCTCTTCCACACGCAGCGACCCCCCACTAGCCCACCATGTCCCTACGCTCGGTCACTTCGAGTGCGCGGCGCCAGTAGGAGGCCGAGGTCGCCGCGGCACAAGAACGCGAGCGAGCAGCAGCAGCGGCTGCAGCGATAGCGGCGAGGGCAGCACGGCTGGCGGCGGCGGAACTGGCAGCAGCGAGAGCGGAAGTAGAAGCAGCGGAGGCGGTGGATGCTGCATGTGCGGCGGCAGCGGAGCTCGAGGTTCTGCGCGGCAGTAGAGCTGGCAGCTCTGCTTCTGTCGACGACAACACCGACGAAGAGCTGAGGCTGGCGAGGAAAGCAGCGCGAGAGCAGGCAGCACAGTGGGCAGCCGTGCATCCCCATGGGGGCGCGCGTGGCGGCAGCCCAGATAGGCGCCGACGCGCTGACGGCGCTCCGGGCAAGGGCGCACGCGGTGGCAGCCCAGACGGGCGTAGACGCGCCGGCGGTGCTCCCGGCGGCGGCGACCGAGTCGACGGAGATCGCGGCCTCTACAGGCAGCGCGACTCTCCCTCCCTGGATCGGTACCATGGTCGCCGCATGGCCCAGGCCATTGTCAGGGATATCGGTCCCGGCGGTGGGTGGCCTACCCTCACCAAGACCAACTACGTCGAGTGGGCCGCGGTGATGAGGGTACGGCTCCAGGTTCGCCACATGTGGGAAGCAGTTCGGTATGGCGACGTCGACTACCACGAGGATCGGCGGGCGCTGGATGCCCTCATTGCTGCAGTCCCGCCCGAGATGTAGTTTTCGCTTTCCCAGAAGCGGACTACCAAGGAGGCCTGGGACGCCATCGCTGCGACCCGCATCGGTGGCGACCGTGCCCGCAAGACCACACTGCAGGCACTTCGCAAGGAGTGGGAGAACCTGGCCTTCAAGCCAGGTGAGGCTGTTGATGACTTTGCTCTCCGCCTCAACACTCTGTTGCAGAAGATGGTGCAGTTCGGCGACGACACCTACGATGAGGAGAGAGATGTTGAGAAGCTCTTTCGTTGCATCCCCGAGAAGTACAAGCAGATTGCTCGCTCGATCGAGTCTCTGCTAGACATCTCCACGATGACGATCTAAGAGGCGATAGGTCGTCTCAAGGTGGTCGATGGCGACGAACCACATGCTCCCTCTGGGCCTATCACTATTGGCGGGAAGCTACATCTCACTCGGGAGCAGTGAGAGGCCTGCCAGGGTGACAAGAAGAAGGGGGAGTCCTCGACACGAGGCCACAAACGCGACAAGCCGCGCAAAGCGCGTGGAGGCGCCCAGGCCGGGGCGCGAGGACATGCTGAGGGTGGTGCCCGTGGAGGTGCCCAAGGCGGCGCCGTCGGCAACAAGAAGCCGGCACGAGACGACGACGAACCACAGGTTCCCTCTGGGCCTATCACTATTGGTGGGAAGCTACATCTCACTCGGGAGCAGTGGGAGGCCTGCCAGGGTGACAAGAAGAAGGGGGAGTCCTCGACACGAGGCCGCAAACGCGACAAGCCGCGCAAAGCGCGTGGAGGCGCCCAGGCCGGGGCACGAGGACATGCTGAGGGTGGTGCCCGTGGAGGTGCCCAAGGCGGCGCCGTCGGCAACAAGAAGCCGACACGAGACGACGACGAACCACAGGCTCCCTCTGGGCCTATCACTATTGGCGGGAAGCTACATCTCACTCGGGAGCAGTGGGAGGCCTGCCAGGGTGACAAGAAGAAGGGGGAGTCCTTGACGCGAGGCCGCAAACGCGACAAGCCGCGCAAAGCGCGTGGAGGCGCCCAGGTCGGGGCGCGAGGACATGCTGAGGGTGGTGCCCGTGGAGGTGCCCAAGGCGACGCTGTCGGCAACAAGAAGCCGACACGAGACGACGGTTGTCACAACTGCGGCAAGCTTGGCCACTGGGCCAGGGACTGTCGACAGCCACGACGTGGCCAGGCCAACGTCGCATAGGCGGAGGAGGAGGCTCTGCTCCTAGCACATGCAAGCATCGAGCTATCTCCAGCGGCACCGGCCGCAGCGGCACTCCTCCACCTTGATGAGTCGAAATCACGCACTTTCCTCGGCGACGGCTCCAGCAAAGACATGATCGAAGGATAGTGCCTCGACACCGGTGCCACTCATCACATGACCGGCCGACGGGAGTTCTTCACCGAGCTTGACTCTAGCGTCCGAGGCTCCGTCAAGTTTGGGGACGCCTCCGTCGTAGAGATCAAGGGCGCTGGCTCAGTCGTCTTCACCACCGCGTCTGGTGAGCACAGGCTGCTCACCGGAGTCTACTACATCCCCGCGTTGAGGAACTCTATCATCAGCTTGGGACAGCTAGATGAGAACGGTTCGCACGTGGAGGTCGAGCACGGAGTCATGAGGATTTGGGACCCCTCTCGTCGCCTTCTTGCCAAGGTACGCAGGAGTCCAAATCGGCTATACATCCTCAATGTGAAGGTGGCACAACCTTGCTGCCTTGCTGCTCGTCGAGATGACGGGGCATGGCAGTGGTACGAGCGCTTCGGGCACCTTAACTTCGAGGCCCTGAAGCGGCTCAGTGCCCAGGAGATGGTACGAGGCCTGCCGTGCCTTGACCATGTGGAGCAATTCTACGATGTCTGCGTGTTGACAAAGCAGAGACGACTCCCCTTTCCCCAGCAGTCGAGCTTCCGAGCCAAGGAGAGGCTCGAGCTCGTGCATGGGTCCTTGTGTGGCCCGGTGACACCAGCCACACCAGGAGGACAACGCTACTTCTTGCTGCTCATCGACGATCTCTCCCGCTACATGTGGGTGATGATCCTTGGTAGCAAGGAGAAGCTACGAACGCCATCAGGCGTGTGCAGGTCGCTGCGGAGGCAGAGTGCGGCCGCAAGCTGCGTGCTGCGCACCGACAACGGCGACGAATTCACGGCGGCTGAGTTCGCGTCGTACTACTGCGCGGATGAGGGCGTTCAGCGCCACTACTCTGCATCGTACAGCCCGCAGCAGAACGGCGTCGTCGAGCGGTGCAACCAGACAGTTGTGGGGATGGCTCGGGCTCTCCTCAAACAGAGGGGAATGCCGACTGTCTTCTGGGGAGAGGCGGTGGTGACAGCGGTTTACATCCTCAACCGCTCGCCCACCAAGGCTCTCAACAGGATGACACCGTACGAGGCTTGGCATGGGCGCAAGCCGGCAATCTCTCACCTACGGGTCTTCGGCTGCTTCGCGTTCACCAAGGAGCTTGGCCACATCAGCAAGCTCGACGATAGGAGCACCTCGGGGTGTTCATTGGCTACGCGGAGGGCTCGAAGGCCTACCGCATCCTTGACCCAGGAACACAGCGTGTGCGCGCGGCGCGCGACGTAGTGTTCAACGAAGGGCGAGGATGGGCGTGGGACAAGGCGGTGGACGACGGCACGACTTCGACGTACGACTTCACCATCGAGTACGTCCACTTTGAGGGAGCTGGGGGAGTAGGCAACTCTTCTCCGAGCAGGTCTACCCCAGCCCCCAAGTCTCCACCGACTCCAGCGCCAAACTCTCCAGCTCCGGCTACAACGAGCTCTTCACCACCACGCACTCCAGCCACGACTCCGGCTACAGCGAGCTCTTCGCCACCACGTACTCCAGCACCGACGGTACCCTCTCCGGGAACGTCCTCTCCGACACCAGCTCGTGTCGAGCACGACCCAGTGGAGCTCGTGACCCCGCTCTCCCACGACGAGGAGCGCGTCGACGCGTGCTACGATGGCGAGCCGTTGCGGTATCGAAGGGTGGAGGGCCTTCTCGTCGACCCGTCGGTGCCAGGTCCGGCGTCTCGCATTCTGGCAGGAGAGTTGCATCTTGCATGCGACGATGGTGAGCCTCGGTCTTTCGCGGAGGCCGAGAAACATGCGGCTTGGCGTGCCACGATGCAGTCGGAGATGGACGCGGTTGAGACGAACCGCACCTGGGAGCTCGCTGATCTCCCTCATGGTCATCGCGCGATCACACTTAAATGGGTGTTCAAACTGAAGAGGGATGAAGGCGGCGCCATCGTCAAGCACAAGGCTCGCTTTGTGGCACGTGGTTTCCTACAGCAGGAGGGGATCGACTTCGACGATGCTTTTGCCCCCGTGGCACGGATGGAATCCGTGCGACTCCTTGCGCTGCCAGCCCAGCAGGGCTGGCACGTTCATCACATGGACGTCAAGTCGGCGTTTCTTAACGGCGACTTAAAGGAGGAGGTCTACGTACACCAGCCGCCAGGTTTTGCGATCCCTGACAAGGAGGGCAAGGTGTTGCGCCTGCGCAAGGCTCTCTATGGCCTGCGACAGGCACCGAGGGCGTGGAATGCCAAGCTGGATTCCACGCTCAAAGGAATGAGTTTCACGCCAAGCCCGCACGAGGCGGCCATCTATCGGCGGGGCAATGGAGGAAGTGCCCTGCTGGTGGGTGTCTACGTTGACGACTTGGTGATCACCGGCGCCAAGGATGCAGAGGTGGCAGCGTTCAAGGAAGAGATGAAGACCACCTTCCAAATGAGTGACCTGGGGCATCTCTCCTTCTACCTGGGGATTGAGGTGCACCAGAGAGACTCTGGGATCACACTTCGCCAGACTGCCTACGCCAAGCGCATTGTTGAGCTGGCTGGGCTCACCGACTGCAACCCAGCTCTCACTCCGATGGAGGAGAGGCTGAAGCTAAGTCGCGACAGCACGACAGAGGTGGATGCTACACAGTACCGGCGTCCTGTGGGGAGCCTTCGCTACCTCGTCCACACACGGCCTGACTTGGCATACTCCGTCGGCTACGTTAGTCGGTTCTTGCAGCGACCGACGACGGAGCATGAGCAGGCTGTGAAGAGGATCATCCGCTATGTTGCGGGGACTCTCGACCACAGTCTCTACTATCCGAGGTGCCCTAGGGAGGCACACCTTGTCGGGTACAGCGACAGCGACCACGTCGGTGAGATCGACACTAGCAAGAGCACAAGCGGAATCCTCTTCTTCCTCGGCAAGTGCCTCATTAGCTGGCAGTCGGTCAAGCAGCAGGTGGTGGCCATGTCTAGCTGCGAGGCCGAGTACATAGCGGCGTCCACTGCTTCGACTCAGGCGCTCTGGCTGGCTCGACTGCTCGATGATCTCCTCGGGAGAGACACTGGAGCGGTGGAACTCAGGGTGGACAACCAGTCCGCTCTGGCATTGGCCAAGAACCCCTTGTTCCATGAACGGAGCAAGCACATCCGGCTGAGATACCACTTCATCCGAGACTGCTTGGCAGAAGGGAGCATGAAGGCGCGCTACATCAGCACCAAGGATCAGCTTGTAGACCTGCTCACCAAGCCCCTTGGGAAGATCAAGTTTCTTGAGCTTTGCTCCAGGTCCGGGATGGCCCAACTTTCCCATAAGACGACGCCCAAGACTTAGGGGGAGAATGATGGAATAAGTCTTGAGCATCTAGAGAACAACAGTCGTTTTTTACTGTCCTCTGTAGTCTCTTTAGCATCTAAAGGACAGCAGTCGCTTTTTGGCTGTCCTCTGTAGTCTCTTTAGCATCTAGAGGACAATCCTGTTGTGTAGTGTGTGTGAGAAGGTGTGGTAGTGCAGCCTCTAGGGCTATAAATATGTGTCTCCAACCCTTAGATGGGTATGACATTGTGTAGTGTTTGAGGAAATAAACAGAAAAATTGCCTCAACTCATAGTGTCATCCTCTTGATGAGAGTTAGAGTCCCTCTACTTACAGAAGTAACTACTTTCCTTGTAGAGTCCGTTGATGGAGCTTGGGCTGAGGGAGAAGGCAGGGAAGCTTGCTTCGAACTGGAGAGAACTGCCTCTTTATAGGAGCGGTGGGGCGGACCGGCACCGCCGGCCGAGGAGGAAGGGCTCGAATCAGACCATCTCTGGGACCTAGAACGTTCCGCATGGGAAGTTGGGTTGCAAGGAGCAGCGGGTCCCGACGCCAGAGGGGTGGAAGACGACGGGTGGCCGTCGGTTCTGGGGTGGATGCCGGCGTGAGGCTGGTGGAGGGGTTGGCGCCAGAAAGGGAAGGGACAGGGGCGGAAGACGAAGGGAAGACGGAAGGGCGGCCATCTTATCTAGATGCATCGAATGTTAGACACATAAATAAGAATGAACACATAGTTTGTACATTTGAAAAAAGAGATTGCCATGCGGAACGATTGGAGGTCTATTGTCCATTTGTCTGGGATAGAACTAAACCTTCTAAGCTGTCTACAATAGCTGGTTATTCATCTTGTTTTTTTTCTCGACCAGGGGGAGAGACACCCCCTGACTTTTTTTCTTAAGTTGGTGCCGTGACTCGAACCCGGGCTGGCTCAGCAGACCGCTTCTTTGGCGTGTCCGGCTGACCAGTTGCACCGTGAGAGTGTTGGCGTTATTCATCTTGTCTTACTGCCCTGTTGCAGATCAAACCTCTGGTACAGCCAACCAAAGATATAATGAGAGAACCTATCAGGACATTCCAGTGGCACGAGTTTTTCCCTCATGGTATTTGTCATGAGATCCCTAATTTACATTTTTATAACTTTTTTGGCTTCTTATCGAGGTTCAATTTGCAGGAACTAACAATATTGGTGTTGTTATATCACTCTGGGCTCCAATAATCCTGGTATGTCTTGATTCCTCTTGTTGCTCCTAAGTAGGAAGTCTTTCTATTACTTTGAGTTTAATTAGTTACAATACAGGTATATTTCATGGACACCCAAATTTGGTATGCACTGTTCTCTACTCTGATTGGTGGCATCTACGGGGCTTATCGTCGTCTTGGTGAGGTTGGTAATTATTTTAGTATCTTGTGTATTTTTAATGCACTTTTCTTTGGCCTTCGAAGCAGTTCCTTGTCCAACAAAAAGCATTGCATCTAGTAGCAATTAGAAAATTAGTCCTAGGATTGTGTCCCCTCCCTATTTTTAAGCAACCATTTCTAGTTTTCCATATTGGTAGCATAAATAAGAATGCTGTTATTTTTTTACCATTTTCTTTACCCAATTCTGCTTGTTTTATTATGCATCTTTACTTTATTAAAATTTCTCTAGTATTGTGGATCATAATTTATCATGATTGATGAGACTTACATTTGGTATTTGCGGGGGGAAGGCTTCTTCAGTTTATCCCTTTCCCAGACCCTGCTCTTGTGGGAGCCTCCGGCACTGGGTTTGCCCTTTCCTTTTTTCATGAGACTCACACTAGACTCCTTTTCTGGTTCCATTATATCAGATACGTACATTAGGAATGTTGAGATCTCGCTTTGAATCTTTGCCTGAGGCCTTCAATGAACGCTTGATTCCTTCTGATGCAAATAAGAGTAAAGGTCTTCGTGCTGCTTTTTCGAGTAGACCCAAGGTATTTGTTTCTATTGTAAGACTGTGCATTATGAGTAGATCATTGGCTGTTTACCTATGTGATCTTACAAAGTCTTGGTTTTTAGGCTTCTGGTGACGAAAGTGAGAGAGAGAAAAGAGCTGCAAGGTTTGCTCAAATGTGGAACGCCATTATTACAAGTTTCCGCGAAGAGGATCTCATAGACAATAGGGAGAAGGATCTGCTACTGGTTCCAGACTGTAAAGACCGTGAACTTGATATATTCCAATGGCCGCCTTTCCTACTTGCTAGCAAGGTTGATCTTGCTCTTTCTGTAATTTCTCTACTCACTATATTTGTCGATTCAGCAGTTTATTGTTTATCTGCTGAATTGTAGATCCCAATAGCACTGGATATGGCAGCAGACAGTGGTGGAAAAGACCGTGATCTGACGAAGAGGATAAAATCAGATCCATACTTTTCCTTTGCTATCAGAGAATGCTATGCTTCATTCAAGAACATCATCAATACCTTAGTATTTGGTCAGCGGGAGAAAGAGTATGTCTTCTCTTACCAAGATTATTATTTATTAGGGAAATATGGTACCCATTGTTGGTACTTGCTAGGCCAGGGCTAAAACTAAAATAATACCAATTCTGCTCTGAACACACCATCCCAAATCAAGGGCTCAAATATAAGTGATGCATTTAGTGTGAAAGAATGAAGATATGATAAACTGAAACTCTGGCCTTGAGTCTTCAACTGTCATGCATGCAGCTTTTAGTGAATTTGTGGAGTTACTCTATTGAACTTACCCTCCATATTAGTGAGGTGGTTCCTTGAAGCTTCCACATACTTTATTCTCATATGATATTGTAGAAGTGTAAAGTGATTGTATTGATAATAGATGGGGTTACAATATATAGAGACACAGGAAACCCTAACCCTAATGGGCCGGCAGCCCAACAGTGGTGCCGGCCCACACACACTCACACACACACAGTCTAACATCCCCCCGCAGTCGCAACGGGGGCACCACACACGATGAGACTGGAGTAGAGGCCGAAGGTAGGAGGCGACGGGTTGAAATCCCCCCGCAGTCGCAGCGTCGTGATGGTGCGAATGGTGCGGCTGGAGCAGAGACCGGTGTGTGCTCCAAGAAGACGATAGCCCCTAGATGCCGAGGTAGCCGAAGTCGAGGTGGTCGCGGTCGGAAGACGCGCAGCAAAAGCCTGATCTTCGGGAGGGTCGACGTTCGAGCGTCAACGTTCGGCAGGGCGACACAGCAAAAGGGCACCGGCAGGCCGACCTTCCTGCTTCTTCGATCGACGAGACGTCAAGGAGCCCCGCCAGGGAGGCCGACAGCAGCGCACGCGACTGCGCTGGTCAAGGTGTCCGCGGCCGCGGCAGAAAAGAAGGGGAATGTCGGATCCGGCCGGGAAGGCCACGGCAGCGACGGATCCGGACGGGGAGACGCGATCCAGCCAAAGGGACGGCAGATCGAGCCGAGAAGGACGCAGCAACGTGGATCCGGCCGGGAAGGCCGCGGCAGCGACGGATCCAACGAAGGCGAGGAAGGGGAGGGCGACGGGGCGTTTCCAGCCAGGCAGGGGCCTGCGCCGGACCTAGCAAAGGGTGTTGACGGCACCGGCGACGGGAGAAGCTCGAAGGGGAGGCGCTGCTGGGGCGTCAGCGCAAGCAAGTAGGAGGTAGCAAGCGCGATGACAAGGGGCTGCATGGGCAAATTCGCCGACACAGGGGAGAGGAGCGCAGGGGAGGCGGCGGCTGGGAGAAGGAGGCCGCCGGTTGAGAAGTCCGCGCCCGCGCCCTGAGCGGAGCTGGGGAAGGGGGACTCAGCCGCGGCTAGTTAGCCCGGCCGCCGCCGTCGCCGCTGCTCCACAGGAGGGCGCGCAGGCAGTGCGGGTGGAAGTCCCGTCGAGAACCGACGGCTGCGCCGCCAAGGACAGAGAGGAGGTCGCCCGCCGCCGTGGAGGTCGGAGACCGCGCACTGCCGAGAGGCCGGCGGCCAGTGAGGGGCGGGGGTCCGGGGCGGCGTTGCGTGGGCCCGAGGCGGATCTGGGCCGGCGGCTGCCCGGCGCGGCCCCGCACGGCGGCGCGGACACGGCCCTCCATGGGCGGCGAGGGCGCGGCCGGTCCCGGGCGTGGGGGCGCGCGGGTTCCTCCCGGCGGCGCGGTAGCCGCCGTCCCGGCCCCGGCGCATGCGCAGCGGCCAACACAGGCCCGGCGGGGTGCGCGACCCGCCGATGGCCGCCGGGAGGAGAGGGAGGGAGGAGAGGAGTCGCGGGCGCGCGCGGTCGTCCCGCGGCGGCGCGGGCTCGGCAGGGAGCGGCGCGGGCGCGGTCGGTGGTGGCGAGCGCCGAGGCGACGGCGACGCGGCGGAGGTTGACGTGGACGCGGCGGTGCCACTTGCGCCAGATCTTGGTGGGCGCGAACGAGGTCGTGGGGTCTTCGGGCGCGAGGAAGGGCGGCTGCGGCTCCGCCGTGGTCGGGCGTTGGCGGCTGCGCGGCCTAGGCGCGCTCCTGGCGCGGTTGCGCGGGATGGAGGAGGCAGCGGCTGCAAGGGAGCCGCCCCGGGAGGGAGGGATGAGCCTCCCGGGGCGGCGGCTGGACGTGGGGCAGGCGGTGTAGGGGTTGGAGGAGGGAGCCGCCGGCGGCTGCAGGCAAGGGAGGAACGAAACCCTAATCTGATACCATGTAGAAGTGTAAAGTGATTGTATTGATAATAGATGGGGTTACAATATATAGAGACACAGGAAACCCTAACCCTAATGGGCCGGCAGCCCAACAGTGGTGCCGGCCCACACACACTCACACACACACAGTCTAACAGATATCAGCCATTTTGAATGGGTAATAGTTTCAAGATGCTGAAACTGGAAAGAGTTGTTTACCATTGCCCCTTGCTGCTTGGCATTAGAGATAATAAAATGGGTAAAAGACGTTTCTGTTTTGAAGCTTTTTGGCCCAAATTGGAAGGATTCCAGGATGTCATCCAGGAGGTTTGGGATTCTGTGGCAGCTGTAAACTGCCCTTTTATGACTCTGAATTTGAAACTAAAAGCCACAGCTAGGAAGCTGCAATCTTGGAGCGGGAAGCATGTGGGACATGTGAGGACTCAGTTGGCTTTGGCAAAGGAAATTCTGCATAGACTAGAAATAGCGCAGGCCTGCAGAGCTTTATCTTTGGCTGAAATCTGGTTAAGTAATTTGCTGAAAAAGCACTCCCTGTTTTTATCTTCACTTCAATGGACCATTGCTAGATCGAGATCGAGGATCTCTTGGCTTAAAGAGGGGGATGCTAATACCAAACTCTTTCATATGCACTCTCGACATCGAAAAAGGAGGAATTTTGTTGCACAACTGGTGAATGGAGACCAGATTCTCACTAGTCATGATGATAAAGCAGTTTTGGTGGACAATTTCTACGCCAGACTTATTGGTGAATGTGGGGATAGGGAGCAGACTATTAATCTGGAGGCGTTGCACATGCCAACTTTCAATCTTGCACACCTTGATGAGCCGGTTACAGAGCTTGAACTTTGGAATACAATTAAGAGTTTACCTAATGACAAGGCCCCAGGTTCCGATGGTTTCACTGGGCGCTTCTATAAATCTTGTTGGAACATTATCAAGATGGATCTTATGGCTGTAGTTGCTGCGGTTTGGAACAGGAAGTTTGACAATTTTTGCTTGCTGAACTCGGCCTACATTACTTTAATCCCAAAGCATGATGGGGCTGTGCATGTCAAAGACTTTAGGCCAATCAGTTTGGTGCATAGTGCTGCAAAGTTGATCACAAAATTATTGGCCAATCGGTTAAGTCAAAAGCTGAATGATATGGTGTCTCCAATCCAGAGTGCCTTCATTAAGGGACGTTTCATTCAGGATAATTTTATGTTGGTCCAACAAACGGCTAGACTTTTCCATCAACAAAAAAGGCCACGTCTTCTCCTCAAGCTTGATATTACTAAAGCTTTTGATTCGGTTTCTTGGCCTTTCCTCATCGAAGTTATGAAGTATCTTGGCTTTGGACAAATTTGGAGGGACATCATTTGTGGGCTTCTTTCCTCCTCTAGCACTCAGGTGCTTTTGAATGGCATTCCAGGAGGACATATTGAATATAGAAGAGGTCTCCGACAAGGGGATCCTCTCTCCCCCATACTCTTTATTCTAGTTATGGATGTTCTTGGTCTATTGTTTTCTAAAGCTGAACACGCTGGTCTGCTCTTGGATCTTTCCCCCAGAAGACCTCTGCATCGGGTTTCTATGTATGCAGATGATGTGGCACTCGGCAGCGGATATTGCTATAACTCTAGATATTTTACATCTATTTGGGGAAGCTTCAGGTCTCCGCAACAACGAACAAAAGTCTAATGTTTATCCCATTCAGTGTGGGGGTGTGGAGCTGGAAATGGTTCAGGATCTTCTCCCTTGTGGCATCTCGACCTTTCCGTGTAAATACCTGGGGCTGCCTCTGTCCCTGAAAAATCTCACCAAGGTTCAGGTGCAGCCTATTGTGGATAGAATTGCTGATCAGCTGCCAGGCTGGAAAGCAGATTTGATGACAAGAGCAGGCCGTAAAGTGCAAGTTCAGCATGTGCTTACCGGAATGCTTATTTATCTTGCTATGGCAGTAAATATTCCCTCTTGGGCTATTAAGGCCATTGATAAAATTAGAAGAAGTTTCCTTTGGAGAGGGCGCAAGGAGGCCAGAGGGGGTCACTGCCTGGTGGCCTGGGGCAGAGTCTGTAGACCCCTACAGCTGGGCGGTCTTGGCATTTCTAGTCTTAAAGAACTTATCTGGGCCCTGCGCATGAGATGGCTTTGGCTCCAAAAGACTGAACCTAACCGACCTTGGTGCAGCCTTCCTATCCAGGTTCCTGATAAAGCAAGGGCTTTCTTCTCGATGGTGTTGACTTCAAAGGTTGGTAATGGGGCTAATACTTTGTTCTAGACTGATAAATGGATTCATGGGCAGAAAATTGCAGATTTGGTTCCTAGATTATTTGATATCATTCCGAAAAAAATCACTAACAGAAGGACGGTTCAGGAAGCATTGACAGATAGAAGATGGATTGCTGATATCACAGGATCACTCTCGGTGGGAGTATTATTGGATTATCTTCATCTTTGGAATTTAATTTCAGATTTTGAGCTGCTGCCAGATATAGAAGATAAACATACTTTTAGTATTGCTGCAAATGGGACTTATTCTGCTAAGGCTGCATATGATGGGTTGTTCATCGGGGCTGTGCATTTCGGTCACTATGAAAGAGTTTGGAAAACTTGGGCCCCCTCTAAATGTCACTTCTTCCTCTGGTTATCGGTGCTAAATAAATGCTGGACAGCAGATAGGTTGGCAAAGAGAGGACTTGATCATCCGGAGAAGTGTCCGCTTTGTGACCAAGAGTCTGAATCTTTGGATCATATTTTGGTTTCTTGTGTTTTTGCGAGAGAATTCTGGTTCCGGCTGATGTGCATTTTCAGACTACAAAATCTGGCTCCTACACCTAGTACGGTGTCTTTTACGGGTTGGTGGGAGATGATAGACAATGGCTCTGGAGATATGATTATGAAGGGTGTCAACTCCCTTATTGCCTTGGGAGCCTGGATTATTTGGAATCATCGGAACCGAATTGTCTTTGATGGGATCTCCCCTAGTGTTTCTGCAGCTCTTTGTCAGGCAAGGGAGGAACAACAGTTGTGGGAAATGGCAGGAGCTAAGGGTCTCTCCTTTCTTGCCGCAACCATCAGGGGCACCTAGCTGCCTGGTTTATCGCTGATGGGCTGGTTTTGTTTTCAGGATCTGTTTGCTCTTGTTTTTGTTTTTTTTTTCTCTTCTTTTTTCTTTGGTTTTTTTATCCCCTCCGGGGAGGTCTTTTGTACTTTGGTCTATTTTGGACCCTCTTTTCCTCCTACTTAATATAATGATGCGCAGTTCTCCTGCGCTTTCGAGAAAAAAAAATATGAATTGGAGGGTGTGATTATCACAAGGGATGGAAGGAGGGTGGGGGCTTTCTAGGATTTTCTTTTTGTATATTTAACCTTGGTGTGTAACATCTGTTTGACTGAAGTTCCTTTAAGCCTCGTTGATTTTCTTTCCGAATAACCATGTGATGCCTATTTCAGTGTCCTAGCACAGATTTTCACAGTTGTTGATACGCATATAGAAGAGGAAACTCTGATAAAGGGTCTCAATATGAAGAACCTTCCTGCACTGAGCAAGAAGTTTGTTGAATTACTTGAGTTACTGGTATAAATCTTATCATTGTTGTTTTAGGTCATGTTCATGGTGGATACCTTCTAACTGTATCTATTTCTTGAGTGCAGCAAAAAAACAAGGAGGAAGACTTGGGTCAGGTAGTTATTTTGTTCCAAGATATGCTCGAGGTGGTCACGAGGGATATAATGGAGGAACAGGACCTGCTCGAGACGTGAGTAGCTTGGTTTCCTTCTGTTACATTACTTGATATTCTTCTTCGGATATTAACATGCATAGCATGCCACTTATGCAGATCTGCGTGCATTCTCTGTCATAGCTACCGTGTTATTTCTTTTTGTTTGTTAGTAACAAAAACTGAAGCTGGAGTTCAATTTTGTTTGTACATACAATTTGGTGATTTATCTAGTTACTTTTTGCGATGATATTGAGTGATTATGGGACTGATTGTCTAGTCTACTGAAATGTTGTGGTAGCTTGTGTTATATATTTTTATTCTTCTGCCAGGTTGGATTCTTTACATGGTGCCAATAGTAGAAAACATGAAGGAATTACACCGCTAGATCAGCAAGACCAGTTGTTTGCTAAAGCTATTAAGTTTCCTGTGGTGGAATCAAATGCATGGACTGAAAAGGTCTGATTTTCATCTCCATCCTTTATATATAGGGGATTCTGTTATGGTGCTTATGTATTTTCTTTCTGTTGCTGCAATGACATAAACTTTATGCTTGTTTCAGATAAAGAGGCTTCATCTTTTGTTAACTGTGAAAGAGTCTGCTATGGATGTTCCTATTAATCTTGATGCTAGGCGGCGGATATCGTTCTTCGCAAATTCTCTATTTATGGATATGCCCAATGCTCCAAAAGTTCGGAACATGTTGCCCTTCTCGTAAGTTTTTACTACTAATTATCTGTTTGTGTTGTATTATGCACTAATTTAGCGCTACTCCTTGGTATTCCTAGATATGTCATGTTATAATTTGCTCAATGTGCAATCATTTTGTTGGCAATTTTCATCTATGAAAGGAGATATGGCTTGAGGAATAGTAGATGATTATAGAGGTACAAGGAGTATACAATATATAGGCAAGGGTCGTCTAATCAATGGAGATCCTTGCCGAATCTATGATCAACTACCATAAACGCCAAGGCACATATGGCGAGCCTGATCAACATATATGACAGGCTCGATGAACCCAATGTAACACATATGGCAGGCATGACCGGTACAATCTAACACGTCCCTGCAGTCTGATCATCAGCCACTCCGCATGTTTAGATTGTTAGGAATAGTCCCACATTTTATGGTGAGAGTGGTAAGCATGGTTTATATGGTTGAGGGTGCAACCCCCTAATGGGCTAGCTTTTTGGGGGCAGTGTTGGCCCAAGAGACCTAAAGCCCACTGCTATGCGTTTGGGTGCGTGTGTCGCGGCTCGATGGCCTGGGTGGGCGCGTCGTGTGTGCGGGCGACCCGACGGGCACGCCTTGTGTTGGTGGTCCGTTCCAACAATTGGTATCGGAGCTAGGTTGACCTAGGTTGGTCCAGTGCATTCTCAGACAAATCTCGGCTCACAATGTGAAGGGGAGATTGTTGGGAAATAGTCCTACATTGTGTGGTGACAGTGGGCAAGCATGATTTATATGGTTGATGGTGCAAACCCCTAATGGGCTAGCTTTTGGGGGGAGTGTTGGCCCAAGAGACCTAAAGTCCGTTGCTATGCATTCGGGCGCGTGTGTCGCGTCCCAACAACCTGTGTGGGCGCACCGTGTGTGCGGGCGACCCGACGGGCACGCCTTGTGTCGGTGGCCCGGTTCCAACATAGATTGGACCTAAACTCAGTGAAGACTGAAGATGACAGTCCTTTAGTGAATATGTCTGCATACTAAGACGACGTCGGGACATGAAGTACACGAAGATTACCAACAGCGACTCGCTCTCAAATGAAGTGAAGGTCAATCTCAATGTGTTTGGCTCGTTGATGCTGCACCGGGTTGGATATGTAGACCACCCTGATATTGTCGCAATATACCAGTGTGGTGCGACGAAGTGGGGCTTGAAGCTCTAGGAGTTGGTGCAACCAAGCGGCTTCAGCGACTCCATTAGAAACCGTGCGATGCTCAGCCTCAACACTGGACCTTGATACAATGCTTTTTTTTACCATAAAACTATAGGGGCTTCCCTTACAACAGAAAACTTTATTAAATCAAATCAAAACAGAACAACACCAAACTCGACCTGTAGGGGGTAAGACAGTCCCCGAGTATTGTATTTGAGAAGACCTTACACAGGTTGACAAAACCCTCGAACCCCTGCCCCACCCATACACAGTAGCATCGAAGCCCATGTGAGAACGACCGCGACTGGGGCCAAGCTTAGACCTGTGCTTTGGCATGGGACGGACGATGGGATTTTTTTAACCACAGTCTGAAATTCGCTCCCACGGGGAGTCGAACCCAGAACCTGAGGAGTGCTATTCAGACCACCTAACCAACTCAGCTAGAGGCCCTTTCACATGGGAGAGAGGAAGGGAGAGAGAGAGAGAGCAAGGTGGTGCAACCTCATGTGCTTGCTATTGTCCACTTTCACCACCCAAATGCTTGTAAAAGGCAGCCCTGGACGCCTCATCCAACACCATCGCGGCCTTAGACAAGGTGACCCCCTCTCCCATGCTCTTTATTCTAGTAATGGATGTGATGAACTCCTTGATTAAGTGGCTTCTGGTGATAATTTGCTGCTGCCGATTGCTGGTCGACCTGAGCCCCTGGATTTATCTGTTGTAAGAAATCTTCTCCTTGTTTTAAAGGCGTCGCCTAGGCGTCCAGGCGCTCGAAAGATCCAATGCGTCCCCGCCGCCTAGGTAAGAATCAGCAAGAGGGCATAGGGCAGAGGGGAACCCGAAGGGGTGGCACCGTTTCGGGGTGACAGCGCCGAATCAGGAGCGGTGGAGGCCAAATCCAAGGCGGCGGAGGCTGAATCAGAGGCCAAATCCAGGGTGGCAACATCTGAATCGTTGGCGGCAGCGTCCAAATCGTCGTCGGCGGCGGCGAATCTGAGGCGACGACGGCTCAATCGAGGGCAGCAACAGCTGAATGGTGGGGGAGAGAGGCAACCTAGGGTTGCCAGAGGAAGGACTATATGGGCTGGCTGGTGGGCTGGGCTTCCTACCCCTTCTCCTTTTTTTCTTTTTCTTTTTTTCTTTTTCTTCCTCCTCCTGGGGCTGTTTTGCTGATTCTCAGGTTGATAAAGCGTCGCCTTGCTCGCCTTAAGCGTCACCTTGCTCGCCTTAAGCGTCACCTAGGCGTCTAGGCGGTGGTCTAGTGCCTTATCTTCTGCAATGCTTCGGAGTTGTTTTCTGGACTCAAAACCAACTTGGTGAAAAGCTTTGTCATTCCCATCCAATGCTCTGAGGAAGACATTAGTCGCACTGGAGACATCTTCTCTCGCTCGGTAGGCAGCTTCCCATGCTCCTACCTTGGAATACCCCTTACACTTGCTAAACCAACTAAAGCCGACTTGTTACCTTTGATTGATAAGGTTGCAATCAAATTGCCTGGTGGAAGGCCCCTCTCTTGAACAAAGCAGGTCGGCTGGTGTTAGTTAAGTTTCTTTCAGCAACACCTATACATCTGATCCTTGCTCTTGATTTGCCCAAAGGGGTTATTAAAGCAATTGACAAAAGAAGGTGGGGTTTTCTCTGTAAAGGGCAAGATAAAGCAATTGGAGGCAATTGTGAAGAAAGGAGAGAATGTGTATAATGTGTTGGATATATTACATTGAGCTTCTAGGGAGAATATATAGGAGTACATGACTTGGAGGGCAAGAAGCCTATCCTAGAGATAAGAAAGGTTATCCCAGATATAAGGAAGGTTATCTCGGGATTGCAATCAATCCTAAACCAACCATATCAGAAGTTGCCTAATATACTCTAACATCCCCCCGCAGTCGTAGCGTTAGCAACACGAACGGACAGACTGGAGAATAATGGAGATATCCCTCCACAGTCGGAACGCCGGTGCGAATGCTGCGACTAGAGTAGCCCATGTAGATGATAGCCCTTTGTGCCGATAATGTCGAGGTAGCCGAGTGCAAGGGCGTCGAGCTGTCGTCGAGGTGCTATGCGTAGGGTAGCCATGATCAAGGAAGCTGTCAAGGTTGTCGGAGAAGACAAGCCGCACAAGTCGCGGGCGCTGGTGCGGCACACAGGAAGGCCCGCAGCGCGCCAGGGGGCGTCGTGGTGATGGTGGCACTGAGAAGCAACCATAGACGAAGGCCCGATGCGTCGAGGCAGATGAGTGTGTTGATGCGAGGGATGACGCGTCAAGCAGCCATAGACAATGCGTGTTCTAGGTTTGCCAAGCCTAGAAACGCGTCGTGGATGAATGCACATGTCGGTGGTGCTAGTACCGGACGTACTAAGTAGAGGGCCCCAACCATACGTGCTAGCATCTCAAGGGACTAGCAGAGAAGGCCTCCACGACGGTTATGGTGCAGCATTGCGAGAGTGTCGGTGCAACGCACGGTTGTCAGAGCGGAGCAGGCGAAGTAGTCTAGGACGAGACGATGATGCTGGTGACGAGGTTGTGCTGGACGAAGCGAAGAGGTAGGCGTGGCGACACATCGAGGTTCCTGGAGTCGTGGCGGTGAGAGCCACGACGCATAGAGCCTCAATGGCACCAGTGGAGCGCGATGGTTGTGTTTGTCGGCGAAGAACTCGATGACAAATGCGGTGCAGACCGGCGACGGTGACCAGCGCAAGGTGTTGACGCAGCATACAGGAGGACCCGCAGCACAGAACGACGGGTGTGCCGGCGTAGCTCGCATGTGTCGAACAGCTTGCTCAAACCGTGCGAGAGACGCGCACCGACGAAGTCGACGACGATGTAGATGCAACAACGTTGGTCGATGACATACGGTGATGTTGCTGCCTGAGGAGGCGACGCAACAACGACCCTCTTGTTTGGCGAAGCATCGCGCGATGGATGACAAACGTCTCGGGAGAATGGTTCGCTCGCGATCGGTTGATCAGGCCGATAGCGTGCGAGTCAGAGACGACGATGGTGATGGAGCCTCCCGATCGGTGGTGGCGACGACAAGTCGGCATACATGGACGTGCAGATGATGAGACGCAACACAGGCGGGCGTTCCAGTTACACCGCCCACACCAGTTGCACCGTCGAAGAAGATGAAGTCGATGTTGTTGAAGCCGATGTCGAGGACGCGTGAGTCGACTGGCTGTGGGTGATGGAGACACAAACCCGATCACTGACCGGGAAAACAAAAAAGACGTAGCAGCGACAGATCTGGTGAAGGCCGACACGTCCTAGGTTTAGGGGGGCCGCGACCACCAGATCCGGGCGGCGCGGAGGGCACCCTGGCTCGTGGCCACCAAACCTGAGCGATGGCGCGAAGGGCCATCCATCGGGCGACGCACAGTGTCGACGTGAAGAGGTGCCAGTGGATCCAAGTGCGAGCAGCCCACACGTAGTCGTCACCACGACGGCATGCGGAAGGAGCTACGTCGCAGCAGTCTGTCCACAATGTTAGACTATGTGTGTGTGGGCCGGCACTACTGATGGGCTGCCGACCCATTAGGGTTAGGGTTAAGTTTCTATATACATGTACCCCCTTCTCTATGTAACACATCAAGACTTTACAGTCCAATTCGGTATCAAAGCTAGGGTTTCCCACCCTTCCCTCCTACAGCCGCCGGCTCATCCCAACTCCCAGTCGCTGGCCTTGCTGCTTCCACTCCACCGTCCCCTGGAGGTTTGTCTTCCCTCCCGGGGCGGCGGCTCCCTTCCGATGCTCCTCCCGCTCCTCTTTCCCTCCCTCCTCAGCTCCAGGCCACCATTGCCCTTCTCGGCCATGCCAAAGCCCAAGGCCGTCGGCCTCAACTCCGGTAGCAGCAGGGCAAGCTCCTAGACGCCAGACTCCCTGGTGGCTTGGCCTGATGCGCTCGGCCACCGTTCCCCAGCGCCAACTACCGCGCCCAGGTGAGAGCACCTAGAGGGGGGGGTGAATAGGTGATCCTGTAAAAACTTCAAACTTAAGCCACAAAAACTTGTTAAGCGTTAGCACGATTATTGCCAAGTGGCTAAGGTGAAGTCTCAACAAAACACAATACCACAAGAATCAAGCACAGAGGGACACAGTGGTTTATCCCGTGGTTCGGCCAAGCCAACGCTTGCCTACTCCACGTTGTGGCGTCCCAACGGACGAGGGTTGCAATCAACCCCTCTCAAGCGGTCCAAAGACCCACTTGAATACCACGGTGTTTTGTTTTTCTCTTCTTATCCCTTTCGCAAGGAATCTCCACAAATTGGAGTCTCTTGCCCTTACAAGTATATGATCACAAAGAAAGCACAGAGTAAGGGAGGGAAGCAACACACACAAATCCACAGCAAAAGCGCACACACACGACCAAGAATCGAGCTCACAAGACTATATCAGAGTTCTCACTTAGAACAGAGCTCGAATCACTTAGAAACACAAACGAATGCGCAGAGACTTAGTGTGGATGATCAAGAATGCTCAAAGGTTGCTTGTGTGTCTCCTTCATGCGCCTAGGGGCTCCTTTTATAGCCCCAAGGCAGCTAGGAGCCGTTGAGAGCAAATCCGGAAAGCCATCCTTGCCTTCTGTCGTCGGGGGCACCGGACAGTCCGGTGCACACCGGACACTGTCCGGTGCCCGATTTGTTTCCATATCTGGCACTTCCGACCGTTGCCGACCGTTGGAGATGTGGGAGCCGTTGGCGCACCGGACATGTCCGGTGCACACCGGACAGTCCGGTGCCGTCTTCCGACCGTTGGCTCCGCCACGTGTCCCGCGCAGATTGCGCAGCCGACCGTTGGCTCGGCCGACCGTTGGCTCACCGGACAGTCCGGTGCACACCGGACAGTCCGGTGAATTTTAGCCGTACGCCGTCGGCGAATTCCCGAGAGCGGCCAGTTCGCTCCGAGCCAGCCTGGCGCACCGGACACTGTCCGGTGCACACCGGACAGTCCGGTGCTCCAGACCGAGCTGGGTCTTGGCTGCACACAGCCAAGTCATTTCCTCCTCTTCTCTCTTCTTCTTCTTTCTGTTTCTAACACTTAGACAAATATATTAGTACACAAAACCAATGTACTAAGGCTTAGAAACATACCTTTATCTCATGATTTGCACCTTGTTCATCCATGTACATAAATTCACAATTAAGCACATGTGTTGGCACTCAATCACCAAAATACTTAGAAATGGCCCAAGAGCACATTTCCCTTTCAATCTCCCCCTTTTTGGTGATTTATGCCAACACAACATAAAGCAACTAGAACAAGTGCAAACTCACTTCAAATAAAATAAATTTAAGTTTTATTCAATTTTGGCATATATGGATCATCCTTTGCCACCACTTGGTTTGTTTTTGCAAATCAAACTCAAATCTCTATCTCTAAGTTAAACACACATGTTGAAGCATAAAGAGAGTCATTCCAAAAGAGATTGATCAAAGATTTCAAAAACTCCCCCTATTTCCCATAATCAATACTTCTCCCCACAAGAAGCCAATTATTGACAAGAGAGACAACATAAGAATTTTGACAAACCAAAAACTCTATTCTACTATTTTCAAAATCTCTCAAGTGGTAGCTGATCCATTTATTGCTTTGGCCTTTATTTTCTCCCCCTTTGGCATCAAGCACCAAAACGGGATCAATTTTGGCCCTTTAACCCCATTGCCTCACCAAAATCTTCACTTAAGAGCAAATGGCAATAAGAGTTAATGAGATGGACTTGGAATAAGTTACCCTCTCATCGGAGTGCAGTGGAAGTCTTGCATGGTCCAAGTCCACCTTTTCCCTTTTAATTCTCCTTTGAGACTAAATCAAACAAACTCAAGCATATGGTTAGTCTCAAGGGATCAAGTTGTAACACATCTCCCCCTAAACATGTGCATCACTTTGCAACGGACTTGTGAGGTCCAGGGAGTGTTTGTACAACTTGAGCACCATAATAAGCAACAAAATGCAGAATGAACATGATCAAAGGCATACATACATGTATGCTATATTTCAATCCAGGTTCCGCGAATCTAAGACATTTAGCTCACTACGCAGCCTGCAAAAGGTCTTCTCATCTAAAGGCTTGGTAAAGATATCGGCTAGCTGGTTTTCGGTGCTAACATAAAACACTTCGATATCTCCCTTTTGCTGGTGGTCTCTCAAAAAGTGATGCCGGATGTCAATGTGCTTTGTGCGGCTGTGCTCAACAGGATTTTCCGCTATTCGGATAGCACTCTCATTATCACATAGGAGTGGGACTTTGCTCAGATTGTAGCCAAAGTCCCTGAGGGTTTGCCTCATCCAAAGTAGTTGCGCGCAACACTGACCTGCGGCAACATACTCGGCCTCAGCGGTGGATAGGGCAACGGAGGTTTGTTTCTTAGAGTTCCAAGACACCAGGGACCTTCCTAAGAATTGGCACGTCCCTGATGTACTCTTCCTATCGACCTTACATCCAGCATAGTCGGAATCTGAGTACCCAATCAAGTCAAAGTTAGACCCCTTTGGATACCAGATCCCGAAGCAAGGCGTAGCGACTAAATATCTAAGAATTCGCTTCACCGCCACCAAGTGACACTCCTTAGGATCGGATTGAAATCTAGCACACATGCATACGCTAAGCATAATATCCGGTCTACTAGCACATAAATAAAGTAAAGACCCTATCATTGACCGGTATGCTTTTTGATCAACGGACTTACCTCCTTTGTTGAGGTCGGTGTGTCCGTCGGTTCCCATCGGAGTCTTTGCGGGCTTGGCGTCCTTCATCCCAAACCGCTTTAGCAGATCTTGCGTGTACTTCGTTTGGGAGATGAAGGTGCCGTCCTTGAGTTGCTTCACTTGGAACCCAAGGAAGTAGTTCAACTCGCCCATCATCGACATCTCGAATTTCTGCGTCATCACCTTGCTAAACTCTTCACAAGACTTTTGATTAGTAGAACCAAATATTATGTCATCGACATAAATTTGGCATACAAACAAATCACCATCACATGTCTTTGTAAAAAGAGTTGGATCGGCTTTCCCAACCTTGAAAGCATTAGCAAGTAAGAAATCTCTAAGGCATTCATACCATGCTCTTGGGGCTTGTTTAAGTCCATAGAGCGCCTTAGAGAGCTTACACACATGGTCGGGGTACCGCTCATCCTCGAAGCCAGGGGGTTGCTCCACGTACACCTCCTCCTTTATTGGCCCGTTGAGGAAAGCGCTCTTGACATCCATTTGGTACAACCTGAAAGAATGGTGAGCGGCATATGCTAGCAAGATACGAATGGACTCTAGCCTAGCCACAGGAGCAAAAGTCTCCTCAAAGTCCAAACCTGCGACTTGGGCATAACCTTTTGCCACAAGTCGAGCCTTGTTCCTTGTCACCACTCCGTGCTCGTCTTGTTTGTTGCGGAACACCCACTTGGTTCCCACAACATTTTGCTTGGGACGAGGCACCAGCGTCCAAACTTCATTCCGCTTGAAGTTGTTAAGTTCCTCCTGCATGGCCAACACCCAATCCGGATCTAGCAATGCCTCCTCTACCCTGAAAGGCTCAATAGAGGAGACAAAAGAGTAATGTTCACAAAAATTAACTAGTCGAGACCGAGTAGTTACTCCCTTGCTAATGTCACCCAGAATTTGGTCGACGGGATGATCCCTTTGAATCATCGCTCGAACTTGGGTTGGAGGTGCCGGTTGCGCTTCTTCCTCCATCACATGATCATCTTGTGCTCCCCCTTGATCACACGCCTCCTTTTGATGAACCTGTTCATCGTCTTGAGTTGGGGGATGCACCGTGGTTGAGGAAGAAGGTTGATCTCGTTCATCTTGTTCCTGTGGCCGAACGTCTCCAATCGCCATGGTTCGTATAGCGGCCGTTGGAACATCTTCTTCATCTACATCATCACAATCAACAACTTGCTCTCTTGGAGAGCCATTAGTCTCATCAAATACAACGTCGCTAGAGACTTCAACCAAACCCGATGATTTGTTGAAGACCCTATACGCCTTTGTATTTGAATCATAACCTAATAAAAACCCTTCTACAGCTTTGGGAGCAAACTTAGAATTTCTACCCTTCTTCACTAGAATGTAGCACTTGCTCCCAAATACACGAAAGTACGATACATTGGGTTTGTTACCGGTTAGTAGCTCATATGACGTCTTCTTGAGGAGGCGGTGAAGGTAGATCCTGTTGATGGCGTGGCAAGCCGTGTTTACAGCTTCCGACCAAAAACACTCGGGGGTCTTGAATTCTCCAAGCATCGTCCTCGCCATATCGATTAGCGTCCTGTTCTTCCTCTCTACCACACCATTTTGCTGTGGTGTGTAGGGAGCGGAGAACTCGTGCTTGATCCCTTCCTCCTCAAGAAACTCCTCCACTTGAAGGTTCTTGAACTCGGACCCGTTGTCGCTCCTTATCTTTTTCACCTTGAGCTCAAACTCATTTTGAGCTCTCCTGAGGAAACGCTTGAGGGTCCCTTGGGTTTCAGACTTATCCTGCAAAAAGAACACCCAAGTGAAGCGGGAAAAGTCATCAACAATAACTAAACCATACTTACTTCCTCCTATACTTAGATAGGCGACGGGTCCGAAGAGGTCCATATGCAGCAGCTCCAGAGGTCTTGACGTGGTCATCACATTCTTGCTGTGATGTGCTCCTCCCACCTGTTTACCTGCCTGACAAGCTGCACAAGGTCTATCTTTTTCGAAATGCACATTTGTTAGACCTATCACGTGTTCTCCCTTTAGAAGCTTGTGGAGGTTCTTCATCCCCACATGAGCTAAGCGGCGATGCCACAGCCAGCCCATGCAAGTCTTAGCCATTAAGCATGCATCTAGACCGGCCTCTTCTTTTGCAAAATCAACTAAATAAAGCTTGCCGTCTAGTACACCCTTAAAAGCTAGTGAACCATCACATCTTCTAAAGACAGACACATCTACATTTGTAAATAAACAATTATATCCCATTTGACATAATTGACTAACAGATAGCAAATTATATCCAAGACTCTCCACTAGGAATACATTTGATATAGAATGCTCATTGGAAATTGCAATTTTACCTAACCCTTTTACCTTGCCTTGATTCCCATCACCGAATATAATTGAATCTTGGGAATCCTTATTCTTGACGTAGGAGGTGAACATCTTCTTCTCCCCCGTCATATGGTTTGTGCATCCGCTGTCGATAATCCAGCTTGAACCCCCGGATGCATAAACCTGCAAGGCAAATTTAGGCTTGGGTCTTAGGTACCCAACTCATGTTGGGTCCTGCAAGGTTAGCACAAATATCTTTAGGGACCCAAATGCAAGTTTTATCTCCCTTGCATCTTGCCCCTAACTTCCTAGCAATTACCTTCTTACCCTTTCTACAGATAGCAAAGGGAGTATTGCAAGCATAATAAATGGTAGAAGGTTTGTTTACAACTTTTCTAGGAACATGAGCAAAATTTCTCCTAGGCATATGCGCAACATTTCTCCTACTCATATCTCTATCATGCTTATGAGAGGAACTAGAAGCAAACATGGCATGAGAATCATAAACATGTAAATCAAAATCATTATAAGCATTTCTAGCATGTCTCCTATCATGGTATAAGAAAGCATGGTTCTTTTTAGCACTACTAGCCATAGGGGCCTTCCCTTTCTCCTTGACGAAGATGGGAGCCTTATGGCTTGTTAAGTTCTTGGCTTCCCTCTTGAAGCCAAGCCCATCCTTAATTGAGGGATGTCTACCAATTGTATAGGCATCCCTTGCAAATTTTAACTTGTCAAATTCACTTTTGCTAGTCTTAAGTTGTGCATTAAGACTAGCCAATTCATCACTTAGTTTGGAAATTGAAACTAAGTGTTCACTACAGGCATTAACATCAAAATCCTTACACCTAGTGCAAATTGTAACATTTTCAACACAGGAATTTGATTTACTAGCTACTTCTAATTTAGCACTTAAATCATTATTATCATTTCGTAAAGTAGCTATGGTTTCATGACAAGAGGATAATTCACTAGAAAGCACTTCATTTCTTTTTACTTCTAAAGCATATGATTTTTGTGCCTTTACAAATTTATCATGTTCATCATACAATAAATCCTCTTGCTTTTCTAAAAGCCTATCCTTTTCATTCAATGCATCAATCAATTCATTGATTTTATCTATCTTAGATCTATCTAAGCCCTTGAACAAGCATGAATAATCTATGTCATCATCATCACTAGACTCACTATCACTAGAAGAAGCATAAGTGGAGTCTTGAGTACTCACCTTCTCCCTTGCCATAAGGCAAGTGAGACGCTCGTTGGGGAAGAGAGCAGATTTGTTGAAGGCAGTGGCGGCGAGTCCTTCGTTGTCGGAGTCGGAGGAGGAGCAATCCGAGTCCCACTCCTTTCCTAGATGCGCCTCGCCCTTTGCCTTCTTGTATTGCTTCTTCTTCTCTCTTTTGTTCCCCTTTTCCTGGTCACTTTCATTATCGGGACAGTTAGCGATAAAATGACCAAGCTTACCGCATTTGAAGCATGAGCGCTTCCCCTTGGCTTTGGTCTTGCTTGATTGTCCCTTGTGACCTTTAAGCACCGTCTTGAATCTTTTGATGATGAGAGCCATCTCTTCATCATTAAGGCCAGCCGCTTCAATCTGTGCCACCTTGCTAGGTAGCGCCTCCTTGCTTCGTGTTGCCTTGAGAGCAAGGGGTTGCGGCTCGTTGATCGGACCATTCAAGGCGTCGTCCACATACCTCGCCTCCTTGATCATCATTCGCCCGCTAACGAATTTCCCAAGAACTTCTTCGGGCGACATCTTGGTGTACCTGGGATTTTCACGTATATTGTTCACCAAATGAGGATCAAGAACGGTAAATGACCTGAGCATTAGGCGGACGACGTCGTGGTCCGTCCATCGTGTGCTTCCGTAGCTCCTTATCTTGTTGATAAGGGTCTTGAGCCGGTTGTATGTTTGCGTCGGCTCCTCGCCCCTTATCATTGCGAACCTTCCAAGCTCACCCTCCACCAACTCCATCTTGGTGAGCAAGGTGACGTCGTTCCCCTCATGAGAAATCTTGAGGGTGTCCCAGATTTGCTTGGCGTTATCCAAGCCGCTCACTTTATGATATTCATCCCTGCACAAAGAAGCTAGAAGAACAGTAGTAGCTTGTGCATTCTTATGAATTTGTTCATTAATGAACATGGGACTATCCGAACTATCAAAGTGCATTCCACTCTCTACAATCTCCCATATGCTAGGATGGAGAGAGAATAGGTGACTACGCATTTTGTGGCTCCAAAATCCGTAGTCCTCTCCATCAAAGTGTGGGGGCTTGCCGAGTGGAATGGAGAGCAAATGAGAATGTGAACTTTGCGGAATACGAGAGTAATCAAAAGAAAAGTTCGAATTAACCGATTTTCTTCTCTCGTAGTCGTTGTGGTCCTCGTCCTTTTGGGAAGAAGTAGACTTGTCGCTGTCGTAGTAGACGATCTCCTTGATGCGCCTTGTCTTCTTCTTCTTCCCTTCCTTCCGTCTTTGGCCCGAGCCGGAGTCGGTAGGCTTGTCGTCCTTCGGCTCGTTGACGAAGGTCTCCTTCTCTTTGTCATTGATCACTATACCCTTCCCCTTAGGATCCATCTCTTCGGGCGGTTAGTCCCTTTGTGAAGAGAACGGCTCCGATACCAATTGAGAGCACCTAGAGGGGGGGGGGGGGGGTGAATAGGTGATCCTGTAAAAACTTCAAACTTAAGCCACAAAAACTTGTTAAGCGTTAGCACGATTATTGCCAAGTGGCTAAGGTGAAGTCTCAACAAAACACAATACCACAAGAATCAAGCACAGAGGGACACAGTGGTTTATCCCGTGGTTCGGCCAAGCCAACGCTTGCCTACTCCACGTTGTGGCGTCCCAACGGACGAGGGTTGCAATCAACCCCTCTCAAGCGGTCCAAAGACCCACTTGAATACCACGGTGTTTTGTTTTTCTCTTCTTATCCCTTTCGCAAGGAATCTCCACAAATTGGAGTCTCTTGCCCTTACAAGTATATGATCACAAAGAAAGCACAGAGTAAGGGAGGGAAGCAACACACACAAATCCACAGCAAAAGCGCACACACACGGCCAAGAATCGAGCTCACAAGACTATATCAGAGTTCTCACTTAGAACAGAGCTCGAATCACTTAGAAACACAAACGAATGCGCAGAGACTTAGTGTGGATGATCAAGAATGCTCAAAGGTTGCTTGTGTGTCTCCTTCATGCGCCTAGGGGCTCCTTTTATAGCCCCAAGGCAGCTAGGAGCCGTTGAGAGCAAATCCGGAAAGCCATCCTTGCCTTCTGTCGTCAGGGGCACCGGACAGTCCGGTGCACACCGGACACTGTCCGGTGCCCGATTTGTTTCCATATCTGGCACTTCCGACCGTTGCCGACCGTTGGAGATGTGGGAGCCGTTGGCGCACCGGACATGTCCGGTGCACACCGGACAGTCCGGTGCCGTCTTCCGACCGTTGGCTCCGCCACGTGTCCCGCGCAGATTGCGCAGCCGACCGTTGGCTCGGCCGACCGTTGGCTCACCGGACAGTCCGGTGCACACCGGACAGTCCGGTGAATTTTAGCCGTACGCCGTCGGCGAATTCCCGAGAGCGGCCAGTTCGCTCCGAGCCAGCCTGGCGCACCGGACACTGTCCGGTGCACACCGGACAGTCCGGTGCTCCAGACCGAGCTGGGTCTTGGCTGCACACAGCCAAGTCATTTCCTCCTCTTCTCTCTTCTTCTTCTTTCTGTTTCTAACACTTAGACAAATATATTAGTACACAAAACCAATGTACTAAGGCTTAGAAACATACCTTTATCTCATGATTTGCACCTTGTTCATCCATGTACATAAATTCACAATTAAGCACATGTGTTGGCACTCAATCACCAAAATACTTAGAAATGGCCCAAGAGCACATTTCCCTTTCACCAGGTCTTCACCAGCGCCTCCTCCAGCTCTCTCCTCGGTGCTGCTCGACCTTCTTCCCAGACGCAGGGAGTTCCACTCGACGCCTCCTTCAGCCCCATGGTCGAGGCCCCCTGTCTCCCATCCCGGTCGCCGGGGGATGCCCCTGCACGCCTGAGCGGAGGTGCACTGCGCCCGCACGCGTGGCTGCTTGCGGAGGCGGCGCCCTGCGCCCGCGCGCACTGTGGCTCGTGTCGGCAGTGGCCCTCGCTCGCACGTGCTCCTCCAGGTGGCTGTCCGGGGCGCGCCTCGTGGCGGCAACGGCTCCCCACCTCTTGCCAACTGCCGCCAGCCCCTGCCCTCCACGACTTCTCCCAGCCCTGCTCGGCGCCCCTCTCCAACCACGTCTGTACGCAGCGCTTGGCTTGTCCCAGGCCCAGCCATGGCCTGCTCCTTTTGGACGGCCTAGCTCCCCATGGTGTTGCCCCCTTGGATCCATGGCGCAGGAGCCTCCCCTGGAGCCGATGCTCCTCTACACGTGAGCTCCCTTCCCCCAGCTTCGTCGGCTGCCTGATCCACCGCCGCGGTGCCTCCATGCGCCGCCGGTCGATCACAAGGCCACTCTCTTCCTCTCTGTGGTCGCCGTCGCCATCGGGCCCAGTGCAGCCCACCCCCTGCGCCGGCATCTTCGCCCGTGCAGCCCCTCATCATCGCGCAAGCCACCTCTTAATTGTCCGCGCTGACACCCAGCAGCGCCAACTTATCGAGCTTCTTTCGTCGCTGCCGTCGACACCTCTTGTCAGGTTCGGCATAGGCCCTTGCCCGGTTGGACCGCCCCGTTGCCCTCCCCTTCATCGCCTTCGTTGGATCCGTCGCTGCCGCGGCCTTCTCGGTTGGATTCACTATTGCTGCGACCTTCCCATCTCGATCTGTCGTAACTTTGGCCGGATCGCCGTCTTCTTGGCTGGATCCGTCACTACCTTGGCCTTCTTGGCCGGATCCGCCGTTACCCCTTCTATTCTGTCGCGGGCGCGACCACCATGATTGGCCAGACATGCACGCTGCCGCCGGCCTCCCTAGCGGGGCTCCTCGACGTTCGGACGATCGAAGAAGCAAGAAGGTCGGCCTGATGATGCTCTTTTGTTGTGTCGCCCTGCCAACCATTGACGCTCGAACGTGGACCCCTCCCGAAGAACAGGCTACTGCTGCGTGTCTCCCAACCACGGCCACCTTGACTTCGGTACCTCGGCATCCAGGGGCTATTCTCTTCTCGAAGTCCACACCGGTCTGTACTCCAACCACAACATTCGCACCCTCACGACACTGCGACTGTGGGGGGATTTGAACTTGTCGGCTCCTACCTTGGCTTTTACTCCAGTCTCATCTTGTGCGGTGCCCTCGTTGCGACTGCGGGGGGATGTTAGACTATGTGTTTGGGCCGGCACCACTGTTGGGTTGCCGACCCATTAGGATTAGGGTTAAGTCTCTATATTCATGTACCCCCTTCTCTATGCAAACATCAAGACTTTATAGTCCAATTCACAGTCGTCACCTTGACAGCGGGTGGAGGGAGATGCGCGATCGCAGCGAAGCTCGGGACTCGGTCGGCGGAGAAGGCCACGTCCACCACGACGCGGAGGGTGAGTTCCCGATGTGTTGTGCTTGACGATGCGACGACGAACGCAGCAGATCAGATGGATCCACGGCGTATCCTACGGTGGTGCTGCCCCCGGCGGAGATTGATCTCCTCGGGGGTGGCGCGACAGCGGAAGGGAGGCTATGGTGTAACCTAAACTCGTGACACCATGAAGGAAGGAGAGAATGCATATAATGTGTGGGATATATTACATTGAGCCTCTAGGCAGAATATATAGGAGTACATGACTTGGAGGGCAAGAAGCCTATCCTAGAGATAAGAAAGGTTATCCCAGATATATGGAAGGTTATCTCGGGATTACAATCAATCCTAAACCAACCATATCATGAGTTGCCTAATATACTCTAACATGCATAATATACTCTAACAAACTGTATGGTATCTTGGTAGAGGATGTAACGGCCGTACCAGTATGGTGGTCTTGGTATCCATGATTTGTAAAGGATGGGGTGGGCTCTACGTTTACGGTGGCTCTGATTCATGAAAACGAACACCTCGAAATCTTGGATTGGTCTCCCTATTCAAATCCCTGCACAAGCAGCAGCTTTGTTCAAATTGGCAGTTGAAAGTTGTTGAAAGTGTATAAGTGGATTGACTACGTTCTCCGATTGGCTTAAGATTTTGGGTTGAACTTGTTAGTGCGTCCACTCTAACATGGTATCAAGCCAGAAGTTTCGAGTTTGAATCCTAGCAAAGGATTTATTTGTGCCTCCACCTATTTCTTTCGACGTTTGCGCCTTTCTCCCTGGTTGCGTTTGCGCCTCTCTCTGGCTGCGTTGGCGCCTTTCTCTCTGGCTGCACGTGAGTGGGGGTGTTGAAAGTGTATAAGTGGATTGACTACCTTCTCCCATAAGCTCTACGTTTACGGTGGCTCTGGTTCATGAAAACGGACACTTCAAAACCTTGTATTGGTCTCCCTATTCAAATCCCTGCACAAGCAGCGGTCTTGTTCAAAATGGCAGTTGAAAGTGTATAAGTGGATTGACTACGTTCTCCGATTAGCTTAAGTTTTTTTTTCTCGAATGAGCAGGAGGACGACACATCTTTATATATTAGAGAGAAGAAAAACACCCACAAAGGGCAAAAGTACAGAACACAAACATACACCCAAACACACACACACACACTTCTAAAGTACACACCAGGACAGGGAGACCTGCCACGCAGATCCCGATGTCTACAAAGCAGAAACACGGTCAGCCAAACCAATGCTCCCTAGCTGCTTGGCTCCAGCTAGAACCCAACAAGCGAGGTCATCAAGGAAGGATCTCCAGCACCTTCGCAATGGAAGGGGAACTCCTCATGGAAGATCACTCGGTTCCTATGAATCCAAAGGCACATGCACCAAGGATGATAGCACTGTTGAAGCCCTTCTTGTCTTTGTGGATCTGATTGATCACTCCTCCCCACCACTCCACAAAGGAGGCCTCCACAGGACTAGGAATAAGGTGTCCTAGGTTAAAAGGGGATAGAATGCCATGCCAGAACTGACGTGCAAAAACACGTGTAGTTAGGAGATGTTGGACTGTCTCCAGCTCTTGATCACAAAAGGGGCAAACAACCGGGTGGGCCATACCACGCTTTCGCAATCTGTCAGCTGTCCAACACCTATTTCTTATGGCCAGCCATAGGAAGGTTTTGCATTTTGGGGGAGGGCAATATTTTCATAACCGCTTCCATGGCTCAAAGGTGATGGAACCAGAAAATAAAAACATTGTAACACGATTTAGAAGTGAACTGCCTAGATGACTCATGCCTCCAAACATGTTGATCAGTTTCTGGAGACAAAACAACCTCACTAATAGAGTCCCAAAGGAGAAGGTATTGTTGCATTCCAACCAGAGTGAGAGGTAACTTGATATCTCTGATCCACTGACCATTAATAAGGGCTTGGGCCACAGTTCTAGTGGAGGTTAACTTCTTGTCCACCTTTGAGAATACCCATTGGAGCTAAATCTTTGATGGAATTCCCGCTCAACCACCTATCAATCCAAAAGGGAGTATCATTACCGATTCCCACATGGGAGATCACTGAAATGGAAACCAACGCCTTGACTTGTGGCTGAACAGGGATATCAAGACCAATCCAAGCTTAAGTTTTTGGGTTTAACTTGTTAATGCGTCCACTCTAACATGGTATCAAAAAAGCCAGAAGTTTCGAGTTTGAATCTTGCCGGAGGATTTATTTGTGCCTCCACCTATTTATTTCCACGTTTGCGTCTTTCTCTCTGGCTGTGTTTGTGCCTTTCTCTCTGGCTCCGTTTGCGCTTTTCTCTCTGGCTGCACGTGAGTGGGGGTGTTGAAAGTGTATAAGTGGATTGACTACCTTCTCCCATAAGCTTAAGCTTTAGCTTTTGGGATGAACTGGTTAGTGTGTCTACTCTAACAAGAGTTACCATTGGCAATGGTGAGGATGCTCTTTTTTGAACAGATAAATGGTTGCAGGGCAGATCTGTGGCTGATTTAGCCCCCGAGCTTTACCGTGCAATCCCCAAGAGAGTAGCTAAAAGGCGTACAGTGAGTCAGGCTCTTTCTAACAGATGTTGGATCTCAGATATCAAGGGAGTCTTAACAGTTCAGGTGTTGACTGGTTACCTCCATATTTGGGATCTGGTGGAGGGTACTGTCCTTCAACCTGACACACCGGATAAGCACGTTTGGAGGCTCTCTTCTACTAGGTGATACAACATCAAATCTGCCTATAACAAAATGTTCGTTGACACCATCAAATTCTCCCCTTGGAAGCGGATTCGGAAGACTTGGGCCCCAGCGAACTGCAAGTTTTTTTTATCTGGCTGGCCATCAATAACCATTGTTGGACCTCAGATCGCTTGGCCAAGCGTGGTTTGCCCCATCAGTCGGCATGCCCCTTATGCGACCAAGCATTGGAGAGGATCAACCACTTGCTCTCCTCCTGTGTGTTGGCCAGGGAGGTATGGACTTCAGTGCTGCATGGGCTAGGCCTAGGCGTGTTACCACCTGACCATGTTGCTCGGCTCAAATCATGGTGGGGTCACGCAGCAAACTCCCTACCTAAGGTGGGAAGGAAGGGCTTCAACTCGCTGGTCATCCTAGTTTGTTGGGAATTATGGAAACATAGAAATGCTTGCGTCTTTGAAAAAATCAGGCCGGATGCTCAAGTTGTGTTCCAGTGAGTTGTGGCTGAGGGGCACTTATGGTGTCTGGCTGGGGCAAAGGCCCTCCAGGAGTTAGTCACTAGGATCGGCTCTTGCAGGTCTTAAAGGTCCTGGTCGTGTGCCTTTGCCTGGTCTGTAAGTGTGCGAGTCTGATGTACTGTTTTAACCCTGGGGATCCTAATCTCCCTGGAGTATTTTCTCTCTTAATGAAATGACGCACAGTTCTCCTGTGCAGTTCGATAAAAAAAGGGTCAGATGTGTAGCAAACCTAATGTACCATGCATGAGGAGCCTATTTGAGCCCATAGAGAGACTTGTTGAGCCGACAAACAAAGTCTGGGTGGGCTGGGTCCTCGAAACCAGACGACTGCATGCAGTAGACAGTCTCCATGAAAATCTCATGGAGGAAAGCATTTTTCACATCACATCAAGGTGGTGAACAGACCAATGGCGAGAGAGGGCCAGAGAGAGCATAGTGTGAACAGTCGCTTGTTTCACCACAGGACTAAAGGTCCTTGCAAAGTTGAGATATGGCTTGGGGAATAGTAGATTGACTATAGAGATACAAGGGGTGTAAAATATATAGGCAATGAGAGTCTAAGGTTTATAGAAAACACCCAATCAATGAAGATCCTTGTCTAATCTATGATCAACTGCTATAAACGCGAAGGCACATATGGTAGGCCTGATCAACACATATAGCAGGCCTGATCAGCCCATTCTAACACATATGGCAGGCCTGATCAGCACATATGGCAGGTCTGGTCAGCCCAATCTAACAATAAAAATAACGTAGTTGGTTATACACTACTCCCTGCTTTCCAAACTGTAGATCATTTTAACTTTGTTCTAAATTGAACTAGTATTTGACAATGTTTGTAGGAGAATGGATCAACATCTATCACATCAAAGTAGTTTTATTAAATCTAACTCGAAATATGCAATGATAATACATTTATTTGGTTTTGTAAATATATAAATGCTATTCGTCACCCTAGGTGATGATCACCCACCATGAAATGACTTAACAAATTTAAGTTATTTGTAATCTTTGTAAGTCGTTCTTTAAGTCATTTTAGAGTGGGTGATTATCATCTAAGGTGACGAATAGCGCTGCCCTCTGTAAATATGAACATATTTGTCAATAAACTTGTTAAAAGTTAGAGAAGTTTGCCTTACGACAAAACTAAAACGACTTATGTTATGGTCGCTAGATCGGTGAGGGATTGGAGAGGGGTATCGATGGGCAGGAACGTCGGCCGGGGGCCTCTCTGCCCACGGTCGAGCAAGAGGAGGGTTTCTCCCTTCTAATTCTTGCCTGCTCTATTTCTCATCCATTGGTTACATATATAGGCCGGCTGGCTGCCTCTGTCTAGCTAGAGATCCTTATCTCCTTAAAACTCTCCTAAAAACTCTCAACAAACTACTAACTGATAACCTTCCTAGATAATCTCAACTAATCTCCTAAATAATCTCAATTAATCTTTTAATTTTATCTCTAACTATGCTTATCTAACCCCCCTTGGAGGGCCCATGGCTGCTGCTACCGCATCCCATCCGTGGGCCTCCTTAGGCCCTGACACTACACCCCTCCTGGACAAGCAGCTCGTCCTCGAGCTGCAGCATGACGGGTGCTCAAATACCGAGTCTACTTGACCCAAAACCAGACACCTAGAAGACAAGCCTTTTACATCTCGGCTTATCTTATTATTTCGAATCTGAATTTTTTTGATTCCATAAGATAAGGTGGACACTCTCCGCGTATTGGACTTGCACGTGTGCAGCCACCTGGATCCCATGGATGCCATCTAGACGAAAGGGGAGCACATGGACGGGCACCTGGAGTAAGTCGCAACAATAACCAGTGGAGGCGCCCTCGTGGCGGGCGGTAGCGGAATGTGGTGGCACTAAATAGTGCGCCCTTGCCGATGCCGAGGGGAGTGCCTGCCGTAGAGTTGAAGTTTGTCGCCCGCGGGACACGTACCATGCTCGCACTTGGAGATAGCGGCCGGTGCCGCTGCTGATGGCCGTCCGACAGGGCGAGGTCGCGCCCTCGTGTGCCGAGGTCAACCGTCACCAAGGCTGCCTCGAGCATCTGCCGGCGCATCTCCCGCACTCTCCGTCGTGCAAGGAAGCCACGAGCAGCAGCTTGTATGCCCACAGCTGCCGACATCTAGAGCCGTGCGGACAACCCCAACTGGTGCTGCTCATGTTGCACTGCTACCTTGATTTGCAGCAGCCCTTGCTCAACCTTCTGGAGCGTAGCTTGCATCTTTGCGAGATTAGCCCTTATGTTGGTCCACAAGTCCCCTATCGATGGAGCTGGTGATTGTTGAGCCGTGGCTGCCCCTAGTGGCGTCGCCCATGGGGACGGAGACGCCGTCAACAAAGATGATGTGACGAAATTTGGCGTTGTCCCTAGAGATGGGCACCCCGGCGTCCAGTATGTGGTGACAAAATTGCAGGCGATGCTACCCGTGGTGATGGGGACACCGGTTGCCAGGATGGCGTGACGAAGGTGGCATACGGTGCAACCCATGGAGATGGGGACGTCGGTCGCCAGGACGGCGTGACGAAGGTGACATGCGGCGCAGTCCATGGAGATGGGGACGCCGATTGCCAGGATGATGCCGCGAAATTGGCAGCAGAAGCCATGGGATCAGATCGAAACCCAAGCTAGCCGATACCAGATGTTATGGTCGCTAGATCGGTGAGGGATTGGAGAGGGGTATCGATGGGCAGGAACGTCGGCCGGGGGCCTCTCTGCTCATGGTCGAGCAAGAGGAGGGTTTCTCCCTTATAATTCTTGCCTGCTCTATTTCTCATCCATTGGTTACATATATAGGCCGGCTGGCTGCCCCTGTCTATCTAGAGATCCTTATCTTTTTAAAACTCTCCTAAAAACTCTCAACAAACTACTAACTGATAACCTTCCTAGATAATCTCAACTAATCTTTAAATAATCTCAACTAATCTTTTAATCTTATCTCTAACTATCCTTATCTAATCCCCCTTGGAGGGCCCATGGCTGCTGCTACCGCAGCCCCTCCATGGGCCTCCTTAGGCCCTGACAACTTACAATTTGGAAAGTGGGGAGTAAATGCTTCAGTTTTATCTGTTTGAAATGCTGATGTTGTTCTCCATATTAGTTCTTTTAGCAAAAAGAATCCTGCTGTATCTGGAAAGAATTCATTTTATTGTTTGTTTGTTTGAACTACACTGTGCTTGGCTATTCATTTGTTTGAGCAACATGTATTACATTTTTTTCTTGCATAAGTTTTTTTTTGGCATACTTTCCACAAAACTTGTTGGCAAGCCACTTTTGGAAGATGCATGTTTGATTTGATCTTTTGCTTGAGTTTCTTATTTCATTGCTTCAACCATTTCGATATTGCAGTATCTTGACTCCTTATTACAAGGAAGATGTTCTGTTTTCATTACAAAATCTGGAAGAGCGAAATGAGGATGGAGTTTCCATTCTTTTCTACTTGCAAAAAATTTACCCAGGTTTTTTTCTCACTTGCTTACCATTTACTTGAACTGATATTCATGCGTTTTTTTGTGTGTCTGCCCTCTGTCCACTGAAACTGATTTTTTGTGTACTATCCTCATTGAAGATGAATGGAAAAATTTCCTCGAAAGGGTGGGCTGCAAGAATGAAGAGGTACTCCGTGAAGATGAACAGCTGGAAGAGAAGCTTTGTCTTTGGGTGTCATATAGGGGGCAGACATTAACAAGAACTGGTATAGTGTACCTCCTGCATGGCTGCACCTATATCTTCTCTTGAGGGACATCTTATACTATATATTGTGCCCATTTTTTTGTCATTATTGCTCTTGTGTATGCAGTAAGAGGGATGATGTACTATCGAAAAGCTTTGGAGCTTCAGGCTTTTCTTGATATGGCCAACGATGATGGTATTTCTAATAGCAGTCTATGTTGTGGTTCTAAACTATTGTCCTGATTGTGTACATAGTGACATATGTGATAACTTCTGTACTTGTCTCATTAGATCTTATGAAAGGCTACAGAGCAATGGAAGTAATGTCTGAGGACTCACCATTAAAGACTCAATGCAAGGCTATAGCCGACATGAAGTTTACATATGTTGTCTCATGCCAACTATATGGAATTCAGAAGCGTTCTAATGAGCCTTGCGCACATGATATTTTGAGACTAATGACAGAGTGAGTTTCTTTGAGAGCTTCTGAATAAGCCCTGTTATAGGAGTAAATTGCAAATATTCTCCAATTTTTAAAGTATATCCTCAAATCTGAAAAGAACATAAGCTGGTTGCTTTTGCTTGCAACCTACTTAGTATGCTTATTGGGTTAGAACAATCTAGACTGGGAATTGTTAGTAGTTAGCAATGGATCAATCAATAGTTAATTTCAATATTTGCTTGCAATCTATTTGCTCAATCAATAGTTACCTACTACACCAAGTCCACTCTTTATTTTTATACTCCCTCTATTTCAATTTATAGTTCTCTTTACCTTTTTTCCTAAGTCAAACTTTTATAACTTCAACTGAATTTATAGATAAATGCACCAACATCTGTGATATCAAATTATTGTTGCATTAAACGCTCTTGATAATGCATTTATTTGAACTTCTAGATTTTAGTATATATTTTCGAAAAACCTGCTCAAGAAGTTTGACCTATGATGAAACTAAAGTGAACTTTTTTAATGATTGCCATTCACCCAATAACTGTAGGTGTTAGTAATGTAACATGGTGATGCAAAGTGTTCAGGCCACATTACTTTTTTTTTCTCGAATGATGCCGGAGATCTGCTTGTCATTTCATTAAGAAGAGTAGAAATAGAATTGTCCAGCATGGCCGGACAGAGAACACAACAACTGTACACACCCTTACAAACCAACCTGAAAAATTAGATAAAACAGACAGAAAAGCCTGAAACTAGACCAGCAACAAACTCTGAAGAAAAAGACCTGCTGCAAATCTAACTGCACGACCAACAGGGAGCACAAAAAACCGGGATAAACCTCCAGAAAGGCACTGTAGAGAATCATCAATTCCTGGACAGGGCCCAGGCAATGAAGTCCAGAAGCTTTGAAGCTCCAGCCCACCCCACTTTTTGCATCCCCCCCAATCTGTGTAAGGAGGTCAGGAATGCAGGGCCTTGCACATTCAAAGACGCATGAATTCCTGTGCTTCCATGTCTCCCAGGCTGTCAAGATGATTAACGAATTCAGACCCTTTTGTCTTTCTTTTTGCACAAGTCTAGACATTTTTCTCCACCAATTGGGGAAGCTAGACTCAATCAAAGTAGGAGCCAAATCTGGTAGTTTCAGAGCCTGGAAAATATGCGACCAGAACTGTCTAGTGAAAACACAGCTAACCAGAAGGTGGTGGATGGTTTCCTCGCCCTGATCACAAAGAGGGCAGGCCTCAGGATGAGATAGCTCTCTTTTAGCTAGCCTATCCGCTATCCAGCAGCGATTTTTGAACACCAACCAAATGAAGAGTTTGCAACGGAGGGGAGCCCAACTCTTCCATATCCGCTTCCAAGGTGCAAACTTGATGGATCCATTGAAGAAAGCAACGTAGGCTGACTTGCTACTGTAATCGCCAGTCTGAGATAACCTCCACTTATATGTATCAGTCAAATCATGATGTAGGATTGTTCCTTCCACTTGGTCCCAAACCTGGACATATTCTTCTAGCACCTGTACTGTTAGTACCCCACGAATGTCAGCCACCCATTGACGATTATTTAAAGCTTTTTTTCTAGTACGCGCACGAGAGCTGCACATCTTTATATTAGAGAGAGAGAAAAACAGGACTTACATCCATATTCAAAACAGAAAAAGAAACAAAAGAAAAGGAAAAACAAAAAGGTTACAGAGGAGTAAAAGGATCCGATATTACTCATGGAACAGAGGAGTAAAGCTGCTGCTACTGTTCTCCTGTTAGCCACTCTTTTAGGGATAATCTGAATCAGATGGGGAGCAAAATGAGCAATGCAGTTTCCATTCAGCCACCTGTTCTTCCAGAATAGAATTTTCTCACCGTTGCCAACAATTGAGGTAACTACTGTCTACTGAGTTGAAACGAGCCTTAGCATTTCGGGGGATCTCAATATGGAAACCAGCCCAAGGCTGAGGCCGGTCAGTTTTTTGAGCCCAGAGCCATCTGATTTTTAGAGCCCATCCCAGTTTCTCAAGATTCAAAATACCTAGGCCACCATATTCCAGAGGCCTATGCACATTTTCCCAAGACACAAGACAGTTACCTCCTTGAGCCTTGTCCTGTCCCTTCCATAGGAAGCCCCTCCTTATCTTGTCTACTGCCTTGATAACCCATTTTGGGAGGTTCACAGCTAACATGAGATATATTTTAGATAATGGAAAAATCATCCGACCTTGGCCTCAAATGAGGTTATGGCCATTTATTACAAAAGACGGTAGCATATTGCCAAAACTCCTCCTATGACCACACCAGAGAACACAAACTAGCCATACCAAAGAACTTCAGCTACCAAACCACAACTACTACATAGTTAAACGCAACGCAGACCCCCATCCAAAATTGCTGAAGAACTGTAGTAGCACCCTCTCCACATTACGATATGAAGACTTCGTTAACTCTTGGTCCTCTCCTCTAGGCTGAAGTTGAGACTAGAAGTGGCACCAATATGTTGCCCTGAAGGTTACCTGCACACATGATTTAGGAGATGAATTATTGAACACCACATCATTCCTACTTAACCAAATAGCCCAACAAATTGCTGATGCAACGGTTAATAGTAAGTTGTGAACTCTGGGAAGCCTCCCACTCGCCCAAACCCCAAACAAATCATTAACATCCTGAGGAGGTCTCAACCCCGTGCTTATCTGAATCAACCGCCAAATGAATGACGCATACAAACAACTGAAAACAGGTGCTTTATTGTCTCCGGTCTGCTACAAAAGCAACATATCTTATTACCATTCCAATGCCTCCTAGCCAAGTTATCCTTTGTTTATGTTACCCATCTTTTTGAGGTACCACATAAAAATCTTAATTTTCAAAGGAAGCTTAAGTTTCCAAAGGTCCTTATTATGCACCCCACCCCATTGTTGAGAGATGCCAGATACAGAGACTTAACCGTAAACATCCCATTGGCGGTCAAGTTCCATCTGAACGAGTCCCTGTTTGAATTCAATTCGGTATGCGCTACAAGTGAGACCAAATGAAACCATTGGACCCTCAACTGTTAAGCCAAACCCCTACGAAAGGATATATTTAAGGGCACCATGGAGAACACACAGGCAACAGTTGAGTTCTTCCTCCTCGCTAGGTTATAAAGAGATGGAAAACAAAGTTTTAACGCTCCCGACCCAAGCCAATCATCCTCCCAGAAACGCACCTGGGACCCATCATGAATCACAAATGTTCATTTACTAATGAATGTCCTTAACTTTCATAAGGCCACTCCAGAAGTGTGAATCTGTGGCCCTACGCTGCGCCTGGGATAAGGTTCGATTGGCCAGATATTTACGTCTCAATAATGATTGCCACATCCCTTCTTCATTGAGAAGTTTATACAACCATTTGCTTAAGAGGCATTTATTATGAACCTCTAAATTCAAAATGCCTAGCCCGCCAACCTCCTTAGGTTGACAAATTACATCCCATCTAGCCAGCCTATATTTTTTTCTTATGGCCCTCCCCTTGCTAGAAAAAACGCGATCTGAAATAATCTATCTTCTCCAGCACTCCTTTTGGTACCTCAAAGAAAGACATCATAAACATCGCTAGACTGGTCAACACAGAATTAATTAATACGAGACGCCCTCCTACTGACATAAGTTTTCCTTTCCAGCTGCTTAGCTTTTTCTCGAATTTGGCCTCCACTGTTTTCCAATCACCAATTGTCAACCTACGGTGATGCATAGGAATCCCAAGATATCTGAAGGGCAGACCTCCACAACTACAACCAAACAACCGTGTGTACCTCCCTTCATCCTCTTTTGCCTTCCCAAAACAGAATACCTCACTCTTGTGAAAGTTTATTTTAAGACCAGATAACTGCTCAAAGGCACATAATATGAGCTTCATATTCGTTGTCTTTTCTAGGTCGTGGTCCATAAACAAAATTGTATCATCGGCGTATTGCAGAATGGAAAGCCCCCCATCTACCAAATGCGGCACCAAGCCCTTGATCTGGCCATTTTCCTTTGCTCTATTAATCAAGGTAGCAAGCATGTCCACTACCAAGTTAAAGAGAATAGGAGACAACGGGTCACCCTGCCTCACCCCTCTTTGAGTCTGGAAAAAAGGACCCGTGTGATCATTAACTCTAACCGCAACATGGCCCCCCTTCATGAAAGACTCGATCCAACTACACCAGGTACTTGAAAAACCTTTCATACGAAGGGATTGTTGAACAAAGCTCCACTTCACCTTATCATAAGCTTTCTCGAAGTCAATTTTGAAAATGACCCCATCTCTTTTCTTCATATGGAGCTCATGAATAGTCTCATGTAAGACCACCACCCCCTCCATGATATTTCTTCCTGGCAGGAACACAGTCTGCAGTGGACTGATTACATTCTGCGCAACCTTTGTGATCCTCTTAGTCGCCACCTTTGTGAAGATTTTGAAACTGACATTTAGGAGACATATCGGACGGTATTGTTGAACCGAAATCGCCTCCCGACTCTTAGGAAGCAAAATGATAGTCCCAAAGTTGAGACTATACAAAGGGAGATTCCCTGTGTGGAACTCATGAAACAAAGCCATAAGATCATCTTTAATAACATCCCAACAGATTTGATAAAATTCCGCCGGGAATCCATCAGGACCTGGAGCCTTGTTATGTTCCATACTGAAACCACCGCTTTTACTTCATCTTCTGAAAATGACTGGGTGAGCTTCTCATTCTCATCCTGAGTAACTTGTATTATATCATCTCTAAGATCCTCATCCAGAATAAAAGACGTGCTTTCTGGGGGGCCAAAGAGATTTTTATAATAACCAGTTATATGACTTTTTAATTCTCTCTCGTCGTATAACATACGAACTCCATTCGTCATCTGGAAGATTCGATTCTTCCTGAATTTTCCAGTGGCTATCATCTGAAAATATTTAGTATTACTATCCCCTCCAGGAGCTCCTTGACCTTCGCTCTTTGATACCACTTTATTTCCTCCTCCCGGAGTAGCTGAGCAAGCCTGTTCTGTAAGTAGTTGCGCAGATCCAGCTTCGAAGTACTCAACAGAACTACTTCAGCTCTCTTATCTAAATCATCAAGCTTAGAGATGATCTCCTTTTTTTCCTTTTTCAACAACCCCGAAGTGTGCTTTGCCCAACCCCTTAAGTGTTGGCATACCTTCCTAATCCTGGCTTGCCATTTCTCCAACGGAGTAGAACCTCTTGTCTCATTTACCTAAATATCTTTTACCATATCCACAAAACCATCCCGTAGAAACCATCCTAATTCTAACTTGAACGGAGGAATTGTTTGGGCGGTTACAACTCCTGTGCTAAGAAGCAGAGGAGTATGATCAGATATATTTCTCGACAAGGCATGTACAGAAGCTCTAGGGAATTTTCCCACCCATTCTGTAGCCACCAAAATCCGATCCAACTTCTCATAAGTTGGATTATCCCTAGTATTAGCCCAGGTGTACCTTCGCCCTGACATATGCAATTCTCTCAGATCAAGATCATCAATTACCGCATTGAATAGGAATGGCCAACGATGATCAAATCTATCATTATTTTTCTCAGATGGAGATCGTAAAATATTAAAGTCTCCCCCAATGAGAATAGGTAAAGTTTCCGTATTGCTCAAACGGACTAGCTCAGAAAGGAAATCTTGTTTGAAGCAGTCCTGGGCAGGGCCATACACCGAGACAAGAGCCCATTTAAAACCATCTGCCTTATCATGCAAATTAAACTTAATAAAGAAATCCCCTTCCGTGATGGCACCAACATCAAAGACATCAGCGTCAATTCCTAACAACATCCCCCCAGATCTACCATGAGGTTCTTTGCAATGCCGGATAAAATTTTTCCCAGCACACAAATTCCTTAGTAGATGATCTGGGAAGGATTTGTGGCCTGTTTCAGAGAGGGCAATAAAATTGAGACCATGTTCTTTGGTTAGATCCGAAACGTAAGTTTTTTTAAATCCTTGAACCCATTGCTGTTCCAAAAGATTCCTTTCATGGGAAACAGTTAATTAATAATCAAGCCCGGCCTCTTTTTAGAACACAACGAACCGTGACTGGATGGTTTTGTACAGACTGACTTAATCAGCCCATCAATGCCATCCGTCTCTTCATGCATAATATCCCCACACAAATGATTTAAAATGAAATGATCAAACTCTTCGTCCTCTACTACTCCCTTTCCCATAAAATCAGATAAATCAGCCTTGTTCTTACCCACTAGCTGATCTTGAACTCTATTAATCTCTAATTTTTTTCAACTGACCAATAGAGGAAGCAACTGAACTAGGATTAGAACCCGCTAAAATGCCAATATTTTTAAAGGAATCAAGAATGTAATTATCAGGTAAACCAATAAAGGAAACATTGTTACCTTTAGTCGGCTGATCGTCCAAGTTATATCCCGCTTTCAGCCTTTCTGCTCGAACAAGCGAGTCTTCACTCACCGAATCTGAGCAGCGCGTGCTACGACGCAGTTCTTGCACTTTTCCTGTCGCTGCCTCCAGGATACTGCCCAACATTTCAATACTAGCAGCATTGACCGAGGATTTGGTGCCCTGAGATTGTTCCAGATCCAGCTGTGTATGGCCAGGAACAGCATCAGGGAGACCACACCGATTTCCCACTGGTCGTGTTGCTGTCAAGCACAGAATCCGACACCTTGTTAACCGCCCCTGCTGAATCCTTTGATGTTCCCTTCAAGCTCGACCCCTTATTCCCTCTTTCACCCATTTTGTGATCCTTGTTTTGATCCTGAAATTCATCATCATCATTTTCCCCAAAATGATCCATATCCATCGGCAAAGGCTGGTCACCTTCAGCTTCTGACTCCACCCTGAATTTCAGTTCATATAAGTAGTCTCCAATTACCACATCAACTACTTGCGGAATCAAATTCGGGTCAAGCACGGCCACCTTCAACCTTGCCCTGTCAAACTTCCGAGTAAACAACATATCCACCTCTTTTGAGATGCCTAGCATAGAACCAACCACACAGATTACCGAGTACTCTCTAAGTTCCTTAGGTAAACCAGTGAACTGCACCCAAGCCTTAGGCATCTCATATTTTATTTCCTCTCCAAGCCCCTCTTCCTTGACAAGCATCTGTGCACCAAATTTTGTATGAACTGTTCCTCATTCGATCATTCGGTGAATTTCACCCCTGGAAGGGAAACACGTCGAGAACACATTGTTCCCCACACATTTCACACACCAGTCGCAATCAGCAGCCACCAACCTTTTCAGCTCATTCAAAATCTGCTCTTCGTTCATGGAACCCTCCACAATAGTCACTGTACCATTGCAGCCACCTTGCCTCTGCTTTACTGGATTGGGTTGGGGTATAAAGTAAAACCCCAATCCCTCCACCGCATACCCGCAAGGTATTGCAAAAGTTTTGCAGGCACGAACCACCGGACATTTCGAAGTTAAGTGAGTTTTGACATCACAAATTTCACAAAATAGCTCAATATTACAGTCACTCAACTGATGTCCTTTAGTTTTGCACCTGAAACAAAACGGCACTTTCTCTTTTGAAATTGAAATCACAGAAGAACCCACCTTGTCATCCAAGTGGGTCAGATTAGACAATTCTTTGATGGTCTCCAACTTTGAACTGTGTTGCGACCCAAGATTCGGACCCGCTGAATTCCCCATCGAATTCAGAATGGGGTGGCTCTTCCCCACAGACTGTTGCAGCAAGGAAACAATCTGTTCCATGGTGCTATCTGGGACAGGCCTGGCAGCGCTTCCGTTGCCAATTGCTGTTGTAATTGCCTGTTGGAGCAAGTCCACAACGTTTGATACTTCAGGTGTCACCGAAGAAGTCCCTGATCCCCCCAGACCCTGTCCAGCGACCATCACAGAGGATGCCCCTCCATTTGTAAACCTGCTGTGAACACCTCCACCCCTAGACTGAATTGGCAAAGTACGACCTCCGAAGAACCGACCTCCGGCAGAACCACCTCTTCCACCACGCCACGCACCAGGACGGCCATGTCCACCTCCCCAGCGTCCAAAGGGACGGCCTCCGCCCCAGCACAGCCTTGACCATGATTAAACGACCAGCCCGGTTCATTAAGGAAGCTTTCCACCCAGGGAGATAATCTGCAACCTTGTCCACAACCACAAGCAGCTGCAAGGACTCCTTGGGGGATCTGTGGACAGCAAGGGGCAGTCCAAGATAGATGCAGGGTAACTCCTTAATGTTAAGCCAGAGTTTCCACCAATAACAGCTTATCCTCATCAGAGCAATGAATGGGAACAATGGAGCTTTTGGATAGGTTAGTATGCAGTCCAGAGATGTGGCCAAACATATCAAGAATATGCTTGATAACAAGTAAATCAGTTTAAAAAGGCCTTAAAAATGACTGCATCATCTGCATAAAAGGAAATCCGATGTTTGGCATGATGGACAGCAAGGGGCTGAAGCAGACGGTTATTTGTAGCATAATTAACCAAAGAATTCAGAATATCCATGACCAAGATGAAGAGCATGGGAGAGAGAGGATCACCATGGCGAAGGCCTCGACGATGATAAATTGGCAACCCAGGCTCCCCATTCACAAGAATGTGGGCGGAAGAGGTGGACAGCAGCAGACTAATGAGATCACACCAACGCTGTCCAAAACCCACATACTTCATAACCTCCATAAGGAAAGGCCAAGAAATAGAGTCAAAAGCTTTAGATATATCTAATTCGAGAAGCACATGTGATTCATTCTTCTTATGCAAGGGTTTCAACATTTGGCTGCACAAAGAGAAAATTATCATGAATATTCCTTCCACATTACTACTTTCTACTGCCAATTTTTAGTTTATTTTGCAATGACATGAGTGATATGTTATGTGATGGAATTGAAATGACAGAAGTGGCAATTTTTTTGGCAGGTATCCATCACTTAGGGTCGCCTATATTGATGAAGTTGAAGCACCCAGCAAAGATAGAATCAAGAAGATTGAAAAGGTTTACTACTCAGTGTTAGTGAAGGCTTCTGTTACAAAACCTAATGAGCCTGGTCAGAGCCTTGATCAGGTATTGAAAAACTACACTATTAATTTAGTATTTACTTGTGACATTATTCTGCTTTATCATGGTTTATGTTTTGGTCGATTATTTTACTTTACTGAAACTGCAATGTGATGCACTGGAATTGGTGAAGAATGCTCAGGAAGATGGAATAGGCTTGCCAAGAAGATTATCTTGGATGTGACATTTATTTTTATGTTCCTAACGCCTTCTATAGATAGCATCTGAAGAAAGTCATGGTTCATTTTCTTTATCTAGGTTGTCCATTGCTAGAAGTGCCTGATTACGTGAATCCTTTGAACTTAAATACTTGTTTTTATTGTGTGTGTGTGTTGGGAGCATTCTATGTTTAATTTGAAATAGTTCAAAATCTTTCTGATGACTCATCCAATTTATAGTATCCACAGCCTCAGTTCTGCAAATTTGTGTTGCATTTATGCACCACCTATCTTTTCCGTGTAGGTCATCTACAAGATAAAACTACCAGGTAATGCCATTTTAGGTGAAGGAAAGCCAGAAAACCAGAACCATGCAATAATATTCACCCGAGGCGAATGTCTCCAAACTATAGATATGAATCAGGTCTGCTTCATGCACTAGTAGGTTTTGGGATTTGTTGTCTATTTTGTGCCTTTGGTTATGTTGAGCTGTATTGGCAGGAGCACTATATGGAGGAGGCTTTGAAAATGAGAAATCTGCTGCAAGAGTTTGAGAAGAAACATGGAGTGAGACATCCATCAATACTTGGAGTCAGAGAACACATATTTACGGGCAGGTAATATGCCATGTTTCATATATTTAAGGTTAAAATTAAACTAAGACCATATGATCTCTGATTTTTCTGTAGTGTCCATGTTTTCATATCATGATTAAATGTTGTAAATTTCTGCAGTGTGTCATCCCTTGCTTGGTTCATGTCAAATCAGGAAACTAGTTTTGTGACAATTGGACAACGAGTGCTTGCCAATCCACTGAGGTAACCATCTTGGTTCATATTTCATTTTACATTCATGTTGTGGTTATGCATTATCTATTGGTTCTAGTATTTCAATCTTTAGGTTGTGTGAATCGTCCTCTTATTTGTTTTGTTCTTCGGGGTGTTACTATCCTAAGATGTTTGCTTTGTAATTTTTTTCCTGAACCTTCTTTATTCAGGGTTCGGTTTCATTATGGCCATCCTGATGTCTTCGATCGTCTTTTCCACGTTACGAGGGGCGGTGTCAGTAAAGCATCCAAAATTATCAATCTTAGTGAGGACATCTTTGCAGGTACTTTTCTTTTGCTGTTACTGCTCAACATTTGTAAATGTGGAACCACTAAGATAATATTTTGGCTTCTTATGGTTCAGGATTCAATTCCACATTGCGCGAAGGCAATGTTACTCACCATGAATACATGCAAGTTGGCAAAGGAAGGGATGTAGGTCTCAATCAAATATCTCTGTTTGAGGCAAAGATAGCAAATGGCAATGGCGAACAAACGCTGAGCCGTGACATCTACCGGCTAGGTCATCGCTTTGATTTCTTCAGGATGCTGTCTTGTTACTACACAACAATTGGTTTCTACTTCAGTACAATGGTATTTTTCTGACCTGAATTGTAAACCGTTCTTGTTTATTCATTGGTTAACACTTAACCTTGCATTTTTGTTTGGACTTGTTTGTTATTTAACCCTTAACATTTTTGTTATTTCTGTATGGACTTAGATTACAGTATGGACTGTATATGTTTTCCTCTACGGCCGGCTATATCTTGTACTTAGTGGACTCGATGAAGCACTGGCTACTGGAAAGAGGTTTGTGCACAATACACCTCTCCAGGTTGCTCTTGCGTCAGAGTCTTTTGTGCAACTTGGATTTTTGATGGCGCTGCCCATGATGATGGAAATCGGTTTGGAGAGAGGATTCAGAACTGCATTGAGTGATTTTATACTGATGCAGCTTCAGTTGGCCTCTGTTTTCTTCACATTCTCGTTGGGAACAAAAACTCACTACTACGGAAGGACGTTACTCCATGGAGGAGCGGAATACAGAGCCACTGGACGTGGGTTTGTGGTGTTCCATGCCAAATTTGCTGAGAACTATCGACTTTATTCCCGTAGCCATTTTGTCAAGGGCCTTGAGCTGATGATTCTACTAGTTGTGTATGAAATATTTGGTCAGTCATATAGAGGGGCTATAACTTACATCTTCATCACCGTATCCATGTGGTTCATGGTGGGCACTTGGCTCTTTGCACCATTCCTGTTCAATCCTTCTGGATTTGAGTGGCAGAAGATTGTGGATGACTGGACTGATTGGCACAAGTGGATCAGCAATCGTGGAGGTATTGGTGTGGCACCAGAGAAAAGCTGGGAGTCATGGTGGGAAAAAGAGCAGGAGCCCCTTCGTTACTCTGGGAAGCGTGGTACTATTGTTGAAATACTGCTTGCATTGCGTTTCTTTATCTATCAATATGGACTCGTGTATCATCTGAATATAACGAAGAAGATAACCAAGGATAACCAGAGTGTGCTGGTAATATACTCGTCTTACTTAACATTGGGTTGGTCTCATCTGCTTTGTGCTGGTGCAGTCTTTCTAACTAATGCTCTTTTCCAGGTTTATTGCTTCTCATGGGTTGTAATTTTCGTTGTTTTACTCGTTATGAAGGTAAATTAAATTGTTTTGCACCACTGATGGTTTAACCACTGTCTCTAGCTGCAAGCATGACTCACAGTTGTATTTTGTTTTGCAGACCGTATCAGTGGGGAGGAGGAGGTTCAGTGCAGAGTTCCAGCTAGTGTTCCGGCTGATCAAGGGTCTCATATTTATAACTTTTACAGCCATCGTGGTAATCCTAATAGCAATCCCTGGCATGACGGTTCTGGACATCTTTGTTTGCATCCTTGCCTTCATGCCCACTGGATGGGGTTTGCTCCTGGTTAGTAGTTGAGCATGTTTTGTAGTCCTCCTCTCCATCGTCCAATCTACTCAATTATTGTTGGCCGCTTTGTGCTGCAGATTGCCCAAGCTATCAGGCCTGTGATTCAAAAGATCGGGCTGTGGGGGTCGATCAAGGCTCTTGCCCGGGGCTACGAGATCCTAATGGGGCTTCTCCTGTTCACGCCCATTGCTTTCCTTGCCTGGTTCCCGTTCGTGTCCGAATTCCAGACCAGGATGCTGTTCAACCAGGCCTTCAGCAGAGGTCTGCAGATCTCCCGTATCCTGGGAGGACACAAGAAAGACCGAGGGACGCGGAGCAAGGAGTAGTAGGGCTGCTGATTCAAGGTCCGTCTAGGGCTTATGGCGGTCTATCAGGTTCAGAGAATATTAGGGTCCGTATGTATGTATGTATGTGTGAGCACCAGTAGTATGTATGTATGTACGAACGTATGCGTATGTAGGTTCAGAGAATATTAGGGTCCGTATGTATATGTATAGGGATGAAAACGGTCGGAAACGTTCGGTAAACACTAAAACCATTACCGTTTTCATATTTTTTATCGGAAACAAAATCGAAAACGGTAACTCCGGAAACGGAAACGGTATCGGTATTTCGGAAACATCGGAAACGAAAGTTCGATGCGGAAAATACACCGGTAACGGTCGAAATCTAAAATACGATCGGTAAACATATCAAACTTCACAATAAAACAAAATTGACAAAACATCACAAATACCACAAGTTCACAATTCATGATATAACAAGTTCACAAGGATCACAAATTTATAATATAAAAAGTTTATAAAGATCACAAGTTCACAATATAACAAGTTCACAGTATAACAAGTTCATAAAGATCACAAGTTAACATACTCAAAGTTCACAATTCACAATATCCACTCGATTTAGTTGACGTGGCATGCTTACTCATGAAATATTTTTTCCTTACATAAAGGGTTTTTTCACAGCCTCACAGGAAAACCCTAAAATCTAGTGTGTGGAAAAGACAGACTGTCGGCTCTTTATCATTATATATTACTAATACATAACATGTGCATAGAAAATGGTGGATTCGTTCGAGAGACCAAATCGTTAATCTCAACTGTCTTCCAACACCATCTAACCCCAAAAAAATCTTAAAGCGTCCAAAAAATACAAAAAATAAGTAATCCTTATCCAGAGATGTACAGGCGATGCGAAAAAATCACATGCTGGAAAATTCCGAAAAAAATTCCGAAAAAATTCCGAGACACAATTCCGGAAATTTCCGAGACATAAATCCGGTAATTTCCGACAAAAACCGGTAACTGATGGAAACGATCGGTAAAACACCACGCCGATTCCGATACCGATTCCGATAGAAAATTCCGAAAACCGATTCCGTTTTCGAAAAATACCGTTACCGATGAATCCGATCGAAAAATTTCGAAATCGGTTTCCGGAATTCCAAAAAATTCCGAAACCGTTTTCATCCCTATATATGTATGTATCAGGATTGCTATGGTCTTATGGATTGGAAGATCTGAGATTTGCTGGTGCAATGGCCAGTATATGACATCCAAATGTTGAAACTATAATGTCAGCACCAGTACACCAGAGGCAGCAGGAGTGCGCGCTGGGGAAACGGGCCGTCGCAACAGGAGGCCCAACAAGCGTTACGTCGGCCCAGAGTGGTACACATGAGTCAGCCCAAGGGCTTGTAATAAGTAGGGAGTCTGGAGAGAGTTGAGGGGCAGTTAGCTTGTAAGCAAAATTGCACTAACTCATCTACGAACTCTCCTCTTCTTTCTCCCCAAGTCTACTCTTCCAACTGGGTTGCTAACAAATTGGTATCAAAGACCTTCGATTCGTCGGGCCTGGCGGGTACCGTCCTTCACTACACTCGCCGCGCTAAGATGGCGGGCGCGACTGATCCTAGCATCGCTGCCGCGCTCGAAGACCAGGCCAAGGCTATCAAGGGTCAGGCAAAGGCGCTGGACAGCACCCAGAAGCTTCTACAACAGATCTGCGATCGCTTCTCCGAGCAGGACAAGCGTTGGCGCGCTCTCGAGTCGTCGGTGGCAGCTAACACCTCCAACCTCGCCGCTCTGCATCTCAAGTTCGACGACTCGGAGATCGAAGCATTCCGGGCCGATCTGACTCGATCCCTGGAAAATCAGGTCGGGGTACACGTATCCGGACTGGAATCGGCGACCTGGGACCGCATGGATGCCTTCACTGCCGATGCCTCCACTCGCTTGGCAGCGATTGAGAGCGTCCAAGCGGTATTCGACTCCTGGCGTCCAAGGATGGAAGCCTCCGTCGACAACATCAACACCTCCATGGGCGCCATGCGCGCCGAGCTCACCAAGATCTCGCGGCTCCTTGAGCGGGGTGCCCTGGAGGATTCCACTACGGCGCCGGGTCTGCTCGGTCCACATGGATCGACGGCGAAGCGCCCACCAGCTCCAGCACACTACGTAGATGGCCCTATTGGGCGCGGCCTTCCTCCGCTGTCACGGGAGCATGGTCATGGGGTAGTCTATACCTCCAACCATCTCCCGGCAGATGGTATGTTCCATTCCCCGTCCTGCAATTCAGTTGAGCATTTACCTCGTCAATTCGCACCCGAGGGCCAAGAACCACCTACCATCAGTTTCCTCATCTCCACTTTGGGGGTCGTGCACACGGCACGCAGTTCAGTCCTTACCTAGGCAACCTTCCCAAGCTAAATTTCCCCACATTTGATGGCCTGAACCCTAAGTTGTGGCAAGCTCGCTGCGAAGATTACTTCCATATGTATGGTGTTGATCCGTTAGTGTGGATTCAAGTAGCTACTATGCAATTTTCTGGTCCTGCTGCGAGGTGGCTACAGTCGGTCAAACCTCGTTTAGCAACCACGTCTTGGGAGGATTTTGGGCGTCTGCTTAAGGATAGATTTGGGAAGGATGAACACGCCTTGTTACTGCGTCAATTATTTCAATTGAAGCAGTCTGGCTCAGTCTCCGAGTACATTGAGCACTTTGCCCAACTCACTGACCAGCTCAATGCCTACCAAACTGTGTCGGATCCCTTATACTACACCATGAAGTTTTTAGATGGCCTGCAGGGTGACATTAAATCTGTTGTTATGATTCAGCGCCCTCGCGATTTGGATACTGCCTTTGTCTTGGCTCAATTGCAGGAGGAGCTCGCGGATTCATCCAAGAAACGTGATTACAAGAAGTGGGAGGCTGGATATTCTTCTCGCCCATACGCCAAAGGACCCATGCCACTGCCATATCCACCTAGCCAGGACACCAAACAGTCACTTCCAATTCCACCAGATGACAGAAAGAACACTGGTATGCCACGGAATTCAGTCACTGCTGATCGGATGTCTAATCTTTATGCCTACCGCAAAGCCAAGGGCCTATGCTACAAATGTGGGGTGCAGTTTACTCGGGGTCACAAGTGTGCAGATACGGTCCAGCTGCAGTTTGTGGAGGAACTATGGCAAACCTGGGACCTGCCAGCTTCCGAGGGTACGGATGAAAATTCCCATGCTGAATTACATAATCTGCTGTTGTCTCAAGCTGCAAGGGGTGGTTCGCCAGCAACCAAAACCATGAAATTCTATGGTTCCATTCAGGGTATCAACATCCTCATTTTACTGGATTCGGGCAGCTCCCATACTTTTATTAGTTCTTCAGTTGCAGCTCAACTTCAAGGCTGTACCACAGTAAACACCAGCTTGCTAGTCCAGATAGCTAATGGATCACGCCTTATTTGTGCTCTGGAACTTGTGCAGGCCGAATGGTTCATGAATGACTACCAGTTTCAGTCCACCCTCAAGGTCCTACCCTTGTCGTGTTATGATATGATTGTCGGCATGGATTGGCTTGAACACCATAGCCCCATGCTGGTTCACTGGGCAGACAAATGGCTCACAGTGCCATACAAGGGTTCCACAATCAAGTTGATCGGTTTGCAACCAGGTGACATCCAATGCTCTGTGATGCAGTTATGTCCCATTGAAGTATTGCCTGATAAGGACCAGTCAATCATCCAACTTTTACCTCCTCAGCTGCAACAGCTTCTCGAGAATTATATCCATGTGTTCACTGTGCCCCACGGCTTACCTCCCATTCGTGATTGTGATCATCACATTCCACTTATTCCGGGGGCGCGACCTGTTCAAGTTTGGCCTTACCGTTATGCTCCTGCACTTAAAACAGAGATCGAAAAGCAAGTTGACGAGATGATGCAGTCCGGTATTATAGAGAGAAGTAAAAGTGAGTTTTCCTCCTCGGTTATTTTGGTCAAAAAGAAGGACGGTACCTACCGTTTTTGCGTGGATTATCGGCATCTTAATGCTCTGACGGCCAAGACTAAGTTCCCTGTTCCGGTGATTGATGAATTTTTGGATGAACTTCACGGGGCAGCCTGGTTTTCGACGCTGGATTTGAGAGCAGGGTTCCACCAAATCCGGGTAGCACCTCCTGACCAGCATAAGACGGCCTTCTAGACACACCATGGCCATTTTGAATTCAAGGTGATGGCGTTTGGATTATCAGGGGCACCAGCTACATTCCAAGGAGCCATGAACCGGACTCTAGCACCGTTGCTTCGTCACTGTGCGCTCGTCTTTTTCGACGATATCTTGGTGTACAGCAGGACTTGGGAAGACCACCTCCAACACCTACAGTCTGTGCTGCACCTGCTGTCTACCGACCGTTGGCAAATCAAACTCACAAAGTGTTCCTTCGCCAAGCAGCAGATTGCTTACCTTGGCCATGTCATATCTCAACAGGGAGTTGCCACCGACCCAACCAAAGTGGAGGCCGTCCGATCATGGCCGGTTCCAGCCAACTGCAAAGAGTTGCGGGGCTTCCTGGGACTTGCCGGTTACTACCGGAAATTCGTAAGGAATTTTGGAGTCATCGCTAAACCTTTGACCAACCTCTTAAAGAAAGGTACTCTATTCGTTTGGACCTCGGAACATGACACAGCATTTCAGACGCTCAAGACTTCCCTGTCTTATGCGCCAGTGTTGGCATTGCCCGACTTCAGCAAGCCGTTCGCATTGGAAACTGACGCAGCAGGCTCGGGCATTGGTGCAGTGCTGATACAAGATGGTCACCCACTGGCATTTGTAAGCAAGGCCCTCAGTCCCAAAAACCGTGGCTTGTCAACATATGAAAAAGAATATCTTGCCATACTGTTGGCGGTGGAGCAGTGGCGCCAGTATCTGCAGCACTCTGAGTTCAGCATATACACTGATCACCGCAGTTTGGCCCACCTTTCAGACCAACGTTTGCACACCCCATGGCAACAACGGGTGTTCACAAAACTCCTCGACCTCCAATACAAGATCATCTACAAGAAAGGCGTGGACAATGGAGTGGCCGATGCTCTATCCCGAAGACCACATGATGAATCAATGCTTTTCAGTATTTCTTCAGGTTCTCCCCAGTGGCTTCATGCAGTGGTCGATGGTTATAGTGAGGACCCCAAAGCTCAGCACCTGCTCACTACTCTGTCGCTACAGCCCTCTGCATCTGGTCACTACTCTTTGCAAAGTGGAGTCATTAAGTACAAAGGTCGTGTTTGGCTCGGCGCTAACCATACATTGCAACAGCAGGTTATTTCTGCCCTTCACGACAGCCCCATAGGTGGTCACTCTGGCTTCCCAGTGACTTATCGCCGTGTGAAGCAACTGTTTGCTTGGTCTGGACTTAAACAGACAATCAAAGATTATGTGTCGTCCTGCAACATATGCCATCAAGTCAAACCAGACAGACAACGTTATCCAGGGCTGCTCCAACCCCTTCATGTGCCCGACCAAGCTTGGCAAATCATATCCCTCGATTTTATCGAAGGCTTGCCTCGGTCAGGTCCTGCTAACTGCATATTGGTTGTGGTGGATACCTTCAGTAAATATGCCCACTTCATTGGTCTGTTACACCCATTTTCTGCTCTGAAAGTCGCTAAAGTGTTCCTGTCCTCAGTCTACAGATTGCACGGGTTGCCAGAGGCCATCATATCCGACAGAGATAAGATATTCACAAGCACCTTATGGCAAGAATTGTTTCGTCTTACTGGTACCAAGCTTCAAATGAGCACAGCCTACCATCCACAAAGCGATGGCCAAACTGAACGAGTTAACCAGTGTTTGGAGACCTTTCTCCGCAGCTTTGTTCACTCTTGCCCAGCTAAATGGAACTCTTGGCTACCCCTTGCAGAGTTTTGGTACAACACCTGCACCCATTCTGCCCTGAAGGTTTCCCCATTCGAAGCCTTGTATGGTCGCCCACCGCGTCACTTCGGTCTCACTCCGTCTGATGCAGTTTCACACCCAGATTTGGCCACCTGGTTGGAAAATAGGGAGCTGATGCTTAAATCCATAAAGCAGCACCTTCTTCGCGCAAAACAACGCATGAAGCATCAAGCTGACAAAGGTCGCAGTGAGCGGGAATTTGCAGTTGGGGACTCAGTGTATGTAAAGCTTCAACCCTATGTTCAAACATCGGTTGCTACCCGTGCCAATCACAAACTCAGTTTCAAGTACTTTGGGCCTTTTGAGATCACCCAGCGCATTGGTACAGTTGCATACAAGCTCAATCTTCCAGAATCATCATCTATCCATCCCGTGTTCCATGTTTCGCAACTGAAACAATCGGTGAAGTCCACTCTGCCAGTGAGCGCCACACTTCCTTCTACTACTTTGCAACTTCAGTTTCCTGAACAGGTGTTAGACCATCGCACGGTGTCGCGCGGAGGTTCATCCATCGACCAAATTCTGGTGCGCTGGTCTGGACTGGAGGACGTCCTAGCCACCTGGGAAGATGAGGAGGCGCTCAAGGCCAAGTTCCCTGCTGCGACCGCTTGGGGGCAAGCGGCCTCTCAAGGGGGAGGGATTGTCAGCACCAGTACACCAGAGGCAGCAGGAGTGCGCGCTGGGGAAACGGGCCGTCGCAACAGGAGGCCCAACAAGCGTTACGCCGGCCCAGAGTGGTACACATGAGTCAGCCCAAGGGCTTGTAATAAGTAAGGAGTCTGGAGAGAGTTGAGGGGCAGTTAGCTTGTAAGCAAAATTGCACTAACTCATCTACGAACTCTCCTCTTCTTCCTCCCCAAGTCTACTCTTCCAACTGGGTTGCTAACATATAATTAGGCTCTGCTAATAGTTAGCTAACTTACAGCTATCAATTAGTTTATTAGCTGGCTTACGACTAAGTAGTCAGAGTAAAGTTGGATGTCGGTCGCCCCCTTTAGGTTTAGTTAGGCTGGTTTCAATGGGTTGCTAGAGCGTTGGTGACCGGCTGGGGCCCAGCCGGTTGGTAGGCGGGAGTGTCGGAGCCCGGCGAGAGCGGACAGTGTGTTGGTTTCTTCTAATCGGTCCACGCGTCCGACATCAGTGTTATGCGTACTAACTGTTAGGAGTTCAAAAAATTGTAAAAAACATAAATTTTATTTCTAATCCATTTATAAATACTCTCACATGATTGGAGCTCCTTTCCAACACTATTTTATCTCATGTAATTTTTTTTCTAATTATTATGTAACTTTTTAAGTACTATGCAATTCGTGATTTTTTATTCAATAAAATTATTGTGTTGTACGATTTTTAGGTGTCAACAAATTAATATGAAGTAGTTAATTCTAAAATAAAATAACAATGTGTTGTGGGCTGAGGCTATAGTACTTGGTCGATCACGGGTGGATTTCGGTGCTTCGGACAGTCCAACATGTGTAGTCGGACGGTCTGCGAGTGGACCGGACGGTCCGGTACTATTCCCAGACTGTCTGGTCGTGCCGTGCGACCCTTGTGATGGGCTCTGTGTGACTCCAGACTGTCCGGGGTAGGGTGTCTGATGGTCTGACGGAGAGGGCCGAACGGTTCGAGATTGTGTGCGGGCGGCCTGGCCATGCTCAGAGTCGACCTATCGTTTAGTGAAGATGGTGGTGATGGTCGTTCAGAATATGAGTCCACCAACATACTAGAATATGGCTGGGAAACTCATTTGTTGCCGATGTGTTTGACGCAATTGTTTCGGTGTCCAATTTACGTGATAAAAAATTGGACATGTGAGTTTTTCCTGATGCATGTGCTATCTTCTCTATATCCTCTTTGATACTTTTAATTCGATTATCAAAAGAAATTTTAATAGAATGAATATCATCGACTGTTTTGGCATCACATACCGTAGGCAGCTGCTGTAGCACGGCTACCATATAATCGACGTTTATTTTTCTCTACCGGACGACCTTCTGGTGGCAATCTACCCTGAAGTGCGAGAGGTACCACTTCGCAACCTTGAGCACCTGATCTTGTCGTTGGATCTCCTCGTCCAACTTCTTCATGTCATCTTTTAATTTCTTATGCTCAGCGGCCGATAAATTAGTCATCCTTGTGTCATTGTTTGGGAAAACACCATTGAGATCTTTAGAATCGGCCTTATAAGCCTGATTTTGTAGATCTGCAACCTTCGACCTAACAGAGTCACCAAAAAGTGTGTTAGCGTCAATTTGGGTAGTGTCAATCACTAGGGGTGTACCGCCTGGTGGTGCCCTCTGTGGCAGCGTGGACGGTCCACGGCTCTAGACCGGACGAACCGTGACCTGGCACAGGAGCGGTGCCTTTCCTGCACGCTTTCGGACAGTCCGCGCTTGGATCCAGACGGTCCACGATGGCACAGGGTCGTCTTCTTCCTCTTAGGAACCTAGATATCGCCCCCTGGAGAGAGATCTTAGGGTGCTATGGGTCAGCAGGTCACCTGGGGCGTCCCTAGATGACGTAGAGTCACCTAGTATTTAAGAGATCAACTCGAGGAAGAGATCTCTTGGATTGACAAACATATCTTTCCTCTGGAAGAGGTAAGATCCTAGGATCGTCTTGGGTCGGCAGGCCACCCAAGACAGATCTAGACGACGTAGAGTTGAATAGGGATGGAGGCGGATATGTGGAAAGCTACAACTTGACTATGCTACATCTACTCCTAGGACATGAATGCTAAAGGATGATAAATAAAGTAATTGGTTCGTTTGGAATGTGTTTGGGGTTCTCAATCGGTCGTACCCCTTCATATATATAGGGGGAGGTTTGACCATTCCTAGGCGATAGTGAAAGGTAAATAGGGTCAAACCTTTTCCAATATGAATTTTGGTGGTTGAATTGCCCAACACAAAATTATTGGACTAACTAGGTTGCTCTAGATTATGAGTTCTACAGGTGGCAAAGGTTCACAACAAACCAATACAAAGTCAAAAGAAAGGGTTCAAATCAAAGGAGCAAAGTATACCGAAGACAGCCCTGGTCTAGCGCACCGGACTGTCCGGTGTGCCACCGGACTGTGTCTGGTGCACCAGGGAGATCGACTCTGAACTTGCTAGCTTCAGGAATTTAGGAGGCCGCTCCGCTATAATTCACTGGACTATTCAGTGTGCCAGCGGAGCAACGGCTACTTCGCGCCAACGGTCGTCTGCAGTGAACATTAAATGCACTACAGTGCGCGCCTGCGCGCGCAGAAGTCAGAGCAGGCGCCAGAAGGCGCACCGGACAGTCTACAGGACCTGTCCGGTGCACCACCAGAATGTCTGGTGGCTCCAATTGTCAGAGCTCCAACGGTCGGAACCCAACGGCCTGGTGACGTGGCTGGCGCACCGGACAGTGTCCGGTGGCGCACCGGACTGTCCGGTGCGCCATACGACAGAAGCCTTCACCAACGGCCATATTGGTGGTTAGGGCTATAAATACCCCCAACCACCCCACATTCAAGACATCCAAGCATTCACTACATCTCATTCAATACAAGAGCAATACACAACACTCCAAGACACAAATCAAAGTCTCCGATCGAATCAAAGTCCCCAATTCAACTCTAGTTTTTAGGACTTGTGAGGAGATCGACTTGTGTTCTTTTGTTGCTCTTGTTGCTTGGTTGGCTTTCTTCTTTCTCTCATTCTTACTCTCAAAACCTTGTAAGCGAAGCAAGAGACACCAATTGTGCGGTGGTCCTTACGGGGTCTAAGTGACCCAGGAAATTAAGGAAGGAAGCTTACTCGGTCTAAGTGACAGTTTGAGAGAGGGAAAGGGTTGAAAGAGACCCGGTCTTTGTGACCACCTCAACGGGGAGTAGGTTTGCAAGAACCAAACCTCGGTAAAACAAATCACCGTGTCATCCATTCTTATTTGCTTGTGATTTTTTTCACCCTCTCTTTTGGACTCGCTTATATTTCTAATGCTAACCCCGGCTTGTAGTTGTGCTTAAGTTTATAATTTTCAGATTCCGCCTATTCACCCCCCTCTAGGCGACTTTCAATTGGTATCAGAGCCCGGTGCTTCATTAGAGCCTAACCGCTCGAAGTGATGTCAGGAGAACACGTCAAGAAGGAGATGGTGAACGGCGAGAAGCCCGCCACAAGCCACGGGAAGGCTCCATCGGGAGAGTCCCGCAACAAGAAGAAGGAGGAATCACCTCCTCACAAAGTCGCATCGGAGTGGCGAGAAGAAAAAGAAGATGAAGAAGGTGGTCTACTACGAGACTGACTCTTCGTCGCCATCCACCTCCAGCTCCGACGCGTCGTCCGTAACTTCTAAGCGCCATGAGCGCAAGAAGTTTAGTAAGATCCCCCTACGCTACCCTCGTATTTCAAAGCGTACTCCTTTACTTTCCGTCCCATTAGGCAAACCACCTATGTTTGATGGTGAAGATTATAATATGTGGAGTGATAAAATGAGGTACCATCTAACCTCACTCCACACTAGCATTTGGGATGTTGTTGAGATTGGAGTACAGGTACCATCGCCAGGGGATGAGGACTATGATTCAGACGAAGTTGCCCAAATCCGGCACTTCAACTCCTAAGCTACCACTATACTCCTCGCCTCTCTAAGTCGAGAGGAGTATAACAAGGTGCAAGGGTTGAAGAGCGCCAAAGAGATTTGGGACGTGCTCAAGACCGCACACGAGGGAGATGAGGTGACCAAGATCACCAAGAGGGAGACGATCGAGGGGGAGCTCGATCGTTTCATGCTCAACTAAGGAGAAGACCCGCAAGCCATGTACAACCGGCTAAAGACTTTGGTTAATCAAGTGCGCAACCTCGAGAGCACTAAATGGGATGACCATGAGATGGTTAAGGTTATTCTTAGATCACTCATATTTCTTAACCCCACTCAAGTTCAATTAATTCGTGGTGATCCAAGATATAAACTAATGTCTCCCGAGGAAGTGATAGGCAAATTTGTGAGCTTTGAATTGATGATCAAATGCTCCAAGAAGATCATCGAGCAAGGCACCTCCTCCTCCGTACCCGAAGCACAACCCGTTGCATTCAAGGCAACGGAGGAGAAGAAAGAAGACTCTACACCGAGTAGAGTCCCCATCGACGCCTCCAAGCTCGACAATGAGGAGATGGCGCTCATCATCAAGAGCTTCCGCCAAATTCTCAAGCAAAGGAAGGGGAAAGATTACAAGCCCCGTTCCAAGAAGGTTTGCTACAAATGTGGTAAGCCCGGTCATTTTATCGCTAAATGTCCATTGTCTAGTGATAGTGACAGGGATAACGACAAGAAGGGGAAGAAGGAGAAGAAGAAGAGATATTACAAGAAAAAGGGCGGCGATGCACATGTTTCCTGGGAGTGGGACTCCGACGAGAGCTCCACCGACTCCTCCGACGATGAGGACGCCACCAACATCGCCGTCAACAAGGGACTTCTCTTCCCCCACATCGGCCACAAGTGTCTTATGGCGAAGGACGGCAAGAAGAAGAAGGTAAAATCAAGATCCTCCATTAAGTATGCCACTTCTAGTGATGAGGAAAATTCTAGTGATGATGAGGACAACTTGCTTACTCTTTTTGCCAATCTTAACATGCAACAAAAAGAGAAATTAAATGAATTGATTAGTGCCATTCACGAGAAGGATGAACTCTTGGATAGCCAAGAGGACTTCCTTATTAAGGAAAACAAAAAGCATGTTAAGACTAAAAATGCTTATGCTCAGGAGGTAGAGAAAAATAAAAAATTAACTAATGAGCTAAGTACTTGCCATGACACTATCTCCAACCTTAGGATTGAGAATGCTAATTTGATTGCTAAGGTTGAGAAGTCGAATATTTGTGATGATTCATTTACCAATCTTAGAAATGATAATGCTAGTTTAATTGCTAAAATTGATAGATTGAATGCCTCTCTTGCTAGCCTTAGGAATGAGAATGAAAAATTAATTGCTAAGGCTAGAGACTTAGATGTTTGCAATATTTCTATTTCCAATCTTAGAGATAAAAATGCCATTTTACATGCTAAGATTGTTGAATTAAATGATTGCAAACCTTCTATATCTACCGTTGATCATGTTTCTATATGCACTAGATGTAGAGATGTTAATGTAGATGCTATTCATGATCACCTTGCTTTAAATAAACAACAAGATGATCATATAGCTACATTAACTGCTAAAATCAATGAGCATGACTTGGAAAATGAGAAATTTAAATTTGTTAGAAGTATGCTCTATAGTGGGAGACGCCCTGGCATTAAGGATGGCATTGGCTTCCAACAGGGGGACAATGTCAAGCTTAGTGCCCCTCCTAAAAGATTATCTAACTTTGTTAAGGGCAAAGCTCCCATGGTTCAGGATAACGAGGGTTACATTTTATACCCTGTCGGTTATCCTGAACACAAAATTAGGAGAATTCATTCTAGGAAGTCTCACTCTGGACCTCATCATGCTTTTATGTATAAGAGTGAGGCATCTAGTTCTAGGCAATACACTCATGTTAAATTGCCTGAGAAGAAAACTCCTACTGCATCAAATGACCATAACATTTCATTCAAAACTTTTGATGCTTCTTATGTGCTTACTAACAAATCAGGCAAAGTAGTTGCCAAATATGTTGGGGGCAAACACAAGGGGTCTAAGACTTGTGTTTGGGTACCCAAAGTTCTTGTATCTAATGTCAAAGGACCCAAAACTGTTTGAGTACCTAAAATTAAGAACTAAATTTGTTTTGTAGGTTTATGCATCCGGGGGCTCAAGTTGGATCATCGACAGCGGGTGCACAAACCACATGACTGGGGAGAAAAGAATGTTCTCCTCTTACGAGAAAAACCAAGATCCCCAAAGAGCCATCACATTCGGGGATGGGAATCAAGGTTTGGTCAAAGGATTGGGTAAAATTGCTATATCACCTGACCACTCTATTTCCAATGTTTTTCTTGTAGATTCTTTAGATTACAACTTGCTTTCTGTTTCTCAATTATGCAAAATGGGTTACAACTGTCTTTTTACGGATACAGGTGTTACTGTCTTTAGAAGAAGTGATGATTCAGTAGCCTTTAAGGGAGTGTTAGAGGTCAGCTATACTTAGTTGATTTCAATAGAGCTGAACTCGACACTTGCTTAATTGCTAAGGCTAACATGGGTTGGCTCTGGCATCGCCGACTTGCCCACGTTGGAATGAAGAATCTTCATAAGCTTCTAAAGGGAGAGCACATTTTGGGACTAACAAATGTTCATTTTGAGAAAGACATGATTTGTAGCGCATGCCAAGCAGGGAAGCAAGTTGGTGTTCATCATCCACACAAGAACATCATGACGACTGACAGGCCACTCGAGCTCCTCCACAAGGACCTATTCGGTCCGATAGCTTACATAAGCATCAGCGGGAGTAAGTACTGTCTAGTTATTGTGGATGATTATTCTCGCTTCACTTGGGTATTCTTTTTACAGGAAAAATCTCAAACCCAAGAGACTTTGAAAGGATTCTTGAGATGGGCTCAAAATGAGTTCGGCTTGAGGATCAAGAAAATAAGAAGCGACAATGGGACGGAGTTCAAGAACTCACAAATAGAAGGCTTCCTTGAGGAGGAGGGCATCAAGCATGAGTTCTCTTCTCCCTACACGCCACAACAAAATGGTGTAGTGGAGAGGAAGAATAGAACTCTATTGGACATGGCGAGGACCATGCTTGACGAGTACAAGACTTCAGATCGGTTTTGGGCCGAGGCGGTCAACACCGCTTGCTACGCCATCAACCGGTTGTATCTACACCGAATCCTTAAGAAGACATCTTATGAACTCCTCACTGGTAAAAAGCCCAATGTTTCATATTTTAGAGTCTTTGGTAGCAAATGTTTTATTCTTGTTAAAAGAGGTAGAAAATCAAAATTTGCTCCTAAGGCTGTAGAAGGCTTTTTACTTGGTTATGACTCAAACACAAGGGCATATAGAGTCTTTAACAAGTCCACTGGACTAGTTGAAGTCTCATGTGACATTGTGTTTGATGAGACTAACGGCTCTCAAGTAGAGCAAGTTGATCTTGATGAATTAGATGATGAAGAGGCTCTGTGCATCGCGCTAAGGAACATGTCCATTGGGGATGTGTGTCCTAAGGAATCCGAAGAGCCTCCACAAGCACAAGATCAACCATCTTCCTCCATGCAAGCATCTCCACCAACTCAAGATGAGGATGAGGCTCAAGATGATGAAGAAGATCAAGAAGATGAGTCACCTCAAGAGGACGGCAATGATCAAGGGGGTTATACAAATGATCAAGACAAGGAGGATGAACAAGATCCAAGGCCGCCACACCCAGGAGTCCACCAAGCAATACAACGAGATCACCCCATGAATACCATCCTAGGAGACATTCATAAGGGGGTAACCACTCGATCTCGTGTTGCTCATTTTTGTGAACATTACTCTTTTGTTTCCTCTATTGAGCCACACAGGGTAGAGGAAGCACTTCAAGATTCGGATTGGGTGTTGGCGATGCAAGAGGAGCTCAACAATTTCACAAGGAATGAGGTATGGCATTTAGTTCCACGTCCTAACCAAAATGTTGTAGGAACCAAGTGGGTCTTCCGCAACAAACAAGATGAGCATGGTGTGGTGACAAGGAACAAGGCACGAATTATGGCCAAAGGGTATTCACAAGTCGAAGGTTTGGATTTTGGTGAAACCTATGCACCCGTAGCTAGGCTTGAGTCAATTCGTATATTACTTGTCTATGCTACTTACCATGGCTTTAAGCTTTATCAAATGGATGTGAAGAGTGCCTTCCTCAACGGACCTATCAAGGAAGAGGTCTATGTTGAGCAACCTCCTGGCTTTGAAGATAGTGAGTATCCTAACCATGTATAAAAACTCTCAAAGGCGCTTTATGGGCTCAAGCAAGCCCCAAGAGCATGGTATGAATGCCTTTGAGATTTTCTTATCACTAATGGCTTCAAAGTTGGCAAGGCCGATCCTACTCTCTTTACTAAAACCATTGAAAATGATTTGTTTGTATGCCAAATTTATGTTGATGATATCATATTTGGGTCTACTAACAAATCTATTTGTGAAGAGTTTAGTGGGATCATGATACAAAAATTTGAAATGTCTATGATGGGGGCGTTGGAGTATTTTCTAGGATTTCAAGTCAAGCAACTTCAAGAGGGCACTTTCATCTGCCAAATGAAGTACATTCAAGATATACTCACCAAGTTTGGGATGAAGGATGCCAAGCCCATCAAGACACCCATGGGAACCAATGGGCATCTCGACCTCGACACAGGAGGTAAATCCATAGATCAAAAGGTATACCGGTTGATGATAGGTTCTCTACTTTATTTATGTGCATCTCGACCAGACATTATGCTTTCTGTATGCATGTGTGCAAGGTTCCAAGCCGACCCTAAGGAAGTTCACCTTAGGGCCATGAAGAGAATCTTGAGATATTTAGTTCAAACACCTAAGTTTGGTCTTTGGTACCCCAAGGGATCCTCATTTGATTTATTAGGATATTCCGATGCTGATTGGGCAGAGTGTAAAATTGATAGGAAGAGCACATCAGGGACTTGTCAGTTTCTAGAGAGATCCCTGGTGTCTTGGGCTTCAAAGAAATAAAACTTAGTAGCTCTCTCTACCGCCGAAGCCGAGTATATTGCCGCAGGCCATTGTTGCGCGCAATTGCTTTGGATGAGGCAAACCCTTAGGGACTATGGCTACAAATTTAGCAAAGTCCCTCTCCTATGTGACAATGAGAGTGCAATCCGCATGGCGGATAATCCCGTTGAACACAGCCGCACTAAGCACATAGCCATTCGGTATCACTTTTTGAGAGATCACCAACAAAAGGGGGATATCGAGATAGCCTATATAAACACCAAAGATCAATTGGTCGATATCTTTACCAAGCCTTTAGATGAGCAATCCTTTACCAAACTTAGGAATGGGCTAAATATTTTTGATTCTCGGAATTTTGATTGATATTTTGCACACGTAGCTCATTTATATACCTTTGATCATGTCTCTTTTATGTCTATGACTAATGTGTTTTCAAGTGTATTCTTATGCTTAGTCATAGAATTGAAAGGGAAATGGAGTACTCCGCAAAGAAGGCGCTTCCACTCAACTCCATTGATATTTGCCGATACTCTGCATCGTTCTCCACTTTGGTATAATCTTCACTCATATTTATTTGTTTACCATTGGGAGAAAGTAAGGGCTTATATCTCACTCACAAGTATCCGTTTTTGGCGATTCATGCCAAAGGGGGAGAAAGTATTATGAGCCCAAAGCAAAAGGACCGCACCACCACCAAATTTTAAAGATGAAGTTTTTCAAATTGATATCTTATTGTGTTCAAAAGGGGGAGAAAGTAGTGTCTTCAAAAATTGCAAAAACCCTCTTGAACACTAAGAGGAGAATTTTATTTAGGGGGAGTTTTGTTTAAGTCAAAGGAAAAGCATTTGAAACAGGGGGAGAAAATTTCAAATCTTGAAAATGCTTCTTTCAATTTCATTCATATACCTTTGACTATTTGCAAGAGGTTTTGAAAAAAGAATTTTACAAAGGATTTGCAAAAACAAAACTAGTGGTGCAAATGTGGTCCAAAATTTTAAATAAGAAGAAAATCATCCATGCACATCTATTGAAAAAGTATATTGGTTTCAATTCCAAGCAACCTTTGCACTTACATTATGCAAACTAGTTCAATTCTGCACTTTTATATTTGCTTTGGTTTGTGTTGGCATCAATCACCAAAAAGGGGGAGATTGAAAGGGAAATAGGGTCAAACCTTTTCCAATATGAATTTTGGTGGTTGAATTGTCCAACACAAAATTATTGGACTAACTAGTTTGCTCTAGATTATGAGTTCTACATGTGGCAAAGGTTCATAACAAACCAATACAAAGTCAAAAGAAAGGGTTCAAATCAAAGGAGCAAAGTATACCGAAGGCAGCCCTGGTCTGGCGCACCGGACTGTCCGGTGTGCCACCGGACAGTGTCCGGTGTGCCAGGGAGATCGACTCTGAACTTGCCAGCTTCGGGAATTTGGGAGGCCGCTCCGCTATAATTCACCGGACTGTCCGGTGTAAAACCGGACTGTCCGGTGTGCCAGCGGAGCAACGGCTACTTCGCGCCAATGGTCGTCTGCAGTGAACATTAAATGCGCTACAGTGCGCGCCTGCGTGCGCAGAAGTCAGAGCAGGCGCTAGAAGGCGCACCGGACAGTCTACAGGACCTGTCCGGTGCACCACCGGACTGTCCGGTGGCCCCAATTGTCAGAGCTCCAACTGTCGGAACCCAACGGCCTGGTGACGTGGCTGGCGCACCAGACAGTGTCCGGTGGCGCACTGGACTGTCCGGTGCGCCATGCGACAGAAGCCTTCACCAACGGCCATATTGGTGGTTGGGGCTATAAATACCCCCAACCAACCCACATTCAAGACATCCAAGCATTCACTATATCTCATACAATACAAGAGCAATACACAACACTCCAAGACACAAATCAAAGCCTCATTCAACTCTAGTTTTTAGGACTTGTGAGGAGATCGACTTGTGTTCTTTTGTTGCTCTTGTTGCTTGGTTGGCTTTCTTCTTTCTCTCATTCTTACTCTCAAAACCTTATAAGCGAAGCAAGAGACACCAATTGTGTGGTGGTCCTTGCGGGGTCTAAGTGACCTGGGAAATCAATGAAGGAAGCACTCGGTCTAAGTGACCGTTTGAGAGAGGGAAAGGGTTGAAAGAGACCCGGTCTTTGTGACCACCTCAACGGGGAGTAGGTTTGCAAGAACCGAACCTCGGTAAAACAAATCACCGTGTCATCCATTCTTATTTGCTTGTGATTTATTTTCGCCCTCTCTTTTGGACTCGCTTATATTTTGAAAGTTGCCTAGAAGGGGGGTGAATAGGCAAGTTAAAACTTTTTCTACAAAAACTAGAAGCAAACTGGGTAAAACTGAATTGATCTTGAAATTCACCCAGTTAACTTTGGAAATGAGATGTTCTAAATGATCCACAGGGTTCAAAGTAGTATATCTGAGAAGGGCACTTCTCAAAATCCACACACCAAAAAGATATGAACAAATCTTCCACGGAAGGGTGAGAGAACGAAGAACATGAATAAGCACAATGAACAAGAACACAAGAGACACAAGATTTATCCCGAGGTTCGGTCACACCACAAAAGGTGCCCTACTTTCTCGTTGAGGCGCCCACAAAGAGCCGGGTCTCTTTCAACCCTAATCCTCCCTTCGCCGACCACAAAGGTCAAGCCCACACAATAATCTTTGCTCAAACGAGCGGGTAATACAAACTTTCTTATGGTCTTCCACAAGATTTGGAGACTCACAAGAGACACCTAGTCGTCTAGGAGCTAGAAGCTCCAAGAGTAATGAATCTACAAAGAACTCGATGTAGTACCAAAGCTCGAATGAAGAAGAGCAAGAAAGATTTGGAGATGAAGCACAAAAACCGCAGCTCTCAAACTCACTCAAAGATTTCTCTCCAAAGATTTGAAATGGGAGAGGCAAGAGATGTGTGAGAGAGAGTGGGAGGTGTTCTTCAAGTTAGAAATGGAGTTTGGGTCGTGCTCTTCGCTGTGGGGAGAGAGGTAGGAGGGAGTATATATAGGTGGAGCTCAAAACTAGCCATTGGGCAGATTTTTCTGCCTGAGACCAGTTGAACCGCCCCTGGCAGGCCTGGCAGCCTGTCTGCCAGTCTGACTGGCAGACTGATGCGCAGACTGACCTGCAGACTGGTCAAGTTGACCAAGACCGGTTGAACCACCCCTAAGACCAGTTCAACCGCCTGGGGGTCAGACTGGCAGTCAGTCTGCCAGTCAGGAGGTCAGACCGGTCAGGTGACCGTGACACCGGTTGAACCTCCCCTAGGACCGGTTCAACCGGTATTGACCAGTGAGGTCCGGAAAAAAACCCCGGCTGAACTTTTCTTGGACCCCAGTTGAACCTCTCTGGACCCCGGTTGAACTTGCCCTGGACCCCAGTTGAGCCTGCCTAGACCCCAGTTGAAGTTGAAGTTCAGCTGGAGTTGAGAAAGTTCAACACAACTGAAGTTCAGCTCAGCTACAGCTGAAGAAGCTCAACTCAGCTGAAGTTCAGCTCAGTTGCAGCTGAAGAAGCTCAACTCAGCTGAAGTTCAGCTCAGCTGAAAAGCTCAGCTGCGGTTGAAGAAGTTCAGCTACTTTTCAACAAGAACACTCTAGGTTTCTCAAACCTAACCACGGTCAACCATAGAACGTTCAAGAGATTTTTGTTTTTCAAAAATAGCTTTTGAATATAGAGGTTTGAGCTTTGGCAAACACCAACCTTCTTTTTGGATCCCCCTTTATAGTACGACGATTCCTATACTCAAATTAAATAAAATTAATTAAGTAAACTCCTTGAGTCATTGGTGTCTCATGTGTGATTTCTCCATGGCGTTGCTTCATAAGGATCACAAACATCTTTGTATCAGCTTTTGAAGCAAACACAAATCAAACCCTGTGACTTGTACCATATCACCATATATGAGTTCAAATCATGGCTTCAAGTCACCTTACTGATGCATCAACATGTTATAACTCTTCATAGCTGATTAGTTCATCGACTTAGTGCAAGTACTCTCTTCTTCACCTTAGCCATGGTACCTCGGTCCACAAGCCGTCGCTTGGCCTTCACCTTCGCTTAGTTCCTCGAAGCCCTTTCCTTGCTATCTTCACCCTATCAAGCCATTCTTGAGTCACATCATATTGAACATCCTTTGAGAGAATCATTTCTTCAATATTGTGAACCTTGCTTGAATGTCTTCTAGATATAACTGTTAAGATTAATCAAGCTCTAGTTTGATTCTCATAGAAGCATATATGGACTGATAGTAATATGGTCAAGCCAATTCACGATTCCTCATATCTTATTCACTTTGGCTTGACCAATCCTCTTAATCACTTCATCCTCTATTCTGATCATATGTATGTAGTGATTTCTCAGGTCTTGTCCATATATTCAAACCAATATAGAGATCATATTATATCCATTTACATTGTCTCATTGGTTATTTAACCTCATGTTGAACCTTTGTTCACTGATCATTATACACTATTCAAGTATGTTCATCATACTGAATTTTCTATTCAACACTTAGCAAACTCGTTAGACCTTTAAATGTGTTGTTATCCAAATCACCAAAACTCACAAAAGGGATGAATGCACTTTCAATCTCCCCCTTTTTGGTGATTGATGACAACACATTTAAAGCTTACATAAGATTTGATAAATAAGATTTTGAATCCTATAATATAATTTCCTCCCCCTAAATATGTGCATTTCAGAAAATAACACTTTTGTACTCAAATGCCAAAAGCACATATTTGGGTCAAAGTATGGAGACAACTTATATCATACTATTCATGGGGTGTAGTGTGTCATAAAATAAACGTGATGCTCATGACATAGAATGCACTTATCAACTCCATACTGTTCATGGGGTGCAGTGTGTTATAAAATAAACGTGATGCTCATGACATAGAATGCACTTATCAACTCCCACATCTTATGTTTTACTTATGATTCTCCCCCTTTTGTTAATTATTTCTCCCCTTTTCAAAAATAAAGATAAGCTTTAATGCAAAATTTCTCCCCCTTTGTCATAAATCTCCAAAAAGGATACAAAGAATATAAAGGGTAGAAATTATGATTTAAGCAAGATGTGAACACACTATCATGAAAAGGATCCTTAGATGACAAAAAAAGTAATGTAGAAGTGACATGAAGTGATGTACCTTTGTGTTTTACCTTTTTAGGGGGGGTGTTCCAAACTTGTGTTGGATTTAGAATTCAGTTGCAAGCTCTTGTTGGTATAGTTGTGACATAGGTCCAAGATATTAAATGAAGATTGTCATACTAAATCGAAGGTGAAGCTTGATACCTGGAGTCTAGATGTCACCTAGCATCTTCTTATCACAGCAAGAGGCAACATGAAAATTGCACAAGTATGGATTCTACAACTAGTGATCATGTACGAAAATAACAATTGAAAAACACCAATTGATACAATTTGTTAGATAAGCAGATCACTAATTGCATATTACACTAAGTTCTCCTCAAGTTTTAGTGCGCACATATATATGAATTCAATTGATACTTGTTGAGAGTACTTATTTGCAACTTAATGTACCATTGGCATAAAGGCGTATCAATTGAACATAATCATGCAACATAAGGAATATGTGCACTATTTAATCAATTAAGTTCTAGAAAGGAGAATTCATAAGCTATGCTACTTTAGACATTTGCAAACTAAAAGAATATGATACATGTTTACCAATTTTAGATGACGTTGGAGTAGCATATACAAGAGAAACTCATTCTCCTATGAAATGTATAAAAGATACATTTATTGGAGCAAAGAATCTTTGATACCCATCAAATTTGTAGTGGAAGCGACTGTCTTTACCCGAAGGTTCCTTTCTAATTTGAGACTACACACATAATAGACTTGAAAACGAAGTTAGTCTCAAAGATTCAAATTATAGACCATTCTCTCCCTAAATGTGTGCATACAAGTGATGAATACTTGTTTAGCTTATGCACTTGGACTTATGAGGCCAGGGGAATAAGTTCTATAATTTGAACCTTGGTACAAACAAAGTATGAAAATGTGAAATTGTACCAATTGAAGGAATTATTCATACTCAACAAGTATACTAATAGACATGATATGCAATATTTTAAGCCAAGATTCTTGAGAAGTTAGCATGTTTGACTCATACATCACTAAGATGATTTAAGACTAACTTATGACATCACCACAAGAGGTATTAATCAAATATCTAGAGAGTCTTTAATCGACACCACAAGTACAACCTTATGATGTGACTTAAGATATTGCATATACATGCACACACTAGCATGTAAGAGCCTAGATACAAAAATGTAATACAATAGTTCATGGAGTGACACACCTTTGTTCTACGCCACATGGTCTCCATTATAATCATGAATTTCCATCTTAGCTATTGATAGGCTTGACATTTCAAAGAGAAACTTATCCTCTTCACATGATCAAGAGAAACTCATTTTCATTTCTATGGAACCATTCATCCTCATTTGATGTTCTCCAGGGTGTGAGACTACACAACATGAACTTGAAAGAAATCATTAGTCTCACAAGATATAGGCTAAACTCTCCCTCAATTTGTGCATGCAAGAGTACACAAAGTACACTTATGCACATCAACAATACAAGGTTAAAGGAGATGTTTGCACTGTATCTTGGTTTAACATAACATGCTTTACATAGATGATGAAAATTATACCAATTAAAAGTTTAAGAACTAAAAGTATATCAATTGAAATCTTGAAGGGTAAAGCATGCTAATATGAACCTCAAACCTCATAATGAAGGATATCATATAAATATATCACTACATCTTCATTATTTGGTTGACAAAAAAATATAACTCCCTTCTTGAATCACTGTGATCTCTTTTCTCTTTACGATTTCATCCAACCAAGTGATCATGAACTTCTTTCATCTTTTCTTGATTCGATCATACTTGATATGAGATCAATTGAAGCTCAATGATTGAAACAACCAAGACTCTTATATTTGTAGATTTTGAATTCATCTTCAAAGAACTTGGGAGGACCTTGTTGAAACACTTAGAAAAGAGTGCATTAGAAACACAAGAGAGGGTTTCACAAATGATGATCCTTATATGTGGATGGCAAATGAATCATCATTATTGAATCCCAAAAGGATAGACTAAATTCCTTTAAATTAGTGCACACATATAGTTGATGTCAAAGTTATATGCACTATTGAACATTTTATATTGCAAGGAATTTAACCTATACTATGGTACATCCCACTAAGGATAGAATACTAAAACAACCGAAGGAGAGGAAGTTTTCATACCTTGGCCTCTGATCAACTTCTTCTTACTTTAGTTGAATAGTATCCTTTAAGCTTGTGATTTATCCAATTTAAAACAAGCACCATCTCTTAACATAGATTTTCTATGGATAAACTTAACACAAGAGATGACATTAGTAGCACAAGCACTAGTTTCTTATTTTGCAACCCTTTATATGTGGAAGGCAAGCGAGTTGCTAAAATAGAGAAACCTCATAATATGGACTAAATTTCCCTTGAGCCCTCATGCACAATATATTTTGAATGACATGGATAATATGCATGGTTATTCAATGAAGTCTAAAGGGCTGACTTAATCCATATTATGGTGAGTGTCTAATATAGAAGAAACAAATCCAAATTAACTAGATAGAGAATATGTCACATAATTTTGGATTGTTGACCATATGATAATATTCATTCATCTTCCAATTGGACCTTTATTTCATAATCAACAACTGATGTATATCCTCAAGTGCTTCTTTTCCCTTAGTGGCTACACAAGTCACAAAAGAGATAAGATTTGAAAATAATATGCACTTGAGATTCAGTTGTTACCACCCTAGCTACTATCTCCAAAGATGATTTATACATTCATTATCGAGCACCCAACTTGATCCATTGAAGGAATGATCCTGCAAAACAAGTTTAAGTTTCATATCTTGGTACCCAAATTGAATTGGGTCCTTTGAGATTAGTAGTAAGAGCCTTAAGTACCCACACAATCCTTATTGTGGCCTTTCTCTTTGTGTAGGCACCCACATATACTTGACAACCATCTTACATGGTTTCAAGTCAATATTTAATCACATAGATAAAAACTAGAGTTAAGAATAGGAGCCTTTTCTCCTTTTATTAATACATTGTTTTGTTGCCTTCTTGATGATGAACCTGCCTTGACTTTGGGTGCACCTAGCTTATCAAGGTTAGTCGCACAAGCATTCATATCATAAAGACAAGTTATGCATGGAATTTACAACTTAGTGATCCAATTCAATGTGAAGCATATGGATATAGATTGAAGTAGATTTCTAAGATATCAAAATGTGGGTTTCCAAATTTTAGAGAGTATGGATCACTAATTGTACCTTTTACAGTTTAAAAATCATATCCATGTTAGTGCATATGTATGTGATGAATATTAACAAAAAGATTCTTATGCACTTTTAGAATTAATGATAAGGGAATTTTAAACTGCATCAAGAGTAGCTATTTAGAAAACAAAGATTACAAGCCATATGAATGAGATACAAATTTACCATTTTGGATTGTCTTAGTATAGCTTACTCAAGTGAAACTTATTCTCTATGACACAAGATATATAATGTTCTCCCACTAGATATGTGCATCAAGTATTTGAATGACTTACCACATGCACTTTCAATTCAGTTAAGAGTCTCATGAGGAGTACATTACATAGCATGGTCAAGGAATGACAAATTTGCAATGAATTAACTTATGCCTAAGAATACTTACCACCATATAGAATGTACCATTTTTTATACCAATTTGACAGATCTTACTATCTGTGGTGGTGTCACCTTATTATTCTTCTTTTCATCATTTGTGGAGACTTCCTTCTTTGTTATCTCTTTTCCTTTTAAAACTAGTCGATAAAACACTTTGAAAAGAGGTATTAGTAATACAAGGAAGTATTTAATGAATGATGATATCTATATATGAATGGCAAACAAATCATCATTTATGGGCATACAGGCATAAATTAAATTCCTTTTAAATTAATGCACATGGATGAGTGAATTAATAATATGCACCAATTTACAAATTTAAGCCAAAAGGAATTTAACCTTCATATTGGCATTTATTTCCATAGAATATATTATTACCAATTGAAAGAATGACACTTGAAAGGAACTACCGTTGATCAACAACCAATTGAAGCAATTAGTTCCATACCTTTGCCTTGAGCATTCCTAATCTTTCTTTTGGGTGAAGATTAAGCTTTAATGCTTGTGATTTTACCAATTGAAAGAGCACAATATCTACTTATGAATTTCCATGAAATAGCTTAAAAGGGATTGCATTAGAAACACAAGCAATAGTTTCCTATTTAGCAACCTCTATTATATGAATGACAAGAAGGTTACTAAATTAAGGAAACCTCATGATATGAACTAAATTACCCTTATAGGCATCATGCATAACATCAATTGAAATGAGATAAAAGTAGCATGATTGTTTAATTAAGTTTATAGGGCAAGTTTAATTCATAACATGGTGAGTGATTAATGTAGAAGACTCAAAACCAATTTAAACAAGAATGAATACATCACATAGTATTGGTTCGATCTTCTTTGAATGTTTAATGGCACACTCCATTTGGAAAACACATTCTCATGTTGTGAAACTACATAAATCACTTAGATAAAAACATTAGTCTCACAACTCTAGTCATATAGAGAATTCCCCTTTTGATAAGTGCTTTAAGAATTTGAATTTCTTACTTAGCACTCTATTCATTTAAGAACATGGGATAATCCTCTTTATGTCTAGGTCATGGCAATAATACGATAATTCATTTGAAATATGCCACGAATTAATTATCATCAATTAAAGCATGTAGATTGCCACATATAAGAATAACAAATATGCAATCTACCATATGATTGGAACTTTTCCAAGACAAGATAAAATATTTTAAGTTCATTCTCAAGTGCTTCATTTTTTCTATGTGGCTACAAAAGATACAAAGGAATATACTAATTAAAAACAATGTGCACTTAAGATTTAATTGTTACCATCCTTTGGATATCACTTGGTTGTAGGCCTTTTGCTTGATTCCCACAAAGGTTAATCCTTATTCCCTACAACACAAGTTCTTGCTAGAGATGAATATGAAGTTAGTGATATAACAACTCAATTCATCTTTGGGTCAATCTTATAGGATAGACAATGTAAGATTGATAGCTTGAGATAAGAATCGAGTTAAACTTCTCAAGCACCCCAAAGCTTCATATCATCTCTGGGTACCTACAAAACTTATTAAGTACATTTTGGTACCCATTTTTGGATGGGTCCACCAAGGTTAGCTAATAAGTACTTAGGCACCCAAATGGCCTTTGTGCTAGTTTTAGGTGAACTAATTACCTTTCTAGCACAAGTGTCATTTTTGGGTCTCCTAAGCGAATATGAATGAATTGACATGGTAGACTTAGGATACTTACTGATGGGACAATCCTTGCAAAGGTGTCCCTTTCTTCGGCAAGTGTAGCAAATATGATTTTTAATTTTGCAAGACTCCTTCTTGCCTTGCTTCTTGTTTGCTACATGGTTAGTGAGCCTCTTTCTTTCCAAAGTTAAACCACTATCTTTTATGTAAGGACATGACTTAATATCATGTCCCTTCTCATGACATTGATAACACTTTCTAGTGCATCTTCTCTTATTTGGAAGAGTGGCTTGTTTGTTACCTTTTGTGGAGCATGTGGAGGCATGGTTGAGGCACTTGTCATGAGCTTTGGCTTTCTTCTCTTGATGTTTGCTCATGCCTTTCTTAGGGAACTTAGCATTATTTTGAAGCGGGTTTGTGCATGCTACGGTTGTCCCCTTCTCAAGCTTCTTCACCATGTTATCACGGTTATCGTGAGAAGGTTGAGCATGACACTTTCCCTTCAAAAGAGTTAAGCTCCTTCTTAGCCTTCCAACTTCTTCCTTGAGCTCTTTATTTTCTTGTGTGATAGAAATATCACTAATTCCTGAAATTTCTAGCTCAATGGAAGATTGGCTTGCTTGATAACAACAATTGTTAGCACATGGTAATATAGTTTCAATTTCAACACATGTGCACATGTGAGGTTGGTATGATTTCAAATTAGTTAACACAACCTCATGAGCCATTTCTAACATGATATGTGAATCCATAAATTTATTATGAGAGCATACAAGCATATCATGTTTTTCTTGCAAAGCTAGATTTTCAATGTTTAGCTTTTCTACCGTGTTCTTGAGCATAGCATTTTTATTTTCTAATTGAGCAATATATGATGAATGATTAATAGCTTTAATTTGCTCAATTGAAATGTCTTCATACCTTTGGACCAAATCATCATGAGAGCACTTTAGCTTCTCATGCTCTTTGGTCAACTTCTCCAAGTCTCTGATTTTTTCGATGAGGATATCTTCTTGCTTATGAAGCATTTCCTTTTGTTCTTCCGCTCTTTTCATGAGTTTGAGCAAGCTCATTTGGTTCTTCTTACTTAGTTGAGCGAAGAATTTTTGAAGATAATCCTCATCTTCACTATCACTTTCATGCTCCTCCTCATCCTCACTTTCGCTTTCACTGTCACTCTCATTAGCAACAAAGCACATATGAGAAGTGGATTTGAAAGACGAACCTTGTGAAGAGGTGGATTCGTCGTTTGGTCTCCATCGATCATTTTCTTCTTCTTCAATAATGTTCTTCGCCTCATCTTCCTTCATTTTGAGGAACATCCTTTTGGCGATTCTCATGGCAAGGTCTATTGCCCTAGGATCAACATCTGCACCAAAAGATGAAGTCGAGGCAACCTCAACTTTTTCAAGCTTAGAAGCACTTTCGTTTCTTAGTCCCCCCGACATGATCTTTCCTCACGCGGTTAAGCGTTAGAACGAGGATTAGGTTCTGATACCAATTGAAAGTTGCCTAGAGGGGGTGAATAGGCAAGTTAAAACTTTTTCTACAAAAACTAGAAGCAAACTGGGTAAAATTGAATTGATCTTGAAATTCACCCAGTTAACTTTGGAAATGAGATGTTCTAAATGATCCACAGGGTTCAAAGCAGTAGATATGAGAAGGGCACTTCTCAAAATCCACACACCAAAAAGATATGAACAAATCTTCCACGGAAGGGTGAGAGAACGAAGAACATGAATAAGCACAATGAACAAGAACACAAGAGACACAAGATTTATCCCGAGGTTCGGTCACACCACAAAAGGTGCCCTACTTCCTCGTTGAGGCGCCCACAAAGAGCCGGGTCTCTTTCAACCCTAATCCTCCCTTCGCCGACCACAAAGGTCAAGCCCACACAATAATCTTTGCTCAAACGAGCGGGTAATACAAACTTTCTTGTGGTCTTCCACAAGATTTGGAGACTCACAAGAGACACCTAGTCGTCTAGGAGCTAGAAGCTCCAAGAGTAATGAATCCACAAAGAACTCGATGTAGTACCAAAGCTCGAATGAAGAAGAGCAAGAGAGAATTGGAGATGAAGCACAAAAACCGCAGCTCTCAAACTCACTCAAAGATTTCTCTCCAAAGATTTGAAATGGGAGAGGCAAGAGATGTGTGAGAGAGAGTGGGAGGTGTTCTTCAAGTTAGAAATGGAGTTTGGGTCATGCTCTTCGCTGTGGGGAGAGAGGTAGGAGGGAGTATATATAGGTGGAGCTCAAAACTAGCCGTTGGGCAGATTTTTCTGCCTGAGACCAGTTGAACCGCCCCCTAGGGCGGTTGAACCGCCCATGGTAGGCCTGGCAGCCTGCCTGCCAGTCTGACTAGCAGACTGATGCGCAGACTGACCTGCAGACTGGTCAAGTTGACCAAGACCGATTGAACCGCCCCTAAGACCAGTTCAACTGCCTGGGGGTCAAACTGGCAGTCAGTCTGCCAGTCAGGAGGTCAGACCAGTCAGGTGACCCTGACACCGGTTGAACCTCCCCTAGGACCGGTTCAACCGGTATTGACTAGTGAGGTCCGGAAAAAAACCCCGGCTGAACTTTTCTTGGACCCCAGTTGAACCTCTCTGGACCCCGGTTGAACTTGCCCTGGACCCCGGTTGAACCTGCCTGGACCCCAGTTGAAGTTGAAGTTCAGCTGGAGTTGAGAAAGTTCAACGCAGCTAAAGTTCAGCTCAGCTGCAGCTGAAGAAGCTCAACTCAGCTAAAGTTCAGCTCAGCTGAAAAGCTCAGCTACAGCTGAAGAAGCTCAACTCAGTTGAAGTTCAGCTCAGCTGCAGCTGAAGAAGCTCAACTCAGCTGAAGTTCTGCTCACCTGCAGCTGAAGAAGCTCAACTCAGCTGAAGTTCAGCTTAGCTGAAAAGCTCAGCTGCAGTTGAAGAAGTTCAGCTACTTTTCAACAAGAACACTCTAGGTTTCTCAAACCTAACCACGGTCAACCATAGAACGTTCAAGAGATTTTTGTTTTTCAAAAATAGCTTTTGAATATAGAGGTTTGAGCTTTGGCAAACACCAACCTTCTTTTTGGATCCCCCTTTATAGTACGACGATTCCTATACTCAAATTAAATAAAATTAATTAAGTAAACTCCTTGAGTCATTGGTGTCTCATGTGTGATTTCTCCATGGCGTTGCTTCATAAGGATCACAAACATCTTTGTATCAGCTTTTGAAGCAAACACAAATCAAACCCTGTGACTTGTACCATATCACCATATATGAGTTCAAATCATGGCTTCAAGTCACCTTACTGATGCATCAACATGTTATAACTCTTCATAGCTGATTAGTTCATCGACTTAGTGCAAGTACTCTCTTCTTCACCTTAGCCATGGTACCTCGGTCCACAAGCCGTCGCTTGGCCTTCACCTTCTCTTAGTTCCTCGAAGCCCTTTCCTTGCTATCTTCACCCTATCAAGCCATTCTTGAGTCACATCATATTGAACATCCTTTGAGAGAATCATTTCTTCAATATTGTGAACCTTGCTTGAATGTCTTCTAGATATAACTGTTAAGATTAATCAAGCTCTAGTTTGATTCTCATAGAAGCATATATGGACTGATAGTAATATGGTCAAGCCAATTCACGATTCCTCATATCTTATTCACTTTGGCTTGACCAATCCTCTTAATCACTTCATCCTCTATTCTGATCATATGTATGTAGTGATTTCTCAGGTCTTGTCCATATATTCAAACCAATATAGAGATCATATTATATCCATTTGCATTGTCTCATTGGTTATTTAACCTCATGTTGAACCTTTGTTCACTGATCATTATACACTATTCAAGTATGTTCATCATACTGAATTTTCTGTTCAACACTTAGCAAACTCGTTAGACCTTTAAATGTGTTGTTATCCAAATCACCAAAACTCACAAAAGGGATGAATGCACTTTCATATTTCTAACGCTAACTCCGGCTTGTAGTTGTGCTTAAGTTTATAATTTTCAGATTCCGCCTATTCACCCCCCCCCCCTCTAGGCGACTTTCAGATAGCTAACAAATCCCATGTGATTAGATGGATAACCCCACAAGAGATAAGGATAATTGCCCGATTTAATCTGATCGCAGGGGCGCGGACCGTCCGGGGTCTAGGGCTAGACCATCCGCCACTTTTGGTGTTCAATAGTAGGGTTGGATAAAATACTCATGGCTCGTCATGCCGCTCAACTCGACTCATCTCATTTTGACTTTTGTCATGAGCTGAACTAGCATCTTAATTTGGTTTTTAAGGATCCACGAGCATCTCACGTAGCATTTATCAGCAAAATAAAGCCTACACTTGTATTTGATGAACTAATAAATGACAAAATGCGTTGATTTGATATTTAATTTATATGATATATGGAATTTGAGTATCATTACTATTTTATAGTGTTAAATTCATCTAAAATTTACAAGCAATTGATTATATTGTTATATATATACATATTTTTTTGGCTCGTTGAAAGCTCTCTTGTGGGTTTTGGTGGTTTGGATGACAACCTAATTAAAGGACTAACAGGTGTACTAAGTGTTGAACATGTGCTTAATGCAAAGCTTACAGGATTCAACATAAGTGAACAAGTGTGATGGTCCAAAGACTGGAATGTCTATAGATAATGTACATCACAAGTAAGATGGACATTGCTTAAGTGAGACTCGGTGTGCGTAACTCGGAGACAACTGATCAAGCCAAGGATGGAGGCAAGAAGAGCTTCGAGGTATCAAGTGCACGGGAGAAGGTCAAAGAGGTCGAGGAACCCAAAGCTAAGGGTGAAGAAGAAGACTTGCAAAGTCAAGGTTGATCGAGTTGAGAAGAGATATGATGCATCGAGGATCATGACTTAAGAACGTGACTTATAACCAATAAGGTAATACTATGGTTATGTGGTGTAAGTCACAAGGCTCAAGATGAAGCTTAAGAATTGAACAAGGTCACTAGAAGGAAGAGCGGTGTTAAAGCCAGAACCTAGCAGCAACCCGAAAGAGCTTAGTTCACTTTGATATTTAGTTTGAGTTGTTACTATGTTTGGATATATTCTATGTGACCTTTGCAGGGTGTTGGAGCTCAAATATGATAATCTAGATCATGTCAAGTTGACTTGATGGTTTAGAGTCCAACATCGACCTCAAACATGCTAAAATGGGTAAAACGATGAAAAAGGTTAAGTATGTCAGGTTTGAGTGTTCAACTATGTTACATACACCTCTTACTACAAATTTGGTGCTTTCGTTTACTCTCTAACTCTTTCTGTAGAGAAAGTGCCATTCTAAGCTCTCCTTGAGGATAAACAGAAAAGCTAGGAGAAGAACGAGAAAGAGGTAAGTTTCTAGGACTAAGTCAATTGGATTATACTCTAAATGTGTTTGTTTAATTATCAGGAAAATCTTCCCAAAAGTTGAAGTCAAATGGAGAAAGAATGGAGGAAAAAGCACTTAGTGTGTTGTTGGCTGGTGCACAGGACAGTGAATAGTAACTGTCCGGTGCACAGGGTAGTGAATAGTAATCTGTCCGGTGCACCAACGGCTAGCCCTTTCAGAGAAGGAAACTATCAATCAGATCCGTTATTGTGCACTGCCCGATGGCACACCGGACAGTCTGGTGCACCCGTAGGCAGGGAGCTTCCAAATGAAGTTCCAACGGCTCCTAGGCCCCTTGGGACTATAAAAGGGACCCCTAGGCGCCTCCAACAAGTGTACAAAAGCAGCCAACAAGTCCATACATCATTTGGATCAATTCTTTCTCTCCCTCTCTTGTGTATCTCTCTAGTTTGTGTAGAGGCGAAGTTATAAGCCTTTAGAGAGGGGAAGTGTTACTGAGAGCTAGAGCAAAATCTTGAGTGCATTGATACTCTGCTAGAGTGTTGTCGAGAAGATTGTAAGCAGCCACGACATCGTTGTAACTGATATCAACATAGTGGAAGGCGGAAAATTTTTTTGGTGCAACCTGGATGTAAACCAGAATGTTTATAACCCCTCACAAAAGAAAGATAGACCCCACCTACAGCAGCAGCAACAACAACTAAAACGTTATCTGGTGGACCTACAGGTGGGCCATATCCTTCTTTTGTGAGGGGCTGTAAACATTCTGATTTGCATCCCGGCTGCACCAAATTTTTTTCCGTGGAAGGCTCTATCTGTCGCACTGACAGATCTGAGCAAACGGAGGAAAGAGTTGAAATAGACTCCAAGCCATGGTGTGGCTAACTCTAACAAGGACTAGGCAAGCATTTTAGGCTTAGCCAAATCTCGGGATAAATCCATGTGTCTGTGTGCTCTGCTCTATGTTGTGTGCTGTTTCTTTGTCTTATTTACTTTTTATACTTGTACTTTAATACTTATATGTGGTACAGACTGTCTTCAAAGTGCAGGGTATTTTAAGACAGGAACTTCAATTACGCTGCAACCTACTCGAAGGGTCTTTTATTCCACTGCGATCCAGTCTTCGAGTAGAGTAAGAATTTTCAATTTTTAAGTGTTAATTTTTATTCGTATATTCACCCCCCTCTAGACGACATCTAGACCTTGTTCCCGGACAAAGGGAACTTTCACTCATGAGCTAAACGAGCCAGCTCAAGCTCTCGTAAACGAGCTGAGCCGAACTGATTGAGTTGGTTCCTTAACGAGCCGAGCCGAGCCAGCTCATTACCTTAACTAGCCCACTCGAGCCCGATCGAGCTAGCTTGACATCAAACCTATCTAATAGATTGGTTTGGCTTGTCGGCTAGTGGTGGCTTCTGGTCAGCATCATCATTTTTTGTGAGCTATAGCTCACTAGTTTTAGGTGTTTTTGGGATCCTAGAACTATCGGATCTTAGATATTCTTAGGAAACTATTAAGACCACTATAATGTACCTAGATAATATTTTTCTAGCTACTTTCTCCTAGTAAATAATAAGTTAGAAGCTCAAATATTTAGGGTCATGATTTTTTTTTTGCTATTTTGTATTTGTGATTTCTAGGCTTTTTAATTATCCTGGTATATAAAACATGGCAAGCTAGACACTTAATCATGTATTGTTTTCTTGGGCTCAATTTGTACTGTAGTTTTGTTGGTATCCCATCCTCTAAAACATTTCTTCATGTTTTCACCATTTTTTGTGAGTTATGGCTTACTGGTTTCTAGTGTTTTGGGGTCCTAGAACTCCGTCCCTGACATTCTTAAGCCACTGTTAAGTCCATTAGGATGTACCTAGGTTGAGACACCATTTTTTTAACTAGTTTATGCTCATAAACAATTTCTTTAGATTTACTATGCCAGTGTGGAGCTCAAATATCAGGGTCATGCATTTTTTGCTATTTGGGGTTTTGATTTCTATGCTTTTTGTTTGAGGTCAAATATAGAAATCTAGGCACTCAACCAAATATCATTTTTCTTAGGCTCACTTTCTAATGTAGATTCTTGACATCTAATGCTTTCAGACTGATTTTCATGTTTTTACTATTTTTCGTGAGCTATGGCTCAATGGTTTCAAATGTTTTCATGAATCCTGAACTGTCGAGTATCAAGCATTCTTAGGTGGCCATTAAGGCCAGAAGGATATACTTTTGTTGAGACAACATTTTTCAAGCTAGTTTCTACTTACAAACAATAAGTTCTTTAGGTTTACAACACTCGTGAGGAGCTCAAATAGTTGGGGTCATAAGTTTTTTCATTGTTTTGGGTTTGCAATTTCTAGACCTTTTTGTTTCGGCATGTTAGATACTCATATAACAATCTAGGCACCCAACCACGTGTTGATTTTCTTGGACCCACTTTCTAGTGTACATCTTTGACGTCTTGTGCTCTCAGGCCAGTGTTTACAAGTCGTCCGACTAATCGCGATCAATTAGTCGGGCTAGTCGCCTGGAAGAGGGCGATTAGGTGGACGACGCGATTAGGATTTCAAGTCGTCCTAGTCATCCGACTAGTCGTCGACCTGGGCGATTAGTCGTACGGTCAAACGCTTCCTGGTCGTTTCTTGTCGTCGCAATTTTGGTACTCGGCTTCACTCTAGTTTTTGGCCCATCTACAGTAGCCCAAAAACATGGTGCTGCTGCTGATGCATTTTGTTTGGATGCTGATCTGCTCTAGGTAGCAGCCAATAGGTAATGCAGTACTTTTTACTGAATTACTGCTAGTCTGCTACTAATTATGCCTATGTTATTGCAGAAATGTAGTGCTTATATAGTTATATACATATAAGTATGTTCATAAATCTATAGGACGACTAACGGATGACCAGAGGTCGACCAGGACCGATTAGTCGACCTAATCGTCGCCTTAATCGCGATTAGGCGCCTGGTCGCTGCTCTAGCTCGACTAGCTGGTCGCCCGACTTGTAAACATTGTCTCAGACCAATTTTTTGTTTCACTACTTTTCGTGAAATATAGCTCACTCGTTTTAGGTATTTTAAGGATCCCAAAACTACAGAGTCACATACACTCTAAGGTCACTATTAAGTCCATTAGGATATAACTAGGGTGAGACAACATTTTTCAAGCAAGTTTCTACTCACAAACAACTTCTTTGAATTTACTGCACCCATGAGGAGCTCAAATACTCATGAGATTTTTTCACTATTTGGGTTTGTGATTCTTAGAATTTTTGTTTGTTTTGGCATATCTACATTGTAGGAAACGGGTGACGCCTAAGGGGGGGTGAATTAGGACTTCTAAAACTTTCGCTAAACTAGGCCACAAATAAATCCTTAGAGCGAAACCTATGCAAATAAACAAACTAGAATGTGCAAACTAGGTTTTGTCTAAGTGTTGCTATCTCTACCGCAAAGACTAAGTTTCAATCTACACTGAATAAGTATGAATACAAGATTGAAACTTAAATGCTTAATATAAATGCGAAAACTTAAAGAGCAAAGTATAGAAGCAAACTCTCGTGGATGACGTCGGTATTTTTACCGAGGTATCCAGAACCACTCAAGGTCCCGACTAATCCTCGTTGGTGCCCCTACGCAAAGGGAAGCCCACGCGAGGGCCAAGCACCACGGTTGAGTAACTTCGTAGAGAGCCGCGGGCCTTCTCCACGCGCAAGTGGTGCTCCGCTTCCGGATCCTCTCAGACGCTCCCCGCCGTCTCCACTATCGAGCTTCCGGTCGAAAACTTCGCGGGCCTCGTTCCCTCCGGTACACGGTGGCGGCCGTGACACAAACGCGGTTGTCACGGTCTCGCAAGACTCTCGCCCCACTCGGTACAATTACAACGGCTCACACAAGAGCCGAGGGGTTGTGTAGTTTTACAAAACTCACTCAACTAACTAGGGTTCACCTAGAGCAAGCGCTAAAGCGGTCTAACTAACCTAAGCACTTCGTAAAGCACCTACGCTAATCACCGAGTGATTCTATTAAGCACTTGGGTGTTTGAGCTCTTGGAAATGTGCACTATGTGCCTTGGTATGTTGCTTGGGCTCCCACACTTGAGAATGGCCGGTTGGGGTGGTATTTATAGCCTCCAAACCCCAAACTAGCCGTTGGACAGAAAGCAGCAGCTTTCTGTCGTCGGGTGCACCGGCACCGGACAGCCACTGTGCAGTGTCCGGTGCACGCCACGTCAGCCGACCGTTGGCGCATGTAGCAGTCGACCGTTGGATCCGACCGTTGCCGTCTGTCCGGTGCACACCGGACAGTCCGGTGCCGACTGTCCGGTGCCCCACCGGACAGACCGGTGCTACAGCCAGAGAGCGCCTGTCTATGGGCCTCTCTGCGCAGACTGTCTGGTGCCACACCGGACAGTCCGGTGCACACCGGACAACACTGTCCGGTGCGCCACCAGGCGCTGGCTGACAGCCCGCATCTTGGATTCCTTCGCTGATTTGTTCGGGCTTCTTTTGTTCTTAAGTATTGGACTCCTATGCATCTTTTTATGTCTTCTTTTGAGGTGTTGCATCCCCATTGCCTTGGTCCAATTCTCTTCGCATCCTGTGAACTATAATTATAAACACTAGCAAACATTTTAGTCCACAGGTTGTGTTAATCATCAAACACCAAAACTCAATTAGCCAAAAGACATGGGGTCCATTTTCCTTACATACATGATAATCTATGCAATCAACTACATGTCATTTTGTTGGGCCCAATTTCTGGAAAAAAATTTGGTGCAGCACTGCTGCAAAACAGAGTGTTTACAGCCCCTCACAAAAAGGAGGATAGACCCTACCTGCAGGTCCACCAGATAACGTTTTAGTTGTGTTATTGCTGCTGTGGGTGGGGTCTATACTCCTTTTTGTGAGTGGCTGCAAACACACTGTTTTGCAGCAGTGCTGCACCAAATTTTTTTCCCAATTTCTAGTGTAGTTTTTTGACATCCGGTGCTCTTGTAACAATTTTAATGTTTCACCTGGTTTCTATTGTTTTCAAGATCTCATAAATATTTGAGTTCTAGACGTTCTCAAGCCATTACTAAGGCCATTATGATGTACCTAGACTGACACAACATTTTCTAGCTATTTCTTAATCACAAACAATGAGTTCTTTAGATTTACTATACTCGTGAGAAGCTCAAATACTCAGGGTCATCGGATTTTTCGCTAGTTAGGTTTGTGATTTCTAGGCTTTTTTGTTTGTTCTAGCATGTCTAACATAGTAACATATGCAATTAGATGTATGTTGTTGTTCTTGGGCCCAATTTATTGGGTACATTTTTGACATCCGATGCTCTTGTGCCAATTTCATATTTCACCATTTTTTATGAGGTATAGCTCATTGGTTTCTAGTGTCTTTGGGGTCCCAAAAATATTTGAGTCTTAAACATTCTTAGGCCACTATTGAAGTCATCAGGTTGTACCTAAACTAAGACAATTTTTTCTGGCTCGTTTATACTCACAAACAACAAGTCCTTTGGATTTACTACACTTGTGTGGGAGCTCAAATACTTTGGGTTATGGATTTTTTTTACTATTTTGGGTTTTTTATTCCAAAGTTTTTTTGTTTGTTCTTGCATATCAAATATTGCAATCTAGGCACTTAATCCCATTTTGTTTTTCTTGGGCCTACTTTCTATTATAGATTTTAGACAACCGGGCTCTCGGACTGATTCTCATATTTTTACTATTTTTCATGATCCATAGCTCACTAGTCAGAACTATTGTATCCCAGACATCCTTAGGCCCTGTTTGTTTGAGATGTAGCTTTTTGGAGCTTTGCAAAAAAGTTGTTGGGATGCTTTTAATCTTAAAAAGTCAATGACACCCCATTTGGATCACTAGAATTAAATTCTATTTTAATAATAATAATTTAGGCATATATCAATTAAGCTAATTCGGTTTTATACAAAATATATTTATATACTATTATTAGCAAGATGTCGAAGATATTTATGTGCTATATTTTTACTATAGATGAGTGAGACGAAGAGTGTTATGTAAGTTACAGAGTAGAAACAAATTCTACTACTGTATAAAATCATTTCGCATCCCCTACCCCATGAATTTGAGATAGACTTATATCTAAACTTTAGAAAGCGGTGGAATGTCAAATTCCAAACTAAATAAGTTACTTTAGTGAATCAATTCTAATTTCTCTAAAATGAAGGGATCCAAACACCCCATGATAGTATTTCGATGATGTTATTAGCTTTCTAACCTCGAAAAGCCTATAAAATCAAGCTTCTTAGCTTTCTATATAAACTCTTTGTTTTAGCTTCTGCCTTTTTGCACTAAAAAGTTGACGAGAAACTCAAACAAATAGAGCCTTAGGCTACTATTAAAGTCACTAGGATGTACCTAAACCGAGACAAGAAACGTAAACGGGAGGTCTTCCATCCGTATTCATCTCTACATGCACCTTAAGAAGTTTGGGTACTCTAGTATTGACCTAAATCTATATGCATTAAGATAGATTAGGATAAACTTAAACTAATTTACACCCCAATCCACCTCAACATATGTGAATTAAGGTCAATACTAGAGTACCCAAACAAAACCTAATTTGTTTTGCACTCAACTGACAACTTGGAGATATGATTTTATCGGTGCCTTTTTTGACCAGCGGTTTAGAAAGCTGCAGACTTTGGGCAAGCTTCTTCACGGTGTGGAGTCACGGCAGCAACATCTATGTGCGATTTGAACGAACGAAGCAGCCAAAGTCATCTATGGGCAATTCTTCGCGTAGGTTTGAATCTACCAATCTCTCTACCATCATCTACGTGCATAGTAGAGGAGGCCTAGGTTCACCGAATCCCACAACCAATCCACGTCAGTGCTACAGGATTAAGGGCTGCACAAGTAATTAGAAGAAACCCTCCTCCATTCCTACTTGCACATTCGCTATGTACATTACATGTACCACGTCAGTGTTCCATGTCAACGGCATCAGATCTGCAGATGGACACAGAGAAATGAAGGTACGGTTAGTAATTTAGCATGAGACAACAGCTACGTGCGCGGGGGCGTGTAAGATCAGTAGCATGCCCACTTCTTCCTCTGCATGCTCCTCCACTTGACCCTCAAATCAGATGGCAGGCGCGTCCTGTGAAACACACCACGGCCATGTTCTAGTATCAGAATCCATGGAATTTGCGCATTATTCTGTGGAGTGAATTTTGCCATCCCTTCCTGAACCATCAGCAAAAGGTATAAGTACACATGGCCAAACGAGACAGAATACAAGCCAGCGCCAGAGATGGTGTTTCAACAATGAAAATTTACATCCAAATAATGATTACCCTCAAAACAGCTTCTTCTTCTTCTGTCCAAGAGAGTTTTCTGCGTCTTCCAGGTGGTGCAAGAGGATTGGAACTGCAAGGCATGTGCTCAGTTCTTGGAATAGCATTAAATAGAACATTTTCAGAAACGAAATTTCATATAGTAGATGGAAAAGGTGAATGTTTGAAGAAGTCAGTTGACTCAACATTTTACAGGACATTTTATATGTGCAGAACATTTTATCATGGCTGGGTAATACCATCTGTGTGTGTTCAACATTGCATAGCTCATAACAAAATACCAACGCTAAGTACCTATATTGGCATATTGCAATTAAGTCTGATCTAATTCAAATTTCGAACTAACCATTTGTATGTGAAGATCTCTCATCCGAACTTGAAAAACAATGCATGATAAAAGGCCTAAGACTTGTCATGAGTCATGACATAGTTAACGTTATCTGTTCTCTCAAAAGGCCTAAGACCTTAAAAGTTCGAATTGTGTCAAAACTTATCGTCAGTCATGTTATCCATGATACTGAGAAAACAAAATAATGGAAACTGTTTGAACAAGAACAAAAGAAAAGCTACAGTCTACATGCAAATGTCACCCCCGGTACTATCCATTTAGAGCTTTATTATTTGCATATGTGGACCAGCACACTCAGATATCATTTTCAATCCTAAATTAGGTACAGACCCCAGACATGTTCAGTTCATCCAGCAAAGCTGCATTGATTGACCTTTTTGCTTTGTAAACACAGCAATTGAGACTAAAGTAAAGGAAATAAGTGGTACTGCAACTGCACTCTGACACTTACTAGCGCTTTTGCAGGTGTACAGAATTTCTTTTTCTTGGTGAAGTAGGCATATGTTGATCCCGCTTTGAAATACCTTTTCTAGATTTACTTGATACAGCTGGCTTCTTCTCTTGCAATCCTTTAGCTTCTAATTCATCAGAACCACTAGATTGGATAGAAGTTGTAAGACTACCTTCCTGGTCAGCCTCAACGTCATGATTCGAAGGAGGATCACATCTTCTCTGAGATGAAGCTCCTGTTTCATGAGATTTGTCATTACCAGCTTCTTTGTGAGCTTCTTCATCTCCCGCTTGCTGCTTTTTCTCTGGATCCTTAACTCGTGTTTTACCATTATTCTGGAGCACTGAATGTTTATTAATGGATGCAGGACCAGAGTTCTGGAAAGGAACCTTCTCAGTGAGTACCTCCTTACGATAATCAATACCTATAGCATTTATTTTCTGCTTCTTCATCTGCTGATGAGGCCCTTCATCCTGATGAGCAAGATTATATACTTCATTTTCATGAGTCCTTTTTGATGTGTCAGAATGATCCTCTCTGTTGGCACCTCCTGGTTGAACTCCATTTAGTTGTTCATTATGTTGCTTGGTGACCTGTATTGTGCCAAGGAAAGCAGCAACGTTCTTCCTAGCTTCGCCATATGTTTTCTTTGCCTTTTTATATGCTTCGGTGGCTCTCTTATAGAAGCATACTGGGCAGTAGAATAAGTTGGTCTCTTCAAATGTCACCGATGAACCAAAACAACTATTATGAGCAGCTAAAGAACAACTGCTGCATTCAAGCAACTGACCAGCTTTACCACATTTTATACACAAATCTTGTTGAGACAAGCCCTCAAGAGTATCATTGATGTCTTGATCCTTAGAATGGACACATATTTTTGAAGAAGTGTCCCCAGAGTTTACCTCATGTGATGTCTTCTTTGCACTTTCTCCACCCCCATCCTGAGAAGAGCCTGGAATAGAAGTATGGCAATTATCTTTTTGACCATTCTTTTCATTTTTCCACTCAGAAAAACAATTGGCTTCTGAAGTTTTATCATGTAAGGTTACACTGCAGTTTTGAGACACTGGAGCAGTATGCGCAGTCGGCCCACCATGGACCGTATTATTTTTCATGACGCTGCCATCATCGAACAGAGCTTGATTAGCCTTGTTGGTACCACTGAGTTCTAAGTGAGACTTCTCCGCATTCTGCTCTTCGAAAGCCATCCTATCCTCTGTAGCAGTCCCTGGTTGAAGATTGGTTTCAGATTTAGTTCCTTGATTAGCACCATTGCAGCTAATAGAAAGTAAAACACTAGCAGATTGCAAAGTCAGATCCCCATGAACATGTTCCTTTTCCACTGGCCCAATATTTGCAGAGATATCTTCCAGACCTTGGTTTACTTTCTCAACCCTTTCCTGTTGCAGAGCACTCAGATGAGCTTTCCTGCTGTCAAGCTGTGAAATCATGGTTGTATCCTGTGCTGGTATGCACTCAGACAAATGCTCAGGTTCAGATGCATCTGTTGATAAGACACTGCTGATTCTGTCAAAACCTGAAGTTACTGGGGCATGAGCACTCGGTCCTTCATGAATGGAAACCTTAGATGACTGATTGCTGGAGCCACCATCATCTGCCCCCTCTCCATCAGCACAGTGAGATAGATTTGGAGATTTTTGCCTACAAGATTTTGGTTCAACTGTAGCAGTATGATCATGTTTATCCTGCTGGGAAAAGGGCTCAGTAATTCTTCCCTGCAAAGGTGCATCACAGCCAGCTGAAGCAAGCACAGATCCAATGGACATGTTCCCCTCCACAATAGGACTCCTTTCTGAGGACCTATCGCCTAGACCAACAACATCTATAGTATCTTCTTGCGGAGGGATGTAAGACCTGCTTTCGTGCATACACGGTTGGTGAAAAACAGAAGTTGGTGCAGGTGGATCTTTTTGGACATTTCCCGTTTCACTTCCATTGACTACATCTGCCATAGTCTCTTGCTGAACCTCAGCATTGTCTGTAGGGAACATAGGCTTCTCTATATTTACACATCCATGGCTGCTGCGCAGGGACTGATCATTGTCACATTGTTCAGTGTCATTGTGCTCCATTTGGGATTGTGGGGTCATAGATGTGATCCATGGCTCAAGTCCTTTTAGCTGAAGAGAAAATTACAAATTCAGTTTGCCATTGTTCTACCTATAATATTGAGATTTTCTCTTTAACTTACCAACTGGAAAGAAGTTTCTGGTAGTGTAGATTTCTTGGTACATATAGTTTCCTGGATGTCTTGACTGAAAGGTGGAAGCAAATCCTTCTCCAATTCTCTGGAACTCCCAACCTGCAAATTTTACTATGTATCAGAAGTCTCAAATACACTAGAAACTGGGAAGTGCTTCGTAATAACTTACCAAATGTAACATGTCTTCTTAAAATGGCAACTAAATTCATGTGATTTTTGCGCAATGTGAAAATTCAAAGTCACACTTAATGAAAAAGAAGCTGCTATAGGCTGGCTCCACACACAATTAGAAAATGTTTACACTAGCTGTCTATGTACACTCGTGATAAATGGTAGCTTGATGGCAACACTGGATTTTTGCCAAAAAAACAGAGAGAAAACGTCCATCTTAAGGAGATGCAGTAATCTCTTAGAACTTCACAATCATACATGCAGCAGAGTAGTAACAGAATGTCACGACAGCCATAACAGCTGTAAGATAATTGATGCTAAGGAAGCACATATAATTTGCATAACAGGAGGAAGAAGTAGCTATGGGATTTTGCCAATGTTGGGGAATATCTCGAACATTTCACCAGAGTACAGATCCCTGTGGCTACCATGGAGAGGGGTTCCTAAAAAATTTAACCCCAATATGTTTACATTGTCTTTTTTCCAACAAGTTGTGGCAATGACATTGTAGCAAGATAAGTTTGCAACGAGACATCCTGTATTCCTGTCCAGATTTATACCAATCCCCGATAGCCCAATACCAACAATCTAGTTCCAGGTCATATTCCATCCTCCATCCCGATGAATCAACCACTGTTGTTCTACCAACCAGTGGCGGAGACACACGTGGGGCCACTAGGGCTCGGGGCCTACTCTTGGGCTGAAAAATTGCTAGGGTCTCAAGTATGTTCTGAAGGATTGACAGAATTCGCGTTCATGGTCATATGTGTCATTATCTATGTATTTGCATGATTTAAGATTTTCCAGCTGATATAAATATTTGTTAGTGTTATATCGGGCCCTACACTCAGAGAAATCCTGGCTCCGCCACTGCTACCAACAGAACAATCGAAAGTAACGAAGCAGCAACGCCGTATCAGGACACGGGAGGCTACAACTAACTACCCACTGTTGATGCCACTATTCCAAGACGAAATGTTTCCAATTGCAAACATGGAACATAAACAAATGCGCAAGCACTCAACAAAGCTTGTGCGGTATCTGACAAAATTGGAAGCCTATGAAGCACGCACCTCTCTGATAAGCCGCAACAGCACATCCTCGCATGACCGGGCGCCATCAACCCTAAGCACGCCCGCCGTGGCCGCGGCATCACCCCCAGCGGCTATCACGGATGACGCCTCCTGGAGGCACCGGAGCGCGACCCGCTCGCGCGTGGCCTCCGGGGCGCCCGCGAGGGGCTTCGACGAGGCCCGCACCAGATCTGCAAACCGCCAACAAAGCCAATTAACCAGGGGACCCAGGTGAGAGACCGAAAGCGTCCAGGCGAACGGCGGAGGAGTTTAGGGTTTGGAGCCTCACCCTGGAGCACGGAGAAGTCGAAGGACTCGTCGTCGGCGAGGGCGTCAGCTATCCAGTGGGTTGCGAAGCGGGTGGCGATGGCGGAAGCGGAAGGGGGCGGCATTGCGGGAGGCGGAGGAGCACCACGAATCGAGGGGCTGAACGGCAAAATAAAAGTAACATTAAACACTGCACAGATTATCTCCCTTTTTCCAAAGAGAGAGTTGGATCTTTACCATTAAGATTCGTGCGCTTTTTGTTTATCTAGGCATGTCAAACTTGGCAATCTAGACATTGCCCCTGTTTGTTTCAGCTTTTTGGAGCTTCTGGTCACCAAAAGCTGCTGCGGACTGCCAAACGCTCAGCTTTTCAGTCAGCTTCTATAAAATTCGTTTGGGTAAAAACCATTCAAAATCAACATAAACACATAATCGGTTGAGTCGTTGCAATAGTAGGAATCCGTCACTTTCTAGATCTTGAGTTCTATGGACACCTTTATCTTCCTCCACACGTAATCCTAATGATACACAGATTCTCTACACAGCCAGATTCTCCCCACAGCCAGATTCTCAGAAAAGGTGGTCAGAAAAAAGCTGAACCAAACAGACCCATTATCGTAGCTTAGTTATAGATTTCTTCATTGTCGTAGCTCTATGTTAGATTACTCAAAAAAAAACAACTAGATTGAAGATTAGAAAAATACCATCAAAGTTTGTTTTACTACACCCGTGAGGAGCTCAAATATTCGATGTCACGAGTTTTTTTTTCATTATTTTTGATTTATGATTCGTGCGCTTTTTGTTTATCTAGGCATGTCAAACTTGGCAATCTAGACATTCAACCACACGTCATATTTCTTGGGCCTGCTTTCTAGTATAAATGTTTGAGATTCGATGCTTACGATCCAATTTTCAAGTTTTAACCATTTTTCAAGAGCTGTAGCTCACCGGTTTCAAATTTTATGGGGGTGGGGTAGAACTATTGTTTCTCAAATATTCTTATGCCATTATTAAAGGCACTATGAAGTATTTGGGTCGAGACAACATTTTTAGGTAGTTTCTACTTACAAACAACAAGTTCTTTGGATTTACTACATTAGTAAGGAGATTAAATACCCATTGTTATATTTTTTAGCTATTTTGTGTTTGTGATTCCTAGGCCTTATCTGTAAGTAACAAGTTTAGACTTATGGTACAACTAGAAGTGATATTGTGCTTCGTCTTTAGTTAACTATGAAAACCTAAAAAGGTGTACAAGGGGTTTGACTGAGTTGGATATATGACTACTTCTAGCTTTAAGTGTATAGACGGGATGGAATGTGCCATATTGGAAGGGGGGACCTATACGTGTACGACACTGAAACCTAGCCGCTACTAACTTGTTTGACAAACTTTTGAAAGACTTTATAGAGAAACCATATCATGCACCTTGAAAGTGTAGTTTGAGGCTATCTATAAATGGCAATCAGAATCACATATGTGGACAAAGATGTACAATCTATATAGAGTGTATCAATTATTATAATAGTCATGCTCACGGTTACAAGCGGTCTGGACTCCTTATTGAATAGATGAATGGATAAATAAAACAAGATTGATGATTCTTAATGTTGGTTATACATTACTCATGTTTATATAATCGTGTTGTTATATGGTATTTGGACCTAACTGGGCTTTATGATACTAATGCTAAAATAAGACTCATTTCAAATGCTAACCACCACAAACTTCTACCATACCTTTTTGAGCATTATAACCTCCTATTACAATTAAGCGTATTTATATTTATGCTTGCTTTACTTTGATGATTCATATGTTTTAGCTATCAAACAAGAAAATCTATGCACTTATCCACATGTAGTTATTATTGGGTCCACTTTCTAGTGTAGATTTTGTATGTCTATGTTGTCAGACCAGTTTTCACGTTTTCACCACTTTTGTGAACTATAGCTTGCTATTTCAAGTGTTTCGAGGTCTCAGAAGTATCTTGGACTAACTAGTTTGCAAGCATATGAGTATAGGTTCACTCAAATGCAATTTGAAGATTCCAAGTCCGAATGAGCTCAAACAAGACCATAAAGTGCAACACTTTGAAAAAGGGTATATCGGTGAGGTTTAAACCTTTGAATATGTCACACAGTCCAATTACAATGTTTCTAGCAATTTGGTTTGCTCTCTAACTCAGTTTCTAACAAAAAGTGTTTTTGGACTTGTTTTGAGTTGAAATAGGAAAGCTGAAGGATGATGAGCCAAAGGTATGGACCTATGACTTATGCATGACAAACAAACTCTAAATATGTTTATCTAAGACATAGAATAGCTCCTAGGTAAAGCCCATTTGAATTAGAGAAAGTTACAAAATATTTAATTGCACAAGGGGCACCAGACCGTCTACAATACCAGTCTGGTAGCACACCGGACCGTCTCTGCAGAGGCCCCCCTAGAAGGCTTCAGGGCCTGGAACAACAGACGCACGGAACTGCCTAGTCTCAGGTTTTAATTAAAAATCATCGGACCATGGTCAGGTGTTGCACTGGACCTCTCGAGTAATGGCTACTTTGGACTTTAGCGGGCGAGCAACAGCTAGCTGATGTGGTGGACGGTACAGTGGTGCATCGAACCGGTCCGGTGCCACCACGGTTAGGAAGGCTCTAGTCAAAATCCTGAAGGGGTTGTTACTATTCTCGGTTTGGTGGTGCACAGGTCCTGTCCGGTGCGCCAACCGAGAGCAGATTTTCAGTAATTTCTTCAACAACTATTTAGAGGTTTGGGTCTATAAATAGAACACCATCTCGACCTCCACTCAACACCAAGTCACTCAAGAGTAACTACTTCATTTGTATGCATTAGAGGACCACACCAAAATGATCTGAGCGTCCTTTCTAGTGAGATAGAGATGTGTTGTTGTCGTGCGCTTGTGTTCTTGCTTTGTGGTGTTGTTCTTCAACCTTTGTGTGTGTTCTATTCCTCCCTCTTGTTATTTTTTTGGGGTTGTAACTCCTATCAACTATGTACAACTACAAGAGACTCTGATCTGTGGAGATCCTTGCGAGAGGAGAAACTATAAGGAAGAACAATGACCTCAAGTTGACCATTGAATCACTTAAGAAGGGTTGGTTGCAACCTCATCCTTTGGACACCACAACGTGAATGTAGGTAAGCATTTTGGGCTTGGCCAAACCATGGTAAAAGTCATCGTGTCTTTTGTGCTTCACGTTGTTTGTGATTTATTCTTCCTCCCTTTATTCTAGGTTCTTGATTTCACTTATAATATTGCTCTAAGTTATAATTTTGCATCTAAAAGCGCAATCAAGTGAAATAACTTCTCTTCCTTCCCACTCTCTGACTTGGTCTATTTTTGTGCTAACATTTAACTTGGATCAAGTATTGTCTTAAGTTATGAATTTTAGGTGTCACATATTCACCCCACATCTAAGTGATTATCAATTAGTATTGGAGCCCAGCACTTCGTTTGAGCCTACCGCTCGAAGTGATGTTGAGAGAAAAAGCACCATTGTGGATCTAAACAAGGACAAGAGAAATGACTATAATGCTCATGCCATGATTGCTAGTTAATCTCATTCTTTATTTGCAAAAGAATCTCATGGTAGGCATAAGCATCATGCTCATAATGGTAAATTTGTTCATGCTAAGGAGAAGAATGTATCAAATGGTCTGTAACACCTCAGGTGTTACCATGGCTAGAGCACATCTATGCACTGATGACTGTGATCACATGTGGTAGAAACTTGAGAAGAACATAAGAACCTTGGAGACCATGTGTTAATCAAGATTGTTAATGACCTAAGAGCATCACTCAAGCTTTTGTGCACTTACTACCTTGGGCAAGAGGAGAGTAAACCCTAGACCTCTCTTGAACCCTATCTCCCAAAACCATGGTTGAGAGGGGGAGAATAAGCAAATGTGCAAATCATGAGTCAATCTTTAACCAAACTTTAAGTAACTTTTTAACCAGCAAATATGGGAAGGAAATGTTGCAAAAAGACCCCTTGAAAAACCCCAAATCCCTTCCTTAAGTAGAGAAAGAGCTAGAGCTCTCAAATTCTCTCTAAGTCAAAAACTACACCTAATCTAAAGATCAACCGTGTTCACCTTGAAGATGGCATCAAAACCACCTAAGTTTTATACCAAAAATGTGGCATACCACCTAGGGCACCCACTGGAAAAAGTTGAGCCCGAGACCTTGACGTTTGACATGCCTTGGCATTGTTTTTGTCGTGAGGTGGGCAGAGAGACATACCTGATTTGGCGTCCAAAGATCTCCCTACCTAGGGCATATCTGTCATGGCGACTCACGGATGAGAGACAGCCCTAGGTGCCAGGAAAAGACTCGTGCCGGATTTTTGCCAAGATTCGCACGTTTGCGACTTGGGCGAGCTGTGGAACATGGGCAGAAGAAAACCTACACGTGTTCGACGCGCTCTGTGCACGCCAGAGCACGCCCGCGCGCGCCCCGCGTCGCGCCAAAGGCCAGCCAACGCCATGGCCCGCGCCCGCGCCTATAAAGCCCACTCAGGCGTCGACCATACCCTTCTGCGCACACTCAACCTCACCGGAGCTCAACCTCACCGTTGTTTGCCCCGTGCACGGCGTGTCCGCGGCCACCCGAGCCCCTGCCGCTGTAGACCGGCCAACCAAGCCTTTCCCAACCCCGTCCGACCCTCGGAGACGACTGAGCACACCTCGGTGAAGCTTCCCGAGCGAGGAATCGAAGTCTGCTTCGCCGGGGAGGCCAGTCCACGGTCGCCGGACTCCCTCCGACCGCCGGCGAGCGTAGACCGGGTAAGCCACCGCGCCATTTTCCGATTCAAGGCACAGCTAGCCTCTACATCACCCTGTGACGCTCACCGTGCCAATGGATTGAACTAGATCGCCGTGATTTGGCCGGCACACCCGCTGCCGACGAAGCTACCCGCCTGCGCACGCGGACCGAGCGATTCCGGCCATCCTCGCCGTCGAGCCGTACATCGCTGTGACCGCCAGAGCCTCCCCGAGCCAACCCCGCCCCTCGTCGGACCTCTCTCGCCGCCGGTAAGCCGCGCCACCCTTTTCTTTCTCGCGGGTACTGTTTAAATCTAGGGAAGGACCGCGGGGGAGAAGGAAAGAAGCCTGGGGGGTTTTGTGAAATGTCAGTGACTCAAATGAATAGTGGCGCAGGGGTAGACTTGAGTGGATTGATTTGGATTAAACCCAGGGTCCTCGGCGCAAAGTAGTTTTCCAGGAAACCTTTATTAAATCTAATTTAAATTTTGAACAGAACTTGAATAATTCATAACTTCTGTTTTATTCATCCAAATTTAGTCAAACCAATTTTGTTAGACCTTAAATAATGTAAACTACTTAGGAAAAATATAAAACCCCTATGTACTACAGAAAACTTTAGGGTTCTGATTTAATTATTGTTTTGACCAAAAGCTAAATAATAGGATTAAAAATGGTTGCACTATTTGACTAAGGTTGGAAAAATTTGGAGAAGCTTATGTCCACCTACTGACCTGTTTAAAAATGCTAAACTTCTCTGTCCAACCCATTAAGTTAGTTTTTGTCATTTATTTTACAATATGCTTAAGGTTAAGAAAAATAGAAAAGGTGATTTAAATAATGAACCAGAGGGCGCTCCTATTTTTGTTAGGACACTTATTCAGTGTAGTTCACTAGAAAAATCTATGATACCCTGATTTAGTATAAAATAAATAGGATATCTTTTATTTTATGAAAACAAGGAAAACTTAGAAAAACCCTACAAAAATAACTCCAAGGGGAAAACACCCCAACCCTTGGGATAGCTAATGTTTTGTTATTATAAACATAGGAAAAATACAAAATTTGTTGTTTGATATTTTTCAAATAACAAGTTAGTTATAAGCACCTTTTTGACATAAAACTTTAGAAAATCACAACTAAATAACCACCAATAAACTTTCTGTGATTTTTGGCACAGAAGCTTATTATTACTGTTAGATGCCAACAAAAATAACCCTCAGGGCAGAACCTACCCCTAGTTAAGAGTTGTCGTGTAAAGTGGCCCAATTACACAACTTTTGTTATTTTTGTCCAAAGCATAACCTTTTTATTTTGAACCTCAAACTCCTAGAACAGACTATATTGACCAATGACAAGCCACTGTAATTTTTACCAGATTTTTGAAAATTTTGAAATCACTGTTGTAGTTCAAACCCACACTAAAATTCATAAATAGAAAATAAAGAAGGGGAAAAGGATATGATGGAAATTAGTGTGACCCTAGAACCCTTTGTAAATTGTCCACTAAAGTATATAAGGGAAATTACAAATCCACTATGCTTATCCTTAACAAAACCTAAACCTAGAGTGATAAGCATAAACTACTAAAAGCCACGTATGACCAAGAAACCCTAAGTTGCGGATTAACTTAGTTCTTCTTCCTTAGCATAATGTTATTAAATCCTGCATAATCATGACATACATATTCATTGCATTTCGATAGACTGTAACCTCGCTGATGGAGTGTATGTCCTCGTGCCGGAGCAAGGAGCTGCTCAGGAGGTAGCCCCGGATCCAGCACCAGAGCCTGCACTAGAGGATCTGCCTGCCACAGCCTTGGAAGGCAAGCCCCGGTTTTATGCATAACCTGTTATTTATGCTATTTTACTACACTTATGGATTGTAGGATTGAATGTGCACTTAAGTGTAGGAGTTGTTTGAAACCCTAGTTGCATGGTCTCAGGAATCCCATTGAGATGAATACTAGTATGCTAAGTCGAGTAGCTGCTTTATTAAACAGGGATTTCGGTAGAAGTCGAGTGATTTTTCTAGCACTCGCGCAAGGTCAGGAAATTGATTGTATCCACTTTCTTATCATAATGATGCTGGTTGGTGGACAACAATCCATGGGGATTGGTTATCCACGGGATAAAAACTGGAATAAGGATTAAGGTGTGGTACCGTGAGTCAAGCGTTTGAACGTACTAAACACATACCGAGAAATATGGTAAATCGGTAAGCCTAGTACCAGAGTGAACCTGCCCGCAGACATATCCCCTCACGCGACCTGAGACGTGGTCTCCCATTCCGGTTATGGTGGGTACAAGTGCGGTCACTGCACGACGGCAGTCGGGGTCAGTGAGGCATTGTACGCCAAGGCGGTGAGCCCTGATCTGTTGCCAGGGAATCGATGGGGACGGTTGATGTGTGTGGGGACGGAGTGCCCCTACATGTCGTGTGTTTAGGTTTACCTTGCAAGGTTTAAAAACTCGATTCGAATCGTCTGCTTCTCACAGCTAATGAGACTGCTTGATCCATGCTGCTACATTGAGTAACAAGTGGAATTATGATGATATGATACAAGATGTTGATTGCTAAAAATGTTTGCTACTATGTATGAGTAGATAGTACATCTTTAGTCTTAAGAGAGTCACACTTAATATGACAAAGTTAAAAACTTGATTTAGAAACTCAGCTAGTGCTTTTGGCAACCAAACCCCACAGCCAAATAGCTGCATGTCTAGAGGTAGAGGAGTAGACTCCTCACGCCGAGTAAGTCTAGCTGAGTATTAGTATACTCAGCCTTGCTTGTGGCATAATTTTACAGGTTCTCTGGAGGACATGGTTGCTGGAGTGACTTGGCCGTCCATCTTGCCACCGGGTTGGACTGTCGAGTGGGACCCTGCCTCGGCTGAGGAGGAGCATGAGGAGTGATGGGACAGGCTTCCCCATCTCTCTGTTTATTTATCGTTAGTTTTATTCCACTGCACCTCGAACAATGATGGCTACTTTTGCAAAACTCCGATGGTGATGTAATAATTTAATACTCCTTAATGTATGGTTTTATGCTTTATTGTATTTGCTCTGTGACTCACCTTTGAGTGAGATTGTGGTACTTGATCCTGTCGGTGGCCTCGTCGGACTAGATCCGAGGGATTGACGGGTTATTCCCATTTAAGTGTGGTCTAGCCTCTAAGGCGGGACTTAGGCACTTAAGTCGGAATAATTCGGGCAGTTCCGCCACAGCTGGTATCGGAGCTTGTACCACCACAGAGGAATCAATAAAATATAAATACCATCCTTTTCGAAGTAAAACTTGATAGAAACAAATGTTGGATAGATCGTAGGACGATCAGGATAGACCTAGGACGTGAAGCCTTAGGATGATAGAGAGGTAGTTAGGTGGCTAAGTGATTAAGCCCTACAGGCTACTGTAAGGGGTGGGAGTTCTTCCCTATTTTCCCTTGATATTGATGTGAGGTCGTTCAGGACGAGCATGCATGCATTCTTAAATTAAACAAATGGAAAATTTAGAAAGGACTTAAATCATGACCAACTAAGTTCCCCCGTACCATTTTGTTTTAATTAAAGAGAAGTCGAGTCTTATTTTTTCTTGTTCTTTTTATAATTCTTTTTTTTCTTTTACTTACGCTTAACCGTCCACAGATGACTTCCCACGGATCCTCGGACGGAGGGAATGCACTGTCACACACTGACGGGCTTGCACGAGAGGGTTTTCCCCGTATTTTGTGGGAGGTACTTCAGGGAGCTGGTTACATGACACCTCCCTAGTACGCGGTGCAGCAGTTCGAGAAGCATCGGGTGCCCCGCTGTAGGGTGAGGATGACCCTGGAGCCTCATCCCCTACAGCCAGGCTGGCGTTCACTGGACTCTGAGTCCTTTGGATACCGGGCTACAGACATGATCGAGGCGATTGCTCTGCACGGGTTGACCACGTTCTATGGATTCCACCCCTTAGAGCTGTCTACCCACCCCATTGGCTTGTTCCCCGCAGAAAGGGAAGACGACCCAATGTGGAAGGATCGGGTGGAGCATGCCAAGGACATCTGGGCTATCTACCCAGGTCAGACGGCTCACTTGACCGTGCGGTGCATGAATGCCCTGTACCGTCTGCAAGTGATGCGTGGTGAGGCGATGTCCCATCTGATGGCATTATTGGAGGCGACAAAGATCACCTTGGACAATAGAGAGGAGCTTGTGGTTGATTTGTCCCAAGAGATGGTGGAAAAGGACTTACAAGTGGAGCAGTTATCAGATGAGATCCAAGAGCTGGAGGAATTAGTGGGGACAAGGGAGAACACCATCGAGGTTCTCGAGGATCAGCTCATCAACACCCAGCAGCAACTTGCCGAGGCTAATGAGCACCTGGATATGCATCACCAGGAGATCCAGGATGTGGAGGCTAACGAGGACGTCGACTTTGAGGGAGGGGAGGAGCCTGCTTCCAGTGTGGACACTGCTGGCTCCGGGAGGCCACCTTCCCCCGAGTCGAGTGTTGCCTCGTTCGCTCACTAGGTATCAGGGGTAGAGCTAGAAGTCGGTAATGGTGGGACTCCTCGCAGCTAGCTTAGCTTTTGCACCCTTGGGGTATTAGGCTAGATAGAGTTTAGTCTTTTGGGCCATTTATGTAATCATGATAAACTCTTTTGGAAGCATGGTTGATGGACGTTGTTAGTTTTAAATTTGGAAGGAAAGTTTATGCCTTTTGAAATCCTTTTTGTTTATATCGGAATCTATCAATTCGCCTTTGACTCCTTCACCGCGATTAAACCTTGAACTTGGAGATATGGTATTAAGTATATATGTGATTTTTCAGATGGCCGGGAGACAGCGTCGTGGCCAGAATGAGCGCGTTCCTCCACCGCCGCCACCGCCTCCCACTCTGCAGGAGCTAATGGCTCAGCAGAATGAGATCTTGAGGCAGCTAGCTCAGCGTCAGCCACCACCTCAGCATTATGGTGGTGGAGACCATCAGCGTCACCCCGCGGCAGCTACCTACCAGGAGTTCCTCAGTACCCAGCCTCCATTATTCACCAGGGCAGAGGACCCACTTGATGCTGATGTATGGCTGAGGGTAGTGGAATCTAAATTCCCACTACTCAATGGAGTTTGTTCCGAAGTAACTAAGGTCAGGTTTGCCACTCAGCAGCTTCGCGGACCCGCGTGAACATGGTGGGACCACTATCTCGCTATGCAACCAGTTGACCATGAAGTGGATTGGAGAGAGTTTAAGGCAGCTTTCAGGGGACACCATATTCTAGCTGGCATCATGGACCGAAAGCTCAACGAGTTTCTGGAACTTACTCAGGGCAACAGAACAGTGTTGCAGTATGCTCAGGCTTTTAATGACCTGTGCCAGTATGCTGGATATCACGCAGATACGGACGAGAAGAAGAGAGACAGGTTCAGGAGGGGGCTCAGCACTAAGCTCCGTGACCGTCTCAACACCGTCAGGGTCAACAGCTACAATGAGTTGGTCAACATGGCCATCTCCCAGGAGGACTGTATCACCGCTCGTCAGGCAGAAAAGAAGAGGAAGGCCCCTGTGGCAAGACCTTCAGCTCAACCACAACGTTTCAGGATTGTGTCTGACACTCAAAACAGGGGACCTCAGCAACAACAAGGGCGATGGGTGATCCGACCACAGCAGCAGCAGCAGGCACCCAACCGCATCCAGTTTCCAGCTCAGAGGAACAATCAGCAGCAGCAGCAGTATCGCCAGGCAAATGACAACAGGTGTTTCACATGTGGCAACACCGGACATTATGCCAAGAATTGCCCCAGGAACCAGCAGAGGCAGGGACAGAATGTTAATTAGAATCAAGGCAAGAGACAAAAGGTGCAAGTGAGGCAGGGCAGGCTAAACTTCACCACCATGGCTGATATTCCAGAGGGAGCACCCGTCATGACTGGTATCTTTACAGTTTTGAATTATCCTGCTATTATTCTTTTTGATTCTGGTGCATCACATAGCTTTGTTAGTGCCAAATTTAGTGTCAAGTGTCAATTGCCCTTTCATCACACCCATGGGGGTATCACAATTTCAACACCAGGAGGCAGGATTGCCACCAATCAAATCAGCAAGAATGTGCCTATAAAGTTTGGTAGTCTGATAATTAAAACCAACCTTCTTATTTTGGGATTGGATAGTGTGGATATCATATTGGGAACTGACTGGTTGACCAAACATCAGGCAGTGATTGACATTGCAGCTAGGGCCATTGAAGTGCACTCACCGACCTGTGGTGAAACCACACTATATTTGCCCGACCAGGGTTGTACCCGTTCGTGTGCCTTCGTTATGATAGGATCCCCAGTGGAAAAGATCCCAGTATTCTCTGACTACCCAGATGTTTTTCCGGATGAATTGCTAGGAATGCCACCTGACAGAGACATTGAGTTTGCAATTGATTTGCAACCTGGGACTGCTCCTATCTCCAAGAGACCTTATAGGATGCCTCCCGCGGAACTGGCAGAACTGAAGAAGCAACTGCAAGAATTGTTGGACAAGGGGTTCATTCGCCCAAGTACTTCGCCATGGGGATGTCCTGCCTTATTTGTGAAGAAAAAGGATGAGAGTTTGAGAATGTGTGTTGACTACCGCCCTCTCAATGCGGTGACTATCAAGAACAAATACCCACTGCCCCATATTGATGTCTTGTTTGATCAATTGGTGGGAGCCAAAGTGTTTTCAAAGATAGATCTTCGCTCAGGTTATCATCAGATCAAGATCCGTGCCAGTGATATTCCCAAGATGGCCTTCTCCACCAGATATGGGCTTTACGAGTTTTTGGTAATGTCCTTTGGGTTGACCAATGCCCCGGCTTATTTCATGTACCTGATGAACTCAGTATTCATGCCAGAGCTGGACAAATTCGTGATCGTTTTCATTGATGATATTCTGGTCTATTCCAAGAATGAAGCCGAGCACACCAAACATTTGCATACTGTACTTCAGAGGCTGCGTGACCATCAGTTGTATGCCAAGCTGTCCAAATGTGAATTCTGGCTGAAGGAGATTAAATTCTTGGGTCACACAATTTCTCAGGATGGGATCTCAGTTGATCCTGAGAAGGTACAAGAAGTAATGGATTGGAAACCTCCTACTATAGTACGACAGATCCGGAGCTTTCTGGGATTGGCAGGATATTATCGACGATTTATTCCGGATTTCTCCAGAATTGCCAAGCCAATGACTGAGTTATTGAAGAAGGGAGCCAAATATGATTGGAGCCAGAAGTGTGAAGATGCCTTTCATACACTGAGGCAGCATTTGACAACAGCCCCAGTGCTGGCTCAACCTGATAACACCAAGCCCTTCGAAGTCTATTGTGATGCTTCTGGTACAGGATTGGGATGTGTACTAATGCAAGACAACAGAGTAATTGCTTATGCTTCCTGAGCACTCAGGCCCCATGAGCAGAACTACCCTACACATGATCTGGAGTTGGCAGCTGTGGTTCATGCTCTTAAGATATGGAGACATTACTTGATGGGAGCTCACTGTAACATCTACACTGATCACAAGAGCCTCAAATACATTTTTACTCAGGCAGATTTGAATATGAGGCAGAGGAGATGGTTGGAGTTAATCAAGGACTATGATTTGGAAATGCATTACCATCCTGGCAAAGCCAATGTTGTGGCAGATGCCTTGAGCAGAAAGACCCAGTGCAATTGTATGAGCATGGATGCAAGAGTCACCACCCTATGTGATGAATTGTGCAAGCTGAACCTGGAAGTTGTTTCTTCAGGTGCCCTAAGTTATATCTCGGTGGAGCCCACATTGCAAGAGCAAATAGTCAGGGCCCAGATTGAGGATAAGGGTGTTCAGGTTATCAAAGACATGATCAAGCAGAAGGCATAAAAATACAAGTGCTTCCGTCAGGACAGTAAGGGAATTTTATGGTTTGGAGATCGATTGGTTGTTCCCAAGGACCCTGAGCTCAGAAAGAAGATACTGGATGAAGCTCATCTTTCAAAATTCTCCATGCACCCAGGTAGCAATAAAATGTATCATGACCTCAGATCCTTATACTGGAGGACCAGAATGAAGAGGGAAATTGCCAAGTATATATCCGAGTGTGACACCTGCCAGAGGATCAAAGCTAGTCATTTGAAGGCAGCAGGCCCTTTGCAACCCCTTCCCATACCATCTTGGAAATGGGAGGACATTTGCATGGACTTTATCGTGGGATTGCCCAATACCTCCAGGCACCATGATTCCATTTGGGTTATTGTGGACAGGTTGACCAAGACCGCTCACTTCTTGCCAGTACACACCACCCACAGGACAGAGAAGTATGCAGAGATCTATATTGACCTGATAGTTCGTTTGCACGGGATGCCAAAGACTATAGTATCCGACAGAGGAGCACCATTTGTGGCACGATTTTGGGAACAATTGCAGGAATCACTTGGGACCCATGTAATACGAAGTTCAGCATACCATCCCCAAACAGATGGCCAGACAGAAAGGGTAAACCAGATTTTGGAAGACATGTTAAGGGCATGTGTACTGCACTACGGAAAGGAGTGGGACAAGTGTCTTTCCTTGGTAGAGTTTTCGTATAATAACAGCTACCAGTCCAGTCTAAAGATGGCACCTTTTGAAGCCTTATATGGGAGAAGGTGTAGGACCCCGCTGAATTGGTCTCAAGCAGGAGAGAGGGAAATTTTTGGGCCAGATTTGGTACTTGAAGCAGAGGCAAAGGTCAGAATCATCAAGAAAAACTTAGAAGCTGCTCAGGCCAGGCAAAAGAGCTATCATGACAAGAGGCGGAAGCCTCTGCAGTTTGAAGTAGGAGACCATGTCTATCTTAAGGTGTCACCCACCAAGGGTGTCCAGAGATTCAGGATTCAGGGCAAGTTAGCTCCTCGTTACATTGGACCCTACGAGATCAAGGAAGCTTGTGGACCCGTAGCCTATCAATTGAAGTTGCCACCCAGCATGTCAGCTGTTCATGATGTGTTCCATGTATCTCAGCTGCGGAAATGTGTTCGCCTACCCACTAAAGTGCTACCTGAACCGGACATTGAGATAGAACCAGACTTGTCCTATCAAGAGTACCCCATCAAGGTATTGGATCAGAAGGAGAGATCAACACGGGCAAGGTCAATCCGAATGTATAAGGTAAAGTGGAGTCGCCATTCAGCAGAAGAAGCTACATGGGAGACTAAGGATTTTCTGCGCTCTCGCTTCCCCGACTTTCTGCCCAAAAGAGTCGGTACGTAACTCAAAACCCCAAACCCCCACCTGCCCTTTGAAAATAATTATAAGAAAAACTTAGATAACAAGGATAGTCTAAGTTGTGGATTTAACTTAAAAAGGGCTTCCATCTGAAGTTGCAAAGAGAATGACATTCGAAGAGCAGTTAACAAGAGAAACTTGAGTATAAGAAGGAGTAGCCCATCAACGTGCCTTCGTAGCACCCTCTAGAGGACTCTGCCTAAAATCTCGGGACGAGATTCATTTAAGGGGGGAGGGCTGTAACACCTCAGGTGTTACCATGGCTAGAGCACATCTATGCACTGATGACTGTGATCACATGTGGTAGAAACTTGAGAAGAACATAAGAACCTTGGAGACCATGTGTTAATCAAGATTGTTAATGACCTAAGAGCATCACTCAAGCTTTTGTGCACTTACTACCTTGGGCAAGAGGAGAGTAAACCCTAGACCTCTCTTGAACCCTATCTCCCAAAACCATGGTTGAGAGGGGGGGAGAATAAGCAAATGTGCAAATCATGAGTCAATCTTTAACCAAACTTTAAGTAACTTTTTAACCAGCAAATATGGGAAGGAAATGTTGCAAAAAGACCCCTTGAAAAACCCCAAATCCCTTCCTTAAGTAGAGAAAGAGCTAGAGCTCTCAAATTCTCTCTAAGTCAAAAACTACACCTAATCTAAAGATCAACCGTGTTCACCTTGAAGATGGCATCAAAACCACCTAAGTTTTATACCAAAAATGTGGCATACCACCTAGGGCACCCACTGGAAAAAGTTGAGCCCGAGACCTTGACGTTTGACATGCCTTGGCATTGTTTTTGTCGTGAGGTGGGCAGAGAGACATACCTGATTTGGCGTCCAAAGATCTCCCTACCTAGGGCATATCTGCCATGGCGACTCACGGATGAGAGACAGCCCTAGGTGCCAGGAAAAGACTCGCGCCGGATTTTTGCCAAGATTCGCACGTTTGCGACTTGGGCGAGCTGTGGAACATGGGCAGAAGAAAACCTACACGTGTTCGACGCGCTCTGTGCACGCCAGAGCACGCCCGCGCGCGCCCCGCGTCGCGCCAAAGGCTAGCCGACACCATGGCCCGCGCCCACGCCTATAAAGCCCACTCAGGCGTCGACCATACCCTTCCGCGCACACTCAACCTCACCGGAGCTCAACCTCACCGCCGTTTGCCCGTGCACGGCGTGTCCGCGGCCACCCGAGCCCCTGCCGCCGTAGACCGGCCAACCAAGCCTTTCCCAACCCCGTCCGACACTCGGAGACGACTGAGCACACCTCGGTGAAGCTCCCCGAGCGAGGAATCGAAGTCTGCTTCGCCGGGGAGGCCAGTCCACGGTCGCTGGACTCCCTCCGAACGCCGGCGACCGTAGACCGGTTAAGCCACCACGCCATTTTTCGATTCAAGGCACAACTAGCCTCTACATCACCCCGTGAAGCTCACCGTGCCAATGGATTGAACTAGATCGCCGTGATTTGGCCGGCACACCCGCCGCCGACGAAGATACCCGCCTGTGCACGTGGACCGAGCGATTCCGGCCATCCCCGCCGTCGAGTCGTACATCGCTGTGACCGCCAGAGCCTCCCCGAGCCAACCCCGCCCCTCGCCGGACCTCTCTCGCCGCCGGTAAGCCGCGCCACCCTTTTCTTTCTCGCGGGTACTGTTTAAATCTAGGGAAGGACTGCGGGGGAGAAGGAAAGAAGCCTGGGGGGTTTTGTGAAATGTCAGTGACTCAAATAAATAGTGGCGCAGGGGTAGACTTGAGTGGATTGATTTGGATTAAACCTAGGGTCCTCGACGCAAAGTAGTTTTCCAGGAAACCTTTATTAAATCTGATTTAAATTTTGAACAGAACTTGAATAATTCATAACTTCTGTTTTATTCATCCAAATTTAGTCAAACCAATTTTGTTAGACTTTAAATAATGTAAACTGCTTAGGAAAAATATAAAACCCCTATGTACTACAGAAAACTTTAGGGTTCTGATTTAATTACTGTTTTGACCAAAAGCTAAATAATAGGATTAAAAATGGTTACACTATTTGACTAAGGTTGGAAAAATTTGGAGAAGCTTATGTCCACCTACTGACTTGTTTAAAAATTCTAAACTTCTCTGTCCAACCCATTAAGTTAGTTTTTGCCATTTATTTTACAATATGCTTAAGGTTAAGAAAAATATAAAAGGTGATTTAAATAATGAACCAGAGGGCGCTCCTATTTTTGTTAGGACACTTATTCAGTGTAGTTCACTAGAAAAATCTATGATACCCTGGTTTAGTATAAAATAAATAGGATACCTTTTATTTTATGAAAACAAGGAAAACTTAGAAAAACCCTACAAAAATAACCCCAAGGGGAAAACACCCCAACCCTTGGGATAGCTAATGTTTTGTTATTATAAACATAGGAAAAATATAAAATCTGTTGTTTGATATTTTTCAAATAATAAGTTAGTTATAAGCACCTTTTTGACATAAAAATTTAGAAAATCACAACTAAATAACCACCAATAAACTTTCTGTGATTTTTGGCATAGAAGCTTATTATTACTGTTAGATGCCAACAAAAATAACCCTCAGGGCAGAACCTACCTCTAGTTAAGAGTTGTAGTGTAAAGTGGCCCAATTACACAACTTTTGTTATTTTTGTCCAAAGCATAACCTTTTTATTTTGAACCTCAAACTCCTAGAACAGACTATATTGACCAATGACAAGCCACTGTAATTTTTACCAGATTTTTGAAAATTTTGAAATCACTGTTGTAGTTCCAACCCACACTAAAATTCATAAATAGAAAATAAAGAAGGGGAAAAGGATATGATGGAAATTAGTGTGACCCTAAAACCCTTTGTAAATTGTCCACTAAAGTATATAAGGGAAATTACAAATCCACTATGCTTATCCTTAACAAAACCTAAACCTAGAGTGATAAGCATAAACTACTAAAAGCCACGTATGACCAAGAAACCCTAAGTTGCGGATTAACTTAGTTCTTCTTCCTTAGCATAATGTTATTAAATCCTGCATAATCATGACATACATATTCATTGCATTTCGATAGACTGTAACCTCGCTGACGGAGAGTACGTCCTCGTGCCGGAGCAAGGAGCTGCTCAGGAGGTAGCCCCGGATCCAGCACCAGAGCCTGCACCAGAGGATCTACCTGCCACAGCCTTAGAAGGCAAGCCCCGGTTTTATGCATAACCGGTTATTTATGCTATTTTACTACACTTATTGATTGTAGGATTGAATGTGCACTTAAGTGTAGGAGTTGTTTGAAACCCTAGTTGCATGATCTCAGGAATCCCATTGAGATGAATACTAGTATGCTAAGTTGAGTAGCTGCTTTATTAAACAGGGATTTCGGTAGAAGTCGAGTGATTTTTCTAGCACTCGCGCGAGGTCAGGAAATTGATTGTATCCACTTTCTTATCATAATGATGCTGGTTGGTGGACAACAATCCATGGGGATTGGTTGTCCACGGGATAAAAACTGGAATAAGGATTAAGGTGTGGTACCGTGAGTCAAGCGTTTGAACGTACTAAACACATACCGAGAAATATGGTAAATCGGTAAGCCTAGTACCTGAGTGAACCTGTCCGCAGACATATCCCCTCACGCGACCTGAGACATGGTCTCCCATTCCGGTTATGGTGGGTACAAGTGCGGTCATTGCACGACGGCAGTCGGGGTCAGTAAGGCATTATACGCCAAGGCGGTGAGCCCTGATCTGTTGCCAGGGAATCGATGGGGACGGTTGATGTGTGTGGGGACGGAGTGCCCCTACATGTCGTGTGTTTAGGTTTACCTTGCAAGGTTTAAAAACTCGATTCGAATCGTCTGCTTCTCACAGCTAATGAGACTGCTTGATCCATGCTGCTACATTGAGTAACAAGTGGAATTATGATGAGATGATACAAGATGTTGATTGCTAAAAATGTTTGCTACTATGTATGAGTAGATAGTACATCTTTAGTCTTAAGAGAGTCACACTTAATATGACAAAGTTAAAAACTTGATTTAGAAACTCAGCTAGTGCTTTTGGCAACCAAACCCCACAGCCAAACAGCTGCATGTCTAGAGGTAGAGGAGTAGACTCCTCACACCGGGTAAGTCTAGCTAAGTATTAGTATACTCAGCCTTGCTTGTGGCATAATTTTACAGGTTCTCTGGAGGACATGGTTGCTGGAGTGACTTGGCCATCCATCTTGCCACCGGGTTGGACTGTCGAGTGGGACCCTGCCTCGGCTGAGGAGGAGCATGAGGAGTGATGGGACAGGCTTCCCCATCTCTCTGTTTATTTATCGTTAGTTTTATTCCGCTGCACCTCGAACAATGATGGCTACTTTTGCAAAACTCCGATGGTGATGTAATAATTTAATACTCCTTAATGTATGGTTTTATGTTTTATTGTATTTGCTCTGTGACTCACCTTCGAGTGAGATTGTGGTACTTGATCCTGTCAGTGGCCTCGTCGGACTAGATCCGAGGGATTGACGGGTTATTTCCATTTAAGTGTGGTCTAGCCTCTAAGGCGGGACTTAGGCACTTAAGTCAGAATAATTCGGGCAGTTCCGCCACATGGTCCCTTTGTTGCATATCATACGTTTGATGCTTCTTATGTGCTCTCATGTAAATCTGGTAAGATTGTTGCTTCTCATGTTGGTCCTAAACATAAGAATGGTAAAACTTGTGTTTAGGTACCAAAATCATATCTCACTAATCTCAAAGGATCCAACTCTGTTTGGGTACCTAAAACCAAAGCATAAACTTATTTTGTAGGTTTATGCATCCAATGGCAGAAGATGGGTCATCGATAGTGGATGCACAAACTACATCACGGGTGAGAAGCGTATGTTCTCATCCTATGTCAAGAACAAGGACTCCCAAGATGCCATCACTTTTGAGGATGAGAGTCAAGGCATGCTAAAAGGGTTAGGTAAAATTACGACCACCACTGAGCATTCAATTTCTAATGTATTTTTGGTTGACTCATTAGATTACAGCTTGTTATCTGTCTCTCAACTATGCTCTATTGGTTACAACTGTCTTTTTACCGATGCCGGTGTTACGGTCTTTACAAGAAGTGATGGTTCATATGTATTAAAGGGAAAACTTTATCTAGTAGTTTTTTCGAACGATAATGTTGAGCTTGGTGCATGTTTAATTGCTAAAATCAACATGGGTTGGTTGTGTCATCGCAGATTAGCACATGTTGAGATAAAGAACATTCACAAGTTTCTAAAGGACGAACATGTGTTAAGATTAACCAATGTGTGCTTTGAGAAGGACAGAACTTGTACAACATGCCAAATAGGAAAGCAAGTTTTTATCGAATATTTGTGTATTATCGCAACACATAATAATAATAATAATAATAATAATAATAATAATAATAATAATAATAATAATAATAATAATTAACATTTAAACATCTAATATCACACAGCCAAACACACCCTGTGTGTGGGTGACTGGGTGTGGGTATTGGCCGGTGGCCAGCAAATCCAAACTCCGCACGGCGCGTGGGACGGATCGGAACGGAAGCGTCTAGAAACGAGTAGGCAATCCTACAGCTACAGCTAGATAGGAGTAGGATGGCTTCTTGCAGGAAATGCACCACAAGTCCACAGCGGCACATGGTCAAACCAGATGTAGAAAAAAACGAATTTAAAAGTTATTTATTTATTAACAACGAAAAAGATGATTTTATTCGTCAATAAGTAGACGACATGTGGCTCCAAATCCGTGCCCTGGGTTTTTATATAAACAAATTGTATGTATACAATATATCCGTGGTGGCAGCTAGCTCAATCCACGAGTATCTTTTTTGTGGCGACACTTCGATGCATGTTGGCTCTATCAGGCAGCCACTATCATGATCATGTGACATAAAGATGTGGGTCCGGTCCAGTAATACTCCAGATAGATCCAATTTTCTTTCTACGTACCATTAACCTATATATATGCTTAGATTATATTAGAGATGTCAAAAGGACCGTCTGGTTCGGTACTGATCCGTTGAAACACAACCCACTTAACTTAAGTACATCACGGTTAGGCCCAAATAATTATTTAGGCCGAACCGGACTGTCCGACGGGCTCAACTCTATGAACAAGCTCGGCACGGGATGGATCTAACCGTACCGGACCGCTCCGGTAATCTCAGCCTAAAAATGAATATTGTGACGGCCCGAGCCCCAGCGCATAAACCAAGCTTAAAATTAGATCATTATAAAAAATTTGAAAGTCGCCTAGAGAGGGTGAATAGGCGAAACCTGGAATTTATAAACTTAAGCACACACTAAAGCCAGGAGTTAGCGTTCGAATTAATTCAAGTTCAAAGAGAAGGGAAACAAATCAAACAAGAATCAAGGCGAGTGAACACAGTGATTTGTTTTACCGAGGTTTGGTTCCAAAGAACCTAGTTACCGTTGAGGAGGTCACAAAGACCGGGTCTATTTCAACCCTTTCCCTCTCTCAAATGGTCACTTAGACCGAGTGAGCCTTCTTCCTTAATCTCACGGGTCACTAAGACCCTGCAACGCAAGGACCACCACACACTTGGTCTCTTGCTTCGCTTACAAAGCACTTGAGAATAAGAATAGGAAAGAAAAAAGGCCAAGCCAAGCAATAAGAGCAACAAAAGAACACAAGAACACCATCTCTCAAGTCCCTAATGGAATTGAGTTAATTTGGAGGCTTAGAGATGATTCAATTTATTTGATGTGTTTTGGAGTGGAGTCTTTTGCTCTTGTATTGAATGAGATGTTTGGAATGCTTAGATAGATATGAATGAGGTGGTTGGGCGTATTTATAGCCCCCAACCACTTCCATAGTCGTTGGTGAAGGCTGCTGGCGATGGGTGCACCGGACAGTCCGGTGCGCCACCGGACAGGCACTGTTCCTTGTCCGGTGCACCGCCACGTCACCCAACCGTTAGAGTTCGGAGCTGGTCGACCGTTGGAGGCTTTGTTTTCTAGCTGCACCGGACAGTTCGGTGCCACACCGGATAGTCCGGTGCCCCTCTGACTTCGCTGCTCTGACTTCTGCGCGACACTGTGTTTCACTGTTCACTTGGCAGAGTCGACCACTGGCGTGAGCTAGCCGTTGCTCCGCTGGCATACCGGACAGTCCGGTGAATTATTGCGGAGTGCGCCTTGGAATTACCGAGAGTGGCTGGTTTAGAGTTGTACGGCCTGGTGCACCGGACTGTCCGGTGCGCCAATCTTCAACACACTCAAGTCCTTTTGCTCCAATAAAATTGTGTCCCTAACTTGGTTCTTTTCTTGGTTTCTGTTGAACCTTATGCACCTATAATACATAAATTCTTGACAAACTAGTTAGTCCATGTGTTTGTGTTGATCATCAACCACCAAAATTAATTATAGAAAATGGTTAACCCAATTTTCCTTTCAATCACCCCCTTTTTGGTGATTGATACCAACACAAACCGAAGCAAATATAAATTGTAGAAATGTAACTAATTTGCATTTAGAATGTGCATAGGTTACTTAGAGTTAAACCAATTGAAAAACTCATTAAGTATGAATGGATTGCTTTTCTTTTATTTAACATTTTGGACCACATTTGCACCACTTGTTTTGTTTTTGCAAATCTTTTTGGAAAATCTTCTCAAAGTCTTTTGCAAATAGTCAAAGGTATAGGAATGATATTGCAAGAAGCATTGTTAAGATTTGAAATTTCTCCTCCTGTTTCAAATGCTTTTCTTTGACTAAATAAAAACTTCCCCTGAATGAAATTCTCCTCTTAGCTTTCAAGAGGGTTTTGATAGATACCAATTTGAAATTTTTACTTTCACAAATCAAGTGAAACATAGATACCAACTGATACCAATTGAGAATACATCAATTGAAAAATTCATTTCGAAATTTTTTGAAATGGTGGTGGTGCGGTCCTTTTGCTTTGGGCTTAATATTTTCTCCCCCTTTGGCATTAATCGCCAAAAACGGAGAACTTGAGAGCCCTTTTACTTTCTCCCCCATTGGTAAAAGAAGTATGAGTGAAAGATTATACAAACTGAGAGTTTGTAGGAGTAATGGCAAAGGGTAAATGATACCGTCAGAGTTGGAGTGGAAGCCTTGTCTTTGCCGAAGACTCCATTTCCCTTTCAATCTACGACTTAGTATAGAAATACACTTGAAAACACATTAGTCGTAGCCTTGGCACAAGAATAATAAGAAATATGCATTTGTACCAAAAGAAAGAGACATGATCAAAGGTATATAAATTAGCTATGTGTGCAATGTTTCAATCAAAATTCCGAGAATCAAGTATATTTAGCTCATTCCTAAGTTTGCTAAAAGTTTTATCATCTAGTGGCTTGGTAAAGATATCGGCTAATTGGTTTTGGGTGCTTACATAAGCTATTTTGATATCCCCTTTTGTTGGTGATCTCTCAGAAAGTGGTACCGGATGTCTATGTGCTTAGTGTGGCTTTGTTCAACGGGATTATTCGCCTACGGATTGCACTCTCATTATCACATAGGAGAGGGACTTTGCTCAATTTGTAGCATAGTCCTTGAGGGTTTGCCTCATCCAAAGTAATTGTGCGCAACAATGGCCTACGACAATGTTGAAAGTGCATTCATCCCTTTTGTGAGTTTTGGTGATTTGGATAACAACATATTTAAAGGTCTAACGAGTTTGCTAAGTGTTGAACAGGAAATTCAGTATGATGAACATACTTGAATAGTGTATAATGATCAGTGAACAAAGGTTCAACACAAGGTTAAATAACCAATGAGACAATGCAAATGGATATAATATGATCTCTATATTGGTTTATATATATGGACAAGACCTGAGAAATCACTACATACATATGATCAAAATAGAGGATAAAGTGATTAAGAGGACTGGTTAAGCCAAAGTGGATAAGATATGAGGAATCGTGAATTGGCTTGACCATATTACTACCAGTCCATATATGCTTCTATGAGAATCAAACTAGAGCTTGATTGGTTTTAACAATTATATCTAAAAGACATTCAAGCAAGGCTCACAATATTGAAGAAATGATTCTCTCAATGGATGCTCAATATGATGTGACTCAAGAATGGCTTGATAGGGTGAAGATAGCAAGGAAAGGGCTTCGAGGAACTAAGCGAAGGTGAAGGCCAAGCGACGGCTTGTGGACCGAGGTACCATGGCTAAAGTGAAGAAGAGAGTACTTGCACTAAGTCGATGAACTAATCAGCTATGAAGAGTTACAACATGTTGATGCATCAGTAAGGTGACTTGAAGCCATGATTTGAACTTATACAAGGTGATATGGTACAAGTCACAGGGTTTGATTTGTGTTTGCTTCAAAAGGTGATACAAAGATGTTTGTGATCCTTATGAAGCAACGCCATGGAGAAATCACACATGAGACGCCAATGACTCAAGGAGTTTACTTAATTATATTTTATTTAACTTGAGTATAGGAATCGTCGTACTATAAAGGGGGATCCAAAAAGAAGGTTGGTGTTTGCCAAAGCTCAAACCTCTCTATTCAAAAGCTATTTTTGAAAACCAAAAATGTCTTTAAAATTCTTTGGTTGACCATGGTTAGGTTTGAGAAACCTAGAGTGTTCTTACTGAAAAGCAGCTGAACTTCTTCAACTACAGCTGAGCTTTCCAGCTGAACTTAACTTCAGCTGAGTTGAGCTTCTTCAGCTGCAGCTGAGCTTTTTAGCTGAGCTGGACTTCAGCTGAGTTGAGCTTCTTCAGCTGCAGCTGAGCTTTTCAGCTGAGCTGAACTTCAGCTGAGTTGAGCTTTCTCAACTTCAGCTGAACTCAACTTCAGCTGTGAACCTCTTTGACCATACACCAGCTGAACTTGCCTCCGGGCAGTTGAGCTGGGGTTTTCTCTCCTAAACTCACTGGTCAAGACCAGTTGAACTGGTCCTGAGGGGCAGTTCAGCTGGTCTCTGACCCCTCTGACCTCTGTTCTGCAGTCTGCCAGTCAGACTGGCAAACAGGTCGCCAGAGCTGTCAGGGGCGGTTCAACCGCCCCCCCCCCTGGGCGGTTCAACCGGTCTTGGTCAACTTGACCAGTCTGCAGGTCAGTCTGCGCGTCAGTCTGCCAGTCAGACTGGCAGACAGGCTGCCAGGCCTGCCAGGGGAGGTTCAACCGCCCTAGGGGGAGGTTCAACCGGTCTCAGGCAGAAAAATCTGCCCAACGGCTAGTTTTGAGCTCCACCTATATATACTACCTCCTACCTCTCTCCCCACAGCCAAGAGCACGATTTGAACTCCATTTCCAACTTGAGAAACACCTCTCACTCTCTCTCACACATCTCTTGCCTCTCCCATTTCAAATCCTTGGAGAGAAATCTTTGAGTGAGCTTGAGAGCTGCGGTTTTTGTGCTTCATCTCTAAATCTCTCTCGCTCTTCTTCATTCGAGCTTTGGTACTACATCGAGTTCTTTGTGGATTCATTACTCTTGGAGCTTCTAGCTCCTAGACGACTAGGTGTCTCTTGTGAGTCTCCAAATCTTGTGGAAGACCACAAGAAAGTTTGTATTACCTGCTCGTTTGAGCAAAGATTATTGTGTGGGCTTGGCCTTTGTGGTCGGCAAAGGGAGGATTAGGGTTGAAAGAGACCCGGCTCTTTGTGGGCACCTCAACGAGGAAGTAGGGCACCTTGGTGGTGTGACCGAACCTCGGGATAAATCTTGTGTCGCTTGTGTTCTTGTTTATTGTGCTTACTTGTGTTCTTTGTTCTCTCATCCTTCCATGGAAGATTTGTTCATATCTTTCTGGTGTGTGGATTTTGAGAAGTGCCCTTCTCAGATCTACTACTTTGAACCCTTTGGATCATTTAGAACATCTCATTTCCAAAGTTAACTGGGTGAATTTCGAGATCAATTCAGTTTTACCCAGTTTGCTTCTAGTTTTTGTTGAAAAAGATTTTAACTTGCCTATTCACCCCCCCTCTAGGCAACTTTCAATTGGTATCAGAGCCTAATCCTCGTTCTAACGCTTAACCGCGTGAGGAAAGATCATGTCGGGGGGACTAAGAAACGAAAGTACTTCTAAGCTTGAAAAAGTTGAGGTTGCCTCGACTTCATCTTTTGTTGCAGATGTTGATCCTAGGGCAATAGATCTTGCCATGAGAATCGCCGAAAGGATGTTCCTCAAAATGAAGGAAGATGAGGCGAAGAACAAAATTGAAGAAGAAAATGATCGATGGAGACCAAACGATGAATCCACCTCTTCACAAGGTTCGTCTTTCAAATCCACTTCTCATATGTGCTTTATTGCTAATGGGAGTGACAGTGAAAGCGAAAGTGAGGATGAGGAGGAGCAAGAAAGTGATAGTGAAGATGAGGACGATCTTCAACAATTCTTCGCTCAGCTAAGCAAGAAACATCGGATGAGCTTGCTCAAACTCATGAAAAGAGCGGAAGAACAAAAAGAAATGCTTCATAAGCAAGAAGACTTCCTCATCGAAAAAATCAAAGACTTGGAGAAGTTGACCAAAGAGCATGAGAAGCTAAAGTGCTCTCATGATGATTTGGTCCAAAGGTATGAAGACATTTCAATTGAGCAAATTAAAGCTATTAATCATTCATCATATATTGCTCAATTAGAAAATAAAAATGCTATGCTCAAGAACACGATAGAAAAGCTAAATATTGAAAATCTAGCTTTGCAAGAAAAACATGATATGCTTGTGTGCTCTCATAATAAATTTATGGATTCACATATCATGTTAGAAATGGCTCATGAGGTTGTGTTAACTAATTTTAAATCATATCAACCTCACATATGCACATGTACTCAAGTAGAAACTATATTATCATGTGCTAACAAATGTTGCTCTCAAGAAAGCCAATCTTCCATTGAGCTAGAAATTTCAGGAATTAGTGATATTTCTATCACACAAGAAAATAAAGAGCTCAAGGAAGAAGTTGGAAGGCTAAGAAGGAGCTTAACTATTTTGAAGGGAAAGTGTCATGCTCAACCTTCTCAAGATAACCATGATAATATGGTGAAAAAGCTTGAGAAGGGGACAACCGTAGCATGCACAAAACCCCTTCAAAAGAATACCAAGCTTTCCAAAAAGGGCATGAGCAAAATTCATGGTAAGAAAATTAATGCTCATACTATTTGCTCTAACAATGTACCTATGTGCTTCAACAAAGAAAGATCAAAGAGAAGCAATAGAAGGTGCTATGGATGCAAGGAGAAGGGTCATGAAATTGATTCATTCCCCCACATGAAGAATCAAGACCTTGCGCGATCAAGAAAGATGACCATCAAAAAGGATGAAAGCAAAAGGCAAATGCATTGCAAGGACAAGCATCACATTTGCTACAATTGCCGTGAAAAAGGTCATCTATTCAAGGATTGTCCCATGAGTAAGTATCCTAAGTCTACCATGTCAATTCATTCATATTCGCTTAGGCGACCCAAAAATGACACTTGTGCTAGAAAGGTAATTAGTTCACCTAAAACTAGCACAAAGGCCATTTGGGTGCCTAAGTACTTATTAGCTAACATTGGTGGACCCATCCAAAAATGGGTACCAAAATGTACTTAATAAGTTTTGCAGGTACCCAGAGATGATATGAAGCTTTGGGGTGCTTGAGAAGTTTAACTCGATTCTTATCTCAAGCTATCAATCTTACATTGTCTATCCTTTAAGATTGACCCAAAGATGAATTGAGTTGTTATATCACTAACTTCATATTCATCTCTAGCAAGAACTTGTGTTGTAGGGAATAAGGATTAACCTTTGTGGGAATCAAGCAAAAGGCCTACAACCAAGTGATATCCAAAGGATGGTAACAATTATATCTTAAGTGCACATTGTTTTTAATTAGTATATTCCTTTGTATCTTTTGTAGCCACATAGAAAAATGAAGCACTTGAGAATGAACTTAAAAGATTTTACCTTGCTTTGGAAAGGATCTAATTATATGGTAGATTGCAAGTTCATATTTTTATATTGTGACAATCTACACGCTTTAAATTGATTATATGTATCTTGTGGCATATTTCAAGTTATTCATCATATTATTGACATGACCTAGACATAAAGAGTATTATCCCATGTTCTTAAATGAATAGAGTGCTAAGTAAGAAATTCAAATTCTTAAAGCACTTACCAAAAGGGAATTCTCTATATGACTAGAGTTGTGAGACTAATGTTTCTATCCAAGTGTTTATGTAGTCTCACAACATGAGAATGTGTTTCCCAAATGGAGTGTGCCATTCAACATTAAAAGAAGATCGAACCAATACTATGCGAAGTATTCATTCTTGTTTAAATTGGTTTTGAGTCTTCTACATTAATCACTCACCATGCTATGAATTAAACTTGCCATGAAAACTTAATTAAATAATCATGCTTTTTTCACCTTGTTTAATTTTGGTGTTATGCATGATGCTTGTAAGGGCAATTTAGTTCATATCATGAGGTTTCCTTATTTTAGTAACCTTCTTGTCATTCATATACTAGAGGTATCTAAATAGGATATTATTGTTTGTGTTTCTAATGCAATCTCTTTTAAGCCATTTCATGGAAATTGATAAGTAGAGATTGTGCTCTTTCATTTGGTAAAATCACAAGCATTAAAGGTTAATCTTCACCTAAAAGAAAGATTAGGAATGCTCAAGGCAAAGGTATGGAACTAATTGTTTCATTTGGTATGTGACCAATAATAGTTCTTTTCAAGTGGCATTCTTTCAATTGGTAATAATCTATTTTATGGAAAGAAATGTCAATATGAAGGATAAATTCCTTTTGGCTTAAATTTGTAAATTGGTGCATATTGTTAATTCACTCCTCCATGTGCATTAACTTAAAAGGAATTTAATTTATTCCTTTATGCCTCATAAATGATGATTTGTTTGCCATTCATATATAGATATCATCATTCATTAAATACTTCCTTATACTACTAATACCTCTTCTCAAAGTGTTTTATCGACTAGTTTTAAAAAGGGAAAGAGATAATAAAGAAGGAAGTCTCCACAAATGATGAAAAGAAGAATACTAAGGTGACACCACCACAGATAGTAAGATCTGTCAAATTGGTATAACAAATGGTACGTTCTATATGGTGGTAAGTATTCTTAGGCATAAGTTAATTCATTGCAAATTTGTCATGCCTTGACCATGATATGTAATGTACTCCCCATGAGACTCTTAACTGAATTGAAAGTGCATGTGGCAAGTCATTCAAATACTTGATGCACATATCTAGTGGGAGACATTATATATCTTGTGTCATAGAGAATAAGTTTCCCTTGAGTAAGCTATACTAAGACAATCCAAAATGGTAAATTTGTATCTCATTAATATGGATTGTAATCTTTGTTTTCTAAATAGCTACTCTTGATGCAGTTTAAAATTCCCTTATCGTTAATTCTAAAAGTGCATAAGAATCTTTTTGTTAATATTCATCACATACATATGCACTAACATGGATATGATTTTTAAACTGTAAAAGGTACAATTAGTGATCCATACTCTCTAAATTTTGAAAACCCATATTTTGATATTTTAGAAATCTACTTCATCGATATCCATATGCTTCACATTGAATTGGATCACTAAGTTGTAAATTCCATGCATAACTTGTCTTCATGATATGATTGCTTGTGCGACAAACCTTGATAAGCTAGGTGCACCCAAGGTCAAGCTAGGTTCATCATCAAGAAGGCAACACAACGATGTATCAAGAAAAGGAGAAAGGGCTCTTATTCTTAACTATAGTTTTTATCTATGTGATTAAATATTGACTTGAAACCATGTAAGATGGTTGTCAAGTATATGTGAGTGCCTACACAAAGAGAAAGGTTACAATAAGGATTGTGTGGGTACTCAAGGCTCTTCCTACTAATCTCAAAGGACCCAATTCAATTTGGGTACCAAGATATGAAGCTTAAACTTGTTTTGCAGGATCACACCTTCAATGGATTAAGTTGGGTGCTCGATATTGAATGTATAAATCATATTTGGAGATAGTAGCAAGGGTGGTAACAACTGAATCTCAAGTGCATATTATTTTCAAATCTTATCTCTTTTGTGACTTGTGTAGCCACTAAGGAAAAAGAAGCACTTGAGGATATACATCAGTTGTTGATTATGAAATAAAGGTCTAATTGGAAGATGAATGAATATTATCATATGGTGAACAATCCAAAATTATGTGACATATTCTCTATCTAGTTAATTTGGATTTGATTCTTCCTTATTAGACATTCACCGTAATATGGATTAAGTCAGCCCTTTAGACTTCATTGAACAACCATGCATATTATCCATGTCATTCAAAATATATTGTGCATGAGGGTTCAAGGAAATTTAGTCCATATTATGATGTTTCTTTATTTTAGCAACACACTTGCCTTCCACATATAAAGGGTTGCAAAATAAGAAACTAGTGCTTGTGCTACTAATGCCATCTCTTGTGTTGAGTTTATCCATAGAAAATCTATGTTAAGAGATGGTGCTTATTATTAAATTGGATAAATCACAAGCTTAAAGGATACTTGTCGGCGTTCCGAGACCGGGGGGTCCCCGAGCCGACGAGTGAGAGTGCCGCGTGCCCCAGCCCAGATGGGTCGAGCGCGTGGGCGAGCGCGAAGGGGGGAGAGAGAGAGCGAGAGCGAGAGCGAGGCGGCCGGAGCCGGGTCGTGAGGGAGTCGGAGAATTCCCGCGGCCTTCGTGTTCGTCCCGCGCCCAGGTCGGGTGCGCTTGCAGTAGGGGGTTACAAGCGTCCGCGCGAGGTGAGGGGAGCGAGCGGCCTCGAGAGAGCGCCTGCCCCTGCCCTTCGTCCCCGCGAGGCCAACCTTCTCTAAGAAGGCCCTGGTCCTTCCTTTTATAGGCGTAAGGAGAGGATCCAGGTGTACAAAATGGGGGTGTAGCAAGGTGCTACGTGTCTAGCGGGGGAGTGCTAGTGCCCTGAGTACATGCCAAGGTGGCAGCCGGAGAGATCTTGGCACCCTGTTGGTGTGGCGTCGTGGCTGTTGGAGGAGTAACAGAGCCGGACGGAGGGACAGCTGTCGGAGTGGCCGGGCCCTTGCTGACGTCCTCCTGCTTTCGTAAGGGAGCTGAGAGCCGTCGTCGTCATGGTCTAGCGGGGCGCCATCATTGCCTATCTGGCGTAGCTGGCCAGATGGGACGCCGGTCTTGTTCTCTGCGACCCAAGTCGGCTCAGGGCAGGGTGATGATGACGCTTCCTGTTGACGTGGCGGTCTTGTGTCCTAGGTCGGGCGTCGTGGAGGCTCCTCCGAAGTCGAGGTCGAGTCCGTCCTGCATGACAGAGGCTGAGCCCGAACCCCTGGGTCGGGCGAGGCGGAGGTCGTTCGGCAGAGGCCGAGGCGGAGTCCGAGCCCTGGGTCGGGCGAGGCGGAGTTCGTCGTCTTCCGGGGCCTTAGCCCGAGTCCGAGCCCTGGGTCGGGCGGAGCAGAGTTCGCCGTCTTCCGGGGCCTTAGCCCGAGTCCGAGCCCTGGGTCGGGCGGAGCGGAGTTCGCCGTCTTACGAGGCCTTAGCCCGAGTCCGAGCCCTGGGTCGGGCGGAGCGGAGTTCGCCGTCTTCCGGGGCCTTAGCCCGAGTCCGAGCCCTGGGTCGGGCGGAGCCTCCTATGGCACCTCTGGCGAAGTCTGGTCGCCCGTCGGTCTTACCTTTTGCGTTAAACGCCCCGGTGACTTGGTCGGTTGGCGTGGTGATTTAGTCAGGGTTACTTCTTATCGAAGGCGGGGCCTCGGGCGAGCCGGAGATGCGTCTGCCGTGAAAGAGGAGGCCTCAGGCGAGACGGAGTCATCTTAGGGTCGGCTGCCCTCGCCCGAGGCTAGGCTCGGGCGTGGCGTGATCGAGTCACTCGTATGGACTGATCCCTGACTTAATCAAACCCATCAGGCCTCTGCAGCTTTATGCTGATGGGGGTTACCAGCTGAGAATTAGGCGTCTTGAGGGTACCCCTAATTATGGTCCCCGACAGTAGCCCCCGAGCCTCGAAGAGAGTGTTAAACACTCGCTTGGAGGCTTGCATCTCACTTTTTTGCAAGGGGACCAGCCTTTCTCGGTGGTACTTTGTTCCGGTGGGTGCGCGCGAGCGCACCCGCCGGGTGTAGCCCCCGAGGCCTCGGAGGAGTGGTTTCACTCCTTCGAGGTCTTAATGCCTTGCGTAATGCCTCGGCTGGTCTGGCGGTTCCCTCATGCGAGCAGGGCGTAGCCCAGGTGCACTGTCGGGGCCCAAGTTCTCGGGCTGGTATGTTGACGCTGTCAACGGTTCGGCCGGAGCCGGGTTTGCGAGAGCAGCCCCCGAGCCTCCGCACGGAGCGAGAGGACGATCAGGGACAGACTCGACTTTTTACATACGCCCCTACGTCGCCTTTCCGCAAGGAGGAGGGGGGGAGAGCGCCATGTTACCCTCGATGGGCACCGAACATGGTGTCTCCGGTGAGCTGCAATCGGGTAATCCGAGTGGACGTCCGTGCCCCGTTCGTTGGGGGTCGGCTAGGGGCCCGGAGGCACGCCCAAAAGTACCTGCGGGTGATCTGCCGGACCCGGTCCCCTAGCGACGGGGTCCGAGGGCTCGTTGCCTCCCTCCGATGGGATTCCGTTACAGAGTCGTTCCCGCTGGTCTCGGAAATGTCCTAGGGTACCTCGGGAGCGCAGCCCGAGCCTTGGTTATGTATCGAACGTACCCCTGGTCATCCCTCGCTCGGCGTCTGAGGCAACTGTGAACCCTTCGACAGGCCAGCCTTCGAACCCCTGATCAGTAATGGGCGCGGAGCCCGAGTAGCCTGAGGCGGTCGTGGAACCTTTCGGGAGGCCGACCTTCGAACCCCTGACCAGTAGTGGGTGTCGGGCCCACGCGATCTGAGGCGGCTGTTGAACCCCTCGGGGGGCCAGCCTTCGAACCCCTGATCAGCAGGGAGGCTCGGAGCCTAGTTCCTTCACGGGGAAGGATCCCTTTGGGGGTACCCCCTTTCCCGGTCCCTGTTGCAAGAGATAGAGAAAGAAGGAAAAGGGAAAAAAGGATACGAAATTGAACGTCGTGGCGTACCTTTTTTGGTGTGGTCGTTTTGGCGGAGGCGAAGCGTCGCCAGCTGCCCCTGCCAAAAACGTCACCTGTCCAGACGCGGAGTTAATGCGCCAGGGTAAGCGGTCGGCGAGGCTGCCGTTGCGTGCGCGAGCCGTTCGAGGAACGGCTGTTTCGCTTCGCGTTTTTTGAACCCCGCGTCCGGTTCGGGCGGTACGTTGGAACCGTCTTGACCTTGGCCTTTATGTGCCCCGGAGAGGGTCCGGTGACGGTTCTCGACTCCGCTTCTCGCCTCCTTCTCAGGTTTTTTGCAGCCTGAGAGATCTAGCCAGGAAAAGGAAACCGCCCTCCCTTGTCCTTCACGCCGCCACCCCTTCTGCCTTGGCGATGGCTGACCGGGTGACCATTCTCCCGCCGCGCGACCCGTGGCCCTTCTCCACGGTGACGGCGGGTGATCTGGAGGACCTCGTCGGCGAGGGTTTGCTCCGCCCCCTCACCGATAAGGAGCGGCCGGAATGGATTCCTCCCGCGGGCGGAGTCGCTCCATCCCCTCCGCCGGGGTATGTCGTGAGCTTCATCTCCTTCCATGAGCGGGGATTTGGTGTGCCGTCGAGCCGCTTCATGCGGGCCATCCTGTTCCACTACGGGGTGGAACTGCACAACCTCACTCCCAACTCCATCGCGCAAGCCGCTATCTTTGTAGCGGTGTGCGAGGGGTATCTGGGGATCGCCCCCCATTGGGATTTGTGGACTCACCTCTTCTTTGCCGAGCTTTTTGCTTCGTCGACGGGGGAGAGGAAGGTCCGTGCGGCGGTGCGGGCCGGCGGCTGCACCCTCTTGCTGAGGCAGTCGCGGTCGTTGCAGTATATCCCTGCCGTCCTCTCATCCTCAAACAAGGGTTGGCAGCGCCGGTGGTTCTACCTCCGGAATGACGGAGGGTCGCTCCCGCCGTTCTCTCAGCGGGTTGTCACCGCCGCCCCCGACGCCTGGCGCCACGGGACTCCACACGAGAGGCAGAAGAAACTCGAACCTCTTCTCCAGGCCCTGAAGGCGTTGCGGGAGGAAGGGCTCACCGCCGCGGGAGTGGTTGCCGCCATCCACCGCCGGAGGGTGCTCCCCCTGGCGGAGCGGCGGTTGTCGCTTTGGGAGATGACCCAGGAGGCCGAATGGGAGGGGTCACGGATGTCCCCTGATCCTCTTCCCCACGATGCCCTCCACCGGCGGGTGTCGGCCGCGATGGGGAAGCCGGACCCCCACGCCTTCTCCCAGCCTCGAATGCGCCCCGACCAGGGGTGCGTCGCTCTGGTGAGTGTTCGTCCCTTCCTTCTTCACATACCGGGTTGCTTCTGATTCTCACTATCGGGTTTCTTTCTCCCCCCTTTTTAGGAGGTGGGGCGGCACAAACCCTCCCTGCCGCCGGTCCCGGAGGACGCGGTGGGTCGGGCGGCGCGGCGGGTCGCCGCGGAGGAGGAGAAGAAGAAAAAGGATGCGGAGAAGGCCCGGGCCCGCAGGCGGAGGCGGGCTCGGGACGCCCTGGAGAAACGCCGTCGTCAGCAGGAGAGGGAAGGACTTCCCAGGGAGCTGTCGCCGGAGACGTCCGATGATGACGACGACGACGACGACGAAGAGGAGGAGGACGACATGGCCGCTCGTCTCGGCCTCAGCCCCGGCTTGGGGTGTGGCCGGGAGCCGTCGAGTCAGCCCCCGAGCGGGCCTACGTCGTCGGTCCCTGGAGCCGAGGCGCCGGATCCCCGACCTGAGGGGCGGGGGCAACCCGAGAGGGTTCTTGACCCCTCGGCTGGAGGAGCTGACGCGACTCCAGGGAGCCGGGTCGAGGGGTCCATTCCTCGGGAACCGTCGCCCGCGCCGGCAGCATGGGGGAGCGGTCCTCAGGTTGCCATGGCGGCGCCTGGGCAGTCCGCCTCCCGGGCCTCAGGGGCGTCCGAGGCGAGGGCGGCGCCGGGGCTGTTGGCGAGGCGGACCTCGGCGGTGGTTCCAGGAAGCGGGAGCCAAGAGACCTCCCCCCAGGCACCGTGGATTATGGTCCGGAGCGGGTAGGTACCTTGGAATGTCTCCGTCCCGGCGCTTCATTCATACGTCTGGCCGTGATTTTCCCTTTCTTGTTTTTTCCAGCAAACGGAGCCATGGCCCTACCGACCTGGCACCTCGGAAGGCCCTCAAGACGGCGTCGGTCCAGGCAGCTGGCGCCACCTCGGGCCCTGCCGCTCAGCTGACCCTTTCGCAGGGTGCTCCGCCGCACGGGGCTCGGGCGTCGCATGTTCCGGGGGAGCAGGTCCCCGAGGCGGGCTCCTCTGCCGAGGTGGCCATCGTGATCGGGGAGGCGGCCGGCGCCGACGTGGTTCCGAGCTCGCCTGCCATGTCGGCCATGCCGGCGTCTGCCGCTACCGCAGCTGGCACCGTCCCCGTCGGAGAGCGTACGGTTGTCGCCGGCGTCGAGACGGCCGCGGCGTCGGCGCCCGGAGCCTCGTAAGAGGTGGGCGCGGACGCACAGTGCTCCCGGGCGGGCGGCAGCCTTGTCGCTGTGCGGCGGAGCCCCAAGGCCCGGGGCCAGTTGCTCCGATTCCGGACCCGCGAGGCTTCGGGCCCTATCTTCGTTCTTGACGACGAAGAGGAGGACCAGTCCTAGGACGAGCTCCGCAAGCGTGCGGAGGCGACAGTGGGGTTGCTCCGATCGTCGCTGGAGGTTCTCTGCGGGGACGTCCCCAAACTCCTTCAGGTAATGGTTTCAGGCATACCTTCTCGCTTCTGCGAGCGAGGCGTTCGTCGTGATGTCTTGCTTTCCTTTCCAGGATTTGACGGACCGGAGCGCTGCCAAGTCGTCGTTCATCCGCCGCGAGGCCGACGTCTGGGGCTCGCTGCGGTCCCTGAGGACTTCGCTCGCCGGGGCTACCACGTGCCTTTCTCAGCAGGACGCTAAGATAGCGGACCTCCAGTTGCTCTGCGCTGACCTGAGGGCCGAGGCGGCGGCAGCGCGCGCGGAGGTGCTACAACAGCGGTCGGAGCTCGCCCAGGTTGCCGAGGAGCGGGACCAAACTCGGAGCCGGGCCGCCGAGGCTGAAAACCGGGCCAAGACCCTCGCGGCCGATCTAGCCGCGGCCTAGGTCGCGGCCTCGGAGCAATGCGTCCGAGCCGGAGGTGCGCCCCGTCCGTCCTCGGTTCTCGTTCTTGCCCGTTTCTTTCGCTTGAGTTTGAGGTCTTTCTTTCGGTTGTTCGCAGAGCTCGAGTCTGCTCTTGACGAGTCTGCCAAAGCGCTCGCCGAGGCGCTCTCTGGAGCTGCTGAGCAGAGGGAGGTCGATCTCGCGGCCATGTCCGAGGCCGTCTCGGAGGTCTATCGGAAGCTCGGTCCCGGCGACGTCCCTTCAGGAAGCTCTCCCCGAAGCCGTCTTCAAGCCCTAGGTGATTACGCGCGCGGTAAAGTCCGCGGGGCGCTACACCACGGCGTCAGGCGGGCCTTCGCCGTGCTCGCTTCCCACTACGTCGTGGACTTGAAGCGGGTCAGTGAGGGGTACTGCCTTCCTGACGAAGACGAGGCGGCCCTGGCGGAAGTTCAGCGGCTCGACGCGGTCGCTGCGGGTCCGAGCGCGGCGCTGGCGACCGTCTTCGAAGCGGAGATTCTTCCTCCTGCGCCACCACCAGAAGCGGAGGCGGACCTTACCGACGGCGGGGGTGGAGTCGAGGGCGCGGCGCCTGCCCGAGGCGACGCCTGATTTTTGTTGGGACAATTTCTGTTGGATGTGTGATTTGCCGCGGTCACCGAGGCCTGGACATTTTACTTCTCTTCCGTGAAGTCATGCTCCTCTTCGTTTCGATTTTCGCGCCTGGCCCGTAGTGTCGACAACAGGGTGATTTCCCGAGCTGGGTCCTTTTTCGTGGCAGGCGACGAGTGAGGTGTCCCTAGCCCGGAGGCATGGGTGTTCCCTAGCTCAGTCGGTCTCGCCATTTACTCGTACCCAAGTTCGCTCCTCGGGACCCTGCTTCTGACGCATCCGGGAGAACGCAAAAAAACCCTTCTTGACCGAAAAAAGAGTTTCTTTGACGCGGAACGGTACGTCCGAACTCGACGAGAGGGGTTCCCCCTTTTTAGCCCCCGAGGGAGGGTCGGGCTCTGCCGGGGCGAGGCCGACCCTTCCTTGATGACTGATTCTTATGTGTGAGTGGGGAAAGGGCGCAGCCCCCGGGAGTCGTTCGCGCGGAGGCCGTTCGGCGAGTCAGGCTCCTGCCCAGATATCCGGCGTGTGCTCGGTGACACCCCTCGGTATGCCGGGCATGCCCGAGGGACCCCACGCAAAAATGTCGACATTTGCGCGAGGAAAGTCGACGAGTACTGCTTCTTATTTGGGACCGAGCCCAGAACTGATCCGGACATGCTTGGAGGCGTCGCCACTGGGGTCGAGAGGGACGGCCTTGACCGTCTCCGCTGGCTCGAAGTTGCCGGCGTGTCGCTTCACGTCCGGCACCTCTCGGGAGAGGCTTTCCAGGTCGGCAATGAGGGCCTCGGACTCGGCGAGGGCCTCGGCGTACTCCACGCACTCCACATCGCATTCGAATGCGTGTTTGTACGTGGGGCCGACGGTGATGACCCCGTTGGGGCCCGGCATCTTGAGCTTTAGGTAAGTGTAGTTGGGGATGGCCATGAACTTCGCGTAGCATGGTCTTCCCAGCACTGCGTGGTAGGTTCCTCAGAACCCGACCACCTCGAACGTCAAAGTCTCCCTTCGGAAGTTGGATGGCGTTCCGAAGCAGACAGGAAGGTCGAGCTGTCCGAGGGGCTGGACGCGCTTCCCGGGAATGATCCCGTGGAAGGGCGCAGCGCCTGCTCGGACGGATGACAGGTCGACGCGCAGGAGCCTGAGGGTCTCGGCGTAGATGATGTTGAGGCAGCTGCCTCCATCCATCAGGACCTTGGTGAGCCTGACGTCGCCGATGACGGGGTCGACGACGAGCGGGTACTTCCCCGAGCTCGGCACATGGTCGGGGTGGTCGTCCCGGTCGAAGGTGATGGGCTCGTCGGACCAGTCTAGGTAGACCGGCGCCGCCACCTTCACCGAGCAGACCTCCCGACGCTCTTGCTTACGATGCCGAGCCGAGGCATTCGCCGCATACCCTCCGTAGATCATGAAGCAGTCGCGGACCTCGGGGAACTCTCCCGCTCGGTGATCTTCCTTTTTGTCGTCGTCGTGAGCCCTGCCACCCTCTGCGGGTGGCCCGGCCCTGTGGAAGTGGCGCCGAAGCATGACGCACTCCTCGAGGGTGTGCTTGACGGGCCCCTGATGGTAGGGGCACGTCTCCTTGAGTGCCTTGTCGAAGAGGTTAGCACCTCCGGGGGGCTTCCGAGGATTCTTATGCTCGGCGGCGGCGACAAGGTCTGCATCGGGAATGTCGCGTTTCGCTTGCGACTTCCTCCTGCCTTTCTTCTTGGCGCCGCGCGGAGTAGACGCCTCGGGAGCATCTTCCGACGGGCGGCCCTGGGGCTGCTTGTCCTTTCGGAAGATGGCCTCTACCGCCTCCTGGCCGGAGGCGAATTTGGTGGCGATGTCCATCAGCTCGCTCGCCCTGGTGGGGGTCTTGCGACCCAACTTGCTCACCAGGTCACGGCAGGTGGTGCCGGCAAGGAACGCGCCGATGACATCGGAGTCGGTGACGTTGGGCAGCTCGGTGCGCTGCTTCGAGAACCGCCGGATGTAGTCCCGGAGAGACTCTTCCGGCAGTTGCCGACAGCTTCGGAGATCCTAGGAATTCCCGGGGCGCACGTACGTGCCCTGGAAGTTGCCGGCGAAAGCCTGGACCAGATCTTCCCAGTTGGAAATCTGCCCCGGAGGCAGATGCTCCAACCAAGCGCGAGCGGTGTCGGAGAGAAACAGGGGGAGGTTGCGGATGATGAGGTTGTCGTCGTCCGTCCCACCCAGTTGACAGGCCAGGCGGTAGTCCGCAAGCCACAATTCCGGTCTCGTTTCCCCCGAGTACTTCGTGATAGTAGTCGGGGGTCGGAATCGAGGCGGAAACGGCGCCCGCCGAATGGCTCGGCTGAAGACCTGCGGACCGGGTGGTTCGGGCGAGGGACTCCGATCCTCCCCGCTGTCGTAGCGTCCCCCACGCCTGGGGTGATAGCCTCGGCGCACCCTTTCGTCGAGGCGTGCCCGACGGTCGCGATGAGGGTGCTCGTCGCCGAGGTGGCCCGGGGCTGCAGGCGCGGTGTTGCGCGTGCGTCCGGTGAAGACCGAGGCTTCCCGCGTGAGTCGGGAAGTCGCGGCACGAGGTTCCGAGGGGTATCCCTGCCTTCGGGAGGCAGAGCTTTCGGCCCGCCGGGCCGCAGCGCCTTCCAGGAGATGCTTGAGTTCTCCCTGGATTCGCCGACCCTCGGTGGTTGATGACTCCGGCATCGCGCGGAGGAGCATCGCTGCGGCGGCCAGGTCCTGACCGGTTCCGCCGGATGCGGGTGGCGGTCTGTCCCTGGCATCGTTGGCGATGCGGTGCTGGAGACCTTGGGGCAGGTGACGTATTCCTCCGGCCGGGGGCTGGCTCGCCCATACCTGCCTGATGTTCTGGCGGATTGCCTCGAGCGCTCCTGCTCCCTCATCGAGCCCGGCCTGCGCCCCGCGGACTTGCTCGAGCTGTGGGTCGTGACCCCCCGCCGGAACGGGGACCACAGCTAGCTCCCGCGGGATGTCGGCGCGAGGCGCTGGCCTAGGGGGATCACCATCCTCCGGCATGCCGAGACAGCCGCTTCCGGAGGGATCCCCTAGCTCGACGTGGAAACATTCGCGGCTCGGGCCGCAGTCCTTGTCGTCAGGGCTGCGGCTGCCGTCGGAACAGTTGGAGAGGCAGTAGTCACACGCGGTCATGAAGTCCCGCATGGCACTAGGGTTGCCAGATCCGGAGAAATCCCAGCAGATGCTGGGGTCGTCATCTTCCTCGGACCTAGAGGGTCCGTAGGTCGAGACACCCGTCAATCGGTCCCAAGGCGACCGCACACGAAACCCCAGAGAGGTTGCACTCGCCTCAACGTGAGTATCCGCCAAAGCGAGATCGCTAGGCAGGTTGAGGTCGAGTCGAAATGACGAAAGATGGGGAGCAGTCGGTACCTTTTTGTCGACGAGGAGCGACGAAGTCATGTCGGGGGCTGATCGCGCCGTCGTCTCGGGTACGAGGGCGACGTCCTGCAGGCCCTTCGTGAGCGCGCCGGCGTCGTCCACCTGCTCGGGGTCGATGTGTTGCGGGGGGATGGCGCTCGCCTTTGCCTCGAACGCGAGGGCGACGCTTGGCGTGTCCTCCGTTGGGGCGCCGGGGATGTCGATTTGCTCGACAGCCATCGGAGCGCGGCCTCCCGCTCGGCCTTGGTTGCCCCGCCTCCTCCTCCTCCGATGGCGAGGGAGAGGATGGGGCGAGCTCGAAAGTTGTCCTTCCCCCATGCGGGAAAGACGTCGTCGATTCCGCCGCCGGCGGGCGGGCTGTCCGCCACCATTGTCGCTGTCGCGCGGCGGTGGAAGGAGTATCATGTCGTAGTTGCCGTCGAGGGACATGAACTCGAGACTCCCGAAACGGAGCACCGATCCGGGTTGAAGAAGTCGTTGGAGACTGCCCATCTGGAGCTTGACGGGAATCTGCTCGTCAACACGCAGCAGGCCCCTACCTGGCGTGCCAACTGTCGGCGTTCCGAGACCGGGGGGTCCCCGAGCCGACGAGTGAGAGTGCCGCGTGCCCCAGCCCAGATGGGTCGAGCGCGTGGGCGAGCGCGAAGGGGGGAGAGAGAGAGCGAGAGCGAGAGCGAGGCGGCCGGAGCCGGGTCGTGAGGGAGTCGGAGAATTCCCGTGGCCTTCGTGTTCGTCCCGCGCCCAGGTCGGGTGCGCTTGCAGTAGGGGGTTACAAGCGTCCGCGCGAGGTGAGGGGAGCGAGCGGCCTCGAGAGAGCGCCTGCCCCTGCCCTTCGTCCCCGCGAGGCCAACCTTCTCTAAGAAGGCCCTGGTCCTTCCTTTTATAGGCGTAAGGAGAGGATCCAGGTGTACAAAATGGGGGTGTAGCAAGGTGCTACGTGTCTAGCGGGGGAGTGCTAGTGCCCTGAGTACATGCCAAGGTGGCAGCCGGAGATATCTTGGCACCCTGTTGGTGTGGCGTCGTGGCTGTTGGAGGAGTAACGGAGCCGGACGGAGGGACAGCTGTCGGAGTGGCCGGGCCCTTGCTGATGTCCTCCTGCTTTCGTAAGGGAGTTGAGAGCCGTCGTCGTCATGGTCTAGCGGGGCGCCATCATTGCCTATCTGGCGTAGCTGGCCAGATGGGACGCCGGTCTTGTTCTCTGCGACCCAAGTCGGCTCAGGGCAGGGTGATGATGACGCTTCCTGTTGACGTGGCGGTCTTGTGTCCTAGGTCGGGCGTCGTGGAGGCTCCTCCGAAGTCGAGGTCGAGTCCGTCCTGCATGACAGAGGCTGAGCCCGAACCCCTGGGTCGGGCGAGGCGGAGGTCGTTCGGCAGAGGCCGAGGCGGAGTCCGAGCCCTGGGTCGGGCGAGGCGGAGTTCGTCGTCTTCCGGGGCCTTAGCCCGAGTCCGAGCCCTGGGTCGGGCGGAGCGGAGTTCGCCGTCTTCCGGGGCCTTAGCCCGAGTCCGAGCCCTGGGTCGGGCGGAGCGGAGTTCGCCGTCTTCCGGGGCCTTAGCCCGAGTCCGAGCCCTGGGTCGGGCGGAGCGGAGTTCGCCGTCTTACGAGGCCTTAGCCCGAGTCCGAGCCCTGGGTCGGGCGGAGCGGAGTTCGCCGTCTTCCGGGGCCTTAGCCCGAGTCCGAGCCCTGGGTCGGGCGGAGCCTCCTATGGCACCTCTGGCGAAGTCTGGTCGCCCGTCGGTCTTACCTTTTGCGTTAAACGCCCCGGTGACTTGGTCGGTTGGCGTGGTGATTTAGTCAGGGTTACTTCTTATCGAAGGCGGGGCCTCGGGCGAGCCGGAGATGCGTCTGCCGTGAAAGAGGAGGCCTCAGGCGAGACGGAGTCATCTTAGGGTCGGCTGCCCTCGCCCGAGGCTAGGCTCGGGCGTGGCGTGATCGAGTCACTCGTATGGACTGATCCCTGACTTAATCAAACCCATCAGGCCTCTGCAGCTTTATGCTGATGGGGGTTACCAGCTGAGAATTAGGCGTCTTGAGGGTACCCCTAATTATGGTCCCCGACAATACTATTCAACTAAAGTAAGATGGAGTTGATAAGAGGCCAAGGTATGAAAACTTCCTCTCCTTCAGTTGTTTTAGTATTCTATCCTTAGTGGGATGTACCATAGTATAGGTTAAATTCCTTGCAATATAAAATGTTCAATAGTGCATATAACTTTGACATCAACTATATGTGTGCACTAATTTAAAGGAATTTAGTCTATCCTTTTGGGTTTCAAGAATGATGGTTCATTTTCATCCACATATAAGGATCATCATTTGTGAAACCTTCCCATGTGTTTTTAATGCTCTCTTTTCTAAGTGTTTGAACAAGGTCCTTCCAAGTGCTTTCAAGATGGATTCAAAATCTATGGATATAAGAGTCTTGGTTATTTCAATCATTGAGTTTCGATGGGTCTCATATCATGTATGATTGAACCATGCCAAGATGAATGAAGTTCAAGATTGCCTGGTTGGATGAAATCATAAAGAGAAAAGAAATCATAGTGATTCAAGAAGGGAGTTACACTTTTTGTCAACCAAATAATGAAGATGTAGTGACATATTTATATGGCTAAGATAGAAATTCATGATTACAATGAAGACCATATGGCATGGAACAAAGGTGTGTCACTCCATGAACTATTGTATTACATTTGTGTATCTAGGCTCTTACAAGTTAGTGTATGCATGTATATGCAATATCTTAAGTCACATCATAAGGTTGCACTTGAATCTTGGCTTAAAATATTGCATATCATGTCTATTAGTATACCTTTTGATTATGGGTAATTCCTTAAATTGGTACAATTTCACATTTTCATGCTTTATTTGTACCAAGGTTCAAATTGTAGAACTTAATCCCCTGGCCTCACAAGTCCAAGTGCATAAGCTAAACAAGTATTCATCACTTGTATGCACACATTTGGGGGGAGAATAGTCTATAATTTGAATCTTTGAGACTAACTTCATTTTCAAGTCTATTATGTGTGTAGTCTCAAATTAGAAAGGAATCTTCAAGCAAAGACAATCGCTTCCACTGCAAATTTTGATGGGTATCAAAGATTCTTTGCTCCAATAAATGTATATGTTATACATTTCATAAGAGAATGAGTTTCTCTTTTATATGCTATAAATTCTCCTGTCTAGAACTTAATTGATTAAATAGTGCACATGTTTCTTATGTTGCATAATTATGTTCAATTGATACTCCTTTTATGCCAATGGTACTTTAAGTTGCAAATAAGTACTCTCAACAGATATCAATTGAATTCATATATGTGTGCACTAAAACTTGAGGAGAACTTAGTGTAATATGCTATTAGTGATCTATTTATCTATCAAATTGTATCAATTGGTGTTTTTCAATTGATATTTTTCATACATGATCACTAGTTGCATAATCCATACTTGTGCAATTTTCATGTTGCCTCTTGTTGTGATAAGAAAATGCTAGGTGACATCTAGACTCCAGGTATCAAGATTTATCTTTCAGTTAGTATGACAATCTTCATTTGATATCTTGGACCTATGTCACAATTATGCCAACAAGAGCTTGCAAATGAATTCTAAATCCAACACAAGTCTGGAAACCCCTTGAAAAGGTAAAAGGCAAAGGTACATCACTTATGACACTTACCCATTACCTTTGTGCCATCTAAGGACCCTCTTCATGATAGTGTGTTAACATCTTGCTTAAATCATAATTTCTACCCTTTATATTCTTTGTATCCTTTTTGGAGATTTATGACAAAGGGGGAGAAATTTTGCATTAAAGCTTATCTTTATTTTTGAAAAGGGGAGAAATAATTAACAAAAGGGGGTTGAATCATAAGTAAAACATAAGATGAAGGAAACTGATGAGTGCATAATATGTCATGAGCATCACGTTTATTTTATGACACACTGCACCCTATGAATAGTATAATATAAGTTGTCTATACTTTGACCCAAATATGTGCTTTTGACATTTGAGTACAAAAGTGTTATTTTCTGAAATGCACATATTTAGGGGGAGAAATTGTATTATAGGATTCAAAATCTTATTTATCAAATCTTATGTAAGCTTTAAATGTGTTGTCATCAATCACCAAAAAGGGGGAGATTGAAAGTGCATTCATCCCTTTTGTGAGTTTTGGTGATTTGGATAACAACACATTTAAAGGTCTAACGAGTTTGCTAAGTGTTGAACAGGAAATTCAGTATGATGAACATACTTGAATAGTGTATAATGATCAGTGAACAAAGGTTCAACACAAGGTTAAATAACCAATGAGACAATGCAAATGGATATAATATGATCTCTATATTGGTTTTATATATATGGACAAGACCTGAGAAATCACTACATACATATGATCAAAATAGAGGATAAAGTGATTAAGAGGACTGGTTAAGCCAAAGTGGATAAGATATGAGGAATCGTGAATTGGCTTGACCATATTACTACCAGTCCATATATGCTTCTATGAGAATCAAACTAGAGCTTGATTGGTTTTAACAATTATATCTAAAAGACATTCAAGCAAGGCTCACAATATTGAAGAAATGATTCTCTCAATGGATGCTCAATATGATGTGACTCAAGAATGGCTTGATAGGGTGAAGATAGCAAGGAAAGGGCTTCGAGGAACTAAGCGAAGGTGAAGGCCAAGCGACGGCTTGTGGACCGATGTACCATGGCTAAAGTGAAGAAGAGAGTACTTGCACTAAGTCGATGAACTAATCAGCTATGAAGAGTTACAACATGTTGATGCATCAGTAAGGTGACTTGAAGCCATGATTTGAACTTATATAAGGTGATATGGTACAAGTCACAGGGTTTGATTTGTGTTTGCTTCAAAAGGTGATACAAAGATGTTTGTGATCCTTATGAAGCAACGCCATGGAGAAATCACACATGAGACGCCAATGACTCAAGGAGTTTACTTAATTATATTTTATTTAACTTGAGTATAGGAATCGTCGTACTATAAAGGGGATCCAAAAAGAAGGTTGGTGTTTGCCAAAGCTCAAACCTCTCTATTCAAAAGCTATTTTTGAAAACCAAAAATGTCTTTAAAATTCTTTGGTTGACCATGGTTAGGTTTGAGAAACCTAGAGTGTTCTTGCTGAAAAGCAGCTGAACTTCTTCAACTGCAGCTGAGCTTTCCAGCTGAACTTAACTTCAGCTGAGTTGAGCTTCTTCAGCTGCAGCTGAGCTTTTCAGCTGAGCTGGACTTCAGCTGAGTTGAGCTTCTTCAGCTGCAGCTGAGCTTTTCAGCTGAGCTGGACTTCAGCTGCGTTGAGCTTCTTCAGCTGCAGCTGAGCTTTTCAGCTGAGCTGAACTTCAGCTGAGTTGAGCTTTCTCAACTTCAGCTGTGAACCTCTTTGACCATACACAAGCTGAACTTGCCTCCGGGCAGTTGAGCTGGGGTTTTCTCTCCTAAACTCACTGGTCAAGACCAGTTGAACTAGTCCTGAGGGGCAGTTCAGCTGGTCTCTGACCCCTCTGACCTCTGTTCTGCAGTCTGCCAGTCAGACTGGCAAACAGGTCGCCAGAGCTGTCAGGGGCGGTTCAACCGCCCCCCCTGGGTGGTTCAACCGGTCTTGGTCAACTTGACCAGTCTGCAGGTCAGTCTGCGCGTCAGTCTGCCAGTCAGACTGGCAGACAGGCTGCCAGGCCTGCCAGGGGAGGTTCAACCGCCCTAGGGGGAGGTTCAACCGGTCTCAGGCAGAAAAATCTGCCCAACGGCTAGTTTTGAGCTCCACCTATATATACTACCTCCTACCTCTCTCCCCACAGCCAAGAGCACGATTTGAACTCCATTTCCAACTTGAGAAACACCTCTCACTCTCTCTCACACATCTCTTGCCTCTCCCATTTCAAATCCTTGGAGAGAAATCTTTGAGTGAGCTTGAGAGCTGCGGTTTTTGTGCTTCATCTCTAAATCTCTCTCGCTCTTCTTCATTCGAGCTTTGGTACTACATCGAGTTCTTTGTGGATTCATTACTCTTGGAGCTTCTAGCTCCTAGACGACTAGGTGTCTCTTGTGAGTCTCCAAATCTTGTGGAAGACCACAAGAAAGTTTGTATTACCCGCTCGTTTGAGCAAAGATTATTGTGTGGGCTTGACCTTTGTGGTCGGCAAAGGGAGGATTAGGGTTGAAAGAGACCCGGCTCTTTGTGGGTGCCTCAACGAGGAAGTAGGGCACCTTGGTGGTGTGACCGAACCTCGGGATAAATCTTGTGTCTCTTGTGTTCTTGTTTATTGTGCTTACTTGTGTTCTTTGTTCTCTCATCCTTCCGTGGAAGATTTGTTCATATCTTTCTGGTGTGTGGATTTTGAGAAGTGCCCTTCTCAGATCTACTACTTTGAACCCTTTGGATCATTTAGAACATCTCATTTCCAAAGTTAACTGGGTGAATTTCGAGATCAATTCAGTTTTACCCAGTTTGCTTCTAGTTTTTGTTGAAAAAGATTTTAACTTGCCTATTCACCCCCCCCTCTAGGCAACTTTCAAATGTACTCGGCTTCGGCGATGGAAAGAGCTATGCAGTTTTGTTTCTTTGAAGCCCAAGACACCAGGGATCTCCCCAGAAACTGACAAGTCCCTAATGTGCTCTTTCTATCAATCTTACATCCAACCCAATCGGCATCGGAATACCCAATTAGATCAAAGGTAGATCCCTTAGGGTACCAAAGCCCAAACTTAGGAGTGTAAACTAAGTATCTCCTGATTCTCTTCACGACCCTAAGGTGAACTTCCTTAGGATTTTTCCTAGAATCTTGCACACATGCATACAGAAAAGCATAATATCTGGTCGAGATGCACATAAGTAGAGTAAAGATCCTATCATCGACCGGTATACCTTTTGATCTACAGATTTACCTCCCGTGTCGAGGTCGAGATGCCCATTGGTTCCCATGGGTGTCTTGATGGGTTTGCCATCCTTCATTCCAAACTTCTTAAGTATGTCTTGAACGTACTTTGTTTGGCTGATGAAGGTGCCCTCTTGGAGTTGCTTGATTTGAAATCCAAGGAAATACTTCAACTCCCCCATCTTAGACATCTCGAATTTTTGTATCATGATCCTACTAAACTCTTCACAAGATGACTTGTTAGCAGACTCAAATATAATATCAACAACATAAATTTGGCATATAAACAAGTCTTTTGCAATAGTTTTAGTGAAGGGGGTAGGATCGGCTTTTGCAACTTTGAAACCATTAGTGATAAGGAAATCTCGCAGACATTCATACCATGCTCTTAGGGCTTGCTTGAGCCCATAAAGTGCCTTTGAGAGTTTGTAAACATGGTTAGGGTACTCATTATCTTCAAAGCCGGGAGGTTGCTCAACATAGACCTCTTCCTTGATAGGTCCATTGAGGAAGGCACTTTTCACGTCCATTTGATAAAGCTTAAAGCCACGGTAAGTAGCATAGGCAAGTAATATACGAATTGACTCAAGCCTAGCTACAGGTGCATAAGTTTCATCAAAGTCCAAACCTTCGACTTGTGAATAACCTTTGGCCACAAGCCGGGCTTTTGTTTCTTGTCACCACACCATGCTCATCTTGCTTGTTGCGGAATACCCACTTGGTACCTACAACATTTTGGTTAGGACGTGGAACTAAATGTCATACCTCATTCCTTGTGAAATTGTTGAGCTCCTCTTGCATTGCCACCACCCAATCTGGATCTCTTAGTGCATCCTCCACCCTGTATGGCTCAATAGAGGACACAAAAGGGTAATGTTCACAAAAATGTGCAACTCGAGATCTAGTGGTTACCCCCTTGTGAATGTCACCAAGGATGGAGTTGACGGGGTGATCTCATTGAATTGCTTGGTGGACTCTTGGGTGTGGCGGCCTTTGATCCCTAATTTCTTGATCATCTTCCTTGTCTTGATCATTTTTATCTCCCCCTTGATCCATGTCCTCCTCTTGAGGTGGCTCATCTTCTTGATCTTCATGTTCATCATCTTGAGCCTGACCCTCATCTTGAGTTGGTGGAGATGCTTGGTTGGAAGATGACGGTTGATCTTGTGCTTGTGTGGGCTCTTGGGATTCCTTTGGACACACATCCCCAATGGACATGTTCCTTAGCGCTACACATGGAGCCTCTTCATCATCTAGTTCATCAAGATCAACTTGCTCCACTTAGGAGCCATTAGTCTCATCAAACACAATGTCACAAGAAACTTCAACCAATCCAGTGGATTTGTTGAAGACTCTATATGCTCTTGTGTTTGAGTCATAACCAAGTAAAAAGCTTTCTACAGCCTTATGAGCAAATTTAGTTTTTCTACCTCTTTTAATAAGAATAAAGTATTTACTCCCAAAGACTCTAAAATATTAAACATTAGGCTTTTTACCAGTGAGGAGTTCGTATGATGTCTTCTTGAGGATTCGGTGAAGATATAACCGGTTGATGGAGTAGCAGGCGGTGTTAATTGCCTCAGCCCAAAACTGGTCCAGAGTCTTGTACTCATCAAACATGGTTCTTTCCATGTCCAATAGAGTTCTATTCTTCCTCTCCACTATACCAATTTGTTGAGGTGTGTAGGGAGAAGAGAACTCATGCTTGATGCCCTCCTCCTCAAGAAATCCTTCAATTTGAGAGTTCTTAAACTCCACCCCATTGTTGCTTCTTATCTTTTGATCCTTAATCCCAACTCATTTTGAGCCCGTCTTAAGAATCCTTTTAATATATCTTGGGTTTGTGATTTTTCCTGCAAAAAGAACACCTAAGTGAAGCGAGAATAATCATCCACAATAACTAGACAATACTTACTCCCGTCGATGCTTATGTAAGCTATCGGGCCAAATAGATCCATGTGGAGTAGCTCGAGTGGCCTGTCAGTCGTCATGATGTTTTTGTGTGGATGATGGACTCCAACTTGCTTCCCTGCTTGGCATGCACTACAAATTCTGTCTTTCTCAAAATGAACATTGGTTAGTCCTAAAATGTGCTCTCCCTTTAGAAGCTTGTGAAGATTCTTCATTCCAACATGGGCAAGTCGGCGATGCTAGAGCCAATCCAAGTTAGTCTTAGCAATTAAGCAAGTGTCTAGTTCAGCTTGATTAAAATCAACTAAGTATAGTTGTCCATCTAGCACTCCCTTAAATGCTATTGAATCATCACTTCTTCTAAAGACAGTAAAACATGTATTAGTGAATAGGCAGTTGTAGCCCATTTTACACAATTGAGAAACTGAAAGCAAATTGTAATCTAAAGAATCTACAAGAAAAACATTGGAAATAGAATGATCAGGAGATATAGCAATTTTACCCAATACTTTGACCAAACCTTGATTTCCATCCCCAAATGTGATAGCTCTTTGGGGATCTTTATTTTTCTCATAGGAGGAGAACATTCTCTTCTCCCCTGTCATGTGGTTTGTGCACCCTCTATCGATTATCCAACTTGAACCATCGGATGCATAAACCTACAAAACAAATTTAGGCCTTGTTCTTAGGTATCCAAATGGTCTTGGGTCCTTTCACATTAGAAACAAGCACCTTGGGTACCCAAACACAAGTTTTGGAGCTCTTGTGTTTGCCCCCAACATATTTGACAACTACTTTGCTTGATTTGTTAGTTAAAACATATGAAGCATCAAAAGTCTTAAAAGAAATATTATGCTCATTTGATGCAGTAGGAATTTTCTTTCTAGGCATTTTAACATGGGTGGTATGCCTAGAGCTAGAAGCCTCATTTTTATACATAAATGCATGGTGAGAAACAGAATGAGGTTTCCTAGCATGAATCTTCCTAATCTTATGTTCGGGATAGTTTGCAGGATATAATATGTAACCCTCACTATCTTGAACCATGGGAGCCTTACCCTTAACAAAATTAGACAATCTTTTAGGGGCATTAAGCTTGACATTGCTCCCCTGTTGGAAACCAATGTCATCCTTAATGCCCGGGCGTCTCCCATTATAGAGCATGCTTCTAGCAAATTTAAATTTTTCATTTTCAAGTTCATGCTCAACAATTTTACCATTTAACTTAGCTATGTGATCATTTTGATTTTTAATCATGGCAAGTTGATCGTCAATAGCTTCAACATTTATATCTCTACATCTAATGCAAATGGAAACATGCTCGATAGTAGATGTAGATGGTTTGCAAACTTTTAATTCTTCTATCTTAGCATTTAATATGGCATTCTCATCTCTAAGACAGGAAATGGAATCATTGCAAACATTCAATTCTTTAACCTTAGAAACTAAACTATCATTTTCAGTTCTAAGACTAGAGATTGAATCATGACAAATGCTAAGCTCCTTAGTTAAGTTTTCACATTTTTCTACTTCCTGAGCATAAGCATTTTTCAGTTTAACAATTTTTTTGTTTTATTCAATGAGGAAGTCCTCTTGGCTTTCCAAGAGTTCATCTTTCTCATTAATGGCTTCTATTAATTCATTTAATTTTTTCTTTTGGTCCATGCTAAGGTTGGCAAAGAGAGATATTAAATTATCTTCATCATCATTAGAGCTACCCTCAACACTAGATGTTGTATATTTGGGGGTGGCTCTAGAGTTTACCTTCTTCTTCTTGTAGTCCTTAGCCATAAGACACTTGTGGCCGACGTTGGAGAAGAGAAGTCCCTTGTTGACGGCGATGTTGGCGGCATCCTCGTCGGAGGAGGAGTCGGTGGAGCTCTCGTCGGAGTCCCATTCCCGGCATATGTGGGCATCACCGCCCTTGTTCTTGTAGTATTTCTTCTTCTCCTTCTTCTTACCATTCTTGTCTTTGTCTCCGTCACCTTCACTAGAAATTGGACATTTAGCAATAAAGTGACCGGACTTACCACACCGGTAGCACACCTTCTTGGAGCGGGACTTGTAGTCCTTCCCCCTCCTTTGCTTGAGGATTTGGCGGAAGCTCTTGATGATGAGCGCCATTTCCTCGTTGTCGAGCTTGGAGGCGTCAATTGGAAGCCTACTTGGTGTAGACTCCATCTTCTTCTCTTCCGTCGCTTTGAATGCAACGGGTTGCACCTCGGGTGTGGAGGTGGCGCCTTGCTCCAAGTTGACAATATGTTTGGAGCCTTTGATCATAAGTTCAAAGCTCACAAACTTGCCAGTTACTTCCTCGGGAGACATTAGTTTATATCTAGGATCCCCACATATTAATTAAACCTGAGTAGGATTACGAAATACGAGGGATCTAAGAATAACCTTAACCATCTCATGGTCATCCCATTTGGTGCTCCCGAGGTTGCGCACTTGGTTCACCATTGTCTTGAGCCGGTTGTACATGGCTTGCGGCTCTTCTCCTTTGTTGAGGACAAATCGACCGAGTTCTCCCTCGATCGTTTCGCGCTTGGTGATCTTGGTCACCTCGTCCACTTCGTGCACGGTTTTAAGGACATCCCAAATTTCTTTGGCACTCTTTAACCCTTGCACCTTGTTATACTCCTCTCGACACAAGGAGGCGAGGAGTATAGACGTGGCTTGGGAGTTAAAGTGCCTAATTTGGGCGGCCTCGTCCGAGTCGTAGCCTTGTCCCCCACCTTTGGTACCTGCGCTCCATACTCAACAATATCCCAAATACTTTCATGGAGTGAGGTTAGATGGTGCCTCATTTTATCACTTCACATACAATAATCTTCACCATCAAAATATGGTGGCTTGCCTAGGGGTACGGAAAGTAATGGAGCGTGCTTTGAAATACGAGGATATCGTAGGGGCATCTTACTATACTTCTTGCGCTCATGGTGCTTAGAAGTAGTGGACGATTCGGAGCTTGATGTGGAGGGTGACGAAGAGTCGGTCTCATAGTAGACGACCTTCTTCATCTTCTTCTTCTTGTCACCTCTCCGATGCGACTTGATGGAGGAAGAAGATTCCTCCTTGTTTTTGTTGCCGGACTCCCTTGAGAGAGTCCTCCCTAAGCTTGTGGCTTTTTTGCTGGTCATGATCTCCCTCTTTGCGTGATCACCAGACATCACTTCGAGTTGGTTAGACTCTTAATGAAGCACTAGTTCTAATACCAATTGAAAGTCACCTGGAGGGGGCTGAATAGGCGAAACTTGAATTTTATAAACTTAAGCACACACTAAAGCCGAGGGTTAGCGTTAGAATTAATTCAAGTCTGAAGAGAGGGGAAAACAAATCAAACAAGAATCAAGGCGAGTGAACATGGTGATTTGTTTTACCGGGGTTCGGTTCCAAAGAACCTATTCCCCGTTGAGGAGGTCACAAAGACCGGGTCTATTTCAACCCTTTCCCTCTCTTAAACGGTCACTTAGACCGAGTGAGCCTTCTTCCTTAATCTCACGGGTCACTAAGACCCCGCAAGGACCACCACACACTTGGTGTCTCTTTCTTTGCTTACAAAGCACTTGAGAATAAGAATGGGAAAAGGAAATAAAGGCCAAGCCAAGCAATAAGAGCAACAAAAGAACACCCTCTCTCAAGTCCCTAATGGAATTGAGTTAATTTGGAGGCTTAGAGAGGATTCAATCTATTTGATGTGTCTTGGAGTGGAGTCTTTTGCTCTTGCATTGAATGAGATGTTTGGAATGCTTGGATGGATATGAATGAGGTGGTTGGAGGGTATTTATAGCCCTCAACCACTTCCATAGCCGTTGGTGAAGGCTGCTTGCGATGGGCACACCGGACAGTCCGGTGCGCCACCGGACAGGCACTATTCCTTGTCCGGTGCGCCGCCACGTCACCCAACCGTTAGGGTTCGAAGCTAGTCGACCGTTGGAGGCTTTGTCTTCTAGCTGCACCGGACAGTCCGGTGCCCCTCTGACTTTGCTGCTCTGACTTCTGCGCGACATTGTGCTTCACTGTTCACTTAGCAGAGTCGACCGTTGGCGCGAGCTAGTCGTTGCTCCGCTGGCACACCGGATAGTCCGGTGATTTATAGCGGAGTGCGCCCTGGAATTCCCGAGAGTGGCTGGTTTGGAGTTGTACGGCTTGGCACACCGGACACTGTCCGGTGGCACACCGGACAGTCCAGTGCGCCAATCTTCAGCACACTCAAGTCCTTTTGCTCCAATAATATGGTGTCCCTAACTTGGTTCTTTTCTTGGTTTGTGTTGAACCTTATGCACCTGTAATACATGAATTCTTGACAAACTAGTTAGTCCATGTGTTTGTGTTGATCATCAACCACCAAAATTAATTATAGGAAATGGTTAACCCAATTTTCCTTTCAAAAATGAACACATTAACAAATCACAATTGAAGGATATAACTACATACAATTACATATATTACAAATAATACACATATCACAAATATTGATAGACTTTAAATAAAAGATAGAGCTATTTTTCCAATGTTTGCCTTATTAAACGGGTCGAGTCCTAACTTGTTTAGGAACGGGTCGTGTCTAGGCTAGCCCGACTGACCGAAAACTTTGAAGAGACTGGCAAGTCGCCCATGCCGGGCTAGACCCATGCCCGCATAGAGTTGGGTCATGTTGGGTTGGAATCGAACCCAAATAGCAGGCTTTGTGTCACGCTCATGGGCCGCGTGCTTGGTGGTCATCTGTAGATGAAGCGATCCGATCCTTTGGGACCCAAATGTGATACAATTATTAATCCTATGAGGCTAGTAACAACATTTATTTCATCAGATGGAACAGAGTCTTACAAAACATTTTACAATACCAAAAGCAAGATCTAAGGAGCTTGGAAATAGCAGAGTGGGAACCAGCCCTAGCCACAGGCAGACTAGGGGCAGACGCAGCCTCCTTGCAGTTGAACAAAGCAGTAATGAAGTCTTTAGCCACTGAAAAACATATAAAGAGATGGATGGATACTTTCGTATTGCGCAAGCCTGTCACACCCGGTTTTAGAAGGCAAACCGAATGTGAACCATGTACGTGCCAGGATCAGCAATTCACGTACACAGCAGTTACATAACTGGACATCATTACACAGTGCTCAAATCATAATATAAAAGGGGAATAATAGTCGATTACATCATATGTCTGAGACATCTACATAGTCTTTACAATAATCAAAGTGCGGAAAAGAAACGTAGATACACGCGGCCTTCACAGGCAGCCGACTGGGGGTTGCCGCTAACCCACACCTAGAACTCGTCGTAATCTTAGAACTCTTGGAGGTCTCCTTCCACGGCTTCATCCTCTCCTGAGCAGGGGTTGCAATGCTGACAACCTGGGGGGGGGGGGGGTTGGTGTGTAGAGTAAGGGTGAGTACACATCAACATACTCAGCAAGTGTCCTGTTTGGCTATAGTGGACTAGCTTTATGTGGGGGTAAGTCAAGCAGTTGCTTTTAGTTGGCTAGATTATTATTACTAGTAGAGAAAGCCAAGTTTTAGAATTAACCCACGTTATTAACCCAAACGTACCCTTTCCAAATGAAAAGAATACCACTTACCATTACCAGAGTCAATACCGAAACCATCATTCTCATTGCCACCTGTAATCCGAACATATCTAATCAAGTACCACTAATCAATGGAGCTCCCTTGGCCGCTCATAACCACGGGCACGGCTGATATATCAGTTTTCAAACACTCTACAGAGGTTGCGCACTTTACCCACAAACCGTGATTCCCTCTCGCCTCGGGCCGATCAAACCCTTAAACACTACCAAGGTGAATAGACAGGGTCTCACTACGTAGCCTTTACAAAGATTCCCCGGGGCTGTAGCCGCCCGTTAGGTTTCCTAAATGCACCACACTCCTCCCCAAGTGGCGAACCAACCTTGGCAGAGCGAGCCACATACACCGAGCCCCATTAACAGCACGACGGCTAAGAGAACTACACCCCGGTTCCTCTAATTATTCAGCTAAGAGCATCTCATTCCACCCTCATGGTTGCACTGTTTTCCTGAACAGTCATCCAACGAACAGGTCCTTACGGAGAGGCACTCGAGAAACCGCTCGAGCCCCCTTAAATGCCACAAGTATATCATAATAAAGAAGGGAAACATCATATCATTGATAAATCTCATCATGTTCATTAATTAGAGTGGAGCAATAGCATAAAGCTAAACAATAATAATCCAACCCAAATAGGTAAACAAGGACATGGATAACAAAAGCTAGTCAATCCTTAGGTATAACTGTGTAAATGCGGGAAGTGAATTATAGAATGTATAGGACAAAGATGGGTCAAGGGACACTTGCCTCCACCAACCAGCTGCTGCTCAGGGGCTTCTCCTGTGAGTTCCTCAGGCTCTTCAACCAGATCGTTCTCTATACGAGCGCAAACATACATATATCCACACATTTAATACAAAGGAACAGTACACCATACAATAGAATGCAATAAATAAACAGATGTTCCACGCGGGGCTCGCAATTACGGTTAAGAGAGAAAGAGGAAATGACAGTCGAGTATACGGTCGAGAAGCGATCACGTTACATAATCATAAATTAAACCACTCGCTTAACGGAAGGGCATTAATTTGGTCACTGCATTTAGCATAAAGTAAGGTCATGTTCTACATTTAATCATTATAAATAAATAAAGATGAATAAAAGGGAGTGGTCGCACGGCGAGACACGTGACACAGCATTTAAAATGAAATTAAGAAATAAGCGACTCGCCGCGCGATAGAGCGCACAACGAGATTCTTGCATTAATTATAGATAAACGTTAAGCGTTGCGCGACAAAACGCACGACGGCTTACGTCAACAGAACTGCATTTAAGACGAATCATCGCGCGACGAAGCGCGCGACGCAGCACATTAATAAAGACGAATTTAGAATGAACCGTCGCGCGACGAAGCGCGCGACGCAGCACATCGACTAAACTAAAATTAAAATAGATTAAAACGAGGGTTAAACGCAGCGCGACTACGGTCGCACGCGCGAGAGCACGCTACGCGTGCCGAGGGCACGCGAACCATGCAGGCGCACGTGGCGCGAGGCCGTCGGAGCACGGGCTCGGGCAGGGGCGCGCGAGGGCGCAGCCGGGGGCACGACCGAGGCACGGCGGGGCGCGGCCAGGGCGCAGGGCACGGGGGGTGGGGCACGGCCGAGAGAGTAGCTCGAGGGCGGGGCTCGCCTGGGAGCAGACTTGGTGGGGGCGGGGCTCGCCGGGGGAGCAGGGGAGGGCCGCCGGGGAGGGGCCGTGGCGGGGCGAGGGCTGGCCGGGGCGGGGCTCGCCGGGGCCGGGGAGGGCGCGGGCAGGGGAAGGGCGCGCGGCCGGGGAAGGGCGCGCGCGGGGGCACGACCGAGGGGCGGCGCGGGCGCGGGCAGGGAGGCCATGTGGGAAGAAGGGGAGGGGGAGGAGAGAGAGAGAGAGAAGGGGAGGGGAGGGGAAACTCACCTCGGGGTTCCAAACTCCAGCGATCACCGTCTCCAAACCCTAGGGCACCACGGAGAGAGAGAGAGAGAGAGAGAGAGAGAGAGAGAGAGAGAGAGAGAGAGAGAGAGAGAGAGAGAGAGAGGTGGAAGAGGGAGGTTACTGCGCGGGAGAAATCAAATGAGACAAAGGGATCAGAGGGAGGGGGCGCGCATGGGGAGGGCAGGGGGCGCCAGGGGCGCGCGGGCTGGACCGGGCCGGGCTGGGCCACACCGCGGATCAAAACACACGACACGCACGACCACCAATCGGAATCCGATCGCGAACCAAAATCCGAAACGGGACGAGACGAACACGCGACTAACCACGACGTCAGACAAACAAATGTGCTTCGGCATGATGCAGCACCCATGACATTTAGGTTTTGTTTACACACGATATAGACATAGTCACTATATTGCTTTGAAATCAGGAAGAAGGAGCGAAACGGGAAAAGGAAAGAGAGTAACCCCTGAATTTGGTGAGTAAAAAGGAGAAAAAAATTCTACCCCCAAATTCAGGGCGTTACAAACCTATCCCCCTTAAAAGAATCTCACCCTCGAGATTCAAGGTTGGCCAGCAAAGAGTTCAGGGTACGTAGCCATCAGATCATCTTCATGCTCCCAGGTTGCTTCTTCCTCAAAGTGGTGACTCCATTTGACTTTGCACATTCTGATAGTCTTCCTCCGGGTGACTCTGTGTACAGTCTCAAGAATCTGCGCTGGCTTCTCTATGTAGGTCAAGTCCTCCTGGACCTCCAAACCTTCCACTGGCAACTGCTCTTCTGGCACACACAGACACTTCTTCAACTGAGAAAATCTTTGCCTCTGCCGTCTGGAATCAGTCGCCGGATTTCACTGATCTTCTCATCATTCTTCTGTGCTTCTTTGATTTCCCGCTCTAAGGTAGGCTCTAATTCAACTGTTACTCCTCGCATATTGTTCAGAAATCCGAGACTCAACCTATCAAACTCTTTGGCCAACTCATAAGGCATCGGATGAGCGACCATCAGATTGACCTGACTCTTCCTGCTCAAAGCATATGCCACTACGTTTGCTTTGCATGGATGGTAATGAATCTCCAATTCATAGTCTTTGATCAACTCTAACCATCTTCGTTGCCTCATATTCAGCTCCGACTGAGTGAATATATACTTCAGACTCTTGTGGTCTGTGTAAACATCACATTTTTGCCCATACAGATAGTGCCTCCATGTCTTCAGTGCGTGAACCACTGCTGCCAACTCTAGGTCATGGATTGGGTAATTCTTCTCATGAACCTTTAGCTGTCGGGACGAGTAAGCCACAACTCTTCCCTCTTGCATCAACACGCATCCCAAACCAGTGTAACAAGCATCGCAATACACTGAGAAGGGCTTGTGCACATCAGGCAAAACTAAGACAGGCGCTGTAGTCAACTTCTGTTTCAGCGCTTTGAAGGCTTCTTGACATTTCTGGGTCCACTTGAACTCAACTTTGTTGCCTAGCAAAGCTGTCATTGGTTTCGCAATCTTCGAAAACCCTTCAATGAATTGTCGATAATATCCGGCCATTCCAATGAAGCTCTTGATTCCTCGAGCATCTGTTGGTGCTTTCCAGTTCAGAATGTCTGCCACTTTCTTCGGATCCACATCTAATCCTTCTTTGTTTATTATATGACCCAAGAACAGGACTTCACTGATCCAGAACTCATACTTGCTCAACTTTGTGTATAGCTGGTGCTCTCGCAATCTCTGCAATACCATCCTCAAATGACTTGCATGCTCTTCTTCGCTTTGAGAATATATCAAAATATCATCAATAAATACCACCACAAACTTGTCAAGATAATCCATGAATACATTATTCATCAAATTCATGAAGAAGGCCGGTGCATTTGTTAGGCCAAAAGGCATCACAGTGAACTCATACAACCCATACTTGGTAATGAATGCCGTCTTCGGAATGTCTGAAGGTCGAATCCTAAGCTGATGATAACCTGACCTCAGATCTATCTTTGAGAACACGCTGGCTCCTCTCAACTGGTTGAATAGATCTTCTATTCTGGGCAAGGGGTACTTGTTCTTGATTGTGACCTCATTCAGAGCTCAATAATCGATACACATCCTTCTGGTGCCATCTTTCTTCTCCACGAATAGGACAGGGGCGGCCCAAGGCGAGGTGCTTGGCCGGATGTAACCTTTCTTTGACAGCTCATCAATCTGCTTCTTAAGCTCAACCAACTCTGGTCCAGATACTCTGTAAGCTCTCTTAAAAATGAGGGCGGTGCCAAGAAGAAGCTCTATGGCAAACTCAACTTTTTGCTCTGGTGGCATACCTGGTGGGTCCTTTGGAAACACATCTAGGAATTCGGACACAACCTTGATAATCTCAAGTGGATCAGCTTCACTGCTATCAACAGCCATCTAATAACAACTTCCTTTCTTTGGCTCAGGCGGGATTAACTCGGTCACCACTTCCTCTCCTAGTGGGGACATCAACTTGATTGTCCTCTTATCACAACTGATAAATGCCTAATACTTATCTAGCCAGTTCATCCCTAGGATGACATTTATTCCCTGAGTACCCATTACTATAAGATTAGCGGGAAACGCTATCCCCCTTATTTCCACACTTACATTCAAGCAAATGCTATCGGCTCGAATTCTACCACCGGCTGAGTCAATTTGAATGGGTGTTAACATGGTAGTTATTGGAAGATTATGTGCTTCTACCCATGATGCAGTAATGAATGAATGCGTTGCTCCAGTATTAAATAACACTTCTACAATATGGGAGTCGACTGGAAACATACCTACTATCATGCCGGGGGTTTCCTGAACTGCTTCAGCCTCCAAGTGGTTCAGTCTCCCATGGTTATAGCGTGGCTGAGAGCGGTTGCCTGCTCCAGGCTGAGACACATTCTGCTTTGCTAGGGCATTGGGGCCTGACTGCTGTTGGGCTGCCTTCTTCGGACATTGCATCACCCAATGGCCTTGCTCTCCACAGTGGAAACATGCTCTGTTTCCACCTTGAGCTGGGGCTGCTTGACTGTTCTACTGGTTTGCTGGGGCAGGAAGACAAGGTGCCTGCTGATTCTGCCTCTGGAACTAGCCTCCTCCTGACTGATTGTTCTGGCGATTCTGATGCTGGTGCTGAGGGTACTGCCTTTGGAACTACTGCTGCTGAGGTGGACACTGGTTCTGCCTGAACTGCTGGGGTGGATTGCTTGAGAAACGAGGGCGATTACTGCTTCCAGGTTGAGGTCCACTGATCTTGCTTTTGCGATCCTCCATTTCTTTGCGCTTCCTCTCTGTCATGATTGCTCTATCAATCAGGTGCTGAAATGTCGGGAAGGTATGATTCATCAGCTGATACTGCAGAGGGTCGACCAAGCCTCTCAGGAAACGATATTGTCTCTTGGCGTCGGTGTTGACATCTTCAGGAGCAAGCGAGACAGCTGCAGAAACCTATCTTGATACTCACTGACAGACATTGACCCTTGCTTGAGTGCCAGAAACTCCTCCTTCTTCACTGTCATCAGACCTACAGGAACATGGTACTAACAAAAATTGTTTCTGAATTCTTCCCAGGTGATGGTGTCGGGGTTGGCATGGGTGACGAGGTAAGACTCCCACCAAGACTGAGCTGCTCCTCTCAACAGACAGGGACCGTACAGAACTTTCTCCCTGTCATCACACTGAGCGGTATGCAACTCCCGCTCCACTGTGTGCAGCCAGTCTTCGGCATCCATGGGGTCAGAAGAGTGAGCAAATGTTGGGGGATGACCTCTCGTGAATTCAGCACGCTTGTCCCTGGGCATCTGAGGTTGAGGTGGTGGCTGCTGCTGTTGAATGGCGGCCAAAGTCTGACCGATGGCTTGAACTGCCTGAGTCTGCATTAGAAACATTTGCTCGATGGACATCGGGGGTGGGGGTGTCAGCTGCTGCGGCTGGGGTGCCTCATCCTGCGGTGCTGCCTGCTCCTGCTGAGCACGCCTTCCTCCTCTGCGCCTATTTTCTGATATTTACATAATGCAACCACACATCAGAACTGATCTTGCAAATCTTGCAACATAAGAAAAGAGTATAGAATTCTTCCACAACACTGAACAGATGAACATCTTCATTGATCTCCAACACAGACCAACACAACTTCTCAGATAAAGAGGAAAGTGGAATGAAAGGCTTCCCAACTAGATAACTAACTTCATTAACATATAACAGGTAAACCAAAATGCAGGGGATACCCACACTCTAGTGACAGTCATTACAAAGATCCAAATCCAACATAGTTCATCATGACAAACATAAATGCACAGGATAAGCAAACGAGACAAAGGGGTCAGGGGGAGGGCAGGGGGCATTAGGGGTCAGGGGGAGGGGGGCACGCATGGGGAGGGCAGGGGGCGTTAGGGGCATGCGGGCCGGACCGGGCCGGGCTGGGCCACACCGCAGATCAAAACCCACGACACGCACGACCACCAATCGGAATCCGATCGCGAACCGAAATCCGAAACGGGACGAGACGAACACGCGACTAACCACGACGTCAGACAAAGAAATGTGCTTCGGCATGATGCAACACCCATGACATTTAGGTTTTGTTTACACACGATATAGACACAAGTCGCTATATAGCTTTGAAATTGGGAAGAAGGAGCGAAACGGGAAAAGGAAAGAGAGTAACCCCCTGAATTTAGTGAGTAAAAAGGAGAAAAAAATTCTACCCCCAAATTCAGGGTGTTACAAAGCCCATTCTAGCCCGTAAAGAGAAACATACCTATGTTGTATATGATTGATATGGTGGGGGTTGTAATTCACTTTTTTATGTCCCAGAATAGGAGGGAGAAAAGCACGTCTTTAACTCAACCACCACTGAGCTTCCTGCTCCCGTGGTATCATTTTTCTTTTCCACAAAACTTATTTCCTTTTTTCAAAACAAAACACTATTGTCATACTGAAAGTCGCCTAGAGGGGGGGTGAATAGGGCGAAACAGAAATTTACAAAGTTAATCACAACTACAAGCCGGGTTAGCGTTAGAAATAGTAATGAGTCCGAGAGAGAGGGCGCGAAACAAATCGCAAGCGAATGAAGAGTGTGACACGCGGATTTGTTTTACCGAGGTTCGGTTCTCGCAAACCTACTCCCCGTTGAGGAGGCCACAAAGGCCGGGTCTCTTTCAACCCTTACCCTCTCTCAAACGGTCCCTCGGACCGAGTGAGCTTCTTCTTCTCAATCAAACAGGAACAAACTTCCCCGCAAGGACCACCACACAATTGGTGTCTCTTGCCTTGGTTACAATTGAGATGTTCGCAAGAAAGAATGAAAGAAAGAAGCAATCCAAGCGCAAGAGCTCAAAAGAACACAACAAATCTCTCTCACTAATCACTAAAGCCTTGTGTGGAATTGGAGAGGATTTGATCACTTGGGTGTGTCTAGAATTGAATGCTAGAGCTCTTGTAAGGTGTAGAAGTGTGAAAACTTGGATGATTTGAATGTGGGGTGGTTGGGGGTATTTATAGCCCCAACCACCAAACTAGTCGTTTGGTGAAGGCTGCTGTCGACGGGCGCACCGGACAGTCCGGTGCGCCATCAGACAGTGTCCGGTGCGCAACCGGACAGTGTCCGGTGCGGCAGCCACGTCACCCGGCCGTTAGGATTTGACCATTGGAGCTCTGACGCGTGGGCCCGCCTGGCTGTCCGGTGGTGCACCGGACAGGCCCTGTAGGCTGTCCGGTGTGCCACCCACGCGTGCCCTGCTCCTCTGCGCGCGCTGGCGCGCATTTAATGCTGTAGCAGGTGACCGTTGCGCCGAAGTAGCCGTTGCTCCACCGTTACACCGGACAGTCCGGTGTACACCGAACATGTCCGGTGAATTATAGCGAAGCGAATTCCCGAAGCTGGCGAGTTCAGAGTCGCATACCGGACAGTCCGGTAAATTATAGCGCGGCGCCTCTGAGTTTTCCCGAAGGTGCGAAGTTCAGCTTGGAGTCCCCTGGTGCACCGGACACTGTCCGGTGGCACACCGGACAGTCCGGTGCGCCAGACCAGGGTGCCTTCGGTTGTCCCTTTGCTCTTTTGTTTGAACCCTTTTTCTTGGTCTTTTTATTGGCTTATTGTGAACCTTTGGCACCTGTAGAACTTATAAACTAGGGCAAACTAGTTAGTCCAAATATTTGTGTTGGGCAATTCAACCACTAAAATCAATTTAGGAAATAGGTGTAAGCCTAATTCCCTTTCAATCTCCCCCTTTTTGGTGATTGATGCCAACACAAACCAAAGCAAATATATAAGTGCATAATTTGAACTAGTTTGCAAAATGTAAGTGCAAAGGTTACTTAGAATTGAGCCAATAAATATTACTTACTAGATATGCATGGATTGTTTCTTTATTTTTTAACATTTTAGACCACGCTTGCACCACATGTTTTGTTTTTGCAAATTCTTTTTATAAATCCTTTTCAAAGTCCTTTTGCAAAATAGTCAAAGGTAAATGAATAAGATTTTGCGAAGCATTTTCAAGATTTGACATTTTCTCCCCTTGTTTCAAATGCTTTTCCTTTGACTAAACAAAACTCCCCCTCAATAAATTCTCCTCTTAGTGTTCAAGAGGGTTTTAAGATATCAATTTTGAAAATACTACTTTCTCCCCCTTTTGAACACTATAAGATACCAATTTGAAATTCACCAACTGAAAATCATTAGTTTTAAAAATTAGGGTGGTGGTGCGGTCCTTTTGCTTTGGGCTAATACTTTCTCCCCCTTTGGCATGAATCGCCAAAAACGGATACTTAGAGTGAAATATAAGCCCTTTTTCTTTCTCCCCTTTGGCAAATAAAACATATGAGTGAAGATTATACCAAAGACGGAGAGATGCTTGGAGCGACGGCGAAGGATGAGTTATGGAGTGGAGTGGAAGCCTTTGTTTTCGCCGAAGACTCCAATTCCCTTTCAATATACCTATGACTTGGTTTGAAATTCACTTGAAAACACATTAGTCATAGCATATATAAAAGAGACATGACCAAAGGTATATTTATGAGCTATGTGTGCAAGACATCAAAAGAAATTCCTAGAATCAAGAATATTTAGCTCATGCCTAAGTTTGGTAAAAGTTTGTTCATCTAGTGGCTTGGTAAAGATATCGGCTAATTGATCTTTAGTGTTAATGTATGCAATCTCGATATCCCCCTTTTGTTGGTGATCCCTAAGAAAATGATACCGAATGGCTATGTGTTTAGTGTGGCTATGCTCAACGGGATTATCCGCCATGCGGATTGCACTCTCATTATCACATAGAAGAGGAACTTTGGTTAATTTGTAACCATAGTCCCGCAGGGTTTGCCTCATCCAAAGCAATTGCGCGCAACAGTGGCCTGCGGCAATGTACTCGGCTTCGGCGGTAGAAAGAGCAACCGAATTTTGCTTCTTTGAAGCCCAAGACACCAAGGATCTTCCCAAGAACTGGCAAGTCCCCGATGTGCTCTTTCTATTAATTTTACACCCCGCCCAATCGGCATCCGAATAACCAATTAAATCAAATGTGGATCCCCGAGGGTACCAAAGCCCAAACTTAGGAGTATAAGCCAAATATCTCAAGATTCGTTTTACGGCCGTAAGGTGAGATTCCTTAGGGTCGGCTTGGAATCTTGCACACATGCATACGGAAAGCATAATGTCCGGTCGAGATGCACATAAATAGAGTAATGAACCTATCATCGACCGGTATACCTTTTGATCGACGGATTTACCTCCCGTGTCGAGGTCGAGATGCCCATTGGTTCCCATGGGTGTCTTGATGGGCTTAGCATCCTTTATTCCAAACTTGTTTAGGATGTCTTGAGTATACTTCGTTTGACAAATGAAGGTGCCTTCTTGGAGTTGCTTCACTTGGAATCCTAAGAAATACTTCAACTCCCCCATCATCGACATCTCGAATTTCTGTGTCATGATCCTACTAAATTCCTCACATGTAGATTCGTTAGTAGACCCAAATATAATATCATCAACATAAATTTGGCATACGAACAAATCATTTGCAAGAGTCTTAGTAAATAAAGTAGGATCGGCCTTGCCGACTTTGAAGCCATTAGCTATAAGGAAATCTCTTAGGCATTCATACCATGCTCTTGGGGCTTGCTTGAGCCCATAAAGCGCCTTAGAGAGCCTATAGACATGGTTAGGGTACTCACTGTCTTCAAAGCCGGGAGGTTGCTCAACATAGACCTCTTCCTTGATTGGTCCATTGAGGAAGGCACTCTTCACGTCCATTTGGTAAAGCTTGAAGCCATGGTAAGTAGCATAGGCTAATAATATGCGAATTGACTCAAGCCTAGCTACGGGTGCATAGGTTTCACCGAAATCCAAACCTTCGACTTGGGAGTATCCCTTGGCCACAAGTCGAGCTTTGTTCCTTGTCACCACACCATGCTCGTCTTGCTTGTTGCAGAAGACCCACTTGGTTCCTACAACATTTTGATTAGGACGTGGAACCAAATGCCATACCTCATTCCTCGTGAAGTTGTTGAGCTCCTCTTGCATCGCCATCACCCAATCCGAATCTTGAAGTGCTTCCTCTACCCTGTGGGGCTCAATAGAGGAAACAAAGGAGTAATGCTCACAAAAATGTGCAACACGAGATCTAGTGGTTACCCCCTTATGAATGTCGCCGAGGATGGTGTCAACGGGGTGATCTCGTTGGATTGCTTGGTGGACTCTTGGGTGTGGCAGCCTTGGTTCTTCATCCTCCTTGTCTTGATCATTTGCATCTCCCCCTTGATCATTGCCGTCATCTTGAGGTGGCTCATCATTTTGATTTTCTCCTTCATCAACTTGAGCCTCGTCCTCATTTTGAGTTGGTGGAGATGCTTGCATGGAGGAGGATGGTTGATCTTGTGCATTTGGAGGCTCTTCGGATTCCTTAGGACACACATCCCCAATGGACATGTTCCTTAGCGCGATGCACGGAGCCTCTTCTTCACCTATCTCATCAAGATCAACTTGCTCTACTTGAGAGCCGTTAGTCTCATCAAACACAACGTCACAAGAAACTTCAACTAGTCCTGAGGACTTGTTAAAGACTCTATATGCCCTTGTGTTTGAATCATATCCTAGTAAAAAGCCTTCTACAGTCTTAGGAGCAAATTTAGATTTTCTACCTCTTTTAATAAGAATAAAGCATTTGCTACCAAAGACTCTAAAATATGAAATATTGGGCTTTTTACCGGTTAGGAGTTCGTATGATGTCTTCTTGAGGATTCGGTGTAGATATAACCGGTTGATGGCGTAGCAAGCGGTGTTAACCGCCTCGGCCCAAAACTGATCTGGTGTCTTGTACTCATCAAGCATGGTCCTTGCCATGTCCAATAGAGTTTGATTCTTCCTCTCCACTACACCATTTTGTTGTGGCGTGTAGGGAGAAGAAAACTCATGCTTGATGCCCTCCTCCTCAAGGAAACCTTCGATTTGGGAATTCTTGAACTCCGTCCCGTTGTCGCTTCTTATTTTCTTGATCCTTAAGCCGAACTCATTTTGAGCCCGTCTCAAGAATCCCTTTAAGGTCTCTTGGGTTTGTGATTTTTCCTGCAAAAAGAACACCCAAGTGAAGCGAGAATAATCATCCACAATAACTAGACAGTACTTACTCCCGCCGATGCTTATGTAAGCAATCGGGCCGAATAGGTCCATGTGTAGGAGCTCCAGTGGCCTGTCAGTCGTCATGATGTTCTTGTGTGGATGATGAACACCAACTTGCTTCCCGGCTTGGCATGCGCTACAAATCATGTCTTTCTCAAAATGAACATTTGTTAATCCTAAAATGTGCTCTCCCTTTAGAAGTTTATGAAGATTCTTCATTCCAACATGGGCTAGTCGGCGGTGCCAGAGCCAACCCATGTTAGTCTTAGCAATTAAGCAAGTGTCGAGTTCAGCTCTATCAAAATCTACCAAGTATAGCTGACCCTCTAACACTCCCTTAAATGCTATTGAATCATCACTTCTTCTAAAGACAGTGACACCTACATCAGTAAAAAGACAGTTGTAGCCCATTTGACATAATTGAGATACGGAAAGCAAATTGTAATCTAATGAATCAACAAGAAAAACATTGGAAATGGAATGGTCAGGTGAAATAGCAATTTTACCCAAACCTTTGACCAAACCTTGATTTCCATCCCCGAATGTGATAGCTCGTTGGGGATCTTGGTTTTTCTCGTAGGAGGAGAACATCTTCTTCTCCCCCGTCATGTGGTTCGTGCACCCGCTATCGATGATCCAATTTGAGCCCCTGGATGCATAAACCTACAAAACAATTTTAGTTCTTGACTTTAGGTACCCAAACGGTTTTGGGTCCTTTGGCATTAGAAACAAGAACTTTGGGTACCCAAACACAAGTCTTGGAGCCCTTGTGTTTGCCCCCAACAAACTTGGCAACTACCTTGCCGGATTTGTTAGTTAAAACATATGATGCATCAAAAGTTTTAAATGAAATGCTATGATCATTTGATGCAATAGGAGTTTTCTTCTTAGGCAACTTAGCACGGGTTGGTTGCCTAGAGCTAGATGTCTCACCCTTATATATGAAAGCATGATTAGGGCCAGAGTGAGACTTCCTAGAGTGAATTCTCCTAATTTTGCTCTCAGGATAACCGACAGGGTACAAAATGTAGCCCTCGTTATCCTGAGGCATGGGAGCCTTGCCCTTAACAAAATTAGACAATCTTTTAGGAGGGGCATTAAGTTTGACATTGTCTCCCCTTTGGAAGCCAATGCCATCCTTGATGCCAGGGCGTCTCCCACTATAGAGCATACTTCTAGCAAATTTAAACTTTTCATTCTCTAAGTTATGCTCGGCAATTTTAGCATCTAATTTTGCTATATGATCATTTTGTTGTTTAATTAAGACCATATGATCATGAATAGCATCAATATCAACATCTCTACATCTAGCACAAATAAACACATGCTCAACGGTAGATGTAGAGGGTTTGCAAGAATTAAGTTCAACAATCTTAGCACGCAATATATCATTTTTATCTCTAAGATCGGAAATTGTAATATTGCAAACATCAAAATCTTAGCCTTAGCAATCAATTTCTCATTCTCATTTCTAAGGCTAGCAAGAGAAACATTCAACTCATCAATCTTAGCAAGTAAATCAACATTATCATCTCTAGGATTGGGAGTTGAAACATCACAAACATGTGAATCAACCTTAGCAATTAATCTAGCATTTTCATTTCTAAAGTTGGCAATAGTGTCATGGCAAGTGCTTAGCTCACTAGTTAATTTCTCACATTTTTCAACTTCTAGAGCATAAGCATTTTTAACCTTAACATGCTTTTTATTTTCCTTGATTAGGAAGTCCTCTTGGGAGTCCAAGAGATCATCCTTTTCATGGATGGCACTAATCAATTCATTTAATTTTTCCTTTTGTTGCATGTTTAGGTTGGCAAAAAGAGTGCGCAAATTATCCTCCTCATCACTAGCATTATCATCACTAGAGGATTCATATTTAGTGGAGGATTTGGATTTAACCTTCTTCCTTTTGCCGTATTTTGCCATGAGGCATTTGTGGCCGACGTTGGGGAAGAGAAGACCCTTGGTGACTGCGATGTTGGCGGCGTCCTCGTTGGAGGAGGAGTCGGTGGAGCTCTCATCGGAGTCCCACTCCCGGCATACATGGGCATCGCCGCCCTTCCTCTTGTGATATCTCTTCTTCTCCTTTCTTCTCCCCTTCTTGTCGTTGTCCCTGTCACTATCACTTGATAATGGATATTTAGCAATAAAGTGACCGGGCTTACCACACTTGTAGCAAACCTTCTTGGAACGGGATTTGTAATCCTTCCCCTTCCGTTGCTTGAGGATTTGGCGAAAGCTTTTGATGATTAAAGCCATCTCCTCATTGTCGAGCTTGGAGGCATCAATGGGTTGTCTACTTGATGTAGACTCTTCCTTCTTTTCCTCCGTCGCCTTGAATGCGACCGGTTGTGCTTCGGACATGGAGGGGCCGTCAAGCTCGTTGATCTTCTTTGAGCCTTTGATCATCAACTCAAAGCTCACAAAATTACCTATAACTTCCTCGGGGGTCATTTGTGTATATCTAGGATTACCACGAATTAATTGAACTTGAGTAGGGTTAAGGAAAACAAGTGATCTAAGAATAACCTTAACCACTTCGTGGTCATCCCATTTTTTGCTCCCGAGGTTGCGCACTTGATTCACCAAGGTTTTGAGCCGGTTGTACATGTCTTGTGGCTCCTCCCCTTAGCGAAGACGGAAGCGACCGAGCTCCCCCTCGATCATTTCCCGCTTGGTGATCTTGGTCACCTCATCTCCTTCGTGTGCGGTTTTTAGCATGTCCCAAATTTCCTTGGCGCTCTTCAACCCTTGCACCTTGTTGTACTCCTCTCGACTTAGAGAGGTGAGGAGTATAGTGGTGGCTTGTGAGTTGAAGTGCTCAATTTGGGCTACTTCGTCCTCATCATAATCTTCATCCCCTACGGATGGTACCTGTACACCAAACTCAACAACATCCCATATACTTTTGTGGAGTGAGGTTAGGTGATATCGCATCATATCACTCCACCTAGCATAATCTTCACCATCAAACGTTGGTGGTTTGCCTAATGGGACGGAAAGTAAAGGTGTATGTTTAGGAATGCGAGGGTAGCGTAGGGGGATCTTACTAAACTTCTTGCGCTCATGGCGCTTAGAAGTGATGGACGACGCGTCAGAGCCGGAGGTCGATGGTGATGAAGAGTCGGTCTCGTAGTAGACTACTTTCCTCATCCTCTTATGCTTGTCGCCTCTCTGATGCGACTTGTGGGAAGAGGATTTCCTCTCCTTCCCTTTCCCTTTGTTGGAGGAGTCTTTCTTCTCCTTCCTCTTATTGCGGGACTCTTCCGATGAAGTCTCCCTGTGGCTTGTAGTGGGCTTGTCGCCGGTCTCCATCTCTTTCTTGGCGTGATCTCCCGACATCACTTCGAGCGGTTAGGCTCTAATGAAGCACCGGGCTCTGATACCAATTGAAAGTCGCCTAGAGGGGGGTGAATAGGGCGAAACTAAAATTTACAAAGTTAATCACAACTACAAGCCGGTTAGCGTTAGAAATAGTAATGAGTCCGAGAGAGAGGGCGCAAAACAAATCGCAAGCGAATGAAGAGTGTGACACGCGGATTTGTTTTACCGAGGTTTGGTTCTCGCAAACCTACTCCCCGTTGAGCAGGCCACAAAGGCCGGGTCTCTTTCAACCCTTACCCTCTCTCAAACGGTCCCTCGGACCGAGTGAGCTTCTTCTTCTCAATCAAACGGGAACAAACTTCCCCGCAAGGACAACACACAATTGGCGTCTCTTGCCTTGGTTACAATTGAGATGTTCGCAAGAAAGAATGAAAGAAAGAAGCAATCTAAGCGCAAGAGCTCAAAAGAACACAACAAATCTCTCTCACTAATCACTAAAGCCTTATGTGGAATTGGAGAGGATTTGATCACTTGGGTGTGTCTAGAATTGAATGCTAGAGCTCTTGTAAGGTGTAGAAGTGTGAAAACTTAGATGATTTGAATGTGGGGTGGTTGGGGGTATTTATAGCCCCAACCACCAAACTAGTCGTTTGGTGAAGGCTGCTGTCGACGGGCGCACCGGACAGTCCGGTGCGCCACCAGACAGTGTCCGGAGCGCAACCGGACAGTGTCCGGTGCGCCAGCCACGTCACCCGGCCGTTAGGATTTGACCATTGGAGCTCTGACGCGTGGGCCCGCCTGGCTGTCCGGTGGTGCACCGGACAGGCCCTGTAGGCTGTCCGGTGTGCCACCCGCGCGTGCCCTGCTCCTCTGCGCGCGCTGGCGCGCATTTAATGCTGTAGCAGGTGACCGTTGCGCCGAAGTAGCCGTTGCTCCACCGTTACACCGGACAGTCCGGTGTACACCGAACATGTCCGGTAAATTATAGCGAAGCGAATTCCCGAAGCTGGCGAGTTCAGAGTCGCATCTCCTTGGAGCACCGGACACTGTCCGGTGTACACCGGACAGTCCGATGAATTATAGCGCGGTGCCTTTGAGTTTTCCCGAAGGTGCGAAGTTCAGCTTGGAGTCCCCTGGTGCACCGGACACTGTCCGGTGGCACATCGGACAGTCCGGTGCGCCAGACCAGGGTGCCTTCGGTTGTCCCTTTGTTCTTTTGTTTGAACCCTTTTTCTTGGTCTTTTTATTGGCTTATTGTGAACCTTTGGCACCTGTAGAACTTATAAACTAGGGCAAACTAGTTAGTCCAAATATTTGTGTTGGGCAATTCAACCACCAAAATCAATTTAGGAAATAGGTGTAAGCCTAATTCCCTTTCACATACAACTCCTGACTCGTCCGTATCAGTGGACACGTGTAACACCCCGTCCAATCCCTGGACCAGCGGTACTTACTCCTGACAGCTCTCTAGGGTCATATATTGTCCCCATAGACCAACACAGGTCTTTTGTGCACACTTTGTCCTCACTCATGCGCACCTGAGAAAACTTCCCGGTCGGTCACCCATCCTAAATTGCTCCAATCCAAGCACGCTTAACTTGGAGGTTCTTTCGAGATAGGCTTCCGAAAAAGAAGATGCACCTTGTTGATATGAGTACTCTATTAATTCTATTAAGCCTTGGGCAAGGATATCACCATCCCAGGGGCAAGGATATCACAACAGGGACTATTAGAATAGGTTTTGAACTCTGCGCAATGGTGTACACTTTACCCACTAGTCCGGCTCTGCGATCTCAGTGCCATGAGATCCAATACCGAAGCTCTTTCCTTCCTTGCACGACTTTACCTTACAGTTATACCAAAAGGAACAAGGCCACCTCCTTGCCCAAACCAAGATAGAATTATTCCCCCTCCTTGTCCTCCTGGTGCTCCCAATCCACCATAACCCTAGGATGCAGACCGTGCAAGTTCAGATCAAATGACTACCCATACAATCTCGAGTGGTTGTACTTATTATGAGTACAGGTAGTGAAGGATGACAAATAGGTCCTTATGTGAGAGGGACAATCCTTCATGCTCACACCTAACCTAGCCGATCACACCTTAAGGCCCTCCCAAACCAGGGAGTCCCTAATCATCTCGCTCAAAGGTTATAAGGGTGATAACTCTTCATCATACACATTTCAAAAACCTTTTTATTTTGAAAACACAACCATAACCCTTTTTCTTTTTGTAGTAAAAGGGTATTCTTAATGCGGGCTAAAACTCATCTCACAAATGCATAATAACCATCCCATAATCCCGACTTATGTAGTGGTAGAGAGGGAATATGTATTTCATACATTAAGGGTAGAATGAACTTGCCTTCGTTGAAGCTCTTGTGACACAAAGGTTCTATCTCCAGGAGGTTGGGCTCCTACCCTTCTTTCGGAGCTAGGGTTTTTGGAACGTCAGTCACCCCTTCCTCTAGCAAAAATTTAATAAACAATACATCAATCTAGGAAAAATGCTAAGAAAAGTGTGTCATGTTCTCATGATCATTATTTTATGTGACCTAGAAAGTGCTTGAATTATTATTTGAGCATTTCATACCAAAATACACATATAAACATATGGGAAAATAGAGAATATGGAAAATAGAAAACGAAAAGGGATTTCTTGGTCTCGTGGGCTAGAGGGGGTGAATCTGGTCTAGTCGGCGTGAGTGCACGGGCGTGGGCACACGAACGTGCGGCCCAACTAGCCCATGAAACTAGAATGACGTGGGGACTGCGTGTAACGGCGCTGGAGGGCTGGGCCCACATGCCATAGAAGGGGTGGGGTGATGGCTTTAGGGGAAAACCGGTCGGGGCTGAGGGGAAAACCGGTTGTCAGTGAAGTCTAGTGGCGGTTCTCCGCGAGTGGTCCGGTTCCTTGGAATCGAGGAGGTGCTACAACATGAGCGGGGTTAGGCGAACTTGGGGGTGGGGTAAATTTGACTGGCGGCGAGCTGGGGTGGGCTGGCCACAGCGGGGTGGCAGGTAATCATGGCGGTGAGGTCATTGGCGAGGTGTTTAGGGGTGATCGGGGGTGGAGCGGGGGTGTTTTGTGCCCATGAGGGTGTAGTGAAGCTTGCGAACTCACTTAATTGTTCTCTAGGAGCTTAGAGATGGAGAGGGAGAGTTCACCGGAGAAGAGAAAGGCGGCGGCGCTGGCTCCAATTGAGCTCGAGGGAGGGAGGAGAGTGGCCTATGTAGGTTGGAGAGGAGCTCCGGGCGCTCCTTTTATAGGAGCCCAGGGAGGGGGAGCAGTGGCTAGCTGGCCTTCGGCAGGCAAAGCACAACAGCATGGAGTAGCGATGGCTATGGGACGGCATGGTGAGGGGAGGGGCGATGTTGTGCAGGTACACAAGCACAACACGAAGGGGACGTGCCGGTGCCTAACTCTGTTGTGGCTATCAACGAGGAGGGTGGAGGAGGACAGTGGTCGGCGAAGAAGCTGTCATTGTTGTGCACCCATGAGGGGAAGAAGGGATTGACGCGCGGGCCTAGTCAACAACAACAGGGAGGGAAGGGGCTGACAGGTGGGCTGAGCCGTCATCAAGAGGGAGAACGTGCGAGCGCGAGCGCTAGAGCTGGCGGGTGGAGCCTGGCTGTCAGCGGGAGAGCGGGAGCATGGGCATGGGCTAGCGAAAGCGCGAGAGGTGGGTCGAGGGCACGCACGTGGGAGGAAGCGGGCGCGGGTGCTGGGTTGGAGTCGGCCCAAGTCGAGGGGGAGAGTTTTTCCTTTTCGTTTTTTGTTTCTCTTTTTCTATTTATATTTATATTTCTTTTCTCCTCTTTTTACATATGCATCCATATGAGATTTTCTAGGTGTGAAATAAATTGCTAGGTAAAAGTGGTTATGTGAGGTGCTTCTAACAACCATCATTCATGCACATGAGTAAAGTTATCAAAAATAAATGCCATGGTGCAAGGTTTTTAGGAGGGGTTGGCAACTAGGGTTTCTAACCTTTCGAGCCAAAAACTGGGATGTTACAGTAGATTACCTTTAGGATAGTTTTATAAAAAAGAAGATAATCCTCGTATATACTCCTTTTTGAAGTGACTATGTTGACGTCATTTCAGTCTAAATATTAACGATCTTAGAGCCGGTACGTAGTGAGCAGGACCTTAAGACATTTATACTCTTCGCGGGACTGTCCGGTGCTCGGACTGTCCACAATTATGTGCTGAACAAAATGTTTTAAGGCTATTCCCAGCATCTCCCCTATCTCATCCTTTATCGCATCTCCTATTTCAAACTTGATTCTACAAATAATATCTTCTACAGTGTAAATTCCCTATTTTACACGATCCATTGCAGACAATCTAATGCCTCAGCTTATTTATGACAATAATGTGGTACGAGGAGGAACCTAACAAGACTGCTAGCCTACTAGGTGAGAGCACCTAGAGGGGGGTGAATAGGTGATCCTGTGAAACTTAAAAACTTATAGCCACAAAAACTTGATTAGGAGTTAGCACAGTAATGCCAAGTGGCTAGAGAGGAGTCTTAGCAAAACACAATAACCACAAGAAGATCAACACAGAGATGGCACAATGGTTTATCCCGTGGTTCGGCCAAGACCAACGCTTGCCTACTCCACGTTGTGGCGTCCCAACGGACAAGGGTTGCAATCAACCCCTCTCAAGCGGTCCAAAGACCCACTTGAATACCACGGTGTTTTGCTTTGCTTTACTTTATCCCACTTGCGAGGAATCTCCACAACTTGGAGTCTCTCGCCCTTACAAAGATGTTCACAAAGAAGCGCAGAGTAAGGGAGGGATGAGCAACTCACACAAGACACAAAGATCACAGCAAATACGCACACACAAGACCCAGACTTGAGCTCAAGAGACTATCACGAGTTTCTCACTAGAACGGAGCTCAAATCACTAAGAATGACGAACAAGTGCACAAGAACGAAGTGTGAGTGATCAACTATGCTCAAAGAATGCTTGGATGTCTTCTCCATGCGCCAAGGGGTCCCTTTTATAGCCCCAAGGCAGCTAGGAGCCGTTGAGAGCATTGTAGGAAGGCAATTCTTGCCTTCTGTCGACTGGCGCACCGGACAGTCCGGTGAACCACCGGACACTGTCCGGTGCGGATTTACTTCCTTATTTGGCGAAGCCGATCGTTGCAGATTGAGAGCCATTGGCGCAACGGACACTGTATGGTGCACACCGGACAGTCCGGTGCCCCCTTGTGACCGTTGGCTCGGCCACACGTCACGTGCAGAATCCTCGGCCGACCGTTGCCCCGGCTGACCGTTGGCTCACCGGACAGTCCAGTGAATTATAGTCGTACGTCGTTGATGGCTTCCCGAGACCGACGACTTCGCCTGTGAACGGCTCACTGGACAGTCCGGTGCACCACCGGACAGTCCGGTGATTTATACCGTACACCGCCGTCGAAGTCCCGAGAGCAGCAAGTTCGCCAGAGCTAGCCTGGCGCACCGGACACTGTCCGGTGCACCACCGGACAGTCCAGTGCATCCAGACTGAGCAGACTTTGGCTGAACAAAGCCATCTCTTTTCTAATTCGATTTCTCCTGTTTCCAGCACTTAGACACAATACATTAGTCCATAAAACAATGTACTAAGTCTAGAAACATACCTTTTGACTTGATTTGCACTTTGTCCACCACTTTGCATAGATTGACACAAAAGCACTTGTGTTGGCACTCAATCACCAAAATACTTAGAAATGGCCCAAGGGCACATTTCCCTTTCAATCTCCCCCTTTTTGGTGATTTATGCCAACACAACATAAAGCAACTAGAACAAGTGCAATATCAATGCAAATGAAAACTCAAAATTGTTTTGATTCAAATTTGGCATATATGGATCACTCTTTGCCACCACTTGGTTTGTTTTTGCAAATCAAACTCAATTTCCTATCTCTAAGTCAAATTCACTTGTAGAGACATAAAGAGAGGTATTCCACGAGAAATTGATCAAAGATTTCAAAAACTCCCCCTTTTTCCCATAATCAACATTTCTCCCCACAAGAGGCCAACTTTTGACAACAGAGACAATAAGAGAGAGGCCAACTTTTGACAACAGAGATAATAAGAGAGTTTTGACAAACCAAAAGCTCTATTCTACTATTTTCAAAATTTCTCAAGTGGTAGCTGATCCATTTATTGCTTTGGCCTTATTTTCTCCCCCTTTGGCATCAAGCACCAAAACGGGATCAATCTTGGCCCCTTAACCCCATTGCCTCACCAAAATCTTCAAATAAGAATACAATGGCAATAGGAGTACATGAGGTGAACTTGGAATAAGTTACCCTCTCATCGGAGTGCAGTGGAAGTCTTTCATGGTCCAAGTCCACCTTTTCCCTTTCAAACCTCCTTTGAGACTAAATCAAGCAAACTCAAGCACACGGTTAGTCTCAAAGGGTCAAGTTGTAGCACATCTCCCCCTAAATATGTGCATCACTTGCAAAAGGACTTGTGAGGTTCCGGGAGTGTTTGTACAACTTGAGCACCACAAGTAAACAACAAAATGCATAAGGAACATGATCAAAGGCATAAACACATGTATGCTATAAATCAATCCAAGTTCCGCGAATCTAAGACATTTAGCTCACTATGCAGCCTGCAAAAGGTCTTTTTATCTAAAGGCTTGGTAAAGATATCGGCTAGCTGGTTCTCGGTGCTAACATAAAACACTTCGATATCTCCCTTTTGCTGGTGGTCTCTCAAAAAGTGATGTCGGATGTCAATGTGCTTTGTGCGGCTGTGCTCAACAGGATTTTCCGCTATACGGATAGCACTCTCATTGTCACATAGGAGTGGAACTCTGCTCAGATTGTAGCCAAAGTCCCAGAGGGTTTGCCTCATCTAAAGTAGTTGCGCGCAACACTGACCTGCGGCAACATACTCAGCCTCAGCGGTGGATAGGGCAACGGAAGTTTGTTTCTTAGAGTTCCATGACACCAGGGACCTTCCTAAGAATTGGCACGTCCCCGATGTACTCTTCCTATCGACCTTACATCCAGCATAGTCGGAATCTGAATATCCAATCAAGTCAAAGTTAGACCCCTTTGAATACCAGATCCTGAAGCAAGGCGTAGCGACTAAATATCTAAGGATTCGCTTCACAGCCACTAAGTGACACTCCCTTGGATCGGATTGAAATCTAGCACAAATGCATACGCTAAGCATAATATCCGGTCTACTAGCACATAAATAAAGCAAAGAACCTATCATAGACCGGTATGCTTTTTGATCAACGGACTTACCTCCTTTGTTGAGGTCGGTGTGTCCGTCGGTTCCCATCGGAGTCTTTGCGGGCTTGGCGTCCTTCATCCCAAACCGCTTTAGCAAGTCTTGCGTGTACTTCGTTTGGGAGATGAAGGTACCATCCTTGAGTTGCTTCACTTGGAACCCAAGGAAGTAGTTCAACTCGCCCATCATCGACATCTCGAATTTCTGCGTCATCACCCTGCTAAACTCTTAACAAGACTTTTGATTAGTAGAACCAAATATTATGTCATCGACATAAATTTGGCACACAAAGAGATCACCATCGCAAGTCATAGTGAAAAGAGTTGGATCGGCTTTCCCAACCTTGAAAGCATTAGCAATTAAAAAGTCTCTAAGGCATTCATACCATGCTCTTGGGGCTTGCTTAAGTCCATAGAGCGCCTTAGAGAGCTTACACACGTGGTCGGGGTACCGTTCATCCTCGAAGCCAGGGGGTTGCTCCACGTACACCTCCTCCTTGATCAGCCCGTTGAGGAAAGCACTCTTCACATCCATTTGAAACAACCTGAAAGAATGGTGAGCGGCATATGCTAGCAAAATACGAATGGACTCTAGCCTAGCCACAGGAGCAAAAGTCTCCTCAAAGTCCAAACCTGCGACTTGGGCATAACCTTTTGCCACAAGTCGAGCCTTGTTCCTCGTCACCACCCCGTGCTCGTCCTGTTTGTTGCGGAACACCCACTTGGTTCCCACAACATTGTGCTTGGGACGAGGCACCAGTGTCCAAACGTCATTACGCTTGAAGTTATTGAGCTCCTCCTGCATGGCCAACACCCAGTCCGGATCTAGCAAGGCCTCTTCTACCCTGAAAGGCTCAATAGAAGAGACAAAGGAGTAATGCTCACAAAAATTAACTAATCTAGAACGAGTAGTTACTCCCTTGCTAATGTCACCCAAAATTTGGTCGACGGGATGATTCCTTTGAATCGTCGCTCGAACTTGGGTTGGAGGTGCCGGTTGTGCTCCTTCCTCCCTCATATGATCATCTTGTGCTCCCCCTTGATCACACGCCTCCTCCTGATGAACCTGTTCATCGTCTTGAGTTGGGGAATGCACCATTGTTGAGGAAGAAGGTTGATCTTGCTCCTTTTGTTCCTGTGGCCGCACATCTCCAATCGCCATGGTGCGTATTGCGGCCATTGGAACGTCTTCTTCATCTACATCATCAAGATCAACAACTTGCTCTCTTGGAGAGCCATTAGTCTCATCAAATACAACGTCGCTAGAGACTTCAACCAAACCCGATGATTTGTTGAATACTCTATACGCCTTTGTATTTGAGTCATAACCTAATAAAAACCCTTCTACAGCTTTGGGAGCAAATTTAGAAGTTCTACCTTTCTTCACAAGAATATAACATTTGCTCCCAAATACACGAAAGTAAGACACATTAGGTTTGTTACCGGTTAGCAGCTCATACGAGGTCTTCTTGAGGAGGCGGTGAAGGTAGACCCAGTTGATGGCGTGGCAAGCCATGTTCACGGCTTCCGACCAAAACCGCTCGGGGGTCTTGAACTCTCCAAGCATCGTCCTCGCCATGTTTATGAGCGTCCTGTTCTTCCTCTCTACCACACCATTTTGCTACGGTGTGTAGGGAGCGGAGAACTCGTGCTTGATCCCTTCCTCCTCAAGATACTCCTCCACTCGAAGGTTCTTGAACTCGGACCCGTTGTCGCTCCTTATCTTCTTCACCTTGAGCTCAAACTCATTTTGAGCTCTCCTGAGGAAGCGCTTGAGGGTCCCTTGGGTTTCAGATTTATCCTGCAAAAATAATACCCAAGTGAAGCGAGAAAAATCATCAACTATAACAAGACCATACTTACTTCCTCCTATGCTTAGATAGGCGACGGGTCCGAAGAGGTCCATATGCAGCAGTTCCAGGGGTCTTGACGTAGTCATCACGTTCTTGATGTGATGAGCACTTCCCACTTGTTTACCTGCTTGACAAGCTGCACAAGGTCTTGCCTTGGTTCCCATCACCGAATATGATTGAATCTTGGGAATCCTTATTCTTGACGTAGGAGGTGAACATCTTCTTCTCCCTCGTCATGTGGTTTGTGCATCCGCTGTCGATAATCCAGCTTGAACCCCCGGATGCATAAACCTGCAAGGCAAATTTAGGCTTGGGTTTTAGGTACCCAACTCTTGTTGGGTCCTACAAGGTTAGTCACAATGGTCTTAGGGACCCAAATGCAAGTTTTATCTCCCTTGCATCTTGCCCCTAACTTCCTAGCAATCACCTTCTTATTCTTTCTACAAATGGCAAATGAAGCATTGCAAGCATGATATATTGTAGAAGGTTCATTAATTTTCCTAGGAACATTAACAACATTTCTCCTAGGCATATGATGAACAACATTTCTCCTAGACATATCTCTACCATGCATATAGGAAGAACTAGAAGCAAACATGGCATGAGAATCAAAAGCATCATAACTTCTATAGGCATTCCTAGAATGTCTCCTATCATGATATATGAAGGCATAGTTCTTTTTAGCACTACTAGCCATAGGGGCCTTCCCTTTCTCCTTGGCGGATATGGGAGCCTTATGGCTCGTTAAGTTCTTGGCTTCCCTCTTGAAGCCAAGTACATCCTTAATTGAGGGGTGTCTACCAATCGTGTAGGCATCCCTTGCAAATTTTAGCTTATCAAATTCACTTTTGCTAGTCTTAAGTTGGGCATTAAGACTAGCCACTTCATTATTCAACTTAGAAATTGAAGCAAGGTGTTCGCTACAAGCATCAATATTAAAATCTTTACACCTATTGCAAATTACAACATTTTCTACACAAGATGTTGATTTACTAGCTATTTCTAACTTAGCATTCAAATCATCATTTATTCTCTTTAAGCTAGAAATAGAGTCATGACATGTAGACAATTCACTAGAAAGCATTTCATTCTTTTTAATTTCTAAAGCATGAGATTTTTGTGCCTCTACAAATTTATCATGTTCTTCGTACAACAAATCCTCTTGCTTTTCTAATAACCTATTCTTATCATTCAAGGCATCAATTAATTCATTAATTTTATCAACCTTGGTTCTATCTAGGCCCTTGAATAAACATGAATAATCTATTTCATCATCATCACTAGACTCATCCTCACTTGAAGAAGTATAAGTGGTATTCCGAGTGCATACCTTCTTCTCCTTCGCCATGAGGCATGTGTGATGCTCGTTTGGGAAGAGGGATGACTTGTTGAAGGCGGTGGCGGCGAGTCCTTCATTGTCGGAGTCGGAAGAGGAGCAATCCGAATCCCACTCCTTTCCGAGATGTGCCTCGCCCTTGGCCTTCTTGTAATTCTTCTTCTTTTCCCTTTTGTTCCCTTGTTCCTGGTCACTATCATTATCGGGACAGTTAGCAATAAAATGACCAATCTTACCATATTTGAAGCATGAGCGCTTCCCCTTTGTCTTGGTCTTGCTTGGCTGTCCCTTGCGACCCTTTAGCGTCGTCTTGAAGCGCTTGATGATGAGGGCCATCTCTTCATCATTGAGCCTGGCCGCCTCAACTTGTGCCACCTTGCTAGGTAGCGCCTCCTTGCTACTCGTTGCCTTGAGAGCAACGGGTTGAGGCTCATGGATTGGGCCATTTAGCGCATCATCCATGTATCTCGCCTCCTTGATCATCATTCGCCCGCTTACGAACTTCCCAAGAACTTCTTCGGGCGACATCTTGGTGTACCTAGGATTTTCACGAATATTGTTCACCAGATGTGGATCAAGTACAGTAAAGGACCTTAGCATTAGGCGGACAACGTCGTGGTCCGTCCATCGCGTGCTTCTGTAGCTCCTTATCTTGTTGATGAGGGTCTTGAGCCGGTTGTATGTTTGGGTTGGCTCCTCTCCCCTTATCATTGCGAATCTTCCAAGCTCGCCCTCCACCAACTCCATTTTGGTGAGCATGGTGACGTCGTTCCCCTCATGTGAGATCTTGAGGGTGTCCCAGATCTGCTTGGCATTGTCCAAGCCGCTCACCTTATTGTACTCTTCCCTGCACAAAGATGCTAAAAGGATAGTAGTAGCTTGTGCATTTTTATGGATTTGTTCATTTATAAACATGGGACTATCCGAGCTATCAAATTTCATTCCACTCTCTACAATCTCCCATATGCTTGGATGGAGAGAGAACAAATGACTACGCATTTTGTGACTCCAAAATCCGTAGTCCTCCCCATCAAAGTGTGGAGGTTTGCTAAGAGGAATGGAAAGCAAATGTGTATTTGAGCTATGCAGAATACGAGAATAATCGAAAGAGAAGTTTGAATTAACCGTCTTTCTTTTGTCGTAGTCGTTGTCGCCGTTGTCCTTTTGGGAAGAAGTAGACTCGTCGCTGTCGTCGTAGTAGACGATCTCCTTGATGCGTCTTGTCTTCTTATTCTTCCCATCTTTTCGTTTGTGGCCCGAGCCCGAGTCGGTAGTGTTGGAGACTTGTTCTCAAATGCTTCGGTCCTGAGAGAAGATAAAAAGTACAAGCGTGACGCAAATGTCAAGTCAGCGTGAACAGTACGGGAGTACTGTTCATCTATTTATAGACGCGGGACGCAGCCCACATGAAATTACATCCATGTCCATTACATTTGTTAATAGCCTACGGAAATCAGTCAAGGTCCACGCAGTCTTTTCATCTTTAAGTCGGTTCCCCCCTCAGCAATTGCGCCGAAGCTCTCCTGCGCACAGCTTCGCGTGTGCTCGTCCTTCGTCTGGTTCAAGCTTCGTCCCGATCGTGCTTCATATTCATAGTTCTGAGCCCGAAAACACCTGCTCACATAATCCACTTGGAAAACATTGTCAAATCATGTTTTTGAGGACCTTCGGAGGACGAAGGCCCCCAACAGTAGCCCCTCGCAATATTAATTTGTTTGACAATAAATTCAGATTGCGATATGGACGAAGGCCTTAAGCCGAAGGTCCGAAAAAACACCTTCCCTTTGCTAGAATAGCAATATTCACTGACAAGCGGGGTCATTTAATTTTCAACGCCCTGGGCGTATAAATAAGAGCACACCGCCAACTCATTTGGTACGCATACTTGCCTTTTGCTTCGGCCCACTAAAATTTTTAGCGCTTGTTCATTAAGATTCGCTGCTCTTTTTGATTTCGAAGCTTCGGCCTCGGGAACAATTTTTAGCGTTCCCGAAGATGTCTGAAGGCAAGAAGACCCCTGCTGAGATGAAACTGAAGATCCCTGCTGATACGAAGCTGAGTCTCGAGGAGGAGAAGAATCTGGGGTTCTTGATAGCGATGGCAGAGACCAATACAGAGAAAATCACGAAGGAGATTCTCGAAGGTTTGTCCGAGGATACTGATGACAGCGACAGCTATGATGTGGAAAGTGGTGGGGAAGAGGCCGAAGATCGACCGTGGCGACCAAGTCACTCAGTTTTTGGGAAAACGACCATCAAGCAGAGTCACATTGATAATATGAGGGGGCGATATTTCCGAGACATATCTATCGTGAGAGCTGATGCCGGGGAAAAGACTTCTCCCACCCCCGAAGAGGATGAAGTTGTGATTTTCCGAAGCTTCCTCAGGGCCGGGCTTCGATTCCCCCTGAGCAATTTTGTTGTTGAGGTACTGAAAACATTCCAAGTCTACCTTCATCAACTCACTCCTGAAGCTATTATAAGAATGGGGATTTTTGTCTGGGCTGTAAGAAGCCAAGGTTTGGAACCAGACGCTAAAAGCTTCTGCAACATACACGAGTTATTATACGAGACGAAACCCTGGGGAAAGGAGCAATACCACAACAACTTCGGGTGCTACAGCTTCGGCGCTCGCTCCGGGTCAAGCTGCCCTGTGCCGACCTTTCGGAAGAGGTGGCCCGGAGCTTGGATGACCGAATGGTTTTATGTGAAGAATGATCTAACAGCTCAAGAGAATGTGAAGAGTATTATTATGCACCCAATCTGGCAACGCTTCGGCCTTCGAAGGCCGAAGGTCGAAATGGACGAAGCCGCCGAAGAATGCCAAAGAGCCTTCGGGGTAGTCTGCTCGTTTATTGGGACAAGGGACTTGGTCCAAGAACACATTGCCTTCAGGGTATGGCCACTTGCAGAAAAGTGGGAAATGCCGAAGGAAACCATCAAAGAGTCCGACGAAGGCGGACTAGTCAGATTAAAGTATACATTCAAATATGCAGATAAATTTATTGAACCTGATGATGACTGGCTGAAAAGCATTGAAACATTAAGTGATGAATTACTTGGGGCATATTCGAAGGCTGAAAATACTGCACTATCAGCAGCCTTCGGAGGCCGAAAAAAGAAGAGACTGAACCGAGTGTTTGATGCAGTCGGGTTCTTCTACCCTGATTATTGTTATCCCATCCGAAGGCAAAAAAGGAAAAACACAACCTCTGAAAAAGAAGAAGCTGGAACCGCTCCTATCGAGCCAGAACCAAAAGGAAAAAGGTTGAAGGTCCTCACACACCGACCACGCCATATTGAACTAGCTTCGGTGCCTGAGTTTACTGGAGAAACATCTTCGGCTGCCGAAGCTGAACAGCCAACCTTGCTGCCAAAAATTGCAGAGATGGCTGAAGCACCATCGACAGAAAAAATGGAAGAAGCGAAAAATCTGACTAAGGAAAAAACATCAGAAATTTTGAGCCCTGTAGTAAATGTCGAAGCAGCAAAAATCCAAAAGGGTCCAATGGTGACCCCAAAAAGGAAGAGAATGGTAAATGTACTAGATGTCTTGGAGACAATTAAGTCTTCAAGCACAACTTCAAAAAAGAGTGCTGAAATTGCTGAAGCTTCCTCTGAAGCTCCGACGCAACAAGCTGAAGCTGAAACTGGGCCTTCAGAGCCCTTCAAGGAACAAACTTTGGAAGCCGAAGCAATTAAAATACCAGAACCAATTTTAATTGAAGAGACTGACACTGCCATCCCCGAAGCGCCTGCCAGCATGTGTGATTACATCATACGACATGCTTCGGGAAAAAAACTATCTGAAGAAGAAACTTATGAAGCTAACCATTATGCAAAGGAACTAAAATATCCAAAGGGGGCAGTAATATTCAATGGGACAAATGAAGACGACTTTTTATACTGCCTGCCTGACAACAAAGAGCTCTCTGTCTGCCGAGAAATGGCCAGGAGTATTGGCTTCCCGAAGCTTGAATCTGGATTAAGCGCCATGACGAAAGAAGATCTCGCAGACAGTCTTGCGTACAACAGCCTGAAGGTACAGGAATTTAACGCTTGAAAAGAGAACCCCCTTATTTTTTACGCAACTCGTTCCTTTTTTCTTATATGAATTCTTCTTCGTATAGGGCCTGATCCTAAGCAACGCACTAAGAGCGCAAAAGAGCGCCGAAGATGAAAGTTATGAAATTGCATTTAATAATTTACGCTCTGAAGTTATCAAACTGAGAAACGAAGCTTTGGAAAAAGATAAAATTCTGCTTACATTGGTAGATAAAGTGAAAAAAGACGAAGCTGCTTCAAGGGCCCAGACCGAAGCTCAAAAACGCGAGATTAAAGAACTTCAGAAACAGCTGGCTAGAGCTAAAGAGGAGCGCGCGCTTGAGGAAACGAAACGAGAACTTAGTGATTTTATGGTCAGCAAATTGGAATCAAGAGTTAAGGAGCTTCGGTCATCTCAGGGGAAATGCTATGTTAAATCTATAGAATGTGTGAATAAAATTAAAGCCAGCTTTGCCAGCGTCGGCGCCTTTTCCAGCGAAGAAAATTTCTCTCGAGGCAATCCCGAAGATCCGTTGGAATGGATTAGCCACGAAGCAGAGGCCTTCGAAGAGATTCTGAACAGTCGCGGCGATATCTGCGCTTTTTCGGGCGCCAGAGGAGTTGCTTCTGTCTTAGAGAAGAAAGGCTGTGATCATGTAAAATTTCTAGCTCAGTCCGAAGCTGCCTTATCTTCCGAAGACATTAAGGACCCCTCGGCCGAAGCAAGCGTGGTTGGCGGCAAATTTTTTACAGATATCTGGAACAACGGCGGCCGAGAAATGGCGCAAGAGATCATCCAAAGAAGCGAAAAAGGCATACATGATGCTAGAAAAGTAGCAGAAGCTGCCGAAGGGAGTACGGAGCCTGAAAGACAATTAGGTACCAATTAGTCATTCTTGTTGCGTTGTAATTTTCATTTCAAACTCTGCACATAGTTTGCAATATTGATGAAGAAATGTTCTCTTCCCTCAGAAGCTGCTGGGTCAACTGCCGACCCCCACACAAAAGGAGATGAAGAAATCAAACAAATGGCCGAAGCTATCATGAACAAAGTTGTTGATCAACTTCTAAATGAAGTCGCCGAAGCAGTGTTAAGAGAAGACTAGATGCTATTAGAAGAAACATTTAAATTGTGATCTATGTAATATTTTGTACATTTGGATGTAATATACAAGTTTCTTTCTATTATTCAATTCTTTACGATGCATGAAACTGTACATACATACCATTTTTGAGCCTTCGGCGAAAAAAACACCTTCCCTTCTTTTCATGCTTCGTGAAGAAAACACTCTTCGTTAAAATTATCCTGATAAGACACATCTATGCTTCGTAAAAGCATCCTCCGAAGCTATTTTCCGAAGATCATCATCATGTTCCCTCGTGACTTTGCACGATTTGCACTTTCTCAAACCATTCCTTCGAAGGTTAATACTGTGTGCCCTTCTTTTGCCGTATGCAACATGATGTATGATGCTTATGTTATGCGAAATGATGTGATGATGTTATGCTATGCATGTGACATTTGTTCCGAAGATACTCATAAAATATATTCATAAGCTCTGCATTCCCTTAGGAACGTCTTTGGAGCTTCTTCGTCTTTTACTTAGACGATCTCAGCGTTGACTTTTCGCTGTAAGCCTCCCTTAGGAGCTTCTTCGCCCTTTACTTAGGCGGTATCAGCGTTGACTTTTCGCTGTAAGCCTCCCTTAGGAGCTTCTTCGCCCTTTACTTAGGCGGTATCAGCGTTGACTTTTCGCTGTAAGCCTCCCTTAGGAGCTTCTTCGCCCTTTACTTAGGCGGTATCAGCGTTGACTTTTCGCTGTAGGCTCTGCATTCCTTTAGGAACGACTTCTGAGCAGAAAACTTACACTGCGCTCCCTTTGGAACGGCTTTTTGTGACTTCACAAACTTACTCTGCGTTCCTTAGAACGACTTTCTGTTATTCCGAAGGATTTTTAATTCGAAGGTCCTCCTTGGTAACGGAGAAAATTTTAAGCTTCAGCAACTTGGGCTTGTGGAGCAAATAGATTTTCTTCGTGGAAAACAACGAAATTATTACATGGAAACTATCAATGTTTTTTGCTTCACAGAAAATAAAACTGAATAGGAAAGACTGCTATCAAAGGTAGGATATGTGTCAATAAATGTGCTTCGACTCTGGCACAGTGCTGTTGACTGTGCGAGCTTCGGACTGCTCCCTGAAGTCCCTCTGATGTGGAGCGTATTGACTCCCTTCTGGCTGTTGACCTTGCTGCAATGGAGGTGGGGGCGGAAGCTGCTGCCAGGAAGCTTGAGGTTGACTTGCCGAAGCTACAGAAGCTGCAGGGTGGTTGTCTATGTATTGTGGGACATAAGGCGGATGATACGAAGCAGTATGCATGACCTGCTTCGGCTGAGCTTGTTGGGATGCTGCTTCGGCAATTTCCTTTTGCTTCTGGATTGTAATATGGCACGACCTAGTGGTATGGCCCTTGCCTTCTCCACAGAACAAGCAAAACAGCCTCCTTGGCTGATCTCCGAATCTTCCGCCGAAGCCCCTGGCGCCTCTGCCTCTTGGAGCTGGTGGCCGGAAGGAAGTTTGTTGTTGCCCCGAAGCCTGTGATGAGCATTGTGGTCTATTCTGACTCCCCTTATCGTCATTCTGAGTGTTGTGGATAGAACGGACATGTCTCGGGTAGTATCTTCCTCCGAAGCCCCTGGTCATTTCAGAAAATCTGAAGGCCTCCTCCCTTCTTTGACGAAAGTCATTGTCAGCACGAATGTACTCATCCATCTTTTGAAGCAATTTCTCCAGAGTCTGAGGAGGCTTTCTAGCAAAGTATTGAGCTGCAGGCCCAGGACGAAGCCCCTTGATCATGGCCTCGATAACAATTTCATTAGGCACCGTTGGTGCCTGCGCCCTCAATCGTAAAAACCTTCGGACATACGCCTGAAGGTACTCTTCGTGATCCTGGATACACTGGAACAGGGCTTGAGCTGTGACCGGCTTCGTCTGGAATCCTTGAAAGCTGGTCAGTAACATATCCTTCAGCTTCTGCCATGAAGTTATTGTTCCTGGCCGAAGGGAGGAATACCAGGTCTGAGCAACATTCCTGACGGCCATAACGAAAGACTTCGCCATGACTGCAGCATTGCCCCCGTACGAAGACACCGTTGCTTCATAGCTCATCAAGAATTGCTTCGGGTCGGAGTGACCATCAAACATGGGGAGCTGGGGTGGTTTATAGGATGGAGGCCAAGGTGTAGCCTGCAGCTCAGCAGACAGAGGAGAAGCATCATCAAAAACAAAATTTCCCTGATGGAAATTATCATACCAGTCATCTTCGTTGACGAAGCCCTCCTGATGAAGGTCTTTCTGATGAGGCCTTCTGTTCTGCTCATCGTGAGTAAGATGGCGGACTTCCTCAGAGGCTTCGTCTATCTGCCTTTGCAACTCAGCTAGGCGGGCCATCTTCTCCTTCTTCCTTTGTACTTGTTGGTGTAGCATTTCCATATCCCTGATTTCTTGGTCTAGCTCTTCTTCCTGAAGTGTCGGGCTGACAGCCTTTCTCTTCTGGCTTCGGGCCTCCCGAAGAGAGACGGTCTCCTGGTTGTGGTCCAGCGGTTGCAATGCTGAAGCCCCAGTCGCTGAAGCTTTCTTCGGCGCCATAGCTTCCGAAGGTGTTCAAAAAAGCTCGAAGTGGAAGTGAGTTCACCGGAGGTGGGCGCCAATGTTGGAGACTTGTTCTCAAATGCTTCGGTCCTGAGAGAAGATAAAAAGTACAAGCGTGACGCAAATGTCAAGTCAGCGTGAACAGTACGGGAGTACTGTTCATCTATTTATAGACGCGGGACGCAGCCCACATGAAATTACATCCATGTCCATTACATTTGTTAATAGCCTACGGAAATCAGTCAAGGTCCACGCAGTCTTTTCATCTTTAAGTCGGTTCCCCCCTCAGCAATTGCGCCGAAGCTCTCCTGCGCACAGCTTCGCGTGTGCTCGTCCTTCGTCTGGTTCAAGCTTCGTCCCGATCGTGCTTCATATTCATAGTTCTGAGCCCGAAAACACCTGCTCACATAATCCACTTGGAAAACATTGTCAAATCATGTTTTTGAGGACCTTCGGAGGACGAAGGCCCCCAACAGGTAGGCTTGTCATCCTTCGGCTCGTTGACGAAGGACTCCTTCTCCTTATCATTGATCACAATCCCCTTGCCCTTAGGATCTATCTCTTCGGGCGATTAGTCCCTTTGTGAAGAGAATGGCTCTGATACCAATTGAGAGCACCTAGAGGGGGGTGAATAGGTGATCTTGTGAAACTTAAAAACTTATAGCCACAAAAACTTGATTAGGAGTTAGCACAGTAATGCCAAGTGGCTAGAGAGGAGTCTTAGCAAAACACAATAACCACAAGAAGATCAACACAGAGATGGCACAGTGGTTTATCCCGTGGTTCGACCAAGACCAACGCTTGCCTACTCCACGTTGTGGCGTCCCAACGGACGAGGGTGGCAATCAACCCCTCTCAAGCGGTCCAAAGACCCACTTGAATACCACGGTGTTTTGCTTTGCTTTACTTTATCCCGCTTGCGAGGAATCTCCACAACTTGGAGTCTCTCACCCTTACAAAGATATTCACAAAGAAGTGCGGAGTAAGGGAGGGATGAGCAACTCACACAAGACACAAAGATCACAGCAAATACGCACACACAAGACCCAGACTTGAGCTCAAGAGACTATCACGAGTTTCTCACTAGAACGGAGCTCAAATCACTAAGAATGACGAAAAAGTGCGCAAGAATGAAGTGTGAGTGATCAACTATGCTCAAAGAATGCTTGGATGTCTTCTCCATGCGCCAAGGGGTCCCTTTTATAGCCCCAAGGCAGCTAGGAGCCGTTGAGAGCATTGTAGGAAGGCAATTCTTGCCTTCTGTCGACTGGCGCACCAGACAGTCCGGTGAACCACCGGACACTGTCCGGTGCGGATTTACTTCCTTATTTGGCGAAGCCGATCGTTGCAGATTGAGAGCCGTTAGCGCACCGGACACTGTCCGGTGCACACCGGACAGTCCGGTGCCCCCTTGTGACCGTTGGCTCGGCCACGCGTCACGTGCGGAATCCTCGGCCGACCGTTGCCCCGGCTGACCGTTGGCTCACCGGACAGTCCGGTGAATTATAGCCGTATGCCGTTGATGGCTTCTCGAGACCGACGACTTCGCCTGTGAACGGCTCACCGGACAGTCCGGTGCACCACCGGACAGTCCGGTGATTTATACCGTACACCGCCGTCGAAGTCCCGGGAGCAGCAAGTTCGCCAGAGCTAGCCTGGCGCACCGGTCACTATTCGGTGCACCACCGGACAGTCCGGTGCACCCAGACTGAGCAGACTTTGGCTGAACAAAGCCATCTCTTTTCTAATTCGATTTCTCCTGTTTCCAGCACTTAGACACAATACATTAGTCTATAAAACAATGTACTAAGTCTAGAAACATACCTTTTGACTTGATTTGCACTTTGTCCACCACTTTGCATAGATTGACACAAAAGCACTTGTGTTGGCACTCAATCACCAAAATACTTAGAAATGGCCCAAGGGCACATTTCCCTTTCACTAGGTGACTTTAAACGAGTTCGGCATGTCTCTAACAGTATGATGTAGAGCAACCTGACAAATACTCCCTTCGTACTAAAATAGTAGTCATTTTAGTTCTAGATTTTTATGTCCACATTCATATCTATACTACTCCATTAAGACAGTAGTGTCAGCGTCCACACCCCCGCGTGTCCCCGTCTGCCTCCACCCCCGTCTCTCAAAGTCGTCCCCTCAATCACCTCGCGTTGCCATTGCACGGCCCCGTCTACGACCGTCGCCCCTGCTCCCCCGCCCTGCGCTGCTTCCGCGGTGACAGGGATCCAAGAACACCCCCGCAGACGTGTCCAAGATTCAAGGCCTCCTCCTCCCTTCCCCCTCCCTCCCCCCTCAGCGATGCTCAGATCCACAACTACCATCGTCTAGCCCCATCCTCCGTCCGTGACCGCTCTGCGGTAGCGCAGGCGCTGGAGGCGTCCACATAGAGGCGACACCGTGACCCCGTCCCCATTCGACATCGGGCCCCTCCCCAACCATCGACGGTTTCCATCGTAGGATCTCCTCGCCCGTGCCCGCTTCTTCATCGGCGACTCGGGGAGGCCATGCCCCCTCTCGACCACACCCCTATCTCCCCTCGTCGCGTCCTGCCTCTAGGACGTCGCGCCACCCCTCCCTCCCCCTCACCACCTCTCTGACCCAGCCACATCCTGCCTGAACTGGTGAATGGGTGGGCTGGCGGCGGATGGGACAGCGAGGCCATGGTGTACACGCACCGCATGTGGGAGCTAGTGCGACGATGAGCTCCCCGACAGTTTTTCCCACACCCGTGCATGGTCCTCCTCGCCACATCCTGCCGCTCCACACCGACATCGACACCCACAAGGCGTGCGACCTCGACCCCGGCAACTGCATCGGCAGTGCAAGATCAAGGCACCTCCCATTGGAAGGTTCCAACCATGGCGAGTGTTGCCCCCTTCCATCCTCGACTGGACCAGTGGTATCAAGGTTTGTTGCAACGATAACCCATCAATGGAAACCAACCTTGTAACCCGTGCCGGGATATACCTTCCTTCCTCGCCACCACACCGGTCTCGCCTTCCACAGGAGCTGCCCCTGAATCTGTGCCCCCAATCAGTGCTCTGTGTTCCCCTTCTATCTTCTCCCCCATGATGCGCTCCTTCCATCTTTGCCAGCACACCGCGATTACTATTAAAGAGTGGGAAAGGAGCGCTACAGGCGATGCCATCACCCACCGTGAGGACAACGGGAGGTGCATACTCGGTTGTTCCTTTGTAGGCGCCATCTTCATTTTTTCCTACTGAGAACATCGCCTAAGCATATGTGTGGATGTGTTGGTTCTGTTCCTAGGTCATGACATCACCTAAGCATTCCAACTCTTCCATAAGTTCAGAAGTAAGCATTCCAACTCTGAACCTATTAGTTGTTGTCCATTCAGTAGTATGTATACATTTGTTGCCGTCGAATTACATTTGTTGTTGTTTAGAAAACAAGTCTTTTATTTCTTTCTTGCAAGTCCATCTGCTTTAGTTATTTCATGTGCTCCAGACAGTTCAAAACACTAACTGAGATCCATGTGCTCCAGACAATCCTATTGAGACCATTCTTTAGAATAGTTTACTTGTTAAAGACAGAACTATGTGCTCCTCCAATGTTGGTGCTAATCTTGACTGGTGGAGATACAATCCAATGTTTTAGAATAGTTTACTTGTTCTTTGCTTAGTTTTAGGCCATTAGTTGTCATATCCCATACTATGTGCTCCTCCAATCTTGACTGGTGTGTTGTGTTGCTTCCCATACTATGCCACTAGTGGTTTTGTTTCACAATGCAACTTATTTCTATTATATGTGTTGCTGCTGATCAGATGTGAGACATGTGATCCACATAAGATGCTTGAAAATTTAAAATACAATACCTGAATTGTTTACCAACAAGAAGCCGAGTAACGTGTTGCTACTAAACTGAAAACTGCAACTACTAAGCAACTTGCTAAACAACTATTCTTTGGACATATGATTTTTTTGTGTTTAGGACATTCTGAAATAATTTAGAGACAAACCAACCTAGAGAATGTGTTCTTTACTTTTTCATCCACAACACACCACTAGCACTTCTAGTCCTTACATACATGATGTTTCAACAGTGTATGTGAAAGTTGCCTAGAGGGGGGTGAATAGGCGAAACCTGAAATTTACAAACTTAAACACGCACTACTCTTGAGGTTAGGGTTAGAAATAAGTTGGAGTGCGGAAGATAGTTTCTCTTGCTATGAGTTGCTCAATCAATGCGAATAACTTTGGGAGCAAACTCAAAAACGATGTGAGCAAGAGAACTTTAGAGAGAGGAGAAGGGAGAAACAAATCGAGTGATGAAGATCAACATAAATAAACATGGTGATTTGTTTTCCGAGGTTCGGTTCTAAGGAACCTAGTCCCCATTGAGGAGGCCACAAAGGCCAGGTCTATTTCAACCCTTTCCCTCTCTCAATCAGTCACTTAGACCGGTTGAGTACTTCTCCTTAATCACCTAGGTCACTAAGACCCCGCAAGGATCACCACACAAATCAGTTTCTCTTGCTAGCTTTACAAAGCACTTAGAAGAAATAGAGTGAGAAGAAGAGAGCAATCCAAGCAACACGAGCAGCAAAAGAAAGACAAATGATCCTCTCTCAAGTCACTAAGCACTTGAGTGGATTTTGGAACTTGGAGAAGATTTGATCCTTTGATTGTGTCTTGGAGTGTATGTCTTTGCTCTAGTATTGAATGTGAAGGTCTGACAAACTTGGATGGCTTGAATGGTGGTGGTTGGGGGGTATTTATAGCCCCAACCACTATTCCAGCCATTGCTGTCGATGGGCACACCGGACAGTCCGGTGGTGCACCGGACATGGCACTGTTCACTGTCCGGTGTGTGCCACGTCAATCGACCGTTGGGGTTTGGAGCTGTTGACCGTTGAAGTCCTTTGTCCTCTTGGCACACCGAACAGTCCGGTGTGTTCTGACTTCTGACTTTTGCACTATTCACTGATCCTCCCGTCAGCGCAGTCGACCATTAGCGAAGTTGACCGTTGCTCCATTGGCTCACCGGACAATCCGGTGATTTTTAGTGTAGTGGCTCTGAGAGAACCCAAGAGCGGCCAGTTCGCGAGGTGCCTCGGCCTGGGCACCGGACAGTGTCTGGTGCGTCACTGGCTGCACCTATACTTGTTTTTGCTCCAAACTTTGTAGAGTTCCCCAACTCATTTTCTTTGTTGATTTATGTTGAATTTTATGCACCTGAGATAAATGACAACTAGTCAAACTAGTTAGTCCACGTGGTTTGTGTTGGATGTCAAACACCAAAATCGATTATGGGAAATGTTTAAGCCCATTTCCCTTTCAATCTCCCTCTTTTTGGTGATTGATGCCAACACAAACCAAAGCAAATATAAAGTGCAGGAATGTAACTAGTTTGCAATCTGACAGTTGTGCATAAGTTACTTTGAATTTAAACCAACTGAAAGTATTTCTAAGTACATATGATTGCTTTCTTCTAGTTTAACATTTTGGACCACATTTACACCACTTAGGTTATTTTTGCAAATCTTTTGTAAAAGTCTTTTCAAATTCTTTTGCAAATAGCCAATGGTATAAGAATATGATTTCAAAAAGCATTTTCGAGATTTTGAAAATTCTCCCCCTGTTTCAAATGTTTTTCCTTTGGCTAAATAGAAAGATCCCCTGAAGAAGTTCTCCCCTTAGCTATCAAGAGGGTTTTTGTAATTTGAATAAATTTCTCCCCCTTTGTGAAACAGTTTTTGAAAAACAGGGTGGGGGTGAGGGTGGTGTGCGGTCCTTTTGCTTTGGGCCTACTAATTCTCCCTGTTTGGCATTAATTGCCAAAAACAAAGAAACTTGAGAGGCCTACTATTTTCACATTCTTTTAAAGAATATGAATGAAATTTTATGAGTAGGACAAAGGATAAACGATACCGACAGAGTTGTAGCGGAAGCCTTGCCTTTGCCGAATACTCCATTTCCCTTTCAATCTAAGACTAATCATAGAGATACTCATGGAAACTCATTAGTCTTAGCCTTGTCACAAGAAGAATAAGAAATATGCATTTGTACCAAATGAAAGAGATATGATCAAAGGTATATAAATGAGCTATGTGTGCAAGATTTCAATCAAAGTTCTAAGAATCTAAGATGTTTAGCTCATTCCTAAGCTTGCTAAAAGTCTTTTCATCCAGGGGCTTGGTAAAGATATCGGCTAATTGGTTGTGGGTGCTAACATAAGCAATTTTGATATCCCCCTTTTGTTGGTGATCTCTGAAAAAGTGATGCCAGATGTCTATGTGCTTAATATGGCTGTGTTCAATGGGATTATCCACCATACGGATTGCACTCTTATTATCACATAGGAGAGGGACTTTGCTCAACTTGTAGCCATAGTCCCTAAGTGTTTGCCTCATCTAAAGTAATTGTGCACAACAATGCCCTATAGAGCTACTGAGTTTTGTTTCTTTGAAGCCCAAGACACTAGGGATCTTCCCAAAAACTGACAAGTCCTTGATGTGCTCTTCCTATCAATTTTACATCCGGCATAATCGACATCGAAATACCCAATTAATCAAATGTAGATCCCTTGGGGTACCATACCACAAACTTAGAAGTGTAAACTAAATATCTCATGATTCTTTTCACGGCCCTAAGGTGAACTTCCTTAGGATTTGCCTAGAACCTTGCACACATGCATACAGAAAGCATAACATCAAATCGTGAAGCACATAAGTAGAGTAAAGATCCTATTATCGACCGGTATACCTTTTGATCTACGGATTTACCTCCTGTGTCGAGGTCGAGATGCCCATTGGTTCCCATGGGTGTCATTATGGGTTTGGCATTCTTCATTCCAAACTTCTTGAGTATGTCTTGAATGTACTTAGTTTGGCAGATGAAGGTGCCTTCTTGGAGTTGCTTGATTTAAAATCCAAGGAAATACTTCAACTCCCCATCATAGATATCTCAAATTTCTATATCATAATCCTACTAAACTCTTCACAAGATGACTTATTAGTAGACCCAAATATAATATCATCAACATAACTTTGGCATATAAACAAGTCTTTAGCAATTGTTTTAGTGAAGAGAGTAGGGTCAGCTTTTCCAACTTTGAAGCCATTAGTGATAAGAAAGTCTCTCAGGCATTCATACCATGCTCTTGGGGCTTGCTTGAGCCCATAAAGCGCCTTTGAGAGCTTATAAACATGAGAAGGATACTCACTATCTTCAAAGCCGAGAGGTTGCTCAACATATACCTCTTCCTTGATAGGGCCATTGAGGAAGGCACTTTTCACGTCCATTTGATACAACTTAAAGCCATGGTAAGTAGCATAGGCAAGTAATATATGAATTGATTCAAGCCTAGCTACGGGTGCATATGTTTCATCGAAATCCAAACCTTCAACATGTGAATATCCTTTGGCAACAAGTCGGGCTTTGTTTCTAGTCACCACACCATGCTCATCTTGTTTGTTGCGGAATACCCATTTGGTATACCTACAACATTTTGGTTAGGACGTGAAGTTGTTGAGCTCCTCTTGCATTACCACCACCCAGTCTGGATCTCTAAGTGCATCCTCTATCCTGTATGGCTCAATAGAAGACACAAAAGAGTAATGTTCACAAAAATGAGCAACTCGAGATTGAGTGGTTACCCCCTTGTGAATGTCACCAAGAATGGAGTTGACGAGAGGTGATCTCTTTGAATTGCTTGGTGGACCCTTGGGTGCAGTGGTATTTGATCTTGAATCTCTTGATCATCTTCCTTATCTTGATCATCTTCATCTCCCCCTTGATCAATGTCCTCCTCATGAGGTGTCTCATCGTCTTGATCTTCATCCTCTTCTTCTTGAGTTATTTCCTCATCTTGAGTTGGTGGAGATGCTTGTATGTAAGATGATGGTTGATCTTGTGCTTGTGGAGGCTCTTCGGATTCTTTTGGACACCCATCCCTAATGGACATGTTCCTTAGCGTGACACATGGAGCCTCTTCATCATCTAATTCATCAAGATCAACTTGCTCCACTTGGGAGCCATTAGTCTCATCAAACACAATGACACAAGAAACTTCAACTAGTCTAGTGGATTTGTTGAAGACTCTATATGCCCTTGTGTTTGAGTCATAACCAAGTAAAAAGCCTTCTACTAATTTAGGAGCAAATTTAGAATTTCTATCTCTATTAATAAGAATAAAGCATTTGCTCCCAAAAACTCTAAAATAAGAAACATTGGGCTTTTTACCAGTGAGGAGTTCATACAGTGTTTTCTTGAGGATTCGGTGAAGGTAGAGTCGGTTGATGGAGTAGCAAGCGGTGTTAATCGCCTCCGCCTAAAACTGATCCGGTGTCTTGTACTCATCAAGCATGGTCCTTGCCATATCCAAGAGAGTTATATTCTTTCTCTCCACTACACCATTTTGTTGAGGTGTGTAGGGAGAAGAGAACTCATGTTTGATGCCCTCTTCCTCAAGAAATCCTTCAATTGAGAATTCTTGAACTCCATTCCATTTTCGCTTCTAATCTTTTTGATTCTCAATCCAAACTCATTTTGAGCCTGTCTTAGGAATCTCTTTAAGGTCTCTTGGGTTTGAGATTTTTCCTGCAAAAGGAATACTCAAGTGAAGAGAGAATAATCATCAACAATAACAAGACAATACTTACTCCTGCCGATGCTTATGTAAGCGATCGAGCCGAATAGATCCATGTGGAGAAGTTCAAGCGACCTGTCGGTCGTCATGATGTTCTTGTGTGGATGATGAGATCCAACTTGCTTCCCTGCTTGACATGCGCTACAAATCCTGTCTTTCTCAAAATGAACATTTGTTAGTCCTAAAATGTGCTCTCCCTTTAGAAGCTTTTGAACATTCTTCATCCCAGCATGAGCAAGTTGGCGATGCCAGAGCCAGTCCATATTAGTATTAGCAATTAAGCAAGTGTCTAGTTTAGCATTGTTATCATTAAAATCAACTAAGTATAGCAGACCATCTAACACTCCCTTAAAAGCTATTGAATTATCACTTCTTCTAAAGACAGTAACACCAACATCAGTAAAAAGACAGTTGTATCCCGTTTTACATAATTGAGAAACTGAAAGCAAGTTGTAATCTAAAGAATCTACAAGAAAAACATTAGAAATAGAATGGTCAGGAGATATAGCAATTTTACCCAAACCTTTGACCAAACCTTGATTTCCATCCCCGAATGTGATTGCTCTTTGGGGACCTTCATTTTTCTCATATTAGGAGAACATCCTTTTCTCCCCTGTCATGTGGTTTGTGCACCCGCTATCGATTATCCAACTTGATCCGTCTGATGCATAAACCTACAAAACAAATGTAGGCCTTGTTCTTAGGTACCCAAATGGTTTTGGGTCCTTTGACATTAGAAACAAGCACCTTGGGTACCCAAACACAAGTCTTTGGACTCTTGTATTTGCCCCCAACGTATTTGGTAACTACCTTGCCTGATTTGTTAGTGATCACAAAAGATGCATCAAAAGTCTTAAATGAGATGCTATGTTCATTTGATGCATTGACAATTTTCTTTTTAGACATTTTGATATGAGTTGAATGCTTAGAGCTAGAAGCCTCATTATTATACATATAAGCATGATGAGAAACATTATGAGATTTTCTAGCATGAATTTTCCTAATTTTGTGTTCAGGATAGTTCTCAGGATATAAAATGTAACCCTCTCTATTCTGAACCATAGGAGTCTTACCCGTATCAAAATTAGATAGTCTGTTCTTGGGGGCATTAAGTTTGGTGTTGCTTTGGCTTCCTTGTTGGAAGCCAATGCCATCCTTAATGCCAGGGTGTCTCCCATTATAGAGCATGCTACGAGCAAATTTAAAATTTTCATTCTCAAGCTCATGCTCGGCAATTTTAGCATTTAATTTAGCTATGTGATCATTTTGTTCTTTAATCATAGTAATGTGATCATTCATAGCATCAATGTTAACATCTCTACATTTAGTGCAAATGGTGACATGCTCAACAGTAGATGTAGAAACATTGCAAACATTCAATTCTTATATCTTAGCATTTAAACTAGCATTTTCAGTTCTAAGGCAGGAAATTGAATCGTTGACAAATATTAAGCTTTTTAGATAAATTTTCACATTTTTCTACTTCAAGAGCATAAGCATTTTTAGTTTAGCAAACTTCTTATTTTCCTTAATGAGCAAGTCCTCTTGGCATTCCAAGAGATCATCCTTCTCGTTAATGGTTTCTATCAATTCATTTATCTTTTTATTTTGATCCTTGGTAAGGTTTGCAAAAAGAGAAGTTAAACCATCTTCATTATCATCACTAGAGCTACCCTCATCATCGGAAGTGGTGTATTTAGGGGTATCTCTAGAATGTACCTTCTTCTTTTTGCCGTCCTTAGCCATGAGGCATTTGTGGCTGATGTTGGGGAAGAGAAGACCCTTGTTGACGACGATGTTGGCGGCGTCCTCATCGGAGGAGGAGTCGGTGGAGCTCTCGTCGGAGTCCCATTCCTGCCCCATGTGTGCCTCGCCACCCTTCTTCTTATAGTATCTTTTCTTCTCCATCTTCTTCTTCCCTTTCTTGTCGTCGTCCCTGTCAATGTCAATTGTATATGGACATTTTGCAATAAAGTAACGGACTTACCACACCTATAACACACCCTCTTAGAATGGGATTTGTAGTCCTTTCCCTTCCTTTGTTTGAGGATTTGTCGAAAGCTCTTGATGATAAGAGCTATCTCCTCGATGTCGAGCTTGGAGGTGTCGATTGGGAGTCTACTTGGTGTAGACTCTTCCTTCTTCTCTTCCGTTGCTTTGAATGCAACGGGTTGCACCTCGGGTGTGGAGGTGGTGCCTTGCTCCAAGTTGACAATATGTTTGGAGTCTTTGATCATTAGTTCAAAGCTCCCAAACTTGCCAATAACTTCCTTAGCAGATATCTGTTTATATCTAGGATCTCCACGGATTACTTGCACTTGAGTGGGATTACGAAAAACAAGAGATCTAAGAATAACCTTGACCATTTCCGGTCATCCCACTTGGTGCTCCCGAGGTTGTGCACTTGGTTGACCATCGTTTTGAGCCGGTTGTACATTGCTTGTGGCTCCTCTCCTTTATTGAGGATGAATCGATCGAGTTCTCCCTCGATCGTTTCGCGCTTGGTGATTTTGGTCACCTCATCCCCTTCATGCGCTGTCTTGAGGACGTCCCAAATTTCTTTGGCATTTTTCAACCCTTGCACCTTGTTGTACTCCTGTCAACACAAGAAAGCAAGGAGTATAGAGGTTGCTTGGGAATTAAAATGCCTTATTTGGGCAGCCTCATCGGAGTCGTAGTCCTCGTTGCCCACTTGTGGTGCCTGCGCTCCAAACTCAACAATATCTCATATGCTTTCGTGGAGTGAGGTTAGATGGTGCCTCATTTTATCACTCCACATACAATAATCTTCACCATCAAAATATGGTGGTTTGCCTAGGGGTACGGAAAGTAAAGGATCACATTTAGGAATGCGAGGATAGCGAAGAGGCATCTTACTATACTTGTTACGCTATTGGCGCTTCGAAGTGATAGACTCGACGCCAGAGGTGGAAGGTGATAAAGAGTTGGTCTCGTAGTAGACTACCTTCTTCATTTTCTTTTTCTTCTTGTCACCCTTCCTACGTGGCTTGATGGAGTCAGCGGATTCTTCTTTGTGCTTGTCGTCGGCCTCCTTTGACAGAGTCTGTTCCTCGTTCTTCTTTCCCGAGGCTTCGGGCTTTTCGCCGATGACCATTTCCCTCTTGGCATGCTCTCCTGACATCATTTTGAGTTGTTAGACTCTAATAAAGCACCGACACTGATACCAATTGAAAGTTTCCTAGAGGGGGTGAATAGGCAAAACCTAAAATTTACAAACTTAAACACGCACTACTCTTGAGGTTAGGGTTAGAAATAAATTGGAGTGCCGAAGATAGTTTCTCTTGCTATGAGTTGCTCAATTAATGCAGATAACTTTGGGAGCAAGCTCAAAAATGATGTGAGCAAGAGAACTTTAGAGAGAGGAGAGGGGAGAAACAAATCGAGTGATGAAGATCAACACAAATTAACATGGCGATTTGTTTCCCGAGGTTCGGTTCCAAGGAACCTAGTCCCCGTTGAGGAGGCCACAAAGGATGGGTCTATTTCAACCCCTTCCCTCTCTCAATCGGTCACTTAGACTGGTTGAGTGCTTCTCCTTAATCACCCGGGTCACTAAGACCCCGCAAGGATCACCACACAAATAGGTGTCTCTTGCTAGCTTTACAAAGCACTTAGAAGAATTAGAGTGAGAAGAAGAGAGCAATCCAAGCAACAAAAGAAACACAAATGATCCTCTCTTAAGTCACTAAGCACTTGAGTTGATTTTGGAACTTGGAGAGGATTTGATCCTTTGATTGTGTCTTGGAGTGTATGTCTTTGCTCTAGTATTGAATGTAAAGGTCTGAAAAAACTTGGATGGCTTGAATGGTGGTGGTTGGGGGTATTTATAGCCCTAACCACTATTTCAGCTGTTGCTGTCGATGGCCACGTCAACCGACTGTTGGGGTTTGGAGCAGTTGATCGTTGAAGTCCTTTGTCCTCTTGCACCACCGGACAGTCCGGTGGCACACCAGACAGTCTGGTGCGTTCTGACTTTGTAGTTCTGACTTCTGCATTGTTCACTATTCCTCCCGTCAGCACAGTCGACCGTAGACGAAGTTGACCATTGCTCCGTTGGCTCACTGGACAGTCTGGTTGTAATACCCAAATTTGTAAATCATGGTAATGGAGATAATTCTCTTATTTGCTTTGGTTCAATTCAACTAATCATGTGAACAACCCCATTTAAAAATGATTAAATGACTAAATGTCAACTAAACAACATGTGCATCATATTGGAGTTTTGTTTGTTGTGCATATAATAATGATAGTAACACTATTAATCAAAATATACTAACAAGAAAATTGAATTAGAACCCAAAAGGAGATTAGGGTTTGAAAAAGGAAAAGGGAATAATATATATAAGGCAAGAGAAGCAAAATAAATCTGTAAATAAATAAAATTTATCCATACTATGTTCACATTGAATATTTAAATGAAGATCCACACAAAGTTTGAATTTGAACTTGAACTCAAAATTGGATTGAAAAATGGAGAAAAGAAATAGAAAATAAAAAGGAAAAAGAGAAAAACCCTAACTGGGCCAACTCCCCTCATTTCGGCCCATCCTCACATCCCCACGCGCGCTCGGCCCAACTCCAAATCCGGGCGCCGACATCCCGGTCCCACCGCCCAGCCTCTCTCGCGCGCGCGCACGAACCTTCACTGTCGCGCGGGCCCCACTGGTCATTTACCCCATCCCCTCGCGCGCGCGTCAGCTGGACACCGACTGATGGGCCCGCTGTGCAGTCGCTACTCCAACCCCTTCGCGTTTCGCTCACGACACTTACTCGTGGGGCCCCCCCTGTCAGCTATTTCTCCTCTCCGACAACAGCATCGCGCGATTCCCTCGCCGCACGCGGGGCTACCGGACTCGCCGCGGAATCCGCGCGGTGGCCGAACTCCCGCCTCTGTCGCGCGTTCCCGATGACTATAAAACCAGCCGGGCACCTGGGACCCCTCCTCCATCGCCGACCGTCCCACCGCAAACCCCATCGGTCGAATAGAAGTCCGCCGTCGTCAAAGTCTCGCCCGCGCCGACGTCCAGTGTCGAGGATAGGCTCAGGGACCTTCGCTGGGTTGCTGCAGGGGTGGTCGTGGCACTGGCCGGCCGTATTGACGAGCTGAGCGACCTTAATTGCTCGTCGGGGTTCGGCTTGGATGCCGCGCCGCCCTGCACCATGAACGGAGACCTCGTCGCCGTATAACAAGGTAAATTAATCCCCTATTGTGATCGCCATGTCATGCACGTCATGTAGCTCCGTTCAATTTGACAGTGGAGGCTCTGTGGGAGTGTAATTGCTCGCCGCAACCTTAAGCACCGTCGTGGTCCGCACGACTCCGTGGTCAGACCACCTCACTGCGTGGGCGCAAAAATTGCTTCACTAGATCGTTGCGCCTCGTCGTGGGCATGGTGTAGAACCTTTTAATTGAGTTTTGGGTGCGCCATCCGGCCAGGGTGGTCATCGCCGGTGATGGGTTTTCCATCGTGGTCGGGCTGCGGCAGCTGGGGGGGGGAAAATCGGGCGCGTCAGGGACGATGGTGCCGCGACCGTTGGATCCTGGATTTATGGCTCCGATCAGATCTGGCGATGGTTGATCGGTGGTCGTTGATTTGCAGATGAACGCGCGGGATTAGATCGCATCTTCATAAAACCCTAGCCGTAGGATCTTGATCGGACATCTCACGCTGCGTACCGGTTCGAGTCAATAGAGATCTAATCTGAGCCCCTGACTTGGGATCGGACGGCTGGAATTAACCGATACCCTTTCGCCGAGCCATAATTGCAAAAGAGCCCCCGAAGTATTTAGATATCAACCCGCCGTCCAGTCTGACTGTGCGCTGAGTCTTAGGAATTTTATCCCCGAGCCCCCTGTGCTTCCCAGTAATTGAGGCCCAGTCCAGAGAGTTATAAAATCAGGAAAATGAATTAGAAAATGAGTTTTTAATATAAAAATAATTCCTAGAATTTATATAATTCATAGAAAATGCATATGAACTCCAAATTAATCCATTCCACTTCCTATGATTTTGTAATATTATTGTTTATCAATTAGTGCCACTGGTTTTACATAAAAGTCACATTAAAATTGTTATCTTAACTAATCTTGTAATAAGCACATATAATATTTGGAAAATCATAACTTAAAATCTACAACTCCAAATTTAGTGATTCCAGTTCCTGTGGTTTTATTTTAATGTGTAGATTATTAATATGTGTTTTGCATATATGTTTGGTGTAATGTTAATTTTGCCTATACCATGTATGTTTGTATTGTTACGACTAGCAGTGAGGTCACGAGGATTTGAAGAATCATCCTGGTACCTGGATTCTCAAGGCCCAGGCAAGTTGTGCCCTTGATCACTTCTTTTACCCAGCCATGTTCTGATTAATCATAATGATCTGCATAGGTTAATTTTGATGGGACCCAATAGGTTACCCTAGTTTGTCTATCTTTATACCTTGTTTACCACTGAACTTTCTGGGTAGTACTTGCTAGTGCTATATGTGGTTTTGGGTATGGAGATACACTATTCATGGTTACACTTTTGTTATCAGTTGTTATTTATTGTTCATGATGAGATCATTATGTTAATTGGAACATGGAGCGACCACCCGGGAAAACAGTGCTACCACAAGGGTAGTATGGGATGCCCTTGGCTGATTAATTAGGAAAGCTAGTGGAAGACTACCTTACCCGAAAGGGGCAAGGGCAGTAGGGGAGAGGTCAGTGTAGGGAGGCCCTCGGGAGGATTTTGCTGCGATGGCGGTCCTGCAAGGGATTCCTGCACTGGATCTTCCTATAAACTGTAGCGGGTTTTCGGAAGCTAGTGGAACTTTGTAAAGGCCTCGTAGTGGATCCCTAGCCATTCACCTCGGAAGTGTCTAAGGGCTTTGCAAACCCTGGCGACATGGGATACACGACATGTGGGTAAAGATGCGCAACCTCTGCAGAGTGTAAAACTGGTATACTAGCCGTGCTCACGGTCATGAGCAGCTCGGACCCTCACATGATTAATTTATGGAACTAAATTCAATTGGTCATATGCATTGCATCGCAGGTGGAGTTGCTACTTTTGTTCTATTACTTAAATGGGGTTGGTATTTACTTATACATAGTAACTGCTAATAAAATTTTGACCAACTTTAAAAGCAATGCTCAGCTCTAACCATCTTCTTTGGTAAGCCTTACACTTCACGTGAACTTCCACCTTTGGCGAGTTCATGCACATTATTCCCCACAACTTGTTGAGCGATGAACGTATGTGAGCTCACTCTTGCTGTCTCACATACACCACAGGTCAAGACCAGGTACTGCAGGATGATGCTCATGGAGGATGCTGCGATGAGTTCGTGAGAGGTCTAGGTCGTCGTCTCCCAGTCAACTTTGGGTTGCTGGACCGTTGTCTCCTTATAATGTAATTATTTATTTTGTATAGAACTCCTGTTATATATAAAGTTGTGACATTCGATCCTGTGCCACTATACATCATATGTATGAGACTTGGTCCCAGCATACCTGGTGTTATGTTAACCCCGGGTTTTGGACCCCTAAAATCCGGGTGTTACACTGGTGGCACACCGGACAGTCTGGTGATTTTTAGCGGCTGGCACTGAGAAAACCCGAGAGCGGCCAGTTCGCGAGGTGCCTCAGCCTAGGTACCAGACATTGTCCGGTGCGCCACTGGCTGCACCTATACTGGTTTTTGCTCCAAACTTTGTAGAGTCCCCAACTCATTTTTGTGTTGGTTTATGTCGAATTTTATGCACCTGAGATGAATGACAACTAGGCAAACTAGTTAGTCCAGGTGGTTTGTGATGGACGTCAAACACCAAAATCGATTATAGGAAATGTTTAAGCTCATTTCCCTTTCAGTATGCATACTACCTTGCTGCCTTAACATCTGTCACAAACTCGTTCGAGGCCAACCTTATGCGAGAGACGCATTCACGACTCGCTCCAGGCCAACCTCGGGCAGAATACGCAGTCACGACTCGTCCGAGGCCAGGAAACGCAGTCACGACTCGTCCGAGGCCAACTCCGGACAAGCAGTGCATTCTATATTGACTCTTTAAAAATAATTTTGTGTGATATTGATAATGTTTGCCACATGGATTTTGCATATCATAGTGATGTTTGTGAAAGTACATTCATCCCTTTTGTGAGTTTTGGTGATTTGGATAACAACACATTTAAAAGACTAATTAGTTTGCTAAGTGTTGAACAGGAAATTCAGTATGATGAACATACTTGAATAGTGTAATGATCAGTGAACAAAGGTTCAACACGAGGTTAAATAACCAATGAGACAATGCAAATGGATATAATATGGTTTATGTATTGGTTTGAATATATATGGACAATACCTTAGAAATCACTACATACATATGATCATAATAGAGGATGAAGTGATTAAGAGGATTGATCAAGCCAAAGTGAATAAGATATGAGGAATCGTGAATTGGCTTGACCATATTACTATCAGTCCATATGTGCTTCTATGAGAATCAAGCTAGAGCTTGATTGATCTTAACAGTTATATCTAGAAGACATTCAAGCAAGGTTCACAATATTGAAGAAATGATTCTCTCAATGGATGCTCAAAATGATGTGACTCAAGAATGGCTTGATAGGGTGAAGATAGCAAGGAAAGGGCTTTGAGGAACTAAGCGAAGGTGAAGGCCAAGCGACGGCTTGTGGACCGAGGTACCATGGCTAAGGTGAAGAAGAGAGTACTTGCACTAAGTCGATGAACTAATCAGCTATGAAGAGTTATAACATGTTGATGCATCAGTAAGGTGACTTGAAGCCATGATTTGAACTCATATATGGTGATATGGTACAAGTCACAGGGTTTGATTTGTGTTTGCTTCAAAAGGTGAGACAAATATGTTTGTGATCCTTATGAAGCAACGCCATGGAGAAATCACACATGAGACACCAATGACTCAAGGAGTTTACTCAATTATATTTTATTTAACTTGAGTATAGGAATCGTCGTACTATCAAGGGGGATCTAAAAAGAAGGTTGGTGTTTGCCAAAGCTCAAGCCTCCATATTCAAAAGCTATTTCAAAAAAACCAAAATCCCTTGGACACTCTGTGTATGACTATTGTTAGAATTGAGAAACTAAGAGTGTTCCTGTTGAAAAGCAGTTGAGCTTTTTCAACTGCAGTTGAACTTCACCTCAACTGCAGTTGAACTTCACTTCAACTGTATCTTCAGCTGCAGTTGACCTTTTTCAACTGCAGTTGAACTTCACCTCAACTGCAGTTGAACTTCACTTCAACCGGGGTCCAGAGAGGTTCAACTCGGGTCCATGGAAAGTTCAACCGGGGTTTTTTCCCCAGACCTCACTGGTCAAAACCGGATCAACCGGCCCTAGGGGCGGTTCAACCAGTGTCAGGGTCACCTGACCGGTCTGACCTCCTGACTAGCAGACTGACTGTCAGTCTGACCACCAGGCGGTTGAACCGGCCCTAGGGGCGTTCCACCGGTGTCAGGACCTGTTTTTGCAGTCTAACTTGTAGTCTGCCAGTCTGACTAGTAGACTGACTGTCAGCCTGCCCCAGGCGGTTGAACCGGCCGTAGGGGCAGTTCAACCGGTCCTCCACAGCCAAAATTAGCCCAACGGCTAGTTTTGAAGCCCCACCTATATATACTCACTCCTACCTCTCCCCACACAAGAGCATGACCCAAACTCCATTACTAACTTGAGAAACACCTCCCACTCTCTCTCACACATCTCTTGCCTCTCCCATTTCAAATCTTTGGAGAGAAATCTTTGAGTGAGTTTGAGAGCTGCGGTTTTTGTGCTTCATCTCCAAATCTCTCTTGCTCTTCTTCATTCGAGCTTTGGTACTACATCAAGTTCTTTGTGGATTCATTACTCTTGGAGCTTCTAGCTCCTAGACGACTAGGTGTCTCTTGTGAGTCTCCAAATCTTGTGGAAGACCACAAGAAAGTTTTTATTACCCGCTCGTTTGAGCAAAGATTATTGTGTGGGCTTGACCTTTGTGGTCGGCCAAGGGAGGATTAGGGTTGAAAGAGACCCGGCTCTTTGTGGGCGCCTTAACGAGGAAGTAGGGCACCTTTTGTAGTGTGACCGAACCTTGGGATAAATCTTGTGTCTCTTGTGTTCTTGCTCATTGTGTTCGTTCATGTTCTTCGTTCCCTCACCATTCCGTGAAAGAATTGTTCATATCTTTTTGGTGTGTGGATCTTGAGAAGTGCCCTTCTCAGATCTACCACTTTAAACCCTGTGGATCATTTAGAACATCTCATTTCCAAAGTTAACTCGGTGAATTTCGAGATCAATTCAGTTTTATATCTCATCGTTTAGTTGAGCTCGTGCAAACCCGTTGAACCAGTTTTGACACCTGTTGAACTGGTTTTACCTAGTTTGTTTCTAGTTTTTGTTGAAAAAGTTTTAACTTGCCTATTCACCCCCCTCTAGGCAACTTTCAATTGGTATCAAAGCCTAATCCTCATTCTAACGCTTAACCGCGTGAGGAAAAGATCATGTCGTTGGGACTAAGAAACGAAAGTGCTTCTAAGCTTGAAAAGGTTGAGGTTGCCTCGACTTCATCTTTTGGTGCAGATGTTGATCCTAGGGCAATAGATCTTGCCATGAGAATCGCCGAAAGGATGTTCCTCCAAATGAAGGAAGATGAGGCAAAGAACAAGATTGAAGAAGAAGAAAATGATCGATGGAGACCAAACGACGAATCCACCTATTCACAAGGTTCGTCTCTCAAATCCACTTCTCATATGTGCTTTATCGCTAATGGGAGTGACTGTGAAAGCGAAATTGAGGATGAGGAGGAGCAAGAAAGTGATAGTGAAGATGAGGATGATCTTCAACAATTCTTCGCTCAGCTAAGCAAGAAAAATCGGATGAGCTTGCTCAAACTCATAAAAAGAGCAGAAGAACAAAAAGAAATGCTTTATAAGCAAGAAGACTTCCTCATCAGAAAAATCGAAGACTTAGAGAAGTTGACCAAAGAGCATGAGAAGCTAAAGTGCTCTCATGATGATTTGGTCCAAACGTATGAAGACATTTCAATTGAGCAAATTAGAGCTGTTAATCATTCATCATATATTGCTCAATTAGAAAATAAAAATGTTATGCTCAAGAACACGATAGAAAAGCTAAATATTGAAAATCTAGCTTTACAAGAAAAACATGATATGCTTGTGTTCTCTCATAATAAATTTATAGATTCACATATCATGCTAGAAATGGCTCATGAGGTTGTGTTAACTAATTTGAAATCATACCAAACTCACATATGCACATGTACTCAAATAGAAACTATATTATCATGTGCTAACAAATGTTGCTCTCAAGAAAGCCAATCTTCCATTGAGCTAGAATTTTCAGGAACAAGTAATGTTTCCTATGCAAAAGAAAACAACGAGCTCAAGGAAAAAATGAGAGGCTAAGAAGGAGCTTGACTAAATTGAAGGGAAAGTGTCATGCTCAACCTTCTCAAGATACCCACAATAATTTGGTGAAAAAGCTTGAGAAGGGAACAACCATAGCATGCACAAAACCCCTTCAAAAGAATACCCGTTCTGTATCTATTCATACAAATTTTTTACTCCTGTCGCAATATATATATATATATATATATATATATATATATATATATATATATATATATATATATATATATATATATATAACACATACATTAATATCCGGTAAAAAGGTAAACCAAATTTTAATTTGGAACGGAGGAAATATATCCTTTCAATCACTTCATTGAAACTTAAGACCTTTGACAGTGCTAATAAAAAGCTTCGAACGGAACAACGCTTTATAAAGTCATCTATACGTTTGTCAATCTTAGGCCATATTTAGAAGCCCTAAAGCTTATAGTCCTTAGGGGGTGTTTGGTTCTGTGGACTAAAGTTTAGTCCGGGTCACATCAAGCGTTTGATTTTCAAATAGGAGTATGAAATATAGACCCAACTAACTGTACTAGATTCGTCTCACTTTTTAATCTTCGGCTGAGAAATTAGTTTTATAATCCGACTACATTTAATACCCCGAACGGAGGTTCAAACATTCGATATGATAGGGGCTAAATTTTAGCAGGGGCAAACCAAACACCCCCTTAGTAAGCTAATAAAAGCCCACTAATAAACTAACCGTTAGCTATGAGGTAGCTAATAATTAGTTGTTGTATTAGATTGAGGTGTTTGAAACTTTTACAACTAATTTTAATAGTTAACTATTAGCTGTTGTATTAGATTGAGGTGTTTGAATCGACCACACTCTATGTACGCTCATTTTCAAGTTCTTTTTTTTTGTTCCCCTCCACATTATATAGCTCCTAGGCTGGATGTGTGTGTTTTTTTATTCTTCTTCTTCCTCTTTTTTTTCTGTGAACTGCGCTTCGCAACCTGTCGAGCTTGCGTCCACTAATTTATCAGCCGAGATATTAGCTGAAAGCGACGCGATGGAGGTTGCATGCATGTTTCAGATAAATCACACGAGATATTCTACCACCGTACACTGGTCGTATCCTTAGAGAGTTAACTGCATAAAGCCCATGAACTTATTAAGAGATGCCATTAGAAGTTGTTAAACAGAGCTCCGCCTCTATCTCACTTTCCTCTAACTCACCTTAGATTCTATTTGAGAGAGCTTCACTTCAAGAGTTTCGAGCTTATTTCAGTTTCTTATATCCAAATAGGTCTAACTCTATGATCTCTAATTTCAAAACAAAACTGAAACTAGAGACTAGTTTCATGAAACTTTCGAAGCCCCTCAAAGGGTGCTTCAAAAATATTATTTTTATACCTTCTTATGAAGCTACATCAAAATTACCTATCATACTATTGGTCACATGACCTATCGATTTATGTCTCTTTCTGCACCCTTCAATCATCAAGGATAATTAAAAAAAAACTCTCTAAATTAATTGTATTATAGAAACTAGAGTCTATGTGTAAGCCAAACACTTTTGAAACCCGACTTACCAATATACTGGAGTTGTTTAATTGACGAAGGTTAACCGAAGCTACAATTTCTGAAGTGAATCCTTCCAAACATGGTCTTAATTAAACTGTTTGGGAGTACAGTTTTTTTACGGTTTCTAGGCAATGCCATATTTTTAGTAATATTATAGTATTTTATGTTATAAAATATTTTGTTGTATTTCTGAAAACTATGCTTTTAAAAGTTAAAACCATGATATTGTAGATACTATATTATTTTTACAGTATTGACCTGACTAACTTTTGCCGAATAATATGGCTTACAATTATAATATCATGATTTTTAAAATATATTGATGCCAAACAGACCCTTGAGTTGACAAGCTGATACATTCGGCACTGCAATTCCAGACAGATGGTTCTGGTTGCAGCTCAAATTCTTTGGCTGGAAGAAGGGCACACGTCGCTGTCTCTGATGAGCCTCTATGGCTTTAGTTGGATCAAGGTCGCTGTTTTTCGGTTTATATGGTCCAGTCTAAATCCGTCTACTGCTTCTATGCCCAAAAAAAAATCGATCCACTCTCTCGTAGGATTTGTTTTTGGGAAGGGAAAAAAAACACTATTCATATGCCTTGAGTGAAAAAAAAAAAGAAAGAAAATCGAAATGGAAATGAAAGGCTTGCTAATTATCAATGGACATTAGCTAAGCTCTGCACATCACTCTAGTATTTACCCCTATACTAGTACTACCTAAGCTATTAAAAAAGGAGAATAAAAACCAAAAGGAAAAAAAAACTTGTGGCCAGGGATGCTTTGGCAGCGTAACGTTAACGACGGCCACAAGTTGGGGTGGGGTGGGTGGTGTGGGCCCCGCCGCAGGATCTTTCTGGGCCTTGGCGCTGGCCGCGTGACGTGGCGCCGAAAAAGCGCAGCGAGAAATACTTGTGGCCACGCTTTTTGCGGCCACGGATATTCTTCTTTTCTTTCCCTGCACAAGCACAGCACAGCACGGTGCACTCCTATATTATTTCACTTTTCTGTTAAAAAAAAGAGAGAGCAAATGCTCTTGAAATTTCTTGTGGACACGACACAGGTAGGAATTTATCCTCGTTTCTTTTTCGTTTCCTTTTTCTTATCTAGTAACGAGAAAACGGGCCGGGTTTATCCGGTGAAAAAATCTCTGCTATTTGAACGGCCGCAGATATTTGCGGTGTTTTCTCTTTTATTTTCTCTACGCTGCTTCGTGCCCTATTTTCAACACGTGGAAACCTTCCTATCCACTGCCAATCACTTCACTTGTCCACTTCTCAAATTTTCAGAACAAACTTCTAAATTTATAATGAGGCTCAGTGAAATATTTAATTTCGATACAATGCTATAGATAAACAAAACCACCCTGGGAGCCTGCACCGGAAATGGAAAAAAAAAAGAAAGAGACCCTCTATCTCAAAAGGGAAAAGAGAGGGGTCAGAACGTAAAATATCCGCAGAGGGAGGAGGTGGGGCCTCCCCTCCCGGGGCCTCCCCAGCCACTCGATCCCTGGCCCTTCTCGAAATTTCCAGCCCTGACAGGCGGGCCCCACGGCCGACGTGGCCCGCCTCCCCTCCCCTCCCTTCGCCCCCAAAAATCTCGCCGCTCCCACCCCTCTCCTTCCTCTCGCCATTTCCATTTCCTTGCCCTTGCCAGCCAGAGCGAGACTCCACCGCTTCCTCTCCGCCGCGTCCTCCTCCCCTCCCTCCGTTCCTCACGGCTCTCCGGACTCGCCCCGCCGCAGGCCGTGCTGGGTTTCGTTCTCTGGCCGGCCAAGAAGCGATTTTTAGTGCTTTCTGGGCGGATCCCGGCCGGGAAGGGACCGAATTTCCACGACTTCGACCGCCGGCTGCTCCTCTGCTGGGCTCTCCGTGCGCAAGAAGAGCCTACCAAGGTGAATCCGGAGATTTGAGCTCCGGGCCCGCCTCATGGAGTCCATGGCGCAGGTTTGCAATTGTCTCCTCCCTTTCCCTCCTCCACTTGATCCTTCCCTGCCGGTGTTGGAAACTTCGCCCGCCTCGGTTCATTTTCGGCAAAAAAAAAAAATAGTTTTTTAATGCCAATATCTCATCACCCTCTTAAAAAATGTGCTGTTTCTAGACGCTTCTCCTTCCGGTCTGGGTTGCACGCCAATCATGGCACCCGTAGAGAGTTCTACTAGAACGAGATGGCCAACACGTAACATGTGTTTAGCTAATTTGCTGTACTCGTTCCCCTTTTTTACAGCACTATCGCAACTTGTCTTCCAATCAATCCAACAGTTCCCACCCATCCTATTATTACCACCACCACCACCACCTCTTTTACATGTCTTAAGTTGACGTCGTTTGCGGGATCCGGAGCACTGGGAGCTCAAATCTGGACATTTATGCATGGTAGAATCTGGCATGGCTTTGACCTGTTGAGGGACAATCACTAAATACTTGTTTCCTGTTGTTCCTTACAGGAAAGGGACGCGTTGGATTCACCTGCCTTGTCGATTGACAAAAGGCTGCGGTCGGATGCTGTCGAATCTCCTCCCCTGGTGGATGATGCAACGCAACCTAAGGAGGGGGCGGACGGGTACCCTGTCAAGGTACCCATTTCTTGTCCCACTTTTGATATCAGTGTGAGCGTACAGCACTGTCACCAGCTCACCATGCCAACTAATGGGCACACCTGCCTTGATTCAAGTAGGTTCGGAAGCCTTACACGATCACGAAGCAGCGAGAGAAGTGGACAGAAGAAGAGCATGGGAAGTTCCTGGAGGCACTGAAGCTCTATGGTCGGTCTTGGCGCCAGATACAAGGTGCGTGCAGGCTTTACATGTGACCCTACGTTAGAGCACGTTGATGATTAGTTCTCTGATTTGTCCTCCAAACTGCCGTTTATTAGAACACATTGGCACAAAGACTGCTGTCCAGATTCGGAGCCATGCTCAGAAGTTTTTCTCCAAGGTGCTTAACCCTCATGTGGCTGTGCTCAATTTAGCTGCTGTCACTGCATTCACAGTATTTTACCATCACATGTGCTTGCACAGTGAGATTTTCTAGAAGCTAACTCTGAGCTAACTACGCAGGTCGTGCGTGAACCTGGGGCCAGTAATTCAATTGAGATCCCACCCCCTAGGCCAAAGAGAAAACCACTGCACCCATACCCTCGCAAGTGTGCCGACTCCACCGTGGCAAATGCTCCAATGGGCGAACCGAAGAATGCTCCTGTTTCATCACCATCTGGTTCTGACCAAGAGAATGGTTCACCTGTCTCGGTGTTATCTGCAATGCAGTCGGATGCTTTTGGTTCATCAATATCAAACCCATCAACTGGGTGCACGTCTCCTGCGTCATCAGATGATGGGAATAATGTCCCTGAGATAGTGAATGGGGAGGAAAATTTGCTCACTCAGCAAATAGAAGACCGATCTCGTCAGGTAAGGAAACATTCATCCTGTGGGTCGTCTTTCGAAATGGGTGTAACCTGAAACGTGAACATGTTTGCTTATGCGGCTTGGTATGTTTCAATTACAGGAATCAAAGCAGGACAACAGTGATGGTGAGCTGTCTGAAGAAGATTCATCACGAGTCCAAGAAACCAGTTTGAAGCTTTTTGGGAAGACAGTTATCATCCCAGACCCAAAGAAAGTCTGTTCCTCGGATGGGGGAGCTGGAGATGATACACAAGAAGTGATGCAAACATCCTGGGTTGGAGGAGGGGTGGCAGCATACCCTGCCCATAACGGATGGTTTCTTCCGTTCCATTCTTTCCCTGCTCATATGTATGAGTCGGGGGATGCTAGGATTTCCCCTCTTCATATGTGGTGGCCTTACTACGGTTTTCCGGCCGGCCATCCAAGAGGGTTTGGCACAGGGCTGCTTAACGAAGGCGCCATTGAGAGTGATGCCGACAATAGCCCATCGGTTGAAAATAATTCTGATCGCACGGGCAATGTTCATGTTCAGACGACGACCCCTACCATTCACAACAATGCTGTCAAGGAGTCAGTTGGGCCAGTTGAGATGCCACAGTCGGGTCCGAGCGTTGAGCTGAAACCCAGCGCGAACTCGGCCTTTGTAAGAGTGAAGCCAAGCAGCAGCGTCAGCGGAGACCAATCACTGGTAAGGGGGTTCGTGCCATACAAAAGATGTAAGGTCGAATAACCCAACCCAACGACATACCTGTCTGCTGCTAATCTTACTGGAGATTGATTGATCCTGAACAGTGTAGGGACTCGAGTGGCACACATCCCTTGTTCCAGTGTGCCTGCCATTTTTTGCCTGCAAAATTGGCTGCTGGTGTATGTGTAATATTGTCGTTTTACTGCCTGCAGCGGAATGTAAGATGCCGCAGGCTTGTTGCTGTCACCTAGGCGTAGACTGAACAGATGTTGTGCAGGGATCGCCGATCTCTGCACCCTTATGTTTGTTGTACGAGGAAAACCGGATTCTGTTGAACTCTCGTGTTCAAAAGTTCATTGATTCCTGATGGAAACTGATTTGTAAATGAACATGGCAATGCCGCTCGACAGGTATCCTGTAAGACCAATTCTTTTGGTCCTTGAACAATGGAATGCAGACTAGGTTTTGGTCATTCAAAGCAAGCTTTGGGTGTGCTGTTATTGTGTTGGATGCAAAGCAAGCGTTCTGCTGCTGCTGGTAACTTCGTGAGGGCTTGTGCTGCTGCCGATGATGCCGTGCTATCCCTACCTCCTCTTCCTGTTGGTGTTGCTGCCATCGTGGGTTAGTTTGTGACTGCCTGTGTTGTGTTGTTGCTGCTGCTGATGTCTGTTGAAGTATACAAGTGGATTGCTTATCTTTTTTTCTAACGGCTTAAATTTTTAAACTTGCGTAGAACTGGTTAGTGTGTCTACTCTAGCACTGGTCTCTAGCACTGGTTAGTGTCCACTCTAATATGATCAAACCTCCATTTCTTTATTTACATGTTTGCACCTTTCTCTCTCACTACAATGTAGTGAGTACGGGTGTTAAAGTGTATAAACAGATTGTCTATCTTCTGACAATTGTTTAATTTTTTGTTAAATTAGTTAGAGCGTTCACTCTAACAATGCCCAGTCCTCACCATCTGCTAGAATAAATTGAAGACAGACTAGACCAAACATTTTGTGAACCTCTTAGTGATGTGCACGCGATGGTTGCCACATGCGATGCGACCAAACAACGACGTAGATGCACTACCGTACTCGAGATACAGTACTACATCGTGAGTGGATCCTTCAGACAACGCATGGAAAGGTCTCAGTATTGGACAACAGGTGTTTCACACAAAAGTTTGTCTGTCTGTACATTGCTCAGAAAATTCTGGAGAAACAGGAAAACGCTACACCATGGAAGAAAAAACACTCGAGAGTTTCTCAACCCAAACGGGTCGACTCGCATCTTGTACATGCACTTGTACAATACAAGGTATAAAGAATGTTGAGTTTATAAGCAGCAGCAGCAGCATCATCATCATCCCACCAAACACATGTTCCCAGCCTACGTACAAAATTAAACACAAAGCAAGCACACAAGCAAATCCCCGTCCCATCCCTTCCCCTTCCCCAGGTGTGGAGGAGCAGAGGCCCATGCACACAACAAAAAATTGTCTTGCCCCTGTACGTGTGTATATATCTGCAGTAAGGTGCACAAGCGCATGACCTCTATTGAATATATGATACAGCCCCTGCCTGTCAAAACGCGCTCCATGTGTTCGTCCCATGTTTCGTCGGGCTGTGGCTCGTGGTCTCTGTCGATTTAAACGGCCCTGTCCCAAATGGGTCCTCGTCGTCGAACGAGTAGCCCCGTCTGTTGTAGTCACTGCTCTTCATCGAATCAAACCTTGCAAACGTGCCGATCCCGTCGTGGTCACTGCTGCTGTTCATGGAATCGTACCTCATGAAGCTGTTGCCCCCACCCTGATCTGAAGTGCTGCGGAAAGAATCGAACCTCGCAAAGGTATCATTCCCACCGTTGTCAGCATTGCTGCTGAAAGAATCGAATCTCGATAAGCTGTCGCGCTGTCCAAAGGAATTGCTCTCGTGCATGCCAAATGAGCTGTATTGGGACATGGTGTCGAATGGATCGTCTCCTGCTTCGCTATACCTTGGCGTGAAGCTTGAGTTGTACATTGGAGTACTCGGGACTGAAGAATCGAAGAATCCCTTCTGCTCTTTGCCATACATGCTGCTGGCGGTAGGAGATTCTGCTCTGCTTGGCCCAGAATCGAACAGTGATCTCTGCATTGGTGTGCTTGGAAAGGAGTCGAAGAATGGTTTCTGCGTCGGCGTGCTCGGAACAGAGTCAAAAACTGATCTCTGCATTGGTGTGCTCGGAACAGAGTCGAAAAGTGATCTCTGCACCGGTGTACCAGGGACAGAATCGAAGAGTGACTTCTGCATCGGCGTGCTTGGTACAGAATAATCAAAGACTGAGTTCTGCATCGGTGTGCTAGGGACAGAGTAATCAAAGACGGATTTCTGAACTGGCGTGCCTGGGATAGAATCAAAGACGGATTTCTGAACTGGCGTGCCTGGGATGGAATCAAAGATGGATTTCTCCACTGGGGTACCAGGAACAGAATCAAAGAACGGCTTCTGTTCCTTGACAACTGAATTACCAGATGAGGAACCTCCAGTTCTTATCGGGGGAAGGCCTTGTGGCCCAAAGAAGAGATCTGAATCACCATTCTCACCCTCCTGGGAAACAAACCACAGAGGTAAGTGCCAGATAGTGCAGTATGAAAACAACATAACAGTATGACACAATGTCAGAAAAAGTAAACAGAGTCCAACCTTATGACCAAAGTTCCATAGGGAGTCATTATCCATGCCATGATCAAAAGATGGGCCCCATGAGTGTCCATCATGGGTTTTATCTCCATGAGTAGGGGAATCCATTGCTCCACGGTTGCTATAAAATTCACAAGTGCAATAAGATCGCTTACATAAAAACACAACACTAAGAAATACTATAAAACTAAGAGGGGTCAATAGTTCGACACGATAGATGCCTTTCAAACTTCCCTTTCAACAATGAAGTTAATATGATATATTTCCAGCATGCAAGAAGCACGTTTCACATATAACGTTCAGGAACCAAATTTCCTATACCAGCTAGACTAACAAAATATTGTGCTGGCAGAAGCCTGGCTTATAGGAGAAGCCAATGGCCTATATAACTTCAGCTACACACGAGATCATGCCTCAACATGTAATATTTTTTCACCAAAAAGAATTGACAAAGAAGCTTTAGCTGCAAGAGCTTACGGTTATATTGAGACTAAATGGTATTCACAAACAATGTTTCTTTTTCTCTAGCAAAACATGTGTATCTATCATATAAAAAAAGAAAAGTATAATCTATACCTGATACTCTCACGTGGTGAGACATCATTTGTTCCAGATTGCTTTTTATCATGTTCATCGGGACCATCCTCTTTGTTCTTGACAGGACTAACTGGAGGACTTTTTGCTGACTCTGGTTTGATATTCGATGGTGTTGTTTCAGGTTTGACAGCCTGCTCCACAGCAGCAGCAGATGTATCACCCTTGTTGTCTTCTTTTTCCGTTGATGCCCCATTTGAAGATGCTTTAACATCCTCAGTAGGCTGACTCTTTGCTACAACGGGAGGCTCCACTTCAACTGTTAGTTCCTTTATTATAGAGAATCCTGGATAAATGCAAGCGGAGCAGCATATATAGTTTAATATATAAATCGTCAGCATAAACACGGATTGAATAATGGTCATGGTGGTAGAATCAAAATTGAAGCTACCATACCTTCATCTCCAAAATTATCCCACTCTTCATCCCATGCATAAGCTGTCTCTTGAATTCCAGGTTGCCAACCTAAAAACGAAAAATAGAGGCAAAGAGCAGGATCTCATTAGCAACGGAGAATTGGGGTAGATGAAGCCCTGAAACAAATTAGATCTTGCAATGAACAGTGCATGGATCTGATACAGAGAAAATTAGCAAGAGCAAGTCAAGATTGTTTTAGTGAACATAGATATTATGATGCAAGTAAACATGATGTAAGACTGATTTTAGTATTTCATTAGCTCATAAGTGTCGCTACAGTAACGGCAGCACTTATTCACGCAAAAAAAAAGGCTTGTCTTCTAGGTGTTTGGTTTTGGGTCAAGTAGAGTCGGTCTTTGGGCACCCGTCATGCTGCAGCTCGGGGACGAGCTGCTTGTTCAGGAGGGGTGTAGTGTCAAGACCTGTCAGGGCCCAAGGGGGCTGCGGCAAGGAGCAACAACAAGAAGCACAAGTCAAAGGATAAGAAGATTAGTTGAGATTATCTAGGAAGGTTATCAGTTAGTAGTTTGTTGAGAGTTTTTAGGAGAGTTTTAAGGAGATAAGGATCTCTAGCTAGATAGGGGCGACCAAACGATCTATTTATGTAATCAATGGATGAGAAATAAAGTAGGCAAGAATTAGAAGGGAGAAACCCTCCTCTTGCTCGGCCATGGGCAGAGGCCCTGGCCGACGTTCCTACCCATCGATCCCCTTCTCCAATCCCCTCTACGCATCTACAGTTCACGGGTACTGTTCCGCACCGCCTCCACCTGCAGCTCCAATCCCTCACCGATCTAGCAACCATAACAATAACTGACAGACAGGGAACCAGTGTACAAGTACCCATTTGAACAAGAAACACAACCAAAACAAGCAAATATTGGATAAAAACCAAGAAACAAAGAGAATAGTAACAAGTACCAAAAGGAAGCTCCACTAAAGTAGTTGGCTTAGATCTCAACCCATATCTCTTGCATTGCTCATTCAATGATTTCACAAGCTCCTCAAGATCTGACTGTATCTTATTAGCCCGCTCCTATAAACAGAGGTTAAAGGAGATCAGAAAACAGATGTAAAGCATGATGCAATGAAAGATATTGGATGAACAAAAAAACAGACCTGAAACTTCTCATCGCTATCATCCCCTTTTTGCAGCTTAACTATGGCGTTATAAATTTCCAACTTCTTCTCCTGCAAACATAATAATAATAATATGCTCACAGCTAGATCTCGAGGATGAAGTTGTCAGCTTTATAATAGAATCACAAATATACCTGGATCTCACGGAAAGTAGCCTCATCCATTGTTAGCTTTGATGCCACATCTCCAACCTTCTTGCATCTCTCATCATATTTTGCAGAAAGAGATTGGACCTGAATATATAATTGAAATTTCATATAAAACAACATTAGAACAAAGAGTGGCCACTCTTACATGCCATCGTACAAGGAACTTCATAGGACATAATCAAATTGTAACACAAATTATAATGCCCAAAAGTCTTCTAGCTTCTACTAGAGTAATATATGATATGTTTCCACTAAAGATGACCTCATGAGATCTAAAGACGTGTGATTTTCCAGGAGCATGTAACAACAGGACAGGAAACTTGTACAAACAATGTGCTTGACATATCACAAAACATAACAATGTAAAAACATAGTTCAATATGATGAGGCCTGAGATAAAGAGATTATTTTTATCGGTCTTTTCTGCTTCTTCCAGCACTTCAGAAACCATCAGCATCTTCTACGAACCATAGTTACTCAAAAAGGGTAGGAAATGGAATCAGAGAGCTCAATTAATGAAGGTTACAGAAGGAAAATTACCTCACGTTTATCAGCAGACATACTTTCTGAGACTTCATTAAACCTATTGTCACACCTACTTTTGTAAAGAATCTAGCACAATATAACAAAAATAAGTCAAACATAAATCCATTAAATTAGGACAGAAATATAGCTCATTAGATCAAGTTAAACTATGTGGTATAGCCCATCACTTTATATATAGAGTTAAATGCATCAGCGACATCTAAACTTGTCAAAGGGTGCCATTTAGGCCCATAAACTTTGTAAATGTGTTTTTGGGTCCCTAAATTTGTTTTATGGTGCACCAGCACCACACATCCTAAACTTGTAATTGTAAAATTGTGCATCTCAAGTACATTTTTGGACCATACCAACCATTGTGGTGCACCACTTAACATGTTTAGGGGCCTAGAAATGTGTTTTCGAAGTTCATGGACCAAAATGGCACCTCTTAACAACTTCAGGAGCTACTCATGCATTTAACTTATTATATATCTATATGCATCTCGTTGGGTTTCATCTCTAGACTTATATTGGCACGATTTTTTTGTTCATATGTCAAGTTAGTACAAAATGGTTAGGCAGCTAGGGCTGGGTAACTAATGAAACATGGCAGCAAAGGTTGTTATAAAGGAAACTGAAACTAGCACAGTAAAGGCTGAATCAAATACATGTTTGCATTTATAGTAAGACATATTGGCAGAGAATACTTACAAGCTCTTGCATCTTCGTGCGATAAAACTCGGTCTTCTCTCTAGAATCAAGGATCTCCTTCTCCAACTCTTGGACCTTCATAGAAGATTCAGAATATCATGTTTGTTATAATAACATAGCCAAGATGAGTAAAATTGTATGAAGTCACTCACAACCTTGAGTTCTGTTCGTCAACACAAACTATAGAGATCAAACACTGCTACCAGCCTACCATTTCAATTTGACATTTAGAAAATGGATTCGAATATGTTAAACAATGTTCTGAACATTAGTTTGTGTACCGAAGAATTCTATCTTGTTCTAGTTTCTACATTTTTAAACATTTTTTGCAAATAAGAAATTCAAGAAATACAATCATCAATCATGTCACAGGAGCATTTTGAAAGATTTGGTGCCATACTGGTACAACAGAAACGATAGCTTTTTATTATTAGTTTAGCCATATATTTTTGTCAACTACTAATAGACACAAAACTAGACCAGTTGCGCAAGATTGCTTCAAATATATTTGGACCATTTACAACTATGCCTGGACTTTGATCCCAAGCTGCATGTTTGGGGCAAAATGAAGTTAGGTCAAAGTGAGGACAGTAATGAAATGTCCAATATATGTTCTATTTCCGTCTGTTTTACGAATCATAATTCATAAGACATGAAGGCCCTTGAAAGTTGAAACAATACAAGAGAGGGATATACTTTCTTATCAGCGACTGAAGCTTCCTTAAACTTTGCATCCAGTGTATCTTGTTCCTCCTTGCTTAGTTGGCCAACTAGATGTTCCTCCAAGACAGGGACCTTTGGCTTTTGTTGCTCTGGCTTAATAGTATCGTCAGCATCTAAAGGAAGAGGCCTCCGAGATGGTGGCTTCATGGATGAGGGAAGCATCCCATGATGTGGTCCTTGCATTGTTCTACTTGTGTATCCTTCAACAGGTGTTCAGTAAAACAACATCATTGAGAAATTACTTCCTTAAAAGTCAGTAATAAAAAAATAACAGAAATTTGGATGAATACCGGCACTTGCTTGAGGAGCGGGGGCACTAGGATTTTCTGCAAACTGTCCAGTAGAGGGTAGTGCGGTGCCCTCAGCCCAAATAGCATCTGTTACTGTGTCAGGAAGAGGACGGTGCTCTCGATGTCTCTCCATTAAGTACACAGCAATACAAAATTCCTTGAAAGATAGCATCCCATCCTTATCCTGGTCGGACAAATCCCACACCTTCCTTAAGACATCTGTAGGTGGAGAGGCAGATTCTTTTTAGGAACTTTTGAAGTAAGAGGAATTGAAACAGAAATCATTCACAGTAGAGGAACAAGATAGTAAATATGTAACACTCTAGGGCAACTTTGACATTGATAAGACAAGTTGTAAATTGAAATAAGGAATAACATAGCATTGCGGTAGTGCTCCGTGACACTCGATTCCCACATATAATTCACAGCAAATAGAAAACATGGATCCAATGATATGCGAAACAATATGTCAAATAAATGTGATGCTAGTAAAGAGAAAAATAACTGAGCAACAATGTATACATGTATTGACACAAGTAGTAGCATGCAACCAGTTTGGAACGAATTTGGTATCCACAAAAACTAAGGATACATCTAATAAATCATCTAAAATACATGTTTCGCAGCAAAAAAACAATGGTATGAGAAAAACTACAAAACAATAAATGGCCATCTAAAACTAGCAATTCTTATTTCAGAAGTGTATTGATTTGTCTGCAGGTTAAACAATACTTTAATTACTGATACGTAATTTTTAGAATCAGCAGCAGGACAAAAAAATATAACGTGCAAGGGCTATGTTGTGGTATCTAGAGAAGGCAGAGTAAGTATAAACTATAAGGGCCTGTTTGGGAATGCAATTTTGAAATACTGTAGTTTTGAGATACCATTGTTTGCAATTGTATATGGCATAAATACTACGGTATTGTTTTACCACAGTAAAACTACAGTATTGCTCAAAACCGAGCTCTGTTTGGTTCTATTGGAAAAACAAAGTATATGTAGAGAGAGAGAAGAAAACTAAGGTCCTGAGTGAAGTTTCGAAAACTCCAAAAATACCACAGTTTTGGATAAACCATGGTATTTAAAACTGAGTTTTGCTTGTACAAACCAAACACCTTTTGAGCTCCAATACTATAGTATCATCAAATACCATAGTATTGTTTCAAAACTGCAAAAATACTACAATTCCAAACAGGGCCTAAAGATATGTGATGTACCTCTTGGAAGCCTCCAACTTAAAAATAGATTCCTTGCCTCTTCACCAGTGATTTTCCCATCACGATCCCTGTCTACCTTGATAAATACAATCATGTATTTTCTGACATCTACTTGAGTGATTTTTGGCCATGGTGCCTGAGGCTGGCTTGGGTTTGAAGGAATTTGTCCAGTGGGAATATTTGAACTCACTGGTCCTGGAGCACTTGGTGTAGCATTAAATTGTTGTTGCCTCGGAGGTGGCTGATTGTGTGGCAACTGGCTAGTATGAGGAGAAAGCGAGGATATACTCTGCACAGGACCAGCCTGCATTGGCTTAGGAGGGTGATGATGTCCAGCAGCTGAGGCAGGAGGGGTAGAGCTGGGCAGATTGTTTGGAACGTTGGGGGGCAAAGGTGAACCCTGTTCTGGTCGTGGAGTTGCAGAGAAAGGGTCAGCACCAAAAGTTGAGTTTGATGACAATCCATTACCCAATGGCACCAACGCCTTGGAGTCATTGACTGATGGTTGGGAAGACATCACGTTCAAATTTGTTGAAATTGCATTGACACCTGGTGTATGAGAATTGTAGCCTGGTACAGGAGCTGAATTCTGCACTGAGATTCCCGCACTGCTAAGGTTGGCCTGTGGAGAAATACCTCTTGTTGGAGTTTGTGAAGTTGCACCCAACGGACTTGCACTTCTCTTACCACTGAACCAATCAGTTGCTAGACTTGATGTGGTTGAGCTAGTATGGTTTAGCCCAGTGGGACCACTTCCTGCGGGTGGCCTTGAGGCAACTCCCTGACCATGAGCAGGGGGTGCAGTGTTTGCATTTGGAGGTTGTGGTGGCCTGACTTGTGGATTTGACGATATACCAGGAAGCCCTTGTGTCCCTCTTACGACAGGAGTCTGCTGAACAGGACCTGGTGCTTGAGTGGCATTCAGGAGGTTAGCTACGCTACTTGCCTGAGGAGCAGCTGTAGAAACATTTATCCGAGGAGCAGGGATTTTCGCAGCAGCTGGGCCGAATAATGCTGATCTAACAATATCAGGTGTCAATTCTCGGCCGCTCTGAGCTACTGTGACAAGTTTGAGTGCATTGAAGAAGTCTTCACGCCCAAGAAAACCAGACCGGGTTTTATCAGCATACGTCCAAATCTGAACCAGAGAAGAGAAAAATACAAAGTTATGAGTGGAAGTAAACAGAAATGAAGTGCGCACAGTTCAATAGTGTTTGAGTTACTAGTAATAATAACAGCATCCCAATAGGTTGCATTTTGCAAATAAATAAATAAACCACGATCGATTGCAGAGTAGATTCGGATAGCAGAAGTGAAATGTGCAGGTCTGCTGGGGTCCAAATAGGGATGGATCCAGATACTTATTCGGATATTAATTTTTTGGTCTTCTTTCCTCGATTGCGAACGAATGTAAATTTATATTCTTGTTTTCAGCATTGAGCTAATTAAGATTCATAAAAAGTAAACCTCAAATTTGTTCTATATATTTTTAAATAATTGATATAAAATTCGGATACAGATATGAATTCGGATTCGAATGTTTTTTCACCTTTTACATCGTAGTGAGAAAATAATGCAAAAAATATATACAAAATTTTATTCTTGTCTTCCATAATATTCTTAACAGCATGACTAAAATTTAGCACTAAATTCTATATATATTTATGTTAAAATATAAAATTTGTCATATATTTCGGATGTTTAGGATCCATCCCTGGATCCAAAGAACGGGCTAAACGTAATCTTGCACTCCGCTCAGATTGGATCCTAAGTGCAAATTAGGCTCATGGCGCTCAAATGGAAAGCCCCAATCTGTGGCCTAAACCTTGGTTCCCGACACTTGGTACTAAGCAAGCAAGCACAACCGTTGAAACCCCACTCGGTGTTCCAAGCTTGGATGAGCGAACCTTGGTATTACAGAAACATGACAGGCAAAGTGCGAGCTAGAGTGCCTAATTACACAGCTGGATCAAGGCAGGAGTAGCAGGACACATCTAAGCATGAGCACTGAAAAGTAACTTAAGGTTGATTCCTTGCGAAGTAGTGGGATACAGCGACATCCATCCATAAACCAAAATGAGCAACGCGGGATCCAGAATCTCGGCTCCCGTAGCCCAAGGGAGCTCGAAATTCCGACCGAGCAACCAGGCCGCACCGACCAGGCACCCTGCGATTCGAACCGCACGGGGGTGGCTGGACTGCACAGATCGCCGTGGTAGGAGCGGCGCGGCGCTGGGGAGGAGAGAGAGGAGATCTGAGGACCACCTGCGCGAGGACGGGCTGGGGCAGGCCGGAGCCCTTGAAGAAGGCGACGGCCTCCTGGCCGCTGATCCGGCCGTCGCGGTCCAGATCTGCGGCGCGGAAGTAGGCGTCGAAGGCCGCCTCCATCGCCCCCCGGGCGTGGGCGACTGGGCGGTGGGTGTCGCCGGCGGCGAGGGCCACCGGCCCGGCGAGATCGGGGGCGCGGCCGCGGGGGAGTGTGCGCGGGTCGGCGTGCGGTGCGGGTGCCTCCGACTCCGATGGTTGTCTTGTGCCCGTCCCGTCCGGAGATGTGTTGGCCTTGGCTTTCTACCTCAGGGACCTTTCTGTAAAACTACCCGTACAAGTGCTTAGTGCTAACCACCTTCTACTCTCTTGACGGTGGCGAACTGGCGACCAGCCTTCTCGGGGAGTTAGTGATTTTAACAACCAAACTTAAGTGTAAAATGTTCATCTTGGAGGTGGTTGTGGGATAATGTATGTATGTACCATAGTTGACAGCTGTACAATGGACTGTGCTAGTACTAGTAGTGGGGAGGAGAGAGCTTCACCTAATCTCTCACACACACAACACAAAGCTAGTGAGTGTTTATGATTGCCCTAAGTTTATAATCTAAATTTGAATGATTTTAAAAAAATATAAAGGAATGACTTATTTAGATGTCTTCTAAGGGTTTGCAACTCCCAGCTCCATGATTTCTAGAACATCTAATAATTTATTTCGCTAACTCCATCAAAATTTTCGGGAGCGAGGGACATCTCAAACAGTACCTTACTAACTAACAGTTAAAAGCTACTATATACTCCCTCTGTTTTCACATAATTTAGTCGTTTTAGATTTGTTCTGAGTCAAGCTATTTTAAATTTAATCAATAATATATAAGATTAAACTATTTTAGGCTAGAAGAATAAAATATTATGGTAGTTTAAGTCATGATAAGTCTAACAACATTGCTTTTATGTTGTAAAATTTTATTCGATATAACCGATCAAAGTTAATAATAATTGATTTAAAACAAATCTAAAACAACTAAATCATACAAACGGATGGAGTAGTAGAGTTAACCTGAAATTCACAAAGATTATATAACGACGATGAGGTGATAGAACACCATCCATGTGGTTTTTGGGACCCACTGGCGTTGTCAATTTAGGCTGTGTTCGCTGCGGCTTAAAGCGGCTTTAATCCGGCTGCGGCTGCGGCTTCTACAGTATTTTGTCTCTACTGATTGCAGCTGCAGCAGTACAAACAGCCGTAACAGTACGGCTTTAAGCCGCAGCGAACACAGCCTTAACTCGCATGTGAGCAACTGGCGGACAGACTACCACAGTGTCTCTGCAAATCAAAAAGGGAAAAGGAAAAGAAGCACATGTCGCGGTGGGTGTACGTACGGTACTCGGTCCTAGGCGTTTGTTTTTGTCCAGAGGAACACGTTTTTTTTTCTTTTCTTTTATTTTGTCCTAGATTAATATGACGCTTCATACACCTCGCATTTCAACCTACATGAGGGCAGCTTCAGTTTCAGTTCATTAGTGGATTTTGTCAGCTTGGCTTAAACATATCGAGTAAGGTGTTTTATTTTGCTTATGCGGAAGCGATTCGTTTATGTGATGGCAATTCCAGATTATACGCACAAAAATTATTATCTTTTCGTTATTATATATATTATTGCGTGCAACACTGGTCGTTGGTCGTATATTATTGCGCCAGCATCCCACATCTTATCCATGCTCCACTTCAATTTAGCGTAATACTTGGTCAAACATAAGATAATTTGTCTTGTTTTTTGTCAAACATGAGATAATCTGTAATTTCCTGGAGAAAACTAGAACGTCATTCGGACAGAGGGAGTAGCGATCATGTAGGAGTATGCATAATTTGTCCAGCAGCAGCAGCAGCAGAAGAGAAAAAAATCTAGGTGCACCAGTGGGCTGTGGCCACCAGGTCCACCACCATCACTCATGCTTGCCATACCAGCAACAGTACCCCATGCTGCTCCTAACTTTCCTATCACCACAAGTCAACTGAATTCTGGTACTAGCTAAGCTAGACATGGTGTCTTCTCCAGCCACACCATGGTGTGCTGGCATCAAACACAGACAAACACTCAACTGAATTCTGGTTACACATGGTGCAGGTGCCACAACATGCAGGGCGCCCTCAAGACAGCAGTCATCACCATCACAAGATATACTCACATGTGAAAACAAATAGGATCTAACATCTTGCAATTCCAATGGCCCTTCCATGTTCAGCCACCCATGAATATTGTGATCGGTATCAAAAAAACGATCTGGAAAAGTAACATCATCCAAAGAACCTGAATGCTAGTCCATCATATTTTGGGCATAAAATCTAGTGAACCAAATCAGAAGCATGCATGCTAACATCATATGCTGGAGTTGGGATCTACTCAGAAGCAGCGAAAACAGAGGCTCAAACATCAGTCATGTTCGGTCTTATTAATTACATTCATTATACAACAATTTCTTTCTAGCTCGTACAGAGCAATAACCTCGACTAGTAGTTACAGGCAAATAGGACTTCTTACCTGTTGTCATAATCCCCTGATAATTTAACAGAGATCTGCACTAACCATGATAGTGTAAAGGACACCAAGAAACACAGGCAAAAAAAAAAGTATCTGAGAGCAATGGTGCCATTTATTAAAACGATGTATGCATAGCAGGTACATCTACATGATTATGCCACACTCCCTACCACTAGTGACATCAAATGGAAGCAAGGGCAGAAACAGTACAGTAGAAATACCCAATAATCTATATACCATAAAACAAGCACATTCGTATGAAAAATCAAAGCAAACGTGAGATCTACCAAGAGAGATTTACCTCTGCTCTCCCTCCTTGTCCGAATAGCAACTTGAACATACAAAAACCTCACAACAAGCGTAGCTAAGACATGCATCCGCCGAACTATACGCTATGGTGCCTCGCTAATCAGCTTTCACCGAAGCAGAGGTCTCAGCCGCCGTAGGAGGCGGCGCACAGACCTTGTGCAGCACCTTGCTGTCGGAAGAGCAGTGAGATGTCTTCAGCTTCTTGATCTTCCATACAGAAGTTATCTTCGGTGGCGTCACGCCGTCGCCACGGCCCTTCATATCTGCAGGACCTGCAAGCCTTTCTGTTCCATTCCCATTTGGGTTTGACCTTCCTTTTCCTTTTGAGTTTGGTTTCGGTTCATCGAGCGTGATAGAACGTACAAAGGGCTCTCTTTGTGTGGGCTCTTCTGGTTCTTCTGTTTCTTTACCGGTTTTTTGATTCAGAAGCAGCTCCTTCCTCTTGACCTTCACTTTCTGACCAGCACTCGAGTTCCCAACCCCGACTCCGTTGTCAGCAATGCCGCTGCTACTCTTCGCGGCGTGCCTGGATGAGTCTTCACCAGAGCCCTCGTGGTTGAGCAACGGAACGGTTCTCTCATGAGATTTCGCCTCAGAGCATCCATTACCCAACCAACCGCCAGCCTCCATCGGCACCTGAACTGAAGAACCGTTACAAACACCAGCGCGGTTACCTCCACCGGGTGCAACAGCTCCATTTTTGGCATCCCCAGCAGTGATCGTGCGAGGCCTCTTGGGCAATCCAGCGTGAGAGATCCTCGGCGAGCTATTCATGAGGCGGTGCAAATTGTGCGGGACCTCTTCATCCGACTGCTTGCGTCTCCTAGGCTTGGGAGCCTCCGCTGGCCCTAGGGTTCCATTGGGCCTGTACAGCATCTTGACCTGGACATGCTTCTTCCTAGACCTGATCTTGAACTGGAGGCCGCTCCCGTTCATGGACGCGCCGGCCCTGGTAGAGAAGGAGTCGATGAACTCCATGGCGGCGCGCGCGGCCGCCCTAGCCTTCGCGGCGACGGCGGCCTTCTCGGCGGCAACGGCGCGCGCCGCAACGGCGGCATCCGCGGCGGCCTGCGCGGCCGCCCTCGCCGCCTCGATCGTCTCCTCGGGCGAGGACGCCGACGCGTTGGCGGCGAGCGCCATCTCCCGGAGGCGGGCGGCGAGGTCGGCGTGGGCGGGCGGCGGCGGGAGCGGCTCGGCGGCGGTGGCCGCCGTCCTGAGCCCGGCGAGCAGGCGCTTCCGCGGCGGCAGGTGGGTGTTCAGATCCGGCGGCGGCTCCATTTCTCCACCAGATCGCGGGGCTCAGATCATCTCGCGGAGCTGATGGGGCAGGGCGGGGCGCCGCGAGATCGGGCGCGAGCAGCGACGGGATCAGCTAAATCCGTGCGCCCATCCTGGACCGGCGGGCGGGCGGGCGAGGCGAGGCGAGGCCCTAGCACGGGCACGCGGATAAAAACGGGTCCTTTAGCATCCGGAACATGGAAACATGACTCTGAATTCCGCGCGGAGCCGGAGACGGAGCAGGAGTGAGGGGGAGAGAAACCCTACCTTGGAGGCTTGGAGGCGCGTGGTGGGCAGAGAAGATGGTGCGGAGTAGGCGCGGATTTATGTGGTGGTAGGGGGGAAGGCCGGCGTGGACAGCTCCCGTGTCTGTGACTGAGAAAGGAGGAGGATGAAGAGGGACACAGCACACATGGGACGGAAGGAACAGATCAGCATTCTGTCACAACACAGTTTTATAGGAGTAGTTAGTGCAGGATAAAATACTCAATCAGTGAGCTCGTTCGATTTGTAATCAGTTTGGTGTTTGACTCGTTTCAATTTTGTCACAAGTTAAGTTGGCATCTTAGCTCGGCTCGTTAGATCGAATAAGTTAGCATTTATCACCAAATCAAAGCATGCACTTATATTAAATAAACTAATATGTGATGAACTATGTTAGTTTAGGGATTAATTGATGTGATATATGATGAGTATTATTACTCTTTTCCACTATTAAATTAGTATAAAACTAACTAGTAATTGATTATATTGTTGTTTACTAGGTATGTGTCCGTGTGTTGACGTGAGTAAAAAAATTGTATGAAACATAGAAACGGAACGACAAATATCACTATGATATACAAAATCCGTGTGGTAAACATTATCAATATCATACAAATTATTTATAAAGAGTCAATTTAGAATTTTTTATGATAGACAAATGTGTCAACAACCGTACACTAATCTAATCCTTTTTAGCGATATCGATAAGTCTCTGTTGTATGTTTGCAGGGATGACATATCGATATGAATTATCCTCATAACTTAACAGATCAATCACAAAATTTCTTCGAAGAATCTTTGTATTCTACACACAAAGATATAAGAGAACAAAACATCAAATTTGTATTATGTAATCGGAGTGTATGTTTGAACATGAAACGAATGTACTATACTCACCCTAACAAATTCTATTCATCTGTCATTCCCCACATGGTCATAGATTGTAGAATGAAGTAGCTGATATTAAGCCTATAGAATAATGTTTGGCTAACTATGTTATATACAATAATTATCATAGAAAAAAATTAAACTATTGAGAAGGTGGTACGAAGAAAATACCCTCTTAAGTCAATTGGAACATCAGTCCGAATTGTATGATCCCACTTAAAAATTTTCTCTGCCCATCCAGAACGTTTCTTGTTGTAGACAATCTTATATTTCTTTGAGACCATGATAATCGCTTCCGCGAACCTCTTGTATGATATGTGCTTACACCAATCTTGAGTTGGTGTAAAGTCGATATAAGTCACATGCTTTTTAACATGATCTATTACGAAAAGGGCATGACATCCATTCAATTTCCATGGCATAAGAACATGCAAAATATCAATCATTACGATTGCAAAGAAGTGCCTTTTATAAATGTATTCGAAATAAACATATACTTACATATCTACACCCGTAATATAATAATTCATTGATGGCCAACAGCCGAGTGTTTTGGCTAACTCTTCTAATGTAGGGTCCTAATGGTACTTTAGAAGTTTACCAAAACCAATCATTCTCTGGATAAGTATATATACATGTCCACATGAGGATTAGATGTAGATATTGTTGGGGGCCTTCGTCTTCCAAAGGTCCTCAAAAACATGATTTAACAATGTTTTCGGAGTTGTGATACATGAACAGGTATCTTCGGATTCGAATCAGAACCACAGTGGGAGAAGCACGAACAATACAAAGATTGATGCAGCGCCGAAGCTACGCGCAAGGGAGCTTCGGCATGACAGCAGGAAAGGGAACCGATTTAAAGGGGAAAAGGCTATTTAGACTCTGATGAGTTACCTTATAGTCATCAGCAAATGTAAAGGGCATGAATGTAATTTCACGTGGGCTGCGTCCCATGCCTATAAATAGATGAACAGTACCCCCGTACTGTTCACGCTGACTTGGCATTTGCTCTTGCATCACGCTCATACCTTTGCTGCCTATCAAGTCGAAGGTATCAAATGTAATTCAATATTGTTTTTATTTTCTCATGATAATAAAATGGAGATGAATTTATAATGATATATGATTGTTTATGTTATCTTTTGTATTTTACACGCTTCTTCTATTACCATCTCACCTTCAATATTCGAAGGTATGTCCTTCATGACCTTCGTCTGAAGATCATTATATCCCAAGGGAAATAATGTTTCGAAGGACGAAGGGCGTTGATATTTAACATTTTATGTTGTCTTGTTCTTGATTCATAGCATTTTAGAACAAGTCACCAACATTGGCGCCCACCTCCGGTGAATCCTTTTCGACCACCTTCGGCAAGCACTGACCTTCGTCATGCCACCGAAAAAAGCTTCAGTGATAGGGGTTGCCGCGCTGCAGCCACTGGACCCAAACCAGGAGACCCTTTCTCTTCGAGAGGCCCGAAGCCAGAAGAGGAAGGCCACTAGTCCAACACTCCAGGAGGAGGAGTTGAACCAAGAAATCAGAAACATGTAGATGCTTCATCAATAAGTACAAAGGAAGAAGGAGAAGATGGCTCGACTAGCCGATCTTCAAAGGCAGATTGATGAAGCCACTGAAGAAGTACGCCATCTTGCCCAAGACGAACAAGAGCGAAGGCCCCAACTTAGGGAGCTTCACCAAGAAGGCTTCTTCAACGAGGATGGATGGTATGATGATTTTAATCATGATACCTTTACCTTTGACGATGCTTCTCCCTTGGCAGCAGAACTGCAGGCTATCCTATGGCCTCCATCATACAAGCCACCTCAGCTCCCCATGTATGATGGACATTCAGATCCGAAGCAGTTTTTGATGAGTTATGAAGCAATTATATCTTCATACGGAGGCAATGTAGCTGTCATGGCCAAGTCCTTCGTCGTGGCAGTTAAGAATGTGGCCCAAACGTGGTATTCTTCTCTTCGGCTAGAAACTATTACTTCATGGCAGGAGCTTAAGGATATGCTGGTGACAAGTTTCCAGGGCTTTCAGACAAAGCCAGTCACAGCTCAGGCTCTCTTTCAATGTACACAAGATCATGAGGAGTATCTTCAAGCATACGTCTGAAGGTTCTTGCGCCTGAGAGCAGAAGCGCCTACAGTGCCCAATGAAATTGTCATTGAGGCCATGATTAAGGGGCTTCGTCCAGGACCTACTGCCCAGTATTTTGCTAGAAAGCCTCCACAGACTTTGGAGAAGCTGCTTCAAAAGATGGATGAATACATTCGGGCTGACAATGACTTTCGCCAAAGAAGAGAGGAAACCTACAGGTTCTCTGAGATGACCAGGGGCTTCGGAGGAAGAATCCACCCAAGACATGTCAGGTCAATTCACTCTACCCAGAATGACGACAGAGGAAGTCAACAACAGAGGCCACAATATTCCTCGCACGCTTCGGGGCAGCAACAAAGCTCTTTCCGACCACCAGCTCCAAGAGGCAGAGGCGCCAGGGGCTTCGGAGGAAGGATTGGGGATCAGCCTAGAAAAATTTATTGCTTATTCTGTGGTGAGGATAAGGGCCATACTACAAGGATGTGCCATGTCACCATTCAGAAACAAAAGGAAATAGCAGAAGCCGCAGCTCAGCAGAACCAGCCGAAGCAGGTCATGCATACTGCTTCGTATCACTCACCCTACATACCAGAGTATGTGGGTAACCATCCTGCAGCGTCTGTTGCTTCGGCTAGTCAGCCACATGCATCTTGGCCACAGCCTTCACCTTCGCCACCACTACAGCCTGTGTATTCATGAGGCCAGCAGCCAGAAGGGAGCCAACAGACCCATCAGCAGCGAGATTTCAGGGAGGAGTCCGAAGCTCGCACAGTCAACAGTACTGTGCTAGAATCGAAGCATATCTATTGAGAGATATCCTACCCCTGAAACAGTTTTTACATTCATTGTCATTTTCTTTTTTAATAAGGAACAATTATTGAAAACCTAGTTCTCTCATCACTTTCAATTTCCTGTAATAGATTCGTTCTTGTCATAGCGAAATATATCTTCTCCACAGACTCATGAAGTCCAAAAAGTCGCTGAAGCACAAAAGTAGTTCATAAGGGAACGTAGGGCTAAAAATCACATTACAAGTATCATCGAAGATACAAAAAGTCGTTCTAAGGAACGCAGCGTAAGTTTGCCGAAGATACAAAAAGTCGTTCCTAAGGGAGCGCAGTGTAAATTTTCTGCTCAAAAGTCATTCCAAAAGGAATGCAGAGCCAAATACCGCCGAAATATAAGGCGAAGCGCGAAAAGTCAACACGAATACTGCCGAAATAGAAGGCAAAGAAGTTCAAAAGACGTTCCTAAGAGAATGCAGAGCTTACAGCGAAAAGTCAGCGCTGATACACCGAAAAATAAGCGATGAAGCCGAAAAATAAGCGGCAAAGAGATTGTGTATTCCACTATGGGGGTGTGAGTGTGTGTCTTCGGTATAAATATCATTTTGCATAACATAACATCATCACATCATTTCGCATAACATAACATCATACATCATATTGCATCAATGGTACAAGAAGAGGATACAATGTTGACCTTCGGAGAATGCTTCGAAAAAATGAAATTGTGCTAAGGCACAAAATAAGTTTTGAAGAAATACAGCTTCATCAGCTCTGATGTGGAGGAACAAATCTATTGTTGACAAAGCATTAATGTTTTTGCGACGCTTGGAGGATTTTTTACGAAGCATAAAAGCTCTTCTTTACGAAGCATGAAAAGAAGGGAAGGTGTTTTTTCGCCAAAGGCTCAAAAATGGTATGTACATAAAAGTTTCATGCCGCAAAGAAATAAATTGCAAAACCATTTATATATTATATTCAAAACCTACGATCACCAAATATTACAAGCATGTTCCAGCAAATGTTACATTAATATTCTAGCAATATTTTTACAAATGGCTATTCTTCTTCCTTTAGGACTTCTTCTGCAGCTTCGGTTAATAATTTCGTGACAACTTCGTCCACAATAGCTTCGGCCATATTAATAATTTCTACTGTCTTCTTTGTCTCTGGGTCGGCCAGTGGGTCGAAGGGCTCTAGGGGAGGAGATAGTTCAGCTGCAATAGAAAATATAAATTAGTTCGAAATCACAAAAATAAGCAATAAAGTTAAAAGCCATTAAGTAATACCTATCCGTTTTTCAAGTTCCGCAGCTTTTTCAGCTGCTTTTGTTGCTTCTCGAGCGTCATGAACGTCTTTTTCACTCTTTTTCATTATTTCATGCGCCATCCCTCGGCCGCCATTTTCCTAAATATCAGTGAAAAAATTTTCCACCTATTAAGCTTGCTTTGGCCGAGGGGTCCTTCGTATCATCAATAGACAAAGCAGCTTCGCCCTGAGCCAAAGTTTTAACATGATCGCACCCTGCTTTCTCCAAAATAGCTGCAACTCCCCTCACACCAGAGAACGCGCAGACGTCCCCGCGGTCGCTCAGAATTTCTTCAAAAGCTTCGGCTTCGCTGCTGATCCACTCAATTACGCCCTCAGGGTCGCCTCTTATGAAGTTGTCTTCGCTTGAGTATGCGCCCACATTGGCGAAGCTAGTTTTTATCTTTTTGACGTATTCTACAGATTTTTCAAAACATCTTTCTTTCGATGAGCGAAGCTCTGTAACTGTTTTTTCAAAATAATTTTTCCAGTACTCACTGGCATCTCGGTCAGCTTCGGCAATAGCGCATTTCAATTTGGCTTCGGCCAGTTGTTTTTGAAGGTTTTCAATCTCATTCCTTTGGATTTCAGATTGAGCCTTGAAGTTAGCTTCATCCCCCTTTACTTTGTCCACCAATGTAAGTAGAATTTTGTCTTTTTCCAAAGCTTCGTTCCTCAGCTTGATAACCTCTGTTCGAAGGTTGTTGAGAACAATAGTGCAACTCTCGTCTTCGGCATTCTTTTGCGCCCTTAAGGCGTTGCTAAGTATTAAACCCTATATGAAAAAATGAATTGGTTAATATAAGAACAAAAGAATAATTCAAAATTCATAAACTACCAAATACACAATTTTTGTACCTTCAGACTGTTATATGCAAGGCTATCCGCAAGATCGTCCTTCGTCATGGCGCAGAGGCCAGCTTCAAGCTTCGGGAACCCCATACTTCTGGCCATTTCCCGGCAGACAGATAATTCTTTGTTCTCTGGGAGGCAATACAAGAAGTCATCTTCATCTGTGCCATTAAACACTAAGGCCCCTTTCGGGTACTTCAGTTCTCAGGCATAGTGTTTAGCTTCAAAAATTTCTTCTTTAGATAATCTTTTTCCCAAAGCGTGTCGAATAATATAATCAAGGACTTCGGAAGACGCTTTAGGAGTAGGTGCGATAGCTTTTTCAAGCAAAATTTGTTTTATAGCTTCTTCTCCCGCTGCCTTTTCTCCAGTTTCCAAGGATTTCTCCTTGGCGGGCTCTGAAGGCCCAGCTTCGGCATCGGCCTTGCTCAGTGTAGCTTCGGCTTCGGTTACCTTTGCCTCGGTTTCAATCTGCGCCTTCGAAGCCCTGGCAATTTTCCCTGGAGTAGAGCTTGAAGCCTTTATTGTCCCCAGCACATCTAGTACACTAGCCATCCTTTTTCTCTTGGGGGTCGCTGCTAGACCTTTTTGTGTCTTCGACACCTCCACTCCTGCCGAAGGGCTTAGAACTTCTAATGTTTTCGTCTCTTCGATTCTCGGTTCTTCAATTTTGTCAGTCTTCGGCATTGCAGCTGACTCTTCAATCCTCTGTGTAAGAGCAGGTCCTTTGGCTTCAATAGCTAAAGAAGTCTCACCGCCAAATTCAGGCACTATGGCTGGTTCAATGTAGCGTGGTCGGTGAGTAAGGACCTTCAACTTTTTTCTCTTCGATGCGGGCTCGCTTGAGGTAGCCAAAGCAGCAGCCTTCCCAGAAGTTGCACCCTTTCTTTTCTGCCCCCGCGGCGGGTAGCGATAGTCAGGGTACACAAATTCGACAGCATCAAAAACTCTATTTAGCCTTTTCTTTTTCGGCTCCCGAAGGCCGCAGATAGTGCATTATCTTCAGACTTGGAGTATGCTCCAAGTAGTTCATCACTAGTATTTTCAACACACTTCAGCCAGTCATCGTCTGGTTTGATAAATTGGTCTCCAAACCTGAAAGTATATTTCAATCGAACCAAACCACCTTCGCTAGGGTTAGTGATGGTTTCCTTTGGCATTTCCTAGCTGTCTATCAGTGGCCATATCCTGTAGGATATATGTTCTTGAACCAAATCTCTTGTCCCGATAAAAGAACAAACTGTACTGAAGGCCCTTCGGCATGCTTCGGCTGCCTCATCAATTTCTACCTTCGATTTCCGGAGGCCGAAGCTTGACCAGATGGGTCACATAATGATTTCTTTAATATCTTCTCTTGCTTTCAAATCATTTTTCACGTAAAACCATTCTTCCATCCAGGCTCCGGGCCACCTCTTCCGGAACATTGGCACTGGGTAACTTGCGCCAGAGCGAGCAACAAAGTTGTAGCACCCAAAGTTGTTATGATATTGTTCCTTACCCCAAGGCTTCGTCTCATACAAAAGCTCATGCATACTGCAAAAACATCTTGCGCTTGGCTCTAGACCTTGACTCATCACATCCCAGACGAAGATCCCCATTCTGATAATAGCTTCGGGAGTGATCTGGTGAAGGAAAATCTGATATATCTTTAAAACTTCAACCACTAATCTGCTTAATGGGAACCAAAGTCCAGCTTTGAAGAAACTTCGGTAGATTACAACTTTGTCCTCTTCAGGAGCAGGAACGGCTCTGTCTATGTCAGCCCTCACAATAAAAATATCTCGAAAGTACCTTCCTCTCATATTATCAAGATTACTCTGTTTGATAGTTGATCTCTCGAAGACTGTGTGACTTGGTCGCCAAGGATGATCTTCTGAGTCTTCGCCTCCACTCTCCACATCATAGCTGTCGCTATCATCAGTATCTTCAGACAAGCCTTCTAATATCTCTTTAGTTATCTTTTCTGTTTTGTTTTTGCAATTGACTCAATAAATCCAGTAGTCTTCTCCTCAAGGAGCTTCTCCTCCTCGCTCAGCTTCGTCTCAGCAGCAACTTTTTTGTCTTGAGACATCTCTTCTTCAGAAATGGCGAAAATGTGTCCTTAGAACCGAAGCTTAGAAAATCTAAGAAATTAAGCAACTGTTGGTAAGCAAGAGCTAAGAAATTGAGCAAAGCAAAACAGGCGGCAAGTAACGTACCAAATGTGCTCGGGGTGAGTTCTTATTTATACGCCCAGCGCGCTCCAAGTTGGAGGGCCCCTCCTGTCATTGACTGTTGCTATTCTAGCAAAGGGAAGGTGTTTTTTCAGACCTTCGGCTTAGGGCCTCCGTCCATATCGCAATCTGAATTCGTTATTCTAACAAATTAACCTTGCGAGGGGCTACTGTTGGGGGCCTTCGTCTTCCGAAGGTCCTCAAAAACATGATTTAACAATGTTTCCGGAGTTGTGATACATGAACAGGTATCTTCGGATTCGAATCAGAACCACAGTGGGAGAAGCACGAACAATACGAAGATTGATGCAGCGCCGAAGCTACGCGCAAGGGAGCTTCGTTATGACAGCAGGAAAGGGAACCGACTTAAAGGGGAAAAGGCTATTTAGACCCCGATGAGTTACCTTATAGTCGTCCGCAAATGTAAAGGGCATGAATGTAATTTCATGTGGACTGCGTCCCATGCCTATAAATAGATGAACAGTACCCCCGTACTGTTCACGCTGACTTGGCATTTGCTCTTGCATCACGCTCGTACCTTTGCTGCCTATCAAGTCGAAGGTATCAAATGTAATTCAATATTGTTTTTATTTTCTCATGATAATAAAATGGAGATGAATTTATAATGCTATATGATTGTTTATGTTATCTTTTGTATTTTACACGCTTCTTCTATTACCATCTCACCTTCAATATTCGAAGGTATGTCCTTCATGACCTTCGTCTGAAGATCATTATATCCCAAGGGAAATAATGTTTCGAAGGACAAAGGGCGTTGATATTTAACATTTTATGTTGCCTTGTTCTTGATTCATAGCATTTGAGAACAAGTCACCAACAGATATTATATATTAATACATTATTGATTGGAAACAAACTTACCCAGAAATGCATGTCCATATAATGCTTTCTTTATGATTTCTCCTTTCGGCATACGTGACTCTTTATTGGCAAGCAGTCGAACAGCCATATCAAAACATCTTAGAATCAAATCTTGATTTATCATTAATATGTTTTGTAGGTTTTTTATAGATATTTCTATCTTAAAAGGGTTGAAACTTCGCACCCATGTCATCATGTAATGTAGCATGACAAAAGTCTATATCAAGAATCTAAGTAGTTGGTATACAATAAAACATCTATTAAATCAATGAGCACTTACTCTAGTATCATATCATCTTGGATTGCCATGATATAATCACATAGAAGATCTATTAAATCGGCTTTGGTCACTGGCATGTCCTTTGTGGAAAGACCATCCATTAAAAAGTCATTGGTGCACTCATCAGTCAAGATTTTTACAGTAGTTTTTTATCCCAATCATCAACAAACCACCTTTGTAAGTTTGCTTGAGTAATAGGGCCTTCCTCATCTTCAAACACTACTTCGCTATCATCAAGCACATAGAGTGGTTTCCTCTTCTTAGGATTTGTTGGGCTATCTAATATCTCAACATCAAAAGGGCTTCCAGTGTCAACTTCTTTTTCATAATTTTATAACGGACACCCCTTTCTCTTGTTCATGTCTGAAGATAGTAATATAGGAGCCATTTTTTCTAAAGTGTGACATGTCATCCTACAAATAAGAAACAATTAATTTAGCATTATATATGTAACATTGACTGTAGAAGTGCATATATGTCATAGTATTAATAATATACCTAGGTAAAACTGTCATACAGTTCCTCTCATGTCCAGTATTCGATATAGTTCAAAAGTGTTGGGGGCCTTCGTCCTCCGAAGGTCCTCAAAAACATGATTTGACAATGTTTTCCAAGTGGATTATATGAACAGGTATTTTCGGATTCAGAATTACGGATATGGAGCACGACCAGGACGAAGCCTGAACCAGACGAAGGTCGAGAGCAGCCGAAGCTGTACGCAAGGAAGCTTCGGCGCGATAGCATAAAGGGGAACCGACTTAAAGATGAAAAGACTTCGGGAGCCTCGACAGATTTCCATAAATCGTCAACAAATGTAATGGACATAGATGTAATTTTACGTGGGCTGCGTCCCGCGTCTATAAATAGATGAACAGTACTCCCGTACTGTTCACGCTGACTGTGCATTGACATTTTGCGTCACGCTTGTACTTGTTACCTCCTTTCAGGACCGAAGGTACATTTGTAATTTATAATCATTTCTATTTCTTTGTGTTAATAAAATAGAAATGATTCTATGATCTACATTTCATGTTGTGTATGAGTCCTTCGTTATCACTTGTTGAATTTACGAAGGTATGTCTCTCATGACCTTCGTCCGGAACCCATTATTCCCGAAGGGGAGTAATGTTTGATAGGACGAAGGACCTTAACGTTTAACACTTTTTATGTTGCCTTGTTCTTAATATGAAGCATTTGAGAACAAGTCCCCAACATTGGCGCCCACCTCCGGTGAACTCACTTCCACTACGAGCTTTTTTGAACACCTTCGGAAGCTATGGCGCCGAAGAAAGCTTCAGCGACTGGGGCTTCAGCACTGCAACCGCTGGACCACAACCAGGAGACCGTCTCTCTTCGGGAGGCCCGAAGCCAGAAGAGAAAGGCTGTCAGCCCGACACTTCAAGAAGAAGAGTTAGACCAAGAAATCAGGGATATGGAGATGCTACACCAACAAGTACAAAGGAAGAAGGAGAAGATGGCCCGCCTAGCTGAGTTGCAAAGGCAGATAGACGAAGCCTCTGAGGAAGTCCGCCATCTTACTCACGATGAGCAGAACAGAAGGCCTCATCAGAAAGACCTTCATCAGGAGGGCTTCGTCAACGAAGATGACTGGTATGATAATTTCCATCAGGGAAATTTTGTTTTTGATGATGCTTCTCCTCTGTCTGCTGAGCTGCAGGCTACACCTTGGCCTCCATCCTATAAGCCACCCCAGCTCCCTATGTTTGATGGTCACTCCGACCCGAAGCAATTCTTGATGAGCTACGAAGCAACGGTGTCTTCGTACGGGGGCAATGCTGCAGTCATGGCGAAGTCTTTCGTCATGGCCGTCAGGAATGTTGCTCAGACCTGGTATTCCTCCCTTCGGCCAGGAACAATAACTTCATGGCAGAAGCTGAAGGATATGTTACTGACCAGCTTTCAAGGATTTCAGACGAAGCCAGTCACAGCTCAAGCCCTGTTCCAGTGTATTCAGGATCACGAAGAGTACCTTCAGGCGTATGTCCGAAGGTTTTTACGATTGAGGGCGCAGGCACCAACGGTGCCCAATGAAATTGTTATCGAAGCTATGATCAAGGGGCTTCGTCCTGGGCCTGCAGCTCAATACTTTGCTAGAAAGCCTCCTCAGACCTTGGAGAAATTGCTCCAAAAGATGGATGAGTACATTCGTGCTGACAATGACTTTCGTCAAAGAAGGGAGGAGGCCTTCAGATTTTCTGAAATGACCAGGGGCTTCGGAGGAAGATACTACCCGAGACATGTCCGTTCCATCCACAACACTCAGAATGATGATAAGGGGAGTCAGAACAGACCACAATGCTCCTCACAGGCTTCGGGGCAACAACAAACTTCCTTCCGGCCACCAGCTCCAAGAGGCAGAGGCGCCAGGGGCTTCGGCGGAAGATTCGGAGATCAGCCAAGGAGACTGTTTTGCTTGTTCTGTGGAGAAGGCAAGGGCCATACCACTAGGTCGTGCCATATTACAATCCAGAAGCAAAAGGAAATTGCCGAAGCTGCATCTCAACAATCTCAGCCGAAGCAGGTCATGCATACTGCTTCGTATCATCCGCCTTATATCCCACAATACATAGACAACCACCCTGCAGCTTCTGTAGCTTCGGCAAGTCAACCTCAAGCTTCCTGGCAACAGCTTCCGCCCCCACCTCCATTGCAGCAAGGTCAACAGCCAGAAGGGAGTCAATACGCTCCACATCAGAGGGACTTCAGAGAGCAGTCCGAAGCTCGCACAGTCAACAGCACTGTGCCAGAGTCGAAGCACATTTATTGATACATATCCTACCTTTGATGGCAGTCTTTCCTATTCAGTTTTATTTTCTGTGAAGCAAAAAACATTGATAGTTTTCATGAAATAATTTCGTTGTTTTTCACGAGGAAGATCTATTTGCTTCACAAGCTTAAGTTGCTGAAGCTTAAAAATTTTTCCGTTACTAAGGAGGACCTTCAAATTAAAAATCCTTCGGAGTAACAGAAAGTCGTTCTAAGGAACGCAGAGTAAGCTTGTGACGTCACAAAAAGCCGTTCCAAAGGAGCGCAGTGTAAGTTTTCTGCTCAGAAGTCGTTCCTAAAGGAATGCAGAGCCTACAGCGAAAAGTCAACGCTGATACCGCCTAAGTAAAGGGCGAAGAAGCTCCTAAGGGAGGCTTACAGCGAAAAGTCAACGCTGATACCGCCTAAGTAAAGGGCGAAGAAGCTCCTAAGGGAGGCTTACAGCGAAAAGTCAACGCTGAGATCGTCTAAGTAAAAGACGAAGAAGCTCCAAAGACGTTCCTAAGGGAATGCAGAGCTTACGAATGTGTTTTGTGTATGTATCTTCGGAACAGACGTCATTTGCATAACATTACATCATCACATCATTTCGCATAGCATAAGCATCATACATCATGTTGCATGCGGCAAAAGAAGGGCACACAGTATTAACCTTCGAAAGAATGATTTGAGAAAGTGCAAATCGTGCAAAGTCACGAGGGAATATGATGATGATCTTCGGAAAATAGCTTCGGAGGCTGTTTTTACGAAGCATGGATGTGTCTTATCAGAACAGTTTTAACGAAGAATGTTTTCTTCACGAAGCATGAAAAGAAGGGAAGGTGTTTTTTCGCCGAAGGCTCAAAAATGGTATGTATGTACAGTTTCATGCATCGTAAAGAATTAAACAATGAAAAGAAACTTGTACGTTACATCCAAATGTACAAAATATTACATAGATCACAATTTAATGCTTCTTCTAATAGCATCTAGTCCTCTCTTAATACAGCTTCGGCGACTTCATTTAGAAGTTGATCAACAACTTTGTCCATGATAGCTTCGGCCATTTGTTTGATTTCTTCATCTCCTTTTGTGTGGGGATCGGCAGTCGACCCAGCAGCTTCTGAGGGAAGAGAACATTTCTTCATCACTATTAAAAACTATGTGCAGAGTTTGAAACAAAAATTACAACACAATAAGAACGACTAATTAATACCTAATTGTCTTTCGGGCTCCGTACTTTTTTCGGCAGTTTCTGCCACTTTCCTAGCTTCGTGGATGCCTTTTTCGCTCCTTTGGATAATTTCTTGTGCCATTCCTCGGCCGCCGTTGTTCCAGATGTCAGTAAAAAATTTGCCACCAATCACGCTTGCTTCGGCCGAGGGGTCCTTGATATCTTCGGAAGATAAGGTAGCTTCGGACTGAGCTAAAAATTTTATATGCCCGCAACCTTTCTTCTCTAAGACGGAAGCAATTCCTCTGGCACCCGAAAAAGCGCATATGTCGCCGCGACTGTTCAGAATCTCTTCGAAGGCCTCTGCTTCGTGGCTAATCCATTCCAGCGGATCTTCGGGATTACCTTGAGAAAAATTCTCTTCGCTGGAAAAGGCGCCGACGCTAGCAAAGCTGGTTTTAATTTTATTCACGCATTCTATAGATTTAACATAGCATTTTCCTAGAGATGTGCGAAGCTCCTTAACTCTTGATTCCAATTTGCTGACCATAAAATCACTAAGTTCTCGTTTTGTTTCCTCAAGCGCGCGCTCCTCTTTAGCTCTAGCCAGCTGTTTCTGAAGATCTTTAATCTCGCGTTTTTGAGCTTCGGTTTGGGCCTTTGAAACAGCTTCGTCTTTTTTCACTTTATCTACCAGTATAAGCAGAATTTTATCTTTTTCCAAAGCTTCGTTCCTCAGTTTGATAACTTCAGAGCGTAAATTATTAAATGCAATTTCATAACTTTCATCTTCGGCGCTCTTTTGCGCTCTTAGCGCGTTGCTTAGGATCAGGCCCTATACGAAAAAGAACTCATATAAGAAAAAAGGAATGAGTTGCGTAAAAAATTATAAGGGGTTTTATTCAAGCGTTTAATTCCCGTACCTTCAGGCTGTTGTACGCAAGACTGTCTGCGAGGTCTTCTTTCGTCATGGCGCTTAATCCAGATTCAAGCTTCGGGAAACCAATACTTCTGGCCATCTCTCGGCAGACAGATAGCTCTTTGTTGTCAGGCAGGCAGTACAAGAAATCATCTTCATTTGTCCCATTGAATATTACTGCTCCCTTTGGATATTTTAGCTCCTTTGCATAATGGTTAGCTTCGTGGGTTTCTTCTTCAGATAGTTTTTTCCCCGAAGCATGTCGTATGATGTAATCACACATGCTGGCAGGCGCTTCGGGGATGGCAGTGTCAGTTTCTTCAATTAAAATTGGTTCTGGTATTTTTATTGCTTCAGCTTCCAAAGTTTGCTCCCTGAAAGGCTCTGAAGGCCCAGCCTTAGCTTCAGCTTGTTGTGTCGGAGCTTCAGAAGAAGCTTCAGCAATTTCAACACTCTTTTTTGGAGTTGTACTTGAAGACTTAATTGTCTCCAAGACATCTAGAACATTTACCATTCTCTTTCTTTTTGGGGTCACCATTGGCCCCTTTTAGATTTTTGCTGCTTCGACATTTGCTACAGGACTCAAAATATCTGATGCTTTTTCCTTAGTCGGATTTTTCACTTTTTCCATTTTTTCTGTCGATGGCGCTTCGGCCATCTCTGCAATTTCTGGCAGCAAGGTTGGCTGTTCAGCTTCGGCGGCCGAAGAAGTTTCTCCGGTAAACTCAGGCACCGAAGCTGGTTCAATATGGCGTGGTCGGTGTGTGAGGACCTTCAACCTTTTTCCTTTCGGTTCTGGCTCGCTAGGAGCAGTTCCAGCTTCTTCTTTTTCAGGGGTTATGTTTTTCCTTTTTTGCCTTCGGATGGGATAACGATAATCAGGGTAGAAGAACCCGACTGCATCAAATACTCGGTTGAGTCTCTTCTTTTTTCGGCCTCCGAAGGCTGCTGATAGCGCAGTATTTTCAGCCTTCGAATATGCCCCAAGTAATTCGTCACTTAATGTTTCAATGCTTTTCAGCCAGTCATCATCAGGTTCAATAAATTTATCTGCATATTTGAATGTATACTTTAATCTGACTAGTCCGCCTTCGTCGGGCTTTTTGATGGTTTCCTTCGGCATTTCCCACTTTTCTGCAAGTGGCCATACCCTGAAGGCAATGTGTTCTTGGACCAAGTCCCTTGTCCCAATAAACGAGCAGACTACCCCGAAGGCTCTTTGGCATTCTTCGGCCGCTTCGTCCATTTCGACCTTCGGCCTTCGAAGACCGAAACGTTGCCAGATTGGGTGCATAATGATACTCTTCACATTCTCTTGAGCTGTTAGATCATTCTTTACATAAAACCATTCAGTCATCCAGGCTCCAGGCCACCTCTTCCGAAAGGTCGGCACAGGGCAGCTTGACCCGGAGCGGGCGCCGAAGCTGTAGCACCCAAAGTTGTTATGGTATTGCTCCTTTCCCCAGGGCTTCGTCTCGTATAATAACTCATGAATGTTGCAGAAGCTTTTAGCGTTCGGTTCCAAACCTTGGCTCCTCGCAGCCCAGACGAACACTCCCATTCTTATGATGGCTTCGGGAGTGATTTGATGCAGATGGACTTGAAATGTCTTTAGTACTTCAACAACAAAGTTGCTCAGGGGGAATCGAAGCCCAGCCTTGAGGAAGCTTCGGAAAATCACAACTTCATCTTCTTCGGGGGTGGGAGAAGTTTTTTCCCCGGCATCAGCTCTCACAATAGATATGTCTCGGAAATATCGTCCCCTCATATTATCAATGTGACTCTGCTTGATGGTCGTTTTCCCAAAAACTGTGTGGCTTGGTCGCCACGGTCGATCTTCGGCATCTTCCCCACCACTTTCCACATCATAGCTGTCGCTATCATCAGTATCTTCGGACAAACCTTCGAGAATCTCATTCGTGATTTTTTCTGTATTGGTCTCTGCCATCGCTATCAGGAACCCCAGATTCTTCTCCTCCTCGAGACTCAGCTTCGTCTCAGCAGGGATCTTCAGCTTCGTCTCAGCAGGGATCTTCTTGCCTTCAGACATCTTCGGAAACGCTAAAAAATTGTTCCCGAGGCCGAAGCTTCGAAATCGAAAAGACCAGCAAATCTTAATGAACAAGAGCTACAAATTTTGGTGGACCGAAGCAAAAGGCAAGTGTGCGTACCAAATGAGTTCGCGATGTGATCTTATTTATACGCCTAGGGCGTTGAAAATTGAAAGGCCCCGCTTGTCAGTGAATGTTGCTATTCTAGCAAAGGGAAGGTGTTTTTTCGGACCTTCGGCTCAAGGCCTTCGTCCATATCGCAATCTGAATTTATTATTTACAAATTAATATTGCGAGGGGCTACTGTTGGGGGCCTTCGTCCTCCGAAGGTCCTCAAAAACATGATTTGACAATGTTTTCCAAGTGGATTATATGAACAGGTATTTTCGGATTCAGAATTACGGATATGGAGCACGACCAGGACGAAGCCTGAACCAGACGAAGGTCGAGAGCAGCCGAAGCTGTACGCAAGGAAGCTTCGGCGCGATAGCATAAAGGGGAACCGACTTAAAGATGAAAAGACTTCGGGAGCCTCGACAGATTTCCATAAATCGTCAACAAATGTAATGGACATAGATGTAATTTTACGTGGGCTGCGTCCCGCGTCTATAAATAGATGAACAGTACTCCCGTACTGTTCACGCTGACTGTGCATTGACATTTTGCGTCACGCTTGTACTTGTTACCTCCTTTCAGGACCGAAGGTACATTTGTAATTTATAATCATTTCTATTTCTTTGTGTTAATAAAATAGAAATGATTCTATGATCTACATTTCATGTTGTGTATGAGTCCTTCGTTATCACTTGTTGAATTTACGAAGGTATGTCTCTCATGACCTTCGTCCGGAACCCATTATTCCCGAAGGGGAGTAATGTTTGATAGGACGAAGGACCTTAACGTTTAACACTTTTTATGTTGCCTTGTTCTTAATACGAAGCATTTGAGAACAAGTCCCCAACAAAAAGAAAGAGGTCACACGAAGAGCTACAATATACATTGATAAAAACATCAAGATTAGTATGAATAAAGAAATTGGTTAAGAAGATTTTAGGACGTACATATTTGTCTGCTTTGCATATCACATTTCTATTTCTTTGAGCGGCCAAGAAGCAACTTGGAGGATTGGCCACCTATGGTCTTTTAACTCTTTACGTTGAGATATCACATCAATTTGTCTTTGCAGTCATTTAATATTTATATATTGTAAAACAAAATTAGAGATTGGGATAAGTTATAGTAAATTAGTAATTGTTTAGTTTGTGCATACTCACAGAGTCAGTGAGGCCTTTGCGGTCTTGTGAAGTACCAAGTGAATCAAGCACTTTGAAAGGGAAATAGGGTCAAACCTTTTCCTAAATGATTTTGGTGGTTGAATTTCCCAACACAAACAATTGGACTAACTAGTTTGCTCTAGATTATATGTTCTACAGGTGTCATAGGTTCAACACAAACCAATAAAAAGAACAAGTTAGGGTTCAAAATAAAGGGAGCAAAGAAAACCGAAGTGTGCCCTGGTCTGGCGCACTGGACAGTGTCCGGTGCACCAGGGTGGATCAACTCAAACTTGCCACCTTCTGGTTTCTCGAAATGCCACTCCATTATAATTCACTAGATTGTCCGGTGTGCCATGTGGAGCAACTGCTACTGCGCCAACGGTCGTCTGCAAAAGCAAAAGCAACAGTGAACAGTGCGCGTCTGTGCGTGTAGAGTCAGAGCAGCGCCAGAAGGCGCACCAGACAGTGAACAGTACCTATCCAGTGGGGCACCGGACTGTCCGGTGCCCCATGAAGACATAGCTCCAACTGTCGAAACCGTCAGAACCCTAACAGTTGGGTAACGTGGCTGGCGCACCGGACTGTCCAGTGCACCCTTCGACAGTAGACTTCCCCAACGGCTGTTTTGGTGGTTGGGGCTATAAATACCCCCTAACCAACACTCTTCAATGCATCCATGTTTTTCAGACATCTCACTCAATACAAGAGCTAGTGCATTCAATACAAGACACAATTAGATTGAATCAAAGCCTCTCCAAGTCCTAATTCCACTCAAAGCAATTAGTGACTAGAAGAGAGTTTTACTCGTGTTCTTTGAGCTCTTGTGCTTGGATTGCTTTTCTTCTTCCTCTTTCTTGTTCTTAAGACACTTGTAATCAAAGCAAGAGACACCAAGTTGTGGTGGTCCTTGTAGGGGGTCTAAGTGACCCATTTGATTAAGGAGAAAAGCTCACTCGGTCTAGGTGACCGTTTGAGAGAGAGGGAAAGGGTTGAAAGAGACCCGGTCTTTGTGACCACCTCAATGGGGAGTAGGTTTGCAAGAACCGAACCTCAGTAAAACAAATCACCGTGTCATCCGCTTCATTTGCTTTTGATTTGTTTTTACCCTCTCTTTCGGACTCATTTTTATTTCTAACGCTAACCCGGCTCGTAGTGTGTGCTTAAGTTTATAATTTTTAGATTCCACCTATTCACCCCCCTCTAGGCGACTTTCAATTGGTATCAGAGCATGGTACTTCATTAGAGCCTAACCGCTCGAAGTGATGTCGGGAGATCACATCAAGAAGGAGGTCGTGACCGGCGAGAAGCCCGCCACAAGCCACGGGAAGACTCCATCGGGAGAGTCCGGCAACAAGGTGAAGGGATCCCCTTCACACGCCAAGTCGCATCGGAGCGGCGACAAGAAAAAGAAGATGAAGAAGGTGGTCTACTACGAGACCGATTCTTCGTCGCCATCTACCTCTAGCTCCGACGCGCCGTCCGTCACTTCTAAGCACCACGAGCGCAAGAAGTATAGTAAGATGCCACTTCGTTATCCCCGTATTTCTAGACGTACTCCTTTACTTTCCGTCCCACTAGGCAAACCACCCGTTTTTGAGAGTGAAGATTATAACATGTGGAGTGATAAAATGAGGCATCACCTAACCTCACTCCACGCTAGTATTTGGGACATTGTTGAGTTTGGAGCGCAGGTACCATAGCCGGGGGATGAAGGCTATGATTCGGACGAAGTCGCCCAAATCAAGCATTTTGATTCCCAAGCAACTACTATACTCCTCGCCTCTCTATGTCGAGAGGAGTGTAATAAGGTGCAAGGGTTGAAGAGTGATAAAGAGATTTGGGACGTGCTCAAAACCGCGCACGAAGGAGATGAGGTGACAAAGATCACCAAGCGGGAGACGATCGAGGGGGAGCTCAGTCGATTCATGCTTAACCAAGGTGAGGAGCCACAAGCCATGTACAACCGGCTCAAGACCTTGGTGAACCAAGTGCGCAACCTCGGGAGCACAAAATGGGATGACCATGAAATGGTCAAGGTTATTCTAAGATCACTTGTTTTTCTTAATCCTACACAAGTTTAATTAATTTGTGGTGATCCTAGATACAAGCTAATGTCTCCCGAGGAGGTTATAGGAAAGTTTGTGACCTTTGAATTAATGATCAAAGGCTCCAAACAAATCATCAAGCGAGGCGCCCTGGCATTAAGGATGGCATTGGTTTCCAACAGAGAGGCAATGTCAAGCTTAATGCCCCTAAGAAATTATCTAACTTTGTTAAGAGCAAAGCTCCCATGGTTCAGGATAACGAGGATTACATTTTATATCCTGCTGGTTATCCCGAACACAAAATTAGGAGAATTCATTCTAGGAAGTCTCACTCTGGCTCTCATCATGCTTTTATGTATAAGAGTGAGGCATCTAGTTCTAGGCAATCCACTCATGTTAAATTGCCTAAAAAGAAAAAATCCTACTGCATCAAATGAGCCTATTGTTTCATTTAAGACTTTTGATGCTTCTTATGTTTTAACTAATAAATCAGGCAAAGTAGTTGCCAAATATGTTGGGGCCAAGCACAAGGGCTCGAAGACTTGTGTTTGGGTACCCAAGGTGCTTGTTTCTAATGTCAAAGGACCCAAGACCGTTTGGGTACCTAAGAACAAGGCCTAAACTTGTTTTGTAGGTTTATGCATCCGAGGGCTCAAGTTGGATAATTGATAGCGGGTGCACAAACCATATGACAGGGGAGAAAAGGATGTTCTCCTCCTATGAGAAAAACAAAGATCCCCAACGAGCTATTACATTCGGGGATGGAAATTAAGGTTTGGTCAAAGGACTTGGTAAAATTGCTATATCACCTGACCATTCTATTTCCAATGTTTTTCTTGTAGATTCATTAGATTACAATTTGCTTTCAGTTTCTCAATTATGCAAAATGGGTTACAACTGTCTTTTTACAGATTTAGGTGTTACTGTCTTTAGAAGAAGTGATGATTCAGTAGCATTTAAGGGAGTGTTAGAGGGTCAGCTATACTTAATTGATTTCAATAGAGCTGAACTCGACACTTGCTTAATTGCTAAGACTAATATGGGTTGGCTCTGGCATCGCCGACTAGCCCATGTTGGGATGAAGAATCTTCACAAGCTTCTAAAGGGAGAGCACATTTTGGGACTAACCAATGTTCATTTTGAGAAAGACAGGATTTGTAGCGCATGTCAAGCAGGAAAGCAAGTTGGTACCCACCATCCACACAAGAACATCATGACGACCGACAGGCCGCTTGAGCTACTCCACATGGATTTATTCGGCCCGATAGCTTACATAAGCATCGACGGGAGTAAGTATTGTCTTGTAATTGTGGATGACTATTCTCGCTTCACTTGGGTGTTCTTTTTGCAGGAAAAATCACAAACCCAAGAAACTTTGAAGGGATTCTTGAGACGAGCTCAAAATGAGTTCAGATTGAGGATCAAAAAGATTAGAAGCGACAATGGGACGGAGTTCAAGAACTCTCAAATTGAAGGCTTCCTTGAGGAGGAGGGCATCAAGCATGAGTTCTCTTCTCCCTACACGCCACAACAAAATAGTGTAGTGGAGAGGAAGAATAGAACTCTACTTGACATGGCGAGGACCATGCTTGATGAGTACAAGACACCGGACCGGTTTTGACCGAGGCGATTAACACCGCCTGCTACTCCATCAACCGGCTCTACCTTCACCGAATCCTCAAGAAGAGATCATATGAACTTCTCACCGGTAAAAAGCCAAGTGTTTCATATTTTAGAGTCTTTGGTAGCAAATGTTTTATTCTTGTTAAAAGAGGTAGAAAATCTAAATTTGCTCCTAAGGCTGTAGAAGGCTTTTTACTTGGTTATGACTCAAACACAAGGGCATATATAGTCTTTAACAAGTCCACTGGACTAGTTGAAGTTTCTTGTGACATTGTGTTTGATGAGACTAATGGCTCTCAAGTAGAGCAAGTTGATCTTGATGAGCTAGATGATGAAGAGGCTCCGTGCGTCGCGCTAAGGAACATGTCCATTAGGGATGTGTGTCCTAAGGAATCCGAAGAGCCTCCACAAGCACAAGATCAACCATCATCTTCCATACAAGCATCTCCACCAACTAAAGATGAGGAACAGGCTCAAGATGATGAAGAAGAAGATCAAGAAGATGAGCCACCTCAAGAGGAGGGCAATGATCAAGGGGGAGATGATAATGATTAAGACAAGGAAGATGAACAGGGTCAAAGACCGCCACACCCAAGAGTCCACCAAGCGATTCAAAGTGATCACCCCATGAACTCCATTCTTGGTGACATCCATAAGGGGGTAACTACTCGATCTCGAGTCACTCATTTTTGTGAATATTACTCTTTTGTCTCCTCTATTGAGCCATACAGGGTAGAGGATGCACTTAAAGATTCGGATTGGGTGCTGGCGATACAAGAGGAACTCAACAACTTCACGAGGAATGAGGTATGACATTTAGTTCCACGTCCTAATCAAAATGTTGTAGGTACCAAGTGGGTGTTCCGCAACAAGCAAGATGAGCATAGTGTTGTGACAAGGAACAAAGCCCAGCTTGTGGCCAAGGGATATTCACAAGTCGAAGGTTTGGATTTTGGTGAAACCTATGCACCCGTAGCTAGGCTTGAATCAATTCGTATATTACTTGCCTATGCTAATTACCATGGCTTTAAGCTTTATCAAATGGACGTGAAAAGTGCCTTCCTCAATGGACCAATCAAGGAAGAGGTCTATGTTGAGCAACCTCCCGACTTTGAAGATAGTGAGTACCCTAACCATGTTTACAAACTCTCAAAGGCGCTTTACAGGCTCAAGAAAGCCCCAAGAGCATGATATGAATGCCTAAGAGATTTTCTCATTACTAATGGCTTCAAAGTCGGTAAAGCCGATCCACTCTCTTTACTAAAACTATTGCAAAAGATTTGTTTGTATGCCAAATTTATGTTGATGATATCATATTTGGGTCTACTAACAAATCTACTTGTGAAGAGTTTAGTAGGATCATGGTACAGAAATTCGAGATGTCTATGATGGGGGAGTTGAAGTATTTTCTAGAATTTCAAGTCAAGCAACTCCAAGAGGGCACCTTCATCAGCCAAACAAAGTACATTCAAGACATACTCACCAAATTTGGAATGAAGGATGCCAAGCCCATCAAGACACCCATGGGAACTAATGGGCATCTCGACCTCGACACGGGAGGTAAATCCGTAGATAAGAAGGTATACCGGTCAATGTTAGGATCTTTACTCTACTTATGTGCATCTCGACCGGATATTATGCTTTATGTATGCATGTGTGCAAGGTTCCAAGCCGATCCTAAGGAAGTTCACCTTAGGGTCATGAAAAGAATCTTGAGATATTTAGTTTATACTCCTAAGTTTGGTCTTGAAAGTTGCCTAGAGGGGGGGTGAATAGGCAAGTTAAAACTTTTTTAACAAAAACTAGAAGTAAACTGGGTAAAACTGAATTGATCTCGAAATTCACCCAGTTAACTTTGGAAATGAGATGTTCTAAATGATCCACAGGGTTCAAAGTAGTAGATCTGAGAAGGGCACTTCTCAAAATCCACACACCAAAAAGATATAAACAATTCTTTCGCGGGATGGTGAGAGAACGAAGAACACAAACAAACACAATGAGCAAGAATACAAGAGACACAAGATTTATCCCGAGGTTCGGTCACACCACCAAGGTGCCCTACTTCCTCGTTGAGGCGCCCACAAAGAGCCGGGTCTCTTTCAACCCTAATCCTCCCTTTGCCGACCACAAAGGTCAAGCTCACACACTAATCTTTGCTCAAACGAGCGGGTAATACAAACTTTCTTGTGGTCTTCCACAAGATTTGGAGACTCACAAGAGACACCTAGTCGTCTAGGAGCTAGAAGCTCCAAGAGTAATGAATCCACAAAGAACTCGATGTAATACCAAAGCTCGAATGAAGAAGAAGAGCAAGAGAGACTTAGAGATGAAGCACAAAACCGCAGCTCTCAAGCTCACTCAAAGATTTCTCTCCAAAGATTTGAAATGGGAGAGGCAAGAGATGTGTGTGAGAGAGAGGGAGGTGTTTCTTGGGTTAGAAATGGAGTTCAAATCGTGCTTTCTGCTGTGGGGAGAGAGGTAGGAGGTAGTATATATAGGTGGAGCTCAAAACTAGCCGTTGGGCAGATTTTTCTGCCTGAGACCGGTTGAACCTCCCCCTAGGGCGGTTGAACCTCCCCTGGCAGGCCTGGCAGCCTGTCTGCCAGTCTGACTGGCAGACTGACCTGCAGACTGACCAAGTTGACCATGACCGGTTGAACCGCCCAGGGGGGGCGGTTGAACCGCCCCTGACACTTCTGGCGACCTGTTTGCCAGTCTGACTGGCAGACTGTTGGTCAGAGGTCAGAGGGGTCAGAGACCAGCTGAACTGCCCCTCAGGACCAGTTCAACCGGTCTTGACCAGAGAGTTTAGGAGAGAAAACCCCAGCTCAACTGCCCAGAGGCAAGTTCAGCTGGTGTATGGTCAAAGAGGTTCACAGCTGAAGTTGAGTTCAGCTGAAGTTCAGCCCAGCTGAAAAGCTCAGCTGCAGCTGAAGAAGCTCAACTCAGCTGAAGTTCAGCTCAGCTGAAAAGCTCAGCTGTAGCTGAAGAAGCTCAGCTCAGCTGAAGTCCAGCTCAGCTGAAAAGCTCAGCTGCAGCTGAAGGAGCTCAGCTCAGCTGAAGTCCAGCTCAGCTGAAAAGCTCAGCTGCAGCTGAAGGAGCTCAGCTCAGCTGAAGTCCAGCTCAGCTGAAAAGCTCAGCTGCAGCTGAACAAGTTCAGCTGCTTTTCAGCAAGAACACTCTAGGTTTCTCAACCCTAACCACGGCCAACCATAGAACGTTAAAGAGATTTTTGCTTTTCAAAAATAGCTTTTGAATAGAGAGGTTTGAGCTTTAGCAAACACCAACCTTCTTTTTGGATCCCCCTTTATAGTACGACGATTCCTATACTCAAGTTAAATAAAATTAAATAAGAAAACTCCTTGAGTCATTGGTGTCTCATGTGTGATTTCTCCATGGCATTGCTTCATAAGGATCACAAACATCTTTGTCTCACCTTTTGAAGCAAACTCAAATCAAACCCTGTGACTTGTACCATATCACCTTATATGAGTTCAAATCATGGCTTCAAGTCACCTTACTGATGCATCAACATGTTGTAACTCTTCATAGCTGATTAGTTCATCGACTTAGTGCAAGTACTCTCTTCTTCACCTTAGCCATGGTACCTCGGTCTACAAGCCGTCGCTTGGCCTTCACCTTCGCTTAGTTCCTCGAAGCCCTTTCCTTGCTATCTTCACCCTATCAAGCCATTCTTGAGTCACATCCTATTGAGCATCCATTGAGAGAATCATTTCTTCAATATTGTGAACCTTGCTTGAATGTCTTCTAGATATAACTGTTAAGATTAATCAAGCTTTAGTTTGATTCTCATAGAAGCATATATGGACTGATAGTAATATGGTCAAGCCAATTCACGATTCCTCATATCTTATTCACTTTGGCTTGACCTATCTTCTTAATCACTTCATCCTCTATTTGATCATATGTATGTAGTGATTTCTTGGGTCTTGTCCATATATTCAAACCAATATAGAGAGACCATATTATATCCATTTGCATTGTCTCACTGGATTTAACCTTGTGTTGAACCTTTGTTCACTGATCATTATACACTATTCAAGTATGTTCATCATACTGAATTTCCTGTTCAACACTTAGCAAACTTGTTAGACCTTTAAATGTGTTGTTATCCAAATCACCAAAACTCACAAAAGGGATGAATGCACTTTCAATCTCCCCCTTTTTGGTGATTGATGACAACACATTTAAAGCTTACATAAGATTTGATAAATAAGATTTTGAATCCCATGATATAGTTTCTCCCCCTAAATATGTGCATTTCAGAAAATACCAATTTTGTACTCAAATGCCAAAAGCACATATTTGGGTCAAAGTATGGAGACAACTTATATCATACTATTCATAGGGTGCAGTGTATCATAAAATAAACATGATGCTCATGACATATTATGCACTCATCAACTTCCTACATCTTATGTTTTTCTTATGATTCCCCCCTTTTGTTAATTATTTCTCCTCTTTTCAAAAATAAAGATAAGCTTTAATGCAAAATTTCTCCCCCTTTGTCATAAATCTCCAAAAAGGATACAAAGAATATAAAGGGTAGAAATTATGATTTAAGCAAGATGTGAACACACTATCATGAAAAGGATCCTTAGATGACAAAAAAAAAATAATGTAGAAGTGGCATGAAGTGATGTACCTTTGTTTTACCTTTTCAAGGGGGGGGGTTCCAAACTTGTGTTGGATTTAGAATTCATTTGCACGCTCTTGTTGGTATAGTTGTGACATAAGTCCAAGATATCAAATAAAGATTGTCATACTAAATCGAAGGTGAAACTTGATACCCAGAGTCTAGATGTCACCTAGCATTTTCTTATCATAACAAGAGGCAACATGAAAATTGCACAAGTATGGATTATACAACTAGTGATCATGTTCGAAAAATATCAATTGAAAACCACCAATTGATACAATTTGATAGATAAATAGATCACTAATAGCATATTACACTAAGTTCTCCTCAAGTTTTAGTGCACACACACATATATATATATATGAATTCAATTGATATCTGTTTAGAGTACTTATTTGCAACTTAAAGTACCATTGGCATAAAAGGAGTATCAATTGAACATAATCATGCAACATAAGAAACATGTGCACTATTTAATCAATTAAGTTCTAGACAGAAGAATTTATAAGCTATGCTACTTCAGACATTTGTAATCCAAAAGGATGTGATACATATTTACCAATTTTAGATGATGTTGGAGTAGCATATAAAAGAGAAACTCATTCTCTTATGAAATGTATAACATATACATTTATTGGAGCAAAGAATCTTTGATACCCATCAAATTTGCAGTGGAAGCGATTGTCTTTGCCCGAAGATTCCTTTCTAATTCGAGACTACACACATAATAGACTTGGAAATGAAGTTAGTCTCAAAGATTCAAATTATAGACTATTCTCCCCCTAAATGTGTGCATACAAGTGATGAATACTTGTTTAGCTTATGCACTTGGACTTGTGAGGCCAGGGGATTAAGTTCTACAATTTGAACCTTGGTACAAATAAAGTATGAAAATATGAAATTGCACCAATTTAAGGAATTACTCATAATCAAATGGTATACTAATAGACATGATATGCAATATTTTAAGCCAAGATTCAAGTGCAACCTTATGATGTGACTTAAGATATTGCATATACATGCATACACTAACTTGTAAGAGCCTAGATACACAAATGTAATACAGTAGTTCATGGAGTGACACACCTTTGTTCCATGCCATATGGTCTTCATTATAATCATGAATTTCTATCTTAGCTTTTGATAGGCTTGATATTTCAAAGAGAAACTTATCCTCTTTAAACGATCAAGAGAAACTCATTCTCTTCAAAGAACTACACAAGTTCACTAAAAGAAAATGTTAGTCTTTAAGGACACAAGATATAGAATGAGCTCCCCCTAAATGTATGCATCAAGTACTCGAATTACTTGTAACATGCACTTGATTCAATTTAGATTCTTAGAGGAGTTCATCATATATTTTGGTCAAGGCATAATATATTTGAAACAATTGAATTTATGCTAGAGAACACATATCGATCCTCAATAGAACTAATCCATGGGGTGACATGTGGTAAATATTTGATCATTTTCTTGGAACCACTCATCCTCATTTGATGTTCTCCAAGGTGTGAGACTACACAACATGAACTTGAAAGAAATCATTAGTCTCACAAGATACAGGCTAAACTCTCCATCAATTTGTGCATGCAAGAGTACACAAAGTACACTTATGCACATTAACAATACAAGGTTAAAGGAGATGTTTGTACTATATCTTGGTTTAACATAACATGCTTTACATAGATGATGAAAATTAAACCAATTAAAAGTTTAAGAACTAAAAGTATATCAATTGAAATGTTGGAGGGTAAAGCATGCTAATATGAACCTCAACCTCATAATGAAGGATATCATATAAATATGTCACTATATCTTCATTATTTGGTTGACAAAAAAAATATAACTCCCTTCTTGATTTACTGTGATTTCTTTTCTCTTTATGATTTCATCCAACCAGGCGATCTTGAACTTCATTCATCTAGGCTTGGTTCAATCATACTTGATATGAGACCCATTGAAACTCAATGATTGAAACAACCAAGACTCTTATATCCGTAGATTTTGAATCCATCTTGAAAGCACTTGGAAGGACCTTATTGAGACACTTAGAAAAGAGAGCATTAGAAACACAAGAGAGGGTTTCACAAATGATGATCCTTATATGTGGATGGAAAATGAATCATCATTATTGAAACCTAAAAGGATAGATTAAATTCCTTTAAATTAGTGCACACATATAGTTGATGTCAAAGTTATATGCACTATTGAACATTTTATATTGCAAGGAATTTAACCTATACTATGGTACATCCCAATAAGAATAGAATACTAAAACAACTGAAGGAGAGAAAGTTTTCATACCTTGGCCTCTTATCAACTTCTTACTTTAGTTGAATAGTATCCTTTAAGCTTGTGATTTATCCAATTTAAAACAAGCACCATTTCTTAACATAGATTTTCTAAGGATAAACTCAACACAAGAGATGGAATTAGTAGCACAAGCACTAGTTTCTTATTTAGCAACCCTTTTATATGTGGAAGACAAGCATGTTGCTAAAATAGAGAAACATCATAATATGGACTAAATTTCCTTGAACCCTCATGCACAATATATTTTGAATGACATGGATAATATGCATGGTTATTCAATGAAGTCTAAAGGGATGACTTAATCCATATTATGGTGAGTGTCTAATATAGAAGAATCAAATCCAAATTAACTAGATAGAGAATACGTCACATAATTTTGGATTGTTCACCATATGATAATATTCATTCATCTTCCAATTAGACCTTTATTTCATAATCAACAACTGATGTATATCCTCAAGTGCTTCTTTTTCCTTAGTGGCTACACAAGTCACAAAAAGATAAGATTTGAAAATAATATGCACTTGAGATTCAATTGTTACCACCCTTGCTACTATCTCCAAATATGATTTATACATTCAATATCGAGCACCCAACTTAATCCATTGAAGGTGTGATCCTGCAAAACAAGTTTAAGCTTCATATCTTGGTACCCAAATTGAATTGGGTCCTTTGAGATTAGTAGGAAGAGCCTTGAGTACCCACACAATCCTTATTGTAACCTTTCTCTTTGTGTAGGCACTCACATATACTTGACAACCATCTTACATGGTTTCAAGTCAGTATTTAATCACATAGATAAAAACTAGAGTTAAGAATAGGAGCCTTTTCTCCTTTTTCTTAATACATCGTTGTGTTGCCTTCTTGATGATGAACCTAGCTTGACCTTGGGTGCACCTAGCTTATCAAGGTTAGTCGCACAAGCATTCATATCATGAAGACAAGTTATGCATGGAATTTACAACTTAGTGATCCAATTCAATGTGAAGCATATGGATATCGATTGGAGTAGATTTCTAAGATATCAAAATATGGGTTTCCAAAATTTAGAGAGTATGGATCACTAATTGTACCTTTTACAGTTTAAAAATCATATCCATGTTAGTGCATATGTATGTGATGAATATCAACAAAAGGATTCTTATGCACTTTTAGAATTAACGATAAGGGAATTTTAAACTGCATCAAGAGTAGCTATTTAGAAAACAAAGATTACAATCCATATGAATGAGATACAAATTTACCATTTTGGATTATCTCAGTATAGCTCACTCAAGTGAAACTTATTCTCTATGACACAAGATATATAATGTTCTCCCACTAGATATGTGCATTAAGTATTTGAATGACTTGACACATGCACTTTCAATTTAGTTAAGAGTCTCATGGGGAGTACATTACATATCATGGTCAAGGCATGACAAATTTGCAATGAATTAACTTATGCCTAAGAATACTTACCACCATATAGAACGTACCATTTGTTGTACCAATTTGAAAGATCTTATTATCGGTGGTGGTGTCACTTTAGTATTCTTCTTTTCATCATTTGTGGAGACTTCCTTCTTTGTTATCTCTTTTCCTTTTAAAACTAGTCGATAAAACACTTTGAAAAGAGGTATTAGTAGTACAAGGAAGTATTTAATGAATGATGATATCTATATATGAATGGCAAACAAATCATCATTTATGAGGCGTAAATGCATAAATTAAATTCCTTTTAAGTTAATGCACATGGAGCAGTGAATTCACAATATGCACTAATTTACAAATTTAAGCCAAAAGGAATTTAACCTTCATATTGACATTCCTTTCCATAGAATATATTATTACCAATTGAAAGAATGCCACTTGGAAGGAATTACTATTGATCAACTACCGATTGAAGCAATTTGTTCCATACCTTTGCCTTGAGCATTCCTAATCTTTCTTTTAGGTGAAGATTAACCTTTAATGCTTGTGATTTTACCAATGAAAGAGCACAATCTCTACTTATGAATTTCCATGAAATATCTTAAAGGAGATTGTATTAGTAACACAAGCAATAGTTTTCTATTTAGCAACCTCTAGTATATGAATGACAAGAAGGTTACTAAAACAAGGAAACCTCATGATATGAACTAAATTGCCCTTACAAGCATCATGCATAACATCAATTGTAAAAAAGATGAAAGTAGCATGATTATTTAATTAAGTTTACATGGCAAGTTTAATTCATAGCATGGTGAGTGATTAATGTAGAAGACTCAAAACCAATTTAAACAAGAATGAATACATCACATAGTATTGGTTCGATCTTCTTTGAATGTTGAATGGCACACTCCATTTGGGAAACACATTCTCATGTTGTGAGACTACATAAACACTTGGATAGAAACATTAGTCTCACAACTCTAGTCATATAGAGAATTCCCTTTTGGTAAGTGCTTTAAGAATTTGAATTTCTTACTTAGCACTCTATTCATTTAAGAACATGGGATAATACTCTTTATGTCTAGGTCATGGCAATAATATGATGATTAACTTGAAATATGCCACAAGATACATACAACCAAATTTAAAGCATGTAGATTGTCATAATAAAAATATGAACTTGCAATCTACCATATAATTAGATCCTTTCCAAAGCAAGGCAAAATCTTTTAAGTTCATTCTCAAGTGCTTCATTTTTCCTATGTGGCTACAAAAGACACAAAGGAATATACCAATTAAAAGCAATGTGCACTTAAGAATTAATTGTTACCATCCTTTGGATATCACTTGGTTGTAGGCCTTTTGCTTGATTCCCACAAAGGTTAATCCTTATTCCCTACAACATAAGTTCTTGCTAGAGATGAATATGAAGTTAGTGATATAACAACTCAATTCATCTTTGGGTCAATCTTAAAGGATAGATAATGTAAGATTGATAGCTTGAGATAAGAATTGAGTTGAACCGCTCAAGCACCCCAAAGCTTCATATCATCTCTGGGTACCTGCAAAACTTATTAAGTACATTTTGGTACCCATTTTTGGATGGGTCCACCAAGGTTAGCTAGCAAGTACTTAGGCACCCAAATGGCCTTTGTGCTAGTTTTAGGTGAACTAATTACCTTTCTAGCACAAATGTCATTTTTGGGTCTCCTAAGCGAATATGAATGAATTGACATGGTAGGCTTAGGATACTTACTCATGGGACAATCCTTGCATAGGTGTCCCTTTCTTCGGCAAGTGTAGCAAATCTGATTTTTAATTTTGCAAGACTCCTTCTTGCCTTGCTTCTTGTTTGCTACATGGTTAGTGAGCCTCTTTCTTTCTAAAGTTAAGCCACTATCTTTTATGTAGGGACATGACTTAATCTCATGTCCCTTCTCATGACATTGATAACACTTTCTAGTGCATCTTCTCTTATTTGGAAGAGTGGCTTGTTTGTTACCTTGTGTGGAGCATGTGGAGGCATGGTTGAGGCACTTGTCATGAGCTTTGGCTTTCTTCTCTTGATGTTTGCTCATGCCTTTCTTAGGGAACTTAGCATTATTTTGAAGCGGGTTTGTGCATGCTACGGTTGTCCCCTTCTCAAGCTTATTCACCATGTTATCACGGTTATCGTGAGAAGGTTGAGCATGACACTTTCCCTTCAAAAGAGTTAAGCTCCTTCTTAGCCTTCCAACTTCTTCCTTGAGCTCTTTATTTTCTTGTGTGATAGAAATATCACTAATTCCTGAAATTTCTACCTCAATGGAAGATTGGCTTGCTTGATAACAACAATTGTTAGCACATGGTAATATAGTTTCAATTTCAACACATGTGCACATGTGAGGTTGGTATGATTTCAAATTAGTTAACACAACCTCATGAGCCATTTCTAACAAGATATGTGAATCCATAAATTTATTATGAGAGCATACAAGCATATCATGTTTTTCTTGCAAAGCTAGATTTTCAATGTTTAGCTTTTCTATCGTGTTCTTGAGCATAGCATTTTTATTTTCTAATTGAGCAATATATGATGAATGATTAATAGCTTTAATTTGCTCAATTGAAATGTCTTCATACCTTTGGACCAAATCATCATGAGAGCACTTTAGCTTCTCATGCTCTTTGGTCAACTTCTCCAAGTCTTTGATTTTTTCGATGAGGATATCTTCTTGCTTATGAAGCAATTCCTTTTGTTCTTCCGCTCTTTTCATGAGTTTGAGCAAGCTCATCCGGTTCTTCTTACTTAGTTGAGCGAAGAATTTTTGAAGATCATCCTCATCTTCACTATCACTTTCATGCTCCTCCTCATCCTCACTTTCGCTTTCACTTTCACTCTCATTAGCAACAAAGCACATATGAGAAGTGGATTTGAAAGACGAACCTTGTGAAGAGGTGGATTCGTCGTTTGGTCTCCATCGATCATTTTCTTCTTCTTCAATAATGTTCTTCGCCTCATCTTCCTTCATTTTGAGGAACATCCTTTCGACGATTCTCATGGCAAGATCTATTGCCCTAGGATCAACATCTGCACCAAAAGATAAAGTCGAGGCAACCTCAACTTTTTCAAGCTTAGAACCACTTTCGTTTCTTAGTCCCCCCGACATGATCTTTTCCTCACGCGGTTAAGCGTTAGAACGAGGATTAGGCTCTGATACCAATTGAAAGTTGCCTAGAGGGGGGTGAATAGGCAAGTTAAAACTTTTTTAACAAAAACTAGAAGTAAACTGGGTAAAACTGAATTGATCTCGAAATTCACCCAGTTAACTTTGGAAATGAGATGTTCTAAATGATCCACAGGGTTCAAAGTAGTAGATCTGAGAAGGGCACTTCTCAAAATCCACACACCAAAAAGATATAAACAATTCTTTCGCGGGATGGTGAGAGAACGAAGAACACAAACAAACACAATGAGCAAGAATACAAGAGACACAAGATTTATCCCGAGGTTCGGTCACACCACCAAGGTGCCCTACTTCCTTGTTGAGGCGCCCACAAAGAGCCGGGTCTCTTTCAACCCTAATCCTCCCTTTGCCGACCACAAAGGTCAAGCTCACACACTAATCTTTGCTCAAACGAGCGGGTAATACAAACTTTCTTGTGGTCTTCCACAAGATTTGGAGACTCACAAGAGACACCTAGTCGTCTAGGAGCTAGAAGCTCCAAGAGTAATGAATCCACAAAGAACTCGATGTAATACCAAAGCTCGAATGAAGAAGAAGAGCAAGAGAGATTTAGAGATGAAGCACAAAACCGCAGCTCTCAAGCTCACTCAAAGATTTCTCTCCAAAGATTTGAAATGGGAGAGGCAAGAGATGTGTGAGAGAGAGAGGGAGGTGTTTCTTGGGTTAGAAATGGAGTTCAAATCGTGCTTTCTGCTGTGGGGAGAGAGGTAGGAGGTAGTATATATAGGTGGAGCTCAAAACTAGCCGTTGGGCAGATTTTTCTGCCTGAGACCGGTTGAACCTCCCCCTAGGGCGGTTGAACCTCCCCTGGCAGGCCTGGCAGCCTGTCTGCCAGTCTGACTGGCAGACTGACCTGCAGACTGACCAAGTTGACCATGACCGGTTGAACCGCCCGGGGGGGGGGGGGGGCGGTTGAACCGCCCCTGACACTTCTGGCGACCTGTTTGCCAGTCTGACTGGCAGACTGTTGGTCAGAGGTCAGAGGGGTCAGAGACCAGCTGAACTGCCCCTCAGGACCAGTTCAACCGGTCTTGACCAGAGAGTTTAGGAGAGAAAACCCCAGCTCAACTGCCCGGAGGCAAGTTCAGCTGGTGTATGGTCAAAGAGGTTCACAGCTGAAGTTCAGCCCAGCTGAAAAGCTCAGCTGCAGCTGAAGAAGCTCAACTCAGCTGAAGTTCAGCTCAGCTGTAGCTGAAGAAGCTCAGCTCAGCTGAAGTCCAGCTCAGCTGAAAAGCTCAGCTGCAGCTGAAGGAGCTCAGCTCAGCTGAAGTCCAGCTCAGCTGAAAAGCTCAGCTCAGCTGAAGTCCAGCTCAGCTGAAAAGCTCAGCTGCAGCTGAACAAGTTCAGCTGCTTTTCAGCAAGAACACTCTAGGTTTCTCAACCCTAACCACGGCCAACCATAGAACGTTAAAGAGATTTTTGCTTTTCAAAAATAGCTTTTGAATAGAGAGGTTTGAGCTTTAGCAAACACCAACCTTCTTTTTGGATCCCCCTTTATAGTACGACGATTCCTATACTCAAGTTAAATAAAATTAAATAAGAAAACTCCTTGAGTCATTGGTGTCTCATGTGTGATTCCTCCATGGCATTGCTTCATAAGGATCACAAACATCTTTGTCTCACCTTTTGAAGCAAACTCAAATCAAACCCTGTGACTTGTACCATATCACCTTATATGAGTTCAAATCATGGCTTCAAGTCACCTTACTGATGCATCAACATGTTGTAACTCTTCATAGCTGATTAGTTCATCGACTTAGTGCAAGTACTCTCTTCTTCACCTTAGCCATGGTACCTCGGTCTACAAGCCGTCGCTTGGCCTTCACCTTCGCTTAGTTCCTCGAAGCCCTTTCCTTGCTATCTTCACCCTATCAAGCCATTCTTGAGTCACATCCTATTGAGCATCCATTGAGAGAATCATTTCTTCAATATTGTGAACCTTGCTTGAATGTCTTCTAGATATAACTGTTAAGATTAATCAAGCTTTAGTTTGATTCTCATAGAAGCATATATGGACTGATAGTAATATGGTCAAGCCAATTCACGATTCCTCATATCTTATTCACTTTGGCTTGACCTATCTTCTTAATCACTTCATCCTCTATTTGATCATATGTATGTAGTGATTTCTTGGGTCTTGTCCATATATTCAAACCAATATAGAGAGACCATATTATATCCATTTGCATTGTCTCACTGGATTTAACCTTGTGTTGAACCTTTGTTCACTGATCATTATACACTATTCAAGTATGTTCATCATACTGAATTTCCTGTTCAACACTTAGCAAACTTGTTAGACCTTTAAATGTGTTGTTATCCAAATCACCAAAACTCACAAAAGGGATGAATGCACTTTCAGGTCTTTGGTACCCCAAGGGATCCTCTTTTGATTTATTAGGATATTTAGATGCTGATTGGGCAGGGTGTAAAATTGATAGGAAGAGCACATCAGGGACTTGTCAGTTTCTGGGGAGATCCATAGTGTCTTGAGCTTCAAAGAAACAAAACTCAGTAGCTCTTTCTACCGCCGAAGCTGAGTATATTGCCGCATGCCATTGTTGTGCGCAATTGCTTTGGATGAGGCAAACCCTCAGGGACTATGGCTACAAATTTAGCAAAGTCCCTCTCCTATGTGATAATAAGAGTGCAATCCACATGGCGGATAATCCCATTGAACACAGCCGCACTAAGCATATAGCCATTTGGTATCACTTTTTGGGAGATCACCAACAAAGGGGGATATCGAGATAGCCTATATTAACACCAAAGAACAACTAGCCGATATCTTTACCAAACCACTAGACGAGAAAACCTTTACCAAACTTAGGAATGAGCTAAACATTCTTAATTCTCAGAACTTTGATTGATACTTTGCACACATAGCTCATTTATATACCTTTGATCATATCTCTTTTATGTCTATGACTATTGTGTTTTCAAGTGTATTCTCTTGCTTAGTCATAGAATTGAAAGGGAAATGGAGTATTCGGCAAAGACGACGCTTCCATTCAACTCCATCGGTATTATCTACTCTTTGCTGGTATTCCGCCATCTCTCCACATTGGTATAATCTTTCACTCATATATTGTTTGCCAAAGTGGGAGAGAATTTTATAAGGGTTCACAAAGTCTCCATTTTAGCGATTCATGCCAAAGGGGAGAGAGTATTAGCCCAAAGCAAAAGGACCGCACCACCACCTAATTTTTAATTATGTTTTGAAAGTTTTTATTGGTATTAGTATCTTTCAAATTGGTATTCCCCTAATGAGAGTATCTCAATTAATATATCCCAAAACCCTCTTGAAAGCTAAGAGGAGAATTTCATTTAGGGGGAGGTTTGTTTAAGTCAAAGGAAAAGCATTTGAAACAAGGGGAGAAAATCTCAAATCTTGAAAATGCTTCTTTCAATCTTATTCATATACCTTTGACTACTTGCAAAAGGATTTTGAAAAGAATTTTCCAAAGAATTTGCAAAAACAAAACTAGTGGTGCAAGCATGGTCCAAAATGTTAAATAAGAACAAAGCAATCCATGCATATCTATTGGAATAATTATATTGGTTTTACTCCAAGCAACCTATGCACTTACATTATGCAAACTAGTTCAATTCTGCACTTATATATTTGCTTTGGTTTGTGTTAGCATCAATCACCAAAAAGGGGGAGATTGAAAGGGAAATAGGGTCAAACCTTTTCCTAAATGATTTTGGTGGTTGAATTGCCCAACACAAACAATTGGACTAACTAGTTTGCTCTAGATTATATGTTCTACAGGTGCCATAGGTTCAACACAAACCAATAAAAAGAACAAGTTATGGTTCAAAACAAAGGGAGCAAAGAAAACCAAAGTGTGCCCTGGTCTGGCGCACCGGACAGTGTCCGGTGCACCAGGGTGGATCAACTCAAACTTGCCACCTTCTAGTTTCTGGAAATGCCACTCTGCTATAATTCACCGAACTGTCCGGTGTAGCACCGGACTGTCCGGTGTGCCATGCGGAGCAACATCTATTGCGCCAACGGTCGTCTGCAAAAGCAACAGCAACAGTGAACAGTGCGCGTCTGTGCACGTAGAGTCAGAGCAGCGCCAGAAGGCGCACCGGACAGTGAACAGTACCTGTCCGGTGCCCCATGAAGACAGAGCTCCAACGGTCGAAATGTCAGAACCCTAACAGTTGGGTGACGTGGCTGGCGCACCAGACAGTGTCTGGTGGCGCATCGAACTGTCCGGTGCGCCCTTCGACAGTAGACTTCCCTAACGGCTGTTTTGGTGGTTGGGGCTATAAATACCCCCAACCACCACACTTCAATGCATTCAAGTTTTTCAGGCATCTCACTCAATACAAGAGCTAGTGCATTCAATACAAGACACAATTAGATTGAATCAAAGCCTCTCCAAGTCCCAATTCCACTCAAAGCAATTAGTGACTAGAAGAGAGAGTTTTACTCGTGTTCTTTGAGCTCTTGCGCTTAGATCGCTTTTCTTCTTCCTCTTTCTTGTTCTCAAGACACTTGTAATCAAAGCAAGAGACGCCAAGTTGTGGTGGTCCTTATAGGGGTCTTAGTGACCTGTTTGATTAAGGAGAAAAGCTCACTCGGTCTAGGTGACCGTTTGAGAGAGGGAAAGGGTTGAAAGAGACCCGATCTTTGTGACCACCTTAACGGGGAGTAGGTTTGCAAGAACCGAACCTCGGTAAAACAAATCACCGTGTCATCCGCTTCATTTGCTTTTGATTTGTTTTCACCCTCTCTTTCGGACTCGATTTTATTTCTAACGCTAACCCCGACTTGTAGTGTGTGCTTAAGTTTATAATTTTCAGATTCTGCCTGTTGGTGACTTGTTCTCAAGTGCTATGAGTTAAGAACAAGGCAACACAGAAAACGTTAAACGTTAAAGTCCTTCGTCCTTCGAAGCATTATCTCCCTTAAGATATAATGACTTTCGGACGAAGGTAATGAAAGACATACCTTCATCAACATAACATATAGAGATGAAGAAAGAATTACATAAAACATAAAAGATAAAATAAACAATTATATATTATTATTATCTCATTTTTATTTCATTACCATGAAAGAATAGAAATGATATCAAATTACAAGCATACCTTCGACTGGAAAGAAGGTAAAAGTACCAGCGTGACGCAAGAATCAATGCCTAGTCAGCATGAACAGTACGGGGTTACTGTTCATCTATTTATAGGCACGGGACGCAACCCATATAAAATTACACTCACACCCTTTACATTTGCTAATATCTCTATAGTAGTCCATCGAGGTCTGAATAACCTTTTCATCTTTAAGTCGGTTTCCCTTTTCTGCTATCATGCCGAAGCTCTCCCGCGCACAGCTTCGGCTTAGCGATATCCTTCATACTCCTTCTTGTGCTCTTTCACGCTGTGGTTTCAACTCAAGTCCGAAGGTACCTGTTCATGCATTATACTTCCAGAAACATTGTTAAATCATGTTTTTGAGGACCTTCGGAAGCCGAAGGCCCCCAACAGTAGCCCCTCGCAATATTAATTTGTTAGAATGATAAATTCAGATTGCGACAAGGACGAAGGCCCTGAGCCGAAGGTCCGAAAAAACACCTTCCCTTTGCTAGAATAGCAATCAGCCACTGACAATCGGGCCCTCCAGTACGCAACGCACCAGGCGTATAAATAAGTGCACACCACGAGCTCATTTGGTACGCTTTCTTGCCATCTGCTCTTGCTTACTCAATTTTTAGCTCTTGCGCACCAACACTTGCTTGGCTTTTTTTTAAAATTTTTAAGCTTCGGCGTTGAGAGCACTTTCTCAGCACTTTCGAAGATGTCTGAAGATAAGAAAGCTGTCGCTGAATCAAAGCTGAGCCTTTTTGAGGAGATAAATCTTGGCTTTATTGAATCAATAGCAAAGACAAATGCAGAGAAAATTGCAAGGGAGACTTTGGAGGGTTTATCTGAAGATACTAGTGATAGTGACAGCTATGATGTGGAAAGCGGCGGGAAGACTCCGAAAATCGATCCTGGCGACCAAGCCATGTAGTTTTTGGAAAATCAACTATTAAACAAAGCCATCTTGACAACATGAGGGGGAGATACTTTCAGGATGTGTCTATTGTGAGAGCTGACGACGGAGAGAAGACTTGTCCTACTCCAGAGGAAAATGAAGTCGTGATCTTCCGAAGCTTTTTCAAAGCTGGGCTTCGGCTCCCTCTGAGCAGCTTCGTAGTCAAGGTTCTGAAGATATTCCAGATTTACCTTCACCAGATTACCCCCGAAGCCATTATAAGAATGGGAATCTTCATATGGGTTGTAAGGAGTCAGGGCTTGGAGCCAAATGCAAAAAGTTTCTGCAATATACATGAACTGTTATATGAGACGAAGCCCTGGGGTAAAGAACAGTATCATAACAATTTCGGCTACTATAGCTTCGTTGCACGTACTGGCTCAAGCTCCCCAGTACCGACTTTTCGGAAGAGGTGGCCCAGAGACTGGACGAAAGAATGGTTTTATGTAAAAAATGATTTAAAGGCACGAGAAGACATTAAAGAGATAATCATGCGCCCTATCTGGCAACGCTTCAGGCTCCAGAAACCGAAGGTAGAAATTGACGAAGCGACCGAAGAATGTCGCAAGGCCTTCGGCTTAGTCTGCTCTTTCATCGGGACAAGGGACTTAGTTCAAGAGCATGTGGCCTACAGGATATGGCCATTGGTAGCCAACTGGGAGATGCCAAAAGAATCCATCAGCAATCCCCACGAAGGTGGTTTGGTTCGACTAAAATATACCTTCAGGTTTAGAGACCAGTTTATCGAGCCAGACGACGACTGGCTGAACAACGTCGAAGCTACAAGCGATGAGCTGCTTGGGCTGTACTCCAGAGCAGAAGATAACTCATTATCTGCAACCTTCGGGAACCGGAAAAAGAAGAGACTAAACAGAGTTTTTGATGCTTAGGGTTCATGCACTACAGGAATCCTATTGATTCCCGTCGGCCAGGGTAATTCCCGTCGGCTAGGGAGAAAACCGACGGGGATAATGGAACTCCCGTCGGCTAAAACGCAGCCGACGGGAGTTAACTTAACTCCCGTCGGCTAGAGCGTAGGCCGACGTGGATTACTTAACTCCCGTCGGCCAGAGCTCAGGCCGACGAGGATTAGCCGTTTATGAGCGCGGGTTCACCCGCGCGGACGCATTCTCTCTGTCTTCAACCCGCCGAGCCGCCATCGCCTCTTGCAAGCCCCGCCGCCTCCACCGCCGCGCCTCCCCAAGCCCCGCCACGCCTCCCCAAGCCCCGCCGCCGCGCCTCCCCAAGCCCCGCCGTCGCCCCGACCCCGCGCGTCCGCAGCAGCCCCAGCCCCAGCCCCGTCCGCCGCCGCCCCTGCCCCATCCACCGCCGCCGCCGCCTCTCCCCTACCGGCCCCGCGCCGCCCCTAACGGCCGGCCGACCACCACGTCGCCCCTGCCGGACCCCGCCGCCGCCGCAATAGCCTCCCCCGTCGGCCTCCTCCACTGCCGCTCATCGCTCCGACCGGCTCTCCGAGCACCGCCGCAGCCCCAAGTCCGCCGTCGCCTTCGATCGCCTCCCCGAGTGTCGCCGCCGGTCCCGACCGCTTCCCCGAGCGCCATTGCCGCCTTGTCGTTGAGGTATACATCCTAAATTGTGAATACGAGTGTGATTATAATAGTTAAATATGTGTGTAGATGTTTATTTTCGTCGGTTTTTTATGGCCGACGGAAGTTAAGTTTCATGTGATTAGAGTTAATTTAAAATTGTTAATTGTTTATTGATTAGATTTAACTTATAATATTAGGATGTATGAAGGTTTCGATATTGATAAATTTGATGCTATTGTTAATAAATTTGATGTTCTGAAAATATTATTTAATTTAATGGATTTAATGTTGCAAATATTGTTTATTTTCGTCGGTTTTTATGGCCGACGGGAGTTAACTGTAATGCGATTACAATTTATTTAATACTGGTATTTGTTGCAAATTTGATGTTCTGAAAATGTTGCAAATATTGTTTATCTAAATTTGGATGTTGCATTATTGTTAATTAATGAATATCATGTTATTGTGTTGAAGGTGATGTTATGTATATATATATATAGTTTTACTACTTACCTATAGATGTATGTGTGACGTGTAGAAACATGAATGTCTCACACGCACTCTTTACTCGTACACACAGCCGCAATAATGGGTGATAGACGTGATTGGATGTATGAAGGTTTCAAGAAGGGTGGGTGTCACACAAGTGAATGGTTTGCCAAGACGCAGATGTTTCTGGACCATGCAGCTGCTTTGTCACAAATAGATAATATTAGGTGTCCATGCAATAAATGTAGAAATATGACGAGCCACACCAAGAGGCAGGTCACACTACACCTGTGTTCGCATGGTTTCGTGCCAGGCTATAAGGTCTGGTATCTCCATGGTGAAGATGTTGAACGAGCAGCAGAAGTAGAAGTTGATGACGGTGAAGATGATGTTGATAGGATGGACCAGATGCTTGAGGATCTGCAGCCTGAACTGGCACCAGATCATCTTGATTCACCTACACCGGAGGTTCAGAAGTTCTTCAACCTACTCAAAGCGTCAGAAGAGCCTCTTCATGGGCACACTGACGTGACCGTACTGGAATTCGTGACCCGGCTGATGTCAATCAAGTCCAAGTTTGCATTCTCAATTAATTGTTACAAGGAGCTTGTGGATTTGATTAGCGAGGTTCTTCCTATGGGTCACAAGATGCCCAAAGACATGTACCAGTCCAAGAAATTGCTTGAAGGTCTTGGTATGGAGTATGAGAAGATTGATGTTTGCCAAGACAACTGTATGCTTTTTTGGAAGGAACATGGCAGAGAACAGAAATGCTTAAAATGTGGGAAGTCGAGGTACGTGGAGCTTGTAAATGAAGATGGGGAGAAGGTGGTGACAAAGGTTGCACATAAACAGCTTCGGTACATGCCTCTCACTCCTAGAGTGAAACGTTTGTTTCTCTCGAGGAAGACCGCTATGCACATGAGGTGGCATAAAGATTGTACGGACAGACAAGATGGGTTAATGGTGCACCCGTCAGATGGTGATGCATGGAAGGCTCTTGACAAATTTGATCCAGATTTTGCCAGCGATGCAAGAAACGTTCGTATCGGCTTGGCAACTGATGGTTTCACGCCGTTCAATATGACCGCTGCGTCGTATTCATGTTGGCCTGTCATTGCCATACCGTAGAACCTTCCACCTGCTCTTTGCATGAAATGTGAGTTTATGTTCCTATGTCTTGTTATACCTGGTCCTGAGCATCCTGGCGTACGCCTCAATGTGATGCTTCAACCACTGATTGAAGAGTTAAAGAAGCTATGGCAAGGTGTGGAAGCCTATGATTGCTTCAAGAAGCAGAAATTCAATCTTCGTGTTGCATATCTGTTCTCGGTTCATGATTTTATGGCGTATGGTATTTTCTCTGGATGGAGCGTGCATGGTAGATTGACGTGTCCTTATTGTGCTAAAGATACAGATTGTTTTCGTCTTAGTGCTGGTGGCAAGATATGTTACTTTGATTGCCATAGATGTTTTCTACCCTTCAATCACCCCTTCAGAAGGTAGAGAAAGGAATTTAGGAAGGGCACCATCGTCACGAAGGGACCGCCCAAGCGACGTAGTGGGATAGAAATTACAGAAGAGCATATGAAACTTGTCCTAGACGAGAGTGGGAAAAGGTATCAAGGTTTTGGTGAGGAGCATAACTAGACTCACATATGTGGCTTGTGGGAGCTTCCTTATGCTAAGTCATTGATTTTGATGCACAACATCGACGTCATGCATCAAGAGAGTAACTTTTGCCAAGCCCTCATAAATACATGCATGGATTTCCCTGATAAAATGAAAGACAATGACAAGGCACGCATGGACTTAGCAGTGATATGTGATCGTCCAACCCTAGTGCTTAGAGAAAACGGAGGCAAACCAAAAGCTGACTATTGTCTGAAATCTAAGCAACGGAAAGAAGTGATGAAGTGGATGAAGGATATTAAATTCCCCGATGGTTATGCTGCTGGTTTTAGAAGATCTGTGAACTTGAAGACAATGAAGATGAATGGACTGAAGAGCCATGACTTCCACATAATTATGGAGAGGCTCATGCCTGTAATGTTTCGTGGGTACATTTCCGAAGCTGTGTGGAAAACGTTAGCTGAAGTTAGCTATTTCTACAGACAATTGTGTGCTAAAGAAATCAGAAGAGATGTGATGGAACAGCTGGAGAAAGAGGCACCGGTGCTTTTGTGCAAATTGGAAAAAATATTTCCACCGGGTTTCTTCAATCCTATGCAGCATCTCTTTATACATCTTCCATATGAGGCTAAGGTCGGTGGTCCTGTTCAGTATAGGTGGATGTTTCATATAGAAAGAGCATTAAAGAAGCTTAGAGCAATGGTGGGCAATAAGGCAAGAGTTGAAGGATGTATTGCGGAACAATTTAAACTAAAGGAGGTAGCACACTTCACAAGTTGTTACTTTGCAGAAGAACGTAATGTATTTGCTCGAAAGAAAAGGTACCATGATGATGAACGAGAGATGCCTCCGTGTAGTGATCTTTCGATTTTTCAGACAAACGGCAAAGTCGTTGGTCCACCCAAGGCATATCACCACAGTATGGAAGAACGGAAGTCTGCTTTACTGTACATGTTCACGAATATGCCTGAGGTGGAGAAATACTTTGTGTAAGACTTGTTTTCTTAAACTGTTCATATGTGAATTAGTTTATGTTATCAAATATCTCATGTCATACAATAATATTTGACAGCGAGTTTGATGAACAAAACATGAGGTGTCTCGGTAGGCCAACAGCGAGAGACATAGACAAATTACGACGCGATGGTATGCATGGGCGACCTAATTTCATTATGGGCTTCGGGACCGTGTAAGTCTTAATTATGTGGCTCCGAGAGCTAATTTCATTTAACTAATATTACAGAATTTGCTAATGCTTTGTGGCATGATTGATAGTTTGGGGAGGAAATGAATTTGAATGATGACTTACGTCAGTTATCTATTGGAAGCGTAACTGCCAAAAGCTATGGACGTTACGATGTCAATGGATATCGCTTTCGTTCAAGCATTTTCGAATCAAGTCATCCTATGGCCGCCACTCAAAATAGTGGAGTCGTTACTAGGGCAACCGACATGGAAGGACACGAAGCCTGCTATTACGGGAAAATCAAAAATATAATCGAGATTACATTTGCTGGAAATAAGCCTTTAGCGCTAGTTTTCTTTGAGTGTAAATGGTATGACCCGAAGTATTATAGGACCGAATTTGGGATGACACAGATCCAACCTGAGAAATTGCTTCAAGGACACGACACGTATATCCTTGCCCATCAAGCAGACCAAGTTTATTTCTCGACATATCCATGCAAAAAGTTGTCTAAATGGAGGGTTGTGTACAATGTAAATCCCCGCGAACACCTATACACTCCTGGTGAGGACGAATATCAAATTGGTCACCTTGAGCAGGTTGATGAGGTGTTTCAAGAAGAAGAGTTGCCAACTAGTTTTCATATTGATCCTGCACCGACATTAGATTCACTAGTTGCAGACGTTAACGACTTAACTTTTCCCGAGAGACGGAGAAGACAACCTGTTAGGAGAAAAGTTACATGGCGACCTCTGCATAGAAGAGAACAAATAGATCCTGATTTTGATGATATTTAACAAGTAAAGTTGTTTTGTTATTTCATTTGTTTATATTTTAAGTATTATGTCATTTTTGATGCACTAATGAATAATTTCTTATTTTTTATGCAGGATGCCGCCAAAATCAAAGAAGTCAGTGAAGGGGTTGTTCAAGGGCCTGGGCCTTTTTCAGGGCAGTTCTTCGAGCAGCAGCAGACGTCGAGAGCTGTTGAGCGCGGTACATGGAGATGAGGTAACATATCTTGTACAAATAAATTTGTTTACATATTTACAAATAAATCTTGAGTTGTATGTACCAGGATGAGCAGCACACTGAGGAGCAGCACATTGAGGAGGAGCAGCACAATGAGGAGGTGGAGCACAATGAGGAGGTGGAGCACAATGAGGAGGTGGAGCACGTGACATGGGACCAGGCCGCACAACATCACCAGCCATGGGACCAGTGGGACCACCAGAGAGAGCAGCAACAGGCGTGGGACCAGTGGGGCCAACAGGGCGAACCGGCTGACAACCCGATGGATGATGGCTCGGGAGGCTCTTCAGCGACACGCACACGTCGCTCAAGAAAAAGCCACTCAGTAAAGCCTCATCACGCGATAGAGCGAGAGGCTGATAGGACTTTAATCATGCCACATGGAGATCGGTGAGTGTAATATATTAACTTATCTCATATAACTATTATGTGTATTATTAATGTTTTTGTGTAATGCAGGAATTGGGAGGACCTGTCCTTCGACGGCAAGGGACACCACACTCAGGTTAACCTTATGTTGGGTTCTCTTTGCCGCCTTCCTACCCTGGTATAGTGAAGGTGTCAAATGGTGATACCGAGGATGAGGTGCTCGTCAGTACCTGGGACGAGTACAAGTTTAAAAAGGAACGAAACCACACCGACAGACAGGGACTTGTGCGTAATGACTTTTGGGTATGAATTCTTTATTATTTTTTGTTATGTTTCTTAATATTGTAAATCTATGACTTATACCATTGTATTTGTATTCTTTATGTTGTAGCTTCGATATCGGTTGCCTGACGGAGAGGATTACATGGGGCACGCTGAACGTGTCTTCCAAAACAATGCAAAGAAGCTGGTGAAGGATGCCATATACTATGCGAGAATTCAGGCTACAAACCTGTATTTTCAAAAGCACCCAGAAGAAGCAGGCCCCTTGAGTAAAAAGGAAGGGTCCTCAAAGATATATTTGACTGAGGATCAATATCGTGAGGTTAGTATTTAATTTGTTTTACCCTTTATATTGATTGTTGTGATTGATATAATATGTAACATTGTGTGTGCAGGTGATGGTTCCATGGATGGCGCCCGTGCCTGATGCGTACTATGCTTGGTGCCGATATTGGGCTTCCGAAGGCTTCCAGAAAGCGTCAGCGCATCACAGACAATGTCGAGGAACCAATCCTAACCACAAGTTTGGCGGTGATGACATGATACGAAAAGCTAAAAGAATGGTAAGTTTGATCTAGCTATGTCGATCAGCAAATAGTACGATTTCTTATGAATGTTTTTTGTTTATACAGGAAGCTACAAGTGGCCAAAAGCCTAGTGACATTGAGGTCTACCAGGAGGGCCACAAAGGACCAGACCCGAACAACCCTGACCAGCTCTGCAGCCAGACAGCCACGGATCGCTTGGTAAGTTTTGGCCCAAAAGTACAAACGTTCAAAGTATAGAAATTCCTGCATTTGTAAGGTTTGAATGATGTATAGGCGGCATATGGGGAGGAGATGGTTCGTCGCCATGGCCCTGACTTCGACTGGCGTCATGAACCGGTGGATCCCTCGGTGGTGTACGCAAGTGGTGGTGGCAAAGCGCATGGACGGTAAGCTCTAACTTATGAAATTATATGGTTGACACTAAATTGATTATGCAGTAATAACATTTTTTGAATCACTTATAGATACGCACTCTTCGACGGATTCATTGACTCGTCGTTGGTGAGATCTCAGAGGACGGGTTCGTCTTCCCGTAGCTCATGCTCTCATCGACCGAACGAGCAGGAGTTAGAGATTATGAGGATGCGTGAAGAGATGAGACAACAACACGAATTTATGGAGGCTTGCAATGCCCATAACCAAGCCATGTATCAAGTGAGTACACATAATCCAAACTCTAAATTATTATATTTCAATACAACATCTTCAGTAGTAACACATATGTTTAACAGTTAATGCAGCAACAGGGCATGGCAACAAATTTTCCACCGCCACCACAATGGAGCCAATTTGCAAACACACCGGTTCCACCACCACAGTTCAACACCCCTCCGCCACATATACCTGCACCTGGAGATAGGGTACGTTTCATAACTCTCGATTAATTTATACACTTGTATACTTTTTGATATTTGTATTTAACGTGTTGATATTTACTAACTTGCATAGGTTACGCCTAAAGCGGGTGGTAGTGGGTCTGATCCCGCAGCAGGGACTGGATTTGTTGACTCGCTCTTTGCATTCCCTCCTCCTGGTGGTGGTGGCGGCAGCGGTCAAAGCTCTAACCACCCAAGTGGTGGTTATCTCTAAACACTTGAACTCGTGCTCGTTATGTTTTTAACTCCTGGACGTTATGTTTGTGTAAACACTTGATCTTAACTCGTATCAGAAATGTTTGTGTATGTTATGTGACGGATTTAACCTATAATGCGTTTGTGATGTGTATGTTCATGTGGATGATATATATGTTTGTGATGTGTATGTTTTGTGATGTGTATGTTCATGTGGATGATATATATATTTTGTCATATGTTTGTCTGTGGAGAAATATCTAATTTGGTGTTGCTGTTGCAGAATTATAGATTAACTCCCGTCGGCCCAGTTAATCCCCGTCGGTTTGACCATAGCCGACGGGCATTAACTATTAATTCCCGTCGGCCCAGTTAATCCCCGTCGGCTGACTGGGCCGACAGGAATTAATTGTTAATTCCCGTCGGCTGGTAGGGCCGACGGGAATTAATTGATAACGCCTGTCGGTTCTCCTGGCCGACGGGGATTAGCCATAACTCCCGTCGGCCATTAACTAGCCGACGGGGATTAATTATTCCCGTCAGCCGCCGACGGGAATAACCGTATCCCCGACATCTGACGCCTGTCGGCTAACAACCGACGGGAATAAGCCATAAACCGACGGGAATAAGTAATTCCCGTCGGTTTAAGGCTTATTCCCGTCGGTTCCTGGCCGACGGGAATTAATTGATTTCCTGTAGTGATGTATCCTGACTACCGTTACCCGCCCCAGGGGCAAAAAAGAAAAAGTGGAGGTTCTGGGAGAGATGATGTTTCAGCTGCCCCGAGCGGGCCTGTGCCGAAGAGGAAAAGGGTGAAGGTCCTTACTTATCGACTGCGCTATATTGAACCGGCCACAGTGCCCGAATTTGGCGGTGAGACCTCTTCGGTGACCGAAGGCAAGAAACCTGCGTCTATGCAAAAAATTGAAGAATCGTCTGCATCGCCGAAAGCATCATCAGCCAGATCAGATGAGCCGAAGGCCATTAACATTGAAGAGATGAAGGTTGAGAGAACAAGAATAGAAGTAATAAGTCCTTCGGCAGAGGTGACAATGCCGAAGGCACAAAATGATCTTTCAACGACTCCCAAGAGGAAGAGAATGGTCAACGTATTGGATGTGCTAGAAACAATAAAAACTTCAAGCTCTACTCCGAAGAAAGCTGTCGAAGCTTCAGAAACACAAATTGAGGCCGAAGCTGCCAAGATCCAAGTCGAGACCGAAGCTGGGCCTCTAGAGCATGCCAAGGAGAAATCCTTGGAAATCGGAGAAAAGACGGAGAAAAAAGCTGCAGAAGTAATTCTAACTGAAAAAACCGCCATTCCTATTCCCGAAGCATCATCTGAAGCTCCTGATTATATTATACGACATGCTTCGGGGAAAAAATTATCTGAGAAGGAAAAGCGAGAGGCTCACTTCTATGCTCAAAGATTGAAATATCCAAAGGGGCACTGGTATTCAACGGCAGTGGGGAAGAAGACTTCTTGTACTGCCTCCCAGACAGTAAAGAGATTTCTGTCTGCCGAGAGATGGGCAGGAGCTTCGGGTTCCCGACACTAGAAGATGGGCTCTCTATGTTATCAAAAGATGAGCTGACCGATAGCTTAGCATACAATAGTTTGAAGGTGAGAAAATGAGATTTTTGTATTTAAAAATAAAATTTTCCATTTGCTTACACTTAATACCGCATTTTTTGCAGGGCCTTATCCTTAGCAACGCCCTCAGGGCGCAAAAAAGTGCTGAAGATGAAGGGTATACCATAGCCTTAAACAACCTTCATTCCGAAGTAATTGATCTAAGGAACGAAGGTCTTGAAAAAGATAAAATATTAAACTCATTGTTGAAGAAAATAAAAGAAGACGAAGTTGCTTCCCAAGCCCAAGCTGAAGCTCAGAAATACGAAATCGAAGATCTTCGGAAACAGCTATTCGAAGCTAAAGAAAAATGTGGTCTTGCAGAGGCTGAACGAGATATTAGTGTATATTGGAGGAACCACTTGCAAAAAACAGTTGATGAACTTCGTGCATCGAAGGAGAGGTGCTATAAAAAGTCTATAGAGTGTGTTAAGAAAATAAAACTAGCTTCGCCAATGTTGGCGCATTTTCTAACGAAGACGACTTCGTAAGAGGTGATCCTGAAGGCCCAATTGACTGGATCAGCAACGAAGCCGAAGCTACTTTATCTATTGAAGATACAAAAGATCCCTCGGCCGAAGCAAGCTTAATTGGCGGAAAATTCTTTACTGACATATGGGAGAATGGCGACCGAGGGATAGCGCACGAGATGATAAAAAAGAGCGAAAAAGATTCTCATGATTCAAAAGAAGCAACGAAGGAAGCTAAGAAAGCGGCGGAACTTGAGAGGCGGATAGGTATTGCTTAATAAGTTTTTAACTTTATTTACTAATTTTGTGACTTCGGACTTATTTACATTTTGTATCGCAGCTGAACTATCTCCTCCTCCAGAGCCCCTCGAGTTGATGGCCAACCCAGAAGCAGAGAAAGAAGATGAAGTCACTAAAGTGGCCGAAGTCATTTTGGACGAAGCTGTTAATCGACTGCTGAACGAAGCTGCGGAAGCAGTTTTAAAAGAAGAATAGCTTTTGTTGTAAAAACATTTGGAATGTAACATTTGCCGAACAAAGTGCGTAATATTTTTATAATTTTGAATGTAATATCTAAGCTGCTTGTAACTGAATTCTTTACGATGCATGAAACTTTACATACATACCGTTTTTGAGCCTTCGGCGAAAAAACACCTTCCCTTCTTTTCATGCGTTGTGAAGAATATCCATATTTCGTAAAAAACGTCCAATCTTCGTAAAATCATTATGCTTCGTAAGCGATAGATCTCCTTTTCATTTTAGAGTTTGACAAAGCTATACTTCTTCAATACTTATTTTGTGCCTTGGCACTGCTTCTTCGAAACAATCTCCGAAGATCAACATTGAATCCCCTTCTTGCGCCATTGATGCAATATGATGTATGATGTTATGCTATGCAAAATGATGTAATGATGTTATGCTATGCAAAAATGGTATTTGTGCCGAAAATACACACACATTCCTTCAGTAAAGCACAATCTTTTTGCCGTTTATTTTTCGGCTTCACCGCTTATTTTTCGGTGTATCAACGCTGACTTTTCGCTGTAAGCCTCCCTTAGGAGCTTCTTTGCCTTTTACTTCAGCGGTATTCGCGTTGACTTTTCGCGCTTCGCCTTTTACTTTGGCGAAATCAGCGTTTATTTTTTGCTGTAAGCTCTGCATTCCCTTTGGAACGACTTTTGAGCAGAAAACTTACGCTGCGTTCCTTAGGAACGACTTTTTGTTGCTTCGGAAAACCTACGCTGCGTTCCTTAGAACGACTTTTCTAATGCTTTGGCAAAACTTGTAATGTGATTGTGAACCCCGCGCTCTCTTGAGAGCAACTTTCGTGCTTCACCAACTTTTTGGACTTCGTGAGTCTGTAAAAAAGATACATTTCCACTATGGCCAAAATGAAGCTATTACAAGGAATTGAAAACGACAGGAAAAACTTATGCTTTTAACGATTGTTCTCTATTGAAAAAGAAAAATGATAACGAATGCCAGAACTATTTCAGAAGTAGGATATCCTCTTAGTAGATGTGCTTTGATTCTGGCACAGTACTGTTGACTGTGCGAGCTTCAGACTCCTCTCTAAAGTCTCGTTGCTGATGAGTATGCTGGCTCCCTTCTGGCTGCTGGCCTCGTTGCAATGGTGGTGGAGGTGGAGGCTATTGCCAAAATGCCTGAGGTTGGCTTGCCGAAGCAACAGAGGCTGCAGGATGGTTACCCACATACTCTGGAATGTACGGTGAGTGGTACGAAGCAGTATGCATGACTTGCTTCGGCTGGCTCTATTGGGCTATAGCTTCTGCTATCTCTTTCTGTTTCTGGATGGTGACGTGGCACATCCTGGTAGTCTGGCCCTTGTCCTCACCGCAGAATAGACAATAAATTTTCCTAGGCTGATCCCCAAACCTTCCTCCGAAACCCCTGGCGCCTCTACCCCTTGGAGCTGGGAGCCGAGGATAGCTCTGTTGCTGCCCCGAAGCCTGGGAAGAATATTGCGGCCTCTGTTGTTGACCTCCCCTGTCGTCATTCTGAGTGGAATGAATTGATCTGACGTGCCTAGTGTGAATTCTCCCTCCGAAGCCCCTGGCCATTTCGGAGAACCTATAATCTTCCTCCCTTCTCTGTCGAAAATCATTGTCAGCGCGGATGTATTCATCCATCTTCTGAAGCAGTTTCTCTAGGGTTTGAGGGGGTTTCCTGGTGAAGTATTGGGCTGAAGGTCCTGGCCGGAGCCCCTTAATCATGGCCTCAATGACAATTTCATTGGGCACTGTTGGCGCTTGTGCCCTCAGACGAAAGAACCTTCGGACATACGCCTGGAGATATTCCTCTTGATCTTGCGTGCACTAGAACAAGGCTTGAGCGGTAACCGGCTTTGTCTGAAACCCTTGAAAACTGGTGACCAGCATGTCCTTCAACTTCTGCCATGATGTGATTGTTCCTGGCCGAAGAGAGGAGTACCAAGTTTGTGCAACATTTTTGATTGCCATGACGAAGGATTTCGCCATGACTGCAGTGTTGCCACCATACGAAGATATAGTTGCTTCGTAGCTCATCAGAAACTGCTTCGGATCTGAGTGTCCGTCATACATGGGGAGCTGGGGTGGCTTGTAAGACGAGGGCCAGGGCGTAGCCTGCAGTTCTGCTGAGGAGAAGCATCATCAAAAGCAAAATTTCCATGATGGAAATCCTCATACCAGTCATCTTCGTTGAAGAAGCCCTCTTGGTGCAGCTCTTTGTGGTGGGGCCTTCGGTGCTGCTCATCTTGAGCAAGATGACGCACTTCTTCGGTGGCTTCGTCAATCTGCCTTTGCAGGTTAGCTAACCGAGCCATCTTCTCCTTCTTCCTCTGCACCTGCTGATGAAGCATCTCCATATTCCTGATTTCTTGGTCCAACTCATCCTCTTGTGGTGTTGGACTAGTGGCCTTCCTCTTCTGGCTTCGAGCCTCCCGAAGAGAAAGGGTCTCCTAGTTCGGGTCTAGCGGCTGCAGAACGGCAACCCCTATTGCCGAAGCTTTCTTTGGCGGCATGATGAAGGTCGATGGTTGCCGAAGGTGGTCGAAAAAGGGTTCACCGGAGGTGGGCGCCAATGTTGGTGACTTGTTCTCAAGTGCTATGAGTTAAGAACAAGGCAACACAGAAAACGTTAAACGAAAGTCTTTCGTCCTTCGAAGCATTATCTCCCTTAAGATATAATGACTTTCGGACGAAGGTAATGAAAGACATACCTTCATCAACATAACATATAGAGATGAAGAAAGAATTACATAAAACATAAAAGATAAAATAAACAATTATATATTATTATTATCTCATTTTTATTTCATTACCATGAAAGAATAGAAATGATATCAAATTACAAGCATACCTTCGACTGGAAAGAAGGTAAAAGTACCAGTGGGACACAAGAATCAATGCTTAGTCAGCGTGAACAGTATGGGGTTACTGTTCATCTATTTATAGGCACGAGACGCACCCCATGTAAAATTACACTCACGCCCTTTACATTTGCTAATAACTCTATAGTAGTCCATCGAGGTCTGAATAGCCTTTTCATCTTTAAGTCGGTTTCCCTTTTCTGCTATCATGCCAAAGCTCTCCCGCGCACAGCTTCGGCTTCGCGATATCCTTCGTACTCCTTCTTGTGCTCTTTCACGCTGTGGTTTCAACTCAAGTACGAAGGTACCTGTTCATGCATTATACTTCCAGAAACATTGTTAAATCATGTTTTTGAGGACCTTCGGAAGCCGAAGGCCCCCAACACCGCCTATTCACCCCCCCTCTGGGCGACTTTCACACTTGTATCTCCATATTTCTTGCATTGATCACGACAAGATATCAGTGCATCCCTCGAATGTTTATTGGAATAAACACCTACAAACAATTATAAATATTGCATAAGGATAAAATACAAGTAAACACTAACTGTTTAGATTGCAAACTCATATTTACCATGTCATGGTCAAGGTAAAGTAAAATCCATCGTTTAGCGGGATATAAATCATTTGTTTTAATTCCAACATCACCGTCTCGCTTTAGAAAATTGAACTAGAAAGCATTTTCTATGTGAACACGATCTCCAGATCGGCACTTTAGATGCTTTTGAGCTTTTATTAAATTTATGTAACAGTCTATCACCTGCAGGTGTGTAAGTTGTGGTTAAAAATACCAAGGTGAGTAAAAAAACTTATACATAACAGGTCGCCAAATTAAAAAACTAAGCATGGATTACCTCATCACCTAGATATGCGTTCAACTGAAATAAACATTCAATCCACTTCCTTTCTACAAAGACATCATCAATAAGCACGACTTACCATTGGTTCACAAGGTATTTCCTTAATAATATCTATGAGGACAAGGTCACCGTGCGTGCAAATATAGTCTAGGAGCAAAACAATCATGAGATAAAACTGAAATTAGTTATCATAAAAATACAAATTGATCCATACAGTACTACGAAAATTATAATACTTCCGAAACTATTATGGTTGCTATCGATTTTTTTGGCTTGTTATGATACAAGCCTACAAATAGATATTCCATTCTTATGGGACAAAAACCTATATTCATAAGGTAAAATATAGGTCAGTGCACATACTTGACCATATTAGTGGAAAAATAAATAATGATTTAAAGAGTAAGCCAGCATACATAACAAATTGTTATATGCATAATAAATCCTTCCTAATGAGCATTGCTAATAGTTTGTGAAATTCATCTGAATGCAGGGAAACATCTTGCAGAGCATGCAGGGCTTTATATCCTATTAGACGGAGCACATTAGCCGGCATAGTGGTGTCGTCTTCTGAAAGTTGCCTAGAGGGTGGGGTGAATAGGCAAGTGGAAACTTTTTCAACAAAACTAGAAACAAACTCGGTAAAACTGGTTCAACCGGTGTCAAAACCGGTTCAACCGGTTTGCACGAGCTCAACTAAAGAATGAGATATAAAACTAAATTGATCTCGAAATCCACCTAGTTAACTTTGGAAATAAGATGTTCTAGTTGATCCATAGGGTTCAAAATAGTAGATCTGAGAAGGGCACTTCTCAAAATCCACACACCAAAAAGATATAAACAAATCTTCCGTGGGATGGTGAGAGAACGAAGAACACAAACAAACACAATGATCAAGAACACAAGAGACACAAGATTTATCCCGAGGTTCGGTCACACCACCAAAGTGCCCTACTTCCTCGTTGAGGCGCCCACAAAGAGCCGGGTCTCTTTCAACCCTAATCCTCCCTTTGCCGACCACAAAGGTCAAGCCCACACACTAATCTTTGCTCAAATGAGCAGGTAATACAAACTTTCTTGTGGTCTTCCACAAGATTTGGAGACTCACAAGAGACACCTAGTCGTCTAGGAGCTAGAAGCTCCAAGAGTAATGAATCCACAAAGAACTCGATGTAGTACCAAAGCTCGAATGAAGAAGAACAAGAAGGATTTGGAGATGAAGCACAAAATCGTAGCTCTTCAATCTCACTCAAAGATTTCTCTCCAAAGATTTGAAATGGGAGAGGCAAGAGGTGTGTGAGAGAGAGTGGGAGGTGTTTCTTAGGTTGGGAACGAAGTTTTGTGCATGCTCTTCTATGGGGGAGAGAGGTAGGAGTGAGTATATATAGGTGGGGCTCCAAAACTAGCCGTTTTTGACTTTTCTGCACAAAACCGGTTGAACCGGTTTTCAAAAAGGCTGACACAGCAGACTGACAAAAAAAAGTGAATAGTACAAAAACCGGTTGAACCGGTTTTAAAACCGATTGAACCGGTTTCCACCAGACTAAAAACCGGTTGAGTGTCCGGCTGAGTTGGTCCAAAAACCGGTTGACTGTTTTTGAATACCAGCTGAACCAGCCTGAAAACCAGCTGAACGAGTATTTGAATACCAGCTGAACCAGTATTTTCCAGAGAGCAATTTTGGCCAAGATAGACTTAAAAAGGTTGTACTACATACTTTCACTAAGGATTAACAAGGGTAAAATGGAAGTTTTAGATCAAGGATTTTGAGCTTTAGTACCAACACCAACCTTCTTTTTGGATCCCCCTTGATAGTATGCCGATTCCTATACTCAAGTTAAATAAAATATAATTAAGTAAACTCCTTGAGTCATTAGTGTCTCATAAGTGATTTCTCCATGGCGTTTCTTCATAAGGATCACAAACATCTTTGTCTCACCTTTTGAAGCAAACATAAATTGAGCCTGTGACTTGTACCATTTCACCATATATGAGTTCAAATCATGGCTTCAAGTCACCTTACTGATGCATCAACATATTGTAACTCTTCATAGCTGATTAGTTCATCAACTTAGTGCAAGTACTCTCTTCTTCACCTTAACCATGGTACCTCGGTCCACAAGCCGTTGCTTGGCCTTCACCTCCGCTTAGTTCCTTAAAGCCCTTTCCTTGCTATCTTCACTCTATCAAGCCATTCTTGAGTCACATCACATTGAGCATCCATTGAGAGAATCATTTCTTTGATATTGTGAACCTTGCTTGAATGTCATCTAGATATAAATGCTAAGATCAATCAAGCTCTAGTTTGATTCTCATAGAAGCATATATGGACTAATAGTAATATGGTCAAGCCAATTCACGATTCCTCATATCTTATTCACTTTGGCTTGACCAATCCTCTTAATCACTTCAACCTCTATTATGATCATATTTATGCATAGTGATTTCTCAGGTCTTGTCCATATATTCAAACCAATATAGAGACCATATTATATCTATTTGCATTGTCTCACTAGTTATTTAACCTTGTGTTGAACCTTTGTTCACTGATCATTATACACTATTCAAGTATGTTCATCATACTGAATTTCTTGTTCAACACTTAGCAAACTTGTTAGACCTTTAAATGTGTTGTTATCCAAATCACCAAAACTCACAAAAGGGATGAATGCACTCCCCCTTTTTGGTGATTGATGACAACACATTTAAAGCTTACATAAGATTTGATAAATAAGATTTTGAATCCTATGATATAGTTTCCTCCCCCTAAATATGTGCATTTCAGAAAATACCAGTTTTGTACTCAAATGCCAAAAGCACATATTTGGGTCAAAGTATGGAGACAACTTATATCATACTATTCATGGGGTGCAGTGTGTCATAAAATAAACATGATGCTCATGACATACTATGCACTCATCAATTTCCTACATCTTATGTTTTTCTTATGATTCCCCCTTTTGTTAATTATTTCTCCCCTTTTCAAAAGTCTTCTAACACTTAGTTACATAAGACTAAAGGTAAGCTTTAATGAAAAATTTCTCCCCCTTTGTCATAAATCTCCAAAAAGGATACAAAGAATATAAAGGGTAGAAATTATGATTAAGCAAGATGTTAACACACTATCATGAAGAGGGTCCTTAGATGGCACAAAGGTAATGGATAAGTGACATTAAGTGATGTACCTTTGCATTTTACCTTTTCAAGGGGAGTTCCAAACTTGTGTTGGATTTACAATTCATTTGCAAGATCTTCTTGGTATAGTTGTGACATAGGTCCAAGATAACAAATGAATATTGTCATACTAATTGAAAGATAAATCTTGATACTTGGAGTCTAGATGTCACCTAGCATTTTCTTATCATAACAAGAGGCAACATGAAAATTACACAAGTATGGATTCTATAACTAGTGATCATGTACGAAAAATATCAATTGAAAACCACCAATTGATACAATTTGTTAGATAAGCAGATCACTAATTGCATATTACACAAAGTTCTCCTCAAGTTTTAGTGCGCACATATATATGAATTCAATTGATACCTGTTGAGAGTACTTATTTGCAATTTAAAGTACCATTAGCATAAAATGAGTATCAACTAAACATAATCATGCAACATAAGGAACATGTGCACTATTTAATCAATTAAGTGCTAGACAGGAGAATTTATAAGCTATGCTACTTTAGGCATTTGCAAATCAAAAGAATATAATACATGTTTACCATTTTTAGATGATGTTGGAGTAGCATATAAAAGAGAAACTCATTCCCTTATGAAATGTATAAAAGATACATTTATTGGAGCAAAGAATCTTTGATACCCATCAAAATTTGCAGTGGAAGCGATTGTCTTTGCTTGAAGATTCCTTTCTAATTTGAGACTACACACATAATAGATTTGAAAATGGAGTTAGTCTCAACGATTCAAATTATAGACCATTCTCCCCCTAGATGTGTGCATACAAGTGATGAATACTTATTTAGCTTATGCACTTGGACTTGTGAGATCAGGGGATTAAAATCTACAATTTGAACCTTGGTACAAATAAAGTATGAAAATGTGAAATAGTACCAATTGAAGGAATTACTCATAATCAAAAGGTATACTAATAGACATGATATGCAATATTTTAAACCAAGATTCTTGAGAAGTTAGCATGTTTGAGTCATACCTCACTAAGATGACTTAAAACTAACTTATGACATCACCACAAGAGGTATTAATCAAATATTTAGAGATTCTTTAATCGTCACCACAAGTGTAACCTTATGGTGTGACTTAAGATATTGCATATACATGCACACACTAGCATGTAAGAGTCTAGATACACAAATGTTATACAATAGTTCATGGAATGACACACCTTTGTTCTACGCCACATGGTCTCCATTATAATCATGAATTTCCATCTTAGCTTTTGATAGGCTTGACATTTCTTTACAAAGCAAGATAGTTTTCATTGATGTCCATCAGTCTTCATCATGACTTGGATTGAGTCAATTTAGCATGCCAAAGAGAAACTTATCCTCTTCAAAAATCAACATAAACTCATTATCTTCAAAGAACTACACAAATTCACTAAAAGAAAATGTTAGTCTTTTAAGGACACAAGATATAGAATGAGCTCCCCCTAAATGTATGCATCAAGTACTCGAATTACTTGTAACATGCACTTGATTCAATTAAGATTCTTAGAGGAGTTCATCATATATCTTGGTCAAGGCATAATATATTTGAAACAATTGAACTTATGCTAGAGAACACATATCGTTCCACAATAGAACTAATCCATGTGGTGACATGTGGTAAATATTTGATCATTTCCTTGGAACCACTTATCCTCATTTGATGTTCTCCTTTCACCAAGGTGTGAGACTAAACAACATGAACTTGAAAGAAATCATTAGTCTCACAAGATATAGGCTAAACTCTCCCTCAATTTGTGCATGCAAGTGTACACATAGTACACTTATGCACATCAACAATACGAGGTTAAAGGAGAAGTTTGCACTATATCTTGGTTTAACATAACATGCTTTAAATAGATGATGAAAATTATACCAATTAAAAGTTTAAGAACTAAAAGTATATCAATTGAAATCTTGAAGGGTAAAGCATGCTAATATGAATCTCAAACCTCATAATGAAGGATATCATATAAATATGTCACTGCATCTTCATTATTTGGTTGACAAAAAAATATAACTCCCTTCTTGAATCACTGTGATCTCTTTTCTCTTTACGATTTCATTCAACCAAGTGATCATGAACTTCTTTCATCTTTTCTTGATTCGATCATACTTGATATGAGATCAATTGAAACTCAATGATTGAAACAACCAAGACTCTTATATCCATAGATTTTGAATCCATCTTGAAAGAACTTGGGAGGACCTTGTTGAAACACTTAGAAAAGAGAGCATTAGAAACACAAGAGAGGGTTTCACAAATGATGATCCTTATATGTGGATGGCAAATGAATCATCATTATTGAAACCCAAAATGATAAACTAAATTCCTTTAAATTAGTGCACACATATAGTTTATGTCAAAGTTATATGCACTATTGAACATTTTATATTGCAAGGAAATTAACCTATACTATGGTACATCCTACTAAGGATAGAATACTAAAACAACTAAATGAGAGTAAGTTTTCATACCTTGGCCTCTTATCAACTTCATCTTACTTTAGTTGAATAGTATCCTTTAAGCTTGTGATTTATCCAATTTAAAACAAGCACCATCTCTTAACATAGATTTTCTATGGATAAACTCAACACAAGAGATGGCATTAGTAGCACCAGCACTAGTTTTTTTATTTTGCAACCCTTTTGTCGGGTACCATAATTAGGGGTACCCCCAACGCTCCTAATCATGGCTGGTAAACACCCTCAGACCAACTGACGGGCGTGGTTCAAGTCAAGGCTTCGTCTACCCGAGGGACGCGACCTCACCCGAGCCCGGCCTCGGGCTGGAGCAGTAGTCCCAGACGAGTTCACGCCTCGCCCGAGGGCCTGCTCAGGCAGCGGGTGCCCCCTCGGCTCTCCTGAAGCCCGGCTCGAGCAGGCTTCGTTGTGAAGCAGCCTTGGCCAAACCACCTCACCAACCGACCACATCGCAGGCGTATTCAATGCGAGGATCGTCTGACACCATATCCTGACACACGCGCCTCAGTCAGCAGGGCCGAAGTGACCACAGTCACTTCGCCCCTCTTTTTTACTGTCCGATACAACGGGAAAACAGCGCCGCTCGCCCCACTCCGACTGCCGTGCCAACCACCCAGGCGAAGACTGACAACAAGTCACGATCAACCACCGAGTTCGGCCTCGGGCGCAACAGGAAGCTCTGCCTCGCCCGACCTCAGGCTCCAGCCTCGGGAGGAGGTCTCCGCCTCGCCCGACCCCCTGGACTCGGCCTCGACCTCGGTCTCGGGAGGAATCGCGTCCTCGCCCGACCCTGGCCTCAGCCTCAAGATAAGTCTCCGCCTCGCGCGACCTTGGGCTCGGACCGACTGCGCCAACAGGGGATACATCATTACCCTATTCCTAGCCAGCTCAGGCTACAAGGAACAAGACCAGCATCCCATCTGGCTTACCCCGACGATGGGTAATGATGGTGCCCCGCGTGCAACCATGACGCCAGTGGCTCTCAGCCCCTTACGGCAGCAAGGAGACGTCAGCAGGATCCTTGCCGCACTGCCAGCTGTGCTCCTACAGGGCTCAGGCGCTTCTCCGATGGCCACACTATCACGTGTACAGGGCTCAAGCTCTCCCCCGACAGCCACGTTGGCATGTACACAGGGCTTAGGCATTTCTCTGCCGGACATGTTAGCACATAGCTACACCCCCCATTGTACGTCTGGACCCTCTCCTTGCGTCTATAAAGGGAGGTACAGGGCCATCCTGGAGGGGGGTTCGCGCGGGGGAAGGAGCGGACGAACAGGCTCCCTCTCTCTCTCTCCCCCTCTCGTGACGCTTGTAACCCCTACTACGAGCGGAACCCCTGGTGCAGGATAATACAAGGCTTGCCCCACCTCTTGTGTTCCATCCCACGCCAACCCATCTAGGCAGGGGCACGTAGCGAAAATTTCACTCGTCGGTCCAGGGACCCCCCGGGTCCGAAACGCCGACAGTTGGCGCGCCAGGTATGGGCCTGCTGCGTGTTAACGAACGCCTTCCCGTTGAGTTCCAGATGGGGAGTTTTCAGCAACCTCTTCAGCCTGGGACGATGCTCCGCTTCAGGAGTCTCGAGTTCATGTCCCTCGACGGCAGCTACAACATGGTACTCCTCCCCTCACGGCGCGACGACAACGGCGGTCTTCGTCTCGCCCAGCGGCGGCGAGCTTAGCAACAGCGTCTCCCTGCGACAGAAGAGGAGCACTCCGGTCGTCCCCGCCACCCTCCTCGCCGGAGGAGGCGGAGACAGGGCAACCATGGCCACGCAGGAGGCGGCACCTTGTCGGCTGTCGCACCAGAGCGAGTCGACGACGCCGGCACTCCCCCGAGGGACATGTCGGTCATTGTCCTCGCACCTGAGACGATGGCGGGTGTCAGTTCCCCGCAACGTGTCAGCCCCAAGCGGACTGATGATGCCAGCACCCTCACAAAGGATCTGCTGGGCGTCACCCTCGTACTTGAGATGACGATGTGCTCCGCCCCCGACGCAATTTCACCACCGTCTATCGACCAAGAGGTACCGTCCGTTATCCATCCCGTACCCTTTCGATTCAGCTTCGATCCACTAAGCGACCCTGCTATGGTGAGTGCTTTCATAAAGGCGTATCCAAACCTTCCGGGGTACCATATGTGGTCGACCTGGGACCGACTGACAACCGTCTCAACCTTCGGGCCGGCGGGTTCCGAGGAAGAGGACGGCCTCGACTCCGGTTGGGATCTCTCTGGCCTCGATGACCCCGGTGCCATGCGGGGCTTCATGTTCGCATGTGACCACTGTCTCTCCGGTTGTTCTGACGATGGCCATGACCTTGACGACGAGGGTTACGGCCCAAGTCGCGAATGTTTCCACGTCGATCAGGGAGATCACAACGAAGGCAACCACCTCGGTATGCCGAAGGTTGACGATCCCCCTGGGCCCGCATCTCGCGTTGACATCCCGTGGGAGCTAGCTGTGGTCCCAGTCCCTGCGGGGGGTCGAGACTCACAACTCGAGCAAATCCGTGAGATGCAGGCCTAGGTCGACGGGGAAGCAGGCCAGCTTGTGCAACTCCGACAGAATATCGAACAGGAGTGGGCAGGCCGAACACTCGCTAGAGGAGCCTGTCATCAGGCCCGGGACATCCAGCGCCGCATCGTCGACAATGCCAGGGCAGCGCTGCCCCCAGCCGTCAGCGGGTCCGGCCAGGACCTAGCTGCAGCGGCGATGCTACTTCGAGCCATGCTAGAGCCATCCACCACCGAGGGACGGCGTATCCAGGGCGAACTCAAGGATCTCCTGGAAGGCGCCGCAGTTCGACGAGCCAAGAGCTCTGCCTCTCGGAGGCGAGCCGAACCCTCGGAGCACCGCGCGGTGTCCTCCTGACGCATGCAGGAAGCCTCGGTCCATCCCGAGCGCACGTAGGACGAGGCGCCTGCCGCCCGGGATCGCCTTGGCAACGAGCACCACCATCTCGATCGTCGAGCCCGCCTCGACGAGAAGGTGCACCGAGGCTACCATCCCATGCGTGGAGGACGCTGCGACAGCGAGGAGGATCGAAGTCCTTCGCCCGAGCCACCCGGTTCGCGAGTCTTCAGCCGGGCCATACGACGAGCGCCGTTCCCTGCCCGTTTCCGAGCCCCGACTACAATCACCAAGTACTCGAGGGAGACGAGGCCGGAGCTATGGCTCGCGGACTACCGACTGACATGCTAGTTGGGAGGGGCGGACGATGACAACCTCATCATCCGTAATCTACCCCTTTTCCTCTCCGATGCCGCCCGAGCCTGGCTGGAGCATCTGCCTCCTGCGCAGATCTCCGACTGGGACGATCTGGTCAAGGCTTTCGCGGGAAACTTCCAAGGCACGTACGTGCGCCCTGGGAACTCGTGGGATCTCCGAAACTGCCGCCAGCAGCCAGGGGAGTCCCTCCGAGAGTACATTCGGTGGTTTTCGAAGCAGCACACCGTGCTGCCCAACGTTACCGACTCGGATGTCATCGGGGCTTTCCTTGTCGGCACCACTTGTCGAGACCTAGTGAGCAAACTAGGGCGCAAGACTCCCACCAGTGCGAGCGAACTGATGGACGTCGCCACCAAGTTCGCCTCGGGTTAAGAGGCGGTCGAAGCCATCTTCCGGGAAGACAAGCAGCCTCAGGGAGAGCCGAGGAAAGACGCCCCGAGGCGTCCGCCCAGCGGGACATGAAGAAAAAGGCCAAGAACAAGTCACAAGTGAAGCGCGACGCCACTGACGCGAATCTCGTCGATGCGGCCGAGCACAGGAACCCTTGGAAACCTCCTGGAGGGGCCGGCACGTTCGACAAGATGCTCAAAGAGCCGTGCCCCTATCACCTGGGTCCCGTCAAGCACACCCTCGAAGAATGTGTCATGCTTCGGCGCTACTTCCATAAGACCGAGCCCCAGGCGGAAGATGGCAAGGGCCATGACAACAACAAGAAGGAGGGCGACAAGGGAGAAGAGTTCCCGGAGGTCCACAACTGCTTCATGATCTACGGTGGGCAAGCAGCAAACGCCTCGACTCGGCACCGCAAGCAGGAGCGCCGGGAGGTCTGCTTGGTGAAGGTGGCAGTGCCAGTCTACCTAGACTGGTCCGACAAGCCTATCACCTTCGACCGAGGCGACCACCCCGACTTCATGCCAAGCCTAGGGAGGTACCCGCTCGTTGTCGATCCGATCATCGGCAACGTTAGGCTCTCTAAAGTCCTCATGGACGAAGGCAGCAGCCTTAACATCATCTACGCCGAGACCCTGGAACTCTTGAGGGTTGATCGGTCCGAGGTCCGGGCCGGTGCGACACCCTTTCACGGGATCACACCTGGAAAGCGTATCCTCCCCCTCGGGCGGATCGACTTACCCGTCTGCTTCGGGACTCCCTCCAACTTCCGAAAGGAAACCCTCACCTTCGAGGTGGTCGGGTTCCGAGGGACCTACCACACGGTGTTGGGAAGACCATGCTACGCCAAGTTCATGGCCGTCCCCAACTACACCTACCTCAAGCTCAAGATGCCGGGCCCGAACGGGATCATCACCGTCGGATCCATGTACCGCCACGCGTACGAATGCGACGTGGAATGCGTGGAGTACGCTGAGGCCCTCGCCGAGTCTGAGGCCCTCATTGCCGACCTGGAAAGCCTCTCCAAGGAGGTGCCCGACGCGAAGCGGCACGCCGGCAACTTCGAACCAGTCGAGGCGGTCAAGTCTGTCTCTCTCGACCCCAGCAACGACGCCGGCAAGAAAGTCCGAGTCATCTCCGAGCTCGACCCCAAATAGGAAGCAGTGCTCGTCGACTTTCTCCGTGCGAACGCCAAAGTTTTTGCGTGGAGTCCCTCGGACATGCCAGTCATACCAAGGAATGCCGCCGAGCACTTACTGGACATCAGAGCTGGAGCCCGACCCATGAAGCAAACCCCACACCGTTTTGACGAAGAAAAGCATAGGGCCATAGGCGTGGAGATCCACAAGCTACTCGCGGCAGGGTTCATCAAAGAGGTATTCCATCCTGAATGGTTAGCTAACCCTGTTCTTGTAAGGAAGAAGGATGGGAAATGGAGGATGTGTGTAGACTACACTGGTCTAAACAAAGCATGTCCGAAAGTTCCCTACCCTCTACCTCGCATCGATCAAATTGTGGACTCCGCTGCTGGGTGCGAAACCATGTCATTCCTCGATGCCTACTCAGGCTATCACCAAATCAAGATGAAAGAGTCCGTCCAGCTTGTGACTTCTTTTATCACACCTTTTGGCATGTACTGTTACACTACAATGCCATTTGGTTTGAGGAATGCAGGCACCACCTACCAAAGGTGCATGAACCATGTGTTCGGAGAACACATCGGCAGGACGGTCGAGGCTTACGTCGATGACATCGTTGTCAAGACAAAGAAAGCCTCCGACCTCCTCTCTGACCTTGAAACGATATTCAAGTGTCTGAGAGCGAAAGGCGTGAAACTCAACCCCGAGAAGTGTGTCTTCGGAGTCCCCCGAGGCATGCTCCTAGGGTTCATCGTCTCCGAGCGGGGCATAGAGGCCAATCCGGAGAAAATCGCGGCCATCACCAACATGGGACCGATCAAGGATTTGAAAGGAGTACAGAGGGTCATGGGATGCCTTGCGGCTTTGAGCCGCTTCATCTCACGCCTTGGCGAGAAAGGCTTGCCTCTGTACCGCCTCTTAAGGAAGGCCGAGCGCTTCACTTGGACCCCCGAGGCCGAGGAAGCCCTCGGAAACCTTAAGGCGCTCCTTACAAATGCACCCATCCTGGTGCCCCCCGCTGCAAGAGAAGCCCTCTTGATCTACATAGCCGCGACCACTCAGGTGGTCAGCACCGCGATCGTAGTCAAGAGACGAGAGGAAGGGCATGCACTGCTCATCCAGAGGCCAGTCTACTTCATCAGCGAAGTGCTTTCCAAGACCAAAGTCCGCTACCCGCAGATCCAGAAGCTGCTCTACGCAGTGATTCTGACACGACGAAAGTTGTGACACTACTTCGAGCCTCATCCGGTGACTGTGTTGTCATCCTTCCCCCTGGGGGAGATCATCCAGTGCCATGAGGCCTCGGGTAGGATAGCAAAGTGGGCGGTGGAACTCATGGGTGAAACGCTATCATTCGCCCCTCGGAAGGCCATAAAATCCTAGGTCTTGGCAGACTTCCTGGCTAAGTGGACTGACACCCAGTTACCAACAACTCCAACCCAACCCGAGCTTTGGACCATGTACTTCGATGGGTCACTCATGAAAACAGGAGCAGGTGCTGGCTTGCTCTTCGTTTCACCCCTCGGAAAGCATCTTCGCTACGTCATACGCCTCCATTTTCCGGCATCAAACAATGTGGCCAAGTACGAGGCTCTGGTTAACGGGCTGCGCATCGCCGCCGAGCTAGGGACCTGGCGCCTCGACGCTCGTGGCGGCTCGCAGCTTGTCATCGACCAAGTCATGAAGAACTCCCACTGCCGCGACCGGAGGATGGAAGCCTACTACAATGAAGTCTGGCGCCTGGAAGACAAGTTCTATGGGCTGGAGCTCAACCACATCGCTAGACGGTACAACGAGACTGCGGATGAGCTGGCAAAGATAGCCTCGGGGCGGACGACGCCCCCGGACGTCTTCTCCAGAGACCTACATCAACCATCCGTCAAGATCGACGACACGCCCGAGCCCGAGGAAGCCTTGGCCCAGCCCGAGGTACCCTTGGCCGAGCCCGAGGAGGCCTCGGCCGAGCCCGAGGTACCCTCGGCCATCGAGGAGGAGGCCTTGCCCGTTGAGGGGGAACAGAATGGGGTCACACCAGATCCGAACTGGCAGACCCCGTACCTGGAATATCTCCTCCAAGGAGAGCTTCCCCTCGACAAGGCCAAAGCTCGGCGACTGGCTCGGTGCGCCAAGTCGTTCGTCTTGCTGAGTGATGAAAAGGAGCTCTATCACCGTAGCCCCCCGGGCATCCTCCAACGATGCATATCCATCGCCCAAGGACAAGAGCTGTTGCAAGAAATACACTCGGGGGCTTGCGGCCACCATGCAGCACCTCGAGCCCTCGTGGGGAATGCCTTCCGACAAGGTTTCTACTGGCCAACTGCGGTGGCCGACGCCACTAGGATTGTTCGCTCTTGCCGGGGGTGTCAATTCTATGCGAAGCAGACACGCCTGCCCGCTCAGGCCCTGCAGAGGATACCCATCACCTGGCCATTTGCTGTGTGGGGTCTAGACCTCGTCGGTCCCTTGTAGAAGGCACCCGAGGGCTTCTCGCACCTGCTGGTCACCATTGATAAATTCTCCAAGTGGATCGAGGTCCGACCCTTGACCAGCATCAGGTCCGAGCAGGCGGTGGCGTTCTTCACCAACATCATCCATCGATTCGGGGTCCCAAACTCCATCATCACCGAGAATGGCACGCAGTTCACCAGAAAAAAGTTCCTGGACTTCTGCGACGACCACCACATCTGTGTGGACTGGGCCGCCGTGGCTCACCCCATGACGAATGGGCAGGTGGAGTGTGCCAACGGTATGATTATGCAGGGACTCAAACCGAGGATCTACAACGACCTCAACAAATTTGGCAAGCGGTGGATGAAAGAGCTACCCTCGGTAGTCTGGAGTCTGAGGACGACGCCGAGCCGAGCCACGGGTTTCTCGCCGTTCTATCTAGTCTATGGGGCCAAGGCCGTCCTCCCCACGGACTTAGAATACGGCTCCCCGAGGACCAGGGCGTACGACGACCGAAGCAACCAGACCAGCCAAGAGGACTCACTGGACCAGCTCGAAGAGGCTCGGGACGTTGCCTTACTACATTTGACACGGTACCAGCAGCCTCTGCGACGCTACCACGCCCGAAGCGTTCGGCCCCGAGGCTTCCAAGTGGGAGACTTGGTGCTTCGTCTGCGACAGGACGCCCAAGGGCACCACAAGCTCACTCCTCCCTGGGAAGGGCCCTTCATCATCGCCTAGATTTTGAAGCCCAGAACATACAAGCTGGCCAACAACCAAGGCAAGGTCTACAGCAACGCTTGGAACATCCAACAGCTACGTCGCTTCTACCCTTAAGATGTTTTAAGTCGTTCATGTACCTCGTTTTCTTTACATACATAAAGTCTAACCGTCAAGGAAGGGTCGGCCTTGCCTCAGCAAAGCCCGACCCTCCCTCAGGGGCTAGAAGGGGGGAACCCCCTCTGCATCAAAATTTTCCTCGGAAAAATTTTCTACCAGAACGACCTTCGTGCTTTCGACTTCTGTATCGATAGCGGGATCCTAAAAACGACGAGAGTACACGTAAGCAGCGAGGCCGACTAAGCCAAGGGACTCCTATGCCTCCAGGATACGGATACCCTACTCGTCACCTTCCGTGAAAAGTAACTCTCGCTCGGACAAATGGTTCTGCTACAAACGAACAAGTCATGGCACACGAAACAAGGGGAAAGAAAACACAGCTTTATGATACGACGATGAAAATGTTTAGGCCTTGGCAGCCGCGAAGAACACACGCATGCTACAAATAAACTGCTCCAGCAGGATCAGGCATCAGCAGGGGAAGCAGCTGCGCCCTCGGTGCCGTTTCCGCCTTCGGCGAGGTCTGGCCCAGCCATAGACGACGATGCGGGCGGAAGGATCTCCACCTCGAAGGAGGAGGCCAGCACCACGCTCAGGCCCTCGGCGGCCACGTCAAGCCTCTGGACCTCGGCTAAGGCAGCCTCGTCTTCGTCGGGTAGACAGTACCCCTCGTTGACCCGCTCCAAGTCCACGTCGTAGTGGGAAGCGAGCACGGCGAAGGCCCGCCTAACGCCGTGGTGCAGCACCCCGCGGAGTCTGCTGCGCACATGGCCGCCCAAGGCCCGCAGATGACTCTGGGGGGAGCTACCCGAGGGGACATCGTCAAGGTCAAAGGCTCGGCAAAAGCCCGAGATAGCCTCGGACATAGCCACACGGTCGGCCTCATTCTGCTCAGCCGCCCGGGCGTGCGCCTTGACGGACTCATTAAGAGCCGTCTCGAGCTCTGCAGATAGCCAATCAAAATTCTTCAGACACGAGTTGAAGAATGAAGCTGAATTGAAGTCGCAAAGCAGGCGAAACATACCTTCAGCCCGGGCACGCTCCTGCGAGGCCACGACTTGGGCAGACTGGGCAGATCCGACGACCATAGCCAGGTCCACCGCAAGGGCCCCGGCCCGAGCAGACACCTCGGCCAGCTGACCCTCAAGGGCCTCAGCCCGGCCCACGGCCTCGGCAGCCTGGCTCCGAGATTGGTCTCGCTCATCGATGGCCTAGCCAAGCTCCAGCTGCCGCTGCTGTGCCTCCATCCGTGCCAACGCCGCCTCTACCCGCGCCGCTGCTGCCTCTGCCTTCAGATCATCACAGAGCAGTCGAAGGTCCACTAGCTCGGTGCTCTGTTGGGCAAGGTGCTCATTAGCCTTGGCAAGCGCGGCCCTTTGGGACGCAGCGAACCCCAGATGCCGCTCTCGCGGCAGATGAACAGCAACTTGGCGGTGCTTACATCTGCCAGTTCCTGAGCAAGGAAGACAAGGTATTACAAAGAATGCCCTGGCCACGCAAGGTATGCGCCTGAAATCCTTACCTGGAGGACCCTGGGAACGTCCCTGGAAAGGATCTCCATGGTCGACCGAAGCGACCCCATCGCCGCCTCGGCATACTCGTAGAGCTCATCCCGAGACTGCTCCTCCTGCTCATCGTTGAGGACGAGGATGGGTTTCGAGGCGTCGCGGCTACAAAACCAGAACGCCTGCGTGCACCACTCATTGGGGTTGCGCTGTGCGGGGATGAGGACGCCGCCCCCAAAATGGGCCGTGGTGTTGTGCGCTCCTCCGCCAAGGCGTCGGGTTCCCCTGCAGTCAACACGTCGGGCACCATCGCCATCGACGCGCTGGGCTTCCCCTCGGCTAAGGTGGCGGGTTTCCGGTCGCCGACCTCGGCAACAGCATCCGCCCCTCCTTAGGGCCAGGAACGGGGAGGTCGGGGACGACCGCGAGCGGCGACGCCCCAACCATCCCGACGTCGGGAGCGGTGGACGGCTCCGCGGGCAAATCAGCAACGACCGCGGCAGGAGTCGACGCCGGCACCGACGACACGTCTGGCGGGCTCGGGGCCATGACCGCGTCAGCAGCCTCCGCCGGCACGACGACCGCCCCGACGGAGGGGTCGGCCTGGGAGGCTTGCCCCATGGTAGCTCGTGCCGCCTGGGCCCCCCGCTCGGGAGCATCCTGTGCGGAGGCCAGCCAACCGGCATGGCGCGCCGCGGCACCGGCTGCAGAAGCCGGCACCGTCTTAAGGGCCTTCGTGGGGGCCAGGCCAGTCAGGCCCTGCCTCCGCTTGCTGAAAGGAAGAGATAAAGCAAGTTCAAGACACGCGAAGAAAGAAGCCAAAACAGAGGCATTCTCAGGCACTTACCCGCTCCGGACCAAGGCCAATCGTGCCTGCGGGGAGGCCCCTTGGGCCTTGGTCCCCGCAGGCGCTGCCAAGGGTTGCCCCGCTACCGACTTCGGCGCCGCTCCCACCTCGGGCGCCCGAGGCGCCGAAGGAGTGGCCTGCCCTGGCGTCGCCGCAGCGGCCGGAGGATCGACCTCCTGCACAGCCGGCACGGGCGCTTGCTCTTGGGGGACAGAGGGGTCGGCCTGACTCCCCGGAGTCAACGCAGTTACCTCGGCCAAGGGGTCAGGCACCCCCTCGGCCTGCCTTCGCTCCTCAGACTGGGACCCCGATGTCCCGGCCCTGGGCACTGATGGTACCGGCCCACTTGGAGGCTGGCACGGCAACCCCTGGTCCGGCCCCGGGTCCGGGCTGAGGCCAAGATGGGCCGCCATGTCGTCGTCCTCGTCATCATCATCGTCATCATCGTCGTCGGGCGTCTCCGGCGACGGCTCCCTCGGGAGCCCGTCCCTCTCTTGCCTCCGACGACGCTTCTCCAAGGCGTCCCGAGCTCGCATCCGCTCACGAGCCCGAGCCTTCTCCGCGTCCTTCTTCTCCTTCCTCTTCTCCGCGGTGACCCTCCATGTGGCTCGGTCCACCACGTCCTCCGGGACCGGCGGCAGGGTGGGTTTATAAAAATTTAACCCCTGGGGAAGAGCAAAGATCCCAGCAGTGGGAATCGAAGGCGACTCAGCGCAATACAGGAGAAGGATCAGATAATTACCAGGGAAACATACCCATGGTAGGGACACATCGTAGGCTGGGTAAGGGCGCCGGCATCCAGCCTCTCTACCGTACCCGCTACCCGCTTGCGGAGGTCGGGGAGGGAGGTCGAGGACATCTGTGAGCCCTCCAGATCGACCCCCGGTCTCATCTCCGAAAGCTACAACCGCCGCTCTGCCAAAGGGAGCACCCTCCGGCGATGGATGGCGGCAACAACCCCCGCAGCGGTAAGGCCCCCATCTCGTAACCTCTGCAACACCTGCAGAATAGGCTGGAGCTTCTCCTGTCTCTCGCGCGTGGCGCCCCAACGCCAGTTGCTGCCGGCGGCGGTCACCACTCGTTGAGAAAATGACGGTTGCCTCCCGTCGTCGTTCTAGAGATAAAACCATCGGCGCTGCCACCCCTTGTTCGAAGACACAAGGATGGCTGGGATGTACTGCTGCGCACGCCCCTGCCTCAGCTGGAGGGTGTAGCCACTGGCCCGCACCGCCATACGGACCTTCTTCGCATCTGTCGTCAAGGCAAAGAGCTCCGCGGAGAAGAGGTGGGTCCACAGATCCCAGTGAACTTTGATCCCCAGAAAACCCTCACAAACCACCACGAAGATGGCCGCTTGCGCAATGGAGTTGGGGTTGAGGTTGTGCAGCTCCACCCTGTAGTGGTGCAGGAGTGCCCGCATAAGGCGGCTCGCTGGCACTCCAAACCCCCACTCATGGAAGGGGATGAAGCTAACCACGTACCCCGGCGGTGGGGAAGGGACGGCCTCGCTCGGGGCCATCCACTCCGACTGCGCCCCACCAGAGAGGCGACGGAGCAGTCCATCGGCGACGAGGGCCTCCAGATCCTTCGCGACGACGGTGGAGGAGGGCCAAGGGTCGCGCGGCAGGACAACGGTCACCCTGTCAGCCATCACCGAACGGAGGTGGTGGAGGCGAAGGGGATGAGGTGCGTGGTTTCCTTTTCCCTGGCTATTCTCTTAGGTTACGAAAACCAGAGCAGAAGGCAGGCGCAAATGGCAGAGTGACCAACCACTGCTAGCCCCCCTTTCGAGTATATAAAGGCCCGGGCGAGAACCATTCAAAACTTCACCCGAACTCGCCGCAAAATTCAAAACTCGAAGGTAAAACGATCTTTCCGTTCCTCGAACGGCTCGCACGCGCAACAGGCACCACGCGAATCGCGTGTCCCGTCGCATTAACTCCCCGGCGGAGCAAGTGACACCTCTGGCAGGCGAGGCGGGCGTCGTTTCACCTCCGCCATGATGACCGCGTCAAAAAAGGTGCGCCACCTTATTTAAATTCATATCCTTCCCCTCCTCTCTCTCTCTTGCCACAGGGACCGGGAAAGGGGACGTTGTGGAAAGAATCCTTCTCAGCGAAGGAAGCGGGCCTCAAGCCCATTACTGATCAGGGGTTCGAAGGCTGGCCCCTCGGAAGGGTTTCGACAGCCGCTCTAGAGCACCTGGGCTCCGCGCCCATTACTGATCAGGGGTTCGAAGGCTGGCCCCTCGGAAGGGTTCGACAGCCGCCCCAGAGCACGCAGAGTGAGGGATGACTTTGGGTACGTCCGATACATGGCCGAGGCATGGACTACACTCCTGAGGTACCCTAGGACATTTCCGAGACCAGCGGAAATGATTTGTAACGGAATCCCACTGGAGGGAGGCATCGAGCCCTCGAACCCTGTCGAAGGGGTCCGGGTCCGGCGAATCACCCGCAGGTACTTTTGGAGCGCGCCTCTAGGCCACCAGCCGATCCCTAACGAACGGGGCATGGGCGTCCACTCGGATCACCCGTTAGCAGCTCACTGGAAACACCATGTTCGGCGCCCTCCGAGGGCAACATGGCGCTTTCCCCCCTCCTCCTTGCGGAAAGGCGAAGCAGGGGCATAAGATAAAAGTCGGGAAAGTCCTTGATCGTTCTCTCGCTCCGTGCAGAGGCTCAGGGGCTGCTCTCGCACCCAGCTACGGCCGAACTGTTGACAGCGTCAACAAACCAGCTTGATAACTCGGAACCTGACCATGCACCCGGGCTACAGCCAGGCCACATGAGGGAACACTCAGACCGGCCGAGGCACCATGAAAAGCATTAAGACCTCAGAGGAGTCAAACCACTCCTCCGAGGCCTCGGGGGCTACACCCGGCGGGTGCAATCGCGCGCACCCACCAGAACAAAGCAAAACCGAGAAAGGCCGGTCCCCTCACCAAAAATGCGGCAAAAGCCTCCAACCGAGTACCAACACTCCCTTCGAGGCTCGGGGGCTACTGTTGGGTACCATAATTAGGGGTACCCCCAACGCTCCTAATCACGGCTGGTAAACACCCTCACACCAACTGATGGGCGCGGTTCAAGTCAAGGCTTCGTCTACCCGAGGGACGCGACCTCACCCGAGCCCGGCCTCGGGCTGGAGCAGTAGTCCCAGACGAGTTCACGCCTCGCCCAAGGGCCTCCTCAGGCAGCGGACACCCCCTCGGCTCTCCCGAAGCCCGGCTTGGGCAGGCTTCATTGTGAAGCAGCCTTGGCCAAACCACCTCACCAACCGACCACATCGCAGGCGTATTCAATGCGAGGATCGTCTGACACCATATCCTGACACACGCGCCTCAGTTGGCAGGGCCGAAGTGACCGCAGTCACTTCGCCCCTCTTTTTTACTGTCCGATACGACGGCAAAACAGCGCCGCTCGCCCCGCTCCGACTGCCGTGCCAACCACCCAGGCGAAGACTGACAACAAGTCACGATCAACCACCGAGTTCGGCCTCGGGCGCAACAAGAAGCTCCGCCTCGCCCGACCTCAGGCTCCAGCCTCGGGAGGAGGTCTCCGCCTCGCCCGACCCCCGGACTCGGCCTCGACCTTGGTCTCGGGAGGAATCGCATCCTCCCCTGACCCCGGCCTCGGCCTCAAGAGAAGTCTCCGCCTCGCCCGACCTTAGGCTCGGACCGACCGCGCCAACAGGGGATACATCATTACCCTATCCCTAGCCAGCTCAGGCTACAAGGAACAAGACCGGCGTCCCATCTGGCTTACCCCGGCGATGGGTAATGATGGTGCCCCGCGTGCAACCATGACGCCGGTGGCTCTCAGCCCCTTACGACAGCAAGGAGACGTCAGCAGGATCCTTGCCGCACTGTCAGCTGTGCTCCTACAGGGCTCAGGCACTTCTCCGATGGCCACACTATCACGTGTACAGGGCTCAAGCTCTCCCCCGACAGCCACGTTGGCATGTACACAGGGCTTAGGCATTTCTCTGCTGGACATGTTAGCACATAGCTACACCCCCATTATATGTCTGGACCCTCTCCTTGCGTCTAAAAAAGGGAGGTCTAGGGCCATCCTAGAGGGGGGTTCGCGCGGGGGAAGGAGCGGACGAACAGGCTCCCTCCCTCTCTCTCTCTCTCCCTCTCGCGACGCTTGTAACCCCTACTACGAGCGGCACCCCTGGTACAGGATAATACAAGGCTTGCCCCACCTCTTGTGTTCCATCCCACGCCAACCCATTTGGGCAGGGGCACACAATGACAATTTCACTCGTCGGTCCAGGGACCCCCCGGGTCCGAAACGCCGACACCTTTATATGTGGAAGGCAAGCGAGTTGCTAAAATAGAGAAACCTCATAATATGGACTAAATTTCCCTTGAGCCCTCATGCATAATATATTTTGAATGACATGGATAATATGCATGGTTATTCAATGAAGTCTAAAGGGCTGACTTAATCCATATTATGGTGAGTGTCTAATATAGAAGAATCAAATCCAAATTAACCAGATAGAGAATACGTCACATAATTTTGGATTGTTGACCATATGATAATATTCATTCATCTTCCAATTGGACCTCTATTTCATAATCAACAACTGATGTATATCCTTAAGTGCTTCTTTTTCTTTAGTGGCTACACAAGTCACAAAAGAGATAAGATTTGAAAATAATATGCACTTGAGATTCAGTTGTTACTACCCTTGCTATTATCTCCAAATATGATTTATACATTCATTATCAAGCACCCAACTTGATCCATTGAAGGAGTGATCCTGCAAAACAAGTTTAAGCTTCATATCTTGGTACCCAATTTGAATTGGGTCCTTTGATATTAGTAGTAAAGCCTTGAGTACCCACACAATCCTTATTGTGGCCTTTCTCTTTGTGTAGGCATCCACATATACTTGACAACCATCATACATGGTTTCAAGTCAATATTTAATCACATAGATAAAAGCAAGAGTTAAGAATATGAGCCTTTTCTCCTTTTCTTGATACATCATTGTGTTGCCTTCTTGATGATGAACCGAGCTTGACCTTGGGTGCACCTAGCTTATCAAGGTTAGTCGCACAAGCATTCATATCATAAAGACAAGTTATGCATGGAATTTACAACTTAGTGATCCAATTCAATGTGAAGCATATGGATACCAGTTGAAGTATATTTCTAAGATATCAAAATATGGGTTTCCAAAATTTAGAGAGTATGGATCACTAATTGTACCTTTTACAGTTTAAAAAATCATATCCATGTTAGTGCATATGTATGTGATGAATATCAACAAAAAGGATTCTTATGCACTTTTAGATTTAACGATAAGGAAATTTTAAACTGCATCAAGAGTAGCTATTTAGAAAACAAAGATTACAATCCATATGAATGAGATACAAATTTACAATTGGATTGTCTTAGTATAGCTTACTCAAGGGAAACTTATTCTCTACGACACAAGATATATAATGTTCTCCCACTAGATATGTGCATCAAGTATTTGAATGACTTGCCACATGCACTTTCAATTCAGTTAAGAGTCTCATGAGGAGTACATTACATATCATGGTCAAGGCATGAAAAATTTGCAATGAATTAACTTATCCTTAAGAATACTTACCACCAGATAGTTCGTACCATTTATTATACCAATTTGAAAGATCTTACTATCTGTTGTGGTGTCATCATAGTATTCTTCTTTTTATCATTTGTGGAGACTTCCTTCTTTAGCTTGTTATCTATTTTCCTTTTTAAAACTAGTCAAAAAGCACCTTGAAAAGAGGTATTAGTAGTACAAGGAAGTATTTAATTAATGATGATATTTATGTATGAATGTCAAGTAAATCATCATTTATGAGGCATAAAGGCATAAACTAAATTTCTTTTAAGTTAATGCACATGGAGAAGTGAATTACCAATATGCACCAATTTACAAATTTAAGCCAAAAGGAATTTAACCTTCATATTGACATTTCTTTTCATAGAATAGATTATTACCAATTGAAAGAATGCCACATAAAAGGAACTATTATTGGTCACATATCAAATGAAACAACTAGTTCCATACCTTTGCCTTGAGCATTCCTAATCTTTTTTAGGTGAATATTGACCTTTAATGCTTGTGATTTTACCAATTGAAAGAGCATAATCTCTACTATGAATTTCCATAAAATATCTTAAAAGAGATTGCATTTGAAACACAAGCAATAGCTTCCTATTTAGCAACCTCTAGTATATAAATGATAAAAAGGTTACTAAAATTAGGAAACCTCATGATATGAACTAAATTACCCTTACAAAAATCATGCATAACACTGATTTAAACATGGTGAAAATAGCATGTTTATTTAATTAAGTTTACATGTCAAGTTTAATTCATAGCATGCTGAGTGATTAATGTAGAAGACTCAAAACCAATTTAAACAAGAATGAATACATCACATAGTATTGGTTCGATCTTCTTTGAATGTTTAATGGCACACTCTATTTGGGAAACACATTGTCATGTTGTGAAACTACATAAATCACTCAGATAAAAACATTAGTCTCACAACTCTAGTCATATAGAGAATTCCCCTTTTGATAAGTGCTTTAAGAATTTGAATTTCTTACTTAGCACTCTATTCATTTAAGAACATGGGGTAATACTCTTTATGTCTAGGTCATGGCAATAATATGATGATTAACTTAAAATATGCCACAAGATACATACAACCAATTTAAAGCATGTAGATTGTCACAATATAAAAATATAAACTTGCAATCTACCATATGATTGGAACTTTTCAAAGACAAGGTAAAATATTTTAAGTTCATTCTCAAGTGCTTCATTTTCCTATGTGGTTACAAAAGACACAAAGGAATATACTAATTAAAAACAATGTGCACTTAAGATTTAATTGTTACCACCCTTTGGATATCACTTGGTTGTAGGCCTTTTGCTTGATTCCCACAAAGGTTAATCCTTATTCCCTACAACACAAGTTCTTGCTAGAGATGAATATGAAGTTAGTGATATAACATCTCAATTCATCTTTGGGCCAATCTTAAAAAAGTCAATGTAAGATTGATAGCTTGAGATAAGAATTGACTTAAACTGCTCAAGCACCCCAAAGCTTCATATCATCTCTAGGTATCTGCAAAACTTATTAAGTATATTTTGGTACCCATCTCATGATGGGTCCATCAAGGTTAGCCAATAAGGACTTAGGCACCCAAATAGCCTTGGTCCTAGAATGTGGTGAACTCATCACCTTTCTAGCACAAGAGTCAAATTTGGGTCTCCTAAGCATATCTGAATGTATTGAAAAGTTAGGCTTAGGAATTTTACCCTTTAGACAAACCTTGAATAGATGACCTTTTTCATGACAATTGTAGCAAATGTGGTGCTTGTCCTTGCAATGCATTTGTCATTTGCTTTCATCTTTCTTTATGGTCATCTTTCTTGATCGTGCAAGGTCTTGATTCTTCATGTGGGGGCATGAATCAATTTCATGACCCTTCTCCTTGCATCCATAGCACCTTGTATCGCTTCTCTTTGATCTTTCTTTGTTGAAGCACATAGGTACATTGTTAGATCAAATAGTATGAGCATTAATTTTCTTACCATGAATTTTGCTCATGCCCTTTTTGGAAAGCTTGGTATTCTTTTGAAGGGGTTTTGTGCATGCTACGGTTGTCCCCTTCTCAAGCTTTTTCACCATATTATCACAGTTATCTTGAGAAGGTTGAGCATGACACTTTCCCTTCAAAAGAGTTAAGCTCCTTCTTAGCCTTCCACTTCTTCCTTAAGCTCTTTATTTTCTTGTGTGATAGAAATATCACTAATTCCTAAAATTTCTAGCTCAATGGAAGATTGGCTTTCTTGAGAGCAACATTTGTTAGCACATGATAATATAGTTTCTACTTGAGTACATGTGCATATGTGAGGTTGGTATGATTTCAAATTAGTTAACACAACCTCATGAGCCATTTCTAACATGATATGTGAATCCATACATTTATTATGAGAGCACACAAGCATATCATGTTTTTCTTGCAAAGCTAGATTTTCAATATTTAGCCTTTCTATCGTGTTCTTGAACATAGCATTTTTATTTTCTAATTGAGCAATATATGATGAATGATTAACAGCTTTAATTTGCTCAATTGAAATGTCTTCATACCTTTGGACCAAATCATCATGAGAGCACTTTAGCTTCTCATGCTCTTTGGTCAACTTCTCTAAGTCTTCGATTTTTCTGATGAGGAAGTCTTCTTGCTTATGAAGCATTTCTTTTTGTTCTTCCGCTCTTTTCATGAGTTTGAGCAAGCTCATCCGATGTTTTTTGCTTAACTGAGTGAAGAATTGTTGAAGATCATCCTCATCTTCACTATCACTTTCTTGCTCCTCCTCATCCTCACTTTCGCTTTCACTGTCACTCCCATTAGCAATAAAGCACATATGAGAAGTGGATTTGAAAGACGAACCTTGTGAAGAGGTGGATTCATCGTTTGGTCTCCATCAATCATTATCTTCTTCAATTTTGTTCTTCGCCTCATCTTCCTTCATTTTGAGGAACATCCTTTCGGCGATTCTCATGGCAAGATCTATTGCCCTAGGATCAACATCTACAACAAAAGATGAAGTCGAGGCAACCTCAACTTTTTCAAGCTTAGAAGCACTTTCGTTTCTTAGTCCCCCCAACATGATCTTTTCCTCACGCGGTTAAGCGTTAGAACGAGGATTAGGTTCTGATACCAATTGAAAGTTGCCTAGAGGGGGGTGAATAGGCAAGTGGAAACTTTTTCAACAAAACTAGAAACAAACTCGGTAAAACTGGTTCAACCGGTGTAAAAACCGGTTCAACCGGTGTCAAAACCGGTTCAACCGGTTTGCACGAGCTCAACTAAAGAATGAGATATAAAACTGAATTGATCTCAAAATCCACCCTGTTAACTTTGGAAATGAGATGTTCTAGTTGATCCACAGGGTTCAAAATAGTAGATTTGAGAAGGGCACTTCTCAAAATCCACACACCAAAAAGATATAAACAAATCTTCTGCGGGATGGTGAGAGAACGAAGAACACAAACAAACACAATGAGCAAGAACACAAGAGACATAAGATTTATCTCGAGGTTCGGTCACAGTCTCTTTCAACCCTAATCCTCCCTTTGCCGACCACAAAGGTCAAGCCCACACACTAATCTTTGCTCAAACGAGCGGGTAATACAAACTTTCTTGTGGTCTTCCACAAGATTTGGAGACTCACAAGAGACACCTAGTCGTCTAGGAGCTAGAAGCTCCAAGAGTAACAAATCCACAAAGAACACGATGTAGTACCAAAGCTCGAATGAAGAAGAACAAGAAGGATTTGGAGATGAAGCACAAAATCGTAGCTCTTCAATCTCACTCAAAGATTTCTCTCCAAAGATTTGAAATGGGAGAGGCAAGAGGTGTGTGAGAGAGAGTGGGAGGTGTTTCTCAGGTTGGGAATGAAGTTTTGTGCGTGATCTTCTATGGGGGAGAGAGGTAGGAGTGAGTATATATAGGTGGGGCTCCAAAACTAGATGTTTTTGACTTTTCTGCACAAAAACCGGTTGAACCGGTCCCAAAACCGGTTGAACCGGTTTTCAAAAAGCTGCACATAGCTTTTTAGCTGACACAGCAGACTGGCAGAAAAAGTGAACAGTACAAAAACCGGTTGAACCGGTTTCCACCAGACTGAAAACCGGTTGAGTGTCCGGCTGAGCTGGTCCAAAAACCGGTTGACTGTTTTTGAATACCAGCTGAACCAGCCTGAAAACCAGTTGAACCAGTATTTGAATACGAGCTGAATCAGCCTGAAAACCAGCTGAACCAATATTTTCCAGAGAGCAATTTTGGCCAAGATATACTTAAAAAGGTTGTACTACATACTTTCACTAAGGATTAACAAGGGTAAAATGGAAGTTTTAGATCAAGGATTTTGAGCTTTAGTACCAACACTAACCTTCTTTTTGGATCCCCCTTGATAGTACGACGATTGCTATACTCAAGTTAAATAAAATATAATTAAGTAAACTCCTTGAGTCATTAGTGTCTCATGAGTGATTTCTCCATGGCGTTTCTTCATAAGGATCACAAACATCTTTGTCTCACCTTCTGAAGCAAACATAAATCAAGCCTGTGACTTGTACCATTTCACCATATATGAGTTCAAATCATGGCTTCAAGTCACATTACTGATGCATCAACATATTATAACTCTTCATAGCTGATTAGTTCATCGACTTAGTGCAAGTACTCTCTTCTTCACCTTAGCCATGGTACCTCGGTCCACAAGCCGTCGCTTGACCTTCACCTCCGCTTAGTTCCTCGAAGCCCTTTCCTTGCTATCTTCACCCTATCAAGCCATTCTTGAGTCACATCATATTGAGCATCCATTGAGAGAATCTTTTCTTTGATATTGTGAACCTTGCTTGAATGTCATCTAGATATAAATGCTAAGATCAATCAAGCTCTAGTTTGATTCTCATAGAAGCATATATGGACTTTCCTCATATCTTATTCACTTTGGCTTGACCAATCCTCTTAATCACTTCAACCTCTATTCTGATCATATTTATGCATAGTGATTTCTAAGGTCTTGTCCATATATTCAAACTAATATAGAGACCATATTATATCCATTTGCATTGTCTCACTAGTTATTTAACCTTGTGTTGAACCTTTGTTCACTGATCATTATACACTATTCAAGTATGTTCATCATACTGAATTTCCTATTCAACACTTAGCAAACTTGTTAGACCTTTAAATGTGTTGCTATCCAAATCACTAAAACTCACAAAAGGGATGAATGCACTTTCAACTTCGGGTCCTAAATTCTAAACCCTAAACACAACACTTTTTTGCAAATACAACCTTGAACGTGATCAAAGTCACGATGGAAGATCTTACAGAGGCGGACAAGAAGGAGATTGAAGAAGAAATCGCACGAGAGATGGAAGAGAAATGGAACGAGAGGTTGGCTTGCTTCCAAAAAACCAAGAATGGTGTGATCAAATAGACCGTTGGGGCAAGCACGTCCGGCAAGAAGGTAAGTTCATCTGTCACTTGCGAAGAGCTAGCTCACATGATTGATACTTCTGTAGCTAGCAAGTATGGGGCTGATGTCACAGAAATTACACATATGATTTCCGAGGGAGTGCGTAACTGTTTTGATGCATTTAGATCTAAATTTAAACAAGATATAAGCAACAACATGCCTAGACAGATTTGATCTATAGTTCAACAGATACAAGAAGAGAGTCAGGGTAAACGTGCAGCAAATTCGTCAGGCACACCTAGCTTCAGAATAGCAGTTGCACCCAACACCATAGATGCATCGACTAAGGATACGAGTGGGAGTGTAGTAGCAAATTCTAATCTACAACAACCATATTACCAAAGTGTGGCTTATGGACCATCTATCCATCCCATAGGAAACAGAGTGCCGCAAGGATCTGTCCCAAACAGGCATGTGGCAGGGGCGTAGGGAGCATTGTGTTCAGCCCCTTTTGTGACACCTGTGACTTATGATGGTGAAGCATTTTAAAATGTTAGGGAGCAGGTAGCAAGGACTCTTAGGGAATTTGGTTTTGAGCCTAAAGGGCATACTAGATCCTATAAGAAGCCCTACCCTAATTTTTTGATACAGTGCCATATCCTCGAGGTTTTAGAATTCCAGATTTTGTGAAATTTTTGGGAGATGATTCGAAAACCACCTATGAACATGTAGGACAGTACTTGGCACAAGTAAATGATATAGGTATAACTGATGCCCACAAAGTTAAATTGTTTCCTCTATCATTGTCCAGCACTGCCTTCAATTGATTTACATCTTTAGCACTGAATTCAATTAATACTTGGGCGTGTTTGGAGAAAAAATTTCATGACTACTTTTATTGTGGTGAAACTGAGCTTAGGTTTCACATCTTAATACAGTCAGACAGAAGTATAATGAGACTGTTTCTGAGTACATTAAAAGATTTAGGGAAACTAGGAATATATGTTATAACTTAACTCTAGGGGAAAGGCACTTGGCCGATTTAGCTTTTGTAGGGTTGTCGTCTTATCTGAAGGAGAAGTTAGAGGGGCAAGACTTTAACGATATAAACCAAGTTATGCAGCGCGCTATCACCCATGAAAATCGTGTTAGGGATAAACAACAGTATAGCCGATTTAAAGACACGAATAGTAGGGAAAGGAGAAACGGGGGGGTTAACATGTTGGAGCCCAATACTGACAGTGATGAGGAGACGGATGTATGCGTGGCTGAATGGGTAGATGCGCCAAAGGGTAGGCCTATGGCATGTGCTTTTTAAAAGCCAAATCCAGGGAAAAGGGAAGAGATGAAATATACATTTGATGTGTCCAAGTGTGATAAATTGTTTGACATCTTATTATAGAATAATATCACTAGATTAAGGGAGGGGCATGTTATTCCACCCCCTGAGCAATTGGCTAAGAAAGATTATTGTAAATGGCATAATTCATTTTCTCATTCTACTAACGAGTGTAATTATTTTCGTCGTCAGATACAATCGGCCCTGACTGATAAACGATTGACATTTGGAGAAGCTAACAAAATGAAGCTTGATAAAGATACCATTCCCTATCAATATAATTGATTTCGAGAGCAAAAGAGTGTTAGTTCGGACAGATCAGGTCGAAACTACTAAAGGCAAGAATGTGGTTATCTTTGATGATCTCAAACTCAAGATGATAATACCAAAGAGTCTGGAAGTTGGTGTGTGGAGTAGGCTAGGGAGGTCCCGAGGAGTTGCGCTCGCAGATGCAAAAGAAATGGTCTCCTCGCAACCCAGCGGATGCCAGAGAGCTGTGTATGGGTGTTGATGGGCAAAATGAGCCGCTGGGCAAAAGCGGCTCAAAAATAACAGTGGGAACAGTGGAGTGCGACATATTAAATGTTGCAGAAGGTCCCCAGGTAGAGATGGCTAAGCAGAATGGTCAGGTGGCTGTCACAAAGAATTACACAAAGAACGGTGAAGAAGTGGTAGCCAAGCTAAACATAGGACATGGACACATAGCTGCTGCTGGGACAAACAGATTACAAGGGAGCAGGCCGCAAAGTGGTGGAGGTCAAGGGATGAGAAGCAAGCGTATGAAGCTTGATGTAGTGGCTACACGACAAATGAGTAATTCTGCTAGCTGGGATAGGAAACATAGGACTGAAATGATTGCGAATCAGCGCGTAGTCGGTCCCGGTGTTGTGATGGATGGCCACTGTAGTGGAGAGCATCACACGTGGGCCAAACAACCAGGTTGCAGTAATAAGCGAACAGTAAGAGTGTCGGTTAGAGAATGGATTGATGCAGGAGAAAAAAATGTGTTGATTGGTGTCGCCCAGGATGCAGGTCCTGTTGGTCGAGCTTCAGCTGGTGGTGCACTGGACGTGAGGGGCAGAAAAAATCATGGTTCAGTTGCGCCCGGTACAAAACCAGCACCGAGATGGTGTCCACCTGGGTTAAGCCGTACGCAAAAGCGCCATGTCCAGCGGTTGAGGACTATGGAAATGACAGAAAAGATGATAGAGGAGGAGCATGACAGGTGGTTTAATGAGGATAAACCAATGGTTATCCCTAAGAAAACGTGAATGGAGAAATGATTGGCCAGGGAGGAAAAAGATGATGATAGCAGCAGTGGTTCCGATAAAGAAGAAAGCGCTGAAGCACAAGGGGACATGGATATAAACATGGTGTTTGTTTTTCCTACTGAGTTTAGAGCAGGAGAGGGAGATGAGGCTGAACGTGCTGTGTTTGAAAAAACAAATGAGCAGGGATCTCATCTAAAACCATTATATGTTCGTGGTCACATTGATGGGAAGCCAATGGGGGGCATGCTGGTCGATGAGGGAGCAGGTGTAAATGTAATGCCACTGTCCGTGTTTTCTAAATTAGGATACAAAGAGAGTGAGCTAATTAAGACGAATATGAATCTAAGTGGGTTTTCAGGGGAGCCATCACAAGCAAAAGGGATTATGTCTATTGAACTCACAGTGGGCAGCAAAACTATCCCAACGACCTTTTTCATGGTGGATGTGAAACAGAGGTATAATGTTTAGCTAGGGCGAGATTGGATACATGCTAATGGTTGTGTGCCATCTACTTTGCATCAGTTTTTGGTTCAATGGGTAGGTGATCAGGTGGAGGTGATTGAAGCAGACACCGCTATGTGTATCGCACTCATGGAAACACCAATGGAATGGCAACACGGTAATATGCGGTGTTTGACAGGAAGAGATTTGTCAGGATATGATTTTATCAGTGTAGAGCGAGATAGTTTTGTGCCTGTTCATGTAAAGCCGACTGACATAGCACGGCCCAATGACTCAGCGTTATAAATGAATGAACACGATAGTTTAAAATGGTTACAGGAGAGGACAGATGAATATCGTTTAAACAAAAAGGATATGGGTGAGGTGGTGGATGATTTTGATGATCTTGGAAAGTTAGGACAGGGGTTCTCATCTATTGATGAACTAGAGGAAGTGGACATTGGAGATGGAAAGGTGCCAAGACCAACATTTGTAAGTGCTAAATTAATAGCCGGTCAGAGGCAAAAGGTATGTGATTTACTTAGAGAATTTAGAGACTGTTTTGCATGGGATTATAATGAGATGCTAGGGCTGAGTAGGGAGTTGGTTGAGCATAGACTACCAATTAAGCATGGGTTTAGGCCACATAAGCAGCCACTTAGGCGATTTAACCACGACATCCATGACAGAGTTAAGGAAGAAGTTGATCGGCTGTTGAAAGCAAATTTCATAAGGCCATGCAGGTATGCGGAGTGGGTCTCCAATATAGTGCTAGTTGAGAAGAAGAACAAAGGGAAGATCAGGATCTGTGTGGATTTTAGAGATTTGAACAGAGCCACCCCGAAAGATGAATACCCGATGCCTATAGCGGATGAACTTGTTAAGCAGGCTTCGGGGAATAAAATTATTAGTTTTTTGGATGGTAATGCGGGGTATAACCAGATTTTTATGGCCGAAGAGGATGTGTCTAAGACAGCCTTTCGTTGCCCTAGGTTTGTGGGGTTATTTGAATGGGTTGTGATGACATTTGGATTAAGGAACACTGGTGCAACATATCAACAGGCCATGAACCTTATTTTTCATGATCTTTTAGGCATCATCTTAGAGATTTACATTGATGATGTCGTGGTGAAATCGGCTGGTTTCAATGATCATGTAGCTGATTTACAGTTGGCATTGGAGAGGATGCGAAAGTATGGTTTAAAGATGATCCCCTCAAGTGCGCATTTGGGGTGTCGGCTGGGAGATTTTTAGGCTTTATCGTTCATGAACATGGAATCGAGATTGATCCGAAAAAGGTTGAATCGATTGGAAAATTAGAAGAGCCGACATGCAAAAGGGATGTGCATAAATTATTAGGAAAAATTAACTACTTGAGGAGGTTCATATCAAATTTAGCGGAAAGGTTGAATCGTTCACACCCCTTATTCGGCTTAAACATGAATTCGATTTTAGGTGGGGAGCCGAACAAAGAGAGGTGTTCGCTGCTATTAAGAAATATTTGTTAACACCACCAGTGTTGAAGGCATCCAAGGCAGGAGTGCATTTCAGATTGTTTATTGCAGCGCAGAAAAGGGTGATTTGTGCTGTTCTTATACAAGAACATAGCGAGAAGGAGAGCGTGGTGGCTTATTTAAGTCGTCGCTTGCTGGATAGCGAAAGTAGGTATGCGTTTATCGAAAAACTTTGTTTATCCCTATATTTCGCGTGCACCAAGTTTAGACACTATTTACTCATAATTACTTGTACCGTAGTGTGTCAAACAGACGTGATTAAATATATGTTACAGAAGCCGATTCTTAGTGGTCGGGTCAGAAAGTGGGCATATGCTTTGATAGAGTATGATCTAATTTATGAGTCTTTATCTTCTATGAAAGGGCAAGTTATAGTTGATTTTATAACTGATCATAGGGTTGATGTAGAGTAGGAAATCTCATCTCTTAATACCTGCCCTTGGCAATTATTTTTTGATGGTTCTGTGTGCAAAGAAGGGTAGGGAATCGGCTATGTTTTGGTGTCACCAAATGGTCTAGTACATGAAACATCAATTATGATTGAATACTGCTGCACTAACAATCAGATTGAGTATGAAACTTTGTTGTTTGGGTTAATGCATTTATATGGTATGGGAATAAAAGATGTAGACGTGTTCAGGGATTCATTGCTTGTGGTGCAGCAGGTGAGAGGGGAATTTCAGTGTTTAGATGGTATGTTGCATAATTATTTAGATAGATGTCTAGATATTGTTAAAAAACTAGATACTTTCACTATTGTGCATATATCTAGAGATAAGAATAGTAGAGCTAATTTTTTGGCACAACAAGCATCGGGATATAACATAGAGAGAGGGCAATTCTTTATCCAGAAGGAGCCGATGTTTGCAGGCATCAATAGTATAGAAAGGAGTAACTCAGGCCATAAAAAATTCGAGGCCGGGCAGCAAGATGGGATGGATAATGCTGATTGGAGGAAACCATTAATCGAATGTCTGCAAAACCCCAACAATACCAAAGATAGAAATGTTCGGAGGCAAGTTTTGAAGTATAATTTAATGGAGGGTGAGTTGTATCGGCGGACGATAGATGGTTTGCTGCTAAAATGCTTAGATGAGGAGGAGTCAAAAGTAGCTATGGGTGAGGTACATGAGGGTATGTGTGGCACACATCAGTCAGCCCATAAAATGAGGTGGATGCTAAAACGGACAGGGTTTTATTGGCCAACCATGATGGAGGATTGTTTTAGGTATTTCAAAGGGTGCGAGGAGTGTCAAAAGTTTGGGAATATTCAGTCAGCGCCGGCTAGCATGCTGCATCCTATTATAAAGCCATGGCCATTTAGAGGCTGGGGTTTGGATTTTATTGGTGAAATTCATCCATCTTCATCTAGAGGGCATCGGTTTGTGTTGGTGGCTACTGATTATTTTACTAAATGGACTAAAGCTGTGCCTTTAAAAAATATGACACATAAGGAATTGATTAATTTTGTCTTAGAGCATATTGTATACAGATTTGGCATTCCACAAACATTAACAACAGATCAAGGAGCTACTTTTATGTCTCACCAATTTAAAGATTTTGCAAAATCTTTATGGATCAAGTTATTGAATTCGTCGCCGTACTATGCGCAAGCTAATGGGCAGGCCGAATTTAGCAACAAGGTGTTGATCAGGTTGATAAAGAAGAAGATTGCAGAACAGTCGAAGAGGTGGCATGAAGTGTTGTCAGAGGCGTTATGGGCTCATCGAGTATCTCGGCATGGAGCAACTAAAGTGACACCATTTGAATTGGTTTATGGACAAGAGGTGGTGCTTCCTATTGAGGTGAATTTACAAGCTTGTAGATTAGCTTGTCAGAATTCGTTATCGGCTGAGGTATATGGTGAGCTAATGCTAGACAAAATTGATGGAAATATTGAAAGTCGATTAACAGCCTTAAGGGAAATAGAAAAAGAAAAGCTGAGAGTGGCGAGAGCTTATAATAAAAAAGTGAAGAAGAAATCATTTCAGATTGGAGAGTTGGTATGGAAAACAATTTTGCCCATAGGGTCTAGGAATAATAAGTTCGGCAAATGGTCGCCGAACTGGGAAGGCCCATTCAAGGTGATAGGCATTGTACATGGGAACGCATATTTTGTTGAAGATTTACAAGGGAAAAAGTTATCTAAAGCCCTCAACGGCAAGTATCTGAAAAAGTACTATCCTAGCATCTGGCAGGGGTGTGTTAAAATTTGAAGCTAGTAGCAGAGTTAGAGTATCCTTATAGTTAGAGCCGGGTATAATATAAGAATGTTTATACCGGCTAAGAGGAGTAGACTGTACATAGAATCGATTTGAGGGAAGGATGTACCTTTTTGGCGAGTGCACTGCGGATGGATGCCAATTGCTGGCAGCAGGTGGCTGGCTGCAGGAGCTCCAAGTCAAGGCGCTTAGAGATTTGAGTTGGCGAAGCTGCAGATGGGGATCTGGGCGTTCCTGAGCAGGCGCACCTGAGCCAAGCACTGGTGATGAAGACATCCGCGACGCCCTGCGTCTCTTGCATAGTTGTCGATGTGCTGCAATATGGCTCGCTCCTCCGCGCTAGCCAGCAGTAGGTCTATGGCGTTGTGCGCTGCCGTCGTCGCGCTGGAGCGATCCGGTAGTGGTCGTGCTGGCTTCAGCACTGGAGGTAGCCGCGATGCTCCCAAACTGAGGACGCGGCCCGCAGGGAAAGCCGCAGTATTGCGATACTTGCACAGTCGCCATAGCACTAGGCGTGGCCGGAATCTTCCCTGGAAGCTTAGCGACGGATGTGAGGTATTGGTTTGGGATGTCGACACGAGTTGAGCAAGAGGAAGAAGTGAAGAGCCTGCTGTCTAGACCTCTAAGGTGTATGGGCTGATTTTGTTTTGGGCCGGTTCTGGTCCGTGAGGTGCTGGAAATGGTCCTACGACCATCATTTCTAGAAAATATGGCCAATGAGCATAGGTCATCATTGTATTGATATTTGATTAAATGTGCTATGATTATTTAACTATAAGACTGATTCAGCTTTGAATCGTTGTCAGATCATGTTTTTTGGCATACTGCGTTAGCTCGAAAAACAGGGGGCATGTGTTGATATTGATTTTTTGCAGATTGGTCATGCAGGGATGTACGAAGACAAAGTGCAGCACACATCTGAAAGAAAAAGAAGACAAGTAAAAAGGTTATTGATGCGATGAAGGGTATACGGCTGGAAATACGTAACAAAGCAAGCCATGCAATAATAGTCTGATATCTAGTGAAACCAAAGTAAAAAACAGCGTGGGAATAGAAGTCAGTTAGGATTTTATTTTTAGGATAAAGTCTCGGGATAAGTTTGAGATAGGATATAAAAGCATTATTGTATGCTGTTGGCGGAGGAGGCAGAGATAAAAAAAGAAACACGTTGGTATTGTTTCCAGATCTATTATCTACTATCTATTTCCCTTTTCTATTTCTCTTTGGTGTTTTGTTAAGTAATACATCCGAGTTTCTCTGTGAAAGTGGGAATTCTTTGATTGTTTTCACGAAGAAAAATAGTCATTGGTGGTCGCGCCAAGCACAGCAACAACACCATCACTGTTGTTGTTTCTGCGAGCAGATTGAGGCAACAATACTATATTAAGAACTTAATGTGGGCACCTGTGCTACCACGACTTTTCACGCATCATGGCTATGTGGACACGAGGAGCCAAGAACAAAGGCCAAAACCAGCGCGGTCGAGCTCGCAAGCCCAGCAGGCGCCATTTTCGCCGGACAATTCAGCAACAACAATGATAAGATATATAGCAGAAAAATAAACTTCGGCTCCCTTATATATACGAGTTAGCTCATGGGTAGATATATCAGTAGTACATGTTTAAATAAAATACTACTGCATGCATGTGCGGTTGTTCTACGGTGCAAAGATGAGCTGCGATAATTTTACAGAGGGTATATAGTCTGCATCATAATCATAATATGCATGCATGTATGTTTGAGTGATGGTGAACATTTTAAACGGAGCTAGATGACGATATGCAGGAGACGAATTTGTTGCGAGCAACAAGGAGAGTTTACTTGCCAATCTTGATAATATCAGCAGGGCAGAGGAGCACGTCAGGGCTTCAACCATGGGGTCGCGGCGACAAGCACGGTAGGGAGAAGATCACGGCGTAGGCGAACTTGACACAGAACAGTGTACGAAGGAGAAGCGGCACTCGACACAGCCTCAGACGTTAGGCGCACACGACTCGACCACGCAACATTGAGTGATGATGACGAACTTGGACAACGGCAACGACTTTCCAGCATCACGAACAGAGGGTGCACGTCGAGCTAGCATCAGGGAACAAGCGATGCAAAAAGGATAAGCAAGCAACGAATGTGGCTCAGTTGTGCTGGGGGAAGAAGGCCGTGATCCTGCAATTTATAGGGCAGAGAGAGGCGAGGGCGTTGGGGAAAGAGATCACTACTGCCATTAATGGCATGCAAGAGAATAAACAAGTCAGTCGATCGGGGAAACAAATATTGGGAAGATAAAAGGAATTCACGTACAAGGGAAGGAAATTGAAAGAGGGGAAATAAACCTGGCAGCTGCTAAGAGTGGGGTTAGCAATATATCTCTACTACACCTTAAGGATACAGTGAAGGCGTCCACCAAGCTTCATCGTGCCCCTGCCTATCTCCCCACGCACGTCTTCCTTCCCCGCTGCCGACATGCTGCGCTCGTCCTCCCACCAATGCTGCCCTTCCTCCCCTAAATGCTGCCGAGTCCCCCACCAACGGCGCCCTTCCTTCCCTGCTGCAGACATGCCGCACACGTCCCCCACCAACGCTGCCCCTCCCCCTCCCCCGACTGCCCCCGCACCCCCGTCCCAGAGTCCTCCGCTATCCCCCCACGTCCCCCTTGTGCTGCCCACCCCCGCGACGCAATCCCCGCTGCCGCCCTGGCCCTCGCCCCCGCCTCTGTGGAGGTCTAGGGAGGCGTTGACGTCCCCCTCACTCGCGCCCTCGTCATCAGCGTTGAGCATCCTTCGCCTTGGCTCCTCATCGATTTCTCTCACCCCACCCGCCACCGTCATTGGCCCCCGCCCGCGAGATCAGCCGTCGCCCCCACCCAGCCGCGCAACAGATTTGCACCCCCAACCCCCTCCCTCGCGCCATGCCTGTGTGCGCCCCCAACCTCGGTCATCGCCGCCTCCCTTGGGCCACCTCTCACTTCTCTCTACGATCCTCGCTCTCTTGCCCTCCCCTTCCTCTACCTCCGATGCATTCGCCACCATCTTCTATGCGCCCAGCAGGCCCTCCTTGTCGTTGCCACACTACTCTGCGACCTCCCGTCGACCTACCGCACCCGCATCCCCGCCTTCCTCGGGAAGATCATCTCCCTCCTCCCAAGTGTGGATGCCCAGGTGAAAGGGAAATGTGCCCTTGGGCCATTTCTATAATATTTTGGTGATTAAGTGTCCAACACAAAGTGAGTGAGATATTATGTGTCAAACAAGCAAAAGGTGCAAATCATGTAATAAGATACGTTTCTAGACTTAGTACATTGTTTTGAGTACTAACATATTTTGTCTAAGTGCTAGAAACAGGAGAAAAGGAATTAGAAAAGAGTTGGCTGTGTACAGCCAACTCCTGCTCGGTCTGGGTGCACCGGACTGTCCGGTGGTGCACCGGACAGTGTCCGGTGCGCCAGGAGAGTCTAAGGTGAACTGGCCGCTCTCGGGACTCGATGGCGGCGTTCGGCTATAATTCACCGGACTGTCCGGTGAGTCGTCCGCGGCGAAGTCTTCGCTCTCGAGAAAAGGATCAACGGCGTATGGCTAAAATTCACCGGACTGTCCGGTGGTGCACTGGACTGTCCGGTGAGCCAACGGTCGACTGCGCAACGGTCGACCGTGCAATCTGCGAGCGACGCGTGGCCCGCTCCAACGGTCGATAGGGGGCACCGAACTGTCCGGTGTGTACCGAACGGTGTCCGGTGCGCCAACTGCCATGAATCTGCAATGGTTGACTGCACCAAAATAGGAAGGAGATCTGCACCAGACTGTCTACAGTGACTGTCTGGTGGCGCACCGGACTGTCCGGTTCGCCACCAGACAGAAGGCAATCTTAGCCTTCCTTGTTGGTCTCCAACGGCTCCTAGCTGCCTTGGGGCTATAAAAGGGACCCCTAGGCGCATGGAGGAGTCACCCAAGCACACTCTAAGCATTCCAAGACTTCTAGTCCTCACTTTCACGCAATCGTTCATCGTTCTTGAGATTGGAGCACTTTTCGAGTTGTAAACTCCTCGCGCGTGTTTTGTGTGCTCATCTTCTCACTTGTGTGCGTGTTTGCGGTGTGGATTTAATTCTAGTGTGCATTGCTCTTCCCAACCTTACTCCGTGCTTTCTTTGTGAACAATCTTGTAAGGGCGAGAGGCTCCAACTTGTGGAGATTCCTCGCAAACGGGAAGAAAACTATAAGGAAGAACACCGTGGTATTCAAGTTGATCATTGGATCACTTGAAAGGGGTTGATTGCAACCCTCGTTCATTGGGACGCCACAACGTGGAAGTAGGCAAGTGTTATACTTGGCCGAACCACGGGATAAAACACTATGTCTCTTGTGTTGTCTTTCTCTGTGATTATTGTGATTCGCAAGAGCTCGCTCTATAGCCACTTGGTTCTATTGCACTAACATCTTTATAACCAAGCTTGTGGCTATTTAGTGTTGAATTTTACAGGATCACCTATTCACCCCCCTCTAGGTGCTCTCACCAGGACCTCCCTGCCCTTAGCTCCTCCTACTCACATCCAAGCCGCTCTACCTGGGCGTCATCCTCACGGGTCTCTTGCGCTTCTTTGGTGGCCGCAGCGGCGGCTATGTTCATGCTCCACGGTACATCACGAGGCAAGCCGAGAGCACCCGCATGGATGAACGCCTCGTTCGCAGTCAAGCAGGACCCCACGCTGGTGCCGAGGTTCAACGAGGGTGCCGTGAGTCTGCTCTGGGATGCAGTCATGGTGTCCCACTAGGATTACCGAATGTCAAGGTGACAGATTGCTCGTTACTCTACCTATTGTAATTACTCGTGTTTGATTTAGAAATTTGTTCTGATCGAATTGCAGATGTCTCTCAGGTGGGCAAATGGTTGTAGGATTGTATGCAAGAGGAATATGCACGGACCACTCATTGTGTCGAGAAGGGATTTCTAAAATCTGAGGGAATCATATTTTATACTACCTACCAAGTCAGTTGTAAAATGATCATAAAGGCTGCTTAGATTCATAGTTCTTTTGGGGTGTATACGACTTCTTATATCAGGTCAACGAGATCATTGTTGGGAGGCAGCATGTTATGAGGGGGTTGAAAGGCGATGGTGGCCAAGGGTGAGACGGTGGCGCTGGAGTTTACACCCATCGCTGAGCAATGCCTCCAGTACCTTGGCAAGGTGTGTATGTGTGTGATGGCTACTTTGCTTTCCTGGATTCACTCAGCCATTCTATCTCCTGACATCGTCCATGTCAGTGATCTAGGTGTCGTGTGTTGTAGACGCTCAAGAAGGTGGCTTCTCAAGGTCAAAGAAGGTGCCCCATTTATTCTTATTTTTGCTTTGACACTTATCACACGAGGTCTAGAGGATTGCATGCCGATTGGCATTATGGTTTATGGTTATAGGAAGCACCTCAATAACTAATTCATGTGTAGAATAGTTCATATAGGATTTACCTAGCTGGGGGTTACTTTTGAATATGCCATTGATTATGCTAGATTGCCCATTTGTACATATGCATGCGTCAACATCAATTTGGTTGTGCTGGTTCAGTTTTGTCAGAGCTCTATTTCATTCTTGCAAGCAAATTTCTGCAGGTACTGTTTAATGGTTGCTAGCTTGTATTTTTTGTTTCCTATATATTTTACCTCTGCCCCATAAGTTTTGATTCCTTGATCTCTATGTGAGAAATACCTTCGATCCAACCACATGTAACTTCCATTTTCAACAAATATAGCATTCCATCTATCATATAAACTCTATCTCATCTATCCTTTTCTTGCTTTATGTCGAGATTTAAGGTCATGATCGTTGTTGCAACCAACAAAATCAGATTTGGCATGCTCATCCTGACTTTTGGTGGCTTCAAAGAAGTCCTTGAAATCTGAATGTCTATTGGATCTCTCAAAATAGATATTTTCTTTTGATTGTCTAGAAAACACATCAGATAAATCAGAACTAGGAGATTAGGAAACCCACATGTAACCATCCTAAAAAGTGGCACCAATATGTAGCTTCAACATTGCATACCTTTTAGTGCCCACACGTGGTTTAACTTTGAGCTGTCGTCCGAAGTGTACTACTTTCATCGTGCCACTGCTTTGACGCCACCCGCCCACCGACAACAACACTCGCGTCGTCCCGCGTTCCTTCAAAAATGTTACTGGAGTATATTCTATTGAAGCTAATTCCTAATGGGTAGATGTAGCATGTTTGGCAATGGACGATTGCCATTTGATAAAAATACATGGATTATGCCTTATTGTTGCTCTTCTGCTATGTTGACCATATTGCTAGAGATGTGATTTACTTGTGCTGACATGTAGTATTTGTTCATTCCGAACGTTTTATGAGAGCTTTGGATCATCCAACAGTTTAGTTTTTGTAACCCTATTTTCCTATCTGTCATTGTTCTCTATGATTGGTAGCTTTGTCATATGTACTTTATCAAAGTATACTTAGTAAGCCATCAGTAACCAGTGCTAGAACCTACTGACTATTGCTTCAGGTTGTTAAAGACCATATCACAGAAAAAGTGTTGTTGATAGTGTCTGTTTTAGTCATCATCCAAATTCGATCTTATGCTCCTCACTACCTAGAGTCTATAGAGTCACCTCATTATTTGTTATTGTATAACAATCGTTGCTTAAGATCCTTCAAAGAGCACAAAGACAGGTTTGTTTTATTTTTTTATGCTGCTGCATTCCTTGTTTATGGCAAGGGCAGATGCTGAGATCTTCCCTTTCATCCTAGGGTTGTTTCATTATGTATGTCTCCTATCAATAATAGCTAGCTTTATGTCAGGATCACTTGGTCACAAGCTGATGGTGCGAGCGATTTGTTGGGGGAGCCATCCGATCAATTGGTTGTTGCGGCTGTGCCAGAGCAGCGAGAGGAGCTTAGACCTCAGAGTACATAACGTACTGGATGTAGTATCAGTTAGTCCAGGTTAGATAAGGTTAGACGAGGAGTTAAGGAGCGTCGACTGCGGGTGCACCCGCATATTTCTCTTGGATTTGGCCTTTTTCATGCGAGGAAACTTAATTTGTATTGGGGAAAGCTTATGAAGCCGCTACCTTTGCAACAATGCTTAATACGAGTGATCTACAACAATTGATGCAACCGCTTCGCCAACAATTTTTTTAGGAACACAGTAACTTTTCTTCTCAATGTTCATCGCCACCAAAGTTTTGGACCTGCTGTTATAAATATTTTACTTAGTATGAGTATTTTGTGCAGAAATAAAGGTGGAAGGAATTTTGCGTCAAGCACAGGAGATTGCATGGATATGAACAAGATTTTTGTCGTTACTTAGTTTGTATCTTGATTTTTAGCTTTAGTTTTGTTGCATGTATAATTCAATACTCACTCTATTCCAAAATATAATTCGTTTTAGACTAAACATACATTTAGACAAAAAGAGGGGTATATTTTGGGACGGGGGAGTATGTGATTATGAGGGTGTTTGGTTTATAGAGACTAATTTTTAGTCCCTCCATTTTATTCTATTTTAGTCCCTAAATTATCAAATATGAAAACTAAATTCTATTTTAGTTTCTATATTTGGTAATTTAGAGACTAAAATAGATGAACTAAAATTAGTCCCTAGAAACCAAACACATCCTATATCTTTTGATTACAGGAAGGACATAGTTTACACTAGAAGAGAATACTCATGTTGTTGGTCACATAAGTGTTTTTATTCATGTTAATCTGAATATGCTTGCTTTTATGGATGGTGCTGTGTCAATTGCGATCAATTCTATGTTGCTCACGAGCCTTGCCTGACATTAGTCCTCACTCTTTAGACTTTACTTTGTTTTCATGACATTCGTATTGTAGCATAATTTGATTTATACCAGTGTATTGATAGCTGACAAAAAAAAATATGAGATATTAAGGTTGATAATGTTATGTGTTGTTTATTTTTATACTGTTAAGCTATAACATTTTATCAAATAAATTATGTGTCGTCTTTCTCCTCGGTTTCGTATCTATATTTTATACTAATTTTTTACACTCGTCGCAACGCACGGGCATATACCTAGTATTCTTCTGTGATAGTAGAAGATATGAGAAGCTCCGTTTATTCCGTGCATCGCGATCCACATAGCGATCATCAAAGCCTCTAAAATTATTGATCTTTCCAACAATACTACCATACGAAATAATTTCTTTTCAAAAAAAGTGCCGATAAATGTAAACAAAATTCACCATTCTCAGTATTTCTACGATCTCCAACTTTCTCATCATTGCCCAATGAGCATATTGAGGTGCCATTCTCAAATAATCTAGAATTGAAACCATAATTCCATAATTTACATGCAGCAGCAGAACCTCCAGATTATTCATATTCTCTGTAATACCTTATCTGGTTGTCCAACACGTATCCTTTTCATGAGATGTTGAAAAGGAGATGTTATGAATCTGTAGATTGGTAACTAATGCTAGGTGCACTTGTAGGAGTTCAAGCCGTTGGGAGTAAACAAAAATATTAGAAAGGCCAAATACTGCATGATGCAAAGAGGGGTTGTCATTTGTCATCCAACCTACAAGAGATGGCGACACCATAGGTTGAAATGGCAGGAAGGTCGATGCCATATAAGCAATCGATAGCCAGGATAGTATACATGGCCTACTTGTGACAATTATTACAGCATGAACACCCATTGGTGGAATCGAGCTGACTTAGAGATGAATACAACGAGTGGACCATTGCCAGGTGGAGAAGCTCTTGCTCCATTGGTAGGAGCAGCACAAGAGTGAACAGTGGAGTGTCTTGATGTGAGGGTTTACTTTGGGGTTCTTTTAGAGCTGAGGTTGCCGATTATACTGAAAGTCATTAGAAAGAAAGAAAGCCCAGTCAGACGATGAAACGAGATTAACTAAGTAACTGACGCAGGATCGGTTAACAATGAAGGCATGTACTATACGTTGTTTTTAGAGATGTGCTTTGTTTTGACTGATGTTCATGTTTTAAAAATTGCACTACTTTATTGGTTTGACCACAACAATGACTAAGTAACTTACGCAACAAGAACAATTCTTAATCATATCTATCTCTATGTAATTGGACAATAAATAAGAAGAAATTAGTAACAAGACAATAGGTAGCAGTATATTGGTACCTTCATTGTTATTGCATGAAAAGGTTCAGTTAACAACATGCCTATATATTCAGTCAGCTAAAATATGGTACACAATATACTGATCGAGCTAAAATATACGCACAAAATTTACTAATAGGTCAAACAGAAGCAAGGAATGACTTATGTTCAGTTTGTTATCATCACTCATAATCCAATAATGAAGGGCATCAGTACACAATATACTGCTACACTAAAATAACATCTACACCGAGTGTCCAAAAGCATTCTAAAATGATAGCCTATGTCAGACTCTGGAACCTCTATTGAATGTGGCCTAGAATAATCCGTAGTTTGTATGCTCATCATAGAAAAGCATGTCATTAATCATCACTTGACAGAAAAAGCATGTATACTTTCTTGTGGCAGACTATGGAACCTCTTTTGTATGTTTATGCTTGAGATAATTTAAAAGAAAAGCACATATCACCACCCCGACCCCAGGACATCTCCACCTACTGACAAGACACTAAAAGCACCATTTTAAGAGAACTGGACATACTAGCTGAACAAGAGCCTAATAGATACACCATTTCATGAAACACAAAGATAAGTACATATTGCAGTTTAGTACAAAAACAATCCCAATGCAGTCTAGAAAAATTGGTCACCTCCTCAACGATTGATGTGATGCACGTTGAAGGATCCTGGAACACAATGACCAAAAAGAGACATGTTGCTTGAGCCTGTATACAAAGATGTCATTAATCATCACATGAAACTAAACATACAAAAGATGTCATTAATCATCACTTAACAGAAAAGCATGTATACTTTCTTGTGGCAGACTCTGGAACATCTTTTGTATGTTTATGCTTGAGATAATTTAAAAGAAAAGCACAGATCTCCACCCCTGACCCCAGAACATCTCCACCTACTGACAAAACACTAACATCACCATTTTAAGAGAACATCTCCACCTACTGACAAGACACTAACATCACCATTTTAAGAGAACCAAGAGGATCCTGGAGTAGAATGACCAAAAAGAGACATGTTGCTTGAGCTTGTATATAAAGATAGAGAAATCATTTAACCAAGTTGAAAAGATATGGTAGATCATATGCAGCTCGTATCAAAGTTCAATTGTAATTATGGCAGAAGTGATATGTAACACATGTTTATTAAAGAAATTAAATATTTATTACACATAAGTTATACATAAGTTATTTTGGACTCAAAACACTATGAAATAACTCACTTTTAATCCGAACTACTACTATCTAGAAACAAAGTGATAAAAAAATCAACAACCCAACTTAGAATTATATCAGGAGCAAGAATAATGTACCCTTGATTCCAAGTTCATCAGAACTGCAGATTTGATTGCCTCTTTAGCATAATCAAGTTGTTCTTATGTAACTACAAGAGGTAAAAGATAGAGGACAAAGGAACACCAATGATAATGGTCAATCCAAAATTGAAATAGGATAGTTGGCAAGAAAGAAGCCTTTTCCAAGAGGCACAATCTCCAGGAGTTCCCCTGCTGCCAAATCCATAACCTTCATTGAAAAGTCTAGGCTCTGTTAAATGATAATATTTAAAAAAATCAGTCAGCTATATTAATTGTTTGAAAAAGGGTGTACACACATTTAGATTATGCTCCAGGAGAGTGCTAGCTTGTCGGCTTGTCCAATTAATTAAATTGGTCTTACCTTGACTGATACAGGTGCTAGCTCAAGTTCCAATGAATCTATGGAGTTTAAACAGACCATTGTTGCCAAAATACTTTACAATATCATCACATGCGCTATCATGTTGTGTCAAGGTAATAATTAAAACTTACTAACCCAAGTTGGGTGCCTATCTAGTTAGCTCGTTGCCTGCCTAGGAGAGATGAACCTCCAGCTACTAGTACTTTTATTCTCTGAAACGAACAACTAAACCTTACTGTTCTTGACCATGCATCACATTACCACCATCGCAATAGAACTTTCCTTCTACATGCATACCTACTGCTCTATAGACGCCTAGTTTACATTGCATGATGTAAGGAAAATGGACCTCGGGCCATTTGGCTTAATAGATTTTGGTGTTTGATGATCAACATAACCTATGGACTAATGTGTTTGCTAGTGTTTGTGTTTGTAGTTCATAGGATGCTAAAGTAACTTGGACCAAGACATTGAGGAAAGCAACACCTCAAAAGAAGACATTATGAAGATCAAGTGAAGTCCAAGAGAAGAATCAAGTGTTGCCTGCGGACTATCTGTGCGAGGAGCACCAGACTGTCCGGTGCCACACACCGGACTGTTCGGTGCACTAGGAACAGGAACCCTAACTGCTAGTTCCAGGTGGCACTGTGGAGAGAAGACCACCTGACTGTTCGGTGTGACATCTGGAGTGTCCGTTGTGAAAAGCCTGCGCGCCAACGGTCGTCTGTGGTGTTAGAGCAACGGCTAGGCGCACCGGACTGTCCGGTGTGCAGTAGAGAGCAGCAGCTTTTCTCCAATGGCTAGATTTGTGTTGGGGGCTATAAATACACCCCCAGACAACCATTTCAAGGTGTGGGAGCCCAAGCAACATACCAAGGCATATAGTGCACATTTCCAAGAGCTCAAACACCCAAGTGCTTAATAGAATCACTCGGTGATTAGCATAGGTGCTTTGCTAAGTGCTTAGGTTAGTTAGACCGTTCTAGTCTTGCTCTAGGTGAATCCTAGTGAGTTGAGTGAGTTTAGATAAACTACACAACCCCTCGGCTCTTGCGCGAGCCGTTGTAATTGTATCGAGTGGGGCAAGAGTCTTGCAAGACTGTGACAACCGCGTTTGTGTCACGGCTGCCACCGTGTACCGGAGAGAACGAGGCCCGCGTCGTTTCGGCCGGAAGCTCGATAGTGGAGACGGCGGGGAGCGTCCAAGAGGTGCCGGAAGCTAAGCACCACTTGCGCGTGGAGAAGGCCTGCGGCTCTCTACGGAGTTACTCGATCGAGGTGCTTGGCCCTCACGTGGGCTTCCCTTTGCGTAGGGGCACCAATGAGGATTAGTCGGAACCTTGCTCGGTTCCGGATATCTCGGTAAAAATACTGGTGTCATCCACGAGAGTTTGCATCTCTACCTCGCTCTTTAACTTCCGCATTTATATTAAGCATTTAAGTTTCAATTTTGTCTTTATGCTTATATAGTGTAGATTGAACTTAGCCATTGTGGTAGAGATAGCAACACTTAGACAAAACCTAGTTTGCACATTCTAATTTGATTATTTGCATAGGTTTTGCTCTAGGGATTTATTTGTGGCCTAGTTTAGTAAAAGTTTTAGAAGTCCTAATTCACCCCCCTCTTAGGTGTCACCCGTTTCTTTCAATTGGTATCAGAGCCTGGCTTAGCTCATTTGAAACACTTTAGCATCACCGCTAAAAGAGCCGATGCTTTTTAGAGGAATGGATGGATACCCATAGGCCACCACATTTTGATGTCACTAACTTCCCATATTATAGTGCTAGAATGGCTTGTTACCTAAAGGCCATTGATCTAGGTGTTTGGAGAGTCACTCGTGACGGGATGAAATCACCCAAAAATCCTGAGAAACCCACCACGAGTGAGGAAAAAGAAATTCATTTAAATTCTAGAGCCAAATATTGCTTGTATGAATCCCTTAGCATAGATATTTTTAATCAAGATTTTACATTGAAAACTGCTAATGAGATTTGGCTAAAATTGCATGAGCCCCATGACAGCACATCCAATGTCCGTGAGCAAAAACATTGCCTAGTCTTAAATGAGTATAATTCTTTTGCTATGAAATAAGATGAGCTTGTTAGAGATATGTATTCTCGTTTGAATCTAATCATCAATGAGCTCAATTCTATTAGCATTAATAAGCTAGGTGATGTGGATATTATGAGGAAGATTATCTCCCTGCTACAACAACAAAGGTATGGGAGCATCATCATCATTCTTCACAACATGGAGGACTTGCGTACAATGACCCTGACCATCGTGATTGGGAAAATCGCGACCTTTGAGATGTCGCGAAAAATGTGTCGGGGAGATGAGCCAACTTCCTCAAGGCCATATACTTTTGAATGTGATGAAAGGAAGGGTAAAAAGAAGGCTTCCACTCCAAGTTCCTCAAGTGAAGAAGTGGAAGAAGAAGAAAGTGATGATGAAGAAGATAATCAACCATCAACATCATCCTCCGAGGACGAAGAAACAATCTGACGCATCGGAAAGGTAATGGGGATGATCCGCAAGATTAATCTAATGGGTGTGTCCCTACAGGTAGAAGATCTTCTCTTCAACATTGACAGGAAAAATCAAAGAAAGAGAGGATGCTTCGCATGCGGGGAGAAGGGCCACTTCAGGGACAGCTGTCCAACTATGGCCAAACCCAAAAAGGGGAGGAGCAAAGGCAAGGCGCTAACAAGTGTCAAAACTTGGGATGATTCTTCAAGCGAAGATGAACCTCCAAGGACGCGCAACCACCGATCCTCATCATGCTCATCACGGTCATCACACAGGTGCCTTATGGCAAGAGGTAAAATGAGTATTCCATCCTCTAGTGATGAAAGTAGTAGTTATAATGAAGGTGAGGGAAAGCCCTCCATAGATGAGCTTGTGAAAGCCGTAAAACTTTTTCAGGATGTTTGCACTAAGCAAAAGGCTCAACTTAAAACTTTGAAAAATAAGTTGATTAGCTCTCAAAATGACTATAAAATTTTGCTAGAAAAATTTGAGGCTTTTGCAAATTTGAATTGTGAGCTATCAACTAAAATTGAGCAATTAGAGTCTAGTGCTACATCCATAGCCTTCGATAATGGCCTTATTAAAAAGAATGAAAAACTTAAGGCTAAGTTAGCTAGCTCTCAAGAAGCTATTGAAAATTTGCTAGGGAAAATGGAAATTCTTAGCATACACAATAATGAGCTAACTACTAAGCTAGAAAACATTGGTAGCACCCTAGGGGCATCTTTGGTTGAAATTCCTAAAATTATTAAGAAAGATGCTTCTACTTCTTGCTTTGATTTAATTGATGATTATAACTCCTGCAACCAAGTTGTTGTTAAGAATATTGTTGTAGAAACATGTTCGGATGAGGTTGCAAAGGAAAATGAGCAATTAAGGCAAGAAGTGGCTCGCCTTGGCAAGGTTTTGTATGACAAGAAAGGCAAAGCCAAACAAATCCGACCTCCACAGGATAACACCACTGCAGGAGTGAACAAGCCTATGGAGGGAGAAACCGTGATTTGTAGGTTATGCCACATGGAAGGCCATAAGTCTTTCCAATGCAAGGCAATGATCGGGGATAAGCAAAAGCAAAAGCTCAAGCAAAAGCCAACAAGCTAAATCTCCAACACCTACATCAAAAAGGTGGACAAAAAGGCTGCTACACCATATTTGATCAAGAAGAAAAAGAATAGAAAGATGATAGCAATCAAGGCCAACAAGCAAGCCAACAAAGGAAAGGGGGCCAAACGCATCTGGGTGCCAAAGGAAATAATTTCAACCATGAAAAGCACCAAGAAGGTTTGGATCCCGAAAGGGAAGTGAGTAGTCCGAAGGACAATGAGGAATTTGGAGACTTGGCAAAGTTGGGATGTATATCATGGGATACATCATATTGGATCAAGTTTATTGCCAAGTAGGTTAGTGAATATTTTGGACCCAAATTTCCCCACCCATGACTAAGGTAACTAGATTTATTGTATTCCTTATTTTTAGATATGCGTATCTATTTTCTTGTATCTAGTTTTACCTTTCATGCCTAGTATTTCATTTGGTATTGACTTTAGACTAACAATGCATGCATACTAGGTAAATCACATGGTAGGATTGCTCGTTCTTATTTCTTAATCTTGAGCGAAACTACATGGTTGAAAATGTTTAAATTAAGCATGGCACATAGCTTATTTAACATCCCTAAGTAAATGACACTAATGCTTCAAAATCTTATATCCTACAATTGGTATCATTTAACTTATATGTGACAAAGTTCAGATTATGGATAATCTGCCCCTCTTGATATCAAATTCAAGTGCATGTCTCCTACAAGTATTCAAAACATGTATGCGTACTTTCAGGGGGAGATTACTCTGTAATCTAAATCTTTGAGACTAATACATGTTCTCAAGTCTATTTCATGTAGTAGTCTCATTGTAAGGAAAATGAAGTCCCCGGAGAAAGACAACAAGCTTCCACTGCAAATCTACAAGAATTCTTATGTCTCCAAGCCTGCCATTGGTCTCCAATTGGTCTGCAATTGACTTTCAATTGGTATCTTTAAGACTACATTTAGTATTATTTACATGTCTTCACGAATATTTGATTAGACTATATTTCATATCTTATACTTCCCATGTTGCTACAAATGCATATATTGTTGACTCATATTTTTTACCTATGCATAAGGGAAATTAGTCTATTCAAATCATGTCTTGCACCTCTATTTCTCACATGCTTTTTCCTAAGTAGAAGATCTCTGTCAGGGGGAGTATTTCTTTGTCTCTAAAGGGGGAGAAAATTCTCTCTAAGGGAAAACACTCGCTTAGGGGAGTAATCCTTTAGTGCTTCAATTGATATTAATTGACTAATCTTTAAGAGGGCAAGTCTTATTTGCTTCCTATATGCTTTTAATGTCTTCATTTTCGGTGGTTGATGCCAAAGGGGTAGAAGTTATAGGGACCAAAGCAATGAAAATGTTATCAAACACCAAACACCACCAATTTAAAATTTTGATCGTTCGAGTGGTTTTGGCTCTTTGGTCTAAAATAGGAAGTAAGTGAATTATGGAGTTAGGGGGAGGCTTAAGTCCATAATCTCACTCTATGGGGACTATCATGCATCCTAGCAAGTAGATTGCATATTTTCATTCACATGATTGTTATATTTGCTTGCTTTGATTGTGTTGTCATCAATCACCAAAAAGGGGGAGATTGTAAGGAAAATGGACCCCGGGCCATTTGGCTTAATAGATTTTGGTGTTTGATGATCAACATAACCTGTGGACTGATGTGTTTGCTAGTGTTTGTGTTTGTAGTTCACAGGATACTAAAGTAACTTGGAACAAGACATTGAGGAAAGCAACACCTCAAAAGAAGACATTATGAAGATCAAGTGAAGTCCAAGAGAAGAATCAAGTGTTGCATGCGGACTGTCTGTGCGAGGAGCACCAGACTGTCCGGTGCACCAGGAACAGGAACCCTAACGGCTAGTTTCAGGTGGCACTAGGGAGAGAAGACCATCGGACTGTCTGGTGTGACATCCGGAGTGTCCGGTGTGAAAAGCATGTGCGCCAACGGTCGTCTACGATGTCAGAGCAACGACTAAGCACACCAGACAGTGAACAGTTGTAGGATCTAGGACACCGGCTAGAGGGGGGGTGAATAGACGGTTTTGACTAAAAACAACAATACTCAATAAAATTAATCAAAGCAACAATAGAAATAAATTATCTAGTGTCAATAAGTAAACAATGTATGAAAAACAACTACGAAATTGAATACTTGAAGAACAATAAGCAAAGCACTAATCAATTGCAAGGCAATAAGTAATGCTAGAAGGAATAGACACCGAAATTTATCCCGTGGTATCGGTGATTTGCCGATCACCCCTAATCCACGTTGAGGTGGACTTCAAGCTCTCACTTGCTCCTCTATCAAGACACGTCTTGAACTTTAAGCCAAGTGGACAAGAAGTCACTCAATACCTCGATTCCACTAGTGTCACCTTTGCCGCTCCGGCGAGGTAGGCGCGAACCCCTCACAATCCACACCGCGGCTTCTCCACAATCTTCTTGGAGAGCTCGACGGAGACAATCACCCGAGCCGTCTAGGAGGCGGCAACCTCCAAGAGTAACAAGCCAACGACGCTTGCTCGGTGTACCACCTAGTGCCTCAAGAATCACCAAATGATGCAAATGCACTAGGAACACTCAATCCCTCACTAGAATGCAATCTCAAGCAAAGAGTGTGAGAGAGTGAGTTGGAGGATCACAAATGAGCTCAATGTATGCAAGGAATAGCCAATGGAGGTCTCACACACGAGCTACCCTTCTATTTATAGTCCCCCATCTAAAACCAACCGTTATGTGCAAAAGGGGGCAGTTCTGCGCACACGCGGACCGTCCGCGCCCTAGGGCCGGACGGTCCGCCGTACACCATAACGGCTATAATGACCGTTGAAACATGTCAGAGCAGACTCAAAAAGGTGGGTCCGGACAGTCCGCCCTTCAAGGCCGGACCGTCCGCGACCTGGCAAATTCAAACACCCGAGCCTCGGATCAAACGGAGTTAACACACGCGGACCGTCCGGCTATAAATCCCGGACCATCCGCGACCTGAGACAGTACTGTCCGGACTGGTCCCCCGGACCGTCCGTAGTACAAATCTATAAAAACACACAGTCCCTGTCCAGAAACGAGTTATACACATGCGGACCGTCCGCGCCTTACAGGCGGACCGTCCGCCTATAATTCAGGGACTGACCCGAGGCCACCTTCCTCTGGTCAGGACTGCGGACGGTCCGGCCCTAAGGCCCGGACGGTCCGCAGTGCAAAAGAACACAGAGTCAACACAAAAGGTCGAACCTCGGACCCTCTGGAGGATCGCGGACGGTCCGCCCCCAAGGGCCGGACAGTCCGCGCGACCAAGACTTCTCAAAATTCAAACATGCTTTTGAATGAACCTTTAATTCACGAAATGAGAAGCGCTGTTAGTCCTTATGCAAATGCAACTTTGATGCTCTATGAGGCACTAAGTTTTACACAGATCTAAGTCATTGACCCCTCTTAATAGTACGGCTATCTAGCCTACTAATCCGGTCACTTTCTTCTCTAAACACCTGGTGACCGGCAAAAACAAAACCTATGTTATACCTTTGCCTTCACCTGATCCACAACCAATGCTTATAAGTCTTCAAGACTTCTCAGTTCACTGTGGTTCAACCTGCATTCTTATTTCTCCAAGAATTATTAGTCCACAAGTAGTTGTCATTAATTACCAAAACGTTACCAAAGGGGCCTAGATGATTCACAACAGTGCACTGTCCGGTGCACCATCGGACTATACGGTGGACCATCAGACAGTCCGGTGTGCCGCAGAGAGTAGCAGCTTTTCTCCAACGGCTAGATTTGTGTTGGGAGCTATAAATACACCCCCAACCGGCCATTTCAAGATGTGAGAGCCCAAGCAACATACCAAGGCATATAGTGCACATTTCCAAGAATCACTCGGTGCTCAATAGAATCACTCGGTGATTAGCATAGGTGCTTTGTGAAGTGCTTAGGTTAGTTAGACCGCTCTAGCGCTTGCTCTAGGTGTATCCTAGTGAGTTGAGTGAGTTTAGATAAACCATACAACCCCTCGGCTCTTGTGCGAGCCATTGTAATTGTACCGAGTGGGGCAAAAGTCTTGCGAGACCGTGACAACTGTGTTTGTGTCACGACCACCACCGTGTACCGGAGGGAATGAGGCCCACGGCGTTTCGGCTGGAAGCTCGATAGTGGAGATGGCGGGGAGCGTCCGAGAGGAGCTGGAAGCGGAGCACCACTTGAGTGTGGAGAAGGCCCGTGGCTCTCTACAGAGTTACTCGACCGAGGTGCTTGGCCCTCGCGTGGGCTTCCCTTTGCGTAGGGGCACCAACGAGGATTAGTCGGAACTTTGCGCGGTTCCGGATACCTTGTTAAAAATAACGGCGTCATCCACGAGAGTTTGTATCTCTACCTCGCTCTTTAACTTCTGCATTTATATTAAGCATTTAAGTTTCAATCTTGTCTTTATGCTTATATAGTGTAGATTGAAACTTAGCCATTGCGGTAGAGATAGCAACACTTAGACAAAACCTAGTTTGCACATTCTAATTTTATTATCTGCTTAGGTTTTGCTCTAGGGATTTATTTGTGGCCTAGTTTAGTAAAAGTTTTAGAAGTCCTAATTCACCCTCCCTCTTAGGTGTCACCCGTTTCTTTCACATGCAATTGTATACCTGTAGGAAAGATACATGCATGCGCCAGCCGCCATTGACATTGAGCAGCATTGACCTGTTTCTCCTTGCAGTTCACAAACAAAGAATGGCTTGGCCTCAATCCGTGCATGCAGAGCAACTTCTTCAGTTCTCCACATCAGAATTGACTCGGTTTATGGTCCAGATTATTTTACACTTACACTATCCTGGACAGCCAAAACCAAAGCCTAGCAAAGAGCAGTGCATGTGAGATATAGCCACCTCATCTAGCCTATCTCCAAGATTTTAATTCACTGATCAGCGTAAGCGATCAGATTGAGGCGAGTTTGCATCGAACAAGAGGGGATGGTGGTTACCGAGATTGTGAGGCCGCGCCTTGGTGATATGCGCAGCGTGATGGAGTGACATGCCTCGCCTCCATCTTATCGGCCGTGCATAGCCCCACCTCAGCCCCGACTGTGGCCCACACTCTCTGGCGCGCTCTCCCCAACTTCGGCCACTAGCGAGCGCATCCCTCGTAGTCCCACATGTCCTCCTCTTCTGTCGCCTCCTCCGTGCCGCCGGCCACTGAGAAGCCTACGACCTCGAGGAGGAGACCAGTGGTAAGACAAAGCCCACCCAGGTGAGACGACAACAGATCCGGAGAAAGTAGGACTGGATCCGCACTTGGAGGCCTTGGATCTAGACAACCACTGACTGGATGCCGCTAATGCCACTAATGCAGGGGAGCAGCACCGATGGGGGAGCATTGGCAAGGCGGGGGGAGCAGTGCCGACGCGGGGGCTTGGGTTTGGAATGCATGCACGAGAACTGGGTTGGGGGTCTAAGCTGGAGGCCTAGAGACGTGCCCTGGGAGATGGGGCCCAGGAGGCAGAGAGGTAGAGGGGAGATGCGTGTGGGGAGCGCTGGTGGTGGGGGTGTGGGATGTGGGCAGAACCGTGCACCATGGTCTACATTAGGTTCTTATAGAGTAGTAGAGATATATATGTATATTTTTTGGCTCGCAAGCTAAGCGAGTCAGCTCGAGCTCGCAAACAAGTCGAGCTAATTATCTAGCTCATTTCTTAACAAGCCGAGTCAGCCAACTCGCTACCTTAACAAGCCAACGAGTTCGATATCCAGCCCTAGTAATAGTTATCACTCCTATGTAATCGGGTAATCCTATTTGGCTGGCACGGTTTCAACACCAACTTCATGAGCCAAACAACCCTCCTCCTTGCTTGGCGCAACTGCTTCATCGTGAAGAAAGAGAAGAGGAGGGGGACAGAGGAAGAAAACAAGTTCGAGAAAAAGATAACCTGCACGTAGAAGGGGAAGGCTGGAGGGAAGGAGGACGGCCAGATTTGCCCCAAAGTTGAGCGATGGTTGAGGCAGTCGGTAAATTAGACTTTTTTTTACTTCCAACGATCTTAATCTTGTAGTCATTAACAACACAATCTCTACTACTCTATTGAAAGCATCTAGGCACCTAGTTGGTTTTATTGATTAATGACAATATAAGATTATATGTGACTAACGTGTGTTTTGCAGAAGAAATGGTAAGTTAGGTCACATTACAGGAGGTTGCTGCGTTGTAACGGTGAAAACAACCACTCGGATGAGAACTTGAAGCGACGACTGAAAAAGGCGAATCAAAAGATGAAGGTCTTCATATTCCAAGTGTCGAGGGAGTTGTGGAAAATTGGTATAAAGTTAGGTCTTCTATTTTTATTTTTGTCGTACTATGAAGAGGTGTTGTGGATGAGTAGTTTGACCAAGAGATTTCTAGTGTAGTGTTGATACATGTTCACCCTCACAACTAATGCTAGGTGTCACTCTATAACACACTCACAAGTTAGAACGAAATCGGGTTAGAAAAAACAAAAGAAAAGAATTTGGTTTACTGTCCTAGGGGCCCCGGACTGTCTGGTGTGCACCGGACTGTCCGGTGCGCCCCTGATAGTGGGGCCAGCCTGCCCTGGGGCAGCCCCTCTACCCCCGAGAAACCCGAGAGTGACGAGTTCACAGAGCCAGTTTTTAGCGTGCTCATCGGATTGTCCGGTGCGCTGTCAGAGCAACGACTACATGTCAGAACTAGCCATTGCAGCGCACCGGTGGCTCACCGGACTATCTGGTGCGTCAATGCGCAGCAGCCTGTAGCAATGGCTAGTTTGGTAGTTTGGGCTATTTATAACCCCTCCATCAGCCACATTAAGTGCTTGATGCCCACATTCAAGTATATTAATTGCTAGTGCATTGCAAGTCCCACAAAGCCTAGTGAGATGATTAGAAAATCATAATCCCGTGTTAGGACCTCATTAGTGCACATGAGAGCCACCTAGAGCACACACCACACGCATTAGGATTCTCTTGGTCAAGTGAAAGTCTATTGCTTTTTACTCTTGGTGATCGGCATCACCTAGACAGCTTGGTGGCGATTGGAGTGCGGTGATCAGCCGGAGGACTTGTTGGTGACCCGGCTCAAGTTTGTACACGATCGTGAGGGATCCACCACGACGGAGTGGCAAAGGATCATCTCATAGATAACACTTGGTTCTTGTGAGGACCAAGGGAGAACGATACCCTTACGCGGGTGCTCCAACAAGGACTAGGGAAGAGTGCCAATTCTTCGATACCTCGGCAAAAAATTGGAGGAGTCTTTTTACCCTTGCTTTACATTCTGCATTTACTTTGAGCATTTCACTTTGTGCAATTGCTTAGCTAGTATTTGTAGTAATGACTTAGGGTTGTTATTCATCTAGTTGTATTTACTTATTGCTAGTAGTTGGGTGAAGTTGGGCTCATGCTTAGGGTTTAAGTTTTGTTGGAATTTTAGAAAAACCCAATTCACCCCCCTAGGCATTGTAATACTCAGTTTGTAATTAATATGAAGAGAGTAGATCTCATCCCATGTTTTTGCCCTATACTCATTATCACATGGTAACAACCATATATAAAGAGAACAAATGAATAAGGATACCTAAAATAATCTATGCACCATGTTGGAGTTTATTTGATTGTGCATTTGATAATAATAACAATAATATTAATAAAAATATAATGAAGATTTAAGGATTTGGAATGAACCCCAAATTGAAATTTAGGAAAATTTGGAAAATAGAAAAAAGGCAAGAGAGAAATATCATACAATACAAAATAAATTTATAAATAAATAACTTCATCACATTTTGGCATGACCAAATAAAACATTTAGTCTGAGTACAATATGCCACAAAATTTGAATTTAAATTTGGATTGAAGTTTTGAATTTGGGAAGAAAGAAAAGGAAATAGAAAAGAAAAAAACAAAACCGCGCGCTGGGCCTGAACCCGAAAATTCAGCCCACTTACCCTTTTCTCCGCACGCGCGCGCATGATCCAGTAATCGGTTTCGGTGACATGCGGGCCCTTCGCATCAGTCGCTCATCACCCGCGCACCTGCTAACACCGCTCTGTATGACGTGCGGGTCCGGGTGATCTAAAAGGGAAATAGGGTTAACCTTTTCCTACAACTAATTTTGGTGGTTGAATGACCAACACAAACATATGGACTAACTAGTTTGCTCTAGAACTCATGTATTACAGGTGCACAAGGTTCAACACAAACCAATAAAATATTCAAGTTAGGGACCCAATTCAAAAGGAGCAAATAGACTTGAGTGTGCTGTGGACTGGCGCACCGGACTGTCCGGTGCACCAGGCCTATATAAGGGTGAACTAGCCACTCTCCGGAAAACGTAGGCGCACTCTGTTATAATTCACCGGACTATCCGATGTGCCACCGGACTGTCCAGTGAGTCAATGGGCAATGGCTACCCAGCGCGCAAGGGTCGACTCTGCAAAGTGAACAGTGCAGCTATAGTGCCACGTAGAAGTCAGAGCAGGAAGTCAGAGTGGCACCGGACTGTCCAGTGCTGCAAGAAGACAAGACTCCAATGATCGACCGAGCTCCGAACCCTAACGGTTGGGTGATGTGGCGGCGCACCGGACAAGGAACAGTGTCTGTCCGGCGCACCGGACTGTCCGGTGCGCCCATCGCTAGCAGCCTCCCCAACGGCTACCAAGGTGGTTGAGGGCTATAAATACCCACCAACCACCACAACTTCAAGCATCCAAGTTTTCTGAACATCACATTCAAAACAAGAGCTCTAGCATTCACTCAAAGACACAATTCAATAGATCAAATCCTCTCCAAGTCCCAAATTCATCTCATACACTTAGTGACTTGTGAGAGAGAGAGATTTTATGTTCATTTGCGCTCTTGTTGCTTGGATTGCTTTTTCCTTTCTCATTCTTGTTCCCAAGTGACTTGTAATCAAAGCAAGAGACAACTAAGTGTGTGGTGGTCCTTGCGGGGTCTAAGTGACCCGTTTGATTAAGGAGAAGGCTCACTTGGTCTAAGTGACCGTTTGAGAGAGGGAAAGGGTTGGAATAGACCCGGTCTTTGTGACCTCCTCAACGGGGACTAGGTTCTTTGGAACCAAACCTCGGTAAAACAAATCACTGTGTTCATCCGCTTAATTTTCATTTGATTTGTTTTCCCCTCTCTCCCAGACTTGACTTTAATTCTAATGCTAACCCTGGCTTGTAGTGTGTGTTTAAGTTTGTAAATCCCAGGTTTCGCCTATTCACTCCCGTCTAGGCAACTTTCATGATCAGAACAGTCTCCTCCGAAGAACCTCCGCGCGCACCGGAATGCCGACTTGGCCACGCACGACCGCGTCTGGGCCGAGATCTCCGGGGCCATGGAACCTATATCCGCGACTACCATACGGGAGTTGTTGCTCACCCTTTTTCTCGCGCATCGACCACTATTTCCACTGCTGTTGTAAGCTTGGGTCGAACCGAAGGAGGGAGCTAGAGAGTACCGCCGGCGTCCTCCACTGTTGAGGGCACTTTGGGATCTAGTGGCGGTTGAGGAGCTGCGTGGGACCACGTGGAGTGTGTACGACTCATCCTCGGGGGCGATTGGAGGCTGGAGCTGGAGGAATTGCTCACCGTTGACCTTGGGCACCCGCGATTTCATCTGGCGCCGTGGGTGGAGCTACAGTGTCTTTAATCCATGGTATGAAGTATCTAATTAGGACCGCCATTGTCTATTCTCTGTAAAGGAACTTGCCACGATAGGATTAGGGCTTCAGGGCGCCGGGTTGGGTCAACTTCGGCCATCCTCCGCTGTTGTGTGGGCTGCGTCGCCGTCGACGTGGTCGGGGTGGAGAAGAAAGGCCCCGGGCCGTTGGATCGGGCATGTGCGATTGAGATTAGATCTAGAATAACCCTTCGCGGTCGTAAATCCAGACCGCTGATCGGTCGATGTGCAGTCTGGATGGGGAGAAGTAGCACTTCGTAGCTTTGATTCTGGACCGTAGATCGCGAATCTGATGGATACATGATGATCTCAGTTAGTTAGAATAGACGCTGTCGATCTCTGATCCGATGATCAACGTTATGTACCGATTCGGTAAAACCTAAATCTAATCTGAACCATAGAAAGCTGATCGGGCAGCTGAGACTTGAGGATACCCCTTCGCTGAGTCTGTTTTGTAAAAGAGTCCCTGGTTTTATTAGCATTTAACCCACCGTCCACCGTAGCTGTAGTCTGTGTCTCGAAATTATTGCGCAGAAGCCCCTGAACTTCCTGTTAATAGTAGCGCAGTCTAGACAGTTAATAAAACCTGAGGAAATCCATTAGAAAATGATTTTTAGTATAAATTTAATTGCAGAAATTTGTTTAATTCCTAGAAAATTCATATTAAATCCTTTTTAGTCCATTCCAGTTTCTATAATTTTGTAATAATATTGTTTATCACTTAGTGCCACTATTTTAACATGAAAACCATATTAAAATTGATCACTCAATTACTTTTGTACCAACCACATAAATACTTCAGGAAATCATAACTTAAAATCCGTAACTCCAAATTTAGTGATTTTTTTCCTATGATCTCGTTCAATGCGTATTTATGTATTTTGTATTTATGTTTGGTGTGATGTTAATTTCTGCTATACCATATTTGTTTGTATTGTTGCGAGTAGAAGAGCTAGTGGCCGAGGATCCGGGTGTTCAACAGGTAGAAGTTGCTGAGCAGGAGATCATTGAAGGCGAGTTGTGCCCTTGACCACTTTATTTACCCAATAATGTTCTTTATAATCATTTATTCATGCATAGGCTTAATTTTGATGGGACCCAATAGGTCACCCTAGTCTGATTATCTGTTCACCTCGTTTAACCCTGAATTTTTGGGTAGTCATTACTATTGCTCTATATGGTTTTGGGATTAATATTACATTATGATCATGTTCCAATCATACTGTTGTTTTAATTATTATTCATGACAAGATCATTATATTAATTGGAACATGGAGCTTAACTTGAGAAACACGTGCCACCACAAGGGTGGAATGGGACGCCCTTGGCTGACTAACTAGGAAAGCTAGTGGAGGACTACCTTACCCGATAGGGGCAAGGGCAGTAGGGGAGTAGGCGTATAGGGAGGTTCCTGGGTTGATTTTGCTGCGATGGCGGTCGGACGGGGGATTCCTGCATTGCTCTTCCTAGAAACTGTAGCGGGTTTTCTAAAGTTAGTGGAACTCTGTAAAGGCCTCGTAGTGGATTCCTAGCCATTCACCTCAGTAGTGTCTAAGTTTAAAGCCCAAATTCTGTTTAAAAATAATAATAATAATAACAAGATAAATAAATAAGTATATTTATATGTTAGTGTTACGAGAATTATTTGATTTTCTTTGTGCACTACTCACTTAAGGAAAGGAAATTAAAAAAAAAATTCTAATTAAGACCACTACCCTCTCCATTACTAAATAAAAGGAAGAAAGATAAATAGTAAGATTTTTATTCATATGTGAATTATGTTGAGATTGGGAAATTTGAAAATTTAGTTAAGAATTTTGAGTTTGAATTGAATTTGAAATGAGAAAAAGGAAAAGTGGAAACAGAATATTAAAAGAAAAAAAACACATGTACTCGCTTGGGCCGAAATCACCCTCTCGGCCCACTCTCCTGATCCCCTTCTTCGGCCGGATGGCCAAAACGCCTCCCGCCGCCCATCACCTCGTGCCTTCCTTTTTTTCTCTAGGCGCTGGCGTGTGGGCCCCACTGGTGGGTCATCCCCTTCCCGAAGTTGCTGCTCGTATTAAGCTCCGCTCCTGGCGGCAGGCTAGATGCAGGCGGCTCCACCAACTCTCCGTGATTTGCGCACGCTCTGGCGCTTACTGTTCCTGCGTGGTATGATATCTAGGCCTGGACGTTGGACTCCCTCCACGTAGGCCGGCGCTCGTAAACGATCCGGGGGGCATCGCATGTGGCCGTGCGAAGTGCAGGGTCTCCTTGACCGAATCACCGCCATTGTCGCAGCTCCGCCGATGCCTGCGGACGTCCCAACCGCCTCCCAGCAGTAATGAAATAAGAGCTGATCGTCTGCGCGCCCATCTCGCTATAGTTTAGACATCATCGCTAACAGAGTGTCTCGCTTGTGAGAGAAAGAGGGAGAGTACGGACTGACGACCACCATAGCCGTGTTGCGCTTGCATCGACGTCGCGCCTCTGGGGTGGACCCGGGGCCTCCCCTTGGAAGAACCATAGGCAATGGAGGTCCCCCTCAACCAAAAGGGAAGGACGGAGTTCGGGAAGTAGAGTGTGCCGGAACCTGCGCTTCGCGGCGGAGCCGCACGATGCTGACAAGCGAGTTCACCTTCAACCCTTTCGACGGTATGGCGCCTCTCCCGATCAAATCGCATTGTTCGCTTGGTGTAGGATCTCATTGCGTGGGGTTTAGTTCACCGGGGAATAGAACTCGCCACCGGTGTCCATGGCACCACCTCGGTGATGTGCCTGGCCGCCCTGCCGGTCCTAGGGTAGACGATGGGCCAGGAGTCGTTGGATTCATGGCCAATGGTACAGATTAGGTCGACATAGCAATAGATTGTGGGTGACGATCGGCCATTGGATGACTTCACGTGGCTGTCGGATCTCGACGAACGGCTTGGGCCATTGATTCGAGAATGGTCGGTCGGATCGTGGATGGGCGAACGAATTTGAGCGAGTGCAGCGGAACCGTTGATCATGCGATAAACGGTAGAAGTCGGATCGCGGTATGCATTAAATCAGGGCCTTAGATCGCGGATCCTGCGGCCATCTTGCGCGCTGGTTGTGTAAATATGGCGGATCTAATCAAGGGCGTCGATGATTGATCTAACGGTCCACATGTCATCATACCTCTTCGGTTGTGCCATATTGCAAATAAGCCCCTATAGTTTCCTAAAACCAACACGCCGTCCATCTTGTTGGTAGTCTGAGTCTGCTGAAGTTTTATAGTATAGCCCCTACACTTCTCTGATTTTGGTGCGCAGTCCAGATAAATTATAAAACAAAGAAATACATCTAGAAAAAGATTTATAATACAAAATTAATTCCAATAACTTGTTTAATCCCTAGAAAATTCATCTCAAGTTCAAATTGATCCATTCCAATTTCTATAATACTATAATATTATTGTTTATCATATAATATCTCTGTTTTGACATGAAAGTCACATTAAAATTTATATCCTATTTAATCTGGTACAAAACACATAAAATCGTTAGAAATTCATAACTTAAAATTTATAACTCTGATTTGATCTGTTCCAGTTGCGTTAGCTTCGTATAAATATTTACTATGCAGTAACAATATTTATTATATCATGTCTCATTCTTTTTAATCAGATATTTAGTTAATTTATGTTGGTTGGTCTGGTTAAACTACTTATCATTATAATCTACTAGAATATGATCTATGGACAATTCATAACTTCGAATAAAGTTGAGATAATTATTTATAGAATCACCTCTCATAAGATTTATACTAACCAATTTATAATATACTTTAATATGTTAATCCCATAGATTTTTTATAAAATCATAACTCCTTAACCGTAACTCCGATTTTAGTAGTTCTCGAGCTCACGATATCGTAACGTCACGTAAAATATTCTTATGTAGTTTATTCATGTGTTTGATGTGATGTTAATTTTGTCTATACCATGTTTGTTTGTATTGATACGACTAGCAGTGAGGTCACGAGGATTTGAAGAATCACCCTGGTAACTGGAATCAAGTGCTAGGAAAGTTGTGCCCTTGATCACTTTCATTTACCCAATAATGTTCTTTATGACCACTTATCAATGCATAGGTTTAATTTTGATGGGACCCAATAGGTCACCCAAGTCAGTTTATCATGTTCACCTTGTTTACCCCTGATTCATTTGGGTAGCTATGCTATTGCTTTATATGGTTTTGGGATAATATTTCATTACATCCATGTTCCTATTATTCTGTTATGTTATTTATGTTCATAATAAGATCATTATGTTAATGGGAACATGGAGCGACCACCCAAGAAAACAGAGCTACCACAAGGGTTTAATGGGACGCCCTTGGCTGATTAGCTAGGAAAGCTAGTGGAAGGCTACCTTACCCGAAAGGGGCAAGGGCAGTAGGGGAGTGGTCAGTATAGGGAGGTCCTTGGGTTGATTTTGCTGCGATGGCGGTCAGACGAGGGATTCCTGCACTAGAGCTTCCTACAAACTGTAGCGAGTTTTCTGAAGCTAGTGGAACTTTGTAAAGGCCTCGTAGTGTTACCCTGCCTCGCTTCCTTGGTAGAGGTGTATGGGATTCATGACCCCTTGGCAGATGGGTAAAACGGCTTGTGGGTAAAGATGCGCAACCTCTGCAAAGTGTAAAACTGGTATACTAGCCGTGCTCACGGTCATGAGCAGCTCGGACCCTCACATGATTAATCTATGGAACTTAAATTCAATTTGTCATTTGCATTTGCATGAGATTTGTTATTAATTTTGTTCTATTATTTATTATGGTTTGGTATTTACTTACACTTAATAACTGCTAATAAAATTTTGACCAACTTATAAAAGCAATGCTTAGCTTCCACCTTTATTTGTTGATCAGCCTTACACTTCACATGAACTCCCACCTTTGGTGAGTTCATGCCACATTATTCCCCACAACTTGTTGAGCGATGAACATGTGTGAGCTCACCCTTGCTGTCTCACACCCCCCCATAGGAGAAAAACAGGTGGTTCAAGTGGAGCCATACAGCGAGGAGTTCGATTCGATCTAGGTGGCGTCTCCCAGTTGACTTTTTGGCGCCAAGGATGGATTTTAGATCCTGTTATATTTATCTTTTATTTTGTAAGACTTCCGCTATGTAATAAGTACTCTGATTATATTGTGACATTTATCTCTATACACTATGTTATTATATGTGTTGTCTTCTTTGGCGCATGTATGAGATGCACCCGGCTTTGTCCCTTAAAACCTGGTGTTACAGAAGTGGTATCAGAGGAATGTTGACTGTAGGACAAAACCTAGATAGAACTAGACAGCCATTACCTACTTACCTAACTCTCATTCATTCTATGCTTATCTTATCTTGATCCTGTCTCACCTTCTACTGTTCTACTCTGATTAACCTTACCTCTGCTACTCTGATTCTTTTCTAAACTTATCTTAATCTTTTCTCGTATGTTTCCGCTTTACTCTAATTATTCTTACCTTTTCTTCCTAAAGTCAAATGTGGATTTCACACTTTGAAATCCCATGCCTAAAGTGACCTTTAGGAATAGGAGACCTACTCTTAGGAACAAAAACAAAACTATTTTTATAGGTATCTATACGCTTGAGTGTTTGTTCTTATGATATTGGTCTGATTTCGATCTTTGATTGAGTGTGATTAGTTGTGGAGTAATGTCCACATTTACATATACATATACGTATATGCATAAATATAAATAAATAGAATTCATAAGATAACTAAACAACTTAGATTATCCTCCATTAAAATGTATCTACTTCATAGATATCTCTCTTATCTTAATAGATTCTCTCTTATCTTAATAAATCTATCTTATCTTAAAAGATTCTCTCTCACCTTAATAAATCCATCTTATTTGCAAGAGATTTTATCTTCTCCGAATAGATCTAACTGACCTACAAAGATTATACCTTATCCTTATGGATTCATCTTATCTTGAAAGAATCACCTTATCCTAACCATCCTACTTATCTCACCCTAAAGTAACCACCGTGATCTAATCCAAGTCAATGAGATCTTATCTAGTCTATCTAGTCATAACAATCTAACCTAACGAAGTCTAACCTTAAGTTGAGCTAACCTAAGGTTAATCACTTAACCAGTTAATAGTGGTAAAATAAATGAGACTCTACTCCTATAGAACATGTTTTATCTTAGTTCACTCTACACTAAATAAAGCACGACCGACCAACCTGACCATATGCAACTACCTTAATCATCCGATGGTTGCATAACCCCTCTGTGCTAACCCATCAGAGATTCTGACTTACCTACACCATATAATCTATCCTATCTCAAAAGATTATAACATACCCTAATAATATTTGTCCTACCCTGGTAGATCTGTCTAACTTAAACTAAGTTTAATCCAGATATATCCAATTTAACCTAGACCCTACCTAATCTAATATGGTCTAATCTATGTTACAAGTATCAATAAGACCATATTCCTATAAATGGGTTTTAAAATCTAAATTGGTATCTTAGACCAACTCGTCAGTGAAACCACGACCTAGCCTATATTATAGGTTGGCCAACCCATTTATCCAAGAAAGCAAAACTCTGTTTAATCTACCTACCCCATGTAACCGCAATGGTTATCCCAACTCAGATAAAGGCATCCAACACCACAACCGATGGTTCTTAAAGCAGATCCATGTAGAAGGTTAACCCTGACAATGAAGGATATGAGTAGAAACAGATCTTCGGATGAATCAAGATCCACCACACAGAATAAAAGTCTCCCTTACTTAACTTTCTTCTGCCCCAATCTTCTCTACACTCACCTAATGGCAAAAAAAATTCTGATGTACCCTTGTTTTCTAAGCCTCACTCGCTAATGGCATGCAAATTTTAGGTATAAAAAATATACTAATTGGAAGTTCTGCTTAGAAAGAATATATATATACTAGGATTTCATAAAGATAAAGTCAGCTTGATATGCTTAACTAGATGACATTCTTAAATAGGATTATAGAATCTAGTGTGATCTAATCCAATGTGGTCTACTTAAATAGATTAGTGGTACTTAGACCCTTCTAGCCAGGTGTTAACTTAACTTAGCACATTAGATCCACTCAACCATGAGCTAACCCAGCCAATAGTGTTGTGATGAGTTGATTAATTATCTGTCCCCACCTAACATCAAATAAAATTTTAACCTACATCATGTAGACTATCTCATCTCGACAAAATTCTATCCTACCCTGGATATTCACCTTGTATGACAAGTTATCCCAATCTTGATATAAAACAAAGATTAAGCCCTACTAAAGAATCTTCAGATCATAACCATCTACTAGCTTATTCATTCCGCCTATCGAATAATTTTCCTTGCAAAACTATCTTGCCATATGCTTCTAACTCTCATGGTCAATACCAAGAAGAGAAGATTGTCAGGCAACAGCAAATAGAAATGAATCCTCCAGATCCTCCCCCTATTGGAACCGATCAAGTGGTTGCCACCCAAATGATGATAATAAAACAAATTGCAAACATGGTTACCGAATTGCAAAATTAGATAAAACAAGAACGCGAGGAAATACGTCAGGACCGGCTGGAGATACGTTGAAAAATAAGGCAAGCACGGTTGGAAAGACAACAACAACAACGCCCACTACCTCCACCACCACCACCAGCTACACCAAGCTACATAAACATATATATACGTTACTACTATTTATAAGATCTAAATGTTACTTTAGTTAGTAAATGCTATGATACTATTTTAGGAGAAATAATAAGGTCTAATAGACCCATGTGTTGTTAATAAAGTATGCATCATGCTGAGATTTTTGTTTGTGCATATGTGTTGAGACAATATGACTATATACCCTTTCCTTACAAATCTTGAGGACGAGATTTCTGTTAAGGGGGTAGGATTTGTAAAGCCCAAATTCTATATAAAAATAATAATAATAACAAGATAAATAAATAAGTACATTTATATGTTAGTGTTATGAGAATTATTTGATTTTCTTTGTGCATACTCACTTAAGGAAAGGAAATAAAAAAATTCTAATTAAGACCACTACCCTCTCCATTACTAAATAAAAGGAAGAAAGATACATAGTAAGATTTATATTCATATGTGAATTATGTTGAGATTAGGAAATTTGAAAATTTAGATAAGAATTTCGAGTTTGAATTGAATTTGAAATGAGAAAAAGGAAAAGTGGAAACAAAATATTAAAAGAAAAAACACATGTACTCGCTTGGGTCGAAATCACCCTCTCGGCCCACTCTCCTGATCCCCTTCTTCGGCCGGATGGCCAAAACGCCTCCCGCCGGCCCATCACCTCGCGCCTTCCTTTTTTTCTCTAGGCGCTGGCGCGTGGGCCCCACTGGTGGGTCGTCCCCTTCCCGACGCTGCTGCTCGTATTAAGCTCTGCTCCTGGAGGCGGGCTGGACGCAGGCGGCTCCACCAACTCTCCATGATTTGCGCACTCTCTGGCGCTTACTATTCCTGCGTTGTATAACACCTGGGCCCGGATGTCGAACTCCTTCCATGTAGGCCGGCGCTCGTAAACGATCTGGGGGCATCGCATGTGGCCGCGCGAAGTGCGGGGTCTCCTTGACCGAATCGTCGCCATTGCCACAGCTCCGCCGATGCCTGCGGACGTCCCAACCGCCTCCCCGCAGTAATGAAATAAGAGCTGATCGTCTGCGCGCCCATCTCGCTATAGTTTAGACGCCATCGCCAACAGAGTGTCTCGCTGGTGAGAGAAAGAGGGAGAGTACGGACCAACGACCACCATAGCCGTGTTGCGCTTGCATCGACGTCGCGCCTCTAGGAAGAACCGCAGGCAAACGAGGTCCCCCTCAACCAAAAGGGAAGGTCGGAGTTCGGGAAGTTGAGTGTGCCGGAACCTGCGCTTCGTGGCGGAGCCGCACGATGCTGACAAGCGAGTTCACCTTCAACCCTTTCGACGGTATGGCGCCTCTCCCGATCAAATCGCATTGTTCGCTTGGTGTAGGATCTCATTGCGTGGGGTTTAGTTCACCGGGGAATAGAACTCACCACCGGTGTCCATGCACCTCGATGATGTGCCTGGCCGCCCTGCCGGTCCAGGGGTAGACGATGGGCCAGGAGTCGTTGGATTCATGGCCAATGGTACAGATTAGGTCGACATAGCAATAGATTGTGGGTGATGATCGGCCATTGGATGACTTCACGTGGCTGTCGGATCTCGACGAACGGCTTGGGCCATTGATTCGAGAATGGTCGGTCGGATCGTGGATGGGCGAACGAATTTGAGCGAGTGCAGCGGAACCGTTGATCATGCGATAAACGGTAGAAGTCGGATCGCGGGATGCATTAAATCAAGGCCTTAGATCGCGGATCCTGCGGCCATCTTGCGCGCTGGTTGTGTAAATATGGCGGATCTAATCAAGGGCGTCGATGATTGATCTAACGGTCCACATGTCATCATACCTCTTCGGTTGTGCCATATTGCAAATAAGCCCCTATAGTTTCCTAAAACCAACCCGCCGTCCATCTCGTTGGTAGTCTGAGTCTGCTGAAGTTTTATAGTACAGCCCCTACACTTCTCTGATTTTGGTGCGCAGTCCAGATAAATTATAAAACAGAGAAATACATCTAGAAAAAGATTTATAATACAAAATTAATTCCAATAACTTGTTTAATCCCTAGAAAATTCATCTCAAGTCCAAATTGATCCATTCCAATTTCTATAATTCTATAATATTATTGTTTATCATATAATATCTCTGTTTTGACATGAAAGTCACATTAAAATTTATATCCTATTTAATCTTGTACAAAACACATAAAATCGTTAGAAATTCATAACTTAAAATTTATAACTCTGATTTGATCCATTCCAGGTGCGTTAGCTTCGTATAAATATTTACTATGCAATAACAATATTTATTATATCATGTTTCATTTTTTTAATTAGATATTTAGTTAATTTATGTTGGTTAGTCTGGTTAAACTACTTATCATTATAATCTACTAGAATATGATCTATGGACAATTCATAACTTCGATTAAAGTTGAGATAATTATTTATAGAATCACCTCTCATATGATTTATACTAACCAATTTATAATATACTTTAATATGTTAATCCCATAGATCTTTTATAAAATCATAACTCCTTAACCGTAACTCCGATTTTAGTAGTTCTCGAGCTCACGATATTGTAACATCGCGTAGAATATTCTTATGCAGTTTATTCATGTGTTTGATGTGACGTTAATTTTGTCTATACCATGTTTGTTTGTATTACTACGACTAGCAGTGAGGTCACAAGGATTTGAAGAATCACCCTGGTAACTGGAATCTCATGTGCTAGGCAAGTTGTGCCCTTGATCACTTTCATTTACCCAATAATGTTCTTTATTACCACTTATCAATGCATAGGTTTAATTTTGATGGGACCCAATAGGTCACCCTAGTCTGTTTATCCTGTTCACCTTGTTTACCCCTGATTTATTTGGGTAGCTATGCTATTGCTTTATATGGTTTTGGGATAATATTTCATTACATCCATGTTCCTATTATTCTGTTATGTTATTTATGTTCATAATAAGATCATTATGTTAATGGGAACATGGAGCGACCACCCAAGAAAATAGTGCTACCACAAGGGTTTAATGGGACGCCCGTGGCTGATTAACTAGGAAAGCTAGTGGAAGACTACCTTACCCAAAAGGGGCAAGGGCAGTAGGGGAGTGGTCAGTGTAGGGAGGTCCTTGGGTTGATTTTGCTACGATGGCGGTCAGGCGAGGGATTCCTGCACTAGAGCTTCCTATAAACTGTAGCGGGTTTTCTGAAGCTAGTGGAACTTTGTAAAGGCCTCGTAGTGTTACCCTGCCTCGCTTCCTTGGTAGAGGTGTATGGGATTCATGACCCCTTGGCAGATGGGTAACACGACTTGTGGATAAAGATGCGCAACCTCTGCAGAGTGTAAAACTGGTATACTAGTCGTGCTCACGGTCATGAGCAGCTCGGACCCTCACATGATTAATCTATGGAACTTAAATTCAATTTGTCATTTGCATTTGCATGGGATTTGTTATTATTTTTCTTCTATTATTTATTATGGTTTGGTATTTACTTACACTTAGTAACTGCTAATAAAATTTTGACCAACTTATAAAAGCAATGCTCAGCTTCCACCTTTATTTGTTGATCAGCCTTACACTTCACATGAACTCCCACCTTTGGTGAGTTCATGCCACATTATTCCCCACAACTTGTTGAGCGATGAACATGTGTGAGCTCACCCTTGTTGTCTCACACCCCCCCCACAGGAGAAAAACAGGTGGTTCAAGTGGAGCCATACAACGAGGAGTTCGATTCGATCTAGGTGGCGTCTCCCAGTTGACTTTCTGACGCCAAGGATGGATTTTAGATCCTGTTATATTTATCTTTTATTTTGTAAGACTTCCGCTATGTAATAAGTACTCTGATTATATTGTGACATTTATCTCTATACACTATGTTATTATATGTTGTCTTCTTTGGCGCATGTATGAGATGCACCCGGCTTTGTCCCTTAAAACCGGGTGTTACACTAAGGGTCTAGCTAACCCTGGCAACATGGGATACACGACTTGTGGGTACAGGGTACAACATCTGCAGAGTGTAAAACTGGTATACTAGCTGTGCTCGCGGTCATGAGCAGCTCAGGACTCTTGCATGGGACTTATTTTTAATTTTGATATATTATTATTCTGGTTTGGTATTTACTTACATTTAGTAACTGCTAATAAATTTGACCAACTTATTAAAAGCAATGCTCAGCTTTAACCCCTATTGTTGATCAACCTTAAACTTCACATGAACTCCCACCTTTGGTGAGTTTATGCACATTATTCCCCACCACTTGTTGAACTATGATCTTTTGTGAGCTCACAGTTGCGATATATAACCCCCCCATAGGAGAAGAACAGGTGGCCCAGGAGGAGCCATACAATGAGGAGTACGAGTTGATTTAGGTGGTGTCTCCCAGTCAGCTTTATGGCGCCATGGATGGACATTTAGTTCGCTTTATATTTATTATTTATTTTTGTAAGACTTTCGCTATGTAATAATGACATTTATGATATTTGTGACATTTATCTCTATACACTTTGTCATTATATGTGTTGTTCTTCTTTGGCGCACATATGAGACACACCCTACTTTATCCCTTAAATCCAGGTGTGACAGGCATCGTGATCCTTCCAATTGATATCAAAGCCTAATTGCTCCTAGCTTAGCTTAACCGCTAGAGTAGCGATGTCCGACGAGGATGGACCTCCTCCCATTTTTATGGTGACGATTTTCCTTATTGGAAAATTCGTATGGAAGCTTATCTAGAGGCTATAGACATTGGTGTCTATAAACCTGCCACCCAAGGTTTCGCCGAACTTAGAGGTCCCACAAACCTTGTAGGAGATGAGTATAATTATAAAAATGGAATGCTAAGGCCAAAAACACTCTTTTTAGGGGCATTTGCAAGGATGTATTCAATAGAGTAAGAAATCACAAAATGCTCATGATTTGTGGTTAGATATTTGTGCTCTACATGAATGAACCAAAAGTGAGCGTGAGGAAAGATATCATATTGCAATGAAAAAAATAAATTCTTTTGAAATGCTTGCAAATGAGAATTCTAATGATATGTACCCACGACTTAATATTCTTGTAGAGGAAGTCAATGGTTTGGGACTCACTCAAATTTCACAACCAGATGTTGTGAGAGAAATTAGCAGTGTCTTGCCAATTGAGAAGTATGGACACATTATCACTGTGCTACACCAAATGCTTCTTTCTATCACTACACCAACTCAAATATTGGGAAAGATCAATGCTCATGAAATGTATATGCACATCAATGACAAGGATGGGTCTTCCTCCAAGAGGAAAGATTTGGCTCTCAAGGCTAGTCAAGAAAAGAAAGGCAAGGCCAAAATGTAAGTTGAGGAAGAATCCTCAAGTGATGATGATCTTGATACAAATATTGCCTTCATGGTGAGGAAGACCACAAAAATGTTGAAAAACTCAATTGAGAAGGTATCAAGTTTGATTCAAGAAAGAAAAAGTTTTTATCTAGCAAGAGAAAGCCCATCTCCGAAATGGATTGCTACAATTGTGGAGAACTTGGTCATTTTGCTCATCAATGCAACAAGCCCAAGAAAAACAAGTTCAAGGGCAAGAAAGATGATGAAAGTGATGATGAGAAGAAGGAAAAGAAATTCTTCAAGAGGAAAGAAGGCAAGCACAAGGGATTTTACAAAAAGAAGAATGGAAAAGCATATATTGTTGGTGACTGGCTCACTGAAATTGAATCCTCAAGCGGGTCTTCTTCAAGTGAAGAAGAAAATGATGAAAAGGTTGCAGCCATCGCTGGGGATTTCTCTTCACCACCACCATCACCTTCATCTGCTTCACACCTATGCCTCATGGCTAAAGGTGAATGGAATGTACAACTTGAAAATGATATTGTTGATGATTGTGATAGTGATAATGATAGTGATGATGGATATGCTTCTCCTACCTATGATGAATTGGCTGACTTGCTTAAACAATATACTCAAATCATTAGAAAGTCAAAAGCTAAATGTGACAAGCTAAAATATGAAAATGAGTTCTTAACTGCTAAGTATGACAAAGTTGTTAAAGCTAGTGAAGAAATGAAGGAAGACAATAAAACTATGACATCCACCAAAAATGAGCTCAAGACCTCCCTTAAAGATGCTAAAGAAAAATGTGAAAAATTAAGTGAAGCAAATAGGGAGCTAAAAGATAGGATTGTCAAAATAGAGGAAGATTATACAAAGATTAAAATTGATTATGATAAACTTCTTATTTCAAATGGGCTTTTATCCTGTAACACACATGAGGCTATTAACCTTGTTGTTAAGATTGATGTAGCAACCTCATGTGATGACCTGAACAAAGTTGATCAGTCTAGTCTCCATGATGAATTGATTGAAAAAGTTGAAGTCATGACATTAGAGAACCAGAAATTGAAGAAGTACTTGACAGATGCAACCACTAAAGGAAAAATTGCCATAGAAAGCAATTATGTTAATAATGGTTTGGCAGTGGACAATGAAAGGCTTAGTGTCACACTCGGTTTTAGAAGGTAAACCGAATGCAAACCATGCACGTGCCAGGATCAGAAATTCACGTACACAGCAATTACATAAATAACTCATCATAGCACAATGCTTCAAACAACAATAAAGTAAGTAATAATACTACAGACTAGAGTCATTTACATAATATAAACCAAAGTGCACATAACAGAAATGCAGCCAACGTAAATAAACCCACCACATGTAGCTGACTTGGGGAGGTCGCTAGCCTAATCCTCGAACTCGTCGAAGTCCTGGAGCTCCTAGAGATCCGCCTCGACACCTTCTTCTTTACCCGAGCATAGATTGCACTAAAGGCAACCTGGTGTTTTGTGAAACAAAGGGTGAGTACACATCAACATTGTCGGGGAGGAAATCTCCGGTCGGGTGGCGGAATGCACCCGCCCTAAATCCTAAGATGAGGAGGGGGCCTAAGCATTTTGCCTGTTGCTAGATGGACGATGAACATAAGAACACGCAAGGGTTTAGAGTGGTTCCGGCCGCCGGAGCGTAATACCCTACTCCACTATGTGCTGTATTGAGCTTGAGAGCTTGTATGAACTTGTGAGTCTGAGAGTCTAAGTGAATGTGTGAGCTTGTCTTGTAACGTAGTGTGCCCTCCCTTTTATAGTTCAAGGGGGGCACATACAAGGATTCTGAGCCCCGACATGTGGACCTAGGGACAAATGGAAGGAAGGAACTACTGCCTGCAACGTCAGGGCAATCTCTGAGCGCCATAATATCCGTAGTGCATACAGTATTGATATCTCGTGGCAGCGTCCTTGGTAACGCGCGAGTCATGATGAGTGCAGCGCATGCGGCAGCACAGGCGTATTGCCCGCCAATGGAATAGACAGGCACGCCCCTGCCAGTGGAATGGATAGGTCTCATTAAATGCTGAGGTGGCACACTGCTTGCCAGTAGAGTGGATAGGTCGCCGCCTGACAGCAGAGTGGACATGCCTCATTAAATGCCGAGGCGGCACATCGCTTGTCAGGCGGCATGCCTTATCCGCAATAAATGCAGGGGTCGCACAACCCGGAGGCCTTACGTCAGGCTCGCCCGCTGGCTTATGTCACGCGTGGCAGGCCACGTGGCAGCATCGGGTCTCCGCCTAGGTGGGGAGCAGTAGCGTTATGCGGACAGGTCCACACTAGGCTGGGCCTGTACACGTGTCGGCATTGGACCCCTGCCTGAGCAACCCCTAGGTATTCTCTATCCCAGAGTCCCGAGACCTGGCTGTGGGTAGTCTGGACCCCACACATAGGGGTCTGGGACCCATCTCGGGGGTCCGGGACCCGTCCCGGGGGTCCGGGTCGCGCTTGTGGGGGTCCTGGACCTTGCCCGAAGGTCCGGTCTACATGTACAGGGGTCTGGCACTTTCCCATGGGGGTTCGGACCCACTGTTGATATCTTGGAGTATATCGTCTTCCCTGGCCACGTGGCGACCCCGGAGCCGTCCACGTGGCGGGGTAGAGTGTTGTTCACCACGCGACTAGAGGTAGCCGCGCGGGTATAGCGTCTTCACACTATAGTAAGGGGTACCCCTGTTTCAGGGTACCGACAAACATACTCAGCAAATGTCCTGTTTGGCTGAGGTGGACTAGCTTTATGTGGAGTTAAGCTCAAAGCTGTTGCTTTTAGTTACTCAGGTATTTATTATTAGCAGAAGCCAAGTTTTAGCAATACCAACCAGTGAATCATTTCCTCATCGAGGAACATCATTATCATCATCGTAACCAAAACCATAAATAGAACCATAGCATCTCGAACCATTTGTATCTCTAATAAAAAAGGATCCCAATGCCACTCTTAACCATGAGCGCAATAGATATATCAGTTTCATTCCTCTGTAGAGGTCGCACACTTTACCCACGAGCCATGATCCCTTTCCAGCCTGGGTTTTGCAAGACCCGATCTTCACTACCAAGGTGAATGGCCATAGATACACTATGTAGCCTTTACAAAGACTCCACTGGTGCATAGCTGCTCGTTAGGTTTCGCCAGTCGTACAAACACAGTACTCCTCCCTAAGGTGGTTGACTAACAAAATCAAATCGAATGAATATCGGCACCCACCCTTAGTAGAGCGAGCACTATGTCTGGCCCCCATTGACGGTCCTTCGGCAAAGCTAACTACACCCCAGGTTCATCTAATTATTCAGCTAAAGGCGTCCCATTCCGCCCTCATGGTTGCACTGTTATCCCGAGTGGTCACTCAACGAACAGGTCCTTACGGAGAGGTACTCTGGAAAACAGCCTAAGTCCTCTAAAGTGCCACAAGGACATCATCATAATCATAATAACAACATCATATCATAAATGTTCTCATCATGTTCGTTGATTAAAGTAGAGCAATAGCATGAAGCTAATCCTGATAACCCAAAAGATAATCAAGGACGGGATAATTCAGTTAGGTAATGCGGGATAATGAATTATAAATAAGTAGGACATAATAGGTTAGATGACACTTGCCTTCATCAAACAGATGCTCAGGGTCTTCAATATCGTAGAACTCGAAGAACTTGATCTTGGGACCAACACCAAATCTTGATCGCCGATTCCTTGAAGCTCAGGAATAGATCGTAATCTATTCGCGACAGGCAACAAATACAAACAGGCACAAGCAAACATATAATCGCATAAGAACATTACACCATACAAGATAAAATATTATTAAAACGAGCAATATAAAAATAGATAGTGCTTCTACGGTTACGCGAGGATAAGAAACGCGATGGTCGAAGCTACAGTCGAGAAGTTATAACGGGTTTACGCTAAACAAATATTAACTATAACATTTAATTTGACATTATCAAATATAAATAATACCTACTATTTAGTTTCGTTTAACCTGTTACACTAGCAGCTATCTGTTAAACTAGTAATTTAATTAAAGCGAGAGATTCTAAGCGAAGCGAATTTACGATGGGCGAAACAACACGACAGTGTGCAAACAACGCGCGGATACGCGCGAAGTAGCTCGCCAACGACACATGAAATAGTGTGTGTCACCAGCACGAACGGCGTGTGAACCAGCACGCCACCACGTGCGGAACATCACGCGCGTCAGGCGAGAAAATACTAAATAGAGGACACGTTTATACTAAACAAATATTAAATAAATAAAAATATTTAAGTTAATATTAGCCATGTTAATGTTTATTATCAAAGCGCAAGTTGAAAACTATATGTTTAATCTAATTGGAATATTCATCTAATCAACGTTAGTCGAGCAAATCTTAAATCTTAAGTTAATTATCTAAAATATGTGACCTGACGAATTAACGTTATTAACATGAGTGTTTATAAGTGAAAACAATTTATTATCACGCGCAGACATCGAGCGACACCCGTGATCGACATGCGAGATACGCGCGACACACGCGAGCAACGCGCGGCAATGCGTGCGAACTACTCATGACAACGCGTGCGAACAGGACGCTCGACACTCGTGATCGACAAGAGATGTCGCACGCTGCAACACGTTTATAATAACAAGTATTAATTTGAAAACATTCGAGCTAGCGTAATCATATTAATATGTATCTATAAAAGCGCAAATAAAACTAGAAATTAGTTTTTATTCAAATAAATATTGGATAACAAATAATTAACTAGTTGATAAAAATTTAGGTCGTGATAAAATAATGTTACTAATGTGAAATTAACGCTGCTATGAAGTTGACGTGACCGAAACGAGTCAAAACAGGTTTGCGACACATAACGTATTGAATAACTAACAATTCGCTGCTAATAAACGACGTGACATACGAATACTACTAAATTGTGTCATTTTTATATTAAACCAATATTAAATATACATTTAAGTTGTTATAATCACAATAATAGTATTTGTAAACGCGTAATTAAAATTATGAATTTGAATCGATTAAATTATTATTTTAATTCCCTACAACTAAACAAGTCATTAATTAACATGATTAATTGACATGAGCAATATAGTGAAACAATTTAATTACGTGCACTGCGGCACACGCGGGGCTTGACACGACGTGGCAAGCGGCAAGAGCAAGGTGCGTCGAGGCGAGTCGCGTGCAAGGCACGACACAACAGCGACGAGGGGAGACGAGCATGGGGCGGGTGTCCCACACGTCGTGGAGGGGCTGGTCGTCGGGCAACGTCATGAAGGGGACGAGTCTCGCCATCGAGCTCGTGGGCATGGGGCTGGGACGCTGGTGCAGGAAGTCACGACCAGAGGTGGGTGGCCGCGCCATGGCCACGCAGGCCTGGGCGTGCCGGGATGGAGCAGCGCCCTGCCATGGCACCGAACGCCGGAGGTGGGTAGATGGAGAACGAGTAAGAGAGGTGGGGTAAGCGCAGCTCTACCTTGTGCAGCGAGATGAACTCAACATCGACGACGAGGACGGAGCACGAACAACTACACGACTGGACAACACAGTCAGGCGGCGTGCGCACAGCGGAGGCAACACGTGGGATCGACTCCTGCAGGTTGGCATTCTGGCAGACAACGGGGCTCTAGGCGTGCTCCTGCAGTTAGCGAGCGGTTGGAGAGAGGCAGTTGACTCAGGCACGGTGGCTGCTGCGTGCATCGTGGGGAAGCAGGGAAAGAAGATGGGAAAGGGAGAGATGAACGGTGGGTCCCACAACGCAGCCACAGGGGCTCGACGTGCGGCCTGGGCGAGGCCACGCACGCTAGGTCGGCCACGCGGGATTGGAGCTGAGCCGCGCAGCTCGGTGGGCTGGTCAGGGCAGGCACGACGCGGGGGTGGGCTGCGAGCTAGGTGGGCCACGCGGTGGGTGAGGGGAGGGAGAATGGGGCCATGGCTGGGGGAGGGGTATTGGGTTTTTTCTATTTTCTTTTAATTTCCTCTTCCCTTTTTCCTACCATTTCAAATAGAATTCCTTATCAAACGCATGCTTCACAAATTCAGTCATCAAACAAAGTGAAAGTATGCTCCAGCATGATACGACAATCAAAGCACCTCTAGTGTTTTAATTTACTAGGCTTACACATAAATATAAAACAAATAATTCCTCACTCTTTAGGCAAAAGAAAAGAACAACTTGGAAAAGAGAGGGTAACACCCGAATTTAGTGGATATTAGAAAATAAATTTTATACCCCCAAATTCAGGGTGTTACAAATCTAACCCCTTAACAGAATCTCACCCTCGAGATTTAAGAAGAGGCTAGCAAGAAAATGAGATTGCTTCATTGGTTTTTCATAGCTTCTTCTAACTCAGCTTTGACTCTGCTAGCTTAACTTGTGGATTGGTTGCTTTGACCTTCAGATGCTCAGGACCAATGGATGCAATTCTTGAGGGTCTCCTGCACCTGTGGGTTAGGACCCACACACACTTTCGTCGCGCCACTCTGATCTGGTTGGTTGATGTTGATCGCATTGTCTTCATTGGGGTTAGCGGCTAACCCCCTTAATAGGATCATTGATATGCACTTGGTGAAGATGCTGTCGACTCTGATCTTGACTAATTAAGAGAAGTTGGAGAATGCCAACCGGATAGGTGCAAGAGGAAAGGTTATAGATAGAAAAGGTAAACATAGATGGATTAAAGAGAGAAAAGGGAGAGCACCCAACTACCTAACTCTATGACACTCACTTAGTAAACTGGTGCCATTGTGGACCAAGGGCCACAACACATCAACACTCATCACAAAGAAGCAAAGCAGTCATAACACAAAGACAAACATCATGAGCACACAACAACAAACATCTTGTTGCTATACGTTCCTTTTAATTACATGGTGGCCTCTCTTGAAAAGGGAATAACTACTCTCTAAGGTTGTTGAAAGACAAGAGAAGAACAAGACGTGTAGGATAGGGGCACGAGCACAATAAAGGATGGAGTAAATCAAACACTACAAGCGACCAGGAAAAGGATTGAGGGCATAATGGGTAGGACTCCACTCTCGAGTTGTGATAGAAAATTGGGGATTTCAAAAAGCAGACCTAAGATAAGCATCGAGGCAAGATTTAGTGATTACAAAGGTAAGGGTGATATTAAACAAAAACTACGATTGGCAACACGACAGGGGAAAAGGGAACGACCAAGAGTGGGATGGGTAAGACAACACTCTTGAACTAAAATGTGATGGGAGGCATTAAAATGCAAGTACAGAATAAGCATCAAGGTAAAGATCGAGGGATGCCAAGGGTTAAGGTGATAGCAGACAAACACATGACAAATGGTGTATTTTATACAAGACATGCAAGGAGTCAAAGAAGAGGGTGAATGGGTGAGGCATTATCCCCGAACAGGGATGGAAAAGAGGAGACTTTAAAGGGTAGGTTCAAAGTAAGCATGAAGGTAAGGGCATAAATATCACGAGGGTTTAAAGGTGATAACGGGCAAGGATGTAGGAGGGGAGGTAAATGGGCATAAGAACCAAGGATATAAATACCATAAAGGATGGAGTTAAGACAGGACCTGCAAATGGAAAAGGAGAGGGTACGTCCATGGGCCAGACAGGTAAACTGTCACTCTCAAGTTGAGGTGGAAAAGAGAGGATTTTTAAAGAGTAGGAATAAAGATGAGTATCAAGACAAGATCGATGGACAACAAGGTGAGGGTGATAGCAAATAAAAAATACAGCAAGGGATGGAATTAACACAAAACTTGTAAGGCGACAAGAAGTGAAAAAAATCAAGAAAGAGATAGGTAACTCGCAACTCTCAAACTAGGTGGAAAGAAAGGGGAGGCTTTTAAAGGATAAGTTTAAGGTGAGAATCTAGGTAGAAGACATAAATATCGCAAGGGTCAGAGGCGATTACAGACAAGGGTATGAGAGAAAAGATGAAGGCATTGAAGAGCCAGTGGTATGAGTACAACGAATAATGGAGTTAAGACAATATTTGCACGTGGCAAAGATGAGGTTATGACCAAGCGCGGGATAAGTAAAACACCACTCTCAAATTGAGAGGGGAGAAGGGAGGTTTTAAGTGGCAGGCATACGACAAGCAGCAAGGTAGGGTCACAAGGGTACATGCGATATCAAACAAAACACATTAAACGATGGAGTTGAAAGTTCAAGCAGCAAAGAATATGATACATCCAAGGGAAAATGGGTAAAATACAACTCTCAATTTGAGATGGAAAAGGGAAAATTTTATAGGGCGGGTATACAATAAGCAACAAGGTGATATGTAGAGATGACAAAGGTGAAGATGATATCAATAAAAATTATGACAAACAATAGAATTAAGGTAAGACTCGCGAAATGGCAAGGTGGAGAAAACAATCAAGGATAAGACAAGTAAGGTTCCGACATAAGAGTTGAAGTAAAAACTTATTACCTGTCGGGTACCATAATTAGGGGTACTCCCAACGCTCCTAATCATGGCTGGTAAACACCCTAAGACCAACTGACGGGTGCGGTTCAAGCCAAGACTTCGTCTACCCGAAGGACGCGATCTCACCCGAGCCCAGCCTCGGGTTGGAACAGTGGTCCCAGACGAGTTCACGCCTCACCCGAGGGCCTCCTCAGGCAGCGGGCGCCCCCTCGGATCTCCCGAGGCCCGGCTCGAGAAGGCTTCGTTGTGAAGCAACCTTGGCCATACCGCCTCACCAACCGACCGCTTCACAGGCGCATTAAATGCAGAGGATGCCTGACGCCGTATCCTGACACACGCGCCTCAGTCGGCCAGGCCGAAGTGATCGCAGTCGCTTCGCCCCTCTTCTTTACTGTCCGATATGATAGGAAAACAGTGCCGTTCGCTCCGCTCCGACTGCCGTGTCAGCCACCCCGGCAACGACTGACAACAAGTCACGATCAACCACCGAGTTCAGCCTTGGGCGCAACAGGAAGCTCCGCCTCACCCGACCTCATGCTCCGGCCTCGGGAGGAGGTCTTCGCCTCGCCCGACCTCAGGCTCCGGCCTCGGGAGGAGGTCTCCCGCCTTGCCCGACCCCCAGACTCGGCCTCAACCCCGGTCTCGGGAGGAATCGCGTCCTCGCCCGACCCTGGCCTCGGCCTCAAGAGAAGTCTCCGCCTCGACCGACCCTGGGCTTGGACTGACCGCGCTAATAGGGGATGCATCATTTCCCTATTCCTAGCCTGCTCAGGCTACAAGGAACAAGACCGGCGTCCCATCTGGCTTACCCCGGCGACGGGTAATGATGGTGCCCCCGCGTGCGCCATGACGCCGGTGGCTCTCAGCCCCTTACGATAGCAAGGAGACGTCAGCAGGATCCTCGCCGCGCTGCTAGCTGTGCTCCTACAGGACTCAGGCGCTCCTCCGACGGCCACGCCATCACATGTACAGGGCCCAAGCTCTCCCCCAACGGCCACGTTGGCATGTACACAGGGCTTAAACACTCCACTGCCGGACACGTTAGCGCATAGCTATGCCCCCCGTTGTACGTCTGGACTCTCTCCTTGCCTCTATAAAAGGGAGGTCCAGGGCCACCCTGAGGGGGGTTCGCGCGAGGGAAGCGGCGGACGAGCTCTGTGTCCCTCTCTCCCTCACGTGACGCGCTTGTAACCCCTACTGCGAGCGGCACCCCTGGTGCAGGATAATACAAGGCTTGTCCCACATCTTGTGTTCCATCCCGCGCCAACCCATCTGGGCAGGGACACGTAGCAACAATTCACTCGTCGGTCCAGGGACCCCCTGGGGTCGAAACGCCAACAGTTGGCGCGCCAGGTAGGGGCCTGCTGCGTGTTAACGAACATCTTCCTGTTGAGATCCAGATGGGGAGTCTTCAGCAACCTCTCCAGCCCAGGACGGTGCTCCGCTTCGGGAGTCTCGAGTTCATGTCCTTGGACGGCAGCTACGACATGGTACTCCTCCCCCCGCGGCGTGACGACAACGACGGTCTCCGACTCGCCCGGCGGCGGCGAGCTCTACGACAGCATCTCCCCGCGGCAGAAGAGGAGCACTCTGGTTGTCCCCGCCACCCTCCTCGTCGGAGGAGGCGGAGACGAGGCAACCATGGCCACGCAGGAGGCGGCACCTTGTCGGCTGTCGCACCAGAGCGAGTCGATGACACCAGCACTCCCCCGGGGGACATGTCGGACATTGTCCTCACACCTGAGACGACGGCGGGTGTCACTTCCCCGTGACGTGTCAGCCTCAAGCGGACTGATGACGCCAGCACCCTCGCAAAGGACCTGCTGGGCGTTACCCTCGTACCTGAGATGACGGTGTGCTCCACCCCCGACGCGACTTCACCACCGTCCAACGACCAAGAGGTACCGTTCGTTTTCCATCCCATACCTTTTCGGTTCAGCTTCGATCCACCTAGTGACCCCGCTGTGGTGAGCGCCTTTGTAAGGCGTATCCAAACCTTCCGGGGTACCACATGTGGTCGACCTGGGACCGACTGACAGCCGTCTCAACCTTCGGACCGGTGGGTTCTGAGGAAGAGGACGACCCCGATTCCGGTTGGGATTTCTCTGCCCTCAATGACCCCGGTGCCATGCGGGGCTTCATGTCCGTATGTGACCACTGCCTCTCCAGTTGTTCTGACGATGGCCATGACCTTGACGACGAGGGTTATGGCCCAAGTCGCGAATGTTTCCACGTCGATCTGGGAGATCACAACGAAGGCAACCACCTCGGTATGCCAGAGGTTGATGATCCCCTTGGGCCCGCATCTCGCGTTGACATCCCGCGGGAGCTAGCTGTGGTCCCAGTCCCTGCGGGGGGTCAGGACATACAGCTCGAGCAAATCCGTGAGATGTAGGCCCGGGTCGACGGGGAAGCAGGCTGGCTTGTACAACTCTAATAGAACGTCGAACAGGAGTGGGTAGGCCGATCCCTCGCCAGAGAAGCCTGTCATCGGGCCTAAGACATCCGGCGCCGCATCGTCGACAATGCCAGGGCAGCGCTGCCTCCGGCCATCAGCGGGTCCGGCCAGGACCTAGCTGCAAGCGGCGATGCTGCTTCGGGCCATGCCGGAGCCATCCACCACCGAGGGATGGCGTATCTAGGGCGAACTCAAGAATCTCCTAGAAGGCGCCGCGGTTCGACGAGCCGAGAGCTCCACCTCCCGCAGGCGAGCTGACCCCTCAGAGCATCACGTGGTGTCCTCCCGGCGCATTCGGGAAGCCTCGGTCCATCCCGAGCGTACGTGGGACGAGGCGCCCACCGCCCAGGAACGCCTCGACAACGAGCACCACCATCTCGACCATCGAGCCCGCCTCGACGAGAAGGTGCGCCGAGGCTACATCCTAGGCGCGGGGGATGTTGCAACAGCGAGGAGGATCGCAGTCCTTTGCCCGAACCACCCGGTCCGCGAGTCTTCAGCCGGGCCATATGACGAGCGCTGTTCCCTGCCCGTTTCCGAGCCCCGACTACTATCACCAAGTACTCGGGGAAGACGAGGCCGGAGCTGTGGCTCGCAAACTACCGACTGGCATACCAGTTGGGAGGGGCGGATGATGACAACCTCATCATCCGTAATCTACCCCTTTTCCTCTCCGACGCCGCCCGAGCCTGGCTGGAGCAATCTACCTCCTGCGCAGATCTCCAACTGGGACGATCTGGTCAAACCTTTCGCGGGAAACTTCCAAGGCACGTACGTGTGCCCTGGGAACTCGTGGGACCTTCGAAGCTACCGCCAGCAGCTAGGGGAGTCCCTCCGAGACTACATCCGGCGGTTCTCAAAGCAGCGCACCGAGCTGCCCAACGTTACCGACTCAGATGTCATCGGGGCTTTCCTTGCCGGCACCACTTGCCGAGACCTGGTGAGCAAACTAGGGCGCAAGACTCCCACCCGTGCAAGCGAACTGATGGACGTCGCCACCAAGTTCGCCTCGGGTCAAGAGGCGGTCGAAGCCATCTTCCGGAAGGACAAGCAGCCTCAGGGGGAGCCAAAGACAGACGCCCCTGAGGCGTCCGCCCAGCGGGGCACGAAGAAGAAGGCAAAAAACAAGTCGCGAGCGAAGCGCGACGTCGCAGACGCGAATCTCGTCGCTGCGGCCGAGCACGGGAACCCTCGGAAACCTCCTGGAGGGGCTGGCGCGTTCGACAAGATGCTCAAAGAGTCGTGCCCCTATCGCCAGGGGCCCGTCAAGCACACCCTCAAAGAATGTGTCATGCTCCGGCGCTACTTCCATAAGACTGGGCCCCGGCAGAGGATGGCAAGGGCCATGACAACGATAAGAAGGAGGGCGGCAAGGAAGAGGGATTCCCGGAAGTCCATAACTGCTTCATGATCTACGGCGGGCAGGCGGCGAACGCCTCGGCTCAGCACCGCAAGCAGGAGCACCGGGAAGTCTGCCTGGTGAAGGTGGCGGCGCCAGTCTACCTAGACTGGTCCGACAAGCCTATCACCTTCGACCAAGGCGACCACCCCGACTTTGTGCCAAGCCCGGGAAGGTACTCGCTCGTCGTCGATCCAATCATCGGCAATGTTAGGCTCTCCAAGGTCCTCATGGACGGAGGCAGTAGCCTTATCATCATCTACGCTGAGACCTTGGAACCTCTTAGGGGTTGATCGGTCCGAAGTCCGGGCCGGTGCGGCACCCTACCACGGGATCGCGCCCGGGAAGCGAATCCTACCCCTCGGACGGATCGACTTACCCGTCTGCTTCGAAACTCCCTCTTACTTCCGAAAGGAAGCCCTCACCTTTGAGGTTGTCGGGTTCCGAGGAACCTACCATGCGGTGTTGGGAAGACCATGCTACGCCAAGTTCATGGCCGTCCCAACTACACCTACCTCAAGCTCAAGATGTCAGGCCCGAACGGGATCATCACCGTCGGATCCATGTACCGCCACACGTACGAATGCGACGTGGAGTGCGTGGAGTACGCTGAGGCCCTCGCCGAGTCCAAGGCCCTCATCGCCGACCTAGAACGCCTCTCCAAGGAGGCGCCCGACGCGAAGCGGCATGCCAGCAACTTTGAACCAGCTGAGGCGGTCAAGTCCGTCTCTCTCGACCCCAGCAACAACGCCAGCAAGCAAGTTCGGATCGGCTCCGAGCTCGACCCCAAATAGGAAGCAGTGCTCGTCGACTTTCTCCACGCAAAACACCAAAGTCTTTGCGTGGTGTCCCTCGTGACATGCCCGGCATACCGAGGGATGTCCGCCGAGCACTCACTGGACATCAGAGCTGCAACCCGACCCGTGAACGCAAACCCTACGCCGTTTCGACGAAGAAAAGCGCAAGGCCATAGGCGAGGAGATCCACAACTACTCGCGGCAGGGTTCATCAAAGAGGTATTCCATCCCGAATGGTTAGCTAACCCTGTTCTTGTAAGGAAGAAGGATGGGAAATGGAGAATGTGTGTAGACTACACTGGTCTAAACAAAGCATGTCCGAAAGTTCCCTACCCTCCACCTCGCATCGATCAATCGTGGACTCCACTACTAGGTGCGAAACCCTGTCATTCCTCGATGCCTACTCAGGCTATCACCAAATCAAGATGAAAGAGTCCGACCAGCTCGCGACTTCTTTCATCACACCTTTTGGCATGTACTGTTACACTACAATGCCATTTTGGGTTGAGGAATGCAGGCGCCACCCTTACCAGAGGTGCATGAACCACGTGTTCTGGAGAACACATCGGCAGAAGAACGGTCGAGGCTTACGTCGACGACAGTCGTTGTCAAGACGAAGAGAGCCTCTGACCTCCTCTCTGACCTGAAACGACATTCAAGTGTCTGAGAGCGAAAGGCGTGAAACTCAATCCTGAGAAGTGTGTCTTTGGAGTCCCCCAAGGCATGCTCCTTGGATTCATCATCTCCGAGCGGGGCATCGAGGCCAACCCAGAGAAAATCGCGGCCATCACCAACATGGGACCGATCAAAGATTTGAAAGGAGTATAGAGGGTCATGGGATGCCTTGCGGCTCTGAGCCGCTTCATCTCACGCCTTGGCGAGAAAGGCTTGCCTCTGTACCCCGCCTCTTAAGGAAGGCTGAGTGCTTCACTTGGACCCCCGAGGCCGAGGAAGCCCTCGGAAACCTTAAGGCGCTCCTTACGAACACACACATCCTAGTGCCCCCCGCTGCAGGAGAAGCCCTCTTGATCTACGTAGCCGCGACTACTCAGGTGGTCAGCGCCGCGATCGTAGTCGAGAGACGAGAAGAAGGGCATGCACTGCCCGTCCAGAGGCCAGTCTACTTCATCAGCGAAGTGCTTTCCGAGACCAAAGCCCGCTACCCACAGATCCAGAAGCTGCTCTACGCAGTGATCCTGACACGGCGAAAGTTGCGACACTACTTTGAGTCCCATCCGGTAACTGTGGTGTCATCCTTCCCCTGGGGGAGATCATCCAGTGCCGCGAGGCCTCGGGTAGGATAGCAAAGTCGGCGGTGGAGCTTATGGGCGAAACGCTATCATTCGCTCCTCGGAAGGCCATAAAATCCTAGGTCTTGACAGACTTCCTGGCTGAGTGGACTGACACCCAGTTACCAACAACTCCAATCCAGCCCGAGCTCTGGACCATGTACTTCGATGGGTCACTCATGAAAACAGGGGCAGGCGCTGGCCTGCTCTTCGTTTCACCCCTCAGAAAGCATCTTCGCTACGTCATTCGCCTCCATTTTCCGCATCAAACAA